>OU744290.1:24498738-25908738 GCA_916610205.1 Griposia aprilina | reverse complement strand
CAGCTAGGCGGGCACGCGCCGGGAGGGTTGTGGATGCAAAGGCTGAGCCGGATTCCCATGGCCTTCCCATCACGGCGATGTGGGAACCTAACCTAACCTAACCTAACCTAACCTAACCTAACCTAACCTAACCTAACCTAACCTAACCTAACCTAACCTAACCTAACCTAACCTAACCTAACCTAACCTAACCGGTTATAACTTTGCATCCAGGTGACGCATTTTCAAGCTGTTTTCAGCCATTTTGATTTTAAATAGGCTCCGTCCTGCTATTCGACAACTTTAAATTGACAAAAACGTGAAAAAATTTTTTCACTCATCGACTTAGAGAAATCTTCAATATTTTTCTAAAGAAAACTAAATAACATTTTTATTTTCAAAATCTATCATCAAAATCCGCTTAGTCATAATTTTAATAGATACATACCTGCCTTACCTGTGTTCTGGTGCGCGATCCGCGTGCTCGAGTCCCGTTTGGTAGCCGCAATTTCAGGTTTTTACACGTTTTTCAGTTGAAAAACAGGTTTTTTGACCAAATTTCAAAATTATTGTTCAGCGTAAATTTCAGTAACTCTATAGGTCGCTAGCCCACGCGGAGACGCGTCTTTTGACACCTCGCACGTGCGCCTAGCGTATATAGAAATTCAAAAAATTGCCCCCCCCGCCCACCCTATTGTCACTGGCCAGGTAAACTTTAGATTTATACAAAAAATATTAAATTCATTTTAAGCTCTTCTAGCTCAATAACCAGTCTTATATCCTTTCACCAGAGCTAAATTAATGTGTTTAATTATATTTTGACGGAGCTCTGTATTTTTATAGTTAATATTGACCTAACGGTCCTGCGGCCGTAGGATAAGTTTTATTTATATTATATTTCTATTATACTTTCTGTTTTGATCCCCTCTTTACAGGGACACAGAAGTATTGCCAGTGTCTTTTGAATAGTCATATCACATGAACCTCACCTTTACCTCATCTACCGCGATGTTCCGCACCCCAGCCAAGAAGGACGCGAGCTCGCCAGGTTCCGGACACTCGCCGCGTTCAAGTGAGAAGGCTGGCCCCTCGCTTCCCAGCGTGAGGCGTAGTATCGGGGAATGGGAGGCCGGGAAAGCTGAGTCCCAGGCCAAGTCCCCGGCCAACCTAAAACGCAACGACACACCGCCTGCTACCAGCACTTTAGAGACGCGCCGAGTGTCCGCGGACACCGCAAAGCCGCCAAAGAAGCCTGAGTCTCGCTACCCCAATCTCACAGCGGAGGCGAGAGCTTGCCTAAATAAGGCGAAACTTCATTTGGGTAACTCTCGCAACCTAAAGACCGAGATAAAAACGGAGGTGGTAAATGCGATCAACAGGCTCTTTGAGCTGGTGAAGGAGTCGGAGCGTAGCAAAGTTCCCGTCGGGACTGCAGTTATAACAACAGATACAAGTGTGTCTGCTGTTGTGCCTGCAGTCGCACCGGTGCCCGCACCACTAAAGCCGACCATGCAAGAACCGACAGAGATGATGCGAAGCCTTGTGGAGGGCCTCAAGGAGCACAAGCAGGCATTAGAGGACTGCCATCAGCACACCCGAGCTCTGTCGGAGCATCTCCAGCAGGCCCCTCGCTACGTCAATAACCAGGGTCCGACTTTCGCGGAAATCGCCGCCGGCCCGAAGCAGAACACCCAAGAATCTCTTCACTCGGTGGTTGTATCATCTGTGAATGATCAGGACACGAGTGAAGAGGTTATTGAGAAGCTCAGGACGGCGGTTGATGCCCGAAATGAGGGCACTAGGGTTGAACGGTTGCGCAAGGCGAGGGACCAAAAGGTAGTGGTCGGCTTCAAGACTAGAGAAGAGCTGACCAGGGTGACGGAACGGATCAGGAAAGCTGGTAATCTGGTGGTAGAGGAGATGAAAAATAAGGACCCCCTCATCATCGTCAAGGACGTGCTCTCCTGCCACTCAGATGTGGAGGTTACACGGGCCCTGCAGCGGCAAAATACCCATCTGTTGGGGGACATACCTGCGGAGAATATGAGGTTGGGGGTGAAGTACCGTCGTAGAACGAGGAACCCCCACATGTGCCACGTCATCCTGCAGGTGTCCCCTACGGTATGGCAGAGGCTGACTATGGCGGGTCGCGTGCACATAGACCTGCAGCGAGTGCGAGTGCATGACCAGTCACCTTTGGTGCAGTGCACTCGCTGCCTGTGCTTTGGTCACAGCCGGAAACTGTGCATGCAGCCCGCCGACCTCTGCATCCACTGCGGCGAACCCCACATGCGTGCTGACTGCCCGTCACGCCTGGCAGCGGAGGCACCGAAGTGTCATAACTGCTTTTCAGCCAAAATGGAGAAGACTGACCACAGCGCCTTCGACAGCGTGTGCCCGATACGCGCCAAGTGGGACGCGTTGGCACGCCTGTCGGTGGCGTACTGCTAAGGTGGGATCAATGTTTTCCTCAAGTAAGAACCACAACGGTATTGTTTCCAAAAATAAATTTCAGTATCTCAAAACTACAGACGTTACCAAAAACAATAGACTTTATAAATCAGGAAAACCGAATTGGAGCCAATTTCATGAGAAATTGGCCCAATTAAATGCAGACACCAAATTACATTTATTCAAAATTAGAGACAAAATTACCTTACCGTTGTGGTCAAACGTGCTTGTTGAAATGAAGAAAGGCCTCAACACCTTGAGAAGCCACATTCGAAGTTCGGCACCGGTCCGGAGAGCACAGGCTGACGAGCAGTACCTGAAATCAAAAGCGAGTCATGAGCACGAGGCGGTGAAAGCAATAGTCGAGAGCAGAAAACGCCCCAGAGTGTGGCAGGAGGGGACGACAATTTAGAACCAATTGTGTTTCGAACAGCAGCTGTGAGTCTGTCAGAAATGACAAAAAATAAGCAAAAAAAAAAAAAAAAAAAACATATTATATTAAACTGGTAGTTAACAAATATTGGATAAGAAATAAATATAACAAAGTAGAATAAGAAATTATGTCTATATGATATATTGCATATATATTAGAATAGCCATATTATAAACATAGTATATATTAAGAAAAGATATAAATTTATATAGGTATTAGCATAAATAGACTCAAAAAGCATATAAAGATAAAGAAAATAGTATAGAGAAATAAGATAATAGTATGTAAGAGGTTAGCTTCATAAGAAACGCTACAAATACATGAAGGTATTAGGTATATAAAAAAAATGGGACTAAGTGAGGCAACTGCTTCCGGGAACTCTCCATTTCATATAACGAGAGTAGAGAACAAGACAATAGAATAATAAAACATCGATAATAATCATAACTATTGTCAAACAAGGTCTCTGATCATGTCAGAGGGACACTGGCAAAGGCAGGAGTGGGTTTTAGCCGGTAAGAGTCCGGCACTGCCCAGACTGGCTCACAAGTGAGGCAGTCTGGGCGTCCATGAGGATTTCCCACTCCTGGCAAAACAAAAAAAAAAAAAAAAAAAAACCTAACCTAACCTAACCTAACCTAACCTAACCTAACCTAACCTAACCTAACCTAACCTAACCTAACCTAACCTAACCTTTTTTTTTTTTTTTTTTCGCTGAGAAATGCTTTATGCATTCCCGCTCGTGGGGGGACGAGACGGGATATGTGGGACTCCTGTCGGAATGACAGTATACCCACTAAAACTCAGCGGTGTTCCCACATCGCCGTGATGGGAAGGCCATGGGAATCCGGCTCAGCCTTTGCATCCACAGCCCTCCCGGCGCGTGCCCGCCTAGCTGGCGGGCCCCGCATTCCCCCCAGCTTGGGGGGCTACGGGAATGGCCGGGAACACCTGGCCATTCCCGTCCGACACTGGTGGAGGCCTGTGCAATACAGGCAAGGGCGCCCCCGCACCCGCTGCCTGCTGGCCTCCACCTGGGAGGAGTCGGAGATGACTATCAAACTGACGTCTTCTTCGACCCCTCCTCCGCCTTCGGAGCGACGCCGCGTGAGGATCGTCCTCCCGCGCGCGCTCAGCCGCCTCCTTCTGGGACATGACGTGTTCGCAGAAGGAGGCGACTGCCGCCCAGGACCTCTCATCCTGCAGCATGGCATTAACCAAGCCGGGAAGTGAGAGGTCCGGTCCGATCACCGCGATGAGACTGCGGCGCGTCTCGGACCACGACGGGCACACCTCGAGGGTGTGCTGCGCCGTGTCGTCCACCGCGCCACAGTCGTGGCACGACGGCGTCTCCTCCCGTCCTATCCGGTGCAGGTACGATCCGAAGCAACCGTGTCCGGACAGCACCTGCACCAGACGGAACGAGAGGAACCCATGCGACCGCTCGAGCCAGTCTCGCAACACTGGCCCAATCGCGTCTAGGGTTCGGCGGCCAAAAGCTGCGGTGGCGAGCTCCCCCGTCCAATGGAGGACGATGGCATCCCTCGCCTCCCGCCGGACGGCCTCCCGCTCTTCCGGGGCTGAGCGTTCTCCTCCCGCTCTCCGCCCCGCCGTCCATTCATATACTCTGGCGAGCACCCACGCCTCGAGTTCCCAAGGAGGGGTGCTGGCCAGAGCACATGCTGCCGCGAAGCCCACTGTGCGGTAGGCCCGCGCCGCCCGCTGGGCTATGGCCCTTTGGGGCGCCCGCAAGGCGGCGGCGTTCTCCCTCCTTTGGAGGGAGTCCTCCCAGATAGGAGCCCCGTAAAGGGCCATACTCCTCAAGATGCCGGCGTAAAGTTGCCGGCATCGCGCGCTGGGCCTCCCCAAGTTGGGTAGCAGCCACGAGAGCACGCCTGCAGCCTTCAGCAGGCGCGACGACAGCCCGCTAAAATGCGGACCGAAGCGCCACCTGCTGTCGAGTACAAGGCCCAGATATTTCATCTGGGCCTTCACCTCAATTCTGATGCCCTCCACGAAAATGTGGGCATCAGGTGGGGGGCGCCGCCGAGGCCCGTGGAAGAACACGGCCTCGGTCTTGTGCAGCGCCACCGTTAGACCTAGGCGGCGGATCCTCCCCGCGACCAAGGATCCACCCGCCGAGGCCAGATTGGCCGCCTCCCTAAAACTCCCCCCCCGGGCGGTGAGGAGGGTGTCATCCGCATAGCAGATGACACTCGTGCCCCGAAGGAGAGTTCCCCGCAAGAGCCAATCATAGGCGATGTTCCAGAGGACAGGTCCTATGACTGACCCCTGCGGAACGCCGGCTTCGACGGCGTACCGCCGGACTTGGCCAGCCCTATTAACGAGGACGATCGTCCGATCCTCTAGGTAGCTGGCCAGCAGACGACGCATGTATAGGGGCACTCCGTGGAATCGGAGTGCCTCTAGGATGGTGGAGTGGGGAACGGAGTTGAAGGCATTGGCTATATCGAATGACACAGCCAACAATCCGTCCCTCGCCTCCATCGCCCCCTTCACCTGGCCCTTGAGGCGAGCCAGCGCGTCCACCGTGGAGCGCTCAGCCCGAAAACCGAACTGAGCGTCTGACAAGTCCGGCCCGATACTCCGCAGGTGGCTGTTTATGCGGCCAGCGATTATCCCCTCGAACATTTTGCCGACCTCATCGAGCAGAACGATGGGCCGGAATGCCGAGGGGGAGTCCGCCGGGCGGCCCTCCTTGCGAAGGAGGCACAACTGCCCCTCCTTCCACGGTTTCGGGAACCTCCCACACGCAAGACATGCGCTGAAGAGGTCCCGAAACCTCTCCTCCATTTGAGTGGCAGCGATCGCCACCACTCTTGCCGGAACACCGTCGGGGCCCGGAGCCGTCTTCTTGGCGCGGATGTGGACAATCGCCGCGCGGAGTTCCAACGCCGTGACAGGGGGGGCCTCCTCTTCTTCCTCAGCTGGCGGAGCTATCCCTAGCGGTGCGCCCATCACTGGTGGGGTGAAGTTGTCCCTGCACGGGAATAGGGACTGAACCACCCCATCCAGGAATGAGGGCTCCAGGGTCTCGGCCACTGGGGGACCAAAGGGGCGCAATTTGTTGCGCGCCGCCTTATAAGGTCTCCCGTAGGGGTCTCTGTCGAGACCCTCCAGCATCTCCGCTCTCGCCGAGTCTCTGGCGGCGGCGATGGCCCTATCGAGGACCATTTTTGCCTCCACATACACCTCATAGAGGTGGTCCTCGTTGGCGTGAGCTCGTCGACGCCGCCGCCGGCTTCGCGTGTAGGCCCTTCTTGCCTCCACACACGCTGCTCGTAGCCCCGCCAACTCCACCGACCACCAGTACACGGCGCGCCTGGGTAGTGGTCGGCGAGACCGAGGCATGCTAGAGTTGCATACCTCGGTCAGAGACCCCCTCAGGTGCCCCGCCACGGTATCCACATCCAGGCCGGCGGAAGGCGGCGAAAACCAATCCTGGATGAACGCCGCCTCCCCTGCTGCCTCCCTGTCCAGGCGGGTGAGAGCCCACCGCGGGAACGGCGATCGCCCCGAGAGGGGCCGCGTCTCTCCGGGGCCACCGGTGGAGATATCGAACCGTACGTAGCGGTGGTCCGACATAGTCTCCACCAGGTCCACCCGCCAGTTTAACACGCGCGCGGCCAACGCAGGGGTGGCGAAAGTGATGTCCACTATTGAGCCACCCTGCCGCCGCACGCATGTCTGGACGCTTCCTCTATTCAAGAGGGAGAGTCCAGAGGAGGCTGCCCACATCTCCACTGCCCGCCCGCGAGCGTCGGTGGCTGGGCTACCCCAGTTCACCGACTTGGCATTCAGGTCTCCCAGTACGGAGACCTGACGCGGCGCCGCCCTGCCGACCACGGCGGCCAGGACTCCGAGATAGTTCTCGAAGTCCTGAAGAGGGCGGTTTGGGGAGAAATAGACGCCCACAAGGGCTAATTCTCCCCACGCCGCAGCCACGTATCCCGGTCCCTTCTCTAATAGCGAAAGGGGAGGGGAGTCTGTGGAAGACCGCGCCGCTAGTGCCACCAAGCCGTCCTCGTCACCCAGCCAGCTGCCAGGGATTGAGTAGGGCTCGGCGACCACCGCTACGTTCACCAACCACTCGGCCATGACCTGCACCACCAAGTCCTGGGCTGCCCTGCAGTGATTGGCGTTCGCCTGGAGGATGTGGTAGTTGGAAACCATTATTCCAACATCCCACATCCCTCCTCGGCTACCGCCGCTGGAGCTACAGCGGCGACGACGGCGGTGGTGGTGGTAGCAGCAGGGCGAACCTGTGCCGGCACTATGCCCTTCCTCGCGGGCGGCTTGCAGCTCCTGCCCGTCATCCTGTGGTCCGCGGGGCGGCCACTGGCGGCACACGCCGCGCAGCGTAGCGTGGCAGCACGACAAGCGGCACTCTTGTGTCCCTCCTGCCCGCACCGGAAGCAAGACTCTCCCCAGTCGGACTTGGAGGGACACGTGGCTCGGGTGTGGCCGAATGCGAAGCACTTGAAGCAGCGCATAGGCTGGTCTTCAAGTGGCCGGACCACAGCCGAGCTGAGCCCCACAAGCAGCCGTCCTTTGGTCGCAGTAAGGACGGCCCCGGCCGCAGCGACTGGGCACTCGACGCGGATGGTGCCCATGCCGCGGCGCCCGGGCCTGATAGCTCCACCCTTCACTGCGCCAGCGTCGCAGCCTCCGGCCGTTGCAACGGCCGCCACCACGTCCTCTTTGGTGACCGAATCGTCCAGATCGGCCACCTCCAAGGCTGCGGTCTTTACAGGCCTGACGACCGTTGCCGCATCCGCGATGACCTCCTGCAGCATTCCCGCGAAGAGGTCCGCGTTTGAGCCGCGATGCTCCCCCGAAAACTCGAAAATTCGAGCCCCGGCCAGGGTACGGCGGCACGTGATGTTGCCGATCCCCAGCCGGGAGGGATCCGCGTTGGTACGAGCCCGTCTTAGGACGGACTCGTACGTCTCGCCCCTCTCCACGGCCTCCGGGGTGATGGTCACCACGACCGCCGCGGTTTTGGGAGGAACCAGCTTCTTCCCGCCGGCTAGACCCTTTTTCGCCGCTGGGGCAGTTGCACTGAGGTTGGGGGTGGACCTTTGCCCTTTTCCTCCCCTGACCACTTTCGTCCACGGCGGGTTGCACGGGGTGGTGGAGGGAAGAAGGGCGTCCTCTTCCTGCAAGTTCCGGGGGGCTGCTGCTGGAGTGGCAGACGACCCGGACGCTCCCTCCGCGCTCGTGGTGGGCGTTTGAGAGGGCGTGCTCCTCTTGCCCTTGCCCTTGCCCTTGGAGGGCTTCTGGGCCCGGGGCTGCTCGCCCGATGCCGGGCCTCCCAAAGGCGCAGGTTCCGGCTCCGTCGGCGGTGGACTCTTATCCGCCGCTAGCGGCGGGCGGAGCCGCTTCTCGGGCAAGAGTCGGTCCTCAATGCCCGCGGAGCAGCCTCTGATGAAGGCCCTCTCCTCCATGACAACCCCGCGGATTATTGCCTCGAGGCTGGCTGGGGAAGAGGGGTCCTCTACCCCCGTACCTGGGGCAGATTGGGCAGGCCGGGCCGTGACCTCAGCCAGCTTCTGGTGTAGCTGGCTGACCTCCGCTTGCAGGCGATCCACCTTCGCCTGCAGCTGCCGCGTCTCGTCTGTGGCCGTCCGCTTCACCAGCTCCAATACGATGCCGTGCATGCTGGCGGCCCGGCATTTGAGAGCCTAACCTAACCTAACCTAACCTTTTTTTTTTTTTTTTTTTGATCCGGGGTGGAAAATCCTCATGGATGTCCCCCGCCCTGGGGGGGCGGAGGGGTCTGTCAGACTCTTACTGACTAAAAACCACCCCGGTGTTCCATCTCACACCTGCGTCGGGGGTCGCGGGAACATACGAATCTTCCGCAACCCCCGACTGGTGCCGGCCCGCCTCTGCGGGCCCCGTCCGGTCGAGCGGGGGGAGTGAGGTGTTTGACTCCCCCCGCGACGTCTAAGAGGGGCGCGCGTGGAACACTACGCGCCGCCGCCTCGGGTCCTGATGTATGGGGGGCGACGGACGTCCCCAAGTCCGTCGTCCCTGGACCCATTTAGGGGGGCTGGAAGAGGGCGTTGTCCGCCCTCCGCCGACGCCCGGTGCGCCTGCTGCGGGCCGGGTGAGAGGATGAGATCTCTCGCTCCCTTTCCGCAGCCTCCTTCTGCGAGATAACTGTTTCGCAAAAGGATACCACCGCGTCCCAGGACTCGTCGCCGCCGACCATAGCATTCACTACGGCCGGCAGCGACAGGTCACTGCCTACTCCTGAGATGAGGGCACGGCGCGGCTCCTCCCAAGCGGCACACTCTGCCAGCGTATGCCGCGCCGTGTCCTCCTGACAGTCGACGCAGTGGTGACACCGGGCGTCCGGCTCCCTGTTTATGCGACACAGGTACTTCCCAAAGCAACCATGCCCCGAGAGCACCTGCGTCACCCGAAACGACAGGGAGCCGTGCCTCCTCCCGAGCCAGAGGTCGAGCACCGGCCGGACCGCCTCGATGGTGACGAGGCCGGCGGTAGGGCGTGAGAGCCTGTCCCGCCATTCCGCCACCAGGACCTCGCGGAGCTGCGACCGACGCTGCTCCATATGTTGCTGCATCGGTCGCTCGCCCCGCGCCCGCCATTCCTCGCGCCACCGGTACAGTGACGCGAGCACCTTTGCCTCCAGGTCCCAGGGCGGGGATCCGGCCAGTGCACAAGCCGCCTCGTAGGAGATCGTGCGGTACCCCCTTATGACTCTGACGGCCATCGCTCTCTGCGGCTTTCGCAGAACAGCAATGCTGCCGGCCGTCAGGTCAGCCGCCCAGATCGGGGCCCCGTAAAGGGCCATCGATCGCACGATCCCCACGTAGAGCCGCCTACAAGCGGCGCTCGGGCCCCCCAGATTGGGAAGCAGCGTTGACAGCGCCCCAGCCGCGCCCAACAACTTGGGCGCCAGCCGCCGGAAGTGGGGGCCGAAATCCCACCGACTGTCGAGCACCAAGCCCAGGTACTTCATGGTGGGCTCGACAGCGATTCGTACCCCCCCCACCACAATGTGGGATCCGGACGGTGGCGCCCGCCGGGGACCATGAAACACCATGGCCTCCGACTTGTTGAGGGCCACCTCCAGGCCGAGGCGCCGTATGCGGCTCACCGTCTGTGAAACCGCAGCCGTCGCCAGCAACGCTGCCTCCCTGTGCGAACTCCCCCGGGCCGTGACCAGCGTGTCGTCCGCGTAGCACGTCAGGTCGACGCCCGGTTGGAGTTCGCCTCTCAGCACCCAGTCGTACCCGATGTTCCACAGGAGCGGGCCCAGGACCGAGCCCTGTGGAACACCGCACGACATGTGGCGCTGGCTAACGCCATCGCGTCCCATGTAGGTGACACACCTCTCCGCCAAATAAGCCCCAACGATGCGGCGGAGGTAGAGAGGCACCCGATGATACCGCAGTGCCTCCCGAATACAACTCCAGGGCAGGGTGTTGAAGGCGTTGGAGATGTCCAAGGACACTGCCACCACCACCCCACCCCGGGACACCGTTTCCTCCGCCAGGACTCTCACCCGCGATATCGCGTGGATGGTGGAGCGCCCATGCCGAAAGCCGAACTGGCTCTCGTCCAGGTCCGGCCCTTCTCTGCACAAGTGGCCGACGAGGCGGGCTGCGAGTATCCGCTCCAGCAGCTTCCCCACCTCGTCTAGCAGCACTATGGGCCGGTACGCGGACGGCGAGTCCGCAGGGCGCCCCACCTTCCTGAGCAGGACCAGACGACCAGTCTTCCACAAAGTGGGAAACTGGCCCCGCTCAAGGCACGCTGTGTAGAGTCCTCTCAGCTGGGGCTCCAGCTCCTTCAGAGCGAGGGCTAACGCTCGGCCGTGGATCCCGTCGGGCCCCGGAGCCACTTTCTTGGCCCGGAGCCTCATCACGGCCGCCCTCATCTCTGCCTGTGTCACCTCTGGGACGGTAATGGCGTTCTCCTCTGTAGACTCTGCAGCTGTGGGCAAAGCCATCGGCGGCGGAGTATGCTCCGCTCTTGCCGGGAAGAGGGCTGCAACTACCTCCTCCAGCAGCTCGGGCTGAAGACTCTCCGTAAGTGGAGGCGCTGCGGCTCGAAGTTTCCCTCGAACCGCTCGATAAGGGCGCCCCCACGGATTCCCGTCCAGAGTCTCCAGCATCTCCTCCCTGGCTCGCGTTTTCGCCTCGCCGACGGCCAGCCACAGAGTCTCTTTAGCCGCGCGGTACACCTCATACAGCGCGGCTTCTTCGTCAGGGACCCGACGACGTCTCCTCCGGTAACGGGTGTACTGGCGTCTCACCGTCACACACGCGATGCGTAATTGCGCAATCGCGGCGGACCACCAGTACACCTGGCGCCTTGCTGACTGTGTGTGGACGCGGGGCATGGACGCGTCGCTGATTTGCGTCATCGCCCCGCGGAACCACAGCGCCTCCTGTTCGACGTCGATGGGTCCGCTCATTGCCGACTCCCGGATCCAGGCCTGGACAATAGCGGCCTCCTCGAGAAGCTCCCTGTCGATGCGCTTGAGCGCCCAGCGCGGGCCATCCGTTCGCAGGCCCGATGAACTGCGGCCGCCGGCGGTCTGGGCGGAGACGTCGAAACGGATGTATCGGTGATCCGACAACGTCTCCACCTCCGCGGCAACACGCCAGCCGCGAACACGGCTCGCAACAGCAGGGCTAGCGAACGAGACGTCCACTATTGACCCGCCCCGCTGCCGCACGCACGTGTGGACCGAGCCCACGTTCAGGACGACCAGGCCAGTCGTGACCGCCCACTCCTCCAGCGCCTCACCCCTTGCATCGGTCACCGGAGATCCCCACGCCGCAGACTTGGCGTTGAGATCCCCTAGCAACAGCACGGGGCGAGGGTGGAGTCGGCCCACGACGGCACCCAACTCGACAAGGAAGCTTTCGAAGTCGGCGAGACTCTTGTTGGGCGAAAAATACGCCCCAACCACGCCAATGCCGTCCGCGAGGGCGGCCACCCAGCCGTGTCCTCGGGACGGGTTGACGAGAGCCCCGCCGATGATGGCCACCAAGCCGTCCAGGTCCCCCACCCAGTTATCCCGGGGGGGGACAAAGTACGGCTCAGCGACCACAGCCACGCGAATCAACCACTCCGCCATGCTCTGGAGCAAGAGATCCTGAGCTCTGGCACAGTGGTTGAGATTGCCCTGGAGGAAATGGTAGAGCGCCATTAGGCGCAATCCATTCCCTCCGCACCATTCCTAGGCCGGGAGTCGACCGAAGGGCAGCCAGGCTGAGGGGGGGGTAAAGAGCCCCCCGCAGCCTTGGCACCCCTTTTCCTCTTGCTGGCGGGGGCGCCACAGGCTTTTCCGCCCGCTCTGTGCCCGGCGGGCCTCCCTGCAGCTGTACAGAGGCTGCAGTTTGGCGCCGCGGAGCACTGGGCCGCCTTGTGGCCGGGCTGGCCGCAGCGATAGCACTGCTCGCTGCGGTCCACTTCGGCGGTGCACCGTGCCTTAACATGCCCAATGTCAAGGCACCGGTAGCACCGCATGGCCCTGGGCTGCAGCAGCTTGACACTCGCTGCAACCCATCCCACCAACAAACGCCCACCGTCAGCGACCTTGTTCGCCGCCACCACCGGGCACCGTACCCAAATCGTGCCGAGCCCGGAAGCGTCAGCGCGAATCTCGCCCGTCCGCACGTCGTCGGGCGGACATCCACCGACTCTGGCGACGGCCGCCACGACCTCGGCCGTGGTTGTCGAGTCGTCCAGGCCACCGACGCGCAGCTCAGCGGTCTTCATTGGCCTGGACACCCGGACATCCTCCGGGTTGAGGACCTCACGTAGCTTGGCAGCCAGGATATCCGCCTTCTCGCCGCTAGAGGCACCCGACACCTCGAGCAGCCGCGCCCCCGTAATCGCCGGCTTCATTCTGAAGCCGGACGGTGTGCCAAGGTCGGGGAACGCGACTTTGGCTTTTGCCTCAGTCAGGACCGCCTTGTAGGTGATGCCCCTTTCGACGGCTCCGGGCTGCAGCGTAATCACTACAGCCGCGGAGCGTGGGGCTCTGACCCTAGGCGGTCCCTGGGCCTTCTTGGCTGCCGGTGCCGGAGCTCCAGCGGGTGCCGGTGGCGCCGTCTTCTTCCCGTGACGGCGGCCCTTTTTGACTACCGTCGTCCAGGCCTCCGAGGTAGGGCCCGGCGCGGCCGCCGCCGGTACAGCCGCCCCGGAAGTGGACGCGGACGTACCCTCGGTGGGCTTTTTAGTCCCCTTCCCGGACCGGCTTGCCTCTGCCGTCGCGGCCGTTACCGGCCCCCGCTTAGCAGGCCCCTCCTTCCTCCGCCTGTCCGCAGCGAGCGGTAAGCGGAGGGTTTCCGCCGGCAGGAGCCTTGCCTCTATGGCCTCCATGCGGGCACCCACCATCGTCCCACACTGCATCATGCAGATGCGCGCGATCTTCTCAATCTCGGCATCCGCAAGTGCAGGGGCCGACGACGGGACCGGCAACGGAACCGATGACTGGACCGCGACGGAAGACGAGCCCGTGTCCGCGGGTGCTGCCTTCAGGGCGGCAAACTGCCGCTTGAGGTCCTCCAACTCGGATCGGAGACGGCCATTCTCCTCCCATAGCTTCGCCGTCTCCTCCGTGCTAGTGCGGTTAACGAGGACCTCAACCGCCTCCTTAATTCCGTCAGCCGCCTCTTTCAGGGCACGGGTGAATGTGCCCTTCAGGTTGCCCGATTTGGTGGCAACCTTCAGGACGACATCCACGCCGTCCAAAACTTGACGACTGAGTGCTACCGCTGTGATGCCCCCCCCGGCAGCCATCCGAGCAGAGCGCCGCTCACGGGCCTGTCGGGCCAACTCGCTGACTTCGTCAGCCGCAACAGTTTTTCGCTGCGCCCGTTTTGCAGCATTCGCCTCCGCTTTATTAGATCCCAGCAGGGACATGGTGGAGCCCCCGCTCAGGTCCGCCTCCATGGGCTCGGGGCCGCTCTCCGCACTTTCCACGCGCTCCACTGGAGCTGGCGTAGTGCTCCTGCGTGTCAGTGCAGAGCGACCCCGCCCGTCACGCTCCGTCACCCGAGCGGGGACTCCGCCCGCCACCGCACGACCTCGCCCTCTCTGTGCCGTTGGCACCTTCGCAGCCGACAGGTTCTCCTCACTAGAGGAGAGACTGCGCTTCCTCCTAGAGTCCTCTCTGTCGGACCGGTCCCTTTCAGGACTTGAGCCTCCTCGGCTCTTGTTGCTGTCGGAGACAACAATCGGCGTGACCACGACGCGCAGGGGCTTCAGGAACTTCTTAAGCTCCTTCTCTCGCTGGCCGGTGGTGTCGGCATTAAAATTAAAACTAATCAAGTCCTCGAATGTTCGAGAACCTGATGGAAGACATTGGTTGCCCCCCCCAGAATACGATTGGGGGCTTGACGTTCCTGAAGAGAACGTGACGGATTCTCCGGCTGCTGAGCAGCCGGTACCGCCCTGGGGTAGTTTATTTCCCTCTGTCTGTTTGTCCATTTTTTTATTTTGTTCCTTTGAAGGGTATGGTCCCTATTCTCCCCGATGAACCCCCCCAGCGCTAGCGACCGGAACCTCTCCGGCCATCCATCTCCTCGGCACGCTCGACCTTGGGATTGAGGTAATTTTTTACAGAGGTTGTCTTCCTCTCCTTCTCCCAATATACGCCTACGACCAACCCTCTGCAACCAGAGGGGGTGTAGACGTCTGTTGGCCACCAGGCCTTACCGGCCATTCATCCCCTAAGCAGGGATTGAGGTAATTTTTTAAAGAGGTTGTCTTCCTCTCCCTCTCCCACTATACGCCTACGACCTACCCTCTGCAACCAGAGGAGGTGTAGACGTTAGATGACCCCTATGACGGACAAGCCGTCCCGCCCCTAGCCCGGTTCCCATCACCGACCAACAACGATGATGGGTGATTGGAACCATGACCCTTCCCCGTCTGTTAAAGATTAGCCGCCAGCCCCAATTGTCCACCACCAAGAGCAGGTGGGCAATTGGACCTGATGTTGCCCAGGGTGCGCCACGAGGAGGCTCTTCAACATGCACCCCAAAAGCCAACGTCACGTGGTGTTCCCAGGCGGTCACCCATCCAAGTACTGACCACGCCCGATGTTGCTTAACTTCGGTGATCGGACGAGAACCGGTGTATTCAACGTAGTATGGACGTTGGCACCTAACCTAACCTAACCTAACCTTTTTTTTTTTTTTTTTGATCCGGGGTGGAAAATCCTCATGGATGTCCCCCGCCCTGGGGGGGCGGAGGGGTCTGTCAGACTCTTACTGACTAAAAACCACCCCGGTGTTCCATCTCACACCTGCGTCGGGGGTCGCGGGAACGTACGAATCTTCCGCAACCCCCGACTGGTGCCGGCCCGCCTCTGCGGGCCCCTTCCGGTCGAGCGGGGGGAGTGAGGTGTTTGACTCCCCCCGCGACATCTAAGAGGGGCGCGCGTGGAACACTACGCGCCGCCGCCTCGGGTCCTGATGTATGGGGGGCGACGGACGTCCCCAAGTCCGTCGTCCCTGGACCCATTTAGGGGGGCTGGAAGAGGGCGTTGTCCGCCCTCCGCCGACGCCCGGTGCGCCTGCTGCGGGCCGGGTGAGAGGATGAGATCTCTCGCTCCCTTTCCGCAGCCTCCTTCTGCGAGATAACTGTTTCGCAGAAGGATACCACCGCGTCCCAGGACTCGTCGCCGCCGACCATAGCATTCACTACGGCCGGCAGCGACAGGTCACTGCCTACTCCTGAGATGAGGGCACGGCGCGGCTCCTCCCAAGCGGCACACTCTGCCAGCGTATGCCGCGCCGTGTCCTCCCGACAGTCGACGCAGTGGTGACACCGGGCGTCCGGCTCCCTGTTTATGCGACACAGGTACTTCCCGAAACAACCATGCCCCGAGAGCACCTGCGTCACCCGAAACGACAGGGAGCCGTGCCTCCTCCCGAGCCAGAGGTCGAGCACCGGCCGGACCGCCTCGATAGTGACGAGGCCGGCGGTAGGGCGTGAGAGCCTGTCCCGCCATTCCGCCACCAGGACCTCGCGGAGCTGCGACCGACGAACCTAACCTAACCTAACCTAACCTGTTAACGAAAAAGCTGAAGTACGACGTTCCGGTCCTGTACATGTCAGGCACGAGGCTGGACCTGGTCGGGGAGGTCAAGCTGCTGGGTCTTACAATAGACTCCAAACTCACCTTCAACGCGCACGTGTCTGCGACCTGTAAAAAGGCTGCAGACATCTACAAGCAGTTAGCATGTGCGGCGAAGGTGACATGGGGTTTGAACAGAGAAATAATTCGGACAATATACGTGTCGGTGATAGAGCCCATCGTGATGTATGCAGCGAGTGCGTGGGCCCCCGCGGCTGAGAAACTGATGACAAGGAATCAGTTTGACTCACTGCAGAGGGGCTTCGCGCAGAAGATCTGCAAAGCATACCGCACGGTGTCTCTAACATCGGCACTTGTTCTGTCAGGCCAACTCCCCCTAGATCTCCGGGTAACTGAGGCCGCAACCCTTTTCAAGATCAAAAAGGGCCATTCCCAAGAGTTCATACCGCCGGGCCGCGAGCTGGAGTGCAACGTGCACCACTCCGAACATCCCCACCCAGCGCAACTCATAACAACAGAGTATGCACGCCTAGAGGACTTGACTCCCGAAACTCTGGAAACCCATCGAGTAATCGGTCCCCAAATCTACACCGACGGCAGCAAGATAGAGGGGAAAGTAGGAGCTGCCCTAACTTGGTGGGAAAACGGGAAGGAGTCAAAGTCCAGCACCTTCGGCCTGGAGCCTCACAACACTGTCTTCCAATCGGAAATGTACGCCCTCTTCAGAGCTGTCAGGATGGCAAGAGAATCTAGGGCGGCCTCCGTAAGCATCTTAAGTGACTCAAGATCGTCACTTGACCTGCTGGGGAGACCGTCTGTCACTCACCACCTGGCACTCCAAATCAAGAGGAGCGTCCGAGAGTTAAGAGAAGAAGGCAGAGAAGTGAGACTCTTCTGGCTAAGGGCCCACGTGGGAACCGCCGGGAATGAGAGAGCGGACGAGCTGGCCAAGGAGGCAGCGTTAACAAAGGACACAGCGGACTACAGCAAGGTCCCCGTATCGTTCGTGAGGAGGAAGATACGGGAGGGGACTATTAAGAAGTGGCAAGCGCGGTACGAGTCCTCCAGTACAGGAGCGGTCACAAAAGCGTTCTTCCCAGACGTCCTTGCGGCGAAAAGAACACTTAGAGACGCAGCTCTCACACCGGTCCATGTACAAATCCTAACAGGACACGGAGGATTCTCAGCGTATCTCCACCGATTCCACCTCAAAGACAGTCCCTCGTG
Source organism: Griposia aprilina (assembly GCA_916610205.1). Classification (NCBI taxonomy): domain Eukaryota; kingdom Metazoa; phylum Arthropoda; class Insecta; order Lepidoptera; family Noctuidae; genus Griposia; species Griposia aprilina. The sequence goes on along the minus strand of OU744290.1, from coordinate 25,891,531 downwards.
CGTCTGCGACCCCAGTTGCGAAGAGACAGTCTGGCACTTGCTCTTCGAATGCCCGAGATTCAGTCTAGAAAGAATGGAGCTGGAAGTAAAGCTTGAAACCCAGCTTAGCCAGTCCACACTCCATGTCATCATGGGGAGACCAGCTACTAGGAAACCATTCTTGGCATTCGCGAGCAAAGTCGCCACGGTAGCAGCAGGGGCCAACAAAACTGACGTATCCTTGCGAGGCCGAAACCAACCACCATCCGCCGTAACAACAATAACAACCACGACATCAACCACAACACAAATGACGACAAGCACTTCACCCACAGAAACACAAATCACACGTACTAACACTAACTCACAACCCACACCAGCGGCAGCAGCACCGGCACCAGCAGCAGCCAGCCTTACACCAGCCCCAAGCACCATGTCCACCACGCAATTCCTGGCATGCGGAGGAGACGGAGTTCCAGGCGTCCGATTGCGAGGCGTCGCCCTCTTCATGAACCGGGAAGGGGAAAGGTTGGGCATAAGTTTCTGCGTAGGCTCAAGCAGAGCTGCGGCCCGAATACCGATTTCACCAGGCCTTGCCGCCTTGATCAACGGAAGCACCACCAAAACGAGCATGAAAGGCAGCAAGTATGCTGCACTGCCCCAGGTGGAAATAGCCACTCACCGATGCCGTTTAGTGCGATCCAAAGGAAAGACGATCGCACTACTCGAGTGGGGAGAGGAGACTCCATTTGCCCAGGCAAGCTCGCTGCTTCAGAAGATCAGGGAGGCAGGAGACTACACGGGTGCTACAGCCCGCACCATCAGTGTAGACGCGATGACGGTCGGAGGAGAGAGAGGGGACGTCGCCGACCGATTCGGCTGTTTAAAAGCCTCAGAACATCATGAGGTGGTTGTCTACGAGGATAGAGGTGAAACTCTGAGTTTCCTCAAAACCCCCCGACAGCCAACAGCCGGAGCGACGAGCCCCACAACAAACCCGACCACTCAAAGTGGATCGGAGAGGGCCCAGCAGAAGGCAGCGGCCGAAAAAGCTGCAAAGGAGCAAAGGAAAACCAGTAGCCCGGAGGACCGGGCCCGGTCGAGGAGTCGCCTGAAAGCCTTCGGCACTTTCCTCAGTGCACTGCTCCCAAGCACCAGCCGCGCATCACCATCCCAGAAGCAGGAAGCAGCAGTGGAGAGGTTCTTCAAGAACCAAAAACCAAAAGAACCAATCCAGCAGAAGCCTACGCCTACAAGAGCCGACAAGGGGCAAGTCAGCCTGCCGACCCTCGCAGTGAACTCGGGCACCACAGACCACGTGAAGAGCGCCTTCCTCGAGTACGTAGCAATCGTGAGAGCGACCAGAGAGGTCAATCTCATGACATGCAGGAAGATCCTGCAGACCTTCCAGAGAGAAACAGAAGGTCTGCTAAGGGTACTACTCGAGGAAGCAGAGGCAGCAGTGTACGACAACGTCAGATGTCTAGTCATCAGAGGAGAAATGACGGGGTCGTACATGGCAGCCTTTAGCGCGAAGAGCGGATTTGTGGCCCTGGACGAGGAGGAAACGGAGCGCTCAGGCAAACTTAAATTCACAGCACCTGACGACGATCCGATACTGGTTACCGCCAAATGCACCAAAATAATGTTGGACGACAAGATCCTTGAAATGGCGCAATCCATTTTGGGGACTTCAAACAGTCCAGCATCGCAGGAAATTTAGGCGGTGCCCAGTATCAGATGGGTAAACGGAGTTCCGGGTTGCGGCAAGACAACCTGGGTGGTCAAGCACTTCGACGAGGAGAAGGACGTTGTAGCCACCACGACGACTGAAGCTGCCAAAGATCTCAGGGAGAAGCTAGCGCACCGCTTAGGAGATCGAGCGAAGACGAAGGTGCGCACTATGGCCTCAATCTTAGCCAACGGGTTCAAACCCAAAGAGAAGTGCTACCGCCTCACGGTAGACGAGGCTCTTATGAACCATTTTGGGGCCATAGTCATGGCAGTAAAGTTGTCTGGAGCAAGCGAGATTGTCCTCATCGGAGACGTAAACCAGCTTCCATTTTTGGACAGAGAGAACCTATTCGAGTTAAGGTATACCCGTCCAAACCTGGTGGCTGGCATCACCCAGGAGCTGCTTTGCACACACCGCAATCCCATGGACGTGGCGTTTGCACTGAGCGAGATATACTCCGGTATATACTCCTCCAAATCGTCGCTGTCGCGGGTCCATTCCCTGGAGGTGAAAGGTTACACAGGAGCGAAAATACCGAGCACCGCCCTGAACACCCTGTTCCTGGTTCACACGCAGGAGGAGAAAGCTTCTCTTGGGAGCCAGGGATATGGGTCCGGCGAAGGATCGCGCCTGTTGACCATACACGAGGCCCAGGGTTTGACCTACGACAGCGTCATCATCATCAACACGAGGTCCAGGAGGATCCAAGTTCACGACAGCGTCTCCCACGCGGTAGTGGCGGTATCCAGACATACAGTCAGTTGCGTCTACTACACCGACGACGCCGATGACGCCACGGGCCGCTTCGCAAAGAGGGCGATGGATGCGCCGACTAAAACGGTCGTCGACTACAACCTAAAGACGGCCATGCAGCATCGAGACGCCACTGTCGTGGAAGCCCTGCTAGGGCTAGCGAAATCCCTGGTCAGCAGACCCCACTTAAACCAAACCTAATACGTCCCATCCAAACTCCACTAAGTCAAACAAAAAAAAAAAAGAAAACCCTAACCTAATCAATGTAAAACCTGTGCAAATTAAATAAAAAAAAAAAAAAAAAAATTAATAAAAATAAAATAACAACAACATGTAAAACTACATGGCAGAGTGAGTCAGTCATACTCACGTAAATGTCCTGCCGATGGTGGCGCTGCACGTCCGGTCGTTGAGTTCCCTACAAAATGGTTGAGCTAAGCGGAGCGGAGGTGTACGTCATGTCCGTGAACGGACGCCGTCGGTCGGGGCTGGTCGACTCTCACTGCCACGTGGTTATCCCTTAGAATAGTGTTTTAATAATCAAGTAATTATAAGTTAGTTAAGATATTTTAAATACAACATATTAATACAGCAATTCTTTCTTAAATTCTCCATACTTTGTAATGCCTGTGTATTGTAGTTACTTAAAAAAAAAAAAAAAAAAAAAAAAAAAAAAAAAAAAAAAAAAAAAAAAAAAAAAAATATATATATATATATATATGTATATAATATCTGCATGTCTATTCGCATGAGTATGTTTATTTAACAATTATAAAAAAAAAAAAAAAAAAAAACAAAAAATATATACTAATAAGATGGACTCACGTAGACTTAAGTTAGTTAAGTAAGCATAAAGTAATGTTGTCCGGCGTAGGAGTAAGACTATTGTGTAAGAAAAAACAAAAAAGAAACCTATAAACCATAATTAAAGTAAATAAGGGCGCGGACTACCATGTCCGCGGAAAGTAGTTATTCATTTAAAAAAAAAAAAAAAAACCTAACCTAACCTTTTTTTTTTTTTTTTTTTTTTTTTTTTTTTTTTTTTTTTTTTTTTTTTGATCCGGGGTGGAAAATCCTCATGGATGTCCCCCGCCCTGGGGGGGCGGAGGGGTCTGTCAGACTCTTACTGACTAAAAACCACCCCGGTGTTCCATCTCACACCTGCGTCGGGGGTCGCGGGAACATACGAATCTTCCGCAACCCCCGACTGGTGCCGGCCCGCCTCTGCGGGCCCCGTCCGGTCGAGCGGGGGGAGTGAGGTGTTTGTCTCCCCCCGCGACGTCTAAGAGGGGCGCGCGTGGAACACTACGCGCCGCCGCCTCGGGTCCTGATGTATGGGGGGCGACGGACGTCCCCAAGTCCGTCGTCCCTGGACCCATTTAGGGGGGCTGGAAGAGGGCGTTGTCCGCCCTCCGCCGACGCCCGGTGCGCCTGCTGCGGGCCGGGTGAGAGGATGAGATCTCTCGCTCCCTTTCCGCAGCCTCCTTCTGCGAGATAACTGTTTCGCAGAAGGATACCACCGCGTCCCAGGACTCGTCGCCGCCGACCATAGCGTTCACTACGGCCGGCAGCGACAGGTCACTGCCTACTCCTGAGATGAGGGCACGGCGCGGCTCCTCCCAAGCGGCACACTCTGCCAGCGTATGCCGCGCCGTGTCCTCCCGACAGTCGACGCAGTGGTGACACCGGGCGTCCAGCTCCCTGTTTATGCGACACAGGTACTTCCCGAAGCAACCATGCCCCGAGAGCACCTGCGTCACCCGAAACGACAGGGAGCCGTGCCTCCTCCCGAGCCAGAGGTCGAGCACCGGCCGGACCGCCTCGATAGTGACGAGGCCGGCGGTAGGGCGTGAGAGCCTGTCCCGCCATTCCGCCACCAGGACCTCGCGGAGCTGCGACCGACGCTGCTCCATATGTCGCTGCATCGGTCGCTCGCCCCGCGCCCGCCATTCCTCGCGCCACCGGTACAGTGACGCGAGCACCTTCGCCTCCAGGTCCCAGGGCGGGGATCCGGCCAGTGCACAAGCCGCCTCGTAGGAGATCGTGCGGTACCCCCTTATGACTCTGACGGCCATCGCTCTCTGCGGCTTTCGCAGAACAGCAATGCTGCCGGCCGTCAGGTCAGCCGCCCAGATCGGGGCCCCGTAAAGGGCCATCGATCGCACGATCCCTACGTAGAGCCGCCTACAAGCGGCGCTCGGGCCCCCCAGATTGGGAAGCAGCGTTGACAGCGCCCCAGCCGCGCCCAACAACTTGGGCGCCAGCCGCCGGAAGTGGGGGCCGAAATCCCACCTACTGTCGAGCACCATGCCCAGGTACTTCATGGTGGGCTCGACAGCGATTCGTACCCCCCCCACCACAATGTGGGATCCCGACGGTGGCGCCCGCCGGGGACCATGAAACACCATGGCCTCCGACTTGTTGAGGGCCACCTCCAGGCCGAGGCGCCGTATGCGGCTCACCGTCTGTGAAACCGCAGCCGTCGCCAGCAACGCTGCCTCCCTGTGCGAACTCCCCCGGGCCGTGACCAGCGTGTCGTCCGCGTAGCACGTCAGGTCGACGCCCGGTTGGAGTTCGCCTCTCAGCACCCAGTCGTACCCGATGTTCCACAGCAGCGGGCCCAGGACCGAGCCCTGTGGAACACCGCACGACATGTGGCGCTGGCTAACGCCATCGCGTCCCATGTAGGTGACACACCTCTCCGCCAAATAAGCCCCAACGATGCGGCGGAGGTAGAGAGGCACCCGATGATACCGCAGTGCCTCCCGAATACAACTCCAGGGCAGGGTGTTGAAGGCGTTGGAGATGTCCAAGGACACCGCCACCACCACCCCACCCCGGGACACCGTTTCCTCCACCAGGACTCTCACCCGCGATATCGCGTGGATGGTGGAGCGCCCATGCCGAAAACCGAACTGGCTCTCGTCCAGGTCCGGCCCTTCTCTGCACAAGTGGCCGACGAGGCGGGCTGCGAGTATCCGCTCAAGCAGCTTCCCCACCTCGTCTAGCAGCACTATGGGCCGGTACGCGGACGGCGAGTCCGCAGGGCGCCCCACCTTCCTGAGCAGGACCAGACGACCAGTCTTCCACAAAGTGGGAAACTGGCCCCGCTCAAGGCACGCTGTGTAGAGTCCTCTCAGCTGGGGCTCCAGGTCCTTCAGAGCGAGGGCTAACGCTCGGCCGTGGATCCCGTCGGGCCCCGGAGCCACGTTCTTGGCCCGGAGCCGCATCACGGCCGCCCTCATCTCTGCCTGTGTCACCTCTGGGACGCTAATGGCGTTCTCCTCTGTAGACTCTGCAGCTGTGGGCAAAGCCATCGGCGGCGGAGTATGCTCCGCTCTTGCCGGGAAGAGGGCTGCGACTACCTCCTCCAGCAGCTGGGGCTGAAGACTCTCCGTAAGTGGAGGCGCTGCGGCTCGAAGTTTCCCTCGAACCGCTCGATAAGGGCGCCCCCACGGATTCCCGTCTAGAGTCTCCAGCATCTCCTCCCTGGCTCGCGTTTTCGCCTCGCCGATGGCCAGCCACAGAGTCTCTTTAGCCGCGCGGTACACCTCATACAGCGCGGCTTCTTCGTCAGGGACCCGACGACGTCTCCTCCGGTAACGGGTGTACTGGCGTCTCACCGTCACACACGCGATGCGTAATTGCGCAATCGCGGCGGACCACCAGTACACCTGGCGCCTTGCTGACTGTGTGTGGACGCGGGGCATGGACGCGTCGCTGATTTGCGTCATCGCCCCGCGGAACCACAGCGCCTCCTGTTCGACGTCGATGGGTCCGCTCATTGCCGACTCCCGGATCCAGGCCTGGACAATAGCGGCCTCCTCGAGAAGCTCCCTGTCGATGCGCTTGAGCGCCCAGCGCGGGTCATCCGTTCGCAGGCCCGATGAACTGCGGCCGCCGGCGGTCTGGGCGGAGACGTCGAAACGGATGTATCGGTGATCCGACAACGTCTCCACCTCCGCGGCAACACGCCAGTCGCGAACACGGCTCGCAACAGCAGGGCTAGCGAACGAGACGTCCACTATTGACCCGCCCCGCTGCCGCACGCACGTGTGGACCGAGCCCACGTTCAGGACGACCAGGCCAGTCGTGACCGCCCACTCCTCCAGCGCCTCACCCCTAGCATCGGTCACCGGAGATCCCCACGCCGCAGACTTGGCGTTGAGATCCCCTAGCAACAGCACGGGGTGAGGATGGAGTCGGCCCACGACGGCACCCAACTCGACAAGGAAGCTTTCGAAGTCGGCGAGACTCTTGTTGGGCGAAAAATACGCCCCAACCACTCCAATGCCGTCCGCAAGGGCGGCCACCCAGCCGTGTCCTCGGGACGGGTTGACGAGAGCCCCGCCGATGATGGCCACCAAGCCATCCAGGTCCCCCACCCAGTTATCCCGGGGGGGGACAAAGTACGGCTCGGAACCTAACCTAACCTAACCTTTTTTTTTTTTTTTTTTTTTTTGATCCGGGGTGGAAAATCCAACCTAACCTAACCTTTATTTTTTTTTTTTTTTTTTTTTTTTTTTTTTTTTTTTTTTTGATCCGGGGTGGAAAATCCTCATGGATGTCCCCCGCCCTGGGGGGGCGGAGGGGTCTGTCAGACTCTTACTGACTAAAAACCACCCCGGTGTTCCATCTCACACCTGCGTCGGGGGTCGCGGGAACATACGACTCTTCCGCAACCCCCGACTGGTGCCGGCTCGCCTCTGCGGGCCCCGTCCGGTCGAGCGGGGGGAGTGAGGTGTTTGACTCCCCCCGCGACGTCTAAGAGGGGCGCGCGTGGAACACTACGCGCCGCCGCCTCGGGTCCTGACGTATGGGGGGCGACGGACGTCCCCAAGTCCGTCGTCCCTGGACCCACTTAGGGGGGCTGGAAGAGGGCGTTGTCCGCCCTCCGCCGACGCCCGGTGCGCCTGCTGCGGGCCGGGTGAGAGGATGAGATCTCTCGCTCCCTTTCCGCAGCCTCCTTCTGCGAGATAACTGTTTCGCAGAAGGATACCACCGCGTCCCAGGACTCGTCGCCGCCGACCATAGCATTCACTACGGCCGGCAGCGACAGGTCACTGCCTACTCCTGAGATGAGGGCACGGCGCGGCTCCTCCCAAGCGGCACACTCTGCCAGCGTATGCCGCGCCGTGTCCTCCCGACAGTCGACGCAGTGGTGACACCGGGCGTCCGGCTCCCTGTTTATGCGACACAGGTACTTCCCGAAACAACCATGCCCCGAAAGCACCTGCGTCACCCGAAACGACAGAGAGCCGTGCCTCCTCCCGAGCCAGAGGTCGAGCACCGGCCGGACCGCCTCGATAGTGACGAGGCCGGCGGTAGGGCGTGAGAGCCTGTCCCGCCATTCCGCCACCAGGACCTCGCGGAGCTGCGACCGACGCTGCTCCATATGTCGCTGCATCGGTCGCTCGCCCCGCGCCCGCCATTCCTCGCGCCACCGGTACAGTGACGCGAGCACCTTCGCCTCCAGGTCCCAGGGCGGGGATCCGGCCAGTGCACAAGCCGCCTCGTAGGAGATCGTGCGGTACCCCCTTATGACTCTGACGGCCATCGCTCTCTGCGGCTTTCGCAGAACAGCAATGCTGCCGGCCGTCAGGTCAGCCGCCCAGATCGGGGCCCCGTAAAGGGCCATCGATCGCACGATCCCTACGTAGAGCCGCCTACAAGCGGCGCTCGGGCCCCCCAGATTGGGAAGCAGCGTTGACAGCGCCCCAGCCGCGCCCAACAACTTGGGCGCCAGCCGCCGGAAGTGGGGGCCGAAATCCCACCGACTGTCGAGCACCAAGCCCAGGTACTTCATGGTGGGCTCGACAGCGATTCGTACCCCTCCCACCACAATGTGGGATCCGGACGGTGGCGCCCGCCGGGGACCATGAAACACCATGGCCTCCGACTTGTTGAGGGCCACCTCCAGGCCGAGGCGCCGTATGCGGCTCACCGTCTGTGAAACCGCAGCCGTCGCCAGCAACGCTGCCTCCCTGTGCGAACTCCCCCGGGCCGTGACCAGCGTGTCGTCCGCGTAGCACGTCAGGTCGACGCCCGGTTGGAGTTCGCCTCTCAGCACCCAGTCGTACCCGATGTTCCACAGGAGCGGGCCCAGGACCGAGCCCTGTGGAACACCGCACGACATGTGGCGCTGGCTAACGCCATCGCGTCCCATGTAGGTGACACACCTCTCCGCCAAATAAGCCCCAACGATGCGGCGGAGGTAGAGAGGCACCCGATGATACCGCAGTGCCTCCCGAATACAACTCCAGGGCAGGGTGTTGAATGCGTTGGAGATGTCCAAGGACACCGCCACCACCACCCCACCCCGGGACACCGTTTCCTCCGCCAGGACTCTCACCCGCGATATCGCGTGGATGGTGGAGCGCCCATGCCGAAAGCCGAACTGGCTCTCGTCCAAGTCCGGCCCTTTTCTGCACAAGTGGCCGACGAGGCGGGCTGCGAGTATCCGCTCCAGCAGCTTCCCCACCTCGTCTAGCAGCACTATGGGCCGGTACGCGGACGGCGAGTCCGCAGGGCGCCCCACCTTCCTGAGCAGGACCAGACGACCAGTCTTCCACAAAGTGGGAAACTGGCCCCGCTCAAGGCACGCTGTGTAGAGTCCTCTCAGCTGGGGCTCCAGCTCCTTCAGAGCGAGGGCTAACGCTCGGCCGTGGATCCCGTCGGGCCCCGGAGCCACGTTCTTGGCCCGGAGCCGCATCACGGCCGCCCTCATCTCTGCCTGTGTCACCTCTGGGACGCTAATGGCGTTCTCCTCTGTAGACTCTGCAGCTGTGGACAAAGCCATCGGCGGCGGAGTATGCTCCGCTCTTGCCGGGAAGAGGGCTGCAACTACTTCCTCCAGCAGCTCGGGCTGAAGACTCTCCGTAAGTGGAGGCGCTGCGGCTCGAAGTTTCCCTCGAACCGCTCGATAAGGGCGCCCCCACGGATTCCCGTCTAGAGTCTCCAGCATCTCCTCCCTGGCTCGCGTTTTCGCCTCGCCGACGGCCAGCCACAGAGTCTCTTTAGCCGCGCGGTACACCTCATACAGCGCGGCTTCTTCGTCAGGGACCCGACGACGTCTCCTCCGGTAACGGGTGTACTGGCGTCTCACCGTCACACACGCGATGCGTAATTGCGCAATCGCAGCGGACCACCAGTACACCTGGCGCCTTGCTGACTGTGTGTGGACGCGGGGCATGGACGCGTCGCTGATTTGCGTCATCGCCCCGCGGAACCACAGCGCCTCCTGTTCGACGTCGATGGGTCCGCTCATTGCCGACTCCCGGATCCAGGCCTGGACAATAGCGGCCACCTCGAGAAGCTCCCTGTCGATGCGCTTGAGCGCCCAGCGCGGGCCGTCCGTTCGCGGGCCCGATAAACTGCGGCCGCCGGCGGTCTGGGCGGAGACGTCGAAACGGATGTATCGGTGATCCGACAACGTCTCCACCTCCGCGGCAACACGCCAGTCGCGAACACGACTCGCAACAGCAGGGCTAGCGAACGAGACGTCCACTATTGACCCGCCCCGCTGCCGCACGCACGTGTGGACCGAGCCCACGTTCAGGACGACCAGGCCAGTCGTGACCGCCCACTCCTCCAGCGCCTCACCCCTAGCATCGGTCACCGGAGATCCCCACGCCGCAGACTTGGCGTTGAAATCCCCTAGCAACAGCACGGGGCGAGGGTGGAGTCGGCCCACGACGGCACCCAACTCGACAAGGAAGCTTTCGAAGTCGGCGAGGCTCTTGTTGGGCGAAAAATACGTCCCAACCACGCCAATGCCGTCCGCAAGGGCGGCCACCCAGCCGTGTCCTCGGGACGCGTTGACGAGAGCCCCGCCGATGATGGCCACCAAGCCATCCAGGTCCCCCACCCAGTTATCCCGGAGGGGGACAAAGTACGGCTCGGCGACCACAGCCACGCGAATCAACCACTCCGCCATGCTCTGGAGCAAGAGATCCTGAGCTCTGGCACAGTGGTTGAGATTGCCCTGGAGGAAATGGTAGAGCGCCATTAGACGCAATCCATTCCCTCCGCACCATTCCTAGGCCGGGAGTCGGCCGAAGGGCAGCCAAGCTGAGGGGGGGGTAAAGAGCCCCCCGCAGCCTTGGCACCCCTTTTCCTCTTGCTGGCGGGGGCGCCACAGGCTTTTCCGCCCGCTCTGTGCCCGGCGGGCCTCCCTGCAGCTGTACAGAGGCTGCAGTTTGGCGCCGCGGAGCACTGGGCCGCCTTGTGGCCGGGCTGGCCGCAGCGATAGCACTGCTCGCTGCGGTCCACTTCGGCGGTGCACCGTGCCCTAACATGCCCAATGTCAAGGCACCGGTAGCACCGCATAGCCCTGGGCTGCAGCAGCTTGACACTCGCTGCAACCCATCCCACCAACAAACGCCCACCGCCAGCGACCTTGTTCGCCGCCGCCACCGGGCACCGCACCCAAATCGTGCCGAGCCCGGAAGCATCGGCGCGAAACTCGCCCGCCCGCACGTCGTCGGGCGGACATCCACCGACTCGGGCGACGGCCGCCACAACCTCGGCCGGAGTCGTCGAGTCATCCAAGCCTCCAACGCGCAGCTCAGCGGTCTTCATCGGCCTGGACACCTTGACGTCCTCCGGGTTGAGGACCTCTCTCAGTTTGGCGGCCAGGATATCCGCCTTTTCGCCGCTAGAGGCACCCGACACCTCGAGCAGCCGCGCCCCCGTAATCGCCGGCTTCAGTCTGAAGCCGGACGGTGTGCCAAGGTCTGGGAACGCGACTTTGGCTTTTGCCTCCATAAGGACCGCCTTGTAGGTCACGCCTCTTTCGACGGCTCCGGGCTGCAGCGTAATAACTACAGCCGCGGAGCGTGGGGCTCTGATCTTAGGCGGTCCCTGGGCCTGCTTTGGTGCCGGTGTCGGTGCCCCAGCCGGTGCCGGTGGTGCCGTCTTCCTCCCGTTACGGTGGCCCTTCTTGACGACCGTCGTCCAGGCCTCCGTGGTAGGCCCAGGCGCGGCCGCCGGTGGCGCAGCCACCCGGGAAGTGGGCACGGACGAACCCTCTGCGGACTTTTCGGTCCCCTTCCCGGACTGGCTCGACTCTGCCGCCGTGGTTATTAGTGGCCCCTGATTAGCCGGCCCCTCTTTTCTCCGTTTGTCTGCAGCGAGCGGTGGGCGGAGGGTTTCCGCTGGCAGGAGCCTTGCCTCTATGGCCTCCAAGCGGGCACCCACCATCGTCCCACACTGCATCATGCAGATGCGGGCGATCTTTTCGATCTCCGCATCCGCAAGTGCAGGGGTCGAACACGGGACCGGCGCTGGAATCGACGACGGCGCCGCGACGGAAGAAGAGCCGGTGGCCGCGGAAGCAGCCCTCTGGGCAGCGAACTGCCGCTTGAGGTCCTCCAGCTCAGCTCGGAGACGGCCGTTCTCCTCCCATAGCTTCGCCGTCTCCTCTGTGCTAGTGCGGGTTAGGAGGACCTCAACCGCCTCCTTAATTCCGTTAGCCGCCTCTTTCAGGGCACGGGTGAATGTGCCCTTCAGGTTGCCCGATTTGGTGGCAACCTTCAGGACGACATCCACGCCGTCCAAGACTTGGCGGCTAAGCGCCACCGCTGTAACGCTCCCGCCGTCAGCCATCCGGGTAGAGCGCCGCTCACGGGCCTGTCGGGCCAACTCGCTGACCTCGTCAGCCGCGACAGTCTTTCGCTGCGCCCGTTTTGCAGCACTCGCCTCCGCTCTGTTCGATCCCAGCAGGGACACAGTGGAGCCCCCGCTCAGGTCCGCCTCCATGGGCTCGGGGCCGCTCTCCGCGCTCTCCACGCGCTCCACTGGAGCTGGCGTGTTGGTCCGGCGTACGGGCATGAAGCGACCCCTTCCGTCACGTTCCGGCACCCGAGCGGGCAATCCGCCCGCCACCGCACCACCTCGCCCTCTCTGTGCCTTTGGCACCTTCGCGGCGAACAGGTTCTCCTCACTAGAGGAGAGGCTGCGTTTCCTCCTAGATTCCTCCAGGTCATATGATTGGTCCCTGTCGGAACTTGAGCCTCCTCGGCTCTTGTTGCCGTTGGTGACGGCAAGCGGTGTGACCACCACGCGCAGGGGCTTCAGATTCGTCTGAAGCTCCTTTTCTCGCTGTTCGGTGGTGTCGGCGGTGTGTATGGAGCCTCCTCGGCTCTTGTTGCCATCGGCAAGTGGTTGACAAAAATTGCCCCCCCCAGAATACGAATGGGGGCTTGACGTTCTCGAAGAGAACGTGACGGATTCTCCGACTGCTGAGCAGCCGGTACCGCCCTGGGGTAGTTTATTTTTATTTGTCTGATCCATTTTTAAGTTTTTTCCTTTGAAGGGTGCGGTCCCTAACCTAACCTAACCTAACCTAACCCAGTCTGGCCCCAACCACCGCCGCGAACGCCACGTTTTCCGTTCGTCTCCCGCTCGAAAAATCAATAAAAGTGGTAAAAAGTTGTTTGATTTTAACAAGTTTGGTGTCTGTGTGTGTGGAAAAGTGTAAGCTATACGCCCCCGTGAAAGTTACTACCCGGATTACAGTGTATTAACAATCAACACCTGAAAAACCTCAATATTTTGAGGTTAAACTTCACATAAAAATATTCAATCGAATACGCTGCTCAAACAAGAGCGGTAACCCCCCCTTTTTATTGAAGAAAAGGGTGGGGACCGTGCCCGCACATCCTTACCACCACCCAGAAACTTCAAAAACCTGGTGCTCTAGCTTTTATTCTGGAAAAACCAAAAACCACGTGGACTGAAAATTCAGAAGGCGTGGAGCCAGACGCCTGAAATTTTGCAGCCAGCATCTCCTCCTACAGTAAAGACGGTAACAGCAAAATTTTTTTGTATAATCACTACAACCGATTTTTAAAAGGACTTAGAACCTTAAAAATTTAGACGTCCATATCTTCGGTCCTTATCAAGATTTTCAAAATTTTCAACTGCAGTCCTTGGCGCGCTTCTTAGCATAATAGAGATCCTAAGTTTTAGATTTTTAGTTTAAATAGTTTTAAAATTATAAGGTATTTCATAAGAAAATCACTTTTTCAGGATTTTTTCTACTTTGTTTTTAAATTTTAAAATATTTGTTTATTGCACCTTGTAGCGTTCTAATTTAAGTATTTAATATAATTTTTTCAGAATTTTCCAATGTGTAGTTCCTAAGATATCGAATTTTAATTGTTTTTTGGCTTTAATTCAAAATTTAATAGAAGTTAACCATATTTGATACCAGGACAGGGTCCAATACACCCATTGTGACTTATTTAAGCCCAAACACTGTCTGTGTATCTCCAAATTTGGCTGTTTTGACAAAATCACGCCATCTTGGTTTTTAGGTTACAAATTTCAGAACACGATATCTTGGGAACCGCTGGTCCGATCATTCTCTGATTTTCACTTCGGCCAGTAGTAAACTGCCAACTTTAAGTGTGGATGTATTTCAGGCTGTTTCAGGCCAAAAAGTATTTTGTCGCTGGAATTGCTTTCAGAAGATACATGAAGTGACGCCGAGCTGTGCATCCAAAACCCCGTCCCTCTGCGACGAAGGGTTCCAAAATTACGGGCATTTTAAATTGACGTTTGACAGTTCGGCGGCCATTTTGTTTATTTTCAAACCGCCATATCTCCTGAACCAGAGGTCGTGGGAGATTGCCGTTTTGCATATAGGATTCAGGGTACTAGTGTCCTGTCTACCCCACGTTTTCAGGCGGTTTGGAACGAAAAAATTTCGGGGTCCTGAAAGCATTTTCGGCGGACAGGGGAACTCAGGCCGAGTTGGGAGAGCCCAAACTCGAGGGGTCTGCGACTCCCCCGAAGGAAGTTATCCGCTGTCAAAGTTAACCTTTGACAGGACCGCGGCCATTTTGGAAAAAAATCAAACACCTATAGCTTCCAAACGGAGAGTCGTAGAGGGCCGGGGTTTTCTCTGTGCATATCGGCAGACCATAGGGTATATGTCGGAATATTTTTCAGGTGTTTTCAGGATATAAAAAATTTTCAGGCTGAAAACCATTCCGGTAGATTGGTCTCGCTGACCCAAGTGCGAAAAGCCCAAACACCAGGGTCTTTGGACCAGTGGTTCCGGAGATAACCACTTGTAACCACTTTTGGCTGCCATCTTGGCAAAAAAAACCAAAAACTTCAAGTAAGGATATCTCCGTAATCCCTTGGTGTAACCGCACCGAGTTTGGTGTCATCGTAAAGGGTTTGGCGAGAGCTATCTATTGAAAAGCCTTGTTTGACTCTACATAGAGTCCTGACGAAGATCGCTATTTATTTGCGATTTTTTATTTTCTTTTTGACATTTTGAAGGGATTCTCGACTGTTTTCATGCTTGACCCGTTCTTTTGAACGTAAGTCCGACCGCGACAACTCTGTTTATACTTTTACACTGTTTTATCGTCCCTATTGACGTTTTTATTTACTTACATTATTTTTAATTTATATTTGACGCATACCTCCCAGAATGTTCGGTTTTAGAACACCGGCAAAGGCCAATGGTGAAAAGTCACCGTCTAAACCTGGGGCAGTTGCCCCTCCAGATGTTAGACGCAGCATAGGGGAGTGGGAAGCCGCAAACAGCAGCCCCACCCTCTCGACAGCTGAAAAGACGTCGCAGGCCGGCCCTGCAAAAACTAAAACTAAGCTTGCTTTTACGCAGGAGAGCAAAGCTAAAATAAGGAAGTCCGTTGACGGAAACTCTCCGCCTAAATACGCGGATCGTACAGCGGAGGCCAAAGCCTGCCTAATAAAGGCTAAATATCACATTGACAGCTCCAGAAATACCAAGACGGAGATAAAGAACGCTGTCGTTGTAGCCACGGAACGACTGTACAACTTAGTTAAGTTGGTCGAATCGGAGCTAAAAGCGTTAAAGCTAAAAACGACCAGCAAAGAGCCAGGCGTAGTGACAGAGCCAAAGCCTCTAGCCACAGATTCAACTTCTCCTTCTCTCGAAGAATCTGACACAAGTAGGATCCTACTTACAATGCAAGAACACACAAAGCTCCTAGCATTAAATAATAAGAAAATAGAGGAGCTCAAGGAGAAAATAGACCACCAAAATGAGTTCTTGGATAGGGGTACCTATGCGAGTGTGGCCGCAACTCGCTCCGAGAAATCACTGCCAAGGCGGAGCACGCTTCACTCTATTGTTATTACGTCCAAAGACGAGACAGAGACTGGAGATGAAGTACTGGAGAAAGTGCGAAATACGGTAGACGCAAAGGAAGGATGGGTGAAAGTGGAGAAGGTGAGGAAGGCGAAGGACAGAAAGATAATTATGGGCTTTCAAAATACCGAAGAAAGGGATAAGATAAAAGGAAAGTTGGCAAGGAATAATCAGGACCTCCATGTCGAGGAGGTGAAAAACAAAGACCCGATGCTGATCCTCAGGAGCGTCCTCTCTGTAAACTCAGACGAGGACATTCTCAAAGCGTTGAGGAATCAGAATCGAGACGTTTTTCGCAACCTCGACAAGGAGGAGGACAGAGTGGTGGTGAGGTTCCGGAGGAGGACCAGGAACCCACACACCTGTCACGTTGTGGTTGGCGTCTCGCCAATCATTTGGGGACGGGCAACAGAACTCGGATGCCTGCACGTGGACCTCCAGCGCGTGAGGGTTGAAGATCAAACCCCACTGGTACAGTGCACGCGCTGTCTGGGCTACGGGCATGGCAGACGTTACTGTAAGGAACCGGCGGACCTGTGCTGTCACTGCGGTGGGCCGCACCTGAAGTCGGAATGTGCCGACTTTTTAACGGGTGTCCCGCCTAAGTGCCAGAACTGCACAAGAGCCAAGCTCACGGACGTCGGCCACAACGCTTTTAGCTTGGAATGTCCGACCCGCCGCAAGTGGGATGAAATAGCAAGGTCTACTGTAGCATACTGCTAAGGGCACCCAAGGCAACCCAAACCTCTACAGACTAGTACAGGCAAACCTCCAGCGGAAAAGACTGGCGACCAACGAACTTATGACCGAGGCGGAAAAGCGCGGGGTCGCCGTTGCTCTCCTCCAGGAACCATACGTTGGCGGGGCAAAGGTGATGAGGAGTCACAGGGGCGTTCGGGTCTTCCAGAGCACTGACACCGGAGATGGGACAGTTAAGGCCGCAATAGTGGTCTTCGATAAAGACCTCATCGTCGAGCAATACCCGAAACTCACCACGAACAACATCACCGTGGTGGGGATCCGAACCAGTGCCTGGAAGATCATGCTTGACTCCTTTTACTTTGAGCCGGACCAGCCCATCGGACCTTATCTCGAGCACCTCAAATGCGTTGAGGAAGAGGTAGGTTCCAGAATGTTGGTTATTGGAGGAGACGCAAACGCCAAAAGTACCTGGTGGGGAAGCCTGACCATTGACCGCAGGGGTGAAGAAGTGTCTGGAGCTCTCGACGAGCTGGATCTGAACATCCTCAACAGAGGGGAAATTCCGACCTTCGACACGATCAGAGGGGGGATACGATACTGCAGCCACGTTGACATTACGGCTTGCTCGACGGATATCCTGGACCTAGTGGACGACTGGAGAATAGACGAAGGACTCACGAGCTCGGATCACAACGGTATTGTTTTTAATATAAAATTAAAAAAGTCCAAAGGCATACAAATAAATAGAACAACTAGAATTTTTAACACGAAAAAAGCAAATTGGCCCGAGTTTCGTAAGAAACTCGGCCAATTAATGCAGGAGAGTAAATTAAACCAAATAGAAATAGATAAATTAAACACAGCAGAACAACTAGCTTCAATAACCAATCTTTATATCAAATTTATTAAAGACACATGCATTTCATCAATTCCGACGAAGAAAACAAATGAAGTTTTTACTTTACCGTGGTGGTCCGAGAAACTCGAGGGTATGAAGAAAAAGGTCGCCACCTTGAAACGTAGAGTTAGGAGTGCTGCACCAGTCCGCAGATTGAAGGTCGTAGAAGAGTACCTGAAACTGAAAGCTGAGTATGAGACGGAGGCAGCCAAAGACGAGATCGAGAGCTGGAAGAACTTCTGCACAAGACAGGATAGAGAAGGGGTTTGGGAAGGCATTTACCGGGTGATAGGTAGGACCAAGGGAAGAGGAGAGGACCAGCCATTAGTGAAGGATGGGGAGGTTCTGGACGCAAAAGGTTCGGTGGAATTACTGGCGAAAACCTTCTACCCAGAAGACCACTCAGACACTGACAGCACCTGCCACCGCCAAATAAGAGAAAAGGCCGATGTCGTGAATGCTGGAGGGCCAGATGAATCATGCGATCCACCATTCACAATGGCCGAGCTGATGGCAGCGTGCGGGTCCTTTAACGCCAAAAAAGCGCCAGGAGCAGACGGCTTCACGGCCGATATTTGCTGCCAAGCTATTAGAAGTGCCCCTGAGATAGCCTTGGCTCTCCTGAATGGCTGCCTGAGAACCTACCTCTTCCCCGAAATTTGGAAAGAAGCAACGGTCATTATCTTAAAGAAGCCAGGGAAAACGGACTACAACACCCCAAAGGCGTACAGACCAATCGGTCTATTACCTATATTCGGTAAAATTTACGAGAAGATGTTGGTGGCCCGCCTCAAGTTTCATCTTATTCCCCGGATGAGTACTCGTCAGTATGGATTCATGCCCCAGAAGAGCACCGAGGACTCTCTCTATGTACTAATGCAACACATACGCGGTAAGCTGGAACTAAAGAAAATAGTAGTCCTTGTATCATTGGACATAGAGGGAGCCTTTGACAGCGCATGGTGGCCAGCCATAAGGGTCCGTCTGGCCGAGGAACAGTGCCCAGTTGGCTTGAGGAGGGTCATCGACAGCTATCTCGAGAACCGAAGGGTCAGGGTCAGGTACGCAGGTGAAGAGTGCTGCAGGGCCACAAGCAAGGGCTGCGTCCAGGGTTCTATTGGAGGACCAATACTCTGGAACCTGTTGCTGGACCCGCTTCTAAAGAGCTTGGAAGCTAGGGATGACTATTGCCAGGCCTTTGCAGACGATATTGTGCTGATTTTCGATGGTGACACAGCGTTGGAGATCGAGGGACGTGCCAATGCCGCTCTCGGACATGTTTGGGCGTGGGGCGTTCAAAACAAACTAAAATTTGCACCGCAGAAAACCAACGCAATGGTTATAACGCGCAAACTAAAATACGACACCCCGCGCCTGAGCATGGGCGGGATCGACATTGCCATGTCCAATGAGATAAAAATCCTAGGTGTCATCATCGACAAAAAGCTGACATTCAACGCACACGTCGCAAATGTATGCAGAAAGGCAATAGGCATCCACAAGCAATTAACCAGGGCAGCAAAGACCAGCTGGGGGCTTCACCCTGAGGTGATCAGAGTGATATATGTGGCCACCGTCGAACCAATCATCCTGTACGCCGCCAGCGTATGGGCTCCAGCCGTAGAAAAGCTAGGTATTAAGAAGCAACTGGGAGCAGTCCAGCGTGGCATTGCGCAAAAGCTGTGCAAAGGATACCGGACGGTCTCCTTAAACTCTGCGCTAGTGCTGGCTGGGATACTACCTCTCGACCTGCGAGTCCGCGAAGCGGCATCGCTATATGAGGCCAGGAGAGGGGTGCCTCAGCCAGCACTTAGCGACAGGAGCGTCGAGCAGGCCGCCTCGGCAATGGAGGCTCCACACCCTGCAGAGCGCGCTGAGCTAGAGCTCGTAAGCCTGGTAAACCAAGAGCAACTAGATGCGCAGAACGAATTTGAGGTTCGTATCTTTACGGACGGGAGCAAGATTGGGGGCAAGGTTGGAGCGGCACTATCCATATGGAGTGGTAACGCAGAAACCAAAGCTCTCAAACTTGCTCTCCCACACTATTCCACCGTTTACCAGGCTGAGCTTCTGGCGATATGCGTCGCAACCAGGCTGATCCAAAAGCACAGTGCGCAATCGTTTGGAATTTTCAGCGACTCCATGGCGGCCCTCCAAACCATCCAGAACTACAATCGACACCACCCCCTGGCAGTAGAGGCAAGGGCTAACCTTAGGTCCCTCTCTGTCCAAAACAAGGTGGTTACCTTGTTTTGGATAAAAGCTCATGCAGGGCTGGAGGGGAATGAGAGGGCTGATGAACTAGCCAAGGGGGCCGCTGAGGGTTCCAAACGGAAGCCCGACTACGATCTGTGTCCGGTTTCATACGTCAAGCGATGCCTTCGAATGGCAACTCTTGACGTGTGGAACCAAAGATACAACACCGGAGGAACCGCTTCAGTAACGAAACTGTTTTTCCCGGATGCGGTGGCGGCCTACAGGATTATCAGGAAGTGCAAAATAAACAGCGTAACAACCCAAATCATGACGGGGCACGGTGGGTTCTCGGAATACTTGAATCGCTTCAAGTGCAAGGAGAGCCCATCATGCATTTGCGATCCTGATATCGCAGAAACGGTGCCACATATATTATTCAGCTGTCCCGTTTTCGACAGAGAGAGACTTGAGGCTGAGCACGTAGTCGAGACTAAACTCGAAGCCGAAAATATGTGGCTTATAATGCAAAGTAAAAAGAGAGAGCTGTTTTTGGAATATTGCGTGAAAATTTGTGGGAAAGTAATAAAAAGAAACAGAAGTGCCTAGATAAAAATGTTTGCATAATATTGTATAAAATATTAGGGTCAAGCATTGAAAATAGACGTAATAAATAAATTTGCCGGGAAACGCCTGAAAACAAATTAACATATAGGTTGCCCATATTGATAACTAGAGTGTAAGTAGTCGTAAGAAACTGTCCTAGAAATAAGAATAGAGAAATAAAATTACTGTTTGAACCGAAATAACAAATGTACTAGTATTAAGAAGTAGAAAATAGAAGTAGTCCCAAACTGTTAGTAGGAAATAGAAATAAGCTAGAATAAGAATGATTGTAAAGATTAATAAAAACAATTGTGTCGTCTTATCCCTGAAATAAAGAACAAAGAGGAATAGAGAACAGAATAGTTAAAAAGTAGAAGGGCATCCCACCCTTAAAGACAGAAAGAGGAAAGAATAGAAGAAAGATAAAGTATGTGGAATACAAGTACGAGAGGAATAAATGCGAGAACTAGTATGAACGTTAAGCCTAGCACAGGCTCCGATTATGTTGGAGGTAGAAGTATTATAAAAAAAAAAAAAAAAAAAAACCTAACCTAACCTAACCTTTTTTTTTTTTTTTTTTTTTTTGATCCGGGGTGGAAAATCCTCATGGATGTCCCCCGCCCTGGGGGGGCGGAGGGGTCTGTCAGACTCTTACTGACTAAAAACCACCCCGGTGTTCCATCTCACACCTGCGTCGGGGGTCGCGGGAACATACGAATCTTCCGCAACCCCCGACTGGTGCCGGCCCGCCTCTGCGGGCCCCGTCCGGTCGAGCGGGGGGAGTGAGGTGTTTGTCTCCCCCCGCGACGTCTAAGAGGGGCGCGCGTGGAACACTACGCGCCGCCGCCTCGGGTCCTGATGTATGGGGGGCGACGGACGTCCCCAAGTCCGTCGTCCCTGGACCCATTTAGGGGGGCTGGAAGAGGGCGTTGTCCGCCCTCCGCCGACGCCCGGTGCGCCTGCTGCGGGCCGGGTGAGAGGATGAGATCTCTCGCTCCCTTTCCGCAGCCTCCTTCTGCGAGATAACTGTTTCGCAGAAGGATACCACCGCGTCCCAGGACTCGTCGCCGCCGACCATAGCGTTCACTACGGCCGGCAGCGACAGGTCACTGCCTACTCCTGAGATGAGGGCACGGCGCGGCTCCTCCCAAGCGGCACACTCTGCCAGCGTATGCCGCGCCGTGTCCTCCCGACAGTCGACGCAGTGGTGACACCGGGCGTCCAGCTCCCTGTTTATGCGACACAGGTACTTCCCGAAGCAACCATGCCCCGAGAGCACCTGCGTCACCCGAAACGACAGGGAGCCGTGCCTCCTCCCGAGCCAGAGGTCGAGCACCGGCCGGACCGCCTCGATAGTGACGAGGCCGGCGGTAGGGCGTGAGAGCCTGTCCCGCCATTCCGCCACCAGGACCTCGCGGAGCTGCGACCGACGCTGCTCCATATGTCGCTGCATCGGTCGCTCGCCCCGCGCCCGCCATTCCTCGCGCCACCGGTACAGTGACGCGAGCAAACCTAACCTAACCTAACCTAACCTAACCTAACCTAACAACCTAACCAGTTGCGCGGCACCCCTTGCCGCGAGCAGATCAGTTTTAAGTCGCTCCGCGCTCGAAAAATCCAATAAATAAGTCAAAGTGCGAATTTTGACCCAAAATTTGTGTCAAAGTGAGTGTCTTTGTGCATTCTATAAGAATAGTGCAGTGTCCCGGCGGAAACCCTGGTGGTTTTCCCTGGAAATACCTAAAACCGAGTTTTTTGAGGTTAACTCTCAAAATAACACGTGTTGAAGACAAATTTTTGCGTGCGGCGCCGGATTCATCGCGGTAACCTACTGATTTTGTTTTGCCGTTTGGAGGAGACTACTTTGTTCTACATCTTGGCAAAGTTTTGGATTTTTCCCACCTCGCCCCTCGCTGCTACAGGGGAAAAACTGAAAAACACGTGCAGCGCGACTTCAGAACCAGCTCACCCAGGATCACAATCACGATTACATCTGGGAGAGGACTACGTAAGCTACATATAATAGTTTCTTTCTTGTTCATAAGTACCCTGGGAGCGGAGATATAAATTTTTGAAGATTTTTCAAGATACACCAATTTTGTGACAGCCCTAACTTTAAGGAACGATCTTTGACCCCTAGTTTTTAATTTATATTTAGACTGTTTACTTTATAGACAATATATGTGTAAATTTTCAGATTTTTCTCTCACATATTGGCTGAGTTATTTGAATTTCTAAAATACCTATTGAAATACCTAACTTTTTACCTAAACTTACCTATTGTTTTGCCAGAAGGGGGACAAGCGCTATTTGACGCATTATCATCCCCTTATATCATAATTAAATTGTTGTTACGATCGGGATAGATTTCCATTCATAATTTTCAGAAAACTCATGTTTTTGCGGTTGTTGGTTTTGGTAGTTGGGTTTTCAAATAGGTATTCACCAAAAATTTTGTATGTATCAATGTATATGTTTTAATATAGGTTAATAGTACATTTCATTAACTTCCTTAGTTAATTTTTTCAAAATTATTTGGTTATTGGTTACCGAGTAGTGATTTTTTATCTTGATTGCGGGCTGTCCATAAAACCGCACGATAACTGTGTTTTCAGTTTACAGGAAAACCAAGCGTCCTAGACCAATTCTGACCATTTTTATCGGGTCCCCCCCCCTAACAACCCCCCCCACGGTTTGTACGTAAGACAAACCCTTTGAGCCCCCTCCGATCATTTGGACCAAGTTTCATCCCCCTACCCCAATTTTCGCACTTCGACTTAGTCTCTGGGGATGAAATTGCCTTCTTGGACAATTCTGGCCATAACTTCGAGACCCGTAGTCCGAATCAATTGGGGTTTTCTGTTTGGGATAGAGCAGACCCTAGGCTCTCTACTCGAAGGGAGCGTCTCTAGGTAGAGTCTCCAGGAGGGTCGACAGGGATACTTTAATTTTATTTTGATTACTCGTTTGCCATATTTGACAACAAATTGCAATTAATAAATATTTCGAACGGACTCTAGGTAGAGTTACAATATTTTTGCTTTGTTTATTTTTCACTTTGACATTTTACAAATAATTGCAGTTTATAATATCGGGATAACGGACTCCATGTAGAGCATATTATTTTAGTTTATATTTTTATTTTTATTAGTTTTTAATTTTTTAAATTTTTATTTTTGCTTTATTGAGCTATTAGAATAAGACCACTTAAACGTAACTAGATCTCAATTGAGACAGATAACAATAACTGTGCACCAGGTGACGCTTTTGAGGTCGTATTAACTCAAGAGCTTTAGTAGGTTCCTTCTTGTCCTACTATGTACTACGACTAGTCGAAATTGACAAAAACGGAAGGTTTTGTCCGTTTATCGACTTTAATTGTATTCTGGTGTCAGTACTGCGAGCTCAAGTCTTTTTATATCTACGTAACGGTCCTGCATTTGTAGGATAATTTTGTCTTGTCGTTTCTTGTTTGTTTATTTTGTTGTTCCTGGGATATTTTCTGTGCCTATCCCCTCTTTACAGGGATACAGAAGTATCACCAGGGCCCTCCGGTCGGTCTATTTGATGAATTTAACGTTCACACAAACCACCGCCATGCATCGCACTATCCGCACACCGCCCAAGAAGGACGCGAGCTCGCCGGTAGTCGGAGGTTCACCGCACTCGATGGAGAAGGCTGGACCCTTGCCTCCCAGAGTGAGGCGAAGCATCGGGGAATGGGAGGCCGGGAACGCTGAGTCCCAGACTAAGTCCCCGGTAAACCCAAAGTGTGTCACACCCAGTACCTCTCAGCAGTCCTCCGGCAATCCGACGATGCGCCATGTCCCAGCGGCTCCCGCAGTACTGCCAAAAAGGCCTGATCTAGGTTTTCCTAGTATCACGGCGGAGGCGAGAGCCTGCCTGGAAAAAGCTAAGCTCCACCTAAAAAACTCGCGAAATCTGAAGGCGGAAATAAAAAATTAAGTGACAGCGGCGTTGGAACGACTGTACGCGCTGGTAAAATTAACGGACAAAGGGAAAAACGAGAAGGACCGACGGGAGGAAATCGAACCTCGCATGACTAAAGAAAAAGGGGATGAACTGGGGAGCCTCACCTGGTTGCGCTCCGCACTAGAAGAGCAAACCCTGATAGTGAAGGATGGCAACCGGATGATCAGGCAGCTCCAGGTGGAAATGCGAGATGAAAAGGCGGCACAGAAATCCTTGGTCGCAGAGAGGTGCAATGGCGAAGACATCCTAAATGGAATTCGGGCGCTCGAGGAGACCACGAAACAAATGGGGAAGATGGTTTCCGAAATTAAGGAAAGAGCTCCAACATATGCGGAGGCCCTGACCGCACCCCAAAACACCTGGGGCCAAAAACCGAAACACTCGGTCATTGTGTCGTCAGATGTAGTGATGGATACCAGCACGGAAGTGGTGGGAAGGGTCAAGGAGGTACTGGACGCGAAGAAGAGCGGCGTGCAGATCGAGAGGGTCCGAAAAGTCAAGGACAAGAGGGTTATCCTGAGCTTTACCAACAGGGAGGAGATGGTAAAAACAACAGCCCATCTCCAAAAGGACAAACACCTGAAAGTGGAAGAGGCAAAAAATCGGAACCCACTAGTAATGATCAGGGACCTCTTGTCCTATAACAGTGACGAGGATATCTTGACTGCCCTAAAGACCCAGAATGCCCGTCTGCTGGAGGATCTGACGGCCGAGGAAGCAACTGCCACGGTCAAGTACCGGAGGAGGGCCCGGAACTCGTTGGAGAGCCATGTCGTCCTACAGGTGACACCGAAGTTGTGGCAGAGACTCACAGTGGCTGGTAGGATCTTTATTGATCTGCAGTGCGTCAGAGTCCAAGACCAAACGCCCTTGGTACAATGTACGAGGTGCTTGGCATATGGACATGGCCGAAAGTTGTGCACGGAGCCTGCGGATCTCTGTAACTATTGCGGGGGTCCGCATCTCAAGGCCGAATGTACCGTGTTAGCCACGGGCGACAGACCCACGTGTAAAAACTGCGCCAAAGAAAAACATGACGATACAGGCCATACGGTGTATAGCCAGGACTGCCCGGTACGTAGAAAGTGGGATGCATTGGCGCGGGCCGCAATAGCGTATTGCTAAGGTGGTCACGGGGGTTACACGGACGGCAGCTACTCATCTATACGCTGCAGCGCAAGCTAACCTCCAACGAAAACAACTGGCGACCAACGAACTCATGCTCGAGGCTAAGAAACGAAAAATAGCCTTCGCACTGGTCCAGGAGCCGTATGTGGGAAGTATTAAGGCAATGAGGTCGTACGGGGGGGCTAGGGTCTACCAGAACTCGGACTGTGGCGGGGGCACTGTAAAGGCGGCGATAGTCGTGTTTAATCATGACATCGATGTTATTCAGTGCCCCAAATTCACCACCAACAACATCGTGGTGGTGAAGCTGCGAACGAGCGCGTGGGAGATGCTCGCCGTCTCGTACTACTTCGAGCCAGACCAACCCATTGGGCCATACTTGGACCACTTAACAGCTGCTATTAATGAGCTAAGGCCTGGTAAAGCCATCATTGGAGGGGACGCTAACGCTAAAAGTGTGTGGTGGGGAAGCAGTGCCATAGACGATAGAGGCGACGAACTGGTCGGAATGATTGGAGAGCTCCATCTGCAGGTACTTAACTGCGGGAACAAGCCCACCTTCGATACCATCAGAGGTGGACGAAGAATCACAAGTCACGTCGACGTGACCCTAGGTACAGAGGACCTGCTCGACCTGGTAGAGGAATGGACGGTGGCCGAAGACCTAACGAGCTCGGACCACAACGGCATAATAATAAAAATTAAACTACAAAAAGGGAAGGGTATTAGTATCAATAGAACTACTAGAAAATACAATACAAAAAAAGCTAATTGGGAACTTTTTGATGCAAAAATGGACCAATTAAAAATAGGAAATCAAATCAATAAAGTATATATAGAACAAATAAATGACAAGGAAAATTTAGACAACACAATTGGAAAATACATAGAAATAATAACCGAAGCATGTAATGAATCAATACCAAAAAAGAAAGAAAACCAAACACTTACTATGCCGTGGTGGTCCGAAGAACTCGAAGCAATGAAGCACGACGTCGCTACCAGGAAGAGAAGAATCCGATGCGCTGCTCCGTCACGTAGGGAAGGTGTGGTCGCGTTGTACCTGCAAGAAAAAGAAAAATATGAACTGGAGGTTAAGAAACGTTCCACCGAGAGTTGGAAGGGATTTTGCGAGAAACAAACCAGGGAGGGGGTTTGGGAGGGAATTTACAGGGTAATAAAGAGCACGGAACGAAGGCAAGAAGATCTGCCGCTGGTATGGAATGGGAGGGAAGTAGGGCAGGAAGAATCTGCGAGATTACTGGCAGAAACGTTCTACCCGGAAGATATAGAGGAGGAGGATAGCTCAGACCATCGTCGGATCAGGGCTCTTGCTGACCGCGTAAACGACTGGAGCCATCATGAGACCCATGATCCAGAGTTTACGACGGAGGAGCTCAGATTCGCGACGGAGAGCTTCAATCCGAAGAAGGCACCCGGAGTAGACGGCTTCACAGCCGACATCTGCCAGCGTGTAATACTGCAGGATATGGAGTTGCACCTGGCCATATTCAATAAGTGCTGGCATCTGACGCACTTCCCCACAGCATGGAAAGAGGCCACCGTGGTGGTGCTGAGGAAGCCTGGGAAGGACAATTACACCAGTCCCAAGTCCTATAGGCCTATTGGACTGTTGCCAGTGATGGGTAAAATGCTGGAGAAGATGATGGTCAGAAGGCTGGTTTGGTACTTGGCACCCCGAATTAGTCCTCGCCAGTATGGCTTCATGCCACAGCGAAGCACGGAAGACTCCCTCTATGACCTGATAGCCCACGTGAGAGGCAAACTCCAAGAGAGGAAGCTCATCACGATGGTCTCATTGGATATAGAGGGAGCCTTCGACAGTGCTTGGTGGCCAGCCATAAAGGTCAGACTGGCGGAGGAAAAGTGCCCGGCGAACCTCATGAGGATGTTAGCCAGCTACCTGAGTGACCGCAAGGTCCGGGTACGGTATGCAGGCCATGAGTTCGCGAAAAGCACTAATAAAGGGTGTGTCCAGGGATCAATAGGCGGTCCCATTATGTGGAATCTCCTGCTGAACCCATTGCTGGTGAGTCTCACGGAACGAGGCGACTATTGCCAGGCTTTTGCTGACGATGTGGTGCTCGTTTTTTCGGGGGAGACAGCCCTGGAAATCGAGGGACAGGCCAATGCCGCTCTCGAACATGTTCGGAAGTGGGGTGTCATGAATAAGCTCAGGTTCGCGCCACACAAAACCTGTGCCATGGTAGTCACCAGAAAGCTTAAGTATGACACGCCACGGCTGACCATGGGAGGGATCGACATTGGAATGTCCTCGGAAATGAAGATCCTGGGTCTCACAGTAGACTCCAAGTTGACCTTCAATAGCCATACGGCTAACGTATGTAAAAAGGCACTTGGTGTCTACAAACAGCTGTCGAGAGCCGCCAGGGTCAGTTGGGGTCTCCACCCGGAAATAGTCCGCATCATATACACCGCTACGGTGGAGCCCATAATTACATACGCAGCCAGCGCCTGGTCCTCAGCATCAAAAAAGTTGGGAGTCCAACGCCACCTCAATGCTGTCCAGAGAGGCTTTGCCCAAAAACTGTGTGGAGCATACCGCACGGCCTCTCTTCACTCAGCGCTGGTACTGGCTGGAATATTGCCACTTGACCTCCGCATACAAGAGGCAGCCGCCCTGTATGAGGCGAGGAGAGGGGCATCCCGGCCGGAGCTAGTAGATAGAGAGGTCGAGCGGAGAGCTCCATACTCCTGCACACCTCATCCGGGGAAGCATACTGCGATCGAGTTCGTGAGTCTGGTAAACCAGGAGTCGGTAGATAGCCATAACAACCAGGCTATCCGGATATTTACCGACGGCAGCCGGATTGAGGGAAAGGTTGGAGCTGCACTATCCCTATGGGATAGCGTAGCGGAGGTGAAGACCCTTAAACTCAAGCTGGCCCCATACTGCACGGTATACCAGGCGGAACTCCTCGCGGTATGCAGAGCCACCGAGGAAATTAAACGGAGAAGCGAGGCGAGCTATGGGATCTACAGCGACTGTAGATCAGCCCTGGAGACCATAGCGAACCTCAGTACAACCCATCCTCTGGCAGTAGACACCCGCGAGAACCTAAGGGCCATTGAAAGCCAGAATAAAACTGTGTCTTTGTTCTGGATCAAGGCCCACGCGGGTCTTGCGGGAAATGAGAGGGCGGACGAACTGGCGAAGGATGCTGCTCTGCACTTAAAGACAAAACCCCACTATGACCTGTGCCCAGTCTCATTCATCAAACGACAGATCCGTAAGGGGTCGATTGATGAATGGAACAAAAGATATAAAGAGGGGACCACGGCAAGCGTAACAAAACTGTTTTTTCCCGAGGTGATTACCACCTACAAAATAGTTCGGCAAATGATCCCAACAAAGATTACCACCCAAGTGCTGACGGGGCACGGTGGGTTCTCGGAGTACTTGAACCGATTCAAGTGCAAAGAGAACTCATCGTGCATCTGCCAGCCCGGGACCCCC
This sequence comes from Griposia aprilina, assembly GCA_916610205.1. NCBI lineage: Eukaryota > Metazoa > Arthropoda > Insecta > Lepidoptera > Noctuidae > Griposia > Griposia aprilina. Next base: position 25,862,892 of record OU744290.1, on the reverse strand, counting down.
GAAACGGTTGAACATATTTTAATTGACTGCCCGGTTTACGCCCTAAAGAGACTTGAGGTCGAGAACGAACTGGAATGCGAAATCATAATAGATAACTTCCCAGAACTAATGTTAGGCAGTAGAAAGCGTAGGGAGAGGTTTATTAAATACTTTAAAGATATCGCTGAGCAGGTTATAGATAGAAATAAGTAAATAGAACAATAAATTTATGTTATAAATATATTACTATAAATATATTGATTAGCATATAAGAAATAAATGTGTAAATAAATTAACAATAAGGTGTTTAAAAGTAAGTTATGTATAATTATAAGAACATGCATAGAACATAAGGATGTCATATTGATTAGCATATAAGAAATAAATGTGTAAACAAACTAAAAATAAGGTGTTTAAAAAGAAGTTATGTATAATTATAAGAACATGCATAGAACATTAAGATGTCATCTTGATTAGCATATAAGTAATAAATGTGTAAGCAAATTAAAAATAAGGTGTTTAATAAGAACGTGTATTCCCATCTGGCAAAAAAAAGGGATAGAATATAAGATAGGTATGTAAGCAAACCCTGTTTATCCCATCAGGATAGAATATTTATATACAATGTATAATTATAAGAAAATGCATTGAACATTAACATAAGCTATTTGTATCGAGGCACAATGTATGAGAAGATAAAATAAAGATAAACAGACGAAATAAAGAATAAACCCGTAGATACATCCCACTACATAGATAATTAAGGACTCTAATAATGTTAGAGGTAGCTCGCGGGCCGGGCCTTGCGCCCGGACAGGATAAAAAAAAAAAAAAAAAAAAAAACCTAACCTAACCTAACCTTTTTTTTTTTTTTTTTTTCGCTGAGAAATGCTTTATGCATTCCCGCTCGTGGGGGGACGAGACGGGATATGTGGGACTCCTGTCGGAATGACAGTATACCCACTAAAACTCAGCGGTGTTCCCACATCGCCGTGATGGGAAGGCCATGGGAATCCGGCTCAGCCTTTGCATCCACAACCCTCCCGGCGCGTGCCCGCCTAGCTGGCGGGCCCCGCATTCCCCCCAGCTTGGGGGGCTACGGGAATGGCCGAGAACACCTGGCCATTCCCGTCCGACACTGGTGGAGGCCTGTGCAATACAGGCAAGGGCGCCCCCGCACCCGCTGCCTGCTGGCCTCCACCTGGGAGGAGTCGGAGATGACTATCAAACTGACGTCTTCTTCGACCCCTCCTCCGCCTTCGGAGCGACGCCGCGTGAGGATCGTCCTCCCGCGCGCGCTCAGCCGCCTCCTTCTGGGACATGACGTGTTCGCAGAAGGAGGCGACTGCCGCCCAGGACCTCTCATCCTGCAGCATGGCATTAACCAAGCCGGGAAGTGAGAGATCCGGTCCGATCACCGTGATGAGACTGCGGCGCGTCTCGGACCACGACGGGCACACCTCGAGGGTGTGCTGCGCCGTGTCCTCCACCGCGCCACAGTCGTGGCACGACGGCGTCTCCTCCCGTCCTATCCGGTGCAGGTACGATCCGAAGCAACCGTGTCCGGACAGCACCTGCACCAGACGGAACGAGAGGAACCCATGTGACCGCTCGAGCCAGTCTCGCAACACTGGCCCAATCGCGTCTAGGGTTCGGCGGCCAAAGGCTGCGGTGACGAGCTCCCCCGTCCAATGGAGGACGATGGCATCCCTCGCCTCCCGCCGGACGGCCTCCCGCTCTTCCGGGGCTGGGCGTTCTCCTCCCGCTCTCCGCCCCGCCGTCCATTCATATACTCTGGCGAGCACCCACGCCTCGAGTTCCCAAGGAGGGGTGCCGGCCAGAGCACATGCTGCCGCGAAGCCCACTGTGCGGTAGGCCCGAGCCGCCCGCTGGGCTATGGCCCTTTGGGGCGCCCGCAAGGCGGCGGCGTTCTCCCTCCTTTGGAGGGAGTCCTCCCAGATAGGAGCCCCGTAAAGGGCCATACTCCTCAAGATACCGGCGTAAAGTTGCCGGCATCGCGCGCTGGGCCTCCCCAAGTTGGGAAGCAGCCAGGAGAGGGCGCCTGCGGTCTTCAGCAGGCGCGACGACAACCCGCTAAAGTGCGGGCCGAAGCGCCACCTGCTGTCGAGTACAAGGCCCAGATATTTCATCTGGGCCTTCACCTCAATTCTGACGCCCTCCACGAAGATGTGGGCATCAGGTGGGGGGCGCCGCCGAGGCCCGTGGAAGAACACGGCCTCGGTCTTGTGCAACGCCACCGTTAAACCTAGGCGGTGGATCCTCCCCGCGACCAAGGATCCACCCGCCGAGGCCAGATTGGCCGCCTCCCTAAAACTCTCCCCCCGGGCGGTGAGGAGAGTGTCATCCGCATAGCAGATGACACTCGTGCCCCGAAGGAGAGTTCCCCGCAAGAGCCAATCATAGGCGATGTTCCAGAGGACAGGTCCTATGACTGACCCCTGCGGAACGCCGGCTTCGACGGCGTACCGCCGGACTTGGCCAGCCCTATTAACGAGGACGATCGTCCGATCCTCTAGGTAGCTGGCCAGCAGACGACGCATGTATAGGGGCACTCCGTGGAATCGGAGTGCCTCTAGGATTGTGGAGTGGGGAACGGAGTTGAAGGCATTGGCTATATCGAATGACACAGCCAACAATCCGTCCCTCGCCTCCATCGCCCCCTTCACCTGGCCCTTGAGGCGGGCCAGCGCGTCCACCGTGGAGCGCTCAGCCCGAAAACCGAACTGAGCGTCCGACAAGTCCGGCCCGATACTCCGCAGGTGGCTGTTTAGGCGGCCAGCGATTATCCCCTCGAACATTTTGCCGACCTCATCGAGCAGAACGATGGGCCGGAATGCCGAGGGGGAGTCCGCCGGGCGGCCCTCCTTGCGAAGGAGGCACAACTGCCCCTCCTTCCACGGTTTCGGGAACCTCCCACACGCAAGACATGCGCTGAAGAGGTCCCGAAACCTCTCCTCCATTTGAGTGGCAGCGATCGCCACCACTCTTGCCGGAACACCGTCGGGGCCCGGAGCCGTCTTCTTGGCGCGGATGTGGACAATCGCCGCGCGGAGTTCCGACTCCGTGACAGGGGGGGCCTCCTCTTCTTCCTCAGCTGGCGGAGCTATCCCTAGCGGTGCGCCCATCACTGGTGGGGTGAAGTTGTCCCTGCACGGGAACAGGGACTGAACCACCCCATCCAGGAATGAGGGCTCCAGGATCTCGGCCACTGGGGGACCAAAGGGGCGCAATTTGTTGCGCGCCGCCTTATAAGGTCTCCCGTAGGGGTCGCTGTCGAGACCCTCCAGCATCTCCGCTCTCGCCGAATCTCTGGCGGCGGCGATAGCCCTATCGAGGACCATTTTTGCCTCCACATACACCTCATAGAGGTGGTCCTCGTCGGCGTGGTCTCGTCGACGCCGCCGCCGGCTTCGCATGTAGGCCCTCCTTGCCTCCACACACGCTGCTCGGAGCCCCGCCAGCTCCACCGACCACCAGTACACGGCGCGCCTGGGTAGTGGTCGGCGAGACCGAGGCATGCTAGAGTTGCATACCTCGGTCAGAGACCCCCTCAGGCGCCGCGCCACGGTATCCACATCCAGGCCAGCGGAAGACGGCGAAAACCAGTCCTGGATGAACGCCGCCTCCCCCGCTGCCTCCCTGTCCAGGCGGGTGAGAGCCCACCGCGGGAACGGCGCCGCCCTGCCGACCACGGCGGCCAGGACTCCGAGATAGTTCTCGAAGTCCTGAAGAGGGCGGTTTGGGGAGAAATAGACGCCCACAAAGGCTAATTCTCCCCACGCGGCAGCCACGTATCCCGGTCCCTTCTCTAATAGTGAGAGGGGAGGGGAGTCTGTGGAAGACCGCGCCGCTAGTGCCACCAAGCCGTCCTCGTCACCCAGCCAGTTGCCGGGGATTGAGTAGGGCTCAGCGACCACCGCTACGTTCACCAACCACTCGGCCATGACCTGCACCACCAGGTCCTGGGCTGCCCTGCAGTGGTTGGCGTTCGCCTGGAGGATGTGGTAGTTGGAAACCATTATTCCAACATCCCACATCCCTCCTCCTCTACCGCCGCTGGAGCTACAGCGGCGACGACGGCGGTGGTGGTAGCAGCAGGGCGAACCTGCGCCGGCACTATGCCCTTCCTCGCGGGCGGCTTGCAGCTCCTGCCCGTCATCCTGTGGTCCGCGGGGCGGCCACTGGCAGCACACGCCGCGCAGCGTAGCGTGGCAGCGCGGCAAGCGGCACTCTTGTGTCCCTCCTGCCCGCACCGGAAGCAAGACTCTCCCCAGTCGGACTTGGAGGGACACGTGGCTCGGGTGTGGCCGAACGCGAAGCACTTGAAGCAGTGCATAGGCTGGTCTTCAAGTGGCCGGACCACAGCTGAGCTGAGCCCCACAAGCAGCCGTCCTTTGGTCGCAGTAAGGACGGCCCCGGCCGCAGCGACTGGGCACTCGACGCGGATGGTGCCCATGCCGCGGCGCCCGAGCCTGATTGCTCCACCCTTTACTGCGCCAGCGTCGCAGCCTCCGGCCGTCGCAACGGCCGCCACCACGTCCTCTTTGGTGACCGAATCGTCCAGATCGGCCACCTCCAAGGCTGCGGTCTTTACAGGCCTGACGACCGTTGCCGCATCCGCGATGACCTCCTGCAGCATTCCCGCGAAGAGGTCCGCGTTTGCGCCGCGCTGCTCCCCCGAAAACTCGAAAATTCGAGCCCCAGCCAGGGTACGGCGGCACGTGATGTTGCCGATCCCCAGCCGGGAGGGATCCGCGTTGGTACGAGCCCGTCTTAGGACGGACTCGTACGTCTCGCCTCTCTCCACGGCCTCCGGGGTGATGGTCACCACGACCGCCGCGGTTTTGGGAGGAACCAGCTTCTTCCCGCCGGCTAGACCCTTTTTCGCCGCTGGGGCAGTTGCACTGGGGTTGGGGGTCGACCTTTGCCCTTTTCCCCCCCTGACCACTTTCGTCCACGGCTGGTTGGACGGGGTGGTGGAGGGAAGAAGGGCGTCCTCTTCCTGTGAGTTCCGGGGGGCCGCTGGAGCGGCAGATGACCCAGACGCTCCCTCCGCGCTAGTGGTTGGCGTTTGAGGGGGCACAGTGGTCCTCTTGCCCTTACCTTTGCCCTTAGAGGGCTTCTGGGCCCGGGGCTGCTCGGCCAATGCCGGGCCTCCCAGAGGCGCAGGGTCCGGCTCCGTCGGCAGTGGACTCTTATCCGCCGCTAGCGGCGGGCGGAGCCGCTTCTCTGGCAAGAGACGGTCTTCGATGCCCGCGAAGCAGCCTCTGATGAAGGCCCTCTCCTCCATGACAACCCCGCGGATTACCGCCTCCAGGCTGGCATGGGAAGAGGAGCCCTCCACCGCCGTACCCGGGGCAGATTGGGCAGGCTGGGCCGTGACCTCGGCCAGCTTCTGGTGTAGCTGGCTGACCTCCGCCTGCAGACGATCTACCTTCGCCTGCAGCTGCCGCGTCTCGTCCGTGGCCGTCCGCTTCACCAGCTCTATCACGATGCCGTGCATGCTTGCGGCCCGGCATTTGAGGGCCTTCTGGAAGGTCCCCTTCAAATTGGAGGACTTTGAGGCGACCTCCAGAACCTCCTCCTTGTCCTCCTGCGCCATGCGCTCCAATTCCGCCAGGGAGTGGTCAGCATAAAGCACGTTAGACGCACCATAGCCAGCCCTCGACCTGGCGGCTTGCGCCTGCCGCTCCTTTGCGGCGACCCTCTCCTCCAGGTCTTCCTGGAGTTGCGCCCTTTTAGCCAGGTTTAGCTGGCGCTCGGCGTCCACCAAGCCCACATCGTGGGCAAGAGCCGAAGCAGAAGTCGAAGCCTTTTTAGACTTCGACTTCTTCTTCGACCTACTCGCAACCGACTCCGAGGAGCCCCCGGACCCGAGCCTCAGATCGGCCCTCTTCCGCTTGGGGCGTTCGTTTTCGGCCGCCGACGTGTCCATATTGGACTCGTCGGCGTCCGACAACTCGTCCGGCCTGCTGAAGAAGCTGACCGCAGATGGTGCGCAGTCCACTTCCGACGCCAAAGCGCCACCGGCGTGGCCCTGAGAAGGGCCGTTGGTTTGGCCCTGAGAAGGGCCTTTGGGTTGGCCCTGAGAAGGGCCGTTGGGTTGGCCCTGAGAAGGGCCGTTTGAATCACCCTCGGAGGAGCGATTAGCGTTAAAACAAAGACGCCCGGAGGCGTCACGGCTTGGCTTCTTCGGCATATTCATAGACGTCCGCGTTTTTGTCTGCGAATCACAGCGCACTTTAGCCGCCGGTCTGCCACTCCGTTACGGTGGTCAGACACGGCGTTGCCCGGGGGAAACTACGTGGAAGTATGCGCTGTGGGGGATCCCCCAACCTTTTTTTTTTTTTTTTCGCTGAGAAATGCTTTATGCATTCCCGCTCGTGGGGGGACGAGGCGGGATATGTGGGACTCCTGTCGGAATGACAGTATACCCACTAAAACTCAGCGGTGTTCCCACATCGCCGTGATGGGAAGGCCATGGGAATCCGGCTCAGCCTTTGCATCCACAACCCTCCCGGCGCGTGCCCACCTAGCTGGTGGGCCCCGCATGCCCCCCAGCTTGGGGGGCTACGGGAATGGCCGGGAACACCTGGCCATTCCCGTCCGACACTGGTGGAGGCCTGTGCAATACAGGCAAGGGCGCCCCCGCACCCGCTGCCTGCTGGCCTCCACCTGGGAGGAGTCGGAGATGACTATCAAACTGACGTCTTCTTCGACCCCTCCTCCGCCTTCGGAGCGACGCCGCGTGAGGATCGTCCTCCCGCGCGCGCTCAGCCGCCTCCTTCTGGGACATGACGTGTTCGCAGAAGGAGGCGACTGCCGCCCAGGACCTCTCATCCTGCAGCATGGCATTAACCAAGCCGGGAAGTGAGAGGTCCGGTCCGATCACCGCGATGAGACTGCGGCGCGTCTCGGACCACGACGGGCACACCTCGAGGGTGTGCTGCGCCGTGTCGTCCACCGCGCCACAGTCGTGGCACGACGGCGTCTCCTCCCGTCCTATCCGGTGCAGGTACGATCCGAAGCAACCGTGTCCGGACAGCACCTGCACCAGACGGAACGAGAGGAACCCATGCGACCGCTCGAGCCAGTCTCGCAACACTGGCCCAATCGCGTCTAGGGTTCGGCGGCCAAAAGCTGCGGTGGCGAGCTCCCCCGTCCAATGGAGGACGATGGCATCCCTCGCCTCTCGCCGGACGGCCTCCCGCTCTTCCGGGGCTGGGCGTTCTCCTCCCGCTCTCCGCCCCGCCGTCCATTCATATACTCTGGCGAGCACCCACGCCTCGAGTTCCCAAGGAGGGGTGCCGGCCAGAGCACATGCTGCCGCGAAGCCCACTGTGCGGTAGGCCCGCGCCGCCCGTTGGGCTATGGCCCTTTGGGGCGCCCGTAAGGCGGCGGCGTTCTCCCTCCTTTGGAGGGAGTCCTCCCAGATAGGAGCCCCGTAAAGGGCCATACTCCTCAAGATGCCGGCGTAAAGTTGCCGGCATCGCGCGCTGGGCCTCCCCAAGTTGGGTAGCAGCCACGAGAGCGCGCCTGCGGCCTTCAGCAGGCGCGACGACAGCCCGCTAAAATGCGGACCGAAGCGCCACCTGCTGTCGAGTACAAGGCCCAGATATTTCATCTGGGCCTTCACCTCAATTCTGATGCCCTCCACGAAAATGTGGGCATCAGGTGGGGGGCGCCGCCGAGGCCCGTGGAAGAACACGGCCTCGGTCTTGTGCAGCGCCACCGTTAAACCTAGGCGGCGGATCCTCCCCGCGACCAAGGATCCACCTGCCGAGGCCAGATTGGCCGCCTCCCTAAAACTCCCCCCCCGGGCGGTGAGGAGAGTGTCATCCGCATAGCAGATGACACTCGTGCCCCGAAGGAGAGTTCCCCGCAAGAGCCAATCATAGGCGATGTTCCAGAGGACAGGTCCTATGACTGACCCCTGCGGAACGCCGGCTTCGACGGCGTACCGCCGGACTTGGCCAGCCCTATTAACGAGGACGATCGTCCGATCCTCTAGGTAGCTGGCCAGCAGACGACGCATGTATAGGGGCACTCCGTGGAATCGGAGTGCCTCTAGGATGGTGGAGTGGGGAACGGAGTTGAAGGCATTGGCTATATCGAATGACACAGCCAACAATCCGTCCCTCGCCTCCATCGCCCCCTTCACCTGGCCCTTGAGGTGGGCCAGCGCGTCCACCGTGGAGCGCTCAGCCCGAAAACCGAACTGAGCGTCCGACAAGTCCGGCCCGATACTCCGCAGGTGGCTGTTCAGGCGGCCAGCGATTATCCCCTCGAACATTTTGCCGACCTCATCGAGCAGAACGATGGGCCGGAATGCCGAGGGGGAGTCCGCCGGGCGGCCCTCCTTGCGAAGGAGGCACAACTGCCCCTCCTTCCACGGTTTCGGGAACCTTCCACACGCAAGACATGCGCTGAAGAGGTCCCGAAACCTCTCCTCCATTTGAGTGGCAGCGATCGCCACCACTCTTGCCGGAACACCGTCGGGGCCCGGAGCCGTCTTCTTGGCGCGGATGTGGACAATCGCCGCGCGGAGTTCCAACTCCGTGACAGGGGGGGCCTCCTCTTCTTCCTCAGCTGGCGGAGCTATCCCTAGCGGTGCGCCCATCACTGGTGGGGTGAAGTTGTCCCTGCACGGGAATAGGGACTGAACCACCCCATCCAGGAATGAGGGCTCCAGGGTCTCGGCCACTGGGGGACCAAAGGGGCGCATTTTGTTGCGCGCCGCCTTATAAGGTCTCCCGTAGGGGTCTCTGTCGAGACCCTCCAGCATCTCCGCTCTCGCCGAGTCTCTGGCGGCGGCGATGGCCCTATCGAGGACCATTTTTGCCTCCACATACACCTCATAGAGGTGGTCCTCGTTGGCGTGAGCTCGTCGACGCCGCCGCCGGCTTCGCGTGTAGGCCCTTCTTGCCTCCACACACGCTGCTCGTAGCCCCGCCAGCTCCACCGACCACCAGTACACGGCGCGCCTGGGTAGTGGTCGGCGAGACCGAGGCATGCTAGAGTTGCATACCTCGGTCAGAGACCCCCTCAGGCGCCCCGCCACGGTATCCACATCCAGGCCGGCGGAAGGCGGCGAAAACCAATCCTGGATGAACGCTGCCTCCCCTGCTGCCTCCCTGTCCAGGCGGGTGAGAGCCCACCGCGGGAACGGCGATCGCCCCGAGAGGGGCCGCGTCTCTCCGGGGCCACCGGTGGAGATATCGAACCGTACGTAGCGGTGGTCCGACATAGTCTCCACCAGGTCCACCCGCCAGTTTAACACGCGCGCGGCCAACGCAGGGGTGGCGAAAGTGACGTCCACTATTGAGCCACCCTGCCGCCGCACGCATGTCTGGACGCTTCCTCTATTCAAGATGGAGAGTCCAGAGGAGGCTGCCCACATCTCCACTGCCCGCCCGCGAGCGTTGGTGGCCGGGCTACCCCAGTTCACCGACTTGGCATTCAGGTCTCCCAGTACGGAGACCTGACGCGGCGCCGCCCTGCCGACCACGGCGGCCAGGACTCCGAGATAGTTCTCGAAGTCCTGAAGAGGGCGGTTTGGGGAGAAATAGACGCCCACAAGGGCTATTTCTCCCCACGCGGTAGCCACGTATCCCGGTCCCTTCTCTAATAGCGAGAGGGGAGGGGAGTCTGTGGAAGACCGCGCCGCTAGTGCCACCAAGCCGTCCTCGTCACCCAGCCAGCTGCCGGGGATTGAGTAGGGCTCGGCGACCACCGCTACGTTCACCAACCACTCGGCCATGACCTGCACCACCAAGTCCTGGGCTGCCCTGCAGTGATTGGCGTTCGCCTGGAGGATGTGGTAGTTGGAAACCATTATTCCAGCATCCCACATCCCTCCTCGGCTACCGCCGCTGGAGCTACAGCGGCGACGACGGCGGTGGTGGTGGTAGCAGCAGGGCGAACCTGCGCCGGCACTATGCCCTTCCTCGCGGGCGGCTTGCAGCTCCTGCCCGTCATCCTGTGGTCCGCGGGGCGGCCACTGGCGGCACACGCCGCGCAGCGTAGCGTGGCAGCGCGACAAGCGGCACTCTTGTGTCCCTCCTGCCCGCACCGGAAGCAAGACTCTCCCCAGTCGGACTTGGAGGGACACGTGGCTCGGGTGTGGCCGAACGCGAAGCACTTGAAGCAGCGCATAGGCTGGTCTTCAAGTGGCCGGACCACAGCCGAGCTGAGCCCCACAAGCAGCCGTCCTTTGGTCGCAGTAAGGACGGCCCCGGCCGCAGCGACTGGGCACTCGACGCGGATGGTGCCCATGCCGCGGCGCCCGGGCCTGATAGCTCCACCCTTCACTGCGCCAGCGTCGCAGCCTCCGGCCGTTGCAACGGCTGCCACCACGTCCTCTTTGGTGACCGAATCGTCCAGATCGGCCACCTCCAAGGCTGCGGTCTTTACAGGCCTGACGACCGTTGCCACATCCGCGATGACCTCCTGCAGCATTCCCGCGAAGAGGTCCGCGTTTGCGCTGCGCTGCTCCCCCGAAAACTCGAAAATTCGAGCCCCGGCCAGGGTACGGCGGCACGTGATGTTGCCGATCCCCAGCCGGGAGGGATCCGCGTTGGTACGAGCCCGTCTTAGGACGGACTCGTACGTCTCGCCCCTCTCCACTGCCTCCGGGGTGATGGTCACCACGACCGCCGCGGTTTTGGGAGGAACCAGCTTCTTCCCGCCGGCTAGACCCTTTTTCGCCGCTGGGGCAGTTGCATTGAGGTTGGGGGTGGACCTTTGCCCTTTTCCTCCCCTGACCACTTTCGTCCACGGCGGGTTGGACGGGGTGGTGGAGGGAAGAAGGGCGTCCTCTTCCTGCGAGTTCCGGGGGGCTGCTGCTGGAGTGGCAGACGACCCGGACGCTCCCTCCGCGCTCGTGGTGGGCGTTTGAGAGGGCGTGCTCCTCTTGCCCTTGCCCTTGCCCTTGGAGGGCTTCTGGGCCCGGGGCTGCTCGCCCGATGCCGGGCCTCCCAGAGGCGCAGGTTCCGGCTCCGTCGGCGGTGGACTCTCATCCGCCGCTAGCGGCGGGCGGAGCCGCTTCTCGGGCAAGAGTCGGTCCTCAATGCCCGCGAAGCAGCCTCTGATGAAGGCCCTCTCCTCCATGACAACCCCGCGGATTATTGCCTCGAGGCTGGCTGGGGAAGAGGGGTCCTCTACCCCCGTACCTGGGGCAGATTGGGCAGGCCGGGCCGTGACCTCAGCCAGCTTCTGGTGTAGCTGGCTGACCTCCGCTTGCAGGCGATCCACCTTCGCCTGCAGCTGCCGCGTCTCGTCTGTGGCCGTCCGCTTCACCAGCTCCAATACGATGCCGTGCATGCTGGCGGCCCGGCATTTGAGAGCCTTCTGGAAGGTCCCCTTCAAATTGGAGGACTTTGAGGCGACCTCCAGGACCTCCTCCTTGTCCTCCTCTGCCATGCGCTCCAATTCCGCCAGGGAGTGGTCAGCATATAGCACATTAGACGCACCATAGCCAGCTCTCGACCTGGCGGCTTGCGCCTGCCGCTCCTTTGCGGCGACCCTCTCCTCCAGGTCTTCCTGGAGTTGCACCCGTTTCGCCAGATTTAGCTGGCGCTCGGCGTCCACCAAGCCCACATCGTGAGTAAAAGCCGAAGCAGAAGTCGAAGCCTTTTTAGACTTCGACTTCTTCTTCGACCTGCTTGCAACCGACTCCGAGGAACCCCCAGACCCGAACCTTAGATCGGCCCTCTTCCGCTTGGGGCGATCGTTTTCGGCCGCCGACGTGTCCATATTGGACTCGTCAGCGTCCGACAACTCGTCCGGCCTGCTGAAAAAGCTGGCCGCAGACGGTGCGCGGTCAGCTTCCGACGCCAAAGCGCCGCCGGCGTGGCCCTGAGAAGGGCCGTTGAGTTGGCCCTGAGAAGGGCCGTTGGGTTGGCCCTGAAAAGGACCGTTGGGTTGGCCCTGAGAAGGGCCTTTGGTTTGGCCCTGAGAAGGGCCTTTGGATTGGCCCTGAGAAGGGCCTTTGGGTTGGCCCTGAGAAGGGCCGTTTGAATCACCCTCGGAGGAGCGATTCGAGTTAAAACAAAGACGCCCGGAGGCGTCACGGCTCGGCTTCTTCGGCATATTCACAGACGACCGCGTTTTTGTCTGCGAGTCACAGCGCACTTTAGCCGCCGGTCTGCCACTCCGTTACGGTGGTCAGACACGGCGTTGCCCGGGGGAAACTACGTGGAAGTATGCGCTGTGGGGGATCCCCCAACCTAACCTAACCTTTTTTTTTTTTTTTTTTTGATCCGGGGTGGAAAATCCTCATGGATGTCCCCCGCCCTGGGGGGGCGGAGGGGTCTGTCAGACTCTTACTGACTAAAAACCACCCCGGTGTTCCATCTCACACCTGCGTCGGGGGTCGCGGGAACATACGAATCTTCCGCAACCCCCGACTGGTGCCGGCCCGCCTCTGCGGGCCCCGTCCGGTCGAGCGGGGGGAGTGAGGTGTTTGACTCCCCCCGCGACGTCTAAGAGGGGCGCGCGTGGAACACTACGCGCCGCCGCCTCGGGTCCTGATGTATGGGGTCGACGGACGTCCCCAAGTCCGTCGTCTCTGGACCCATTTAGGGGGGCTGGAAGAGGGCGTTGTCCGCCCTCCGCCGACGCCCGGTGCGCCTGCTGCGGGCCGGGTGAGAGGATGAGATCTCTCGCTCCCTTTCCGCAGCCTCCTTCTGCGAGATAACTGTTTCGCAGAAGGATACCACCGCGTCCCAGGACTCGTCGCCGCCGACCATAGCATTCACTACGGCCGGCAGCGACAGGTCACTGCCTACTCCTGAGATGAGGGCACGGCGCGGCTCCTCCCAAGCGGCACACTCTGCCAGCGTATGCCGCGCCGTGTCCTCCCGACAGTCGACGCAGTGGTGACACCGGGCGTCCGGCTCCCTGTTTATGCGACACAGGTACTTCCCGAAGCAACCATGCCCCGAGAGCACCTGCGTCACCCGAAACGACAGGGAGCCGTGCCTCCTCCCGAGCCAGAGGTCGAGCACCGGCCGGACCGCCTCGATAGTGACGAGGCCGGCGGTAGGGCGTGAGAGCCTGTCCCGCCATTCCGCCACCAGGGCCTCGCGGAGCTGCGACCGACGCTGCTCCATATGTCGCTGCATCGGTCGCTCGCCCCGCGCCCGCCATTCCTCGCGCCACCGGTACAGTGACGCGAGCACCTTCGCCTCCAGGTCCCAGGGCGGGGATCCGGCCAGTGCACAAGCCGCCTCGTAGGAGATCGTGCGGTACCCCCTTATGACTCTGACGGCCATCGCTCTCTGCGGCTTTCGCAGAACAGCAATGCTGCCGGCCGTCAGGTCAGCCGCCCAGATCGGGGCCCCGTAAAGGGCCATCGATCGCACGATCCCTACGTAGAGCCGCCTACAAGCGGCGCTCGGGCCCCCCAGATTGGGAAGCAGCGTTGACAGCGCCCCAGCCGCGCCCAACAACTTGGGCGCCAGCCGCCGGAAGTGGGGGCCGAAATCCCACCTACTGTCGAGCACCATGCCCAGGTACTTCATGGTGGGCTCGACAGCGATTCGTACCCCCCCCACCACAATGTGGGATCCCGACGGTGGCGCCCGCCGGGGACCATGAAACACCATGGCCTCCGACTTGTTGAGGGCCACCTCCAGGCCGAGGCGCCGTATGCGGCTCACCGTCTGTGAAACCGCAGCCGTCGCCAGCAACGCTGCCTCCCTGTGCGAACTCCCCCGGGCCGTGACCAACGTGTCGTCCGCGTAGCACGTCAGGTCGACGCCCGGTTGGAGTTCGCCTCTCAGCACCCAGTCGTACCCGATGTTCCACAGCAGCGGGCCCAGGACCGAGCCCTGTGGAACACCGCACGACATGTGGCGCTGGCTAACGCCATCGCGTCCCATGTAGGTGACACACCTCTCCGCCAAATAAGCCCCAACGATGCGGCGGAGGTAGAGAGGCACCCGATGATACCGCAGTGCCTCCCGAATACAACTCCAGGGCAGGGTGTTGAAGGCGTTGGAGATGTCCAAGGACACCGCCACCACCACCCCACCCCGGGACACCGTTTCCTCCACCAGGACTCTCACCCGCGATATCGCGTGGATGGTGGAGCGCCCATGCCGAAAACCGAACTGGCTCTCGTCCAGGTCCGGCCCTTCTCTGCACAAGTGGCCGACGAGGCGGGCTGCGAGTATCCGCTCAAGCAGCTTCCCCACCTCGTCTAGCAGCACTATGGGCCGGTACGCGGACGGCGAGTCCGCAGGGCGCCCCACCTTCCTGAGCAGGACCAGACGACCAGTCTTCCACAAAGTGGGAAACTGGCCCCGCTCAAGGCACGCTGTGTAGAGTCCTCTCAGCTGGGGCTCCAGGTCCTTCAGAGCGAGGGCTAACGCTCGGCCGTGGATCCCGTCGGGCCCCGGAGCCACGTTCTTGGCCCGGAGCCGCATCACGGCCGCCCTCATCTCTGCCTGTGTCACCTCTGGGACGCTAATGGCGTTCTCCTCTGTAGACTCTGCAGCTGTGGGCAAAGCCATCGGCGGCGGAGTATGCTCCGCTCTTGCCGGGAAGAGGGCTGCGACTACCTCCTCCAGCAGCTGGGGCTGAAGACTCTCCGTAAGTGGAGGCGCTGCGGCTCGAAGTTTCCCTCGAACCGCTCGATAAGGGCGCCCCCACGGATTCCCGTCTAGAGTCTCCAGCATCTCCTCCCTGGCTCGCGTTTTCGCCTCGCCGATGGCCAGCCACAGAGTCTCTTTAGCCGCGCGGTACACCTCATACAGCGCGGCTTCTTCGTCAGGGACCCGACGACGTCTCCTCCGGTAACGGGTGTACTGGCGTCTCACCGTCACACACGCGATGCGTAATTGCGCAATCGCGGCGGACCACCAGTACACCTGGCGCCTTGCTGACTGTGTGTGGACGCGGGGCATGGACGCGTCGCTGATTTGCGTCATCGCCCCGCGGAACCACAGCGCCTCCTGTTCGACGTCGATGGGTCCGCTCATTGCCGACTCCCGGATCCAGGCCTGGACAATAGCGGCCTCCTCGAGAAGCTCCCTGTCGATGCGCTTGAGCGCCCAGCGCGGGTCATCCGTTCGCAGGCCCGATGAACTGCGGCCGCCGGCGGTCTGGGCGGAGACGTCGAAACGGATGTATCGGTGATCCGACAACGTCTCCACCTCCGCGGCAACACGCCAGTCGCGAACACGGCTCGCAACAGCAGGGCTAGCGAACGAGACGTCCACTATTGACCCGCCCCGCTGCCGCACGCACGTGTGGACCGAGCCCACGTTCAGGACGACCAGGCCAGTCGTGACCGCCCACTCCTCCAGCGCCTCACCCCTAGCATCGGTCACCGGAGATCCCCACGCCGCAGACTTGGCGTTGAGATCCCCTAGCAACAGCACGGGGTGAGGATGGAGTCGGCCCACGACGGCACCCAACTCGACAAGGAAGCTTTCGAAGTCGGCGAGACTCTTGTTGGGCGAAAAATACGCCCCAACCACTCCAATGCCGTCCGCAAGGGCGGCCACCCAGCCGTGTCCTCGGGACGGGTTGACGAGAGCCCCGCCGATGATGGCCACCAAGCCATCCAGGTCCCCCACCCAGTTATCCCGGGGGGGGACAAAGTACGGCTCGGAACCTAACCTAACCTAACCTTTTTTTTTTTTTTTTTTTTTTTGATCCGGGGTGGAAAATCCAACCTAACCTAACCTTTATTTTTTTTTTTTTTTTTTTTTTTTTTTTTTTTTTTTTTTTGATCCGGGGTGGAAAATCCTCATGGATGTCCCCCGCCCTGGGGGGGCGGAGGGGTCTGTCAGACTCTTACTGACTAAAAACCACCCCGGTGTTCCATCTCACACCTGCGTCGGGGGTCGCGGGAACATACGAATCTTCCGCAACCCCCGACTGGTGCCGGCTCGCCTCTGCGGGCCCCGTCCGGTCGAGCGGGGGGAGTGAGGTGTTTGACTCCCCCCGCGACGTCTAAGAGGGGCGCGCGTGGAACACTACGCGCCGCCGCCTCGGGTCCTGACGTATGGGGGGCGACGGACGTCCCCAAGTCCGTCGTCCCTGGACCCACTTAGGGGGGCTGGAAGAGGGCGTTGTCCGCCCTCCGCCGACGCCCGGTGCGCCTGCTGCGGGCCGGGTGAGAGGATGAGATCTCTCGCTCCCTTTCCGCAGCCTCCTTCTGCGAGATAACTGTTTCGCAGAAGGATACCACCGCGTCCCAGGACTCGTCGCCGCCGACCATAGCATTCACTACGGCCGGCAGCGACAGGTCACTGCCTACTCCTGAGATGAGGGCACGGCGCGGCTCCTCCCAAGCGGCACACTCTGCCAGCGTATGCCGCGCCGTGTCCTCCCGACAGTCGACGCAGTGGTGACACCGGGCGTCCGGCTCCCTGTTTATGCGACACAGGTACTTCCCGAAACAACCATGCCCCGAAAGCACCTGCGTCACCCGAAACGACAGAGAGCCGTGCCTCCTCCCGAGCCAGAGGTCGAGCACCGGCCGGACCGCCTCGATAGTGACGAGGCCGGCGGTAGGGCGTGAGAGCCTGTCCCGCCATTCCGCCACCAGGACCTCGCGGAGCTGCGACCGACGCTGCTCCATATGTCGCTGCATCGGTCGCTCGCCCCGCGCCCGCCATTCCTCGCGCCACCGGTACAGTGACGCGAGCACCTTCGCCTCCAGGTCCCAGGGCGGGGATCCGGCCAGTGCACAAGCCGCCTCGTAGGAGATCGTGCGGTACCCCCTTATGACTCTGACGGCCATCGCTCTCTGCGGCTTTCGCAGAACAGCAATGCTGCCGGCCGTCAGGTCAGCCGCCCAGATCGGGGCCCCGTAAAGGGCCATCGATCGCACGATCCCTACGTAGAGCCGCCTACAAGCGGCGCTCGGGCCCCCCAGATTGGGAAGCAGCGTTGACAGCGCCCCAGCCGCGCCCAACAACTTGGGCGCCAGCCGCCGGAAGTGGGGGCCGAAATCCCACCGACTGTCGAGCACCAAGCCCAGGTACTTCATGGTGGGCTCGACAGCGATTCGTACCCCTCCCACCACAATGTGGGATCCGGACGGTGGCGCCCGCCGGGGACCATGAAACACCATGGCCTCCGACTTGTTGAGGGCCACCTCCAGGCCGAGGCGCCGTATGCGGCTCACCGTCTGTGAAACCGCAGCCGTCGCCAGCAACGCTGCCTCCCTGTGCGAACTCCCCCGGGCCGTGACCAGCGTGTCGTCCGCGTAGCACGTCAGGTCGACGCCCGGTTGGAGTTCGCCTCTCAGCACCCAGTCGTACCCGATGTTCCACAGGAGCGGGCCCAGGACCGAGCCCTGTGGAACACCGCACGACATGTGGCGCTGGCTAACGCCATCGCGTCCCATGTAGGTGACACACCTCTCCGCCAAATAAGCCCCAACGATGCGGCGGAGGTAGAGAGGCACCCGATGATACCGCAGTGCCTCCCGAATACAACTCCAGGGCAGGGTGTTGAATGCGTTGGAGATGTCCAAGGACACCGCCACCACCACCCCACCCCGGGACACCGTTTCCTCCGCCAGGACTCTCACCCGCGATATCGCGTGGATGGTGGAGCGCCCATGCCGAAAGCCGAACTGGCTCTCGTCCAAGTCCGGCCCTTTTCTGCACAAGTGGCCGACGAGGCGGGCTGCGAGTATCCGCTCCAGCAGCTTCCCCACCTCGTCTAGCAGCACTATGGGCCGGTACGCGGACGGCGAGTCCGCAGGGCGCCCCACCTTCCTGAGCAGGACCAGACGACCAGTCTTCCACAAAGTGGGAAACTGGCCCCGCTCAAGGCACGCTGTGTAGAGTCCTCTCAGCTGGGGCTCCAGCTCCTTCAGAGCGAGGGCTAACGCTCGGCCGTGGATCCCGTCGGGCCCCGGAGCCACGTTCTTGGCCCGGAGCCGCATCACGGCCGCCCTCATCTCTGCCTGTGTCACCTCTGGGACGCTAATGGCGTTCTCCTCTGTAGACTCTGCAGCTGTGGACAAAGCCATCGGCGGCGGAGTATGCTCCGCTCTTGCCGGGAAGAGGGCTGCAACTACTTCCTCCAGCAGCTCGGGCTGAAGACTCTCCGTAAGTGGAGGCGCTGCGGCTCGAAGTTTCCCTCGAACCGCTCGATAAGGGCGCCCCCACGGATTCCCGTCTAGAGTCTCCAGCATCTCCTCCCTGGCTCGCGTTTTCGCCTCGCCGACGGCCAGCCACAGAGTCTCTTTAGCCGCGCGGTACACCTCATACAGCGCGGCTTCTTCGTCAGGGACCCGACGACGTCTCCTCCGGTAACGGGTGTACTGGCGTCTCACCGTCACACACGCGATGCGTAATTGCGCAATCGCAGCGGACCACCAGTACACCTGGCGCCTTGCTGACTGTGTGTGGACGCGGGGCATGGACGCGTCGCTGATTTGCGTCATCGCCCCGCGGAACCACAGCGCCTCCTGTTCGACGTCGATGGGTCCGCTCATTGCCGACTCCCGGATCCAGGCCTGGACAATAGCGGCCACCTCGAGAAGCTCCCTGTCGATGCGCTTGAGCGCCCAGCGCGGGCCGTCCGTTCGCGGGCCCGATAAACTGCGGCCGCCGGCGGTCTGGGCGGAGACGTCGAAACGGATGTATCGGTGATCCGACAACGTCTCCACCTCCGCGGCAACACGCCAGTCGCGAACACGACTCGCAACAGCAGGGCTAGCGAACGAGACGTCCACTATTGACCCGCCCCGCTGCCGCACGCACGTGTGGACCGAGCCCACGTTCAGGACGACCAGGCCAGTCGTGACCGCCCACTCCTCCAGCGCCTCACCCCTAGCATCGGTCACCGGAGATCCCCACGCCGCAGACTTGGCGTTGAAATCCCCTAGCAACAGCACGGGGCGAGGGTGGAGTCGGCCCACGACGGCACCCAACTCGACAAGGAAGCTTTCGAAGTCGGCGAGGCTCTTGTTGGGCGAAAAATACGTCCCAACCACGCCAATGCCGTCCGCAAGGGCGGCCACCCAGCCGTGTCCTCGGGACGCGTTGACGAGAGCCCCGCCGATGATGGCCACCAAGCCATCCAGGTCCCCCACCCAGTTATCCCGGAGGGGGACAAAGTACGGCTCGGCGACCACAGCCACGCGAATCAACCACTCCGCCATGCTCTGGAGCAAGAGATCCTGAGCTCTGGCACAGTGGTTGAGATTGCCCTGGAGGAAATGGTAGAGCGCCATTAGACGCAATCCATTCCCTCCGCACCATTCCTAGGCCGGGAGTCGGCCGAAGGGCAGCCAAGCTGAGGGGGGGGTAAAGAGCCCCCCGCAGCCTTGGCACCCCTTTTCCTCTTGCTGGCGGGGGCGCCACAGGCTTTTCCGCCCGCTCTGTGCCCGGCGGGCCTCCCTGCAGCTGTACAGAGGCTGCAGTTTGGCGCCGCGGAGCACTGGGCCGCCTTGTGGCCGGGCTGGCCGCAGCGATAGCACTGCTCGCTGCGGTCCACTTCGGCGGTGCACCGTGCCCTAACATGCCCAATGTCAAGGCACCGGTAGCACCGCATAGCCCTGGGCTGCAGCAGCTTGACACTCGCTGCAACCCATCCCACCAACAAACGCCCACCGCCAGCGACCTTGTTCGCCGCCGCCACCGGGCAC
The DNA here is from genome assembly GCA_916610205.1 of Griposia aprilina. Taxonomy (NCBI): domain Eukaryota; kingdom Metazoa; phylum Arthropoda; class Insecta; order Lepidoptera; family Noctuidae; genus Griposia; species Griposia aprilina. The sequence continues at coordinate 25,843,271 of OU744290.1, read as the reverse complement.
CGCACCCAAATCGTGCCGAGCCCGGAAGCATCGGCGCGAAACTCGCCCGCCCGCACGTCGTCGGGCGGACATCCACCGACTCGGGCGACGGCCGCCACAACCTCGGCCGGAGTCGTCGAGTCATCCAAGCCTCCAACGCGCAGCTCAGCGGTCTTCATCGGCCTGGACACCTTGACGTCCTCCGGGTTGAGGACCTCTCTCAGTTTGGCGGCCAGGATATCCGCCTTTTCGCCGCTAGAGGCACCCGACACCTCGAGCAGCCGCGCCCCCGTAATCGCCGGCTTCAGTCTGAAGCCGGACGGTGTGCCAAGGTCTGGGAACGCGACTTTGGCTTTTGCCTCCATAAGGACCGCCTTGTAGGTCACGCCTCTTTCGACGGCTCCGGGCTGCAGCGTAATAACTACAGCCGCGGAGCGTGGGGCTCTGATCTTAGGCGGTCCCTGGGCCTGCTTTGGTGCCGGTGTCGGTGCCCCAGCCGGTGCCGGTGGTGCCGTCTTCCTCCCGTTACGGTGGCCCTTCTTGACGACCGTCGTCCAGGCCTCCGTGGTAGGCCCAGGCGCGGCCGCCGGTGGCGCAGCCACCCGGGAAGTGGGCACGGACGAACCCTCTGCGGACTTTTCGGTCCCCTTCCCGGACTGGCTCGACTCTGCCGCCGTGGTTATTAGTGGCCCCTGATTAGCCGGCCCCTCTTTTCTCCGTTTGTCTGCAGCGAGCGGTGGGCGGAGGGTTTCCGCTGGCAGGAGCCTTGCCTCTATGGCCTCCAAGCGGGCACCCACCATCGTCCCACACTGCATCATGCAGATGCGGGCGATCTTTTCGATCTCCGCATCCGCAAGTGCAGGGGTCGAACACGGGACCGGCGCTGGAATCGACGACGGCGCCGCGACGGAAGAAGAGCCGGTGGCCGCGGAAGCAGCCCTCTGGGCAGCGAACTGCCGCTTGAGGTCCTCCAGCTCAGCTCGGAGACGGCCGTTCTCCTCCCATAGCTTCGCCGTCTCCTCTGTGCTAGTGCGGGTTAGGAGGACCTCAACCGCCTCCTTAATTCCGTTAGCCGCCTCTTTCAGGGCACGGGTGAATGTGCCCTTCAGGTTGCCCGATTTGGTGGCAACCTTCAGGACGACATCCACGCCGTCCAAGACTTGGCGGCTAAGCGCCACCGCTGTAACGCTCCCGCCGTCAGCCATCCGGGTAGAGCGCCGCTCACGGGCCTGTCGGGCCAACTCGCTGACCTCGTCAGCCGCGACAGTCTTTCGCTGCGCCCGTTTTGCAGCACTCGCCTCCGCTCTGTTCGATCCCAGCAGGGACACAGTGGAGCCCCCGCTCAGGTCCGCCTCCATGGGCTCGGGGCCGCTCTCCGCGCTCTCCACGCGCTCCACTGGAGCTGGCGTGTTGGTCCGGCGTACGGGCATGAAGCGACCCCTTCCGTCACGTTCCGGCACCCGAGCGGGCAATCCGCCCGCCACCGCACCACCTCGCCCTCTCTGTGCCTTTGGCACCTTCGCGGCGAACAGGTTCTCCTCACTAGAGGAGAGGCTGCGTTTCCTCCTAGATTCCTCCAGGTCATATGATTGGTCCCTGTCGGAACTTGAGCCTCCTCGGCTCTTGTTGCCGTTGGTGACGGCAAGCGGTGTGACCACCACGCGCAGGGGCTTCAGATTCGTCTGAAGCTCCTTTTCTCGCTGTTCGGTGGTGTCGGCGGTGTGTATGGAGCCTCCTCGGCTCTTGTTGCCATCGGCAAGTGGTTGACAAAAATTGCCCCCCCCAGAATACGAATGGGGGCTTGACGTTCTCGAAGAGAACGTGACGGATTCTCCGACTGCTGAGCAGCCGGTACCGCCCTGGGGTAGTTTATTTTTATTTGTCTGATCCATTTTTAAGTTTTTTCCTTTGAAGGGTGCGGTCCCTAACCTAACCTAACCTAACCTAACCCAGTCTGGCCCCAACCACCGCCGCGAACGCCACGTTTTCCGTTCGTCTCCCGCTCGAAAAATCAATAAAAGTGGTAAAAAGTTGTCCGATTTTAACAAGTTTGGTGTCTGTGTGTGTGGAAAAGTGTAAGCTATACGCCCCCGTGAAAGTTACTACCCGGATTACAGTGTATTACCATCAACACCTGAAAAACCTCAATATTTTGAGGTTAAACTTCGCAGAAAAATATTCAATCGAATACGCTGCTCAAACAAGAGCGGTAACCCCCCCTTTTTATTGAAGAAAAGGGTGGGGACCGTGCCCGCACATCCTTCACACCACCCAGAAACTTCAAAAACCTGGTGCTGCAGCTTTTATTCTGAAAAAACGAAAAACCACGTGGACTGAAAATTCAGAAGGCGCGGAGCCAGACGCCTGAAATATTGCAGCCAGCATCTCCTCCTACAGTAAAGACGGTAACTCCAAAAAATTTTAGTCAAATCACTACAACCGATTTTTAAAAGGACTTAGAACCTTGAAAATATAGACGTCCATATCTTCGGTCCTTATCAAGATTTTAAAAATTTTCAACTGCAGTCCTTGGCGCGCTTCTCAGCATAATAGAGATCCTAAGTTTTAGATTTTTAGTTTAAATAGTTTTATAATTATAAGGTATTTCATAAGAAAAGCACTTTTTCAGGATTTTTTCTACTTTGTTTCTAAATTTTAAAATATTTGTTTATTGCACTTTGTAGCGTTCTAATTTAAGTATTTAATATAATTTTTTTCAGAATTTTCCAATGTGTAGTTCCTAAGATATCGAATTTTAATTGTTTTTTGGCTTTAATTCAAAATTTAATAGAAGTTAATCATATTTGACACCAGGACAGGGTCCAATACACCCATTGTGACTTATTTAAGCCCAAACACTGTCTGTGTATCTCCAAATTTGGCTGTTTTGACAAAATCACGCCATCTTGGTTTTTAGGTTACAAATTTCAGAACACGATATCTTGGGAACCGCTGGTCCGATCATTCTCTGATTTTCACTTCGGCCAGTAGTAAACTGCCAACTTTAAGTGTGGATGTATTTCAGGCTGTTTCAGGCCAAAAAGTATTTTGTCGCTGAAATTGCTTTCAGAAGATACCTGAAGTGACGCCGAGCTGTGCATCCCGTCCCTCTGCGACGAAGGGTTCCAAAATTACGGGCATTTTAAATTGACGTTTGACAGTTCGGCGGCCATTTTGTTTATTTTCAAACCGCCATATCTCCTGAACCAGAGGTCGTGGGAGATTGCCGTTTTGCATATAGGATTCAGGGTACTAGTGTCCTGTCTACCCCACGTTTTCAGGCGGTTTGGAACAAAAAATTTTCGGGGTCCTGAAAGCATTTTCGCCGGACAGGGGAACTCAGGCCGAGTTGGGAGAGCCCAAACTCGAGGGGTCTGCGACTCCCCCGAAGGAAGTTATCCGCTGTCAAAGTTAACCTTTGACAGGACCGCGGCCATTTTGGAAAAAATTCAAACACCTATAGCTTCCAAACGGAGAGTCGTAGAGGGCCGGGGTTTTCTCTGTGCATATCGGCAGACCATAGGGTATATGTCGGAATATTTTTCAGGTGTTTTCAGGATATAAATTTTTTTTCAGGCTGAAAACCATTCCGGTAGATTGGTCTCGCTGAGCCAAGTGCGAAAAGCCCAAACATCAGGGTCTTTGGACCAGTGGTTCCGGAGATAACCACTTGTAACCACTTTTGGCTGCCATCTTGGCAAAAAAACCAAAAACTTCAAGTAAGGATATCTCCGTAATCCCTTGGTGTAACCGCACCGAGTTTGGTGTCATCGTAAAGGGTTTGGCGAGAGCTATCTATTGAAAAGCCTTGTTTGACTCTACATAGAGTCCTGACGAAGATCGCTATTTATTTGCGATTTTTTATTTTCTTTTTGACATTTTGAAGGGATTCTCGACTGTTTTCATGCTTGACCCGTTCTTTTGAACGTAAGTCCGACCGCGACAACTCTGTTTATACTTTTACACTGTTTTATCGTCCCTATTGACGTTTTTATTTACTTATATTATTTTTAATTTATATTTGACGCATACCTCCCAGAATGTTCGGTTTTAGAACACCGGCAAAGGCCAACGGTGAAAAGTCACCGTCTAAACCTGGGGCAGTTGCCCCTCCAGATGTTAGACGCAGCATAGGGGAGTGGGAAGCCGCAAACAGCAGCCCCACCCTCTCGACAGCTGAAAAGACGTCGCAGGCCGGCCCTGCAAAAACTAAAACTAAGCTTGCTTTTACGCAGGAGAGCAAAGCTAAAATAAGGAAGTCCGTCGACGGAAACTCTCCGCCTAAATACGCGGACCGGACAGCGGAGGCCAAAGCCTGCCTAATAAAGGCTAAATATCACATCGACAGCTCCAGAAATACTAAGACGGAGATAAAGAACGCTGTCGTTGTAGCCACGGAACGACTGTACAATTTAGTTAAGTTAGTCGAATCGGAGCTAAAAGCGTTAAAGCTAAAAACGACCAGCAAAGAGCCAGGCGTAGTGACAGAGCCAAAGCCTCTAGCCACAGATTCAATTTCTCCTTCTCTCGAAGAATCTGACACAAGTAGGATCCTAATTACAATGCAAGAACACACAAAGCTCCTAGCATTAAATAATAAGAAAATAGAGGAGCTCAAGGAGAAAATAGATCACCAAAATGAGTTCTTGGATAGGGGAACCTATGCGAGTGTGGCCGCAACTCGGTCCGAGACGCTGCCAAGGCGGAGCACGCTTCACTCTATTGTTATTACGTCCAAAGACGAGACAGAGACTGGAGAGGAAGTACTGGAGAAAGTGCGAAATACGGTAGACGCAAAGGAAGGATGGGTGAAAGTGGAGAAGGTGAGGAAGGCGAAGGACAGAAAGATAATTATGGGCTTTCAAAATACCGAAGAAAGGGATAAGATAAAAGGAAAGTTGGCAAGGGAAAATCAGGACCTTCATGTCGAGGAGGTGAAAAACAAAGACCCGATGCTGATCCTCAGGAGCGTCCTCTCTATAAACTCAGACGAGGACATTCTCAAAGCGTTGAGGAATCAGAATCGAGACGTTTTTCGCAACCTCGACAAGGAGGAGGACAGAGTGGTGGTGAGGTTCCGGAGGAGGACCAGGAACCCACACACCTGTCACGTTGTGGTTGGCGTCTCGCCAATCATCTGGGGACGGGCAACAGAACTCGGATGCCTGCACGTGGACCTCCAGCGCGTGAGGGTTGAAGATCAAACCCCACTGGTACAGTGCACGCGCTGTCTGGGCTACGGGCATGGCAGACGTTACTGTAAGGAACCGGCGGACCTGTGCTGTCACTGCGGTGGGCCGCACCTGAAGTCGGAATGTGCCGACTTTTTAACGGGTGTCCCGCCTAAGTGCCAGAACTGCACAAGAGCCAAGCTCACGGACGTCGGCCACAACGCTTTTAGCTTGGAATGTCCGACACGCCGCAAGTGGGATGAAATAGCAAGATCTACTGTAGCATACTGCTAAGGGCACCCAAGGCAACCCAAACCTCTACAGACTAGTACAGGCAAACCTCCAGCGGAAAAGATTGGCGACCAACGAACTTATGACCGAGGCGGAAAAGCGCGGGGTTGCCGTTGCTCTCCTCCAGGAACCATACGTTGGCGGTGCAAAGGTGATGAGGAGTCACAGGGGCGTTCGGGTCTTCCAGAGCACTGACACCGGAGATGGGACAGTTAAGGCCGCAATAGCGGTCTTCGATAAAGACCTCATCGTCGAGCAATACCCGAAACTCACCACGAACAACATCACCGTGGTGGGGATCCGAACCAGTGCCTGGAAGATCATGCTTGTCTCCTTTTACTTTGAGCCGGGCCAGCCCATCGGACCTTATCTCGAGCACCTCAAATGCGTTGAGGAAGAGGTAGGTTCCAGAATGTTGGTTATTGGAGGAGACGCAAATGCCAAAAGTACCTGGTGGGGAAGTCTGACCATTGACCGCAGGGGTGAAGACGTGTCTGGAGCTCTCGACGAGCTGGATCTGAACATCCTCAACAGAGGGGAAATTCCGACCTTCGACACGATCAGAGGGGGGATACGATACTGCAGCCACGTTGACATTACGGCTTGCTCGACGGATATCCTGGACCTAGTGGACGACTGGAGAATAGACGAAGGACTCACGAGCTCGGATCACAACGGTATTGTTTTTAATATAAAATTAAAAAAGTCCAAAGGCATACAAATAAATAGAACAACTAGAATTTTTAACACGAAAAAAGCAAATTGGCCCGAGTTTCGTAAGAAACTCGGCCAATTAATGCAAGAGAGTAAATTAAACCAAATAGAAATAGATAAATTAAATACAGCAGAACAATTAGATTCAATAACCAATCTTTATATCAAATTTATTAAAGACACATGCATTTCATCAATTCCGACGAAGAAAACAAATGAAGTTTTTACTTTACCGTGGTGGTCCGAGAAACTCGAGGGTATGAAGAAAGAGGTCGCCACCTTGAAACGTAGAGTTAGGAGTGCTGCAACAGTCCGCAGATCGAAGGTCGTTGAAGAGTACCTGAAACTGAAAGCTGAGTATGAGACGGAGGCAGCCAAAGACGAGATCGAGAGCTGGAAGAATTTTTGCACAAGACAGGATAGAGAAGGGGTTTGGGAAGGCATTTACCGGGTGATAGGTAGGACCAAGGGAAGAGGAGAGGACCAGCCATTAGTGAAGGATGGGGAGGTTCTGGACGCAAAAGGTTCGGTGGAATTACTGGCGAAAACTTTCTACCCAGAAGACCACTCAGACACTGACAGCACCTGCCACCGCCAAATAAGAGAAAAGGCCGATGTCGTGAATGCTGGAGTGCCAGATGAATCATGCCAACCACCATTCACAATGGCCGAGCTGATGGCAGCGTGCGGGTCCTTTAACGCCAAAAAAGCGCCAGGAGCAGACGGCTTCACGGCCGATATCTGCTGCCAAGCTATTAGAAGTGCCCCTGAGATAGCCTTGGCTCTCCTGAATGGCTGCCTGAGAACCTACCTCTTCCCCGAAATTTGGAAAGAAGCAACGGTCATTATCTTGAAGAAGCCTGGGAAAACGGACTACAACACCCCAAAGGCGTACAGACCAATCGGTCTATTACCTATATTCGGTAAAATTTACGAGAAGATGTTGGTGGCCCGCCTCAAGTTTCATCTTATTCCCAGGATGAGTACTCGTCAGTATGGATTCATGCCCCAGAAGAGCACCGAGGACTCTCTCTATGTACTAATGCAACAAATACGCGGTAAGCTGGAACTAAAGAAAATAGTAGTCCTTGTATCTTTGGACATAGAGGGAGCTTTTGACAGCGCATGGTGGCCAGCCATAAGGGTCCGTCTGGCTGAGGAACAGTGCCCAGTTGGCTTGAGGAGGGTCATCGACAGCTATCTCGAGAACCGAAGGGTCAGGGTCAGGTACGCAGGTGAAGAGTGCTGCAGGGCCACAAGCAAGGGCTGCGTCCAGGGTTCTATTGGAGGACCAATACTCTGGAATCTGTTGCTGGACCCGCTTCTAAAGAGCTTGGAAGCTAGGGATGACTATTGCCAGGCCTTTGCAGACGATATTGTGCTGATTTTCGATGGTGACACAGCGTTGGAGATCGAGGGACGTGCCAATGCCGCTCTCGGACATGTTTGGGCGTGGGGCGTTCAAAACAAACTAAAATTTGCACCGCAGAAAACCAACGCAATGGTTATAACGCGCAAACTAAAATACGACACCCCGCGCCTGAGCATGGGCGGGATCGACATTGCCATGTCCAATGAGATAAAAATCCTAGGTGTCATCATCGACAAGAAGCTGACATTCAACGCACACGTCGCAAATGTATGCAGAAAGGCAATAGGCATCCACAAGCAATTAACCAGGGCAGCAAAGACCAGCTGGGGGCTTCACCCTGAGGTGATCAGAGTGATATATGTGGCCACCGTCAAACCAATCATCCTGTACGCCGCCAGCGTATGGGCTCCAGCCGTAGAAAAGCTAGGTATTAAGAAGCAACTGGGAGCAGTCCAGCGTGGCATTGCGCAAAAGCTGTGCAAAGGATACCGGACGGTCTCCTTAAACTCTGCGCTAGTGCTGGCTGGGATACTACCTCTCGACCTGCGAGTCCGCGAAGCGGCATCGCTATATGAGGCCAGGAGAGGGGTGCCTCAGCCAGCACTTGGCGATAGGAGCGTCGAGCAGGCCGTCTCGGCAATGGAGGCTCCACACCCTGCAGAGCGCGCTGAGCTAGAGCTCGTAAGCCTGGTAAACCAAGAGCAACTAGATGCGCAGAACGAATTTGAGGTTCGTATCTTTACGGACGGGAGCAAGATTGGGGGCAAGGTTGGAGCGGCACTATCCATATGGAGTGGTAACGCAGAAACCAAAGCTCTCAAACTGGCTCTCCCACACTACTCCACTGTTTACCAGGCTGAGCTTCTGGCGATATGCGTCGCAACCAGGGTGATCCAAAAGCACAGTGCGCAATCGTTTGGAATTTTCAGCGACTCCATGGCGGCCCTCCAAACCATCCAGAACTACAATCGACACCACCCTCTGGCAGTAGAGGCAAGGGCTAACCTTAGGTCCCTCTCTGTCCAAAACAAGGTGGTTACCTTGTTTTGGATAAAAGCTCATGCGGGGCTGGAGGGGAATGAGAGGGCCGATGAACTGGCCAAGGAGGCCGCTGAGGGTTCCAAACGGAAGCCCGACTACGATCTGTGTCCGGTTTCATACGTCAAGCGATGCCTTCGAATGGCAACTCTTGATGTGTGGAACCAAAGATACAACACCGGAGGAACCGCTTCAGTAACGAAACTGTTTTTCCCGGATGCGGTGGCGGCCTACAGGATTATCAGGAAGTGCAAAATAAGCAGCGTAACAACCCAAATCATGACGGGGCACGGTGGGTTCTCGGAATACTTGAATCGCTTCAAGTGCAAGGAGAGCCCATCATGCATTTGCGATCCTGAAATCGCAGAAACGGTGCCACATATATTATTCAGCTGTCCCGTTTTCGACAGAGAGAGACTTGAGGCTGAGCACGTAGTCGAGACTAAACTCGAAGCCGAAAATATGTGGCTTATAATGAAAAGTAAAAAGAGAGAGCTGTTTTTGGAATATTGCGTGAAAATTTGTGGAAAAGTAATAAAAAGAAACAGAAGTGCCTAAGTAAAAATGTTTGCATAATATTGTATTAAATATTAGGGTCAAGCATTGAAAATAGACGTTATAAATAAATTTGCCGGTGAAACGCCTGAAAACAAATTAACATATTGGTTGCCCATATTGATAACTAGAGTGTAAGTAGTCGTAAGAAACTGTCCTAGAAATAAGAATAGACAAATAAAATTACTGTTTGAACCGAAATAACAAATGTACTAGTATTAAGAAATAGAAAATAGAAGTAGTCCTAAACTGTTAGTAGGAAATAGAAATAAGCTAGAATAAGAATGATTGTAAAGATTAATAAAAAACAATTGTGTCGTCTTATCCCTGAAATAAAGAACAAAGAGGAATAGAGAACAGAATAGGTAAAAAGTAGAAGGGCATCCCACCCTTAAAGATAGAAAGAGGAAAGAATAGAAGAAAGATATAGTATGTGGAATACAAGTGCGAGAGGAATAAATGCGAGAACTAGTATGAACGTTAAGCCTAGCACAGGCTCCGATTATGTTGGAGGTAGAAGTATTAAAAAAAAAAAAAAAAAAAAAAAAAAAAAAAAAAAAAAAAAAATACCTAACCTAACCTAACCTAACCTTTTTTTTTTTTTTTTTTTTCCGGGGTGGAAAATCCTCATGGATGTCCCCCGCCCTGGGGGGGCGGAGGGGTCTGTCAGACTCTTACTGACTAAAAACCACCCCGGTGTTCCATCTCACACCTGCGTCGGGGGTCGCGGGAACATACGAATCTTCCGCAACCCCCGACTGGTGCCGGCCCGCCTCTGCGGGCCCCGTCCGGTCGAGCGGGGGGAGTGAGGTGTTTGACTCCCCCCGCGACGTCTAAGAGGGGCGCGCGTGGAACACTACGCGCCGCCGCCTCGGGTCCTGATGTATGGGGGGCGACGGACGTCCCCAAGTCCGTCGTCCCTGGACCCATTTAGGGGGGCTGGAAGAGGGCGTTGTCCGCCCTCCGCCGACGCCCGGTGCGCCTGCTGCGGGCCGGGTGAGAGGATGACATCTCTCGCTCCCTTTCCGCAGCCTCCTTCTGCGAGATAACTGTTTCGCAGAAGGATACCACCGCGTCCCAGGACTCGTCGCCGCCGACCATAGCATTCACTACGGCCGGCAGTGACAGGTCACTGCCTACTCCTGAGATGAGGGCACGGCGCGGCTCCTCCCAAGCGGCACACTCTGCCAGCGTATGCCGCGCCGTGTCCTCCCGACAGTCGACGCAGTGGTGACACCGGGCGTCCGGCTCCCTGTTTATGCGACACAGGTACTTCCCGAAACAACCATGCCCCGAGAGCACCTGCGTCACCCGAAACGACAGGGAGCCGTGCCTCCTCCCGAGCCAGAGGTCGAGCACTGGCCGGACCGCCTCGATAGTGACGAGGCCGGCGGTAGGGCGTGAGAGCCTGTCCCGCCATTCCGCCACCAGGACCTCGCGGAGCTGCGACCGACGCTGCTCCATATGTCGCTGCATCGGTCGCTCGCCCCGCGCCCGCCATTCCTCGCGCCACCGGTACAGTGACGCGAGCACCTTCGCCTCCAGGTCCCAGGGCGGGGATCCGGCCAGTGCACAAGCCGCCTCGTAGGAGATCGTGCGGTACCCCCTTATGACTCTGACGGCCATCGCTCTCTGCGGCTTTCGCAGAACAGCAATGCTGCCGGCCGTCAGGTCAGCCGCCCAGATCGGGGCCCCGTAAAGGGCCATCGATCGCACGATCCCTACGTAGAGCCGCCTACAAGCGGCGCTCGGGCCCCCCAGATTGGGAAGCAGCGTTGACAGCGCCCCAGCCGCGCCCAACAACTTGGGCGCCAGCCGCCGGAAGTGGGGGCCGAAATCCCACCGACTGTCGAGCACCAAGCCCAGGTACTTCATGGTGGGCTCGACAGCGATTCGTACCCCTCCCACCACAATGTGGGATCCGGACGGTGGCGCCCGCCGGGGACCATGAAACACCATGGCCTCCGACTTGTTGAGGGCCACCTCCAGGCCGAGGCGCCGTATGCGGCTCACCGTCTGTGAAACCGCAGCCGTCGCCAGCAACGCTGCCTCCCTGTGCGAACTCCCCCGGGCCGTGACCAGCGTGTCGTCCGCGTAGCACGTCAGGTCGACGCCCGGTTGGAGTTCGCCTCTCAGCACCCAGTCGTACCCGATGTTCCACAGGAGCGGGCCCAGGACCGAGCCCTGTGGAACACCGCACGACATGTGGCGCTGGCTAACGCCATCGCGTCCCATGTAGGTGACACACCTCTCCGCCAAATAAGCCCCAACGATGCGGCGGAGGTAGAGAGGCACCCGATGATACCGCAGTGCCTCCCGAATACAACTCCAGGGCAGGGTGTTGAATGCGTTGGAGATGTCCAAGGACACCGCCACCACCACCCCACCTCGGGACACCGTTTCCTCCGCCAGGACTCTCACCCGCGATATCGCGTGGATGGTGGAGCGCCCATGCCGAAAGCCGAACTGGCTCTCGTCCAGGTCCGGCCCTTCTCTGCACAAGTGGCTGACGAGGCGGGCTGCGAGTATCCGCTCCAGCAGCTTCCCCACCTCGTCTAGCAGCACTATGGGCCGGTACGCGGACGGCGAGTCCGCAGGGCGCCCCACCTTCCTGAGCAGGACCAGACGACCAGTCTTCCACAAAGTGGGAAACTGGCCCCGCTCAAGGCACGCTGTGTAGAGTCCTCTCAGCTGGGGCTCCAGGTCCTTCAGAGCGAGGGCTAACGCTCGGCCGTGGATCCCGTCGGGCCCCGGAGCCACGTTCTTGGCCCGGAGCCGCATCACGGCCGCCCTCATCTCTGCCTGTGTCACCTCTGGGACGCTAATGGCGTTCTCCTCTGTAGACTCTGCAGCTGTGGGCAAAGCCATCGGCGGCGGAGTATGCTCCGCTCTTGCCGGGAAGAGGGCTGCAACTATCTCCTCCAGCAGCTCGGGCTGAAGACTCTCCGTAAGTGGAGGCGCTGCGGCTCGAAGTTTCCCTCGAACCGCTCGATAAGGGCGCCCCCATGGATTCCCGTCTAGAGTCTCCAGCATCTCCTCCCTGGCTCGCGTTTTCGCCTCGCCAACGGCCAGCCACAGAGTCTCTTTAGCCGCGCGGTACACCTCATACAGCGCGGCTTCTTTGTCAGGGACCCGACGACGTCTCCTCCGGTAACGGGTGTACTGGCGTCTCACCGTCACACACGCGATGCGTAATTGCGCAATCGCGGCGGACCACCAGTACACCTGGCGCCTTGCTGACTGTGTGTGGACGCGGGGCATGGACGCGTCGCTGATTTGCGTCATCGCCCCGCGGAACCACAGCGCCTCCTGTTCGACGTCGATGGGTCCGCTCATTGCCGACTCCCGGATCCAGGCCTGGACAATAGCGGCCTCCTCGAGAAGCTCCCTGTCGATGCGCTTGAGCGCCCAGCGCGGGTCATCCGTTCGCAGGCCCGATGAACTGCGGCCGCCGGCGGTCTGGGCGGAGACGTCGAAACGGATGTATCGGTGATCCGACAACGTCTCCACCTCCGCGGCAACACGCCAGTCGCGAACACGGCTCGCAACAGCAGGGCTAGCGAACGAGACGTCCACTATTGACCCGCCCCGCTGCCGCACGCACGTGTGGACCGAGCCCACGTTCAGGACGACCAGGCCAGTCGTGACCGCCCACTCCTCCAGCGCCTCACCCCTAGCATCGGTCACCGGAGATCCCCACGCCGCAGACTTGGCGTTGAGATCCCCTAGCAACAGCACGGGGCGAGGATGGAGTCGGCCCACGACGGCACCCAACTCGACAAGGAAGCTTTCGAATTCGGCGAGACTCTTGTTGGGCGAAAAATACGCCCCAACCACGCCAATGCCGTCCGCAAGGGCGGCCACCCAGCCGTGTCCTCGGGACGGGTTGACGAGAGCCCCGCCGATGATGGCCACCAAGCCATCCAGGTCCCCCACCCAGTTATCCCGGGGGGGGACAAAGTATGGCTCGGCGACCACAGCCACGCGAATCAACCACTCCGCCATGCTCTGGAGCAAGAGATCCTGAGCTCTGGCACAGTGGTTGAGATTGCCCTGGAGGAAATGGTAGAGCGCCATTAGGCGCAATCCATTCCCTCCGCACCATTCCTAGGCCGGGAGTCGGCCGAAGGGCAGCCAGGCTGAGGGGGGGGTAAAGAGCCCCCCGCAGTCTTGGCACCCCTTTTTCTCTTGCTGGCGGGGGCGCCACAGGCTTTTCCGCCCGCTCTGTGCCCGGCGGGCCTCCCTGCAGCTGTACAGAGGCTGCAGTTTGGCGCCGCGGAGCACTGGGCCGCCTTGTGGCCGGGCTGGCCGCAGCGATAGCACTGCTCGCTGCGGTCAACTTCGGCGGTGCACCGTGCCCTAACATGCCCAATGTCAAGGCACCGGTAGCACCGCATGGCCCTGGGCTGCAGCAGCTTGACACTCGCTGCAACCCATCCCACCAACAAACGCCCACCGCCAGCGACCTTGTTCGCCGCCGCCACCGGGCACCGCACCCAAATCGTGCCGAGCCCGGAAGCATCGGCGCGAAACTCGCCCGCCCGCACGTCGTCGGGCGGACATCCACCGACTCGGGCGATGGCCGCCACAACTTCCTCCGGGGTCACCGAGTCGTCCAGCCCATCAACGCGCAATTCAGCCGTTAAAGTGCCTGGATACCCGGGAACCTAACCTAACCTTTTTTTTTTTTTTTTTTTTGATCCGGGGTGGAAAATCCTCATGGATGTCCCCCGCCCTGGGGGGGCGGAGGGGTCTGTCAGACTCTTACTGACTAAAAACCACCCCGGTGTTCCATCTCACACCTGCGTCGGGGGTCGCGGGAACATACGAATCTTCCGCAACCCCCGACTGGTGCCGGCCCGCCTCTGCGGGCCCCGTCCGGTCGAGCGGGGGGAGTGAGGTGTTTGACTCCCCCCGCGACGTCTAAGAGGGGCGCGCGTGGAACACTACGCGCCGCCGCCTCGGGTCCTGATGTATGGGGGGCGACGGGCGTCCCCAAGTCCGTCGTCCCTGGACCCATTTAGGGGGGCTGGAAGAGGGCGTTGTCCGCCCTCCGCCGACGCCCGGTGCGCCTGCTGCGGGCCGGGTGAGAGGATGAGATCTCTCGCTCCCTTTCCGCAGCCTCCTTCTGCGAGATAACTGTTTCGCAGAAGGATACCACCGCGTCCCAGGACTCGTCGCCGCCGACCATAGCATTCACTACGGCCGGCAGCGACAGGTCACTGCCTACTCCTGAGATGAGGGCACGGCGCGGCTCCTCCCAAGCGGCACACTCTGCCAGCGTATGCCGCGCCGTGTCCTCCCGACAGTCGACGCAGTGGTGACACCGGGCGTCCGGCTCCCTGTTTATGCGACACAGGTACTTCCCGAAACAACCATGCCCCGAGAGCACCTGCGTCACCCGAAACGACAGGGAGCCGTGCCTCCTCCCGAGCCAGAGGTCGAGCACCGGCCGGATCGCCTCGATAGTGACGAGGCCGGCGGTAGGGCGTGAGAGCCTGTCCCGCCATTCCGCCACCAGGACCTCGCGGAGCTGCGACCGACGCTGCTCCATATGTCGCTGCATCGGTCGCTCGCCCCGCGCCCGCCATTCCTCGCGCCACCGGTACAGTGACGCGAGCACCTTCGCCTCCAGGTCCCAGGGCGGGGATCCGGCCAGTGCACAAGCCGCCTCGTAGGAGATCGTGCGGTACCCCCTTATGACTCTGACGGCCATCGCTCTCTGCGGCTTTCGCAGAACAGCAATGCTGCCGGCCGTCAGGTCAGCCGCCCAGATCGGGGCCCCGTAAAGGGCCATCGATCGCACGATCCCTACGTAGAGCCGCCTACAAGCGGCGCTCGGGCCCCCCAGATTGGGAAGTAGCGTTGACAGCGCCCCAGCCGCGCCCAACAACTTGGGCGCCAGCCGCCGGAAGTGGGGGCCGAAATCCCACCGACTGTCGAGCACCAAGCCCAGGTACTTCATGGTGGGCTCGACAGCGATTCGTACCCCTCCCACCACAATGTGTGATCCCGGCGCTGGCGCCCGCCGAGGGCCGTGAAAAACCACAGCCTCCGACTTGTTGAGGGCCACCTCCAGGCCCAGGCGCCGTATGCGGCCCACTACCCGCGCAACCGCAGCCGTCGCCAGCAACGCTGCCTCCCTGTGCGAGCTCCCCCGGGCCGTGACCAGCGTGTCATCCGCGTAACACGTCAGGTCCACTCCCGGTTGGCGCTCGCCCCTCAGCACCCAGTCGTACCCGATGTTCCACAGGAGCGGGCCCAGGACCGAGCCCTGTGGAACACCGCACGACATGTCGCGCCGGCCCACGCCGTCGCGTCGTCTATAGGTGACACACCTTTCAGCCAAATAAGCCCCAACGATGTGGCGGAGGTACGGGGGCACCCTATGGTAGCACAGTGCCTCCCGAATACAGCTCCAGGGCAGGGTGTTGAACGCGTTGGAGATGTCCAAGGATACCGCCAACATCACCCCGCCCCGGGACACCGCTTCCTCCGCCAGGACTCTAACCCGCATAATGGCGTCTACAGTGGAGCGCCCATTTCGAAACCCGAACTGACTGTCATCCAGATCCGGCCCCTCTCTGTACAAGTGGCCGACGAGGCGGGCTGCAATTATCCGCTCAAAAAGCTTGCCCACCTCGTCCAGCAGTACTATGGGCCGGTATGCGGACGGCGAGTCCGCTAGGCGCCCGGCCTTCCTGAGCAGGACCAGTCGACCTGTTTTCCACTGGGTAGGGAACCGGCCCTGCTCAAGGCAAGCTGTGTAGAGTGCTTTCAGCTGGGGCTCTAGCTCTTCCAGAGCGAGGACGAGCGCTCGGCCAGGAACTCCATCGGGCCCCGGGGCAACAGTTTTGGCCCGGAGCCGTGTTATGGCTGTCCTCATCTCCGGCTGTGTCACCTCAGGGACGCTATCGACTCCCTCATCATCCAACTCTGCGGCTGTGGGCATAGCCATCAGCGGCGGTATATGCTCTTCTCTAGCAGGGAAGAGGGTGGCGACCACTTCATCCAGCAGCTGAGGCTGCAGACTCTCAGTGAGTGGGGGTGCCCAGGCACGAAGTTTGCCTCGGACCGCACGATAAGGGCGCCCCCACGGATCTCCGTCTAGGGTCGCCAACATCTCCTCCCTGGCTCGAGTCTTTGACTCGCCGATGGCCAGCCACAGAGTCTCCTTAGCCGCGCGGTACACCTCATACAGCGCGGCTTCTTCTTCCGGAACCCGTCGATGTCTCCTCCGGTATCTGGTGTACTGGCGCCTAACCTCCACGCACGTCACGCGCAATTGCGCGATGTTGGCGGACCACCAGTACAGCTGGCGCCTTGTGGGCTGTGTGCGGATACGGGGCATGGACGCATCGCAAATTTGCGTCATTGCCCCGCGGAACCACTGCGCCTCCGCTTCGACGTCGATTGGTTCGGTCGTCTGTGACTCCCGGACCCAGGCCTGGATTATTGCGGCCTCCTCGAGAAGTTCCCTGTCAATTCGCTTAAGCGACCAGCGAGGACCCTCCGTTTGCGGGGCCGATGGATGGCTGCCGCCCGTAGTCTGGGTGGAGACGTCGAATCGAATATATCGATGGTCCGATAGCGTCTCCACTTCTACGGCAACTCGCCAATCGTGTACACGGCCCACAACAGCGGAGCTAGCGAACGAGACGTCCACTATGGACCCGCCCCGCTGCCGCACGCACGTGTACACTGAGCCCTGATTCAGGATGGTCAGGCCGGTCTCGACCGCCCACTCTTCCAACACTTCACCTCTGGGATCGGTGATCGGGGATCCCCACGCCACAGACTTGGCGTTTAGATCCCCGAGCAACACCACCGGGCGAGGGTGGAACCGGCTCACGACGGCACCTAGCTCGACAAGGAACCTCTCGAAGTCAGCGAGACTCTTGTTGGGAGAGAAATATGCCCCAATTATGACAATTCCGTCCGCGAAGGCTGCCACCCAGCCGTGTCCTCGGGACGGGCTGACAAGAGTCTCGCCAATGATGGCCACCAAACCGTCCAGGTCCCCTGCCCAGTTATCGAGTGGGGGGACGTAATACGGCTCGGCGACCACAGCCACGTGGATCAACCACTCTGCCATGCTCTGGAGCAATAGATCCTGAGCTCTGGCAGCGTGATTGATATTAGCCTGGAGGAAACGGAATTGTGCCATCAGTGGCATTCCATTTCCTCGGCTTCTCCTTCCCTGGGCCGGGAGTCCGCTATTGGGTTGCTAGGCTGTGGGAGGGGCGCAGGTCCTCCGACAAACCCAGTCCTCTTTTTTTTGGCTTTGGGTGCCTTGCATGCCTTTCCGCCAAGTCTGTGCTCCGCGGGCTTTCCTGCAGCTGCACAAAGACTGCAGTTTGGTGCCGCGGAGCACTGAGCCGCCTTGTGGCCGGGTTGACCGCAGCGAAAGCATAATTCACTGCGATCAGTTTGCGCAGTGCATTGTGCCCGGACATGCCCCTTTTCCAGGCACCTATAGCACTGCACAGCCCTCCTTGGCAGGAGTTTGACCCTGGCAGACACCCAACCCACCAGCAGCCGTCCACCGTCTACCACCTTATTCGCAGCCGCTACCGGGCACCGCACCCAAACCGTGCCCAGCCCGGCCGCGCTGTTGCGAATTTCGCCCGCCCACACACTCTCGGGTGGACACCCGCCATTTCGGGCGATGGCCGCCACAACTTCCTCCGGGGTCACCGAGTCGTCCAGCCCATCAACGCGCAATTCAGCCGTTAAAGTGGGCCTGGATACCCGGGAACCTAAACTAACCTTTTTTTTTGTTTTTTTTTTTTGTTTTTTTTTTGTTTTTTTTTTTTTTTTTTTTCGCTGAGAAATGCTTTATGCATTCCCGCTCGTGGGGGGACGAGGCGGGATATGTGGGACTCCTGTCGGAATGACAGTATACCCACTAAAACTCAGCGGTGTTCCCACATCGCCGTGATGGGAAGGCCATGGGAATCCGGCTCAGCCTTTGCATCCACAACCCTCCCGGCGCGTGCCCACCTAGCTGGTGGGCCCCGCATGCCCCCCAGCTTGGGGGGCTACGGGAATGGCCGGGAACACCTGGCCATTCCCGTCCGACACTGGTGGAGGCCTGTGCAATACAGGCAAGGGCGCCCCCGCACCCGCTGCCTGCTGGCCTCCACCTGGGAGGAGTCGGAGATGACTATCAAACTGACGTCTTCTTCGACCCCTCCTCCGCCTTCGGAGCGACGCCGCGTGAGGATCATCCTCCCGCGCGCGCTCAGCCGCCTCCTTCTGGGACATGACGTGTTCGCAGAAGGAGGCGACTGCCGCCCAGGACCTCTCATCCTGCAGCATGGCATTAACCAAGCCGGGAAGTGAGAGGTCCGGTCCGATCACCGCGATGAGACTGCGGCGCGTCTCGGACCACGACGGGCACACCTCGAGGGTGTGCTGCGCCGTGTCGTCCACCGCGCCACAGTCGTGGCACGACAGCGTCTCCTCCCGTCCTATCCGGTGCAGGTACGATCCGAAGCAACCGTGTCCGGACAGCACCTGCACCAGACGGAACGAGAGGAACCCATGCGACCGCTCGAGCCAGTCTCGCAACACTGGCCCAATCGCGTCTAGGGTTCGGCGGCCAAAAGCTGCGGTGGCGAGCTCCCCCGTCCAATGGAGGACGATGGCATCCCTCGCCTCTCGCCGGACGGCCTCCCGCTCTTCCGGGGCTGGGCGTTCTCCTCCCGCTCTCCGCCCCGCCGTCCATTCATATACTCTGGCGAGCACCCACGCCTCGAGTTCCCAAGGAGGGGTGCCGGCCAGAGCACATGCTGCCGCGAAGCCCACTGTGCGGTAGGCCCGAGCAGCCCGCTGGACTATGGCCCTTTGGGGCGCCCGCAAGGCGGCGGCGTTCTCCCTCCTTTGGAGGGAGTCTTCCCAGATAGGAGCCCCGTAAAGGGCCATACTCCTCAAGATACCGGCGTAAAGTTGCCGGCATCGCGCGCTGGGCCTCCCCAAGTTGGGAAGCAGCCAGGAGAGGGCGCCTGCGGTCTTCAGCAGGCGCGACGACAACCCGCTAAAGTGCGGGCCGAAGCGCCACCTGCTGTCGAGTACAAGGCCCAGATATTTCATCTGGGCCTTCACCTCAATTCTGACGCCCTCCACGAAGATGTGGGCATCAGGTGGGGGGCGCCGCCGAGGCCCGTGGAAGAAGACGGCCTCGGTCTTGTGCAGCGCCACCGTTAAACCTAGGCGGTGGATCCTCCCCGCGACCAAGGATCCACCCGCCGAGGCCAGATTGGCCGCCTCCCTAAAACTCTCCCCCCGGGCGGTGAGGAGAGTGTCATCCGCATAGCAGATGACACTCGTGCCCCGAAGGAGAGTTCCCCGCAAGAGCCAATCATAGGCGATGTTCCAGAGGACAGGTCCTATGACTGACCCCTGCGGAACGCCGGCTTCGACGGCGTACCGCCGGACTTGGCCAGCCCTATTAACGAGGACGATCGCCCGATCCTCTAGGTAGCTGGCCAGCAGACGACGCATGTATAGGGGCACTCCGTGGAATCGGAGTGCCTCTAGGATGGTGGAGTGGGGAACGGAGTTGAAGGCATTGGCTATATCGAATGACACAGCCAACAATCCGTCCCTCGCCTCCATCGCCCCCTTCACCTGGCCCTTGAGGCGGGCCAGCGCGTCCACCGTGGAGCGCTCAGCCCGAAAACCGAACTGAGCGTCCGACAAGTCCGGCCCGATACTCCGCAGGTGGCTGTTTAGGCGGCCAGCGATTATCCCCTCGAACATTTTGCCGACCTCATCGAGCAGAACGATGGGCCGGAATGCCGAGGGGGAGTCCGCCGGGCGGCCCTCCTTGCGAAGGAGGCACAACTGCCCCTCCTTCCACGGTTTCGGGAACCTCCCACACGCAAGACATGCGCTGAAGAGGTCCCGAAACCTCTCCTCCATTTGAGTGGCAGCGATCGCCACCACTCTTGCCGGAACACCGTCGGGGCCCGGAGCCGTCTTCTTGGCGCGGATGTGGACAATCGCCGCGCGGAGTTCCGACTCCGTGACAGGGGGGGCCTCCTCTTCTTCCTCAGCTGGCGGAGCTATCCCTAGCGGTGCGCCCATCACTGGTGGGGTGAAGTTGTCCCTGCACGGGAATAGGGACTGAACCACCCCATCCAGGAATGAGGGCTCCAGGGTCTCGGCCACTGGGGGACCAAAGGGGCGCAATTTGTTGCGCGCCGCCTTATAAGGTCTCCCGTAGGGGTCGCTGTCGAGACCCTCCAGCATCTCCGCTCTCGCCGAATCTCTGGCGGCGGCGATGGCCCTATCGAAGACCATTTTTGCCTCCACATACACCTCATAGAGGTGGTCCTCGTCGGCGTGGTCTCGTCGACGCCGCCGCCGGCTTCGCGTGTAGGCCCTCCTTGCCTCCACACACGCTGCTCGGAGCCCCGCCAGCTCCACCGACCACCAGTACTCGGCGCGCCTGGGTAGTGGTCGGCGAGACCGAGGCATGCTAGAGTTGCATACCTCGGTCAGAGACCCCCTCAGGCGCCGCGCCATGGTATCCACATCCAGGCCAGCGGAAGACGGCGAAAACCAGTCCTGGATGAACGCCGCCTCCCCCGCTGCCTCCCTGTCCAGGCGGGTGAGAGCCCACCGCGGGAACGGCGATCGCCCCGACAGGGGCCGCGTCTCTCCGGGGCCACCGGTGGAGATGTCGAACCGTACGTAGCGATGGTCCGACATAGTCTCCACCAGGTCCACCCGCCAGTTCAACACGCGCGCGGCCAACGCAGGGGTGGCGAAAGTGACGTCCACTATTGAGCCACCCTGCCGCCGCACGCATGTCTGGACGTTTCCTCTATTCAAGAGGGAGAGTCCAGAGGAGGCTGCCCACATCTCCACTGCCCGCCCGCGAGCGTCGGTGGCCGGGCTACCCCAGTTCACCGACTTGGCATTCAGGTCTCCCAGTACGGAGACCTGACGCGGCGCCGCCCTGCCGACCACGGCGGCCAGGACTCCGAGATAGTTCTCGAAGTCCTGAAGAGGGCGGTTTGGGGAGAAATAGACGCCCACAAGGGCTAATTCTCCCCACGCGGCAGCCACGTATCCCGGTCCCTTCTCTAATAGTGAGAGGGGAGGGGAGTCTGTGGAAGACCGCGCCGCTAGTGCCACCAAGCCGTCCTCGTCACCCAGCCAGCTGCCGGGGATTGAGTAGGGCTCAGCGACCACCGCTACGTTCACCAACCACTCGGCCATGACCTGCACCACCAGGTCCTGGGCTGCCCTGCAGTGGTTGGCGTTCGCCTGGAGGATGTGGTAGTTGGAAACCATTATTCCAACATCCCACATCCCTCCTCCTCTACCGCCGCTGGAGCTACAGTGGCGACGACAGCGGTGGTGGTAGCAGCAGGGCGAACCTGCGCCGGCACTATGCCCTTCCTCGCGGGCGGCTTGCAGCTCCTGCCCGTCATCTTGTGGTCCGCGGGGCGGCCACTGGCAGCACACGCCGCGCAGCGTAGCGTGGCAGCGCGGCAAGCGGCACTCTTGTGTCCCTCCTGCCCGCACCGGAAGCAAGACTCTCCCCAGTCGGACTTGGAGGGACACGTGGCTCGGGTGTGGCCGAACGCGAAGCACTTGAAGCAGCGCATAGGCTGGTCTTCAAGTGGCCGGACCACAGCTGAGCTGAGCCCCACAAGCAGCCGTCCTTTGGTCGCAGTAAGGACGGCCCCGGCCGCAGCGACTGGGCACTCGATGCGGATGGTGCCCATGCCGCGGCGCCCGAGCCTGATTGCTCCACCCTTTACTGCGCCAGCGTCGCAGCCTCCGGCCGTCGCAACAGCCGCCACCACGTCCTCTTTGGTGACCGAATCGTCCAGATCGGCCACCTCCAAGGCTGCGGTCTTTACAGGCCTGACGACCGTTGCTGCATCCGCGATGACCTCCTGCAGCATTCCCGCGAAGAGGTCCGCGTTTGCGCCGCGCTGCTCCCCCGAAAACTCGAAAATTCGAGCCCCAGCCAGGGTACGGCGGCACGTGATGTTGCCGATCCCCAGCCGGGAGGGATCCGCGTTGGTACGAGCCCGTCTTAGGACGGACTCGTACGTCTCGCCTCTCTCCACGGCCTCCGGGGTGATGGTCACCACGACCGCCGCGGTTTTGGGAAGAACCAGCTTCTTCCCGCCGGCTAGACCCTTTTTCGCCGCTGGGGCAGTTGCACTGGGGTTGGGGGTCGACCTTTGCCCTTTTTCCCCCCTGACCACTTTCGTCCACGGCTGGTTGGACGGGGTGGTGGAGGGAAGAAGGGCGTCCTCTTCCTGTGAGTTCCGGGGGGCCGCTGGAGCGGCAGATGACCCAGACGCTCCCTCCGCGCTAGTGGTTGGCGTTTGAGGGGGCACAGTGGTCCTCTTGCCCTTACCTTTGCCCTTAGAGGGCTTCTGGGCCCGGGGCTGCTCGGCCAATGCCGGGCCTCCCAGAGGCGCAGGGTCCGGCTCCGTCGGCAGTGGACTCTTATCCGCCGCTAGCGGCGGGCGGAGCCGCTTCTCTGGCAAGAGACGGTCTTCGATGCCCGCGAAGCAGCCTCTGATGAAGGCCCTCTCCTCCATGACAACCCCGCGGATTACCGCCTCAAGGCTGGCATGGGAAGAGGAGCCCTCCACCGCCGTACCCGGGGCAGATTGGGCAGGCTGGGCCGTGACCTCGGCCAGCTTCTGGTGTAGCTGGCTGACCTCCGCCTGCAGGCGATCTACCTTCGCCTGCAGCTGCCGCGTCTCGTCCGTGGCCGTCCGCTTCACCAGCTCTATCACGATGCCGTGCATGCTTGCGGCCCGGCATTTGAGGGCCTTCTGGAAGGTCCCCTTCAAATTGGAGGACTTTGAGGCGACCTCCAGAACCTCCTCCTTGTCCTCCTGCGCCATGCGCTCCAATTCCGCCAGGGAGTGGTCAGCATAAAGCACGTTAGACGCACCATAGCCAGCCCTCGACCTGGCGGCTTGCGCCTGCCGCTCCTTTGCGGCGACCCTCTCCTCCAGGTCTTCCTGGAGTTGCGCCCTTTTAGCCAGGTTTAGCTGGCGCTCGGCGTCCACCAAGCCCACATCGTGGGCAAGAGCCGAAGCAGAAGTCGAAGCCTTTTTAGACTTCGACTTCTTCTTCGACCTACTCGCAACCGACTCCGAGGAGCCCCCGGACCCGAGCCTCAGATCGGCCCTCTTCCGCTTGGGGCGTTCGTTTTCGGCCGCCGACGTGTCCATATTGGACTCGTCGGCGTCCGACAACTCGTCCGGCCTGCTGAAGAAGCTGACCGCAGATGGTGCGCAGTCCGCTTCCGACGCCAAAGCGCCGCCGGCGTGGCCCTGAGAAGGGCCGTTGGTTTGGCCCTGAGAAGAACCTTTGGGTTGGCCCTGAGAAGGGCCGTTGGGTTGGCCCTGAGAAGGGCCGTTGGGTTGGCCCTGAGAAGGGCCTTTGGGTTGGCCCTGAGAAGGGCCGTTTGAATCACCCTCGGAGGAGCGATTAGCGTTAAAACAAAGACGCCCGGAGGCGTCACGGCTTGGCTTCTTCGGCATATTCATAGACGTCCGCGTTTTTGTCTGCGAATCACAGCGCACTTTAGCCGCCGGTCTGCCACTCCGTTACGGTGGTCAGACACGGCGTTGCCCGGGGGAAACTACGTGGAAGTATTTGCTGTGGGGGATCCCCCAACCTAACCTAACCTAACCTAACCGTTTAACTATCGTCGAACGAAACGATAGTTTTTGAGCTACTTACGCGCGGACAAAAATATAAACATGCGACTTTAAACCTATGCCACATTAATTAGTAGAACCTATTCAAGCTGATTCTATAATGAAACAGTGATATCACAATTTATACTAAGTATGTCTAACTTTCTGGAAAAAATAAAATAATAGATTTTATTCAGGTACTTACATATTTGTTGTAGTTCCTTAGTTCCTTACACTTAAATGAAATATCTCCAGCGAGGAAGTGTTCAAAATTACACGTAACATGTCATAGTCACTCAACAAAAATACTTTATCGACCAGGTTAATATCATTAGGTCAGTCGTGAACTTCGAGGTGTGAACTGTGTGTGAACGTATAAGTCTAATAACAGACGAATGAGTACTGAGACTTTATTTCCTACATACATTAGAGTTCAGAGCTAAACTCACACATTGAAAGACGCGGGGATTCCCTGTGAACCTATTGTTTATCAAAATTATACTCTATTTCTTACATGTCAAAGAGAATAAGTGCCCTACGTTATCCAAAGCTGAAATAAATTGCGGGGAAGTACCGAGAATTACAGATTATATTCCGGATTGATTTTATTCTCTACGGGGGAATACCCGCTTGGTCTGTTTCAATGTTGGCTGGGTTGTCTTGTCATGTCATACTGTTTAAAAAAAATGTTGCCAACTTGACTTACGTAATTACGGATTTCAACCCCTCAGTTACGGACTTGTCAGGAGTTATTTTTTTTGCGTAATTACGTAACTGCGTACTTACGTAATTACGGAATGGAAGCCCTACTCGAGAGACTCAGTTCTCACACTGGTCCATGTACAAGTCCTTACAGGACACGGAGGATTCTCAGCGTATCTCCACCGCTTTCATCTCAAAGACAGTCCCTCGTGCGTTTGCGACCCCAGTTGCGAAGAGACAGTCTGGCACTTGCTCTTTGAATGCCCGAGATTCAGTCTAGAAAGAATGGAGCTGGAAGTAAAGCTTGAAACCCAGCTTAGCCAGTCCACACTCCACACCATCATGGGGAGACCGGCTACCAGGAAACCATTCTTGGCATTCGCGAGCAAAGTCGCCACCGTCGCAGCAGGGGCTAATAAAACGGACGCAACCTTGCACAGTCGAAACCGACTACCATCAACGACTACAACAACAACCACAACAATAACCACACAAACAACAACAACACGAAACCCGACACGCATTCATCTCAATATAACACAACCCACACACGCAAATACCAACCAACATCCAACACAACCAGTCTACAACCAGCCCCTAGCACCATGCCCATCACGCAATTCCTGGCATGCGGAGGAGACGGAGTCCCAGGCGTCAGACTGCGAGGCGTCGCCCTTTTCATGAACAGAGAAGGAGAAAAGTTAGGCATAAGTTTCTGCATAGGCTCAAGCCGAGCTGCGGCCCGTATACCAATCTCTCCAGGCCTTGCCGCCTTGATCAACGGAAGTACTACCAAAACGAGGATGAAAGGCAGCAAATATGCTGCACTGCCGCAAGTGGAAGTTGCCACTCACCGTTTGCGTCTACTGCGATCCAAAGGGAAGACGATCTCACTATTCGAGTGGGGATTGGAGACTCCATTTGCTCAGGCAAGCTCGTTCCTTCAGAAGATCAGGGAGGCAGGGGAGTACATGGCAGTGACAGCCCGTACTATAAGCATCGACGCGATGATGATCGAGGGGGAGAGAGGAGACGTCGCAGACCGCTTTGGCTGTTTAAAAGCCTCGGAACATCATGAGGTAGTTGTCTATGAGGACAGAGGGGAAACTCTGAGTTTCCTCAAAGCCCCCAGACACCCAACAGCCGGCGCGACGAGCCCCACAACAAACCCGACCACTCAAAGCGGATCAGAGAGGGCCCAGCAGAAGGCAGCCGCCGAAAAAGCTGCAAGGGAGCAGAGCAAAACCACTAGCCCGGAGGACCGGGCCCGGTCGAGGAGTCGCCTGAAAGCCTTCGGCACTTTCCTCAGTGCACTGCTCCCAAGCACCAGCCGCACATCACCATCCCAGAAATAGGAAGCAGAGGTGGAGAGGTTCTTCAAGAAAAAACCAAAAGAACCAATCCAGCAGAAGCCTACGCCTACAAGAGCCGACAAAGGGCAAGTCAACTCGCCGACCCTCGCAGTGAATTCGGGCACCACAGACCACGTGAAGAGCGCCTTCCTCGAGTACGTAGCAATCGTGAGAGCGACCAGAGAGGTCAATCTCATGACATGCAGGAAGATCCTGCAGACCTTCCAGAGAGAAACAGAAGGTCTGCTAAGGGTACTACTCCAGGAAGCAGAGGCAGCAGTGTACGACAACGTCAGATCTCTAGTCATCAGAGGAGAAATGACGGGGTCGTACATGGCAGCCTTTAGCGCGAAGAGCGGATTCGTGGCCCTGGACGAGGAGGAAACGGAACGCTCAGGCAAACTAAAATTCACAGCACCTGACGACGACCCGATACTGGTTACCGCCAAATGTACCAAAATCATGTTGGACGACCAGATCCTTAAAATGGCGCAATCCATTTTGGGGACTACAGACAGTCCAGCATCGCAGGAAAGTTGGGAGGTGCCCAGTATCAGGTGGGTAAACGGAGTCCCGGGTTGCGGCAAGACTACCTGGGTGGTGAAGCGGTTCGATGAGGAGAAGGACGTCGTAGCAACCACGACGACCGAAGCTGCCAAAGATCTCAGGGAGAAGCTGGCGCACCGCTTAGGAGATCGAGTAAAAACAAAGGTGCGCACTATGGCCTCAATCTTAGCCAACGGGTTCAAGAAAGGAGAGAAATGCTACCGCCTCACGGTAGACGAGGCTCTTATGAACCATTTTGGGGCCATAGTTATGGCAGTAAAGTTGTCTGGAGCAAGCGAAATTGTCCTCATCGGAGACGTAAACCAGCTTCCATTTTTGGACAGAGAGAACCTATTCGAGTTAAGGTATACCCGTCCAAACTTGGTGGCTGGCATCACCCAGGAGTTGCTTTGCACACACCGTAATCCGATGGATGTGGCGTTTGCACTGAGCGAGATATACTCCGGTATATACTCCTCCAAATCGTCGCTGTCGCGGGTCCACTCCCTGAGAGTGAAAGGTTACACAGGTGCGCAAATACCGAGCACTGCCCAAAACACCCTGTTCCTGGTTCATACACAAGAGGAGAAAACTTCTCTTATAAGCCAGGGATATGGGTCCGGCGAAGGGTCACGCACGCTAACCATTCACGAGGTTCAGGGGTTAACCTACGATAGCGTCATCATCGTCAACACCAAGTCCAGGAGGCTCCAAATACACGACAGCGTCTCTCACGCGGTAGTGGCGGTGTCGAGACACACAGTCAGTTGCGTCTATTACTCCGACGACGCCGACGACGCCACGGGCCGCTTTGCAAAGAGAGCGATGGATGCGCCGACTAAAACGGTCGTCGAGTACAATCTGAAGACGGCCATGCAGCATCGAGACGGAGTTGTCGTGGAAGCCTTGCTCAGGCTAGCGAAGTCCCTGGTCACCAGACCCCACCTAAATTCCACCTAAAAATTCCCCGTTCAAAAGTCAAACCCGATCCAAATCCAAATAAACTAAACCATCAACCAGTCTGAACCCCCTGTAAATTAAATAAAAACAGTTAGAAAGGCTGCATGGCGGAGCGAGTCTGTCATACTCATGTAAATGTCCTGCCGATGGTGGCGCTACGCATTCGGTCGTTGAGTTCCCTAAAAAATGGTTGAGCTGAACGGCGCGGATGTTTACGTCATGTCCGTGAACGGAAGCCGTCTGTTGGGGCTGGTCGGCTCGTACTGCCATGTAGTTTTCTCTCTCTCTCTCTCTCCTAAACCCGTAATAATTAATAATAAAAAAAAACGTAACCTAACCTAAAAATTGTAATTCTCCTGTATTAAAGACCAAAAATGTATCTAGAATAAGTAAGTAGTTATTAAGTAAACCAAAATTGTAATGCCTGTGTATAAAAAAAAAAAAATACTATATATATATTGCATGAGCATGCAAAAAAATATATATATATATATATATATAAAAAAAACGGAAGGACTCACGTAGATTTAAGTTAGTTAAGTAAATATAGCATTAAGTGTCCGACGTAGGAGCACAATAATTGTACACCTTGCTGTAAGAACGCGTAAAAAAAAATATTCGTTGTAAACAAAGGCACGGACCCCCAAGTCTGTGGATTTATTGTAAGGCAGGAGTGTGGTTTTAGCCGGTAAGAGTCCGGCACTGCCCAGATTGACTCATCTGTGAGGTAGTCTGGGCGTCCATGAGGATTTCCCACTCCTGCCGAAAAAAAAAAAAAAAAAAAAAAACCTAACCTAACAAGATCTTTTACAGTATTATTAGAATTTGTTTTATTATCATCTACATAGTTTTCATCTATGTCAGATTAAAAAATTTCATTTTTTTAATTTTTGTTTGGCTTGTTTCCAAATCCCTATCCTTTTCATCATCAACCTTTTCTGAACAAATTAATTGAGTATTCTCTTCGACTACCTGTACACGTCTAGCATTAATTATTCTATTATTTAATAATACTCTATAGCTGTTTTCATTATAACCTACTAACACTCCTAATTGGGCTTTATCATCCCATTTACTTTTTCTTAAAACTTCTGGAACCCTCACATAAACTCTACTTCCATAAATCTTTAAATGTAAGCAACGACATGGACAAACTTGTAATAAAAGAAAAGGTTAAAAGAAAAATAAATCCAGTGTCTAGGTATGGTAATCCAGTATCACATTTTATTTATGTAAATTACATTGATGCGAATGCACCAAATACATTTGAGGAGGCGATGAACTCCCATGACTATAAACAATGGCAAATAGCGATGGACTCGGAAATAAATAGTTTAAACAAAAACAACACATGGCAATTTGTTGATAGGCCAAAAGATAAAAAAGTTATTCATGTCAAGTGGGTCTTTAAAAAGAAAAATAATAATGTCTTTATAATGCTCCACATCGTTTTTACTTTGTTGTCTGATTTCTTTATTTTATTTACGTATTGTAATTTTTTTGCAGTGGTAACTAAGTTTTTTAGTATTTTCTCATATTTTTTATAATGTTGTGTAATTATTTGGTTTTTGGTTGTAGTGGAAAGTAATTTTAACAATCTTTTGTTTTTACAGGAAACTCTAATGCCTGTAGTTAGCCAGTATTTTTTATAGTTAGTTGTAAGTTTAATTTTACGTATAGGAATACATTGATTTAATTTTTTTATATTATATTTCTTGCTACTATGGTGCAAGTTTTGCTTATTTTTGAAACACTCAACAAATTTTGTTTAATATCTTTTACAAAATAAACATTTTTCAGATCAATGTGTTTTTTATTATAATAATTTTTGAAATACATTTTTATGGTACCTACTTTAGTTGCTTTTAACATTTTACCATCTGGCAGTTTTACATCAATGGGATTTTTTTAATCTACATAACTATGAAAACATGTATCAGTCTTTATAATATGATCCGTACATCCACTATCTAACAACCAATTAATTTCACAGTTATTATCATATTCCTCTTCGCTACACCCCATTAACTGATTTACTTCTGAATTACATACCTGAGCTGTCCATGACTCTGCTACAGAGCCGTCTTGCTGAGTGCTTGAAGACTCACCTCTGGGATGACCTTGACCTCTACCTCGGCCACGAACTCGATAAGATTCACCTCTGTTGTGACCTCTCTGTACTCCTCGCCGGCGTTGGCTCACTGGATCTCTTTTTTGGTAACTTTGCTGTCCTTGGTAAATTTTCTGACGGTGCCAACAGTCCTTGAGATGGCCAGTCTTTCCACAGATGAAACATTGTACTTTAGTTTTTGTTGCAAAAGTACTCATATTTTTCTTGTTCTCGTTGTCACTAGTAGTCATATTTTTCTCTTTTATTTTAGACTTTACATAATCCACTGTTCTTTGTTCTTCTGGAATTACATCAATAAAATCTCCAATGTAACTATAACTTGGGGGTAGAGCTCTGAGCAAATATCTCATCTTCTCTAGTTCATCTAAATTTCCACCAGCCGCTTTGAAATCATTCGTTGTTTTCTCGAAATCAACAAAAAACTCTTCTATTGTATTGTAATTATTTAATTTTATCTCTTCCATTTTTCCTCTACATATGATTTGCATAGCAGTAGATTGTGTCAAATACATTTTGTCAAACTTTTTCATCATTTCGTAAGCTGTTGTACATTCACTAATATATTCTAATTGTTTATCAGAAATTGTGCTCAATATTATTGTCCTTGCTTTTAAATCCATTTTCTTCCAATCCGCCTCTTGATTTTTAAATTTGGCAGGCATCGTGCAAATGGCGGGCTCGTTACATTCTTTGTATTCTAGTAAAGTTAGTAACCTCAACTTCCAACTAGAATAATTTACGCCATCGAAGATGGGCATCATTATGTCTTCTATTCTTGCTTGTTTAGCCATTTTGGTGATGATAACGCGTTTTATTCTTTACTTTAACTAGCACGAGGCGTGAGCTTCCCTTCACGTAGTCTATTTTTTGTTTTTGACAATTTTTCGCTTGCTAATTACCCAACCACGCCCTGCTACCATGTTGGAATGATGGACTCTTCATTAAAATACACTCTGTTGGAACACATCACTTTATTATCTTAATTAATTAAAATTAAACTTAGTTATGTATGTACGTTGTACGCATTATAAAATGGCAAGAGAGACCATGACAGATATTTTTCTTATTACGTCAAAACACTTATTTATTTCGACAATAGATGGCGCCACGTATAGCATTATGAGGATAAAGAGATAAAGATATTTACAAACACAAATTACAACAGTCCCGATTCCCCATTTATTATATGTGACCAATTCGGTACTTGTCATTTACTATTAAGATTCAACCATTGCAGAAACTGTCCCATTTAATGTATTCTTTTAAATTACAAATGCTATTGATTTGTATTACTGTTAAACACTAGATTCTTAAGGAAACCTAATCAAGATTGTAAGAAACTTAAATATTCCTAATTACATATAAGATTCTGCCTAATGAGAATTGTTAGAAAACAAAAATGCTTACTTAAAAGCTTAGTAGGTAATAAGACCTATTAGTTATCATAATCTATGTTCTGTATTACAATCTGAATTAGCTAAAAAGGGAGAGATGTAGCGTACTGATATAATAAACTAACGTAGTGGCGCACGGTCGCAGTGTGGTCAGTTGCTTGCTGGCGGTCGAACGAGGCGGACGTGCGACCTCTGCTGTAGTACAGTGGATTGTTGTTTAATTTACCTACCCGAATACTTCCTATAACGTGGTGAATACTACACCTACATAACATAAAGAGTAGGTAATGATGGGAGTGGTGTGTAGTGTCTTTCACAGTGTTGCCATTTAGGCATTTTTGTGACAAACTTTGGCATATTTCTATGATGCTTAGCATGTATTTTAACGATTTGGCATGTAAGCATATTTTTTAGCATTTGGTTTTATTTATCCAGTCAATCAATTTTGTCCGTGTAAGTAAATTAATTTATTCCCTAGCCTATTCGAAAAATACTTAGTCTGTGGTCGCATACTACTTTCGCTAGCTATCGCCGTTCCTTCTGTCTATGATTCTGTCTATGCACAAAGGGGACTCCCCGGAACTTCAAAGCTTCTAACCTAGTTTACGAGTTGCGACTTGCGACGGCTTTTTTGCATTGTTAGTTGTTTGCGAATTTTTGTGTACCTAGTGTTTATACAAAATGCCCCCAAACTATAATCAAAATTATCGAACGAAATGGGAGAAGATGATAGAATTTAAAGAGTGGTTGCAGCCCACTGACAACGATCCAACTAGAGCTTACTGTACATATTGTACATACAATATTATTGCTAAAACGTATTGTTTGAAACAACATTTTGCTTCGTCCAAATATCTAAAAGCTGTTTGTAAAAGTCTAACGTTGCCGTAGATGTGGGGGATCCAATGACAAGGCACGGTTTTCCTGTGATACACTTTATTGTTCCACAACACACTTATAGTTAGGGCACAAACAGAAAAACTTTAATGGAAGGAGAAAGAGTCATGGTATATAGATTTTACAACTTATGAGAGAACGATAAGGGAAGCGAGCTACTTCGTTACGACCGCATGGAAGTAAACAAAGGCAGGGGCGCGAGAGGGCGAACTACAAACGCTTCGAGTCGATGACACGTCTCGACTAACGAGCGGCCGCGGGCGATGCTCGGGCGCAGCTCGGACACCCGCCCCGCGACCGCGCGTGTCCCCATCAACATTCCAGCGCCTGCGGCGATAAGCAACCGGTCACCGTGGCGCGCTAGCTAGATCTATTCAACAGATGTGTGGAGTCCGCCACACCGTTGTACCGCCACATGTTGAACCATTGAAAGGTCAAAGTTTTTTTTTTATAATAATAATAATATCCTGGCGCTAAATGAATTATTAACACTATTGATTGACGAGGATATTGATATTTGTTTAATTAAAATTAAAAAATACGGTAAACTAATGTTTTGGCATTTTATTTAACATATTTTTCTGTAATCCTCGATAATGTTTAGCATTTATTTGGCATATTTTGTAAAATATTTAGCATTAAACTTGGCAATCGAGTTGGCAACACTGGTCTTTCAGGCGGGCTGCGGCGCAGGTGGTGCGGGGTTCAAGGCGCGCAGCCGCACAAGCCGCAGGTCACGGTGCGCCCGAAGCCAGCGCGCGCAGCTGCCGCTCAGCCAGCTCAGCACGCTGCAGTGCGTGCGCGACTCGTCCTGCAGCTGCGCGCCCTCCACCAGGGAACCCCATACCATCGCAATCAGTTCCAGGTCATCTGTTGAATATGGTCAATAGTGCGGTCAAAATAGACATTCAAAGTTATAATAATTCGCATAGAGCTGAAAATTGGTACGAATGTTGGGAACACCCAATGATATTGTATAATATCATTGGGAACACCATTATAAATGAAATGTGAAAAGTTCCGATCGAAACCACATCTGCAAAAAAAAAATATTCAAGGTCAAAGATCGCAAATATGGGTCACAAAACATTGGAACCAATCCAGACTTTACTGAACCTGCACTGGAAAAACTCCTCAATACAATTTTTTGCAAATGCAATAAGGGGTGAAATCAGAAGAGGATTCTTACCATATCAGCGAGCAGACATCTGATGCATCGCTCTTAGAACAATTTACTTGCATCCAGCAGGAAGAAGAAGAAGGAAGAGAAGAAGAAAAAAGAAGAAAAAGACATTACACTTGAAGTTCCATTAGATAATTATATTATCAATCAGACAAATAGTTTTTCCCAATTACTCATAATTTACACCGCTTTCGTCATCACCAATAGTACCAGTCTTTATTTAATACAGTATTATTTATTTAATTAAACAGGACCACAATAGATCGTGGAGTAGGCCTACCGGAGAAAACACGTTAAAAAAACGCGCCAAGTAAGTACACCTGACAGGTGGCGTGGAAACGTGTGCATATTATGGAGAACACACGTTTTTCAACATTTGGAACGCTATATCTCAGAAATGGTGATTCTTAGGAAAAAAGTGTATGAATAATTTTTATAGATAATTGCATGATCTACATTTTTTGTCTGACCTATTTTTATTATATAACTTAGGTACAGTTTGGTTGCAAAATGCAAAAAAAAAAAAAAATTGCGAACTTTGACCTTGAATATACTTTTTTGCAGATGTGGGATCGATAGGGACTTTTCACATGTCATTTCTAATGGTGTTCCCAACGTTCGTACCAATTTTCAGCTCTATGCGAATTATTGTATTACCCCTGGCTATTTTTTTAAGCTAACTTGACCGGACTATAACACTTATAATTAAGTAATAAAAAGATAATTTGAAGCTGAATTTTGTGCGCCTTCTCGAACTTCCGTGTTACACTTGAAGTGACACGTTCAAAATCAAAATCAAAATCAAAATATTTTATATCACATAAACCAACATGGGCACTTATGAAACGTCAGATGCTAGGTGCACGGTACCAATTGGTTGTTTCCTATGGAGAAAAGCCGGCAAGAAACTCCACGGTTACTCTTTTAAAAATAGGGGGCTTATTTTTTAATTTTAGTTTACTATTGATTGTAACTTTTATTACAGGACATGCTTCATTGAATTCTTTGCAGACTGTAGAAAATAGTGTACATTAATTTATATTTGGGTCTTGTGAATCAAAACTAGCTGTTCAAAGATTGCTAAGAACATTATTATAAATAAAAAACAATTTATTTTTAGTTAAAGGTCTTAATAATTTTCATCGTTCATCAAACATATTGATATCAGGATCATACCGCAAAGCTGCGGCCAGGGCAGCAGCGGCAGGCTGGAGCAGGAGCGACGCGCAAGCGACACGCGGTGAAGGCGAGCAGCGTGGCCGTGCTGCGGCGCGCGCGCTGCCGGCTCGTCGTGCGCTAGCACAGCGGCGCGCCCAGCGCAGCGCGCGCCGCACGCGAACTGCACGGAGTAGCGCCACGTCGTATAGTTGCTGTGGTCCTCCTCCACCCACCACGATGTACTGCATACAGAAACCTTAAGTATCTAAAGGTGTCCCAGAAATCGACCAACATAGGTACTGTAGGTAGTGATAGCTTTGGTCAAGCCCTCCCAAAATAACAGAACATAATTATGTTCCGCAAAATCTAATAGTTTTTAAAATTATTATAATTTATTTTTAAAAAATGCGTGTGCGTCGTGGAACACTCGGCTGGAACGAAGTTCCTTTCGAAGTATAAAGAACATCCATAGAACAAATTTGATTACCATTAAAGTGGTTATATTGAGTCAACCTCAAAAGATAGATACCTATATGCTGTCGCAGACTATTTTTAGATTTTATAAAGGGGAACAATTTCGTCGTCCTACATGATTTTGGGTAAAGGACAATGGGCGAATTTGGTCCAAATGTCCACCACTAACGCGACCTATGTAACTAAATTCTCCGCTGAATATAGAGTAAATTTCATTATAAAAGCAAAAAAAATATGCTGGCAGTAAAAAGTTATAACTAAACAAAAAACATCATTGTTTTTTTTCATTCAATTACTTTTCTATTCATCACTCTCAGCACCGCGCGACCAGATTTTGAGCGACAGCACGATTTTTTGTCTCTTTTGCACCTAGAGAACAATAGATTTGAATGCGTCGTGGTACAAAGGCGCCTTTGACGCAACCGGTTTTTATGTGATCCAGGTAAACGGCTTGTCCAGACTGGGCAAGTAAAATATTTGTACCTTGCAGTCGTTCGTTTGCTTGCTTTCGGTGCGTACTGTGCGTTTGTTTTGGATATATATTTTTCTGTGCTCTTGGCTATCTCCTTTCGGACTTTTTGTAATTCTCAATTTATGTGACCTTGGCTATCTCATTTCGGACTTTCTGTGTCTTCTGTCAAAATGCAAGTTGAAAGAAGAAACTGCATATGTTGTAATTATTCATTTTTACGAAGAAGGCATCATCAGTTACTTCAAAAATTCTTGGATAACCACCCGGGAACCGCTGAGCATATTCAAGGACTTCTGGATCCTCGGCAAGTTAGCATACATACTTTTTTTTTTATACAACATGAATCTCCAAGGGTGTCAGAGATGTTTCCGAGTATACACTGTGAAGTGCAAGTTACAGTCAACAATCGTATACCCTCGTTATATCAACAGTTATTACCAGTGATCGGAGTAGGTAGATTGATTTTTAGTACTTGTATCATAAATGCACACAGAAAGAATAACATGGATAAGCCATTTTTCCGGAAAGTAATTCCGGTATTTCCGGATTTAGTATTTCCGGCGGGCGTACGCATTGTTCTGATAACCGGTTATTGTACCACCCATGATCCTTTGTTCTGATTGGTCGTTGGGTTTTGTCAAATCGTGACAAAAAAAAAAATAGGAAGAATAATAAAGAATAAAATTGCTCATTTTATTACAATTCCTACCTTTTTTTTGAGGATGGCAAATCATCAAATGACTCCTTCCACTCTGGCAGAATACAATTCCTACATAAGTTCCGGTTTTTTTTTAATAATCCACCAATTCCGGAGGAATGTCCATAGTAATATATACGTTTCGGACCAATGACCCCAGTTCAATCTACCTACTCCGATCACTGGTTATTACAAATGATCGGAATAGGTAGAGCTAACATACCTAAAGTCCAAAGAACAGAGACAAAAAAAGTGGAGACTTCCTTACGACAATTTTTTTTCCCGTATATTTGTTCCTAGTTTCGGGACATCACTAAGTACATTTAATATTAATGTTATTAATACAGTAAACTAATTCAATTAATTTTCTTTTTTAACCAACTTCAAAAACAAGGAGAACGTTATCAAAATACCAGTAGATACGTTTTCTATTGTTATTAATTCAGGTAAAGAACTGGGTCTGCCTCATGTTTTTGTTTCCCAGAATAGCCAAAACTTGCTGTCTCTTTCTATCTTTTGTTTGTCACTGATAAACAATGACAAAAGGTTTGAGGGGTAGAGGGGAGTTTCGCATTCCAAGCGTCGATAAATGGTATGCAAAGCATTTTTTTTTTTTTTACCCTTACCTTGTTAGTTATACAGGGTGTTTAGTGCATCGTGTGCCAAATTGAAATGGTCGACTGGGGGGGTCACCTGCATCCTTTTAGACCCGTAAACACTTCTCATGCCCTGTGGATTTTTTTTCATCGACTTTTTATTTTTTTATTAAAAAAATACCCAAATTTTACATTCAACTACAAAAAAAAAAGTGTAAGTCGTAGACTCTGAATTTTAATTTTATTTAGATGTGTATTGTATTACAGTACTTTTAAATTCAAAATTAATGACATTAGCCATCCAGTTTTTTTTTAATTTACTCGCAAAGTTTCGGACTTCAATTAAAGCTGTCCATGTTACAGCTATTTACATGCCTATAAAAAAAAAGCGACCGGGTTTTTCCAACTCCCTCAAAAATTCTCTAGTCTATCTTCTTGCTAGTGATGTGCCACATGCCATAAAAATCTTTTTACAACTTTGTGAATTCGCTAGAATAATGAATCGAGTCACAAAATACTAAATTCGAAATTATGATTTAAAAAATATTTTTACGTAAATTATATCTCAAAAACTCATTAAATCTGTTATCTCACTCTTGTAAGGTAAAATCTGTCTCGTATCTCTCTTTGAGGAGGGGGGGGGGGGGGGGTGTTACTAGAAATAAAAAATAATTGCATTTTTAACATTTATTTAATATTTTTTTACATATTCTGCTCAAATTATTGGCCGCTATTGCGAATGCAGGCCCGACATCTATTTCATATTTCCACAGTTGTTGTACGAAGTCGTATTTCCTCCTTAATTTTATCGAACGCCGTTTCAATGCGTTGAAGTAGTACCTCCCTAGTCGGAACCTCCGTGGCGTATACCAGCTCT
This sequence comes from Griposia aprilina, assembly GCA_916610205.1. Lineage (NCBI taxonomy): Eukaryota > Metazoa > Arthropoda > Insecta > Lepidoptera > Noctuidae > Griposia > Griposia aprilina. The sequence continues at coordinate 25,806,019 of OU744290.1, read as the reverse complement.
TTGCCACGTCCCCAGACATAAAATTCTAGCGGAGTTAGGTCTGGGGAACGTGCCGGCCATGCAATAGGGCCATCGCGACCAATCCACGCATATTGGGGAACACATCGTTGAGATATTCCCTCACAGTCAAATGCCAATGCGCGGGACAGCCGTCATGCTGGAATACTTTGGGCACATTTTCATTAAATACGGGCACCTCGGACACTAATTCGGACAGGTCATTTTGAATGAACTCCAAATAGTTATCGCCATTGAGATTATCGGGCAGGTAATGCGGTCCAACTACCTGATTACCAATCACTACTGCCCAAACGTTTACACTAAACCTCCTTTAAAAAGATTTCTGTCTTTTAACATGTGGATTTTCCGTTGTATTTGTCCAGTGGTGCAGATTGTGAAGATTGAGAATCCCTTATTTGGTAAATTTGGATTCATCCGTCCACAATATTCTTTTTAAGAAATTAGGATCATCCACATCCGTGTGGAACATAAACCGACCGAATTCCACTCGTCTGTCAAAGTCGCCACCCTCAGGACCTACAAATCAAGAACTCTTTTAAATTCCTGTTGAGCAGTAAATAATTGCACAATGAGATTTTTAAGGACCGGCGGACCGCCCGTATGGGCTGGTTCACTGCCTGGAAGTAGTGAAGTCATACCATACCCATTACCTGCTAAACAAAGGCATCGTCAAACAAAGTGTGTACGGGTTTAAAGTTAGTTTAAAATTACGTACCTTGCACAGGAGTGTAGTGGTATGGATGTTTTTCGTTTTGCTGAAGAACTTTCCACACTTTCCATATTGAAATATCAAGATGTGCTGCCACATTTCTAATGCTTCTTGTAGGGTCTTCCTCAAAAAGTGCCAGTATTCTCTCGTCCACTTCAACATTATGTCGCACAATATGGCCCCTTGGTTCATGAAAAGTGACACTGCCAGTCTCGCGTATGCGTCGGTATGTGTCTTGGAAGACTCTGCGGCCAGGTAGTCGTCTACCAGAAAAGCGTTCCTGGTAAAGTCGTTGCGCTGCACGAGCGACACCATGGGCGGCTCCATAAGCCATCATGATGTCAGCATATTCTTCGTTAGAGAACGTCGCCATTGCAACAACAAAAAGTCAACAAAGTTTAACAATAACACCAAAAGTTAAAACGTAACAAAAACCAACAAAACTCAACAAAACAAAGTAACAAAATGAAAAAATCGCGGAGTACGGTGAACTAACACACACGTCAGGTAGCAGAGGCAGTGATGTCTCGACTAAAATAACGACGGAATGACGGCGTCGGTGGCAGTTCGTCGTTTGTTCAAACTAGTTTAGGTACGCTATGCAAGAAAGAGATAGAAGATAGATTTTACTTCGCGAGAGTGAGAAAAGAAATTTTACCTGTTACTCAAGTAACAATTACGCAAAAAGACTTTTTTCTTTTGAATTTGGAATTTAGTATTTTGTGACTCGATTCACAATTCTAGCGAATTCATAAAGTTGTAAAAAGATTTTTATGGCATGTGGTACATCACTAGCAAGAGGATAGACTAGAGAATTTTTGAGGCAGTTGGATGATCCCGGTCGCTTTTTTTTATTTTTTATTGCCATGTAAATAGCTGTAACATGAACAGCTTTAATTGAAGTCTGAAACTTTGCGAGTAAATTAAAAAAAAACTGGATGGCTAATGTCACTAATTTTGAATTTAAAAGTACTGTAATACAATACACATCTAAATAAAATTAAAATTCAGAGTCTACGACTTACACTTTTTTTTAATTTTGTAGTTGAATGTAAATTTGGGTATTTTTTAATAAAAAAATAAAAAGTCGATGAAAAATAATCCAAAGGGCATGAGAAGTGTTTAGGGGTCTGAAAGGATAGCAGGTGACCCCCCCAGTCGACCATTTCAATTTGGCACACGATTCACCAAACACCCTGCATAATTATTAAAGCTGGTATGTAAATTACATAAGCTTCCGTGCTTACTTACATCGTTCTAACGAAGATAAGGACATAACCTTTATTTTTTTAAAACAATAAATATCGTCCATACTCTTTTTTTAAAACAGAAACAGGAAATTAATTCGATAGTTGTTTTACTTTATTCATTTTAGTTGTACTTAAGTAATGTTCTGAAACCGAGGACATTAGTCCCGAAAAAATATTTTTTCGTAAGGCATCTCCACTTTGCCTCTGTTTTTTTTCGATTTTTAGGTGTATTAGCTCTACCTATTCCGATCACTGATTATTACACTCCATCGTGATGGATGATAAGCTCTATCGCCGTACTTCGGGCACAAATATGGACTCACAGCTGTTAAGCACGCAGACTTATCTCAAATGTTCCTCACTCACACACCGAACACAACGAGATTTGAACCCGCGACCACCGGATTAGTGGTCGAGGCATTTGTAGTCCAACCACTAGACCACAGGGGTCATTTTTATTAGAAGGTAGTAGTAAGTAGGTAATCTAAGCCATAAGCGAGGTGCTAGTTATTACGTCTGGATTGTAGGTATTCGTGGTGTGTTGCCGGTTTTTATTAATCTCAGCATTTTTATTTGTTTCACTTAAATCTAAATGGTGAAGAATATATTTGCCGCAATTGTTGGTTGAGGGTGCAGTATGCAGTCAATCGCGGTGTGGATCAAGGGGGTCAAAATCCGCGAGTCGGTAGACCTGCTGAAGGCGTTTTCGAAACACTAGAATTTGCGGGGACACCAAATACATCCAACGCGTGCATTTTTTTTGAATGTGGCAATGAGAGTAGATGTTGCATACCAGAGTCAATCAGGCTTGATCTTTTAGTGCACTCAAACTTTTATATACCACCAAATGCAAGAGTTTGTCCAGAACACTTGGACCTGAATGACTGGTATCGTTTAATTAATGCTCCAAACTCGTCCCATGAGTTTACGGGAGCATTATTTATAGATATGATGAAATTATTACAAACTCACATTCAGAATAATCCAAATATAATGGATTTTGAAAATGTGAGGTCGATGGACTCGAAAATATTGCACTATCGTGTGGGCTTGACGTATGTCGAATTTGAGCAGATAATAAGAGAATCCCCATTGTTGGCACAAAGAGAGCATCAACCCAAAACTGCACTTGCCATTTATTTAATGAAGCTTCGTACGGGTGAGAGCAATGAAAGAATGAGCGTTCTTTTTAGAATGATTCGACGTACGCTTGAGCGTAAAATGACTATCGCACGAACGTGTCTGTTACGTGATTTCGTACCCACAGCATCTGGGGCTTAACCATATTTCAAGAAATCAAATTATAGAAAGAAATCGAATCCTACTAAACGGCATTTATGGAAACCCAGAAGGAGGGTTGGAAAAAAGAAAGGCTATTATTATCATAGATGGTACATATATATACATACAAAAGTCAAGCAACTTCCTATTTCAACGGGAAACATATAGCTTGCACAAATATAGCAACCTGTTGAAGCCGTTTCTTTTAGTGTGTAGTGATGGCTACATCATAGATGTCACTGGCCCCCACGCAGACACAACATCCGATGTTGTAATAACGCGAGGCTTAGAGCACAAAGACAACGCTTTTCATTATTTGTTTACTCAAGGTGACGTATTTATTTGTGACCGTGGCTTCAGGGACGTAATTGCGGAAATTGAGTCGCGTGGATATGAGGCGCATATGCCTATAAGTGTACGTCGCGGCGAAGACCAATTATCAACACTAGAGGCGAATAAGAATCGGCAAGTCACACTTTGCCGCTGGGTCGTCGAAGTCGTAAACGGCCGCTTCAAATTCGACTTTAAGCTGTTCCGGCAAGATTTTTTTAACTCAAACTCAAAGCATTTATTTCAAATAAACCATTTACAGGCACTTTTGAATTGTCAAAGGGTCAGTCAGTCAGAAAAATGAAGCTAGTTGCCCATTCCAAAGCGTAGTAGGTACCTATGGAGAAGAACGGGCAAGAAACTCCATGGACACTTTTTTAAATCAACATATAGTAAAAAAAACAAATTGTTTACATCATTCATGTTCAAATTAAAAATGTGAGAACGATGTAGAAAGATGTGCACGTTTAAAGTATCCGTAACAAAAAAGATAAAAAAACAATTCAAAAATTTAAATTAAAATAAGCCGTGGCAGCCAAGAGTTGACCAGTCCCTACTGACGGGCCTTGCACCATGTGATGGACGACTTTCGAGTAGCTGCATCTCTCATCAATGCTTTCCATTTAATAATTCAGGATAGCAGGCATGTTCATGAATTCTTGCGAATTATGAGGGAGAGGCTGCATGAACCCAATCGCCTTGGTGCATATGTTACAGAAAGAAACTTAAACAGAGGGCGGGCGATGTTTCGCAATGTTGAAGCCGATGTCATCGGAGTGGAAGAGTTCCCAATTCTAACAAACGAAGATTTGGAGTTGTTTGCGCTTGTAACATACCAAATAAAGCTTGCACGTAGTTATTATAGCGAGCATATAAGCAATGGCGTATACCATATTGAAGCAGCAAGAGAAGATGCTTTAAATAACATTGCGGACTTTGGCATTGTACGCGACAATGCAATGGTGGTTCGTGCAAGGATTCAGTCTAGGCACACACGTGCAAGAACGTATTACACTTATTTAGTGATACACAGCAACCTAAATGGACGAGAATCAATTTCAAATTATTATTGTTCCTGTCTTTCTGGGATTCGAACTTTAGGTTGCTGTGCACACGTAATGCTAATTGTGTGGTATTTTGGATGGGCGAAACACCAAACTACAATTAGGCTCCCAGCTGCAGATCTTGATAATATTATTATAGAAGAAAATGTATAAGACAATATTATAACGTACATGTTATATCTTCACACTTGATGTACATTTATTTTGTTCTCTTGTACTTTAGTTTAATAAAGATGTGAAGTATGAATAAAAATGAGTGCTAAAGCAGTTTTTTTTAAATATTGTTTTTATTCTATTGCAGAGTGCAAAAATACACAAAATGTAATTCTATTGCAAATTGCAAAAAATGAAAATTCAATTGCACAGTGCAACAATACACAAACGAGTCTTAGTCTTACGTCTTCTTTTTTTATGGCTATTTGCGTGCTTATATGACGAACAAAATCAACCTAAAAGAAAATGAAAGAAAAAAAGGACCATTCTTTTTTTTTGCTTTATCTTTTTGCTGACATCGTTTTTTTTTGGTTACTTAGTAAAAGTTGATCTGTATTTAGTGGACTATTCAGTTACATAGGTCTCGTTAGTGGTGGAAATTTGGACCGAGCCCCATATATTTTTGCCCACTGTCCTTTAACCGTTTACGCAGTGCACGCAACGGCAGCTCTCAAAAGGAATCATGTTTTCCCATTTTTGCAACATTTTTCATTCATGCTCCGCTCCTATTGGTCATATCGTGATGTTATATAGCCTAAAGCCTTCCTCGATAAATGGACTATCCATCAAATCGCAGCAGTCAAAGGGTTTTGGGGAAAAGTGAACACTCAATTTTACTCGTATTGACAAAGTTTAAACTAGGAGTTTTTGAAGCAACGCAAAAATAATTGGAACTGTAGTATGTATCTAATAAAAATAATAAAATAAGGCAATGTGAATATAAAATCTTTTATTTTCAAAATAAATAATATGAACATAAACAATAAATGATTGCATTGTTGGCATCCAATCATCTTCACTCGAGTCCTTAACCATTTTTCTCTCATCAGTCTTATTTTAAGGCAATCTAAAATACAAGAAAAACGATAATTAATATCCATAAGTCATAACTCATGTAATTATTATTAAGGATTAGATGACATGGTTTTATATCAAATCATATTATATACAATTGTAGCCTCACAGCACATTACCACGTTTTGACATGTTGACATCTGTTAAAGAAACACGGAAGCAAACAGCCCTGAGAAGAACTGACACCACGTTTGACATGTTGACATCTGTTAAGGAAACACGGAAGCAAACAGCCCTGAGAAGAACTGACACCACGTTTGACATGTTGACATCTGTTAAGGAAACACGGAAGCAAACAGCCCTGAGAAGAACTGACACCACGTTTTGACTATCGTTAAAGAAACAGGAGTATCAGGACTGGAGATGACACACGCCGTCGTGTTCTCCAGGAACACCAGGATTGTCCAGCCTCGTTTCGCGCCATCTTCTATCACCGCGCCGGACAAGTTCACTACACAGATCTTCACACAACGGTGGCCGCCTCGAAATGGAAGCGCGAATTGCTAGGCGCGCCACCACGCCATGCCGCGCTCGCGAACACACAGGCGACACCGTGCGCAATCCTTTAGGTTGGTTTCCTTTAGGTTTGGTTAAAAATTCGCTAATTTTATTCGTTATATTTTTTGTAAGTGTTAGATTTAATTAATGTACAAGTTTGTATTGGCTAAGACAAATATTGTAAATACTATCTAAGACGCGGGATTTTTACAAATTTACGAATTAATATTCAAACATCACCAAGTCTCTAAACATTTATTTATTTATTTACACAACACTTCTATCATAACAGGATATCCCAAAGCGATAGGGTGGTACTTACCTTATGCTTATTTTACAAATTGTAACACAAATGGTGGCACAATTTTAAAAAATACCCAAAAAAAGTCTGTAGGCAAAGATTGCTGCCATAATTGCCCCAACCTCCCCTAGAGGCGAGCCCGCTCCCGGAAAAATGGCGGTAAAACTACAAAACAAAAACATTCTTGTCAGTGTCCGAGCGTACGCTGCTTCGTTTAGACGTCCAAGCGAGACCGCGTCGTGCGTCTGCCACTTGTCGTCAGCTGTCGTTGGCGATAATAATTGTTAATATTGTTTTTCAGTGCTATCTAACTTTGAAACATGGTTATCTGTGGAAGGTGTGGTGACGAAGTCACGGAAGCAATTCAGTACTCAGCATGTTCCAACCACTTCGACTTCCCTTGTTCTGGAATCACGGAGAAGGGCTACCGCAAACTCGGGGATCGCCAAGCTACATGGAGGTGTGCTAACTGCAAGAATACGGGTCAGGCAAGCACCCAATCACTGTCAAGCACGGCCTTGCCAGTTGTTCCTGTACCGATTACATTGGAAACAATAATGCGCGAGCTGTCCAGCATCCGTCAAGAACTTATTCCTCTCTCCAGCTTGGCATCTGAAGTGCAACTCTTAAGACAGGAGCTGTCTAATCTCAAGGAACTTCCTGGAAAGGTCCTAGGCGTTGGACGATAGACTAACCAAAGTAGAAGCGGTGCAGGTAGACGTAAAACACACTGAGTCAGCGATTGTCAAACTTGAGGACGGACATCGGGACATTGATCAGTGGCTCCGCAGCAATAATGTGGAAATTAAGGGAGCACCGATGAAGGATAGAGAGAACCTCTTTGTTATAGTTGGTACAATCGGTGATAAAGTTTCCTATCCCATTATGAAGACTCAAATTAATTTTGTACACAGAGTACCGACTAACGAATCTACCAATAAGAACATTATTGTTTCTTTTATAAATAGATATGTGAAAGAGGATTTTATCGCTGCTACCCATTCCCACAAGGATCCCCTACTTCCCGAACACATTGGAGTCACTGGTTCGGGAAGGATCTTTGTCAATGATCATCTTACCATCAAGAACAAAATTTTACTCTCACAAACTAAATCCCTTGCCAAGGAACAAAATTTCCAATTTGTGTGGGTGAAGCATATGAAGATTTTTGTAAAACGGGATGCCACCTCCAAGACTTTCATCGTTGCAACGGAACGGGACTTGCAGAAAATTAATTAATCTACTTTTATTTAATGCCATTTTTCAACATTGCTAGAAACATTCATAAATTAAAATTCATCTCATCTTTGCTATGCCTTAAAAATATTTCGCTAGAACTAAAAGGATTTGTGTGTTATTAATTAGCAGTTTGAGAAACATGCAATGCGCCTACTCGCTTATCTCAGTCCAAAGTCCACTTGATCGTCATCGCTGTGTTTAGGTTCGAATTTATTTTTTAGTGAAATGTGTAACTTATTGCTTTTGTAGAATCTATATTCATTGGCTTGCGAACAAATATGTTTTGGTGGAATTTGAGCTGTTTTTATGTTCATTTGGGATGCTTTTCTTGAAGCGTTGTGTATGGAGTTTGAAGATAAATATTAACTATCTTAGTTTTAATGTTACGAATAGGCATTTAAAGATTTTTTCTGACCTACCCGTAATCACGAATATTTACGTCCATACTAGTAGTCTGTATAAAATAGAATGTAATTTATTCTTAATGCTCTTGTTTGCAGCAGATTGAGCTTAGATTTGTATTATTTTGATAAACGAAAGCCTATATTTTTGTTCGGGTTTGTCGTACATTATTTACACGCTTTTTTAATTAACCATTTATTCGTAGATATCGTGTTGTACAGTGTGTGAACTTAACATTTATCACCAGAATGTTTGGGGACTGCGGACGAAGTCAATTAACTTTTACAGGAATTTAGCTAAATGTAACTATGATGTAATCACTTTAACGGAGACCTGGCTCGCTGATGGGATTTTGGATAGTGAACTTTTTGACGATAGGTACCTAGTGTGGCGGCGCGACCGCGACTACGCGGCCACAGCGCAGTCGCGTGGTGACGGCGCGCGGCGGCGTGCTGGTGGCGGTCCGCCGTGAACTTGCTGTGGTTGAGAATGTTGACTGGCAATCTAGTGCGGAAGACATTTGGATTTCGATTCAATTAAGAACCAGCTGTGATAAACGTACCTATCGACTTAACATATGTACTCTGTATCTGTGTGAACAAAATTCAGGCAATAGCTTTGCTAGTCAGTTACATGCTTTTTTAGACAATCTTTTGGACTTAATAAGTAACCACCCCACAGATAAGTTTATTATTCTCGGAGACTTTAATATGAGCTCCATAACTTGGACGACTTCAAATGATGGAATTAGACCTATAACGCCACAAACTAGCATGTTTAATCATTTTGTTGACACCATTGATTTTTGTAGTTTACAGCAGTTTAATCTCAATAATAACAGACATGGCAAAATTCTAGATCTAGTCCTCGCAAATACTCCCGTCACCGTCTCGGCATGTTTAGAACCCCTAAGTATCGAGGACGCATATCACCCTGCGTTGTTAACTCAGCTTGCTACTGTACAACCTCAGTCACTTAACGCCTGTGCACGCGTGACGTATCATTATAACGTGGACGTGGGACGACATAATATTGAAAGCAACTATTGAGGAAGCTGTCACGAACTTTTATTCAACGTTGTTTGAGATCAGAGATAAACACGTCCCTCAGCGTCTATGTAAACTATTTAAATATTCATCTTTTTTTTTTTAGATGGGTTTGCTCTTGACTCTAGTCTAGGTCAGAGATGACAGAGACAAAGTCGACGATGGAGTGAGCTTACCCAGAAGAAGCCTGTTCACTCTCACTTTGAAGAGATTTGGGTTGTATGCGGTCCGAAACACAGGCGCAGGTAGAGAATTCCATTCTTTTGCTGTGCGCATTATAAAATATGTTTGGAAGCGCTTAGGGCGAATTGGTGGAATAGCAACAAAGTAGGGATGGTAACTTGCAGTACGCCTAGATGTCCAATGGTAGAAGGGGGCCGGTGGAATGAGGTCGTGGAGTTCTTGGGCACACTCACCGAAGTACAGTCTGTAGAAGACCGACAAGCAGGCAACCTTACGGCGATGAGCAAGCAAGCGATACAGCAAGTGCGTCGCCGTGGTTCTCGATGGCTTCGCCCCAGCAGTGCGTGACATACACAAGAAGATCGCCAGTTGACCGACCCCGGCGAAAGCCATATTGACGGTCACTGAGGAGATCATTGTCTTCAAAGGCAGGTCAGCAACTTACTGTTCAGTACCCTTTCCATAACCTTGCATAGAATGGAGGTAATGGCGGTAATGGGCAGGGTTTGCACGGTCGCCCTTTTTGGGTACTGGTTGTACATTCGCAAGCCTCCAGCAGTTTGGCACCGTTTTCTTTTTAAGAGAGAGGCGGAACAAGCGCTCATTAAGATACTTAAAGAAAAATTCAAATATTATAGGAAATTTAAAGTCTACGGTAATATTTCTGATCGTTTATCATATCAATTACTTCGCGATAGAGCCAATGATATTGAACAACTTTGTTATAAGGCCTACATGAATAAAATCGAGTCCTCAATAGGTACTCGTACTAATCCCAAACTATTCTGGTCGTATGTGAAAAGTAAACGCATGAACAGTAATTTCCCATCGAGTATGTCATATGGTGATAACAGAAGTTATTCAGGGAGAGGAGTTTGTGAGCTTTTACTAATTACTTTCGCACAACGTTTCTAGATGCTTCCTCCGCAAGTCACAGCTGTAGTTCGACCGGATTTATTTCCAACTGTGATTTAAGTACAATTGAAATTGACATAGCGAACGTTCATAGACATTTAAAGTCCCTTGACTTAAACAAATCTGCTGGTCCCGATGCCCTACCTGCGGTGTTCATAGTTAAGTGCGCTGAAGAACTAGCTTCTCCTGTATCTCTTTTATTTCAAAGGTCAATATCTGAAGGAATTGTGCCTTCATTATGGAAATCTGCTTTTATATCACCCATCCATAAGAAGGGTGCTAAAGACCAATGCCAATTTCAAAACTCTGTCTGCTAGCTAAAGTATTGTAACGCATAGTTTATAATCAGTTGTACAGCAGTGTGATTTAGCAGTGTGACACGGGTTTCTGAAAGGAAGGTCTACAGTTTCTAACCTGGTTCTGTTTACAGATTATATTACTGAGCATATGGATAATGGATCCCAGGTTGACGCAATCCATACTGATTATAGCAAGGCGTTCGATAGGATCGATCATAACATTCTACTAAGGAAGCCATTCGACTTGGGCCTTAGGGGTGACCTATACAGATGGTTTTCGTCTTATGTACAAAATAGGACGCAAGCAGTGGTCCTTAGTGGCTTTATATCCTCCTGGTCAACCATCCCCTCTGGTGTACCGCAGGGCTCCCTACAGGGTCCGTTATTATTTGTCCTTTTCATTAATGATATCGGCGAGTGTTTCAAACATTCTAAATACCTAATGTTTGCAGATGACATGAAAATCTATACACCAGTAGAGAGTTTAAATGACGCTTGACTTTTACAGGCAGACGTACCTAGATTAGTGAGCTATTGTAGAATAAATAAATTAGATCGTAACATATCGAAATGCATAATTATCACTTTCACCCGAAAGAACCTATCAGTCATATTTAACTACTCAATTGCAAATCAGCCTTTATCTCGAACTCATGTTACCAGAGATCTTGGTATTCTTCTGGACAGTAAGCTCACCTTTGAATGTCATGTCGACCATATCGCCAAAAAAGCATCCAAAGCTCTGGGATTCATTATCCGTAATGCCAGTTCGTTCAATAAAATAAAAACATTGAAAATTCTGTATTGTGCTTACGTCCGCAGTCATCTCGAATATGGTAGTCAAATTTGGAACCTGAATTATGCAGTGCATTCAGACAGATTGGAACGATTACAAAGGAAGTTCACGAGATACTTAGGTTACAAATTCAAAATCCCTTATTTGAGTTACAATAAACGATGCGCTCGATTCCATTTACTTCCACTTGTAACTCTGAGAAATATATCTGACATACGGTTCCTAGTGAAAATAGCACAATCAAGGGTTGAATGTCCTGAAATTCTTTCTAAGCTGTCTCTGAATGTTCCACCTCGACATTCTCGTTTGAGAAGTACTCTTCATGCTCCTTACGCTCGCACAGTTTACCGTAGTAATTCTTACATGATTTGCTCAGTCAAAGCATTTAACCAAATTGTTAAGATTGAATACCCCTCAATTGATTTGTTTGCAAGCAGCTTAGCGTCTATTTCTACTGTTTTATCCAAACACTATCTTGTTTCTGTGGTATCCTAATAGTAGTTGCGCATGCATTTTTGTCTATGTAGGTACTTCATTTAATAGTTAATTTAATGTTATACTTAGGATTATGCTTAGTGAATATTATTCAATTTGTAAACTTGTAAAACAATACTCTATTGCTAACTGTGGAGGCTTGTAAATGGCTTGTCATGAATTCCTTATTAATACTACTGTAATGATAGCTGTAAGCCACCCAAACACAATAAAAAAAAATACAGCACTTACGCATAAAATGAGACTTATATTTTTTCTTTTACAATAGTAGTGTACTTTGCACATCGTATAGAGACACAGGAAGGCATTTTCTTCAGTAATAATTGCTGAGAATTGCGAGAGATAGTGACATGTAACCGCGTCACTGAATGGTATGCGACTAATGACAAGTTGGGCAATTGCCTTGCTTTTATCTTGCCAACATTGAGCGCGGGTAACGCATCTAATGGTAATACATCATTGGGCTTGACCAAAGCTATCACCACCTACATAACAGTATGTCGGTCGATTTCTGTGACACCCATATATTAAGAAAGTGTCTAATCATGTTGTTGAATCTTTCATGGACCCTTGTCCAATGAAACCATATTACGTTTTGACTTAAACTTTACAATAATATTATAAAACAAATAACACTCTAAGTGCTGTGCGCACTTCGTGGCCGTCGTTCCATTTCTATCGTGGCAGTTTCGCCTTGACAACTATCTTTGAAGCGGCGCATGTAAAAGTGTATAGTCGTACTCACACGTCCGGCTGGTTGGAGAAGTCTGCGAGCGAGTGCGCGATATCCTTGGGCGCGTGCGCGGGGAAGTGGTGCACGGACGAGAGGGAGGCGGGCAGACGCACAGTCTGCAGCGCGGCCAGCGCCGCCGCCGCTAGCAGCAGCGCGCGCCCGCGGCTCCACGGCCGCCACGCCGCGCCGCACGCGCGCCGCATTCCCGTCATCGTGTGCGCCACGCCGGCTCTCCTGACGAATACCTTCTTTGTATTTCCTACAGAGGTATCACCTGCTTTAGGAAACGCAACATTGCAATTATCTGTAAATACCATCATCTCTTCTCCAACCGTAAGCGTGTGCATCCACCACATAGAATGTGCACGTGGAACCATGCTGACTGTGTGAATAACGAAGTACCTACACACTACTCACACACTTTAACAGACTTTTGTTTGAACACACTTTAGCTCTTGTTTAGAAGTAGTTTTCTGGTTGACTTCTAACTTTGCAAGTTGGCCTGTAAGTAAGCATGTAGAGGTACTTACCTACTTATTATTTGCACATAATCTGGGTACGTACGGTACGCTAGGCAGCTCTATGAGGTAGCGCGACGCGACGCGATTCTGCGATATTATATCCGTAGAACAATTTCTATGAAAACGCGCGCGACACCTTACATTTTATAAGGCGTCGCGCGTCGCGGCGAAATTGCGGGCGCGATGACTCCTCGCGCCAGCGATGCGACGCGACACAAGAGAGTATAAATGGCGGTGCAAGCTGCGCTCAGTCAAAATTCGATCCAGCCTGTCCCACCTTGCTGTCCTCCGCCCTAAGCCCAGCGACGCCCTAAGCCGAGGTCCGTACTAGCGTTGCAAAACTTCGGAAGTATTCGGAATAATTCGGAAACATTCAAAAGAATACTACCGCAGCAAAAAAGCAGCGTAAAATAAATATTGTAAGTATGAAGTAGGTAACCTACGTTTTATTACTTACGAATTAAATTATTCCCAGTAGTTACGAATGTACTCGTGTGCTTATATAGCTTGAGGAGACTCGCCGTTACGTTTAGCAGATATTTCGCCATGCCGCTACTTGAATTAACGCAATCTAGCGGGCAAGAGTAGACTATAAATGGAGAACATCCCTCGTTAATCGTTCGGCGACGCCAGCCCTCGCCTGCACGCAACAATAGCACACCCACCGAGTCCCGCAGCCGTTGTTCATTCATAAATTCAACGAAGTATTATTCGATTCCTACGTACCTACAATGCGGGAATATTTCTCTGTAAGTAGTTATCTACTTGTGACTAATCATTATTTTATTTTTACTATGATTGAGTTTAGAATGGGCCGATTTTGTCCGGATGTTATTTACAAGTTTAGTTTACTTCGTAAAAATGTTTTTGCTTTACGATTTAACGGAAAAAACGTAACTAATTAGTTAAGTAAGATAAAAGTAAGTACGATTATGTTGTACGTAGTTTAAAGTTCGTATCTAGGGCCTAGATACGTAAGTACTTTAAATGTTTTGGTAAAACAAATACTTAGTCGTAAAAAATATATTTCTTTTTAGAATAGTGTTCAACCGAAATTAATCAATAACTAGTTACATAGCTAAGTAAGTAATAAATAAGTAGTGTTCAACCGAAATTAATCAATAGAAACATTTGAAATAATATACAATACTTAATAATTAGATTATCCTTTCTGTTAGGTACCTCCCTATTATAACATAAATTACTATCTTATAAACTTATTTTAGTATCTAACTATGTATTTACCTTTCACACCTAATAGACCGCATACAAAAACTTATTACGTACGTACATTTATCTAATTAGATGAAAGAAATATTCGGAAGTTTTAAAATCGTATTATACTCATTTTTATGAATGAACCCGTAGTAATATATAGTCACTGGCATTAACGCCGTCTAGCGGGTAAAAGTAAAAGCTGTAACTGTACAACTTCCGTCGGTAGTGCTCGCGTGCGTGCGCTTTCTGCTGCTGCGGTGACCAAGGTTAGGAAGGAAGGAAGGAAGGAAGGAAGATTCGTGAGTATAAATACACAATCACTAACGCGGAACATATGTAATTTGCAATGGTAATTGCGCCGCCATCTCGCGGTCAATAGTCGAACTCTACCAGGTGATCCAATAAGTAGCCTACGTACCCGATGTCGGTCAGCGTGATTATATTATGGCAACTGTGGCATACCGCCTCGTGACTCAGCGGTTCATTCTAACTATTCTAATATGTACATAACTAAATATTTTCCTTGTAATTCTTCTCGGGGAATAATTCCGAATACTACTCAATACTTCCGAATGTTTCGCGAATAATACGACGGGAATACTTCGGAATAATTCTCTCCGGCAACGCTAGTCCGTACCCCACAGGGGGCGCTCCTAGCGTGCAGTCGCTTAGTATTGTACCAAATTCGCCCCTGGTTGACTATCCATGTCTATGAGCTCCTCGGGGCTGCTATGGTCCTCTTCCTGGACAGGATCCGCCCTACCTAGGGTTGCCAACCATACTTTATAATAATGTATTCTACTTTATTTTAGATATATTTACTTTACTAGCTTTTGCCCGCGGCTTCGCTTGCGTTAATTTAAAATTTGACAATCAATTCGCGTTGTTCGGGGAATTATAGTTAGGAGGATGAAAAATCGGTCTATCAACACTCTAGACTCACAAAATGTATTAGGTGCTTAAATAAAAAAATTAAAACCTCTCAACATACTAAAAGTTTCTACAATAATAGAATTCTATCACGATTTGAATGACCGTGGCGCCATCTATTATCATAAGAATATTATTGTTGTTTTCCTCGGGAACAGTACTTGTTTTCGGCATGAGAGGTACCCTATGTCCGTTTCTGTACACTTGACGACGTATGTGCAAAATTTCAGGATGATCAGTTCAGTGGTTTAGGCGTGAAAAGGTAACAAACAAACTTACTTTCGCATTTATAATATTATAGTTAGGAAGTTAGGATTAGGATATGTAATACTTATGCTTTTGAAAATTAAATATATTATATATTCAACTAAAATGCACACAGTAATGAAAATTCTTAGGTGCAACAAATTTCCAAAGTTTAACGATTGATATGAAATTGATGATTATAATACTTAAATAAGTTAAGTTATTATTTTATTATATTTACTGAATAATAATTATTATGCAGTAAATATAGCATTCCTACAGTCGTGAATCGCATTTTAATCAACATACGACGTAAAACAGAACTGTAATTTGTAAAACACCAAAGAAAATTTGTATTTGGCGGGCTACAGCTGAGGATTCACCGTGATTTATTAAAATTTAATTACAACGTGACGAATTTTACTGGGCATCCAATGAATTTGCCACGGGCCTCAGATGGCATAGTTACGATGGTGTAGATGCGCGTTAGTTACCTAGGTACTATTTAACACTGCACTTGCGCACTAGATAACGTTTCATGTCTTGAATTATTGTGACTTGTTAGTCTTATACGTACCTACCTACTATACTTATAGATAACTACTTAATACATTATGGTTATGTTAACTACAACTACGAGTAGGTACTTACTACAAGCCGTGTGCCCAATGAGATTACCCATCGGCACAAATGACGAACTTCTACACTAACTTTATCCCAGTACAGTAGGTACCTATAAAGTACTCGGTGCTTTATCCCCTATTTAACGCCCGCTAGGCGGTGAATTTTCAAAAATCCTTCATTAGTGCTTGCTTTCGCTAAAGGAGTCTTGTGGAACATTTCATGCCAGTACTGGCCAGCGGTCTAGGCCACAGAACATATATACCCTGGTCTAGGCTCTGCGTAGTCGGTGAGCGAATGAACTCGACATTTTTATTAAGAAGATAATAATGATTAGGTAATTAAACTAGTTACTTACCCAATAACATGCACGTTAATGTAATGCGGAGTATAAGGTTCTAGTTCCAGTAGTTACAGAGTACAGCAGCACACTAGCTAGAGCACTGGCACTGACTGCGGTGCGTAGATGTTCAGATGACCGACAGACGGGCTGCGGGCCTGTGGAGTGTGGGCGAGCCGGGAGCTGCGCGCGCTCAGTATGCTCCGTGTGCGAGGGGCAGAGCACTCAGCACTGGCTGTGGCGTGCCCGGTGCCGGCGAGCCGCGGAAGCTTCGCGACTGATAGCGGCGCGGCGGCGTCCGGCCGCACACAGGCAAACACACAACTCACAAGTAACAACAGACGCGCGTCTAATAATAGTTCGGTCGTTAGTTTACCGCCTGCTACCGCGCCCGCGAGCCTCACTGGCTCTGGAATGAGATCACCGTTAAAAGTTGTATGATTAATTGTAAGTACTATTCTGCCCCCGATAATAAGAAAGGCGTATCTAACAATTTTTCCAAAACTGAGTTATACAATATGTAACAAAAACCCTGTTGTTCCTTTTAGGGACGTATACATTTAACTACAAGAACAACATTGATGAAATTATAATTTAAAAAAATTAAGAATTGGCTAGTCGAGAGGTCAAAAACAAATAACTATTAAAATCGACACATTCAAAAAAATGTTTACAGTATCTGATTTTACAAGTACATCTTTATTTCGCTAAATAGCCTACGGGGTCGGCGGCGGCTTTCTTTGATGCGTCAGAAGATGCCGCCAATAACTACCGCGGCGTACGGGCCCCACGTCTGTACAGGCTCGTACACACTGGCGCGACGCGACAGCGCGACGTGTCGCGTAGCGATTCTGCGATATAATCGCGTCGCAACACCTTTCACACTGGCGCGACGCTACGCCGCGCCCGCTACGCGACGCCGCGCATAGCGGCTGGCTTGCGGCATCTTCAAAGAGGTACATCCTTTGACCGTGCCGCGCAAGAGAGTATAAATGGCGATGCAAACCATGCTGAGCTCAGTAGTAGACGATCTTCGTCAGAGGACGAAAGCAAAAGCATATCTGTACGTGTTTGCTGAGCGTGGGTTCTTAGCTTCGATTCCCCGGTCGGTCGACATAACCCTACCCAACCTAACCTACGTAGGTAGTAGGTACCCAAGCTTGACCACACAAGCACGAACGTCGAAACTGGCGATTTCGGCCGTGCTAAGTGACTTAGGCACGCAGGGGTCTAGGTATGTTATGGATGGTCACCCATCCACGGACTGACCTCAGCAAACGTTGCTTAACCTTGAAGATCGACCTGTGCGGCTGTTAATATTTAGCCACGAGCCCCTTTACGGTTATTTAATTCACGGTTATGTATAGGTACCTAACCTTTATGTAAATAACGTAAAATTTCCAGCGGTTTTTTTTTTTTTTTTTTAATATATTGCAACATATGATATTGATTATAGTTAAATATCTAGGTAGGTACATACATTCTACATGCAGACACTCGAGAAACATTACCCTCCTTTTTGAAAGGACGGGTAAAGAGTTGGAAACAAGATTGAACAGTTGCCAACAAAATACGTACCTACCAGGCTTTAGAGGGCCACGTACCTACCTAGTGGTAGATTCAAGGTCCTAAAAGCAACTTAGGCTTTGTGAACGGTTGGTACCTACTAGTAAATTGAGACTACTCCCCTAAGCCGCAGAATATGAGATAGATTTCTCAGTTTACGGTACCGATTTCCGACTTTGATAATAAATTGTTCATAATCTAAAGTAAGTAGGTAGGTAAGTACTTACTTGTTGATTGCAATTCCGTCGCAACTTGCCTCCATAGCCTGTCTTTTTAACCGACTTCCAAAAAGGAGGAGGTTATCATGTTCAATTGTGGACAGATTTTGAAAATTCTTTTTTGTTTGAAAGGGTATGCTCTCGAGGTGGTCCCATTGTCACCAAGTCAGAATCTGATGAGGGGATCCCATGGAAATCGAGGGAAATCCTCAATTTTTATAGGCACACGTATAGCGATTTCGGTATTTTTTATAGTAACTCGTGCATTTGCTCTCGGAAAGCACCGTTCGGTGAAGTGGAACTGATGATGAAGACCAGAGGTGGTCACCGGAACTTCTCAATAATAAGTATTTTACGGGTTGCGATTCGATTTTGATATGGTTGCTAAGCAATGTATGCTCGTCACGATGCATATGGTAAAATGGAGCTGATGGTGGCTTCACCATCAGCTCCAGTGTTTTGGTTCTTAACAGGAGAACTCCTGAACAATTAACGTCCCTGGCGTCGGGAAAAGGAATATTTTGTGAAAGGTGATGAAAGGTGGTGATATTAGGCTATTGTAACTTAGATTTATTAATAACTGACCCACTAAAAAGTAAAAATAAAAACGTTTTCACAAAATACAGATACAAAGACACCGACTTCCGAAATTAAAGTTATTTTTCACCCTGTAGTTTTTTTTGAAGTCGGTTGTTTTTTTTTGTAAAAATGTTTTTTTAGTCTGTTGTCTTTGTAGGTAGCACACGTCACATCGTACAGGTCAGGCCTCGCCTGTACTAATCTAATTAACAATTCAATGTTCATTTTCTCTTCTGTTTATTTTTTTGTTTGTCGATCGTAACGGCTCGCGCACAGACCACAGACCTTAGTTCAGCTCGAACGTCGGCTAGACTGAAGACTCGGCCGATCAATCGACGATCGAGTCCGAGCTTGTTTAGATTTCTCATCAAATTAAATCACAATATTGAAAAAAAATACCCTTTTTTTTAAAATAGTTTCCATTTTTTAATACAGCAGGAATAAGTACCTATTTTTTTTGTTATCATTGCCACCTGCCAAAAGCACAATATTGTAAAATAATGCAAAAAAAAAAAAAAACAATCCTTTCTATGCAGTCGGGTAAAAAAGGCGCTGTATACGCGCGGACTCCGCGCGCATCTCTTTCAAAGAGAAGCCGCCGCCCGGCCTCTGGCGCGCGGCGCCGCGCCTATCCGCATACCTCCCGTAACCCGCAAATAAATTTATTTTATTACGTTTATAAGCATTAATAATTGTTCGTAAAACACAGGCATAAAAAGTATTGCATTTTATAAAATAACACCTCTTAGAAATATGAACATTATGCAATCTGAATTATCTCAAGTAATTGCTTTCATCAGCGTCATCTATCTCGAATTATAGTGGAACTACTACTTTATTAGGATCATGTAGGGCTGTGCAGTTGCACTGAAAACAATAGATAAGTAAATCGATCGATTCAGTTAGATATTGTGGCGGGCAGTAAACTGTTTGAGCATCAACTATGTGGAAAAGGATTTTACAATCGAATTGAAACATAACATATATTCACGCCTGTATTCCCCGAAGGGTTAGGCAGAGGTGAACTTATAGTACACCACCACCTGTAGTATATTCGTAATGTGTGTTCTGTATTTATTTGTAATGTGGATGTGTTAGGTACTTACAAAACTATGATAAACATAGGATACCAAAATAACTAACATAGCAACGGGAAGAATATTATCAAACTATACTGCCATTGCAACCTTTAACTATTTCGGTACGGTGGCAGAATCTGTCAGTTCGAATTTACTGACTCAATGCGTTACTCAGTCGATCGACTTAAATTACTTAAATCAATTCTTACAAGTCACTTAGCACGTCCGAATTTGCCAGTTTCGTCGTTCGTGCTTGTGTGGTCAAGCTTAGGTACCTACTACCTACTTAGGTTAGGTTGGGTTGGGTTATGTCGACCGACCGGGGAATCGAACCTAGGACCCCACGCTCAGCAAACACGTACAGATCTGCTTTCGTCCTTTGACGAAGATCGTCTACTACTGAGCTCAGCTTGGATTGCACCGCCATTTATACTCTCTTGTGTCGCGCCGCGCGACGTAGCGCTGCGGGCGCGGCTTAGCGCCGCCGGCGCGGCGTTGCGTCGCGCTAGCTACGCGACGCGGCGCATAGCGGCTGGCTTGCGGCATCATCAAAAAGGTACATTCCTTTGAGCGTGCCGCGCGCCGACAAAACCATTAGTAAGTCATTGCAATGTAAATCTTATACCACTGCAATAAGGTACAAATTAGAATGTAGAATGATTGTTTGTTTAGAAGGTTTGAAGTTAATTTCATCAAACATCCTAATTTATACATTAAAACAATGAGATAAGAGTCACATTTCAATGACTTACTATTTTGCTTATGATTTTACTTTATTTAGGAATAAAACGTTAAATAAACCATAAGTTACCTTAGGTCTGTCCGTGGATGGGTGACCATCCATAACATACCTAGACCCCTCCGTGCTTAAGTCACTTAGCACGGCCGAATTCGCCAGTTTAGTCGTTCGTGCTTGTGTGGTCAAGCTTAGGTACCTACTACCTACGTAGGTTAGGTTGGGTTATGTCGACCGACCGGGGAATCGAAGCTAAGACCCCACGCTCAGCAAACACGTATAGATATATGCTTTTGCTTTCGTCCTCTGACGAAGATCGTCTACTACTGCTGAGCTCAGCATGGTTTGCACCGCCATTTATACTCTCTTGCGCGGCACGGTCAAAGGATGTACCTCTTTGAAGATGCCGCAAGCCAGCCGCTATGCGCCGCGTCGCGTAGCGGCCGCGGCGTAGCGTCGCGCCAGTGTGAAAGGTGTGCCGCGATATCGCCGCGACACCATACAAAATGTACCTTTGGTGTCGCTCCGCGACGCCGTCGCGGTGCGTCAGGTCGCTCCTGTGTGAACTGTTGCGCGCGTTTTCATAGAAATTGCTCTACGGATATAATATCGCAGAATCGCGACGCTACGTCGCGTCGCGCCGGTGTGTACGAGCCTTACCACGTGCTTACCTACCCCTTTACCCCGCCACCCGCCGCCCTACGAATCACTTCCTTTAGTCTCCCGCGCAGATTACTTCCGAACGGATGTTATAATTGTTGACCTACGTAGTGAGTGACTTGTGTTTTGTTTACGTAAACGTTAACCATGTCTTATTCTAACGTAGAATATTTTAATATGTTGATGTGTCTTGGGAAATGTGACTGCAATTATGCAGAAGCCCGCAGACTCTACCAAGAACGTTTTGCGAGTCTACCAGTACCTTCGGCGATGGCATTCCAACATTTGCACATGCGTATGTCCGATACCGGCAGTGTGCACGGACGAGACCAACATCGAGCTGACGCAGGCAGACCAATGACTCGAGACAGTGACATCGAGGAGCTTGTTTGAGCACGATCCAACGCGAAGTACGCTCTCAGCGGGACACGAACTCGGAGTAAACCATATGCGCGTTTGGAGAGTAGGTACTCAAACTAAAGAAGATGGCCAGCACCCATTTCACTATCGTCGCGTCCAATCACTACTTCCCTCCGACTACGAGCCAAGAATAGAATACAGTAGATGGGTACTCGACAAGATCGAACAAGAGAGTGATTTCTGGAGATGGATACTGTTCACCGACGAGTCCTCATTTGTCAGAACAGGTGTATTTAATTCGCACAATGAGCACGTGTGGTCGTTCACAAACCCGCATGCTATTAAACCAAGTCACTTTCAGCATCGTAAACCCACATTTTCAAAGATTCATTCGTTAAAGTGATACTGATAAACAACAGCTGACAAGGTCATGAACTTGTGTAGAAAAATAGGTAGATAGCGGCGGCAATGCCGCGGCGCGGCGGCACCGATCAAAGAGATTGGCGGGATCGTTGTACCTATTTTTGGTTTCGCGTCATCGCTTCATGCAGAATTGCAGAGGTAATAAATCAGTTAAACATTACAAGTATTAATAATTAAATATTTATTTTAATTATTTTTGTTGAACAGTTTTTATAAATGACTTCCTTTATTACGTATGTATACCGATTCTTAAAACGTAGGTAGAAGGAACAACAGGGTTTTTGTTACATATTGTATATATTGCCGGAATGAGGAAAAAAAGACGAATCTGCTGATATTTTTTATTTATTTTTATCTCGTTTAGTTTCGGATTTACCAGTGAAGAAGGGCTCATCTCCATTACCATATATACTTTAACTAAGATGAAAGACACATTTTGATGGAAGTAAAATGAAAAGACGTATTTGCGTAGATGACTCTAAACTTTCAATGAATAACTACTTTGATTGAGAAGTAAAAAGGCGCATCTATTCATTATGTTCCGCGTGTGAAAACGAAAAGACGTAACTGGCTATTGCGCCTTTCAATTCATTTGAAAATTAGGGCTAATACTAAGAGAGAAAAGGACCTATTTACCACTTGCGTATTTTCAATTTAATGCACAACCGCTTTCAATAGACGCGACAGGCGCAGACAGCGGCACACACAGCGGCAGGCGCAGACAGCGGCACACACAGCGGCAGGCGCAGACAGCGGCACACACAGCGGCAGGCGCAGACAGCGGCACACACAGCGGCAGGCGCAGACAGCGGCACACACAGCGGCAGGCGCAGACAGCGGCACACACAGCGGCAGGCGCAGACAGCGGCACACACAGCGGCAGGCGCAGACAGCGGCACACACAGCGGCAGGCGCAGACAGCGGCACACACAGCGGCAGGCGCAGACAGCGGCACACACAGCGGCAGGCGCAGACAGCGGCACACACAGCGGCAGGCGCAGACAGCGGCACACACAGCGGCAGGCGCAGACAGCGGCACACACAGCGGCAGGCGCAGACAGCGGCACACACAGCGGCAGGCGCAGACAGCGGCACACACAGCGGCAGGCGCAGACAGCGGCACACACAGCGGCAGGCGCAGACAGCGGCACACACAGCGGCAGGCGCAGACAGCGGCACACACAGCGGCAGGCGCAGACAGCGGCACACAGCGGCAGAATCAGCAATACATCGAGAATAAAAATACAATTTATAGAACTTATAGAAAGTTCGTATTATCCTATTTCATGAATAGGATAATACAAACTTTCTATAAGTTCTATAAATTGTATTTTTATTCTCGATGTATTGCTGATTCTAATGATTATAATTCTGTTAAGCCATATTTGTTACGGTCGCGAATCATATTCTAATCAAAATACAACCTGACAGTGACCTGCAAATTGCAAAAAACGTAAGAAAAATTTAATTTCGCGGGCTACCCTGAAAGTTCCGCCCAAGGTAGCCCGCGAAATTCAAATTTTCTTACGTTTTTCGCAATTTGCAGATGAGTATCAGGTTGTATGGTGGTCTAAATAGGATTCGCGACCGTATCAAATATGGCTTTACAGAATTATAATCATTACAAACAGCAATACAACTCCTTAAGTTAGAATTGCCCTCAAATGTCATGATTTCATGAAATAGTCATTCAATAGGGTAATATGAACTTATAAAGATGTATTGCTGATTATAATGATTATAATTCCATAAAGCCATATTTTTTACGGTCGCGAATCATATTTTAATCGAAATACAACCTGACAGTGACCTGCAGATTGCAAAAAACGTAACAAAATTTGAATTTTGCGGGCTACTCTGAAGGTTCCGCCTTAACATACGTAGGTAATCGTAAAATTCAAAAGTACCTAACATTAATTATTAATGATACTTTTGAAGTTTATGTACGTATGTTAAAGTTTATTTTTAGATTGATTCTGTTCATTTTTTAACCTATTGTAGTCCCTGCTAATAATGATGATATCAAAGTGGCCATAGGTCAAAAAAAAAAATTAAGACCAAAAGTTGTAACGACAGTTTTTGTATCGAGACTTTTTTTGTAACGACACTTTTTTTATAGTTGTAAGCCGTGCGGCGTGCGCGTGGTTCTCTGTCTGTCTCTCTCTCTCTCTCTCATAGAAAGCAAGTCAGTTATTTTTTTTATATTTATTTGACTTTTTAAATGGAACTTCGTCCCATCCGGTTGTCCCTTGACACCTCTCAAGTTTTTTTTGATAAAATTTTTTTTTATTCATGAACGTAGTCTCCTTCAACTACGATACTGTCACTACGTACGCTTTTCTAACTTTTCTATTCCATGTGAGAATAAAAAATCTTTAGCTTCAAAATAAGCCTCCGTTGTTGCGATTCCTTCACATTCGAGGAAAAATTCTTGCTCTGGAGCATTTTTTTTAGGTCTGCAAACAGCCAGTAATCACTGGGTGCCAGATCTGGAGAGTAAAGTGGATAGGGAAGTAAGTCGAAGCCCAATTCCTTTAGCTTGGCCATCGTTATCATGGACTTGTGACAGTAAGTAGCATGCAGGATAGACTGAATATATGATTATTATTTTAATATTGTGAATGTGAAGACTATGTGGGTCATTGTTGCTTTTTTTCCTCTCAGCTAGTTTTAATCACAGTCTGGCAGTTAGAGTCATTTTTGTGGCCTACCCAAATGTCCTTTCTTTGGTATTTTTCGTCGAATCGTTGAGCTCCTGAAGTTCTGAGTTGAGCTGCATGATTACTGACAAATGCGTGCACTGACTGGACAGGTCCACTCAATAGAATAGAATAGAATACTCTTTATTATGTACCTACACCATAAAAATTACAGATATAAATGTAGAAATTTTACATAGGGTGACACAATGTGCGGTCTTATCGCTAAAAGCACACTCAATCTATGTGGTTTTTCCTCAAAAGACCATTTCAGACACAAATCTACATGGTCTTCGCATGATCTGACCAAGATTATGTTTGGACTTTAAAAGAGACTGACCTCTGAGTTGGTTTCGGCTTTTCTTCTCGGAGCAGTCAGATAGGAAACGTTGACCTCATCTAGTTTTTAAAATATGATTGACATGTAAAAGCGTTTGTAGAACTTCTTACAGAAATAAAATCATTTATCATTTATTCACTAATAAAGCTGTAGAAGCCAGGACGGTGATATATCAGATTGGTAGATCGTTCAAAATAAAGGATTTGGGTACGCGTCATGTAAGGTAGTTAGATACAGGACGCATGCTCGGGTACTTATATCATAAGTTCGCAACCGGACAAGATAAGCTAAAGCTGACCTTGTGTTTATATTACCTACATATGCAGAGTTTGTACACTATAGTGTATTATCTATGGGCAGAGTAATTCTTATTATTTTTATTTTAAGCAATAAAACAAATACACATTACTGCTACCTACCACATTACTTACCTGGTCTGGTAATGGTATCACTGAAAGCTGTATTTGTGTGCGTTTGAGGAACGTAGACACAATCGGCTCACGCACACAAAGAAAATGACGTGGACACACGATATCGCTCGTGTTTTGTTCTAGACGCAGCTTCTATGCGTTATTATTCTAAGTGGAATGCCTTAAATTTTGCAGTGGAATCTGCCCCACTCACTCATGAGCTAAATAATTTTAAATAAATAAAAGAAAATCGGAATACAGCATTCCTTTATCATTATACGGATTGCCTCGTTTTCTGTCTGATTTTATTAAAGTGATATAAATACTGCTCAGGAACATAAATTGGCGATGACTTTAAAAATTTCCTAACTTGGTTTTCTATAACAAAGTGTACGTTATTGTTCTCATTTTGTGTATGGCCTGATATTAAAAATGTATGTGTGATACCTATTTAATCTTAAAATTAGCCGAGCATACTACATGCATGTATACTCTGGCGAATTAAAGATTAGGGGAGAGGGGGGTACAGTGGATCACTTTTTTTATAAGTGGTTCAAATTAGTAAATTTACAATAAATTAAAAAATACGGCTTGTTTAATATAATGGAATGTTGGCTAACGAAATCTATATCAACTTTAGCAGTAACATCAATAGTTTTCTGGAAGTAAAGGTTTTTTTTAAAGTTGGGAAATGATCCACTGTACCCCACATCTGGGATACACTGGATCTGCATGTGGGGTACTGTGGATCGTAGTGGGGTACAGTGAATCAACACACAGAATAACCATGCTTTTTTTAATGGGTTACAGTGAACTGTTTCAATATAAATATGAAATAAAATATTAATTTGTTTAATATATTTATTCACGTTTTTTTTATAAAATAATGAAGTGGCCGCACATAGCGACCACGCAACAGCGCAACAGCGCCAACAGCGCGTCGCGCGCCACGCGCGTTTGTGGCGTAGTACAGGGGGCCGCAATCCATTGTGCCCCAAAGTGAAACAGTCCACTGTTCCCCGACACGCCATATTTGAAAATGAAACACATTTTTACGATTAACTTAACCTAAACGACAAGCGCACCACTTTATTTTGAGAGCGTATTAAATCATTATATAGGAAATCTAATCATATTAACACAATATCAAATACCTAGTTTTAAGTGTAGAACATACGATGAATACCGATAAAAAAAAAAATATGTACTTGCGGGCGGCGAAATGGCGGCTACACGTGCTTCCACAGCGATAGCGTCAAGGACACTGCCGATAAAAAGGGCGCTCTGATAGTTCCTAGATGGGGAACTATCAGAGCACCCTTTTTATCGGTGTGCGGTGTGTGTGTAACCGATAGACAAGGAGATATAGACGTGGATTCACTGTGCCCCACGGTCCACTGTACTACCCTCTCCCCATCAATTTATGTTCGTCCATCCCTTACTCAGATGAACAATTTTAGATGTAAACCGTCGGGAAATGTGTCAAAGTATAACCTTGTAAGAAACGATAAAAAGACACTGCGTTAATTATTGCCATAACGCTGACATCAAAATGACACTTTATTAAATAAAACATTTTACCATGATCTGTTTAATTCAGCTTTAGGGTCAGGTGGGGCATTTGCAATAACGGGGCAATAGTAATGAGATGCGCTGGTAAATTATTTTACTAAAGAAATTAGTGCTGTCATCTGTGTTGCTGACAGTTTGACAGATGGAGGATTGGGTGAAACGTCATTTGTTGAGTGACACCGATGGCGCGTGTTATACAAAGGGAAATACCCATTTGAGGCCCTCAGTGGACATTAGACTAGAGAAAAAATACTTTATGCATTAATTTTGCCATAATAAAATAATAGGTCTTTACCTATGAAATTGCCGTTTTGTATGAAAAAATTTAAACGAATTTTTTTCATGAATTTTTTATTTGTATTAATCGAAGTAATCACCCATGCAATCAATGCATCTTTGCCATCGCAGTGGCAGTTTATTGATGCCCTTCTTAAAGAAATCAGCTGGACGGGAGGCAACAAATTCTTCAAAGGCATTTTGTACTGCCTCTCGGGTATTAAATTTTTTTCCCGCCAAGAAGTTATCCAAATTCTGGAAAAAGTAGTAGTCTGTAGGCGCAAGGTCTGGTGAGTAGGGCGGATGACGGAGAGCTTCCAACCCCAGTTCTTGCAACTTGGAGACCGTCTGCTGTGCAGTATGAGGTCGCGCGTTGTCGTGCAGGAGCAGCGGAGACGAGCGATTGACCAATGCCGGTTGGAGATGCGCCAGCTTCTCCATCATTGTGTTCAGTTCTTCACAGTACACATCTGCAGTAATGCTCACCCCGTTTGGTAAGAAGCTGTGATGAATCACACCGGCGCTAGACCACCAAACAGTGACCATCACTTTTCTAGGGGTAAGTTTTCGTTTAGGGCATTGTTTAGGTGCTGAACCAGGATCCAACCAACTTGCTGAGCGCTTACGGTTATCAAACAGAATCCATTTTTCATCGCAGGTAACAATGCGGTTCAAAATTCCTTCATTTGTGTGTCTGTTGAGCAGTGCAAGGCACGTCTCGACGCGTACTTCGCGCTGGCGATCATTGAGTTCGTGGGGCACCCATTTGTCAAGCTTTTTTACCTTGCCAATTTGACGCAAATGGACCAATATTGTTTTGACGCTAACGTCGAAAGCTGCTGCTAATTCAGCCGTAGATTGTGTATCATCAGCTTCCACAATCGCCTTTAATTCGTCATTGTCGACCAAAGTCTTCGGACGACCGCGAGGTTCATTTTTCAGGTCGAAATTTCCAGAACGGAAGCGAGCAAACCAATAACAGGTGGTGCGTTGGTTTGTAGTGTTAGCTCCGTAAACGTCGTTGATGTTGCGTGCCGCTTGTGCCGCGTTGCTGCCACGACGGTACTCATATTCCATAATTACTCGAATTTTTAACGTATCCATGATGACGAAAAAGATTGAAATGCGATGAAAATGTAACACTAATCAATAAAGAAATGACTACTTTTAGAAAAAAAAAATCCATGTTTTTAAAATAAAATTAATTTGAAATTAGAATTCTTAGCCAAACAAAAATTATTTTGATTTGAAATGGCCAGTACTGCAGAACGGCAATTTCATAGGTAAAGACCTAATATGTATTTACTTTCTTCCAAATGAGCGCCACTACAATCTATAACAATTCGAATACAAAAGTAACTCTATTGAAAAAACAAGAAGTATTCTGATTTTGACGTTCGCTGGAGAAATATTGCCCGCATCAAAATCATATTTTAAGTATTATTATTAATCAATCGATTTGATGATATTTATAAATAAAAACGATGACCTCAATGGCATACCCACGGGACTTTACTGGTATTGTAATAAAAAAACAAATAAAAGTAAATATACATGAAAATAAAAACTAACATGTACTCGCAAAAAAAAAATTGAGCCGTCACGGGACGGCTGGCAGATGTGAAACATCAAAACTATTTTTTATAGTGGCGATGCGTCGCCACGCCAACAATCGGTTTAACCCACGGCTATAGATGTTTCTCATCAAAAAGAAAAATAAATCAACTATCGGTTATTTAAAAAAGTAATCGATATATCGTGTATTTCGTGATAGTGCCAACACTGAATTGAAACTGACAAGTGACACTTCGCTTGTTGCGCTCAATGTGGATGTGTTTTGATTTTTCTTCGATT
The DNA here is from genome assembly GCA_916610205.1 of Griposia aprilina. Lineage (NCBI taxonomy): Eukaryota > Metazoa > Arthropoda > Insecta > Lepidoptera > Noctuidae > Griposia > Griposia aprilina. The sequence goes on along the minus strand of OU744290.1, from coordinate 25,776,741 downwards.
ACTTTTACTGCGACCTGACTTTCTTATAGGGACTTGATTCGAATTTTTACCAAGGACTTTGGCTTTGTTTTATGGATTTTGTACTCACTTATAGCGACAACTTTGGGTCTGGAATCAAGGATCACTGTTGCATTCGATTTTGATACCGGTCAATAACGTTTTATACAATGACTGAAGAACATTGTGTGAATTGTGGTTTTAACCTGACTGAGATTCAAAATCGTACCTTGCCGGGGCAACGGTATATATAGTAAGTATTGAAATATGTAGAGAACAAAATAGCAACCTACCAAGCGAATTAATGAAAACTGCTGGCTTTTGCGTGCCAAAATACAAAGTAGACATATAACCGTGAGGTATATTTTGTGTACATTAAAATAAATAATAATAATGCTGGCAGAGAGGCAATTGATGGATACTATTGTAATTGCAAAATAGGAAAACGCACGGTAGGTTGTTGTGCACATACCATGACTGTGCTTTACACATATAGGTTGGGCAAAATATGAATCAAATATATACCCTCCTGTGCCATTTTTAGATGATTTGCTAATTGTATATGAAAATGAAGAGAATAAAGTTAGTTAAAATAGCAAATGTGTTTTTTTGTATAGCCTAATAACTACAATTGAAAGAAAGAAAGAAAGAAACAAAAATATTTTATTTGGGACACGCACAGGAAATACCAGGAGTAAAGCATTTAAAACTAACAAAATTAACAATAAAAACAAAAATAAACAATTAAATAAACCTGTGCGAGGCCAAAAAGGCTCCTATCTCAGCATAAAGCATATCATATTGAATAAAAATATAATTATTAGGAATTCCTATCATAATCAATTATCAAGCATTGAAAACAGAAAAGTTCTTAAATTATATCATAGTCCGTCCCACACCTTTTCTTAAAGAAAATTAACCTCAAACGTTTTTTTTTTTGAAGTACTGGCATCAATTTGAATATATTTTTTAGATATCCACTATACTATTGAGATTTTAAAACACTCCATTTTTATAGTAATATTTGATGTCCATCTTGGGCCTAGGACAGTATGGAGAGTAGGCATTCCCCTTTATAATCTAACTTTTAATCAATATTCATCTTCGAAAGAAACGTAAGTTATTAGGTTTATTTGTAAAAAAGTTTGTTAGTACGGGTTAGTACGTTACGAGAATTCATTTAAATGTAATTTTTTGTCTAACTGGTACAGATTGCTGTGTTATGTCTATTATTACATTTACCCCTTGAAATTTAGGTGTTGGGGCAAAAGTAATTGCATGGTCAGGGGTAATTGCAATGTTTTATTTTCATTTTAGATGGTGCGAAATTATATCAAGAAGAAAGAATCAGAGCCTAAATACTCTGAAGAGAAATAACAAAGAGCTCTTGATGAAATTAGAACTGGTACAATTAGTATACATAAGGCGTCGGTTCTATGGAATTCCATTATTTTGCAACTTTGTATTGTAAAAACAAAGGAACTAGAGGAGCCATAAAAAAATGTAAAGGTGTAGGTCTTACGCACTTCCTGATAACGTCGAGAACGTTTTGGCAGCTTCTGTTAAAACGCTGGCAAAATGGAGTTTTGGTCTCACTCGAAAATAAATTTTGGAGCTAGTAGGTCAATACGTAATAATACGTCAATAGTCTTTAAGAAAAAGTTCATATCTTTGTAACTGTTCACTGGATCTCATTGAAATAAAAACTGAAAGGTAATTTAATTTTAGTATTACGAGTATATGCTAGTCACGCGGTAAACTCTGCTTGCGCGATGCAGGATTTGCGTGACGTCAGTATGACGTGTAGCTCGCATGTGACGATGTAGATACCGTTACAATATTATTATATTATGTAGGTACCTATTGCTCAAATACTGAAACGTCACTCAAATATTTAAGGGCTGCTTAAACGTTTGAGCAGCTCTGAAACTTTAATTTCGTATACCCAATCGTCACTTTTGAGTATCTGCTCAATCTAAGTGCTTCTTAAATTAAGTTGTGCTCAAACACCACTCAGTTTAAAAATCGTATACTGGAACGCTACTCAACGTTATAATCTGTCAAATCAACTGTCAAACTGATTTGAGGAGCCCTTAGATCTGAGGCCCGTATTAATAAACGTTCCTCAGCCCAAGAGGTCGCAGTTGATAACAACCTTGAGATCATGACCATATTAATAAACATAATAATTTGTGTACTTAAGTTACGGCTTGGGTTTACGTTATCAGCCGAGTGATGGACTGATTAATAAACGGAACTCTACACTTAAGTATACAATAGGTGTGTGTACTCGAGATGCGTAAACCTGAGTGTATGCAGTCCGTGACTTAAGGTCGTGATTAGTACCTAGCGCGAAACATGCGAGTTTAAAAATATTTTGGGTGAAATTAATTATTACGATGAAATAGAGTACCTACTATGACGGTATTTTATGACCGGTTTTATGCTACAGCATCATTTCAGGTAGGTACCTATCTACCTATGTAAATATTGTAAATACATTTATCATAAGTATAATTTATTTAATTAATATTTATAGGTATAACACAAAGCCATTAAGTCCACAAATGTACTTCTTTAGTTTTTTTTTTTTAAATCTTTATTTATTAACGAGGGTTTGATCACATAGTGAACATGTCACCCTCATAGGAACCCTTTGTTACATGAAAAACTTAACATCTACGCTTTATCCCTAAGTTAACTAATTTATATAATATTCTAGCGGCTTTGGATGCTGGAAAAGCTAGAATAATATTGCATTCTCCAAATACACATAGATTTATATTACATTGGTCTCGAATCAAATATCTTTCCGCCCCGTTCCGGACACACTCCACCATAATATGAAAAACATCTTCGACCACCTTGCATTCCGTGCAGTTTGGAGATGTTACTTTGCCCATCAATGCAGCAAAACTATTCAATAGGGTGTGTCCGGAACGAAGTCTCAAACTTGTCACGATTTCTTGTCTACTCATATCGGCTTTATCAAACCAAGGATAATTTTGAATGCTTGGTTGCATCGTCCGATACCAAATACCTTTTGTCAATGACTTCTCGTCGAAGTATTCCTTCCAAATTTCGTAACATTTCGATCTACCTACACTTAAAATATCTGTCCAGTAAGGTTTATACGTCACCGGAATACCCTCTAAGCACGCTTCTTTAGCTAAATGATCAACTTCTTCGTTATCTTCAATGCCGATATGGGAAGACACCCTTTGTAAAACAATATGTTTGTTTTTATCTCTTAATCTACTAATGGAATCTATTATTTTGTATGCTACCGGATAATCACGAAAGTTTCCTGCACATCTCGTCAAATGTTGGAGTGCGCTTTTACAGTCAGAATAGATTACGAAATGTTGGAAATGTATCGATTCAAGGTATGAAATGGCTTCGAAGATAGCGATTAACTCAGAATACATGACAGAAATGTTTGAATTTAAGTTGAACTTAAAGGAGGTATTACTTTGAGGGTCAAAAAACGCAGCTCCAACATTATTTCGAACTTTAGATCCATCCGTATAAATCCTGTAATATCCAGAATAGCTCCTGCTAAAATTTTTACTACATATAATTCGAAGTTGATAGTGATTGTAAGATTTCTTAGCTTCGGTAACCTCTTTAATTTGTGGTTTAATTATACAAGACAAGTTCATACCGCTTAACCATGTATTAAGCGAAAACAATCCTAATTCAGCGCTGGAGTACACACATATGTTACTTAATGTTTCAGAAATATGAGCTATAAGTGGTTTCTTTTTACGTCTCCATTAGGTACCTTGTAACTTGCAACAAATATTAAGTTTGCCAACAATTTCACACGTATCCCCATTTACAAAAGATTTGAGTTTCAAAAAGAATTTACCAGCTAAGTAATATCTGCGAATATGTAACGGCTGCAGATGGAGTTCGCATTCCATCACATTTACCAGCTAAGTAATATCTGCGAATATGTAACGGCTGCAGATGGAGTTCGCATTCCATCACATTTACCAGCTAAGTAATATCTGCGAATATGTAACGGCTGCAGATGGAGTTCGCATTCCATCACATTTACCAGCTAAGTAATATCTGCGAATATGTAACGGCTGCAGATGGAGTTCGCATTCCATCACATTTACCAGCTAAGTAATATCTGCGAATATGTAACGGCTGCAGATGGAGTTCGCATTCCATCACATTTACCAGCTAAGTAATATCTGCGAATATGTAACGGCTGCAGATGGAGTTCGCATTCCATCACATGAATGGCTGTACTTTTAATAAAACCACCGATGACCCTCAAACATTGGTTTTGAATTTTAGTTAATTTATTTAAATGGGTTTGACAACTATTATCAAATAAAAAACTGGCATAATCTATTCTGCTGCGTATGATAGCAATGTATAAACGTCGTAAATGAGCGGGGTGTATGCCCCAGCCTGGGCCAGTTAGTATTTTAAACACATTTAGAAATTTTGAAGATTTGTCTCTTAACTCATTAATATGTTTAGACCATCTTAGGGATTGATCTAACCACAATCCTAAATAGTTATAGTTGTCAACTACTTGGAGGGATCTTTTATTTATTTTAATATCAATAGTGTCTTTCCTAAAGCCATTTTTAAATATACAAATTTTACTTTTAGTACTTGAAACATTTAAACCTATATCTTGGACTAACTTATTAAATAAATCTAAAGCCGTTTGCAATTTATGTGTCGCCTCCAAAATGTTGTTGGTAATACAATCTACTACAAAGTCATCTGCAAACTGCGAAATATATACATTATTTATATTTTTACAGATATTGATAGTAGCTATATTGAATAACAATGGCGATAATGGATCACCCTGTGCCAAGCCACGACAAGTTCTACTTAGTGAATCATTATGAAGTTGAATTTTTAAATTTCTTGCTTGTAAAAAGTTCCACAGATAGGTGCAAAGTTTTTGTCCCACACCTAAGCCATCCATAATACGTAATAAACTATGCACATCCACATTGTTATAAGCATTCTCCAGATCAATAAAACAGCATATGGTCAATTGTTTTTCAGAAAATCCTGTTTGAATTCTAGAAACTAAACTAGTAAGATTATTTAATGTTGATCGACATTTTCTGAATCCTGTGGTATTCTGGTCTAACAAACAATTATTTTCTATAAACCACTCTAGTCTATTGAGTAGAATGTTATGGAAAGTTTTGCATATTTATTTATTTATTTATTTTATTTTAGGAAAGCTTACAGACTAATAACATTATAGTAACAAAAATATATAACTAAATTGCTAATTACAAGCTTCCACAGATAGATACAAAATATATATATATTAGTTCCCTAGTACAAAATAATCTAACAAATTAAACAAACAAACTACGATTAAAAATCTTGAATATTAATTTCAAAAGTTGGTTAATTTTATTTAATTGTTTATAATTGAAGCTAACTTGTAAAATAAATGGTTCAAGAAGGTGTCTTCTGTACAAAAAATGGCTTTGCCAATAATTTTCTAACTGTGCTTGCATTGGTGCAGAATAGATCAATACCGGGTTCACAAGAAACTTCGTTAAAACTGCGACTGGCTCTCGGAAAGTATGCATTACGCCTATAATTAGTGTTCGCAAAAGGTACATGTAAGAGTGGTCGTTGTCGCAGTCCCATCTGATTAGTGCGTAACGTTAATTTTGAAACAAGTTCAGGACAGTCGATTGAACCATTTGCGATATTAAACAAGTAGCATACATCACTAATATGACGTCTACGGTCAAGTGGTAGAAAATGGTACCTCCTGCATCGGTGAGTGTAATCAAGAGACACTTGCTTTGCCCTGTAATCAAGGTACTTAAGAAATTTTCTCTGGATGCCCTCAATACGAGACTTGTAGATCCCGTATTGAGGGTTCCAGACTTGTGATGCATACTCAAGGTGGCTGCGTACGAACGAACAATACAATACTTTGATCGGTTTTAGCGATCGGAAACATGTTGAGGTTCTCATTATAAACCCAAGTGCTTTTGACGCCCTATTTACTATACTATCAATATGCTGATCGAAGAGTAACTTCCTGTCTTGTATAATACCAAGATCCCTAATACTATTGACTTTGCCTATATTGATATTGTAAAGCTTATACGTGGAATCGATTATAGACTTCTGACGAGTAAAAGTCAAGTGGAAGCATTTTGAAACATTCAGTTCCAGCCTGTTACGTATACAGTATTCTTCAAATCTATTTAAATCATTTTGTAACAGGTGTGTATCAGATATGTTTCGGATAATTTTATGAACCTTCATATCGTCAGCATAAAGTAAAATATAAGATGTTTCAAAACAGTGTTTCACGTCAGCAATAAATAAAGTAAATAAAAGGGATCCCAAAATCGAACCCTGGGGAACTCCAGAGGGGACAGAACTCCATCCAGACGTGTACCCCTGAAGTACCACAGCCTGCGTTCTGTTTTCAATATAAGAAGAGAACCAACGATACAAATCTCCGTGTATTCCGGCTTTTAATAGCTTCTCTAAGAGCAGTCTATGGTCGATACGGTCAAAGCATTTACTATAATCAGTATAAATAACGTCAACTTGTGCACGCTGTTCCATACCTTCTGATATAAATTCATGGGACAAGATTAAATTAGATGTAGTGGAACGCTTCCTAATAAAACCATGCTGTTCATCACCAAAGTTGCATTTCATAGCAGCGTATACATCAGTAAACACAATGCGTTCGAGAATTTTTGAGAACAGACATATCTTGGATATTGGTCGATAGTTAGAGATATCCGACTTATTACCTTTTTTGAAAACTGGGGTAACAAATGCCGATTTCCAAATTTTCGGAACTATGCCTTCTGAAAGTGACCGCTTGAATAAAATGCATAGTGGTACAACAAGGCTGTCGGCACAATTTACGATAAATAATGTAGGTATAAGATCAGGGCCGCCAGATTTGGAAAGGTCCAATGCCTTTAATAACTTTAAAACTTGTGAAAGAGATACACTAATCGAACCGATGCACGACACACCGTCTTCAACGCTAATGCCACCGGAAGTAGCGGGCACAGGATCAGGTTCCTGGAAAGTAGAATGGAAATATGTTGCGAATAAATTGCTGATCTCTTCACCTGTACCCGCGGTCCTGTCACCATAATGCATTACTTTAGGAAAAGTACCTGTGTTTCTTTTGCTCTTCACATATGTCCAAAAATATTTTGGGTTCTCAATGATCGAGGATTCGACCTTAACCATGTATGTTTCAAAACAAGTTTTCTCCAAGCTTACTGCTCTATTCCGTAAAAGAGAGAAGGAGTGATAGTCGGACATATTACCATACGTTTTGAATTTTCGGTGATATTTATACTTCTCTCTCAGTATTTTTACCAAAGCAGAATTATACCAAGGCGGATAAGATGATTGTCTAACTGATTTGATTGGGATATACTTGTCTCTAAGCTCATACAATTTATTATAAAAAAGTTCAACAGCACTATCCAACGAATCTTCAAGTAATAACTCATTCTCTAATAACTCTTCATATACATGAGATCATAGATATGGGGCGAAGGGAAGAGGCTAAACAAGGATCACGTCCCGGTTTGGGAATCGGCACCACCACTATGTCGCGCCATTGTTTAGGTACAAACGAGTAACAGAAAAAAGAATTAAATAAATTGAGTAAGACTTGTTTCCCGTTCTCAGGTAAGTATTTTATCATAGAATATGTGATCTTGTCACTACCAGGGGCTGTATCTTTATTTTTTAAGCATTTTGTTAGCTCTTGGATTGTAATAGGTACTTCAAGTTTTGGGTTATTCGATGTAAGTATAGGGTAGTCGTATGATACGAAATCGGGGGCTAAACTACAAAGTAATTCGCTTGCTTTAGTACTGTCAACAGGTGATTTTGCTGCGTTATATCCCTTAATCCATCTCATCTTTCGCCACAACTGACTATGGGTCGTAGTTTGGTCAAGAGTAGAACATAAATCCTGCCATGACTTGCTTCTAGAGCACCGTATACATCTTTGAGCATCACCGATTTTACTTTGAAGAATTTTGAGGTTATGTGGTGATGGTTTACGTCTAAATTTGGCAAGTGCTAAACGGCGTTCTGCTACAGCTTTAGATAGATAGGAACATCAATAGGGTTTTGGTGTAAAATTTCGTTCTGGATTCATATTAATTTTAACATATGGTATAAAAAAATCTGCAGCCATGTCTAAATAGTCTATAAATATGTCATATCCTTTTTGTAAATCGTTTGGAAACATGAACTCATGAAAAAGGTCATTTAAAAGTTTTTGGTAGCCTACCCAGTCAGCCTTTTTATAGTTTCGACGGGACATATAGTCGTTACTAACTTTAAAGTACGTTGAAATTTTAATAACACAATGATCGCTTCCCAATGTCTCATTTAATACTTGCCAGTTTAAATTTAAGCTTATATCGGATGACACCAATGAAATATTAGGGGACGACTGTTGTAGTACATCATTGACTAACTTAATACGTGTGTGACCACCACTGTTTAATGAAATAAGGCTACTACCAATAAGTACGTCAAAGATTTGATTACCTCTTCTGTCTACTTTATTGGACCAATTGGGATGGTGTCCATTGAAGTCACCTAAAAGTAAGGTTTTATTATTAATCTGTGAAAATAATTGATCCCAGTCTGACTGGCTAGTATTTACAGAAGGTGGACAGTAAATCGATATAATATTTTCAATTTGATTACAATTATACACTTTAACGTGTATAATTTCTATTCCCGAGTTAAAATGTTTTAAATCATGGCAAACCTGAGATTTAATTGACCTATGTGTGAGTATTGCTACACCGCCGTATGAATCGTCTCTGTCTTTGCGAAATACATTGTAATCTTTAACTTTAAAATCAATTTCCGGTATAGGCCAATCCGCTACATTGTCAACTACTACTAAAATTACCCACTCAATGCAAGTTTTAAGTACTCCTTTGTAAATCATTTGTATAGTGCTTCCTTTCATGAATATTATCTCTTGTAATCTCTTTAACAATTCCATGAAATTGATATCTCTGTGTTTTTCTCCTGTTTCACCAGAGTTTTTGGTCTCAGCTTCGTTAAATTCTTCTATTTCCGTTTTACTCCACTCCATAAACTCCACGTCCGACGAGATCTCCTGTTTCCTCAGTTTCTGTTTAGAGTCTGAGTTTTGTTTTTGTTTGTGTACCTGCGCCTTCGTTGTCACTTCAGCATAAGCCAGACTACTAGTGGTTTGAGTAGGAGCTGTGTCCACGACTTGAAAGGATGAAAACTTTATATCACTATCCTTTATTTCTATGTTCATTTCCTTGTGAGTTGGTTCGTCTTTAGGGACATAGATAGTTAGCGCCTTTCTGTAAGTGTAATTAAACTCGGACATGAGTTCCCCCAATCTTTTTTCTTTTAAAAATATTGGACATTTTTTTGACAGGGATATATATCTTCCATTGCAGTTTACGCATATTATGTTAGTGGTTTCGCAATTGTCATGTTTTTTTAATCTGCATTTGGGACATACCACTTTAGCACTAGGACATCTCTTAAGTACATGACCGTATTTTCAGCAGCGCGAACATTGCGACACTGGAAATATATATGGTTCTACCTTTATTCTCAAACCATGTGTATAAACATAAGGTGGTAAGAACGACCCTTTAAAACAAAGACGAACCGGTTCACTGGGTGACCACCCATCTGCCTCAAAGTTCTTGCGATTCAAGCGATTTAAGGATAATAGCTTGGCTGGTTCGGGCCAAAATATACTCTCCAAAATGTTTTCTTCTGACATTTCCAAGTCAACATCTCGTATTACACCGTAAGATAAATTCCTTTCCATCGCCCTTTGAATATGCCATCCCTGATTAATAAAGTGTTGACATGTCTTCAAATTCTCAGCACTGATTTCGCTAATCAATTCTATACGAACTCGATACGGATTGATAAATTTCACCCTACTAATATCTTTTATATTCTGGTCTCTAAATAACTTAGCAGGACTAAATTGTTTAGGTAGTTTCTCTTTACTAGATATATATATTTCTATCTTTTCTGTCTCCTTCAATATTTTGTCTTTCCGCTTAACCTCCGTCCATTCTTCATCGCTGCTTTCTCTCATTCTTTTATTGGTCTTGTTTTCACTATCTTCAATGTATAAATCTTCATTTAAAGTAGAAATCTCATTCGTAGAATGATCATTTATTGTATTACTCGTCTCATCATTATCGCTCAATATACTTGTAAACAAGTCACATCTGCGGCAGGCGGCATGGGCAGGTAGCCGGCCGACCGGCCGCGTGCCACACCTTTCTAAGTTCGAATGTACTAAACAGTATGCGCTCTGCTTAATCGACGAAAACAACTGTGACACGACCCGCTCGCACGAGTGCCGCGACGAACTGTACTTCTTTAGTTGTATAAAGTTTAATAAATAAATAAACTTTAAAAGTAGTAGGTACCATATAAATCCAATTAATCTAATTTTAAAACCCAATATATTTATGTGATAATGATAATGATAAATGATTTTATTTCTGTAAGTAGGTTTATACAAACACCTTTACACGTCAATCATATTTTTAAAACTAGATGAGGTCGGCGTTTCCTATCTGACTACTCTGAGAAGAAAGGCCGAAACAAACTCAGAGGACACAGTCTCTTTTAAAGTCCAGACATAATCTTGGTCAGATCATGTGAAGACCATGTAGATTTATGTCTGAAATGGTCTTTTGAGGACAAACCACACAGAATGAGTGGACCTGTCCAGTCAGTGCACGCATTTGTCACTAATCGTGGAGCTCAACTCAGAACTTAAGGAGCTCAACCACTCGACGAACAATACCAAAGAAAGGACATTTGGGTAGGCCGCATAAAGCACTCAGACTGCCAGATTATCATTGAAACTACCTGAGAAAGTGAAAAATAAAAATAAAAAATAAAAGTTACCTACATAGTCCTCACATTCACAATAAATAAATAATAATACTATACTTCACAAAGTAAATTGTCATGAAATTGTATATATAATAATTATCAAAATGTAAAAATTTCTGTAAAATAAAAAACTATTTTTTTTTGCAAAAATATAAAATAATCAAAAAAAAAAGAAAAAGAAAACAACATTCAGTATGCAAAAACAACTGGACCAACTGGAGCAACTCAATCCCAAGCCTTTTTGTCCTCAATATAATCCTTAACGGTATAAAAAGCTTTCTGGCACAACTTACGTTTAATTAATGATTTGAATTTATTAAGGCTTAGATCTTGAACGTGGCTTGGAAGTTTATTATAAAAGCGAATACATTGACACCTGAACGAGCCGCCTATTTTTTTGAGCCTTATTGTAGGTACAACAAATATGTGTTTATTCCTAGTATTTATATTATGGATGTGAAAATGTAATCTAATAAATTCATATTTCAGCTTGTTTATGGTGACCTAATACATTTATCACAACCTACAGCATCAAATATAAAAATTATAAATATATATATATATATTTATTGGGAAATAAATACACATTTTGATTTACAATTTAAGGCTTTCTTGGGTAGAAAAAACTTTATAACGTGATACAGCGCTATCCATTAAAGTTTTAACAAAATACAAGTATTTCAATAAATCTTACAACATAAAATAATGAAATGTGATGCATGTCATTCTAAACTTCGGTCAATGTGACGTAATCGTTCACGAAATCAAGCCATCAAGTACAGCGCATTGAGGAGCTGATCTTGGTAACTGAGATACTGTTTTCATGTGTTTATTAATTAGCAATGATCTTGAGATGCTGATATCGTAATAATGGCGTATCAAATGATTACGCACTTGAGCACGTCATTGAGGAACGTTTATTAATACGGGCCTGAGAGTGTTCGCGAGGTCCCTCAAATCAAGATAAATTTATTGAAACTTTAGAAATAGTGATAAAAATGTCTCTATCGTCCTTGTCTTCACTTTCGGATCACGAAAGGCCAACTGTGAGGCGCAAAAATGAAGAAAAGTTGAACGCTTTTGAAAAGTACAACGACAGGGAGTTTGTTTCACGGTTCCGCATCTCGAAAGAATCCTACTAATTACCGAAGAAGGCTACTAATTGGATCACCTGGTAGAGTTCGACTATTGACCGCGAGATGGCGGCGCAATTACCATTGCAAATTACATATGTTCCGCGTTAGTGATTGTGTATTCATACTCACGAATCTTCCTTTCTTCCTTCCTTCCTTCCTAACCTTGGTCACCGCAGCAGCAGAAAGCGCACGCAGGCGAGCACTGCCGACGGAAGTTGTATAGTTACAGCTTTTACTTTTACCCGCTAGACGGCGTTAATGCCAGTGACTATATATTACTACGCGTTCATTCATAAAAATGAGTATAATACGATTTGAAAACTTCCGAATATTTCTTTCATCTACTTAGATATGTGATAGCGCTGGCGAATAAAAACAGTACCAAAGATTAAAACAAACGTCACAATGGCTGATGACGTAACGGAAACACGAATCACTGCAATAAATAAATAAGTGATTTTGCATTACATTATAAAATTGTATTAAATTAAGTATTATTAATTTTAATGTATGTTTTTATTAAAGTATTAATTTAAAACCCTAAAAAGGAAAACTGAACATTGTAACTGTTAGTTCATTTAAATAAAATAATAGTTACCTAACTAAATTTAAAGTTTAAAGTATTTAAAAAGTGTTATTAATTACAAATCAAATATTGTGTGCCATTTCATAATTTTTACCTAATTCAATCTAAGTTTTATTGTAAAATAAATGCTAACGGAAGTCGTTGCTGTGTGACGTTAACAGTTGTTTATACGTATAAATAGGCTCGCTCTACTCGCAGAGCGCACCCCGTCCGATCACCATGTTCGGCAAGCCTATCCCTTGGGAGAAGCGAGCCAAATACTTGGGTGTCACTCTAGACCACAGACTCTCTTTCGGTGAGCACATAAAGCAGGCGCGTTCGCGCGCCGCTTTCGCTCTCGGTAGACTCCACTCCCTATTGAATGCACGCAGCAAATTGTCACTCAAGTGCAAATTGCGCATTTACACAGCGTGCATTCGACCTATCATGACTTACGCGAGCGTGGTTTTCGCACACTCGAAACCCCACCACATCCATAGGATGCAGACCCTCCAAAACCGGTTCCTCCGTAGGGCAACCGGCTCCCCTTGGTTCGTTCGGAACGAGATCCTCCATCTCGACCTTAAAATCCCCACTATCCGTCAGTTCATGAAGCGCATTTCCAAGCGCTTCTTCGACTCCGCGGCCTCACATCGCAACCCTCTGGTTGTCGAGGCTGCCATATATGCCCCCTCCCGCATTAGTCGTACCCGCCGTCCAAGGCATGCCCTGTCCGACCCCGATGACCCCATAACCCTCCTCCAGGAGAGCAGTAGGGCCACCAGTACAGTACACAAACACAGACCGCCATCGTTCCGACCTCGCCGCCGAGGTCCTACGCGACGCCCCCGACGTAATTGTCCCCCCCCCCGACCCTTGCTCGACGACGCGCCAGCCCGCGCCGTAGCTGAGCCTGTAGATTTAAATTTCCCAGTTAATAATAATATAATTTAGATCCAGCCTGTCCCATCTTGCTGCCCTCCCCTCAGTGACGCCCTAAGCCGAGGTTCGTACCCCACAGGGGGTGCCCTTAGCGTGCGGTCACCTAAATTTTAAGTTTTGTTCGCCCCTGGCTGGAGGCTTTAAGTTAGTAGCTTAAGGCACCCACAGGTTTGCCCGGTTAAGTAGCCAGGACCTTAGTGGTCACAACTACGAGCTGCCAATTAGGAAAAAAAAAAAAAAAAAAAAAACGCAGAGCGCAGAGTATTAAATTGTATTTTGAACTGTGTGCATCTCGTGGTAAAATAAAGTTGTGTGAATAATTATTGGTTGTGAGTGATTAAAAGTGTTAACAAGATGTCTGATCTGTCAGAGCCCTCCCGCTCTTACATCAGAAGAAAGGGATGAACCCGAGCCTGAACTGGACCCATCAACGTACTCGCCTACCCTTCAGACCTCTCGACCAGGAAATTCGGAGGAGCTGAATTTACTTCGCTGCCAAATCAAGTTGCTGGAAAGGATGGTTTTCCGAAATCGAAACACGAGTACCCACAAGCTAAGTGAAATTTATTTACCTAATTATGATCCCGACGAGCATAAAATAACAATTGAGGAAACTATCGTAAACGACCCGCCGATGCAATATCAGATGAACCCCGTGCTAAACAAGCGAGGCTTGACCTTCCAACAACTGCGGTGTGTTACAATTGCCAGAAACCAGGGCATATTTCTCGTGATTGCAGGAACAGACTTTGTGAAATCTGAAAGAAACCAGGCCACCAATCTGACCGCTGCTGGTATAAAAAGAAAAACTAATCACAATCCGAGAAGACTTCTGTTCCTGCTACTACTTCAACAGCTGCACCACCACCTTCACGCCGGGAAGTCAATACAATCCAGAAGGAAAAGGCGCCTAACGAAGTTCAATTACAAATAAGTGATATCTTTCTTTCTTGTTTAATTGATAGTGGTGCCGAATGTTCGCTTATTAAGAAAAAAGTTTCTGGGTCAATTAAGGGTAAACGCCAAATAGAACTTTTGCAATTACGAGGGTTTGGAGGCAGTAGCACACCTTCGAGTGAAACGATAAACACTGTAGCCTCATTTAATGGTGTGACATTCGAAGTAAAACTTCATGTCGTTAATGATTTAAATTATGATGTCATTTTAGGACTAGACTCTATCAAAATACCGGGGATTAAAATTTCAATTACAAACGAAGGAACTTCAATAGAAAGAGTAAGTTACATTTTTAATCACGAAATATCATCTTTGGCTGATATTGACACTGATTTGAAAGATACGTCAAAATTAATAAGTATCCTTGAGAAACACACCGATTTATTTACTTTCAATAAAATTAAAAAGTGACCACGGGCAAATTAACTATCAGATTAAAAGATCCTAATCGTATAGTACACAGAAGGCTCTACCGACTAGCACCGGTAGAGAGAGAAAAGGTTAAGACAATTATTGAAGATCTTAAAACTAAGGGTATTATTAGAGATAGTTGCTCACCTTTTGCGAGTCCTATTTTACTAGTAAAAATGAAAAATGGCGATGATCGGCTTTGTGTTGATTTTCGCGAACTAAATTCAAGTACAGTTCGTCTGCCACTGATACAAGATCATATTGATAAACTTGGTAAAGCTCGATTCTTTTCAAGTCTTGATATGGAATCAGGGTGCCACCAAATTAGAATTTCAGAAGAATCAATCGAAAAAACAGCTTTCGTTACGCCGGACGGCCAGTATGAGTACTTATCAATGCCATTCGGTTTAAGTAACGCAACCTTCAGTATACCAGCGCGCCATTAATGCAGCTTTAGGCGACTATCGCGACAATATTGCACTAGTATATATTGATGATTTTTTAATTCCCTCATCTACTGAGCAAGAAGGTTTAGAAAGGCTGGCCCTTGTATTAAAAAGACTATCAGACGCAGGCTTTACGATAAATTACTCAAAATGTAAATTCCTCAAGAAGTCCATTGAATATCTCGGTAACATTATAGAGAATGGTGAAGTGAAGCCAAGTCCTACTAAATTAACAGCACTTAAATTTTCAGAACCACCCAAAACACTTAAGCAACTTAGACAATTCAATGGTCTGGCAAGCTATTTTCGGCGTTTTATACCTCAATTTTCCCAACTAATGGCGCCACTGTATGTCTAACAAAAAAAGACGTACCATTTGTGTGGTCTCCCGATCACGAAACAAGAAGACAATATGTCATCAAACTTTTGACCTCTGAACCTATACTTTGAATTTTTGATCCAACTCTTCTAATAGAAGTCCATACAGATGCTAGCGCCAAAGGCCTCGGGGCTATTCTCATTCAGAATGACAATAATCGTCGCAAAGTCGTTGAATACTTTAGTATGCGCACTAGTGATGCTGAAACAAGATACCATTCATACGAATTGGAGACTTTAGCTGTTGTCAGAGCAATAAAACACTGTCGACATTTTTTATACGGGCGCAAATTTACAGTTGTAACTGACTGCAATGCCCTTAAGGCTTCGAAACATAAAAAGGAACTTACACCTCGGGTTCATAGGCTATGGGCATACTTACAAAATTTTGACTTTGATGTTATTTACCGTAAGGAGGAACAAATGGCCCACGTTGATTTTTTGAGCAGAAATCCACAAATCAATATTTTAACAAAAGATTCAGCGTGGGTTGTAGTTGAGCAAGAAAGGGACAAAGAACTCAAAAGTATTCGCGATGCCATAAAGAATAAAGATGACTATGACAGAAAATTTAGTATTCGAACGAATCTCTTGATGATAACCATACAAAACCAAGAAGGGAAATCTTTAACTCGTACAGTAGTCCCTGAATCACTTGTTTGTTCATTAATAAATAGATGCCACGAAAATCTTTTGCATACGGGGTGGGAACGTACTTTGGATAAAATTCGGGAACAGTTTTGGTTTAAACACATGACAAAACGGGTACGTAAATTTTGCGAAAACTGTTTACAATGCAAAATTGGCAAAGAGCCTTCAGGCAAAAAGCAAATGGAACTGCACCCCATTGATAAAATAAGTATACCTTTCCATACAATACATGTAGATCTTATGGGTAATATGACCGGCACAAACAAAAAAGCATACGTTCTGGTAGCTATTGATGCATTTACAAAATTTATACTTCTGTATCCACTGAAAGATAAAAGTACTAATATAATATTAAAAAGCTTCCGCGAAATAATTAATATTTTTGGCACCCCATGTAGAATCATTTCTGACAGGGAATCTGCTATTATGGGCACAGAAATTCAAGATTTTTTTAAATCCTTCCGTATAGAACATCATGCTATTGCCCGCGGTACACCTAGAGCTAACGATCAGGCTGAAAGACAAATGCGCACTCTTAAAGATCACATTACAGCCATTTCTCTAACGCAACCAAGAGTTTGGGTCAATAAAATAGGTGAATTGCAATTAGCATTAAATTGTACGAAATCTAAGGCTACAGGATATTCCCCTTTAGAACTCTTGCTAGGTAAAAGATGCTCTCCCCCTCCAATCGAACAAATATCCCTATCTAACGAAGATATTAACAAAGATGAAATCCGTTTAGACGCTGAGCACAGAATGGCCGAAACAGCAAAAAAAAAATACGTTTCTATTCTAATGGCGCCAAAATTAAACCCTTTCTAGAAGGAGACTTTGTTCTTTGTAAAGACACTCAGTGGTCGGGTAACAAACTAGGGCCAAAATATCTGGGACCCTATCAAATAATAAAAGTCCTCGACAATCATAGATACGAAGTGAAAGACCATCGGTCTCTGCGAAATAAAAATACTGTAATCACACATGAACACATGAGATTGGTACCTAATCCTAATTTAACTGAATGAATAGACCATGATAGCAAGAATGAATAATAAAAAATAAAAAATAAAAATAAGATGAGAAACTGTTTATTCATTTGTTTATGATTGGAAAATTAAGTTTATGGATACAATTAAAAGAAAATTTGCAATTTGAGATGGATGAAAAAAAAAAGTCTCAGTCAAGCCAAGTCAAAGACTGGCCTCTGAAGCTTTATGATCAAGCCACGATCTGCGACCTCTGAGTTTGATTTTGAGTTGGCAAAATGGTTATATTCTTGTTGTGGTTGTAATGGTTGTATTAAAATGATTCGGCCGATGAACGAGTAGACGGGTGGACGTGTGTCGGTTGTCCCTGCGCTTTTTATTTGTAAATTACGTGATTGGTGGCATCCTAACACTTTCGATTCCTTGTCACTCTTGTGAAACTTATACCTTTGGTGTCCTCCCAGTGGGTGGTCCTAAAGTGAGACAGAACTATTTCTATTATTGACGATTGAATTGTGCTTGAAAAAGTGTTTGTGATTTGCTGACTCGAACCCGGACCGTGTGAGTGGAAGACTCAGGCGCTAGCCGCTGCGCCACCGTGCAAGTGGTGGGGGTCCTCTAATTGCCGGTGCGTACGTCTACGCGCGCCTGACGTCATCCGCCTACTTGCTACGATCTCCGCGCTACGAACTATCTGCGACGAACCTGCTGCTACGACTGCTACGAACTGTACATCGGCTACGAAAGCGGTAGCGAGACGTTAAGATCTGGAGTATTATTATTATAACGGTCGAGTTGTTATACAATGGCTGGCGTACAACGTACACCGCCTAAGTCACAACCTAATATACTGAGTCAGACGCGCTCCGAACCGGATTTAAACTCACCCATCACGACGAGTGAATTTGTCAACACCAGGAGTAGACGATCGAAACAAAAAAACTCGCCACAAAGTGGGGCCAGCCCCTATCGGGAGGAACTGGAAGACACACTGGTTAGCGTGAAAACTGACCAAAATACTAACAACCTTCACAAGATGCTAACAGAACAGTCAACTATTATAACGGAACTAGCAGCAGATGTAAAAGAGGTCAAGTTGCAAAATATTAAGATTCAGAAGTCTAATACGGAAATATGTAAGACTAATGCCGGTATTGAAAGATCTATGAACTTTTTGAAGAATTAAAGCGGGAGGTGGAGGAACTGAAGAAGGAAAGACGGGAACAGCAATGTTACATTGAAACTCTTGAGAGAAAGATTATGGATTTACAGCTGAAATCACGCTCGGCTAGCATCGAAATACGTAATATTCCGCCGAGCGACGACGAGAACACTGGCGATTTAATACATACTGTATGTAACATCGGGAAGTTGGCGGGAGTTTTTATTGCTGATGCTGAGTTTAGAGATATTTATCGCCAACCAGGAAAATCCACTGCGACTAGTACCATACGCCCCATCATAGCAGAGTTTAAGAGTGTACAAAAACAACAAGATCTATTATCAGCTGTTCGAAACTATAACAAGAATATACCTATAAGGGACAATAAACTGAACACTGAACAAATCGGCATCCCCGGGAAACGGCAGCCAGTCTATGTTGCGGAACATTTACCCGGTAGTTCTAAAAAACTCTTTTACATGACACGTGAATTTGCAAAGACGAATACATATGCTTTCTGCTGGATTAAACATGGGAACATCTTTCTTCGTAAGAAATCTGGTGATAAACAACTACTCATAAACTCCGAAAAATATCTTCAGAATATGTGTGATGAGGGCATATGACTACTTCCGCCCATATGTAACCTACTTCCTGTTCGTATATTTTTTCTTTTTCGTACATGTAAGTTATACGAGTATCCATACTATCTAGTTTGCCTATTGTTAGTATTAAGGCATAGCATCTATTTCTATTCCAATATTTTCATGCGTATATCATACAAAACAAATAACACACATAACAACTACAACGACGTATCATTCATAAACCCGCCAGATAATCCACAAACTCATACAAATACGAATACACAAACAAACTCATTTTCATTCTCTTTAATAAGTTGTGTTTTTCTATATAATAATAACAGGAAATTATTCTGCTTTATTATGCGCCCATTTAGTGTCGGTTTTTATCTCAAATGGCTACTTTAAACAATGTTATGGATGATCTGGAGAATCTTAATTTAGAGAGCGCTTTTAGTTGCAATCCACAAGACTGTAAAAAGTTTATTAATGTGTCCGAGAATAACATCAAATTGGTACATATTAATATACGTAGTGTGAATAAGAACTTTGATAGTCTCCAGACACTAATATGTTCAACAGATATCAATTATGACATCATTGTGTTAACAGAGTGCTGGCTAAGCAAAGTCATTAACCCACCAAAACTGAATGGATTCCTTTCACATTCCACAAATAAAGCAAGCAGTCAGAATGAAGGCGTAATCATCTACAGTAAAATTGGATTAAATACTACGGTTTGGGAACCAAACATAACAAATGCAAACTGCCTTATATGTCAAGTAGATAGTAAATTTGCTTTCGTAGGTATCTATCGCCCACCGTCTTATAACACTCATAGTCAAATGGATACGTTCTTGTCTAGCTTAAATGACGTGTATGTTGGGCTCTCTTCCGTTCCAAATATTGTGCTGGTCGGCGACATAAACATCGATATAAAACCGGGTAACCATAGCCCTCATAGCCTTAATTATCTTGTCTTGAATGCGTCCCATGGACTTCTGCCAACTCACCTAATACTTACGAGACAGGATAACTGCCTTGATCATATTTTGGTTAAGTCTAAGCTACCTGTCATGTCATTGGTTCTTGAATCTTCCATAACCGACCATAAACCTATTATACTGGCAATAAAAAACGCGAACCCAAGTTATAAAAAAATGTACACAATTTCTCGTCCCAATCTTGATGCAATTAAATCAGAACTAGAAAACACCAATTTCTCCCAAATTTATGAAATAAATGACGCAAACGAAGCCCTGAATTCCTTTACATCAATATTAACTACTATAATAAATAATCATACCTCCAAAGTAACTATCCCAAGGAAACAAAGAATCACTAAACCATGGATTACACCAGGTTTACTGAAATGTATCCGAAATAAGGACATGCTTCACATGAAATCAAACAGTTCCCCAGACAATTTAATACTAAAAGTCACTTACATGCGTTATAGGAATTTTTGTAATGACCTACTCCGTAAATTTAGGATAGCCTACGAGTCTAGTGAATTGGAAAAATATAAAAATAATCCCAAAGCCCTCTGGAAAACTATTCAAACAATTACTAATACCAATAAAACTCGTACTAGTCCTGTCGAACTGCTAAAAATAAGTGATGATCCTCAATCCTCGGTTAATCAGGTGTGCTCTTTCTTTAGCGACATTGGGAAAAAATTAGCAGCAAATATTTTGACTCATCATGGTCAAACATTTCCACCCTTGGGCCGTGAACGATCAACAATATGCGAACCTTTGAATTCGTCACCGACCAATTCCTTTGTATTACTTGACACAGATGAAACTGAAGTGGAAACAATAATCCTACAGCTCCGTAACGATTGTGCCGTGAGCTGGGACGGTGTGTCGTCGGTCTTACTTGGAATTTGCCGTCAAATTTTGGTTCCACCAATTACCTATATCTGCAATCTTAGCATAAAATTAGGGATATTCCCAGATGGCCTTAAAAAAGCCATAGTTCACCCTATTTATAAGGGTGGGAGCAAAGGCTGTGTCAACAATTACAGACCTATCTCTGTTCTGCCATCCCTTTCGAAAATTTTAGAAAAGGTTCTTAACGTGCGTCTTAAAAGCTTTCTCGACAAGCATAATTTTATTGCTGAAAACCAGTATGGCTTTAGGTCTGGTGTCTCGACGGAAGATGCTGTTTTGGACCTTACGCAATTCATAGCAAGGAAGCTGGATGGGGGAACAAAGTGCATGGGCATCTTTCTTGACCTGTCTAAAGCTTTTGACACAGTCTCTGTTCCTAAACTTATTTCAAAGATTGAAAAACTGGGTGTACGTGGCAAAACTCTGGATATATTCAAGGATTATCTCAGGAATCGGTATCAGCAGGTCAAAATAGATACGTACATTAGCCAAGAGGAGACCCTTACTTACGGTGTGCCCCAAGGGAGTATTTTAGACCCCACATTGTTCCAAATCTATATTAATGACCTCTGTAAGATGATCCTTCCGAATTGCAAGATTTTTACATATGCCGACGACACCGCGATTCTAGTGCACGGACCAACTTGGGACGTGGTCAAAGATAGGGCGGAAGCTGCCTTGAAAAGTCTCATGAACTGGTTCAACAAGAATTTACTTACACTGAATCTCGATAAATCCAGTTACATTCCTTTCGCAATTAAGCGCAATACAAGGCCGTCGTCTAATTTTGCAATATCCGCCCATTCCTGTCGGAACCCAACCTCGTGCTCCTGTCCCTCGATGACAAGAGCCGACTGTGTCAAATACCTGGGTCTTCAAATTGATAGTGGGTTACGGTGGGACCAGCAACTCGAAGCAGTAACAAGCCGAACAATGCGTCTCGTCTACATCTTCAAATCCCTAAGAGATTCTGCTGACGTCAATATATTAAAAATGGTCTACTATGCGCTATGCCAGTCGATCATCGGCTACTGTATAACTGCTTGGGGTGGTGCAATGAAAACAAATTTCTTGAAGGTAGAGAGAGCTCAAAGAGCAGTCCTCAAAACAATGACTCGTAAACCATATAGATTTCCCACAGTGCATTTATATGAGAAATGCAAGGTCTTAACGGTTAGGCAGCTCTTTATCCTGCAAGCGGTCCTCAGAACCCATAGAACCATGCCCAGGTCCAACCCAGAAAAGCGCAAAAACATCCCCTCCGGGGTAGGACATAAAACATCCTTTGCAAGGCACCAACACTACGTTATAGGTACACATTTATACAAACAACTACACCGTAAACTTAACTTACTGGATTCTAACAGATACGCGCTAAAACACAAGATCACACAGTGGCTACTTCAACAGGACTACATCACAACTGAAAATCTACTGACATACATCTCTTAAACTCAAACATGCCTAACATCTCCCCTACCATCACATCATACTATACACATACACTACACTCAACACCACACAATCATCTACCCAAATATACGCAACCGATTCATACCTTCATACCTTATATTTTTTTTATTTTTTTGTTTATTATTGTTTTTATTTTTATTCTTTTCATTAATGCACGTTTTTAGGTACCACATCGTCACTGGTTTAACTTGTTGTTGTCTTTTAATAAATATAATAACTTAGTCCACATAATGGCTGAACCCTATCTCTTAAGATACAGGCCTGACCTAGTTTAAGAGATAGAGTTGAAATTTACTGTACTCCTACGCTAAAGTTGTATTGAATAGCGTCAACTGAATGTATGTAGTGCAATGTGATTTTGTTTTATGCAATAAATTCTTTTATTTATTATTATTATAAAGGCCTTGATCATGGCTATGGTTTCAGTTGGTTGGTTAAATAAATTTCAGTCAAGCCAAGTCAAAGACGGGCCTCTGAATCTTTATGATCAAACCACGATCTGCGACCTCTGAGTTTGACAGTTTCACCAGACTAAGCAATGCTGCCTCTGAGTCTGGTCTAAAAGTTTTTGCATTTTTTCATTTTTCTGTATTTTACAGAGAGATTCGCTGGCCCTAGCAAGGCCCGCTCGTCATTTTGGCCGTAATAGCGCTGGCGAATAAAAACAGTACCACAGATTAAAACAAACGTCACAATGGCTGATGACGTAACGGAAACACGAATCACTGCAATAAATAAATAAGTGATTTTGCATTACATTATAAAATCGTATTAAATTAAGTATTATTAATTTTAATGTATGTTTTTATTTAAGTATTAATTTAAAACCCTAAAAAGGAAAACTGAACATTGTAACTGTTAGTTCATTTAAATAAAATAATTGTTACCTAACTAAATTTAAAGTTTAAAGTATTTAAAAAGTGTTATTAATTACAAATCAAATATTGTGTGCCATTTCATAATTTTTACCTAATTCAATCTAAGTTTTATTGTAAAATAAATGCTAACGGAAGTCGTTGCTGTGTGACGTTAACAGTTGTTTATACGTATAAATAGGCTCGCTCTACTCGCAGAGCGCACCCCGTCCGATCACCATGTTCGGCAAGCCTATCCCTTGGGAGAAGCGAGCCAAATACTTGGGTGTCACTCTGGACCATAGACTCTCTTTCGGTGAGCACATAAAGCAGGCGCGTTCGCGCGCCGCTTTCGCTCTCGGTAGACTCCACTCCCTATTGAATGCACGCAGCAAATTGTCACTCAAGTGCAAATTGCGCATTTACACAGCGTGCATTCGGCCAATCATGACCTACGCGAGCGTGGTTTTCGCACACTCGAAACCCCACCACATCCATAGGATGCAGACCCTCCAAAACCGGTTCCTCCGTAGGGCAACCGGCTCCCCTTGGTTCGTTCGGAACGAGATCCTCCATCTCGACCTTAAAATCCCCACTATCCGTCAGTTCATGAAGCGCATTTCCAAGCGCTTCTTCGACTCCGCGGCCTCACATCGCAACCCTCTGGTTGTCGAGGCTGCCAGATATACCCCCTCCCGCATTAGTCGTACCCGCCGTCCAAGGCATGCCCTGTCCGACCCCGATGACCCCATAACCCTCCTCCAGGAGAGCAGTAGGGCCACCAGTACAGTACACAAAAACAGACCGCCATCGTTCCGACCTCGCCGCCGAGGTCCTACGCGACGCCCCCGACGTAATTGTCCCCCCCCCCGACCCTTGCTCGACAACGCGCCAGCCCGCGCCGTAGCTGAGCCTGTAGTTTTAAATTCCCCTGTTAATAATAATACTATCTCGATCCAGCCTGTCCCATCTTGCTGCCCTCCCCTCAGTGACGCCCTAAGCCAAGGTTCGTACCCCACAGGGGGTGCCCTTAGCGTGCGGTCACCTAATTTTTAAGTAATTTGCGCCCCTGGCTGGAGGCTTTAAGTTAGTAGCTTAAGGCACCCACAGGCTTGCCCGGTTAAGTAGCCAGGACCTTAGTGGTCACAACTACGAGCTGCCAATTAGGAAAAAAAATAAAAAAAAAAAAACGCAGAGCGCAGAGTATTAAATTGTATTTTGAACTGTGTGCATCTCGTGGTAAAATAAAGTTGTGTGAATAATTATTGGTTGTGAGTGATTAAAAGTGTTAACAAGATGTCTGATCGTTATCATTTGAGATCCCAGAGCCCTCCCGCGCTTACATATGTACTTACGTAATAAGTTTTTGTATGCGGTCTATTAGGTGTGAAAGTGATACAGATGTAAATACATAGTTAGATACTAAAATATGTTTATAAGATAGTAATTTATGTTATAATAGGGAGGTACCTAAAACAAAGGATAATCTAATTATTAATTATTGAATATTATTTCAAATGTCTCTTTATTGATTAATTTCGGTTGAACACTACTTATTTATTACTTAAGTATGTAACTAGTTATTGATTAATTTCGGTTGAACACTATTCTACAACGAAATATATTTTTTACGACTATTTGTTTTACCAAAACATTTAAAGTACTTACGTATCTAGGCCCTAGATACGTACTTTAAACTACGTACAACGTATACGTACTTACTTTTATCTTACTTAACTAATTATTTACGTTTTTTCCATTAAATCGTAAAGAAAAAACATTTTTACGAATTAAACTAAACATGTAAATAACATCCGGACAAAATCGGCCCATTCTAAACTCAATCATGTAGATTTACTACTTACAGGGAAATATTCCCGCATTGTAGGTTCGTAGGAATCGAATAATACTTCGTTGAATTTATGAATGAACAACGGCTGCGGGGCTCGGTGGGTGTGTTATTGTTACGTGGGATATTACGATTAACGAGGGATGTTGTCCATTTATAGTCTACTCTTGCCCGCTAGATGGCGTTAATTCAAGTAGCGGCATGGCGAAATATCTGCTAAACGTAACGGCGAGTCTCCTCAAGCTACATAAGCACACAAGTACATTCGTAACTACTGGGAATAATTTAATTCTTAAGTAATAAAACGTAGGTTACCTACTTCATACTTACAAAATTTATTTTACGCTGCTTTTTTGCTGCGGTAGTATTCCTTCCAATCGAAGTATTCTTTTGAATGTTTCCGAATTATTGCGAATACTTCCGAAGTTTTGCAACGCTACTCACAATACAACTAGAATTTATTTTCAGGTGGTGCCGAAGTGGTGCAGAAGTAAACAAATATGTTGTTAATATCCAACATTGTGCGTGGAACAACACGCCCGAGTTAAAACGGAAATTTAAGGGACATATCTATCCCAAGGAAATTGTGAGTTTACTGTCTGAAAAAAGAAAGCAAAGAAAGCGGTGGCAGCAAACAAGATGCCCGCGGGATAAAACATTATTAAATAGCCTAACTAAACGATTAAAGAGGAAAATTAAAGGATTTGAGGATGACTGTCTGAATACTAACCTTTTGCAGCTAACCAACGACAAATCAACGGATTTCTCTCTTTGGAAAGCGACAAGAAAACTAAAAAGGCCGATTATGCAAATACCGCCTATCAGAAACAGCGACGGAAAATGGGCCATAAGCAATGAACAAAAAGCGTTTGCCCAATACTTAGAAAACACTTTTCAACCCAATGATAGCTCCATAGAAATACTTGAGAGTGAAAAGTTATCACAAAGTCAAATAATTCAGCTTGTGACTCCTAAAGAAGTTCTGCGAGAAATTCAAAATAACATAAGTTCGAAGAAATCCCCGGGTTACGACCTCGTAACAGGCGAAGTTCTAAAACACCTCCCGCGCAAAGCCATAGTAAAGTTGACTAGACTTATTAATGCCGCATTTATGCTAAAACATGTGCCTGAGCCTTGGAAGGTTGCTGAAGTCATTATGATTGCGAAGCCTGGGAAACCACCCCATGAAGCATCATCATATAGCCCCATTTCCCTGTTGCCAATATTATCAAAACTATTTGAAAAACTGTTATTAAAACGGTTAAAACCTATAATAAAAGAAAAAGACCTAATACCAAACCATCAATTTGGCTTCAGGGAAAAACACTCAACATCATTGAAAAAACACTCGAAAACAAGCAAGTCTGCGCCACCGTATTCCTGGATGTCGCGCAAGCTTTTGATAAAGTTTGGCATGAGGGTCTGGTATATAAACTCAGACGCATGCTACCGCCAGAATTTGCAAACATTCTAGAATCATATATAAGTAATAGAATGCTTAGAATAAGGCAAGAGGATGCATATTCCGAGCTAAAAACTATAAAAGCTGGGGTGCCACAAGGAAGTGTGTTAGGCCCATTCCTGTACTTGCTATACACATGTGATATCCCAGAGCTGGAAAACAACACCATTGCGCCCTTTGCAGATGACACTGCCATTATGGCTACCGGATCAAGCCACAAAGAAGCAGTAGAAAAAGTTCAACTAGCTGTAAACAAAGTTTATGACTGGACAAAAAAGTGGAAGCTCAAACTGAATGAGTCAAAATCAATTCATATTGACTTCACTAACAAACACTGTGATTACCACCCAATCTATATAAACGGCATGCAAGTGCCTTATGCTAATACAGCCAAATACCTTGGCATAACTCTTGACGCCAAACTGCGTTGGAAATCTCACGTCATAAAGAAAAGACAGGAAACGACATACGTTATAAAAGTATGTATTGGTTACTCGGAAGGAAATCCTGCCTATCAATACGTAATAAAATTATATTATACAAGCATATTCTTATGCCAATTTGGACGTTTGGCATCCAACTTTGGGGCTGTACTAAACGAAGTAACGTCAAAATAATCCAACAATTCCAATA
This sequence comes from Griposia aprilina, assembly GCA_916610205.1. NCBI lineage: Eukaryota > Metazoa > Arthropoda > Insecta > Lepidoptera > Noctuidae > Griposia > Griposia aprilina. Next base: position 25,749,413 of record OU744290.1, on the reverse strand, counting down.
TAAAGTACTCAGGGATGCTGTAAATGCACCATGGTACATTAGAAATGACGACCTCCACCGTGACCTTAAAATGGAACTCGTCACCACCGTCATCCAAAAATTTGCTGAAGCCCACGAACACAGACTTCACCGACATGTTAATGTCGAGGCAAATCAGCTGCTAGACAACACGGTCATAGTGCGTAGGCTAAAGATAACTAAACCATTTGAGTTAGTGTAGTGTATTAATTGTGACGAATAATGTGTAAACAATGTGTTTTTTTTATTATTAATTTATCAGAAAGAAGAAAGTGCTGCGGAATTGTGTGAAAGTGCAATAGGACACTATTCTTAGTTATAACGTAAACTATCACGTAAAATAATAAGTTAAAGTTAAGTTGCTTATTAGTCTATTAGGCTAGATTGTAATAAATTACTAAGATCTTATGTTCATTTATTTTTTATATTATTATTATGTGAAATAAATAAAAATAAAAAAAGATAATGTAGACATTCGAGGACTGCTTAGCTAAGCGTGGTTTCGAATTGCTTGAGTGGCGTTTGAGAATCCCATTTAAATTTGAGGGATGCTTATATTTAAGTAGCTTTTAGATGATTATTAGATTTGAGTGGCGTTTCAGTATTCGGCTGTATATCTCCCAGGGGAAAACTTATAAAGTGGTCAAAATATCCATGAGCTGCAGAGCGGCGTATCGGCGGCTGCAACCTTTGTAGTCGGATCACGCACTTCATGCAACAGATTGCCAAGCGTATTACTCAGGCGCTTTATAACTGAAGTGGCCCGCTATAACAATATATAATCAATTGTCTCATTAGCGATGCTTGACTATATAGTTATGAAAGAAGTTCTAATGAAAATAAATGGAATGTTTTCAGTTTTCAGGATTAAAAGCATTGTTCAGCATCAAGTCTATTCGTTAGATTAAGCTCCATGCTCTCCAGCGTACGCTGCACGCTCAAGAGTAAGGTCGCGGGTCGGATCTCTAAAGTTGTGACTTGAGTAGTGGCTGCAGCCAGCAGGAGCTCCAGCCAGGAGCAGGCACCTCACTCAGCGCCAGCAAGCCATGTCCGTGACTACCGCAGGACCACCAATGCCAATCGCTTCCATATTTGGTAAATAATTAGTACCTAATTGGTACTAATTAGTACTCAAACAACAAAATTGGTACCTTAGTAGTTTTCGAGAAAAAATTATTTGAAGGTGGTCCTGCGGTAGTCACGCTCACTTCAGCAGGACCACCACCGGCGCCGAAACAGGGGGGCATACTACAGCTATTCTAAGTATACAAATAATTAGTACCCATAAGTGTGATTCATTTCGTAAAAAAACAGAACTGTAACATTTGTATTTACCGAGAAATCAACGATGATAACTTTCGCGCGCTATTTCAGCAGGACCACGACTTTGAATGTTGATTCCAGGTTTCAGGAGCCTGTCGCTTCCCTCAAACCTACATAGAAAATTAGTACCCTGCAAGATAAAATTAGTACCCAAAATTCAAAATTAGTACTCTAGTAGTTTACGAGATATACCATGCCATTGGTGGGGTGGCGGTAGCCACGGTTTTAAATTTTCATTTCAAGATTTCCCTATTAAAAACTTTGTGTTTTCTTCCCAATTTTATACAAAAATTAGTACTCCCAAAGAAGTTATAGTGACCAAAAATTCAGATTCCTAAGTGGTGTATTTTAAGAGAAATTAGCTTTCATAACTTTTCCATACTAAATCTAAAGGCATTAAGTCCGCCTTTGTATACTGTTGTGTGCGAGAAGTTTTAATAAATAAATAAATAAATTAAGTTGTCAATGGTATTGAGCTGTTTAGGAGATGTACACTCGTGCACATAAATTTATGAATGTTGGAATAGTATTAACAACAGTTCAATATCTAAAAATTTTATACCAACTGTGTACATATAAAGATACATATTAAGAAGCAAAAAAAACCTATCGCTACCCATGGCCTGTGATACCTTTGTTAATGACGTGGGTAGGTAGGGTAATCAAATAATTGTTTTTCTGTTTTCTAAGTACCTACCTTCTGTGTTGTTAAGTGAATATCATTAAAGAGCGATAGGTATTTCTTATTTATTTCTTTCCTACTAATTTACCGTTGTTGCAAGCAGTACCTAAGGATTAAAAAACCTAATTTACTGCAGTAACAATATGTTGCTAATAACGTAATTATAAAAGGATTACATATGTAATAGGCATTATCTGTAGACCTTGGGTGTATCTTTATTTACCTATTCAATACCTATTTTGTTAAAGCTAGGTTATGAAGTAGTAGGTGTATTTTTAATCGAAAACAAGCATAAATCGAATAAGTTTTATTAATTATAGATCGAATCGTCCTTAATTCCGATCCAGCCTGTCCCTTGCTGCCCTCTCCCAGCGACGTCCCAAGCCAAGGCTCCTACCCCGCAGGGGATGTCCTTGGCGTGTTGTACAGTTCGATAAACCTAGGTATTGAGAAATTCAAAACTCGTTCAGTACAAGATTAGTGCCGTATGATAACCGGACACCGAAATCGGTTAAACATGAATGTAGGTATTATGAAGGGTAACTTTTAATTAGTTGTTGTCTTCTTGATAACAAAAGATGCAATTAGATTTTGATCAACTATCGCAAAAACAACTTTTTAAATTGTCTACTAAATTAATATCATCTATGTACTCGTCACTGCTACGTTGTCCCCGCTCTGCCACCGTCACCGCGCGCCGCACCGCCGCGGCGGTGCGGCAATTATCTATACCTATACCTACTTGAACAGACAATGAACCAAAAAAGGTTCCTAGAATGAAATGGATGAAATGGGATAGTTGTTTGTTATCTTTAGCACATGCATACTTCGCGCGTTCGCGAAGCGTGTCGTGGAACATCGAGTTCATTTTTTATTCGTATAAGGTTTCAAGATTTATTTTAGACAAAGAAATTAATGAATATACAATTTCAAACAGGTAACAAGTCTCAAGGTTTCAAAAAACGATAAAACTAATACTTATTTCACCGAATTATAATAGGTAGGTACTGATAAAAAGAAATATAGGTATATGTTTCTTTTTAGTGCTAATTAGCAATCGAAAGTTACAGAAATATTTCGATGGTGACGTTATTGTAAGTTGATTTAGGTATTTTAAATATATGTGCTTGACGAACATAATAGGTACCTAGGTCACATTGATATGAATACACATATTTCCTAAAATATGCGTGATGTGCCCTTTGCAATGCATATTATTTAAATATAAAGTTACCTATTACTTATGTAATCCTTTTTTTTAAATACACCTACTACCGTCAAACAAGCCAACTTTGCCCGTTTTTTTAAGAAAATCGAATATATTACAAGTTTTTTCTATGGGACTTAAGTATATTTTTTCATTTACTACAACTATATGACCATAAGCACGCATTTGCTATGTAAAATATTAAAAAAATAAAATTTAAACCAGGATTTGTTCGATTTTGATGGTGGGCAAAATAATCCGGACTTGTAGCCAACATTGCCCACTTCGATTTTTGACGCAAATCAAGCTCTTATAAATAAGTAGAAAGCACCACGACTACAATTTAAGGCAATCTTGACCTGAGTTTTAAAATACTGTTTGTAGTTTAAATATTTTCGTGATAAAAACAGTGGGCAATGTTACCTAGCGGTTAGTCCCCTTTTCCATACAAGGCCCAACAAACGGTTTAAGATTTTAAGGGTTGTCACATTCCTGCAAAATTATTAAATAAATGTTATTTTCACTTTTCTTTTGTGGGTGTTGGGTGCATATGAATAGACGTTAAAATGGTAATTAAATGAAACATTGTGTTCAAAATTAAATGTTTATTCCAATTTCGTCGACAATTCGACATAATACCGTTGTTTTATTTTTAACATTTCAATAAAGTCAGCTTTAAGCTGTAAATGCTATATCCACAAAATGAGATCAATATATGTCCAAACTTGAATCAAAAGCAAAACAAATCAACAAGTAAGTACCTAATGACAATAATAAAAATCTTTTATAAGTTCCATATGCATAGAGCCCATGAGCAACAAAATCACAATTAGTAGATAAATCACATCACATGGTATATAACAAACAGTCAAAATCACCGCTAGGAATCGTAACAATATTCAGTCAATAATAATAATATTAATCAATACCTTGTTCTGTTCTGAACACTTCAATAACATCAACTTGAAGCTGTACATGCTAAATCAAAGAAATGAGATTAATAAGCGTTCAACGCAATGACTTGATCACCAGTAAAACTGATCAACAAGTAAGTAAATAAGAAAACTTTAATCTAATGTAAGACACAGTAATAAAAACCTTTTATAACATTATATAAGCTCTAGAGCCTATGAGGAACAAAATCACAATTAGTAGATAAATCACATCAAAACTAGGATTATAACAATATTCAGCCAGATACTATCGATCAACATTGTTATAAATTATAGTACTATTCTTAACATTACAATATCGCTACTACCCCTAGTTGAAGTTGTAGGTAAGGCTCCCGCAGACTACAGACTTTCTATTGGCCGATAGTTTAATCTTAATCAGTATGAAGAGAGAGAGAGTATTCTATTCTATGAAGATGATTCAGATATTGCTAGTGTCATTTCCGTTTCGTAGGATATGGCACTAGCAATGTGGGAATCATTTTCCGCTGATATTGCACTAGCAGCCCAATCAGTCTCAACTATCAGCCGACAGAAAGTCTATAAATTTAAAGCTCTATCTAAACTTAACAATAATATTTATTAAAAAATAAGTAGGTATATGTTTCATTAAGTACTAATCAAATTATTCTTTGGATATAAGGAGTCTTAAATTATTTGTTGTAGGTTTATCTAAAACATAAGTTTCATTGTATGTTCATATCTCTAAAATCGACATTAAATATTATTTGACCACGTCTAGATATCATTGGCTCAGGCAAAACCGAAATAATATCGTCTAAATATTGTATGGTGCAAATGTCATCTACAGTTGGGTACGTAAACGTAGTTCCTTTATCAGACTTAGATTGTTTTACCTTACGTAAAAATTTAATTGTGGGTTTTTTATCCATTATTGATAATACTTTGCCAACAAAATGTTTCAAGCTCTTTTTTGTAGCAAATCGAACTATAACCCAATCACATTCTTTTAATTCTTGGTCCTCAACAAAATATTCACATTCCGTTAAATCAATTGGAATATCTGTAGGTTCCAAATTTTCTTTTTCTTCCTGATCTTTTAGACATTCAGAGATGTAATAGCTATGTAATGTTTCGTAGTCTGAATTATCTGTGTCATCTAATTCAATAGTAGAATCTGCAGAAGTTGAACTCGAATCATAAATAAATTGTTTCTTTTTACGTTTCACAGAAACAAGTTCTTGTGCTCTCTTTTCTCCTTTAGAGTTCTTTCGTTGTTTCTTTTTTCTAATGATTTTCGTTCTTTTTGTATCAGTGTTTTCCTTCTTAATTTTTTTCAGACTTTTGGTCGCCTTTCCTTGCAGACATTTTGGCAAATCTCGATCACAGTTAGCCATAAATAGCGTATTTTCAGTCTCAGAAACCTCACTCAAAAAACGGACAGCTGAAGTTGGCCTTGCAGCCTTAATTATCACATCGGAGAGTATAGTTATTTTGGGTGTAGTTATTTTTTTAGAAATTCCACTTGTCCCAGCAATGGGTTCTGTTTCTCGTATGTAATTGCATAAGTTATCATTATTTTTAGACATTAACGGATATTTACTACTACTAGTGGCAAGTTCCGAAATCTGGAAATCATTCGTATACATCACTTTATCCACAGATGGGTACAAGAAAGAGTTAATAGTAGCAATACAATACTTGTTAAGGGTCTCAGGAGTTTTCAAGATTAGAGTTGACTGTTCTTCTAGAGTTTTCTGTCTGTTTTCATCATTTGAGTTTTCGTTTGGACTCTGAATTTCAAACTCTTGATCATTATTTGTACTTTGATTCATATAAGTAAATAGACCAGTTTGATCATTTAAACATAAAACAGTTTCAGGTATTTTATTTTTGTTCATTTTCTTTTTTGTATAACCCTTCAATGTATCTTTCTTGCCACAAATGATATTCAAATCAGTAACTGTCACCGATTTTCCTGGCTCACATTTGACTTTCTTATTTCTTTTAACTTCCATCGTTTTTTGGCGTTCTTGTTTCTTTTAAATAATCTATCAGTGCCAGATCAAGTCCATACGACAGTATTTCCTCTTGCATCTCTGGGATCTTTTTTAACACTTCTTGTGGGTTTAGTGGAAATATTCCCGATGCTTTAAAACCACTCCTAATATTTTTATCCTCATTCAACTTAATAGCTTCCGTTAATTCAGCGATCAGTTTGGGGAAATGTTTTTTGTTCAGTGTTGTCTGGTTTTGATTTTTGAGTTTGTACTGGTACAAGATTTTTCGCCAAGCCTTTTTCAACGGCCCAAAAAATGCAACGTCAAGAGGCTGCGTGAGGTGTGTTGACCTTGGAGGAATGAAAATAAACTTGATGTTACATTGTTCGCATAACTCTACTACTTTCACACTTAAGTGACTAGATAAGTTATCACAAATTACAACTTTAGTCCCTAGAGTCTCTTGTGCCCATGGGATAATTATCTTTTCAAAATAATCTTCGAACATGGCGCTATCGAACCATCCTGATTTTGTGCAGTTGTATCGAGTACCAGGTGGGCCTCCAGTAATCCATTCTGAATATAAGTTTGTTGCTTTATAGACTACATATAAAGGCAAGCATTGACCGCTCGCAATTGCTGTGAACATAAGTGATATATTTCCCTTTGTGGAATTAGCTATCCTTTCTGGATATCTTACCCCGCGTCGAAATATACATTTAGAAGATCCGGGGTCGTCGGAGAGATTGGTCTCGTCAAAGTTAATAATATTCGTTGCTGGGATGTCTTTCAAAGTGATACTTAAATTCTCAAAGTAACTAGCTATTTCTTGTGGTCCCTTTTCCGCTCTCGCTTTCGTTATATTTTGAGTAGTTCTTACACTCAATTCATCTGCGTGTCTAGCCAAAAAACCCTGCACCCACGCATCTCCCGGAATTTTATTCTTGAACACAAGTTCTCGAGATTTTTTTCTTAAATATTCATGCACCAATAACTTTAGATCGAGTTTAGTTAGGGGGGATCCAAAATCACTTGAAGCTTGCAAGACTCTCACAATTTTATTTTCTTCTTCACTTGTCAGTGTCGTAGGATGCCCAACAGAATTTGAATGTAATTTTTTTACTTTATTAATTATGGTACGTCGTGGGATACCAAACTGTCGCTCAGCATCTCTTGACGATATTTGTTTAGATGCAACTGCTTCGCAGGCAAGCTTTAACATCACGTCGGAGTAATTTTTATACGCTCGGGACCCAATTTCACGTCTTGGCTTTCTTGGTCTAATTCTAGACTTGTGTTTGTTTTTCTGAAATTAAAAATAACAATAAAATTAAAGCTAGGTGGATAATCTACTCTAATGAAATATACCCCATATCCTATCCCTATACACAAACAAACATACAATCACAAACTTCACCTCTATACATATACTGGGTGAAATTTTAATCTCTGATTTTCCTCTTACGGGGTCATTGTACTCATCATTATGAACAACTTTTACTATGGAGCCAAACCTGAAATCGTGAAAAATAAATCAGCTGTTCCCTACATTTATGTTCGCGTAACTCGTCAAAATGTAGGGAACAGCTGATTTTATTGATGAGTTAATGATGAGTACGATAACCCCTTAAGAGGAAACGGTGATTAAAATTTCATCCTGTATAAATATACATCAACTGCACTAGGTACTAATCTAATTTATAACATAAGAAATTAAGTACTTTATTTTAAAGTCCTTACTTAAGAAATATGTAATTGAGGTGTTTGATGTTTTGTTTCTCTAGTTTTGCGTCAATTCAACCTGTTACAAAATAACTAAAAGTGACAACCCTGAGTGCTTTTTGATAACGGGCAATGTTGGCATGGATGGGTCTGAATAGTTTAGGGTAACTTTGCCCATCATTAGAAGTTTTGATTTATAAAGTCCTGAATAATGAAACTATATTTAAAATACTCAACAACTGATATTCTATAACATACAGTAAAATACACTTACCTGTGTTTTCGCCATGAGGTAAAATCCACAAACACTTTCCTTAGGAAATTTGCCCGCAAAAACACACACCGCACTCGACAAGTTCTGACAAGTTACTAAATGAACTTTGGAACGAATGCGTTAGATAGTGTTGCCACAAATATAATCAACTTTCCACCCAAATAATAAATGTTGCCATAAAACTAAAATTGTTTCTTATGTTAGAGGATTTGCTTACAAATTGCTTTTAGGGCAAAGATACCTTGATTGGCAAAGTTGGCTTGTTTGACGGTACTTCATAACTTAGCTTTTACAAGATAGGTATTGAATAGGTAACTAAAGATACACCCAAGATCCACAGATAATGCCTATTACTTATGTATTCCTTTTATACTTACGTTATTAGCAACATATTGTTACTGCAGTAAATTAGGTTTTTAATACATACTTAGTACTGCTTGCAGCAACGGTAAATTAATAGGAAAGAAATAAATAAGAAATACCTATCGCTCTTTAATGATATTCATATAACTACACAGAAGGTAAGTACTTACAATACAGAAAAACCATTATTTGAGTACCCAACCTACCCATCATTAACAAAGGTATCACAGGCCATGGGTAACGATAGGTTTTATAAGTACTTACAGTTGGTATAAAAATTATAGATATTGAACTGTTATTAATACTATTCCGACATCCATAAATTTATGTGCACGAATGTACATCTCCTAAACAGCTCAATACCATTGACAACTTAATTTGGTCGGGTTATACGCGGAGATTTAGTATGGAAAAGTAATGAAAGCTAATGTATATGTATAATACATTATTGTATAATGTATAATGTAAGTATTCTCTGTCTACATAGATCGAAAACAGCATTAATACACAAGAGTGTTTTCTGTATGGCCCCTAAAATTTTCAATAAACTCCCGAATAGTTGGAAGGATCTTAATGTCCGTCAATTAAAAAATAAATTAAAGATACTGCTAGAAGGGAAAGCATATTACAGTATCCTAGAATTTCTTAATGACAACATCTAATGCCGTGTAGTAATCAATGTTATCAATACATCTTTGACATAATCTACTTGGAGCAATATTAATGCTATGATGATAATTTTAATTGGCATTTAACATTAACATTGACATTTATTTTAATTTTTTCATACTTTTTTTTTTCAAAATTGACATATTTTACAGTTTTGCTCAGTAATCTATACTAACTTTTATTAATAAATTTAAATATTTGTACGCCACTAAGGCCAAACATGACTGATCTTAAACTATACTGTAATTTAATAACTCGCATGCTCTGTATGTGTACTCATGTTTCCACAAATAAACAATCTTGAATCTTGAATCTAATTTCTCTTAAAATACACCACTTAGGAATCTGAATTTTTGGTCACTATAACTTCTTTAGGAGTACTACTTTTTTTTATAAAATTGGGAAGAAAACTCAGTTTTTAATAGGGAAATCTTGAAATGAAAATTTAAGACCGTGACTACCGCCACCCCACCAATGGCATGGTTTATCTCGTAAACTACTAGAGTACTAATTTTGAAATTTGGGTACTAATTTTATCTTGCAGGGTACTAATTTTCTATGTAGGTTTGAGGGAAGCGACAAGCTCCTGAAACCTGGAATCAAAATTCAAGTTGTGGTGCTGCTGAAATAGCGCGCGAATGTTATCATCGTTGATTTCTCGGTAAATACAAATGTTTCAGTTCTGTTTTTTTTACGAAATGAATCACATTTATGGGTACTAATTATTTGTATACTTAGAATAGCTGTAGCATGCCCCCTGTTTCGGCGCCAGTGGTGGTCCTGCTGAAGTGAGCGTGACTACCGCAGTACCACCTTCAAATACGATTTTCTCGAAAACTACTAAGGTACCAATTTTGTTGTTCGAGTACTAATTAGTACCAATTGAGTACTAATTAGTACCAATTGAGTACTAATTAGTACCAATTGAGTACTAATTATTTACCAAATATGGAAGCGATTGGCGTTGGTGGTCCTGCGGTAGTCACGGACATCAGCAAGCACCACTCAATATCGATGATTCATTCATTTACGATAATGTTCGGGCCTCTGAACTAAAAAGTTAATTGTTTCTCATCTTTTTGGGATTCTATAGTCAAATAGCAACAATGGAACCCTTATAAGTTCGTCCTTTCCCACCAAAGGCATCGCCGAGCAACCACCCTGCCCGCACGCAGCACAATAGGCTAGAAGAATGACAACTAAATTATATGCACATCACATTGTTCAAATTTATTCATTTACAATTAATTATAATTTCACATATCAACCATCGACATTCACACTGTTTACGCATCATACAATTAATATTTCACTATTAAATTAGATCATTATTTATTAGTTCATTAGAAAAATTACAATACATTGTGCACAACATGCCACCGCCCACCGACGACTGTGCTCCGTAGAGAACTTCCTTCAAGAGCAGTGAGCAGTGTTGTCACAGAGCGAGACCACGAGCACAGCGGTCACCGCACTCGCTGCGGCAGTGACCTTATTGTCCTACAATACAAATCTATCGATCGACCATAACACAGCGAAAATTAAACAATACGCAATAAAAATAAACAAGCAAATCGTACATTTTACTTATAGCGTATTTATTATATTAGATTGTTTTGCGCTGGACTTATAATCATAATCAACAGTTCAACATTAAACACATTTCAGTTCAAAAGACTAAATTTCTATTCAACAACTCATTTTAACCTAAAAGATTTTTGTGACTTCGCAGATTGTGACTCCACAACACAATAAGCCGCAAATAACCGTGCTTGTAACTTGCACAAAAGTGTACAAGTAGCTAGCAATAACTAGATGAATAAATGATAAGTGAGTCGCAACGGCAAGCGAGCTACTTGCATAGTTCCGTGTAAGGACAAGCATGTGCGTGCTATATACGCGAACGATTATTTTAATCAATTATTCGAATGGAAGAGCTCACGACCGAGTCATTACAGTGGAAGTGGATAAAGTTTGTTGGTAGACCGCAGAGGAAGTACCGTACGTCTACAGTTTGCGATGACGGAGCGGCGACAGTCGCGCGCGCCGCCCGTCGGCACGACACGCCACATGGCGACACGGCGTCACCACCGAGCTCTCGTGGCGCTTTGTTTACTTGTAAGCAATTACATCACAACCATTAAAACGTAATATTTATAATTATTTTGCCGTTACACCGTCATCGTCATTGTAAAAAGTATAAGGTTACGATTTGATCTCATTATGTTGACACTGCATATCAATGTTTCGTAATAAATTAACTTTATAAAACCATTTTCACAATACTTCCGTCAGCTGCGCGCACCGCCGCGCGCCGCGCCATTCCTTATACTCGAACACTAGTATTTACATAGGAGAAGGTCGCCACCGGCAGCGGAGTCAGCGGCGCCGCGGCTCGGGCTCGGCGACGCCCGGCGCGGGCGGCCGGGCGTCCGGCTCGCGCTACCGGCGCCGCCGCCGGCCTTTGCGGTACCCCTTGCCGTACCAGCCGCCGTCGTCCTGCGCGGCGTCGGGCTGGCGCGGCGGCGACTCCTGCGCGCCGCAGCACGCGCACAGGTAGCGGCGCCCGCGCGCGCGCCGCCACGCGCGCGCCGCCAGCGCCGGCTCGCGCGCCGGCCCGTACCACAGGCAGCGCCGCGCCGCGAAGTGCCGCGCGCACCACGCGCACTCGGGCGGCGCGGCGCGCGGCGGCGGCGCCAGGGAGTGCGGCGGCACCATGAGGGAGTGCGGCGGCACGATGATGGAGTGCAGGCCGGGGTGCGGCGGCACGATGATGGAGTGCAGGCCGGGGTACAGCGACGCGCGGCACAGCAGTACGGCGCGCCGGATGATGGCGGCCGCCAGCGAGCGCGCCGAGCGCGCGCCGCCCGCGCCCTCTGCGCTGCTCGACTCCGACGAGCTCGCCTCCTCCTTGGGCTCGTCCTTCGGCTCTAGCTTGAGACACTTCGCGTCGTCCTCGAGCTTCGGTCGCAGTTCCGAAGCGATCGTCTTGACGTTCTCGGGCGGGTCGATGCGCGGCTCGTACTCGAGCAGTCGCCTGAGCCTCGAGCCCAAGCCGGCGGTGCCGTTGACGAGCGCGTCGGGCGCTGGTCTGGTGTCGGCCGCGACGCCGGGGGGCCCGTGCCCGTTCACCGCGCACGGCGTGTCCGGAGGCCGCCTCGCCATGCGGAACCGGCGCAGGTCCGCCGTGCGACAGCGCAGCGGGGAGCGCGCGCGCGCCGGGAACGTGCAGGCGGGCGCGGGCGGCCGCGCGTGCTCGGCGCGCAGGAGGATTGTGGCTTCACCGGAAAGCATACTGACCTAGAAAATAGACGAGCCACTTCATGCAGAGGCACAACTGACTGACGGTGGAGTCGTCGTGAGGCGCGAGCGAGTAGCGAAGACCCCTTACCTGAAAGGAGTGCAGGTGGTCCGTCGAGCCCGGAGCGTGCCGTCCCCCCGGCGAGGTCGCGGGCGCGCTGGTGGTTGACGGACTGGGTGTGCGCGGGGCGGGGTCGGTCGGACCGCGCAGGCGCGCCGCCAGGTGACGCAGCGGCAACTCTTCGTCTGAGTCGGAGGCGGAGGGCGAGGAGGGCTCCCAGTGCTCGGCGGCGGTGGGCGGCGAGCGCGGCGGGGTGAGGGGCGGGCGGCGCGTGGTGTGCGCCTCGGGCTCCGCCAGCGGCTCGGCGTGCGCCAGCACGGGGTCCAAGGCACCGCGGTATCGCGGCACGCGCAGGCGAAGGCGCCGCGCCACCTGCTGCATCACGGCGTCGCAGCGCGCGTTGATCTTGAGCGCCGCCACCGAGTCCTTGGGCGTCCACTGCAGGTTGACGATGTAGAGAGCGGGGCGCGCGCGCGGCGCGCTCTGCATGCGCCACAGGCGCGGGTAGCGGCGCAGCACCTTGAGGCTGGACCCCAGGCACAGCACGACGTCGGCGCGCGCGGCGTGGCGCAGCGCGCCGGCCCAGTTGAGCGGCCACGCGGCGCGACCGCGCTCGCCAAAGTGCACGATGGAGTCGCGTAGCTCCTGGCCGCACGCGTGGCACAGGCGGCGCGTGCCGTGCGCGTGGCGCGCCGTGCGCTCCGTGGTGTCGAAGGCGCGCAGGTACACTCGGCGGCAGGGCGCGCACAGCTCCGCGAACATGTCACCGTGCAGTTCGGCCAGCGCGCGGCGCGGCAGGCCGGCGCGCAGGTGCAGGCCGTCGCAGTTCTGCGACACCACGAACTTGAGAGCGCCGCGCGCCCACAGCGCCGTCAGCGCCATGTGCGTGAACGTGGGCTGCGCGCGCGACACCTCCACCCGCCTGCACACACACACACGTACAGTGCCTCTGTCACCACGTGACGCTGTGCCTGCAGGGCTGGCAGGTTGGTACTCACCCGACAGTCTCGCCGCGCTGCAGCCGCGTCCACACTCCGTGCGGCCCGCGGTAATCAGGGATGTCGGCGGCTGTGCTGATGCCTGCTCCCGTGTAAACCTGTTTATTATTGTGCCTATTCATTAGTAACATTAAAATAATCAATCATTTTGCTGTTTGAAGTTCACCAAATCAGGTCAGGGTAAGGGTTGTGCATATGACAACCCAATTTATTAAATTAATGAAACCCCTTTTTTGCCTCCTGAAGACAAGATGCAGCAGAAGAGCTGCGGGTGCTGCACCCTAATTGCATAACACACTAGGAATTATAATTACTGACATTTTAACAAAAAAAAAAAATACTAATCTATTATTGCCGAGCAAAGGCCTCTTCTCATACAGAGACAGCACAAGTGTTGATCATCAGGCTCTTTGAAGTCCGGTTGGAGTTTTCACACTTATATTTAACAATAACTAGATGACCCAGTGAACTTTGTAAAACGTGAGGTTGATAATATAGGCCGAATCATGTATGGTTTTAGTTTATTTCGGCAAATTTTTTGATTTTTTGGCTGTTCTTTTGGGTTTTTCTTAATTTTCTTAACCACCTCAGCATTGAGGCGAAATCATTACAATCAGACAAGCCATTTTCAAGGTTTTACAAGCCTATTTCACATCTATTGATTTTTATATAATTATGTAGATTCCAGGTTTCCACACAATTTGTTTTTCTTCACTGATATCAGTAATGCCCAAGATTAACTCAGAAAGTTCGCAGGAGTGCTCTTGGTAACAAAATATACTAGGGACCATGACATTTGGACAAACCAAAGCGAGTGTAGGCAGGCCAGGAAGGCATTTCCTGTCAATGAGCATTGAGCAAATATCACCACTGACTGTCCAAACAACCGCAGCATTCAGCCACAACTGCCATCACCAGCCATGGTTGTGGTTCATCACTTCTTTGCTATACATGTTCATGTAATTTGGTAACCTAGATGCTCTCAAGAGAGATTGCCGCTAACAATATTTTACTATTGGCCTTTTTTGAGGAGTTGGGTTGGATCTGATGAATGTATTTTCGAACTGCTCTGACCTCTAGATTAGCGGATATTAGCCCATTTTATCATGTGAAGTACTGACAATTATGACGCTTCTTACACTGGTAGAAATGCCAGGGAACATTCAAATGCCAGGGGCGAAGTGCTCACCACTAGATGCTTAGCATTCCGGAGAGCGCGCGCGAGGCGGCGGCACTTGTCCCGCAGCACCCGCGGACTGTCCTCCACCTCGGCCGCGCGCTCGGCGGCGCGCGCGCGGCGCAGCGCGGCGGCCGCCGTGCTGGACACGGGGCGGCCGCGGCCCGCCCGCGGGGCCGCCGCGCCCGCCGAGCTGTCGCCGCTCAGGCGCGCGCTGGACCGCACTCCGCCACGGTCCGACATGTGTCCGGCTATCGCCTGCACCCGCTCCGCGACTCGTTTCCCCGTTGACGCCTGCCGCACTTCGGCTCCGGCTTCTTACACATGTCGTTCAGAGCTGACGGTCGATCGCGGCGCTCGTAAACAATCAAAGGAGCCTGTCGTTTTCCGTTCGTTAGATACACACAACCACAGATTAATAATAATTTTGACGACGCTGTATGTCGACTGTCGACGATCTGTCATCTGTCAGGATAAAAAGGCTTTTTTTTTTCTTATGTAGATATTAGTATTTTAATCTTCAGTGATTCGTAAATAATAAAAGAGACTTACTCCACAACCAATGTCTATCGCCACGCCGATTTGGTCACCGGTGCTGTGCTGGTTAAAATAGGTTTACACATACAACTTGTGGCGTGATTTTACTATTACGAGACATAGAATGCAAGTGCGAGCGAAGCTTTTGACTATTCGCTCATAAGCAGTAGCCCCGCAAATTAACCATCCATCTACAGTAAAACTAATCTAATTCAGAGTAGCACACTGTACTGTGCTCCGTATTTTCGTAACGTAGTGCGGCGCGTCAGATATATCATTTTATTAGTTTTCTATAGAAAACACAATATGAGCGCGGAATACGCACCCGTGCGCAGATTTTTTGCTGTAGCCGCCCCGCGCTATGATGGAACGCCTTGCAGTGCGATAATAGTCTTAGGTTTACCGATGGGTGAGGCTAGTGAGCAAGGAACATATTTACTCTACTAGTGAGCCAACGATCTATTTTCGTAGATGTGTTCTTGGCATTACAGTGGGCCACAGATTACTAATATGTAGTAAGGTACGGCGAGTCCACAGAGCGAACCCTTCCAAATTAAGGCGGAACCTTCAGGGTAGCCCGCGAAATTCAAATTTTCTTACGCGTTTTGCAATTTGCAGATCACTGTCAGGTTGTATTTTGATTAAAATATGATTCGCGACCGTAACAAATATGGCTTTACAGAATTATAATCATTAGAATCAGCAATACATCTCTACAAGTTCATATTACCCTATTGAATAACTATTTCATGAAATCATGACTTTTGAGGGCAATTCTAACATAAGGAGTTGTATTGCTGATTCTAATGATGCTAATTTTGTAAAAAAATATTTGATACGGTCGCGAATCATATTTATATCACCATATAACCTTATACTAACCTGCAAATTGCAAAAAACGTAAGAAAAATTTAATTTCACGGGCTACCCTGGCGGGCTTCCTTAAGCATAAAAATCATGGCCTATCACAATGCCAGCGTGTTGCGGTATTTATATTTTAAATATCGCAGCATTACGTAGAGATAGGAGTTGCAGTCACAAATCCAATAATTAATATTGTCAGTTTAGTCAAAATAATAAAGTTTTATTGAGTCATGGATAAAAAACGTTTTGTAGATAACTTAGACACAAAACATGTTTAAAAAAAATGTACTATACTACCCTAGGCAAGTTATTTAAAAAGATGGTTCATTTGTTTGCTACTTACCTTTCATTGAAAAAATGTTATCAATATTATCAACCATATAAAGAATTAAAAACTGGAACAAAAAATACCTAAGATGGCCTATTGTTGTACTATTGCAAAAGTAAATCTTAATGAAACAATAGGAAATTTATATTTAAAAAAAAAACTATTATTACAAATAAAAATTAAATGCTGCATCACTTGAGAACGGCTGGACCGATTTTAATTCGGTTTTTAATAATGCCTTTATTACCAGGAATGTTTATATACGGTTAGTAGAAGATTAAAATGAAAATAATGGAAAACAACAGACAGATCAATCAATCAATCAAACAAACATTTGCAGTTGGGTCAACTACTATGACGGCTAGGTCATTGCGGTCTGTAAGAATTCTGTTGTTTCTATTATGTTTAATTATAACTCAATAGTCTTCATATGAAATAAATAAATGTTATATTTTTTTATTTTTATAATACATAGTAGGTGTATTTAGTAAGAATTTTTGTGTGTTGTTTACATGCAATGAATACGTTGTTTTCCAGTATTGTTACTTAAATTTTTACCTAATGGCCATGGAAAAGTAATAACACTATTGCATAATGTATTTATATCGTGTATTTAAAGAGTGGTGGGGATAATACGACATTAATTGAAACCACATACTGGGTATCATGTTAGTGGTACGTATACCAAAAATGATCAAATTATAATTAACGGTATAGCCACAGGTTTTTTTTTACTTTGATAATTTTACCACATGCTGTGAATACATTACGATTTCACCACGGAAGTCCATTAGGTCATTCACATCAAAACAATTTCATTTACTTATATGCGTAAAACACAACCAAATGCAATGTGCGGCTCGCTACTCAGAAATAATACAATACTGTATTGTATTTCTGACTGAATTTAGACCTAATAACCACAACGATAAAATTCCTATTATCATAAGTAAACAAAGACTGCCGAGGCACACTATTCGTTTCGTAAACTGAGAAGATTGCTACGTTATCAATTCGACATTTTGCTTCTTTATTTTTCTGGAGTTTGGCTTTGGCCCACTGACTAGTGCGTGACGTGCTACCCTTACGAGACCATGTTTTTGGAACGAAGTTCCTTATCGCGCGTTGCGAAAGGGGGCTAGACGGAAAAAATTAAGACCAAAAGTTGTAACGACACTTTTTTTGTAACGACACTTTTCGCTATAGTTATAAGCCGTGCGGCGTGCACGTGTTTCTCTGTCTGTCTCTCTCTCTCTCTCTCTCATAGAAAGCAAGCCAGTTATTTTATATATATATATATATAAAAAATAACTGGCTATATATATATATAATAGGTTGGGGAAAAAGTTTCTTCGCGTTTTTTAAGAAAATTCAAAACATTTTTTAATATAGTTTATTTACATATAACTAAAGTATATAGGTACCATTTTGTTCGATAACTTTTTGCCATCTTCTAGGTAGGGACATGTTCCCATTGCTATAGAAATTTTGGGACTTCTGATCAAAATACCGCGACAAGTGGTTTTGGCATTCCTCTCGTGATGTTAACCTGACACTGCCTATAGAATTCTGAAGAGACCGAAACAGGTGGAAATCTGAAGGTGCAAGGTCAGGAGTATACAGCGGATGCATTAACACCTCCCAGTCAAACTCTCTTAATTTTTGCTGAGTGGCTAAAGATGTGTGAGGTCTAGCGTTTAACATGATGAAAAACCACACCCCTTCTGTTGATTAATTCCGGCCGCTTTCTCTCAACTTCTTGCTTTAATCTCATAAGTTGTTCGCAGTAGAGTTCAGAATCGATGGTCCTGCCTGGTGGTAACAGCTCATAATGAATAATGCCCTTCCAATCCCACCACACACACAGCATCACCTTGTTGCGAGTTAACCCGGGTTTCGCCACAGTCTGTGAAGCCTGACCGGCCTTTGACCACGACTTTTTCGCACGTTCTTGTCGTACGTGATCCACTTTTCATCACCAGTTAGCAGCTTCTTCAAAAATGGTTCGGTTTCAATACGTCGTAATAAAGAATCACAAATGAGTACACGGTTCATTAGGTTTCTTTCAGTGAGCCCGTGAGGTACCCAAAGATTGAGCTTTTTTGTGTACCCAGTTTTTTTCAAATGTGCCAAAACTGTTTTGTGGTCAATTCCCAGTTTTTCAGCTACGTCGTAACTACTGATATGCCGATCTTTCTCCACTTTTTCAAAAATGGCATCCATTTTATCCGTAATAGGGCGACCAGAGCGACGTGCATATTTGACATCAAAATTTCCGGATTGAAAAGGCTTAAACCAAATCTGTGCTACTCTCACAGACACTGCACTAGGTCCATAAACATCGCAATTTTTTTTCGCGGCTTGCGTTGCATTTTTACCTTTTTTGTAGTAAAATTTTAAAATGTATCGAATTTCTTCATTAGATTCACTCATCTTGCCAGTACGAAAAACAAATGAAAATCACACATTTTCCTAATTTGAATTTGGAATTATGTTCTTTAAAATTTAAACTTTCAATGATACCAAAACCAGCCAGATACAAATAGTATAGCCAAAGAGATTTTTATTACAAGTTCATACATACTATAATGCGAAAAGACTTTTTCCCAACCTAATATATATTTTTTATAATGGAACTTCGTACCATCCGGGTGTCCCTTGACACCTCTCAAGTTTTTTTTTTTTTTTTATTTAATTTTATTGCGTGTGAGGGCAGTCTCTGCCTACTCCTATGGGATCATATGGGATTATGGGCATGAGTAAATGTATCTATGTATTTATGTGTTTATATCGTCGGGTCTAACCATCTAAATCATAAAGAAAAAAATATCACCCCTGATGAAATACAAATGGCAATATGTTTAGCCATCGAATCTTATAGTGAAATATTTACAGAATATTATCATTAGATATCACAAAAATTCTGAGATTCTGTTCGCTCTGGGTTTTTTTCTCTTACTTGATGATCATTCTCCTTTGCTTCTTTTTCTCGTATTTTTCATTGTTTTTTGTAATAAAACATTAGAATATACTTCTATAGGTAACATTTTATAGTTTGTAAATTGCATTGTCCAACACCTTGGGATTTTATCTATAATGTTGTGCATCTATGTAAATACACTTAAATAAATAAATTACTTTTAATTTGACTTTGAGCGAGCTTTCAGTTTATTACCCTGAACGTTTTGGTTTCAAATTCGATACCGAATCCAGAATCCATGGCCATTCCGGATGTTTACCGCCGACTAAAGTTCAGTTCGTTGGCATTCTGTTATTAAAATGTCAAAGTCTGTGGAATGTCCAAGTTGTCAATGTCATTGTCAAAACCACTCAAAAAGTTCTTTTGGAAGTTTGGCAGGTGAGATGTGTATGAATTTATTGAAATGGTCCTAAAATCCGATAAAATCTGGCTGAAGACTAGTGGTTTCTGTTTATTTTTTATCAAATCATATTATATTGACAGTGGTGTATCGCTTGCAAATCATATTTAATTTAATACCATCGTTTTTATTCCAGTTTGACACAACATTGTCGTCTTCAACATGGTAAGGAAATATTATTAGTTCTGGATTTTCGTAAATTGTTAAGTAATTAATATATATTAATGCATCAGTGCTAATAATATATCATATCAGTAGTGATTAAGTGAGCAATGGTGTGATCCCGCGTCGGAATGCTTGACTTATAACATTATGTTGTTGTTGTGTTACAGCCGCGCGAAATCAAAGATATCAAAGACTTCTTACTGAAGGCACGCAGGAAAGACGCTAAATGTGAGTTATATTCTAGGTATTTTTATACTACAGTGATTGTAACATTTTTATATCGGTTATACATTACTCTAATTTGGGCAGTGTGTAGCTCTTGTCCTATAAAAGATCTTACCTGCTACCCATATGAGTAGAAAAATTTCCCAGATTCTGTAATTCTATAATTCTATATTCTGTAGTTCAGTCTTATGACAGATGATTGCACCTTATATTAAAAATCTTTTTTCATGTTTGCAGCCGTCAAGATAAAGAAGAACCCTGAGAATGTGAAGTTCAAGGTGCGATGCTCGCGGTTCCTGTACACGCTGGTCATCACCGACAAGGAGAAGGCAGAGAAGCTTAAGCAGAGCTTACCGCCAGGTATGTGATCAATCAATGAATGAAATATGTGCATCATGTTAAATGCATTCTTGAATCTCTTTACTACTGAGTTGAAATCCGAGTTAACAATGAACTAGTTAAGCATACAAAAATTATGTTTAATTTTGTGATTCCGTTATTAATAAATAACAAAATCTTATAAAATCGGATAATTATTATAACACTAATAGTTATTTGTACTTACTTATTTGTGCAGTGATGGATTGTGAAGATAACTTAGTTAATATTGATGGATTTTTATTACATATTGTTATACTACAATAGACATTGTTTGTTTTGTTTCCGTACCCACCATTTTGTCTTGTTTCTGTTTTGTTCATTGTCACTATGACCAAAACATCTAAGCATGCTCTTCCTACTTAAATCTTGTACCTATATGTATATCGTAGATTCATGTGTAAGCAACATTCAACATTGTAGATTTAGTATGTAGCTATTTGATACTTACACATCAGCTAAGGAGCTGCTTGTGTGTCTAATAAAATAATAATAATGTATTGCGTTGGATAGTGCAATACTGTGGAAGTAGTAAAGGCATAACCACATTTTACAGGAGGAGCAAAAAGCTATTTTTTTTTTGTCTAGGACTCGAATGGCCTCATTTTATTGAATTAGGTATTAATATACTTGCTACCAAACAACCACTTGTTAAAAAATTACCTCTAAAGAATCATTCATTTTCAAAAAACAAGGCTTTTCTCTCAATTTAAAAGTAAACTACTTAAACCAAAACATACCGTAAAACTGAATTACAAAACAAAAATATATCAGAAAATCTCAACAAATTAAACTTTTACTATTGTTCTTATTTATTTATTTTTATATCTATACTTAAAATTAAATCACAATATAGTAATAGGAACAATGACAATGTCTTAAAATTAAAAACTTAATTTATAGAATATTAATAAGTCAAAGAACTCCCCAGACTTCTCTATTTTAGTAACAAAATAAACTTCTAAAAACTAATCAATAAAATTATTATTTTATTATCCGTGTCCACAACCAACCCACACAACAACCACACAAGAATCCTACAAGAATCACTGTATAAATGAGCACTTAGTTTGCTATTTAATCCATTAAAAACTACAACTTGCTGTCACTGACACCAGGTGACACCTAAATCTATGCCTAATAAAAGCGCGCTATTGAATGTTTAGCAAAAGAAATCAACAGCCCGTGAAATCGGAAGCATTGGTGTAACATTATGTTGTAGACTGTTTTTTTACTTTGCAGTAAACCTCAATCATAAAATAAAAATATCTATATGGGGAATTGGGAAGGGGAAGTATTTAACTATTGAACTAAGTTAATTTGATTTTTGTTTGTTACAGGTCTCCAGGTTAAGGAAGTTAAGTGATGTGACTAGATTTAAATTAATTAAAAAAAATTAAAACTTTGTTGTCTATTTTAATTTCTACCACAGCCAACACTCAACTGTAATATAGGTCAGGTTTATTGATAAACGTTGCTTAAATTTTAGTTCTGATCGTTAAGAAGCAACTGTTAAACCCTTATATTCTGTAAATGTATACAGTCAGTAGCGTGCTCTTGTGGGTATATTAATAACTCGTACAAGAGTACCACTAAAAAGTAACTAGATGGCGCTAGTGTTTAGTTGATATTTTAACTTGATTAAATCATCTGATAAGTTTTTATATAGTGTCCCTTTATGTACAATTGACGTACATTTAATTTTTATGTTAAAATTGAAAAAGTTAATTGAATTAAAATTCACCCGCCAACAGGATGGCGGGTTACTTTTTAATGATATTTGCTACGCATACAGGCACGTAAATTTATACTTATTTTAATTCAAAAAACGTACATTTATATAGTTTATTTTTGACCTATTTGGAAGTCAGTCATTGTTCGTGACTACCGCAGGACCACCAACGCCAATCGCTTCCATATTTGGTAAATAATTAGTACCCAATTGGTACTAATTAGTACTCAAACAGCAAAATTGGTACCTTAGTAGTTTCGAGAAAATCGTATTTGAAGGTGGTCCTGCGGTAGTCACGCTCACTTTAGCAGGACCACCACCGGCCCCGAAACAGGGGGCATACTACAGCTATTCTAAGTATACACATAATTAGTACCATAAATGTGATTCATTTCGTAAAAAAAAAACAGAACAAACGTTTGTATTTACCGAGAAATCAACGATGATAACTTTCGCGCGCTATTTCAGCAGGACCACGACTTTGAATGTTGATTCTAGGTTTCGGGAGCTTGTCGCTTCCCTCAAACCTACATAGAAAATTAGTACCCTGCAAGATAAAATTACTACCCAACATTCAAAATAGTACTCTAGTAGTTTACGAGATATACCATGCCATTGGTGGGGTGGCGATGGCGGTAGTCACGGTGTTAAATTTTCATTTCAAGATTTCCCTATTAAAAACTGTGTTTTCTTCCCAATTTTATAAAAAAAAGTAGTACTCCTAAAGAAGTTATAGTGACCAAAAATTCAGATTCCTAAGTGGTGTATTTTAAGAGAATTTAGCTTTCATTACTTTTCCATACTAAATCTCCGCGTATAACCCGAGCAAATTAAGTTGTCAATGGTATTGAGCTGTTTAGGAGATGTACACTCGTGCACATAAATTTATGAATGTTGGAATAGTAATAACAACAGTTCAATATCTATAATTTTTATATCAACTGTGTACATATATAAAGATACATATTAAGAAGCAAAAAAAACCTATCGTTACCCATGGCCTGTGATACCTTTGTTAATGACGTGGGTAGGTAGGGTACCTAATCAATAAATTGTTTTTCTGTATTGTAAGTAGGTACCTACTTTCTGTGTTGTTAAGTGAATATCATTAAAGATCGATAGGTATTTCTTATTTATTTCTTTCCTACTAATTTACCGTTGCTGCAAGCAGTACCTAAGTATTAAAAAACCTAATTTACTGCAGTAACAGTATGTTGCTAATAACGTAAGTATAAAAGGATTACTTATGTAATAGGCATTATCCTACTACTAATACCTACTTTGTTAAAGCTAGGTTATGAAGTAGTAGGTGTATTTTTAATCGAAATCAAGCATAATTCGAATAAGTTTTATTAATTAAAGATCGAATTGTAGTCGGATAGGAAACGCCGACCTCATCTAATATGATTGACGTGTAAAAGTGTTTGTAAAAACCTATTTAAAATATGTAGCAAAAAGAAACGTCAATTATTATGGCAATATAGACAAAAAACTTCCGAAATGAATCAAAGTAAATTTAAGAGTTATTCAGAATTGCTTAAAAAATATTTAACTCAACGCGCACAACATATACATAAATTTGAAAGATCTAATAAAAATCTAAGACTACTTGGGAAATAAACCAAAAAAACTAAACGCTACCGTCGTGGAGGTGATGCGAATATTTAGTTTCTGAACTAAGTAACGAAACAGACAAGCCATACATTTTTACTCATATGTAGAATTTGTGAAGTTAGGGTCGGTAGAGTTAGGCCGTGTAGATTCAGAAGCTTGGCTCTACATGAGATCTGATATTTTTTTCACAGGGCAATCCTTATGTGGTCGTCTTGGCAACATTTTACATGAAATGTTTTTGGTGGGATTTCAGTTCTTTTTGTAAGTTGCTAGGCAGTCTTTTTAGTGTTTATTTTTTCTTCTTTTTATTTTATTTTATCTGGGGGCACGGTAGTGTTTTTTTGTATACTGAACTTTGTTTACATACCAAATTTCGGCTTTCTAGCACTTCAGGAAGTACCCTAACATTTTGAAGTCTCATACAAACTCCACCCCCCCATTTTAGGGGACGGGGGGTGAAAGTTATAAGTTTATGATTTTTTTTGTTGGTGGTACCTATACTAAACTTAGATTACATACCAAATTTCAGCTTTCTAGCACTTCAGGAAGTAGCCAAACATTTTGATGATCATCAGTGTGTCAGTGTATCAGTGAGCGTGTCAGTGACGAAATCGGTGTATTTTAGATATCAATAAAATCTAAAGTATTAGAGCTATTCAATTGAGACTTTGTATGTTTAATTAGTCTATTATTGACATAATATCCTGAGAATATGAACTATCTGGTACATCGGAAACCAACTCTATGAGGGTTAAAAAAAGCGACGAAACACTTCGAGAAAAGGTACCTAAGTAGTGCCCTTGCGCTTCCCTTAGCTCGTCTTGGCGGGGTATACTGCCGTGCCCCCAGATATCAGGGCTACTTGTGACTTGGTTGATTTTTGTTTCGAACACACATTTTAAGACCAGTTCGTAAACGTGATGGCGGCAAGCAAAGAGTAGTAATTCCCTGTCTAGCATTTGTTCCAAAAGTACACAAGCTCCTTTCAATCGCCCTGTATTAGACGCAGTTGTGTCACAGCACATTATTTGTGCGTTCAACACAGCTTTCGCTTGATCCTGGCCGGAAGAGCTCTCCAGTTTGGGTACAGCCAGTAGTTGTTCCTTTTCTCCAAATGAAATTAGAATTGGCAGGCGTTCTTCTTTAGAACTTCTCACGTCAAGTCCAGGTAATAATTTCCCATCCCAGTGAACGGTCACCATTTCAGGCATATTATTCTGAAAATCTGATTTTATAGATTCCGCTCTATGTTTTCGACTCTGTGTGCGAATACATTGAATAGACGATTTGTTTATTGGAAAATCATCACAGCTAAGATCTAGTGCTACTACAGCCTGAAGTATAGACAGAATCCCTTATACCTAACTTAGGCGTGATAAAGTCTTAACTTCCTCTTTTTTCAGTAGTTTCAGAACTTACCATTTGAGAGGTGGATGCCAAGGGTTCCTCAAGGCTTTTATCAGAGCTGGCAAGTTGATCGTGATGTCCTCCCGTTTGAATAGAATCTTGCGTAGTAACAGATGACGATAAACCTCCGAAACACATTTGCTCACATCTTTTTTTCTCTTCATTTAATTTCCTTTGTCTTGCCCTTTCTTCTTTTTTGGCTAACTTTTTGTCTACACCCGCTAAACACCCTGGACGCCCTGGTTCTCTTTGTTTTTGTAAAAATATTTTATCTTATTCAATTTTCATCCTTTCCAAAGCATCAGCGTGTACTATATCAAATAAATTATCTAAATTGTTTTTAAAGTCCTCCTCACGGCGCTTGTAAATATCTTGTATTTTTTTTGAATTTTTTCGCAAGTCCCTCCAAGCATGGTGAAGATCCACAAGTTTTTTTACACAGTTAGGTATAGCTCTGCTAGGGATTTTAGCTTTTTCCTAAAATATAATACACTCCCGAATGACGAGATTAGCGCTTTCACTAACAGTCAATTTAACTTCGCGAATCTTAAAAAAAAGAACTTGACGATTAGACGGTAACTTTGCGCCTGTTATTTGATAATTTACGTCACCAACTAAGAAAACATATTTTTTATTGCTTCTTAATTCCACTGCCATCTTTTAAATGTAAAAGAGTACGTGTTAATCGCGAGAATAATTGAGAACAAATTACAAATGCCGTGAATACGCACCGCTACTGCCGCGCAACATGTATGAACATGATTCGATGCAAGTCGGCACGGGTTATCGTACTCCAAATAAGGTAAAAAAAAACACCGAGTGTTTTAGAGGCAAATGAACAAAACTAAGACCTATAAAAATAAGGGACACCCTAACAATCACTAAACATATTTTAGCCAGTAAATACTCAATGTTCATGTTCATGGCCCCAAGTCTAGCGCTCGATATATTATATTATTGAAGCTGAAATCGTACGGTATACATGGTTCCCTGTTCCAGTGGATACAGTCTTACTTAAAATACAGAAGCCTACTCGTTTCTGTCAGAGGCTACTTGTCGTTACCAGTTAGTGTTACGTCGGGCATTCCACAGGGATCGCATCGATTTAGGGCCCCTACTTTTCATAATTTTTATTAACGATCTCATGACAAAATTAGCATGTCCCTGTCTTTTATATGCCGACGATCTGAAGGTATTTACGTCGATAAAAAACACCTCCGACTCTCCGACTCAATCCCTTCAGAAGGATTTAAATAACATTACTGACTGGTGTACCTTTAATCGAATGATATTAAACATAAATAAAGGCTTTGTTATAACTTTTACGAAAAAACGTATAAAGAACACCTATGACTACCGACTCGAGGGTCAATTGTTAGAACGAAAGAAAGTAGCCAGAGATCTCGGTGTGTTGTTTGATGAACATGATGAACTAACTTTTAGAGATCATTACAATAACATTACGAATAGAGCATTGAAACTTCTCAGTTTTATATCTAGGTCTACCAAAGGATTTAAAAAACCTCTAAGCTTCATATTACTTTATAAAACTCTAGTAAGAAGTATATTGGAATACTGTTCCATAATCTGGTCACCGTAATACGCAGTACACTCTGATAGAATTGAGAGAGTGCAAAGAAAATGTGTTAAGTGGGTCTCGTACCGGTACGGATTCTCTAGAACGCTACAAAGCTATTCCGAGCGCCTTCTTAAGTTCAATTTGGAACCTCTGCATGCTCGTCGCAGACAGCAAGACTTAATAAACCTGCATAAGATCCTACATTCCAACTTGGACTCTTCAGCTCTGCTATCCCTCATAAACATCAATACTAGGTATAACACCCGGATACCGAAGACTTTTGCACTTGGGGCCTGTAGTCTCGACTTAGATAGCAACGCTGTCGCAGACTGCCGATCGCTAAATAAAAACGAAAGTACTCGCTTGCCGTAGCGATGCTTACGACAAATGCAAGTCTCTACATTCGACATACTGTGCAAAATTGTACATATCCTTGACAAAACGGTGTTGTTATCGGATGTAACGATATTTGGTAGTCTCGACTCTCGAAGTTATAGATTGTCATCGGTGTATGACAGAACACTGTCGCAAAATTTATGATTTTCATAATGTTTACCGATAAAGTTTGCGGGCATTTTTGGCAGCCCGCAAAGTGATTCGATAACATCGTAAACTATAATGTTTTGGTGTTTGCAAGTAATTATTAACAAAAATTATGTAGAATGGGCGGACTCGAAGCTGTGTCTGTGTTTCTATACCCACGAGGCTTTTAAGTTCACCTATTTGTTGGATCCGGTCATAATACATGCGAATGGGCGTCGCCGACAATCACCGCATTAGAGGGAGCCAAAGACATTTAAATAGTGTGCGTTACCCCAGCAAAATAATGTCGAAAATAGTAATTTAAATCTTATAGATAATTTGTTGCCCAGCTTCTGTAATTGTTACGCACATTTTTAAATTTGTATCACTTAGAGTTTTTTAGTTATTTCACAAAAACATATCCTGCTGGGGTAACGTTTATAACGTTACCGCAGCCAGACATTATTTTTATTAAGGGAAATTTGAAACGAATATTAGCTATATAATTAGTTGTCTAGACGAGGTAAATGTTACACCTTATATTGTATTTGTTCTTTCTTCGGCTGCGAAGTTATTTGAGATCCTGCTGGAGTAATGTTTGTGGTTTTGCTGGATCTCTGAAACGGTTATGCAGATTCTTATCATCTTTTGTACATAACTTTTTAGGAATTAGTTGTAATTAGTCGTGCATTAAAAAAAAAAACAAAATAATTCACCGTTAAAAGGTTATTTAATTAAATATAAAAACACTTAAATAGGTCCTACCGCTCTAAATAAGAGCTCTAAAGACTTACTCTAAACGTTGTTATGTAGCTTGTAACTGCCTTCAAATGTATCTGACGTTTGATTGGTATCCTCTAGGTAACTAAGAAATTATGATGATATTCAGTTCTCCACGTTCACGGTCAAAATGCGCGCGGAGTTTTTTGACCACCGATAAACCTGTATGTGGATATCTAAACTGAATTTTATATCAATAATTAGTTGCTTAGTTCAGTTTTATACTTGTAAAATTTCAGCGTAGTACATACAATAATTAACGAGATAATAAAAGAAAAGTCATTAGGAAGCGCCAGATCGTGGTAACCCGACCAAGTTTAGGTGGTTACAAAAAAGCGACCGCGTAGTACATTATGCTATCTTCTAAAATGTTTAGTATAATACACCTTACAAGTTCGGTACAGACGCGTACACTGTTAAATACATAACAATATTATAATATCTGTAGGTAGGTGTGGGGCTATGAAAACATTATTATTATTATTATCTTTCGGCTCCTTATTTGATAGGTATCTATTATTATGTGGAAAATTGCACATACTTACCAAGAATCGACGATAACGTCCAGGTAGGACGCGGAAGGGGTACTTCATTGTTTGCATAACGCACTAAACTTGCCCATTAGTCACATAATTCGTCTTGTAGAGTGCGTGTGCGCTTCCGCAATTCCGCTTTCTATTTTTGCAAATATTTAACGAGTGCGTGAGAGTTAATCAATAAGTGTGTACCTAATTACTTTTATAATTAATGTGGACTGCTCCTCTTGAGGACCATAATTATTCTGTGTGCGGCTTGATGAATTCACGAACAAGGTAAGCTTGCATAATGTATGTAGATACATTATGCAAGCTTACCTTGTTCGTGAATATAAATAGTTGCTATATTATTATTATTAGTACATTTTGATAGGTACCTATCTAAAATAGTACAATTTTTTTAAAGGTATAAACTACTAAATATTGAATTTTAAGTACGCACAGCTCCAGACCAAGCTATACATGTCCAGTATAAGCTGATCTCGCATTGTATGGGATTTCCTTACAATGAGAAGTCAGCGTAAACTGGAAATGTATAGCTTGATGTGTAGCCGTGTGTACTTAAAATTCAATATTTAGTAGGTACTTAGTTTTTAAAAGCAAACATTTTACCATGATTTTACCTCAACTTGCGTACCTAGTTATTACTAGGTATTTATTTCCACAAACTCCTTGGATAAAGTAACTCTGTCTATAAGAAATTCATAAACTTATACGAGTATGTACATCCAAAAGAGTAGTACCTTCACATTTCAAAAAGTCACGTACAGTCTCCACAAGTACAGAAACCTACTTAAACCATTTTTATTTGTTATATGTGATGGGCACATTATCGATATTTCTGGACCTTATGAAGCGACTCAAAATGACGCTACTATTTTAAATAATCTTTTAGATGGTCTAGGTAGAGTCATTCATTGGCTTTTACAGTTCGGCGATATATTCATTTTAGATAGAGGGTTTATTGACTCTATACCCATGTTTGAATCCCATGGATATGTTGGCATAATGCCAGAATCTCAGGCAAGAAGGGCTACTCAATTGAGTACAATCCAGGCAAATAAATCAAGAATGTGCACCATTTGCCGGTGGCCTGTTGAGGTAGTAAATGGTAGGCTGAAACGTGATTTTAAGATTTTTCGTCATGAATATTGTAATGTAGCCATGAGCCATTTTTTCACAGACCTTAAAATCGCTGCGGCTTTAACGAATGCTTTTCACGTCGACATAATAGACAGTCCTCATGCAAGAGATTTTATAAATATAGCTAGAGAGCGACTGAATGTTGACAATAACTTGGCAGATTACGTGTACGAAAAAAGATTAAACCGAAATAGAGCCCATTTCGAAAATATTACTGTTGAGCAGAATAATGTTACCGCATTTCCAATATTGACCGCTGAAGAATTGACCCTTTTCGCTGTGGGCACCTACGAAATAAAACTTGCATCCAGTTATTACAGTGAACATGTACGCAGCAGTGGATCATTTCTTATCCAACAATATAACGGAGATCTTAACGATCTGTCAGCATTTACTATGCCATCCAGTGACGTCCAACTCATACTCTTGATTCTACTCATACTAAAACTCATACTCTCTATTATATTCTTGATCTGGCAGTTTAAGTAGTTTATGCGGCCTACCCAAATGTCCTTTCTTTGGTATTGTTCGTCGAATCGTTGAGCTCCTTAAGTTCTGAGTTGAGCTGCACGGTTACTGACAAATGCGTGCACTGACTGGACAGGTCCACTTAATCTGTGTGGTTCTTTCCTCAAAAGACCATTTCAGATACCAATCTACATGGTTCTCAAACATTATGTCCGATTTTTTTATATACACATTGACATTGTTGAATTTTATATACACAATGACATGAGTATTTACTTGTAAAGTAGTATGTTATTTTAATTATTGTGAATGTGAGGATTATGTGGGTCATTGCTTTTTTTTTCGCAGTTAATTTTGATCATGATCTGGCAGATTGAGTAATTTATGTGGCCTACCCAAATGTCCTTTCTTTGGTATTGTTCGTCGAATCGTTGAGCTCCTTAAGTTCTGACTTCCTGAGTTGAGCTGCACGATTACTGACAAATGCGTGCACTGACTGGATAGGTCCACTCAATCTGTGTGGTTCTTTCCTCAAAAGACCATTTCAGATACCAATCTACATGGTCTTCACATGATCTGACCAAGATTATGTCTGGACTTTAAAAGAGACTGTGACCTCTGAGTTTGTTTCGGCCTTTCTTCTCAGAGTAGTCAGATAGGAAACGCCGACCTCATCTAGTTTAAAAATATGATTGACGTGTAAAAGTGTTTGTACAAACCTACTTACAGAAATAAAATCATTTATCATTTATCATTTATCATTTATCATTACGAGCACACATAAAGAGTAGACATATATCGTCGAAAATCTACCACTGCTACATATTGATACATCAGGACAATCGTGGAATAGAGTGCATAAGAAACTATTGCTGCTCATGTTTCACAGGTCGCAGGACAATTGGCAGTTGTGCCCACATTATGTGCCTAGTTTGGTTTTTAGGATGGGCTAGGCACCAAGACGTTATTAGGCGTCCTGCTCTGTTTCTCGATATAATTATCATCGATGACGATGATAAAATAAAATTTGATCTAAAATAAAATTTGTATTTCTTAGTTTTAGCCAGGTCTCGAGCCAAGAAAAATAGTCGGGCGCCCCTAGGAGTCAATTGCTCAGATATAAACACAGGTACCTCCTCGTTGCTAGTTATTCCAAGATGTTTCGCCTAAAGTTTACTAGTGTTTTTAATGTCATGCGACTTTGCCTTTTTTAGCAGATTAGTTTTCAGCATAGTCGAGTTCAGTTCAACAACTATGGGAGTGCTCGTAAAACCCTCTTTCTTACTAGGCAGTCGATAAATGTCTTTAAAGTCGCGAGAGTCCATCTCCAGGCTTAAGTGTCTTGCTAAGTTCGTGACCATATTCATTAAGTCAATGTTATTTTCTCGAGGTTTTTTAGGGACGTGTTCTTTATGCAGGATTTTTTACTGCTTCTTTGTAGGTCCTCGATCTTATCCTCTAGCAAGACAATATGTTCCCGGTCTTTTTTACCTTGTACCTCAAGCATTTCAATTTTCTTACGGAATTCTTCATTTTGATAAGATCAATTTGCAATGGCCGCTTCTATGTTATTATTTGTTATCTGAATGTCCTTGAGATTCGAAGTAATAACTTTTAGTTCTTTGCCTTGAGTTGAATTAAAGGAAGTTAACATCTCTTTGATTTCGGCCTTGAATTTAGTAAATTCCACTGGTAGGTCATCTTCCCTTAATCTCTTAGTCGCATATTAATATAATTAGTGGGAGTAGTGTCCATTACTACGCTGATATATGGATCAGAGAGAGATTTATCCATTTTACCGTCCATATTACCCGACCAAAGTACTAGGCTGCGATAAATACAAGGAGTTAATTAGCTGTCGGGTCCAGTTAGGTGGGCTATATGCAGATGTATGAATAGGCACAACTGGTGGTAAGCGTGAGCGCAGGTCAAGCGATCAATGACAGCTTAGTGGGACGGTGTTTATCCTTGAAATAGGCGGCACTTAGCCTAGATTAGGTGACGTCCTCGAGCAGGCACTAATTATTGGGCGTGACCCAAATAGGTACCGCCTCCTGCGCGTACGCTGATTAGTTGTTACAGTCTTGTGTACTAGGGCAACAGATCTGTTAAGTAATATCGTGAATCGGTACTCACGCGCGGCGAACTGCACTGGACACCTGCGTTTCTATGCTGTCCTATTTTTTCACTGGATTTAAATTTACTTTATAGTTGTGATTTTATTTATTAAATGGATTATAACGGATCTAGTGCACGTCTGCACCTTGTGGCGGTCCGGGGGAAAGGGGATATTGCCCTTTGACATTGTGTCACCCTATGTAAAATATCTGTATTTTTATGGTGTACTTACTAAACAGTTTTCTATCTATCTATTGAGATCTCATATCTCTACCATGTTTTATAGATTCATTTGAGGTTGAAAGTACATTTTTATTAGTTTTCACAAATATGGCTACTTCAAGGATGTGAAGGCATGGGAAGGTTAACAATGAGACACCAAACCTTAAAACAGAAAGTACCAAACCATGGTAAGCAACCGATATTGTCGGCAGCTTAAGTTTTTTTTTATAAATTATGCAGCATACAGCAGCATACACGCCCATGTACTTGAGTCTTTTAAAAAAATGTCCTCTGCCTGTGCCTTCCCGGTTAACTGACTGCCAATTAAGATCCCTAGAAATTTGTGATAGTTATACCTATTGTTTTCCTACAGTTTGACTAGTGCAATTTATATTCATGGCTCTCATGGATATCCGTTGGTAAAAGTGAATGATTTAGGATTTTTGGAGATTTTTAATTCACTTTTCTTATTGTCGAGCCACTTTATTAAAATGCTGAGTGCATTGTTAATGTCATGTGGATAAGTATACAACGTGTCTCGTGTAGCCAGTATCTAGAATTAGAATGTGTGAACTTAGGAGAGGATTTTGATATTGGAGATTAAATAAAATGATTTGCGGTTGTGTGTTATTTATTTATAGTATACGAAGATCGGACGATTTGCTCCCTTCAATGATATTTAAATGTGTTTGGCTCCCTCTAATGTGGTGATTACCCGCGACGACCGTTCGCATGTAGTATGTCCGGATCTTATAAATAGGTGGACTTAAAAGCCTCATCCGTACATAAACACAGACACACCTTCGAATACGCCCATTCAGCATATTTTTTGTTAATAATTACTTGCAAACACCAAAATAATACAAGTTTACGATGCTAACGAATCACTGCGGGCTGTCAAAGCATTTTTGCGACACTGCTAGGTCAAATACCGATGACAATCGACAACTTTGAGTGTCAAGACTACCAAATATCGTTTAATCCGGATCCTTGGGACTTAGTGACGGAATTTGGTCGTAAAGTGATCGCTATCTAAGTCGAGACTCTAGGTCCAGGTCTTTACAAATAACACCTCATATAACAACCCTATCGTAAGAATGTGTCGACTTTACAATGAGATTTCAAAAGACAACAACAGTATTGACATAGATAAATGATTAGTCTCGCTGCGCTCGACTAGATACCGCCCGAGTACTCGTCAAATGCGGCAAAAAATACTACGCCGAAGTCGGATTACCCGAGCCAGTCACACTGCAAGCTGTGTGTGACGTGTATGTGCCAAATGTTTTATTAAATTCTGGGCATAATCCGAAGTAAAATGCCAGTTTGCGTAGTGAAACTGTATAAAAATAATACTACAAGAATTAAGAAGGACACTGGTATCACATACCATCATTAAGTATCGTATAATTTCGAAATTTTAACATAAAATAACATGAACCCTAAACGCCATTCAGTGTTACCGCGTATACAAGAATCAAGTTCCCCGTGGATGAGATTTTTATAATGTGAATTTATTGTTTTTGTATTTTATTATATAACCTATTTCATTTATCTAACCTAGTTATTATATACTTAACCTAGTTCTATAAATTATTTAATGTTTATTTTTGTAATCGATACACATAAGGTGTAAAAATGTTTGGTGACACTATTTCAAGGGGTGATTCTGATCTGGCCAAAGCTTTCGACACCGTCATGATTTCTCTCCTTGTGGACAAGTTAGATAAGATTGGTATTCGCGGAAATGCTCTAAACATTTTTAAGGATTTTCTCTGTGACCGTACGCAAAGAGTTAAAATAAAAGAATACGTTAGCTCTGATGCTGGGGTTACCTATGGCGTCCCACAAGGCAGTATACTTGGCCCAAGTCTCTTCTTGATTTACATAAATGACCTGTGTCAGTTGCCACTTGTAAACGGCAAGATCGTTACCTATGCCGACGATATGGAATTAATATTCCATGGAGGGATCTGGGACGAAGTTCGACGAAGCGCCGACCTGGGACTGCATAGGGTAAGCAATTGGCTGAGATCTAACCGACTCACTTTGAACCTTTCCAAATCCACTTTTCTCCAATTCTCTTTTTCTAAAACTAAACCTGCCAATTTAGATATTAGATTACACGACTGCAGCTTGGCTTCTTCAGCGTCATGTTCATGCTCTACTATCACTAAGTCTACATATGTAAAATACCTTGGTGTGGTTCTGGATGAAAAACTTGGCTGGCGACAGCACATAGACCTCACCACAACGCGTATCAGAAAACTTGATTTGGCCATTTAAAAAACTTAGACACGTAGCAGACTTCGAACTCCTTCGCACTGTATACTATGTGCTCATACAGTCAGTCGTGGGATATTGTGTTACTATATGGGGTGGTGGATGCAAGACTTATATGATTCACCTGGAACGGGCCCAAAGATCTCTGCTTAAAGTCAAAACTTTCAGACCCTTTAGACTTCCCACCAAAGTCTTATACGAGAAGTGTGAAGTACTCACAGTAAGACAGAATTATATTCTGCAAGTGGTTTGTAAGCAGCACAGTATTACCCCTTATAATGCACAAAGCAATAAGAAGCGTACTATAAAAAAACGTTTGCTTACCTTTACGCTGTCACACGGCGTCCGCTAGGCGACAGCGGGTATATCTTGCCGCTTTTCTTTATAATAAATTAAATAAAATCCTGAACATAAATCCCCTAACGACTCGTGAAACAAAAAAGAAGGTAAAAATCTGGCTACTGACACAGGACTACAACGCTACTGAAATTTTACTGCAATCAACACATATATTTAAGAACACAATTAAATGGTATTCACACACATACACACACACACAAAAATACACACACAAATACACATACACACTCCCACTCACACCCAACCAAGCCCACATGCACATTGACATATCTGCACCCTTATTTCTTATATTATTTTGTTTCATCCTAGCTGAATTGCAATTTATTCTAAATTTGTTACAAGCTTTTATTTTTGCATTATTTTTTAAATAATTGTTTTTTTTTAATTCAATTATAAATCTAAATTTTTAATCCTGATTTTATTCTAATTCTATTTTTAGTGCATAAGTAATTACCTAAATGTAAAATGAATAATAATAACTATTGAACTTAATTTTGAGTAATTTCATTTTGTCACCTTTTGCTGCAAAAAACTTGCCCAATTGTAACTTAAATGGAAGAAGTCACTGGCTCCTGAAATACAGGTATTCTAACCTAGCTCTGGAGCCAGGGTCTCACAATTTTCTGTAACCTTTTTTATGCCAATAAAGAAATTATTATTATTATCTTTTATTTCATTATATACATATAAATTATAATTTAAATATTAGAATATAAAAACATTTAAAAATACAAAAAATATGTAGTAGCCCACCGGTATCGGGAACAGTGTCCAAGCTACCGGCTGTCAGGGCTCCAGAGAGAGGAACCTCCTAACAATGCGAGCCGTGTCCAGAAGTACCGCCTTCTGAATCAAGCGCTTGATCCAGTTGCTCAACGAGAGCCTCCTCAGGTGTTGGTCGAGGCTCTTCGCTATTAAGCCATTGGCTGTCACGACTATCGGCACAATGATCACTGAGTCCACGTCCCACATGTCGATAACCTCGCGAGCCAAGTCAAGATACTTGATTTGTTTATCTTTCTGGGCTTTCACGGGGTTCCCGTCATGCGGGATCGTTATGTCAACGATCATTGCGCGCCGCTCTCTTCGATCCACCACCACTATATCAGGCTTATTGGCAACAATAGTCCTGTCAGTGATGATGGATCGATCCCAGTACAACGTGATAGTTCCATTTTCGAGAACTGGGTCGGGCACATACCTGTAGTACGGCACTTCCGATTCCACAAAGCTGTATTTCAAAGCAAGTTGCTGATGGATAATCCTGGCTACAAGGTTGTGTCTATGCAAGTATTCTTCGTTAGCTAGACGAGAACACCCAGAGATAATATGTATAATTGATTCCCCCGGACGGTGGCATGCCCAACAGATGTCAACCGTACCGTCTTTCACAATAAATCTCCGGTAATTGTTCGTCATCATAACTTCGTCCATAATTGCACAGAAAAAACCTTCGGTTTGCCCAAAGTGGTCACCGAACCGTAACTAGGCTATGGACGCTTGTACATCTACATCGGATCCATGTAGTGCCCGGAAAAAGCGACGGTGAAGCTCCTTACACTGCCATACCTCCATACGATCATTAGTGTCAAGCACTACAGGTTTGCGCCAGTTCTCTTTAGCCAAGGAGATCGGGGTGACGCCCTTGTCCACCGCGATCACATCTCGATGCATCCCCACGTTGGGTTCTAGGAAATATTCCCTGAGACTGCATATCTCGCGATTGTGGAGGGTCTTAGCATTTAAAAAGCCTCGACCTCCACACTTTGGGATATACAGCTTCGTTACCGATGACCATGGGTGATGCATTCGATTTGCAGTCAGCAGCGTCCGGACCCTCCTATCCAGGGTATCGAGTTCGGTCTGAGTCCATTTGAGTATGCCAAAAGAGTACATCAGACGGTTCTGATGTAATGAACAAGGTGCGCGCCTGATAGAAGACTATTAAATACTTTCTTCAGGCGGCCAAAGAAGCGCTCCTTCAACGATTGCTTCATGTCAGTATTATTGACTCCCAGCGCTTCCAACATACCCAAATACTTATAGGTTTCGGATGCGGAGAGGGCTCTGTACGGTGCACGTACATGGTTTTTAAAAAGTATATTTATTACAATAAGTTCGCCAGTAGGCTCGCGTATTTGCACTTTGGACGCGACCTACATTTGGCAGTGCATCGACACTGACATATTGCATTATTCTATGCATTTTATGTATATT
Source organism: Griposia aprilina (assembly GCA_916610205.1). Taxonomy (NCBI): domain Eukaryota; kingdom Metazoa; phylum Arthropoda; class Insecta; order Lepidoptera; family Noctuidae; genus Griposia; species Griposia aprilina. The sequence goes on along the minus strand of OU744290.1, from coordinate 25,711,847 downwards.
ACATTTAGTTTTATTTATTTATTTATTAATAGGAGAACCAACAGCTATAATAGATGGATAACAATTGAATGTATAACACAGAACCAATTACAAGTTCTCACGGATAAAAACAGAAAAAGTAGTAGAAATCTTAGGATCACTAACAAGCACGATAGACGTATATATATAATTATTTAAGATACAATAAGTATTAAGCACTTTTAAAAAAGTCGGCATTTAGCCGAGTGCGTGCAGCATAGGTTTTGGTGGTAAATGGGTCAAATGAGAACTCTTTACAAAGAACATTAAAGTCCTTACTCGCTCGCACTATGTATGAGTTTTGCCTGTAGTTCGAAGAGGATAAAGGAATGGAGATGGGCGGATTAAATCTAGCTGATTTCTGGGGATCATTGAAACGCAGTTTATGTAGGAGATCAGAACAATCAATCTCGTTAGACATAATTTTTAAAAGAAAAGTGCAATCTGCTAGTCGACGACGATTTATAAGTGGCTGTAAATGAAATTTCTTACAAAGATTTATGTAATTATCAGAATGGTATGGTATACGCAGCCGAAAACATAGAAAACTAATAAATCTTTTTTGTATACTTTCAATACGATCTATGTATTTGCCATAACACGGGTTCCAGATTTGTGACGCATATTCAAGATGACTTCTCACAAAAGAGCAATAAAGAATCTTAAGGGTTTTGGCTTTCTTGAAACACCCTGCGAGTCTCATAAGAAAACCCAGAGACTTCGAAGCTTTGGCCACTATTTGCTCGATGTGCACGTTAAATAGAAGCTTGGAATCATGAAAAACGCCTAGGTCGCGCACACCGTCGCACCTCTGTAGTAGCTGCCCTTTAAGTTTATAAGTTGTAGGGAGAGGGACGCGTTTTCTGCTAAAGGAGATTACTGAACATTTAACAGGGTTCAAATCAAGTTTGTTAATCAGGCAATAATCATCCAATCGTGCCAGGTCAGATTGGAGAGCATCTCTGTCATCATCTGATGATATTGCAGTAAATATCTTCATATCATCAGCAAAATAAAGTAAGTTTGAGTTGCGGAAACACAAGTCGATGTCGCTCACATAAATGATAAAAAGTAACGGGCCCATCAAGGAACCTTGAGGAACACCACTTGAAGCTGAGACCCAGCTTGACATGTAGTTGCTGATAACGACAGCTTGAGATCTGTTTTCAAGGTATGAAGTAAACCAACGAAGTAGATCTCCTCTGATACCATTGTTAAAAAGCTTTGTTATAAGAATATTATGGTCAATTCTATCAAAAGCCTTACTATAATCCGTGTAAACGACGTCGACCGGTGTTCCATTGTCCATTCTGACCGTAAGGAAGTCATTGAGCAAGGCCAGGTTGGATACAGTTGACCGACCCTTAAGAAATCCATGCTGAGAAGGGCTAAAGACTGCATCAGCGCTGCGTAAACTTGGTCGTAGACAACCCTTTCAAAAACTTTAGCTAATATACACAATTTGGAAATAGGTCTGTAATTAACTATTTCATTTTTGTGACCTTTTTTATGCACCGGGGTTATAAAAGCAGACTTCCAGATCTGGGGAACATCACGTGATGAGAGTGATTTTTTAAACAATAGAGATACTGGCAAGGCTATGGTTCTAGCACACCCAATCAGCAATTTAGGTGATAAGTGGTCCGGACCAGCAGATTTAGATGGATCAATTTTACCAATTAGCTTAACTATGGTGTTTAGGTCAATCTCAATAGAGTGAATATCCGAGGACACATTATAATTTATAGCAGTTACGGGAGGACAATAATTAGTAGGCACATCATTGGTAGGACCAAGAAAAGTAGAATAAAAGTGGGAAGAAAATGCATTACAAATAGACTCAGGAGAAGAAATCGTCACATCACCATACTTGAGAAAACTGGGTATTGCATTGGACTTGGATCGCTGCTTAACAAAACTCCAAAAGTGTTTAGGATTCTTCTCGATGAAGTCTTCTGTATCAGCTAAGTAGTTGGTGTAACAAACCGCTTCAAGTTTATTAATCCTCTCTCGTAAATGTTTAAAGGTCGCCTCGTCTGAAAGTCTGCCATACGTCTTAAACTTACGGAGATATTTACCCTTCTCTTTAATCAAGCGTTTAAGTGCCGGGGAGTAGCAAATAGGATATGAGCTGTGAAAAACTGTTCTAATAGGAACAAACTTAATTTGAATATCCGCTATAGTATCATAAAAGTAGTTTACGGCATCATTAAGCGCCATGTCAAGAAATACGTTCGTCCAGTCAATAGCAGCAATTTCCCTGTTAATGGCCACAAAGTCCGCTTTACCGTATAGGTAACGAGTAAAGGGAGCAGGAGTTAAATAGGTGTACTCAGCAAAGTTCACGTCGATACATAGGGCCGGATGATATTTATCAACAGGTAATAGAGCCTTCGAACATTCACACACTGAAACAATTTCATTACATAAAACTAAATATATAATCTTACCATATTCATTTAATATTCCATTATATTGACTGAACCCTAAAACACGCAATTCGTCAGTTAGCATGTACTCGTCACTACTACAAATATTCACAGGTAATAATGTGTTGTTGTTTAATTGCCACAAAATTCCACTGAGGTTAAAATCACCAATAACTAAGTAATTATCGTTTGGATTGTTTAGCACTGTACTACTTAAGCTATGGAGAAAATTTGATAATTGGTCGGAAAACGAGAAACCACGATTTTGCTTACATAGATATATGACGCAAATATTCAGTTTAAGGTATTTTCTTGTATTAGGCTGACGAACACTTAAAGTTACCCACAAGTCTTCGGCCGAGGAGTGAAATAAAGCTTGGGGAACCGCAGAGATACACTTACGGACAGCTATCAAGACCCCACCTCCCCGAGACTGACCTGTGAGACAGTAATCCCGGTCTCGACGCCACACAATATACTGATCACCAAATAACTCCGAGTTTGATATGCCGTCGACTAACCAAGTTTCCGTTAAAACAACAACATCGTATGAACATAGGCATAGTTGACGAAAAAAGGAATCAGTCCTGGTACGGAGCCCACGAACATTCTGATAATAGACATGCAGGTTTTTATTGTCGTTTAAAGCCATCGATGATTTACACGAGTTGTAGCAACAAAATTACTAGCACGATAACAACCACTCAAGTAACAAAACGCAAGACTAACGATTGCAGTGTTTAAGACAATGTTTACGGATAATAAATACTCAGTTATTGTAAAATAACAAAATAAAAGTTAATAATAAACTATTATGCAGGGTAATTAGACTTATACAATTTTTAAATGGCACTAACAACGCAGCAATATCACAGGTGACTGGGCGAAGAAGCAGGCAGTAATTAGATTCAATAATGAGTGCGAGCGAGATAAGCATAGAGTGGGATGTTCTAATGATTAGAACAGCGCGATAAGAGAAACATAAGGCCCATTTGCGAGAGCATAAGCGAGGTGACGAAGCTTCGAGCACGTCTGCGATGCTCAACCTTTTACAAAAACTAAAGTGATAAACAGTTGCGGTTATATTAGAACATAGTTAAAAATGAATTTACTTATAGACATACGTATCAAGATATTATTCTGACAAAATAACGAAAACCGAAAGATTCGCCACTCTAATTTAGCTTGTTTAAATCTCTTTCTTTAGATATTACAAAGACAGCCGATCCTTCCTGCCTGCGGACATGAATCTTTCCGTGTTTGACCCATACGTGCTTATACTCCTTCTCCTTAGCTATTGTTCGCGTTTTGTTCAGCAACTTTTTGGAGTCAGGGTTGAGGTGATCATTCACATAAACCCGGTTCGATTGGTCGACGAAGCCAAGGTCATGGGTGGATAGCGTCTTGAAAGAGCGTGCAGCCGCAACAAAGTCCTCCTTGACATATCGGTTCAGAAAGCTGACCACAATTGACTTGTCCTTTGTGTTGAACAAAGGAATCCTGGATATGTAATTGATCTGGGTTTTGGGAAATGTGTACTTAACCTTTTGGCTGATCTTATCCAAGATAGCAAACAGATTTTCGTCCTTCTTTAGGGGAATGCCCTTAATTTCCACATTGTTTAGCCTCGATCTCTGGTCACTAGCGGACAGCTCCGACTTAATCAAATCAACGTCAGATTGAAGAGAGCAAACAGATTCCTGAAGATGCTCAAGACCAGCAACCCTAGTCTCAATGCCTGCAAGTTTGACAGAGAAATCATCCAGCCGTTTCCCATCGAACTCACGACTGACCTTGAGTTCTTTGAGTTCCTCCTTTATGCATTTGATATCATCAGACAGCGTCGGAAGGCCAGCCAGTTGAACCTTGAGCTCACGAATCTCATTCAGGATCGTTTCCAGAGACGCAGGTTCAGGTGTTGGTAGTGGAGACGGGGAAGGGGTTGGTGCCGGTGAGGAAATTCGGCACTTAGGACATTTCCATGCCGCCCTTCGGTCAGCTCCAAGTTTTCTCCACCCGCCCTCCGTGATGTAAGCACAGCCAAAATCGAGGTGCCGCTTACATGAGGCACACTCAACGCCATCATTAAAGTCAGAATTGCAGCTGGCACACTTAATCATAGTTGACGTTGAAGTTAGAGGATGAGTAAAATGTTTACAACCACTGATAAAAAAGACCGGTCACGTGAGGCGCGCAGGTACTTGCGTAGCGATCGCGCAAAGTGCGTAGCGGACGAGCGAAGTGCGTGCTTGCTTAGTGGGTGACCGCGGGTAACTGAAAATAGTGTTCAATTAGACGTGGTTTGAGTCGAACAACTTGCATTTTTATTTAGATTCATCCCGTTGAACATTCACTGACATTTTCTGCATTTAAGTTTAAGTTTGACATTCTGCATTACATTGACATTTTACATTTGCATTGACATTACTTATGTTAGGGATGCACCCTACATAGTTTTTTGGTCCTTCGTAACTATTGCAAGTACCGTACAGTCCGATACATCGGTCGATAAATCGCCGCGCGGGATCCGAGTCGTGTCGTGTCATACCGTGCCACGTGTGTTGCCGTGCAGGAGCATTCGGGGAGGTAGCAGCGGTCCAGGTTCCAGAGCGTCACATTGCATTGCATTTGCGTACAGGGAGAGTTCCTGAATTTCAAGTAAGATCGTTCATTATTTATCTTACGGCTTTACAATGGAGGGTTTAATCGTGCGTCAAGCTGAGGTGCTCGAGGAAGTGAGGAGAATCCATTCTAATTTTAAGAAGGATTCAGCGAGCAAGAAGACCACCGATTACATTCGTGACAGGCTGGACCGGTTAGATGTGCTATGGGCGGAATGTGAAGAGAAGAACCGGGAGCTGAGTGCAGTAGGAAAGAAAGATCATCAATATTTCACCGGTAACAATTATGAGGTCATTAGGAGTTGGTACCATGGAACGCGCCAGGAAATTGCAGCGTTCGAGGCGAATACTCTTGCTGGACCCAGCAACGCCGGCCATAGTAAGTCAAAGTATAAGTAAACGTGGAGTTTGACAAAACCCTGTTCGAGACATCATTAGGAGCAGAGGACAAGCTACTCGAGTTACAGCAGTTGCAACAAGCTAACTTCCGTGCATTCACTAGGTTAGTAAATCGAAGCCTAGACGAGGTTAAGGAAAAATGGGAAATTGAGGATATGCTTAAGACTGTGGAGTTTCGGTGGATAGCAATTGACAAATTGCATTTACAAATTGATGGCATATTAGAGGGGAATTCACAGGACTATTATGACGAATTCTGTCGTCACGAAAATGCATTGACAAATATGAAACGGGCGTTGAACACGAAATTAAACGCTTCTATACATCAACAGCAAACATTGCCTATAATTGACATACCTATCTTTAACGGGAACTATACATTATGGCCTACTTTTATGGATCTCTACGTAGAAGCGATTCATAATAATTCAGCGATTGCAAAAACTCAGAAAATGCAGCATCTAAAGGGTAGACTTCGCGGTGAAGCGGAAAAGCTCGTGCAGCATTTACACATTGCACCCGACAATTATGACACGTGTTGGGAAATTTTGAACCATAGATATAATAATAAGTTTCTGTTATTTACCAGAAATTTCCAGGTATTTATGCGTCAACCTAATTTGCAAAAACAATCTGCATTCGAACTCAAGCGGTTATATGACACTAGCAACGAAACTATAAACGCGATACATAATTTGGGCGTGGATACAAGCTCATGGGATCCGGTTCTAGTTTACGTTTTATGCGAAAAATTAGACTCCGAAACGTATTCGGAATACATGCAGTCAAGGTCGGATCCGCGCGAGATACCAACATACAATCATTTTATGGATTTCGTCGAAAACAAGTCTATGGCATTAGAACCATTGCACAAGAAAAAGCCAGAAAACGGTGATAAATTTGCATCAAAACCACACTTTAAGACGCCACATCCGTTCGGCAAAAATTCCAAATCTGCAAATTCACAACCAAATAAAAGTTCATCAAACTATTCTCGCAATTTCCATGCGTCAAACGCTGGGCAATTTAGCAAGATTATTTGTCCGTTGTGCAACACCAATCATGCATTATTTCAATGTTCTAAATTCACTGACATGCTAAGTCAGGAAAAAATGGCATTCATAGAAAACAATAAAATATGCAAAAATTGTTTTTATGTACATACTAAGGGTTACTGTGCGTCACAGAAAAGATGCAGAGATTGCAACGAACAACATAAAACACTTCTGCACAGCGATATTGTGGACTCAGCGCAAACGCCCTCAGCAACACAAACAGCACCTAAACCGTCGTCATCGACTTCAACTAGGTCAAATAAAAATCTGCAAAACAACTTCGCATCAAATAATGATGATGAAATATTATTACCAACAGCATTACTGCAAGTAGCCACGGCTGGAGGTGACTACATTACACTAAGGGCCTTAGTTGATCAAGGCTCACAAATTACGTTGATAACGGAGAATGCAGCTCAAAGATTGGGCATAAAGCGTCAACAGCTGAGTGCAAACATAAGCGGGATCGGTACTTTATCCAACAGGAGTAAAGGAAAGGTCCATCTATCCTGCAAGTCCTTAAATAACGACTTCCAGTTTACGACGCTGGAAGTCGTTATGTAAGGACTTGCAGGATAGATGGACCACTTACACTTACACTTGAGACAACTTATCTAGGCCCATTGACATACTTCTGGATGCACACGTATTTTCCGAAATACATTTCATGAATGGCTTAGTCAAAGGGGAGGTTAATGAACCCATGACTCAACAAACACGGTTGGGTTGGATATTGTCAGGCAATGTCACCAAAACATTTAATTGCAACGTTGTAGTTAATGAAGTTAATGACTTGACAAAATACTGGGAAGTGGAAGACATCAATGGAGATTCATGCAATTCTATGACGTCAGAGGAACGATATTGTGAGGAGTTCTATACTGCAACAACTAAGCGATTAGGTGATGGCAGATATGCAGTTCGTTTGCCAATGAAGCCTAATTTTAATCAGCTGCTGGGCAAGTCAAAGCCACGAGCTGTAGCACAGTTTATGCAATTAGAAAAGAGATTAAGCAGGGATGACAAATTATCAGATAGTTACATTAAATTTATGCAAGAGTACCTGGAAATGGGACACATGAAGGAGAGCAAACCAGACTGTAACACGGCATGCTACTTACCTCATCATGGAGTCCTAAAACAGGACTCAGTGACATCAAAATTGAGGGTGGTTTTTAACGCCTCCCAGAAAACTGACACAGGTTACAGCTTAAATGACTTGATGGAGTGTGGTCCTAAGCTTCATTAAGATCTATTGCCATTATTATTAGGATGGCGGCTATACAAATACGTCTTTACTGCAGATTGTGAGAAGATGTATCGCATGATCCTTGTCCATGAAGAAGATCAACACTTGCAAAAGATCGTGTGGAGGGAATCCAACCAAGGTCCTATAAAGGAGTTCCAGTTATGGACAGTGACATATGGCACCAAGGCAGCACCATTCTTAGCTCTTCGAACGCTGAAACAACTTGCAGACGATGATGCACAGAAATATCCGTTAGCGGCGGATGTCGTCGCTAACGAGATGTACGTTGATGACGTCCTAAGTGGGAGCAACTCCATCGAACGAGCAGAAGAAACTCAAAAACAACTCATCGACATGTTGAGTGGAGCTGGCCTTACACTACGGAAGTGGTCAAGAAACGACCAGACCTTGATTGAAAGCTTATCTTCTTCAGATCTTAACCAAACGACAATGCATTTTACAAACGATGGAATGACAAAAGCCCTGGGGGTTCAGTGGAATCCTACAACTGACACATTTTCGTTTACAAACAAAATACAATTTAACAATAAAAACCAATTGACAAAAAGGAAGCTACTATCGGAAATCTCGAAAATTTTCGACCCACTGGGCTGGCTGACACCTTTGACAGTAAGAGCAAAACTGCTGTTCCAAAGCGTCTGGCTATCGGGATGCGAGTGGAATGAAACCTTACCTGATAGCGTGCAAGAAGAATGGAAGCAGTTTACTAGCGACTTACACAACATAACCGAATATCAAATACCAAGGTGGCTCGGAGATATTATGAAACCATTCCAAGTACATGGGTTCTGCGATGCGTCTGAAAAGGCCTACGCATGCGCTATATACCTGCTGACAACTAATGACAAAAACGAGCCTGTGACTAGACTTGTCGCTGCAAAATCGAGGTTATCGCCAATCAACAAAAAATTGACACTACCGCGACTCGAATTATGTGGAGCGCTACTACTTTCACGGCTCATGAAAAAGGTCCTGACAGCCTTTAAATGGGACAATGTGCACAAAAATACATACGCCTGGGCGGACTCTATGATTGTATTAGGCTGGCTGAATGGTGACATCACAAAATGGAAGTCGTTCGTCAGCGTTGAGCTGCACGGTTACTGACAAATGCGTGCACTGACTGGACAGGTCCACTTAATCTGTGTGGTTCTTTCCTCAAAGGAACATTTCAGACACCAATCTACATGGTTCTCAAACATTATGTCCGATTTTTTATATACACATTGACATTCTTGAATTTTATATACACAATGACATGAGTATTTACTTGTATTATGTTATTTTAATTATTGTGAATGTGAGGATTATGTGGTTCATTGCTTTTTTTTCGCAGTTAATTTTGATTATGATCTGGCAGATTGAGTAATTTATGTGGCCTACCCAAATGTCCTTTCTTTGGTATTGGTCGTCGAATCGTTGAGCTCCTTAAGTCCTGACTTCCTGAGTTGAGCTGCACGATTACTGACAAATGCGTGCACTGACTGGACAGGTCCACTCAATCTGTGTGGTTCTTTCCTCAAAAGACCATTTCAGATACCAATCTACATGGTCTTCACATGATCTGACCAAGATTATGTCTGGACTTTAAAAGAGACTGTGACCTCTGAGTTTGTTTCGGCCTTTCTTCTAAGAGTAGTCAGATAGGAAACGCCGACCTCATCTAGTTTAAAAATATGATTGACGTGTAAAAGTGTTTGTACAAACCTACTTACAGAAATAAAATCATTTATCAGCAACAGAGTACAGCAAGTGCATGATGTAATTCCAAAACAGCACTGGAGTTATGTCAAGTCCGAGGAAAATGCTGCAGATTGTACATCACGTGGAATCAGTTGTTCCCAACTATTGCAACATCCTTTGTGGTGGCAAGGTCCCTATGGGATGAAAAATTACAGTGAAGATACATTTGACAAAATTGCAATTACACCGACAACATGCGAATGAAAACAAAAACAAATGCAAACGTATGTTGTGAAATGTGAACCGTCTTCAATAGTAATTGAGTTATTAGACAGACACAGCGATTTGACTCGTATTACAAGGGTCATTGCCTGGATAAAACGTTTCATAAACAGCTGTTCGAAGACCGACACTAATCTTACTACTAATTATTTGACATCTACAGAACTACAAAGCGCTGAAAACCTAATAATGAAACATATTCAATAGCATGCCTTCAATGACGAGATTATGAGATTGAAGGAAAACAAAGGTTTGAGCACAAAAGGCAACCTTTTGAGTTTAAATCCATTCCTTGACAAACATGACATTCTGCGAGTGGGTGGAAGGTTACGTAACTCAAATTTACACGAAGACACTAAACATCCAGTTCTACTATCACATGACAACAAACTGGCAGAGTTATTAATTTGGCAAGCTCACAGAAGAACATTACACGGAGGTCCTAAGTTAACCCTGACACATCTACGACAAAGAGTTTGGATCGTAGGAGGACATCACGCGTCAAAAAGGTCTTACATAAATGCGTAACATGTCGCCGATTTAATGCTAAACAAACAAACCAGATTATGGCTGGTCTACCAGAGCCTAAAGTGACAGTATCTCGCCCTTTTACACATACAGGTGTCGATTTTAGTGGACACGTTGAGATCAAGGCAAGTAAAGGCCGAGGCGTCAGAACGTTGCTGGCGTACGTTGTAGTATTTGTTTGTCTAGCAACTAAAGCCATCCATCTAGAACTGGTATCAGAACTATCGAGTACAGCATTCCTATCGGCTTTCAAGCGCTTCTGCGCACGTCGAGGTAAGCCACGGGACATGTACAGTGACAACGGCACGAAGTTTGTGGGTGCAAATCGGATCCTATTGCAACAATAAAAATGCATTGTAGAAAACATTAACAACTTCGTCTTGGGCAAAATATCAGAGATGGGAGTTAAATGGCACTTCAATGCCCCAGTCTGGCCGAGCGCAGGCGGACTGTGGGAAGCCGCTGTGAAGAGCATGAAGTATCATCTCAAACGGGTCATTGGAGACCAACGTCTGACATACGAAGAATTTAGCACTCTGCTATGTCAGATAGAAGCTTGCTTGAACTCACGACCACTATGCACCGTTACAGAGAACGCCGACGAGATTAACTGTTTAACTCCAGGACATTTCTTAACCGGCACGTCACTCACGACAATTCCAGAACCCGACATGGACAATACTTAACGTTTAAACACGAGATGGCAAATTGTACAACAACTTAGCAAGGATTTCTGGAAGAAGTGGTCGCAAGAGTACCTCCAACAACTACAAGCAAGACTAAAGTGGAAACGACAGAATACAAAGATAAAAAAAAATGACATCGTATGCATTAAAGATGAAAGGTTACCTGCAGGAAAATGGGCACTGGGTCGTGTAGCGGAGTTACACCCTGGAAAGGACGGCCTCGCTAGAGTTGTGACATTACAAACTGCAAAAGGCGAAACTAAACGCCCTATTACAAAACTAGTACTACTAGTGGAGGCTGAGGAACAAAAAAAACAGTGAGCTGACAAACAACCCAAATGCAAAGCAAACTAGATAGAGTAGCTCGATTACTACCTCGCGATTCAATACCTGTTGACGGAAATAAAGGTACCGATCTTGAGTGATGCCCAATACGAACTTAACAGACTTATCAGCATTCCTCAACGTATTGACATAAAACGGGTAATGTACGTTATTCCCAACTCTGCATTAATAGCATTTACGCCAACCAATACTCATTTATACCCCTAGAACAATATGACATTAATGAATGCCAAAAATTACATGACCAAATTCTACTGTGCAAACTAAATCAGCCTATCTACAACACCGGCGATCGTCACAAATCTATTTGCGATGTACAGCTGATTCGAGACAGCGTTTATTTTTAGCGAAGAACACATCGTTTATTGCCTTACGGAAATAAAAGTATGCGCCGACAAATGGGTTAAATTACATAAACAAAACACCTGGTTTTATTATTGTTGTGACACGTGCGAAGTACAATTAGTGTGCGGCACTCAAATGACATCGGAGACGTTACCGTCACTCGGGTCTGATAACGCTGAAACAATGATGCAACTTGCAAGGCGACTCATTCACATTGCACGCATATATGGAACATACAAGTGACATTTTAGTCAATGAACCATATGCGATGATCATGCCCACGATCTCTCCAATCAACAACATAATCAATACCTCGATTCGTAACTCATCGCTGCATATTGAAACGCACGAAGAGACGTTCAAGAAGATTGACACAGAACTACGCTCTATAGAAGAACAGTCTAAGCTAGACACCTTATCCTATCACGACGTTCATCACTACATTGCAATCTATGTGGTTGTTGCGATTAGCATTGCACTGTTTGAAAGATGGCAACCCAAAGACAGGGGGAGGGTCCGCAAGACGCGAGAAGCAGAAGCAGACGAGAAGAAGATCATGACAACGAGGACGGGAACAGCAAGATCGATAAACGGGACTCAAAAGTGAACAACGTGTCGTGTGTTAACCCAACCTCAAGTGAAGTGAAATTTGACACTGAAAAACATAGTGATGTGTGCTAATTTATTATTATGGTGACATTCTATTTATAGACTTTAGTTACATTTCTTTAAAGTAGTCGTAGATCAATCATATTTACATTAGAATCCTGCATTTTTACATTTTTTACATGGGTTTTTACACTCTTACTTTATTATGTGTTACATATTTTGGGATTGTTGTATTTAGTTATTTCTTTCTTTGTTGTGGCAATATGTACGGTGCACGCACATTGTTTTTAAAAAGTATATTTATTACAATAAGTTCGCCAGTAGGCTCGCGTATTTGCACTTTGGACGCGACCTACATTTGGCAGTGCATCGACACTGACATATTGCATTATTCTATGCATTTTATGTATATTACATTTAGTGTTCAATTAGACGTGGTTTGAGTCGGACAACTTGCATTTTTATTTAGATTCATCCCGTTGAGCATTCACTGACATTTTCTGCATTTAAGTTTAAATTTGACATACTGCATTACATTGACATTTTACATATGCATTGACATTACTTATGTTAGGGATGCACCCTACAGGCTCTGAGGTTCATGGAATCCGAGAGTTGGGTTCCCACGGATTCCACAATCTGCCCTCGCTTTACATGCATGACCGCACATTTGTCCAAACTAAATTCCATCCTGATGGCACTACTGAAAGTTTCAGTTACTTTCAGTAGCTCCATCAGTTGCAAATTGTTTGGGGCAAAGAGTTTGACGTCATCCATGTAGAGGAGGTGAGATATAACCCAACCTCCTCTCCTCAACCGATAGCCTAGACCTGAAACCTCCAGCAGTGTGCTTAGAGGATTCAAGGCTAAGCAAAACCAAAGTGGACTCAAACTAACACCCTGAAATATTCCTCGCTCGATCCTTATCGGCTCGCTATTCCTCTGGGTATTTCGACATGCTGGATAGCGAAGGATCGTCCTCCATTGCCCCATACACGACATCAGGAAGGTGCGCAGAGTTGCATCTACTTTATACAACTCCAGCACTCTCATGAGCCATGTATGTGGCACCGAGTCATAGGCCTTCTTGTAATCTATCCAACATGTCGACAGATCCTTTCGGGAACGATGAACCTGTTGGCTAATGGCCATATCAATGAGGAGTAGCTCCTTAGTACCGCGGGATCCGTTCTTACATCCATTTTGAGAGGCAGACATGATGGAGTTGGTGTCTATACGAGTATGTTTGTTAATTTTAGCTCTCAAAATGGATGTAAGAACTTTATAGACCGTCGGTAAACACGTGATCGGTCTATAATTTTTGGGTTCCGCGGTGCTACCCGATTTATGGAGCAGGTAGGTAACTCCTGTCGTTAGGAACTGGGGTAGCGAACCAGACTCTAAAGCAACCTGGAACTGAGCCGCCAAGCGAGCGTGCGACCTTAAAAACCATTTTATCCAAAAGTTGTGCAGCCCGTCCGGCCCTGGAGACTTCCAGTTAGGCAACGGACGGACTGCACGAGCCATGTCTTGGGGGCAGATGGTAATAGCCCCCATTTCTGGTATTGGTTCGCAGGCTCGCTCGACTTCCCGAGTCCAATCACCTTCGGTGTGACTGACAGGCACCGACCAGATATTGCGCCAGAAAGAACACATGGCATCATCATCTGGTAGGTACGTGTCAGCCACACCTTGATCCGGTCGCTCCCAATCCCTATAAACCCACCTTTCATCGCGCTGGAAGGTGCGATTCTGAGTGTATCTCCACTCGCCGCTTATACCGCCTACGGATACGGTTCGCCCATGCATACACTTTCTGCTTCAGGAAGTCGATGCGCTCTGTGACACAGGACATGTAGTCCTGAGGGCTGATATTAGTCCCTGCGAACGCGCGTTTCACAAAGCGCATCACTCTAGGGCGAGTATTGCCCTGCCTGAAGCAGATTAGTTTGCCGATGAGTGCTCTGGCCCCACCAATAAGGCGCTCAATTCTGCACTGCCAAGCTGGTACGGCTGGTTTCGGTCGTGTAGCTCTAGAATCATTAGCAAATTTGACGTGAGCTACACGACATGCCGCTACAGCCGCGCAGTACAGAATCGAATGTGTATCGGTGAGGTCTACGCAGTCATCAAAATAATTTAACAACTGCGCATCCAGGGCTGCCACCAGCGCCCTATTTTTATTATGCATGGGTAAACAAGGTAAGCGTGGTCTAAGTTCGGGTGATATGAAGCGATATTCTCGAATCGCATCTTCCAAGTCCCTGCGAACGCGCGTTTCACAAAGCGCATCACTCTAGGGCGAGTATTGCCCTCCCTGAAGCAGATTAGTTTGCCGATGAGTGCTCTGGCCCCACCAATAAGGCGCTCAATTCTGCACTGCCAAGCTGGTACGGCTGGTTTCGGTCGTGTAGCTCTAGAATCATTAGCAAATTTGACGTGAGCTACACGACATGCCGCTACAGCCGCGCAGTACAGAATCGAATGTGTATCGGTGAGGTCTACGCAGTCATCAAAATAATTTAACAACTGCGCATCCAGGGCTGCCACCAGCGCCCTATTTTTATTATGCATGGGTAAACAAGGTAAGCGTGGTCTAAGTTCGGGTGATATGAAGCGATATTCTCGAATCGCATCTTCCAAAGCACTCCTCAATTCCTCATTGCACTGGATACTTACGTTTGTAGCCCTATCATCACTCATTATTGCCAATCTTTCTGTACGAGCAGCTTGTGAGTTAATTATACTTAAAGGACCTACAGCGCTCTGCGGGTACAGTACAATAACGTCTTCAGGATGTTGTTGCGGTTGCCGCGGTTCTGCAGTGCGTCCGCGAGGTTTGCCGAAACGCGTGCGGATGACGTTTACGCAATAAGACGCAAGCGTGTGTCCTCGCTGTTGGGCAGAGTGCGCGGCAGCAGCAACGACATTCTGAGGATAGTTTCGAGTAATTATATTATCAGTGTCCGATACACTCGCTCTGGGTAAGCATCGTGGTAGGGACGGTAAAATAAAATATATAATAATAATAATAATAAAAATAGCAACACCACCGTGTCAACAAAACGTCTCATTTTCAATATTTTTATTTAAAACAAGGAATGTGATTCTGACCCATTTTTACCATAGTTTTTCTTTATAAATCAAAACCTTATCATCTACATCATCGATACACCAAAGAAGAGACCATAATAATCAAAAATGAAATAAAATAAATCAAAAACTACCGATTTGGAGGTGACATGACAGTTGTCACCTCCAAATAACAATGAAAAAAATATTAAGAAAATGAAATGATGTTGACAAGATCTGCTAAAAGACGAGCACACCCACCACCTCCGGACTCTTCGCTCAGCTCCGCCTCGCCGCCGCCGGTATCCAGCCCCACTGTGAGCGCTGTGACGACACCGGCCGCGGTAGTTGCGTCGAGCTCGAGCGACGAGTATTTCTCCCCGCCCACGACGCCACCACCTGTTCGTCGACGTGGAGGACACCGGCCGCCGGACGGTTTAGGACCTCGAGGCCCAACGGCCTCTGATAGGGTCCCAGCTCCCGGCGGAAGTGTGCAGCGCATGAGATGGACGCGATCCATCAACGAAAACGTCATGCGCTCATACTATGGGGCTACAGAGGGGGGAAACAATCTGACCGCGTACCGTGTTCGGATGCTCTCTCTTTTTCAGGTGCTTGAGCCAGTTGTCAACGTGTCGGCACAACGACTGTCGGATCAGGTGCGGGTCATCCAACGTAATCATATGTTGGATGACACTGTACTTGATCGCCTGCGAAATGAAATGCAGAGTAGTCATGTCATCGCCCCCCCGTCGCAGACTGTGGTAGTACTACCACAGTCTAACACAAGTCAAGCAGACGAGGAGAGTGATGATAGGGCTACAAACGTAAGTACCCAGTGCAATGATGAATTGAGGAGTGCTTTGGAGGATGCGATTCGAGAATATCGGTTCATATCGCCCGAACTTAGACCACGGTTACCTCGTTTACCCATGCATAACAAAAATAGGGTGCTGGTGGCGGCACTGGATGCGCAGTTGTCAAATTATTTTGATGACTGCGTAGACCTCACCGATACACATTCGATCCTGTACTGCGCGGCTGTAGCGGCATGTCGTGTAGCTCACATCAAATTTGCTAATGATTCTAGACCTACACGACCGAAACCAGCCGTACCAGCTTGGCAGTGCAGAATTGAGCGCCGTATTGGTGGGGCCAGAGCACTCATCGGCAAACTAATCTGCTTCAGGGAGGGCAATACTCGCCCTAGAGTGATGCGCTTTGTGAGACGCGCGTTCGCAGGGACTAATATCAGCCCTCAGGACTACATGTCCTGTGTCACAGAGCGCATCGACTTCCTGAAGCAGAAAGTGTATGCATGGGCGAACCGTATTCGTCGGTATAAGCGGCGAGTGGAGCGATACACTCAGAATCGCACCTTCCAGCGCGATGAAAGGTGGGTTTATAGGGGTTGGGAGCGACCGGATCAAGGTGTGGCTGACACGTGCCTGCCGGATGATGATGCCATGTGTTCTTTCTGGCGCAATATCTGGTCGGTGCCTGTCAGTCACACCGAAGGCGATTGGGGTCGGGAAGTCGAGCGAGCCTGCGATCCAATACCAGAAATGGGGGCTATTTCCATTTGTCCCCAAGATGTAACTCGTGCAGTCCGTCCGCTGCCTAATTGGAAGTCTCCAGGGCCGGACGGACTGCAGAACTTCTGGATCAAATGGTTTGGTAGGTCGCACGCTCGCTTGGCGGCTCAGTACCAGGTTGCTATAGAATCTGGTTCGCTACCCCAGTTCCTAACAACAGGAGTTACCCACCTGCTCCATAAATCAGGTAGTACTGCGGAACCCAAAAATTATAGGCCGATCACGTGTTTACCGACGGTCTATAAAGTTCTTACATCCATTTTGAGAGCTAAAATTAACAAACATATAGACACCAACTCCATCATGTCTCCTTCTCAAAATGGATGTAGGAACGGGTCCCGTGGTACTAAGGAGCTACTCCTCATTGATATGGCCATTAGCCAACAGGTTCGTCATTCCCGAAAGGATCTGTCGACATGTTGGATAGATTACAAGAAGGCGTATGACTCGGTGCCACATACATGGCTTGTGAGGGTGCTGGAGTTGTATAAAGTAGATGCAACTCTGCGCACCTTCCTGAAGTTATGTATGGGGCAATGGAGAACGATCCTTCACTATCCAGGATGTCGAAATATCCAGAGAGATAACGAACCGATAAGGATCGAGCGAGGCATATTTCAGGGTGATAGTTTGAGTCCGCTTTGGTTCTGCTTAGCCTTGAATCCTCTAAGCACACTGTTGGAGGATTCAGGTCTAGGCTATCGGCTGAGGAGAGGTGGTCAGGTTATATCTCACCTCCTCAACATGGATGACCTAAAACTCTTTGCCCCCAACAATTTGCAACTGATGGAGCTACTGAAAGTAACTGAAACTTTCAGTAGCGCCATCAGGATGGAATTTGGTGTCGACAAATGTGCGGTCATGCATGTAAAGCGAGGGGAGATTGTGGAATCCGTCGGAACCCAACTCTCGTATTCCATAAACCTTAGAGCCCTCTCCGCATCCGACACCTATAAGTATTTGGGTATGTCGGAAGCGTTGGGCATCAATGGTACTGACATGAAGCAGTCGTTTAAGGAGCGCTTCTTTGGCCGCCTGAAAAAAGTATTTAATAGTCTTTTATCAGGCGGAAACAAGGTGCGCGCCTTTAACGGTTGGGTCATGCCGGTCTTGATGTACTCTTTCGGCATACTCAAATGGACTCAGACCGAACTCGACGCCCTGGATAGGAAGGTCCGTACACTGCTGACTGCAAATCGAATGCATCACCCACGATCATCGGTAATGAGACTGTATATCCCGCGAAAGTGTGGAGGTCGAGGCTTTTTAAATGCTAAGACCCTCCACAATCGCGAGATATGCAGTCTTAGGGAATATTTCTTAGAAGCCGACGTGGGGATGCATACGGATGTGGTCAAAGTGGACAAGGGCCTCACCCCGCTCTCCTTAGCTAAAGAGAACTGGCGCAAACCAGTAGTGCTTGACACTAATGATCGCATGGAAGTATGGCAGAGTAAGGAGCTTCACGGACGCTTTTTTCGGGCCCTACATGAGCCCGATGTAGACCAACTAGCGTCCGTAGCCTGGCTGCGTTTCGGTGACCTCTTTGGAGAAACTGAAGGTTTTGTCTGTGCAATTATGGACGAAGTTATCTTAACGAATAACTACCGGAGACATATTATGAAGGACGGGACGGTTGACGTGTGTCGGGCATGCCATCGTCCGGGTGAGTCCATCAGACATATTATCTCCGGATGTTCTCGTCTAGCTAACGAAGAGTACTTGCATAGACACAACCTTGTAGCCAGGATTATCCATCAGCAACTTGCTCTGAAATACAGCCTTGTAGAATCGGAAGTGCCGTACTATAGGTATGTGCCCGACCCAGTTCTCGAAAATGGACATATCACATTGTACTGGGATCGATCCATCATCACTGACAGGACTATTGTTGCCAATAAGCCTGATATAGTGGTGGTGGATCGATTAGAGCGGCGCGCAATGATTGTTGACATAACGGTCCCGCATGACGGGAACCTCGTGAAACCCGAGAAAGATAAACAAATCAAGTATCTAGACTTGGCTCGCGAGGTTGTCGACATGTGGGATGTGGACTCAGCGATCATTGTGCCGATAGTCGTGACAGCCAATGGCTTAATAGCGAAGAGCCTCGACCAACACCTGAGGAGGCTCTCGTTGGGTAGCTGGATCAAGGGCTTGATTCAGAAAGCGGTACTTCTGGACACGGCTCGCATTGTTAGGAGGTTCCTCTCTCTGGAGCCCTGACCGCCGGTAACTTGGACCCTGTTCCCGATACCGGTGGGCTACTATTTTTTGTATTTTTAAATGTTTTTATAATTTTTTATATTCTTATATTTAAAAATATAATTTATATGTATGTCGGAGGAAGTAAACTGAGAGTTGATTGTTTGATAAGGTTCATTGATAAGGTTGATTGTTAATTAAAAATAACTTGTTAAATCCTAATTTAATTTGATTTAATTTATTACATTTTAATATTGTGTAAATCTAACTAATTTAATTAAAAGGCACTGCATTGTATAACGTCCAATCAGAGCAGAGGATAAATCTAGAGTGGGGTCGAGGCGCCATCTTAACTTTGGTGGGTTGGAGTGAGGATTCATTAGAGTAACGGTGGTCGATCGAGGTGGATCGCTAGTGATAAAGTTAGATTGGTGTCGCGAACCTGCTGCTCGAATATAATTTATTTAAGCAAGTTAGTTATTGTGAGATATTGATTCCTTCAGTGATTATTAACGTTGTAAACAACTGCCATTAAATGGTATGAAACAGTGAATACTTTGTTTTGTGCTCTCATTTTACCCTTATGACGCCCACTAAACTCGTGACCACTAATAACGATGTCAAGGATAATGCTGTTTCTCCGACATGTATATAGTGAAATAAAGGAAATAATAATAATAAATTCTTTTATTAAACTTGCACAGAGTTCACTATCATACAATTTTAATATGCATTAAATTATAACCAACAGAAAAATTCGATATATTTAACAGCGGGTCCCAAACTAGGCACAGCCTGTATCTTGGTGACCCAAACACCACACAAAGTAGATCATTTTATTAGTTCTGCTAGCGCAAGATTGTTAATGTTAATTTAATATAATAAATTAATAAAATTTAGAAAAAATAGAGTAACAAAAGAAGCTAATTTACGTACAATAATCACAAAAACAGTTAATTTGAGTAAATGTGGTGTGTAAGTGTGTGTGTAGTCGTGTATTTGATCAGAGTGTGATGGGTACTAATATGAGCTACGAAGTAAACATTCTGTTTCCTCATAAGTCCGGCCCAGCAACCATTCTTTAAGTTTAGTTTTGATCTTGGAGTAGATTTTTGGTACAGTAAAAGTTTTGCTTATAGCATTGAACACTCGTATGGGTAAAAACGACGAAAACCGGGTAGCGAAAAGGGTTTTTGTTTTTGGAAGTGGGATTCTTTCAGCTATTTTCCGACCCCCCTTGCTGCAGCTAGAGCGATTTTTGTTGACTTTCAAAAGGTTTAGTAATGACTCTAAGATGAACAGTTGACGAACGCGTAAAACCCCAGATTCCCTATACAATTCGTCCGTAGAGAAACGCCGCGGCCTTCCCAGAAGCACCTTGAGGACGGCCCGTTGGGCCCTTTCCAACTCCAGCATGCACGTCTTGGCGGCGCTGCCCCAGACACTTACACAGTATTGCAGGACAGATTGACATAGGGCGATGTACACCTGTATACATATATTTTTGGGAGCACTGACTCGTAAGAGTTTCGCAACGTAAATGAATTTGCGAGTTTTTTTTGCGAGTGTTTGAATTTGTGCTTTGAGGGACAGGTTCTGATCAATTATGACGCCTAGATATTTGGTCTTTTCTACTCTGTCAATGGCATTACAGTTGCAATCGGTAGCGGAGACGGGTGCTGCTGTCAAGACATTGCATTTTGCTGTTGTGTATTTTTAAGGAATCAATGGTTGCTCTGCTAGATCGAGTGACATGAAAGGTCAAGAAATTCGTTTTTAAGGTTTAGTGTTAAAAGATTTTGTTCAAGCCATTCTGTAATGATACTCATCCCTTTTTCAGCTGCATCCAAAGCCTCTTTCCAAGTGGCTCCATGAAAAATTACAGTAGTATCATCAGCGTAGCAGATGACTTCCGACTGTTCAATATTAAGCCTCAGAATGTCATCCATGTACATGATGAAGAGGGTGGGTCCCAAAATACTTCCCTGCGGCACCCCGATGGCAACCGGAAGACTCCCGGTGACACTATCCCCAATTTTAACAAGCTGATGTCGACCAGACAAGTAACTCCTGAACCAATCTAAGGACAGGCCTCTGACACCAAAGGATTCGAGTTTATTTAGTAGTGTAGGAATTGAGACTGTGTCAAAGGCCTTGGCAAGGTCTAGGAAAACACCAACTGTACGGTGACCCTTGTCGATGTTTGAGGAGATAATGCCAGTCAGCAGACTCAGAGCTTGTTCTGTAGACTTCCCTCGCCGGAAGCCAAACTGCCGCTCCGAGAGTAGAGAATTCTTCTCTAGAAAGCTGACGAGGCGTTTGTTTACGAGTTTTTCCAGGATTTTTGAAGTTATACAAAGTAATGAAATTGGCCTGTAGTTATCAGGGGCATTCTTCAAACCACTTTTGTGAATGGGAGTGACAACAGCAGTTTTCCAGCAAGAAGGAACGGCCCCAGTTTCCATGCTCAGATTGCATATGTATTTTAGGGGTTCCAATATGTATCTCTTTATGTGTTTAAGGAGCAAAGGCCGAAATTCGTCGAGACCTGGAGCGCTGTCGTCCCTGAGACCGTCTATGATGCTACTAATTTCTTGATTATCAGTAGGGATTAGAAATAGTGAGTCTTTGGGTGGGTTATTGCCTTGAACACCGAGGCATTGTTCGTTCCCCGTTATCGGCCGCCCATTTATGATGTTGGTTGCAAGGTTCTGACCAACTGAGACAAAGTACTCGTTGCACTTATCAATGGAGTTATTGTTGTTTCCTTTATGATTCAGCAATTCTTGGTTGTCGCTGGTTCGCTTAGGGACATGGCATATTTCTTTTATAGTCCGCCAGAGCTTTTTTGGTTCCTTGCTGTTTTTTTCCAATTCTTTCCTGTCGTAATCAGTTTTGCGCTGACGCAGAATTTCGTTGCAATAGTTTCTGTATCTTGAGTAGACGATTTTTAGGGCATCATTGTTGGGTTGTTGGTTTGTTTGAGCGTGAAGAATGTCTCGATGACGGATGCATCTAAGAAGGCCCGGGTAATCCAGGGCTTTAAGTAAAATTTAGAACGACTGATTTTAGTTTTTGATGTGTGTTTATTAATGATGTCCGTAAGGTTCTTATTGAAAAGAAGAACTGCATCATCAATACTTTTTGCGGAGGTAACATCGGCCCAGTCGAGCTGGCTCACCACTTCAATCACCATGGAGTAGTCGGTTTTGAGTTTAAATCGGTTTTTCAGTTTGGCTTTTGGATTAGAGTGGTTGATTCCAAGCAGAACTAGGTGATGATCTGTTATCGAGGACTTACAGACGATTCCCTGTGCAATAGTGCCTTTAATTTTAATGAAGCCATGGTCTAGACAAGCTTTTCCCCGAGTTGGCTGAGTGATAGCTGGCAAAAACCCGTGTTCAGCCATCAAACATTGATATGGCGCATGGACGGCATTCGGTGAGTCATTTAGTAGGTCAATGTTAATGTCACCCGTCATAATGACACATGATTAGTTTTTTAGTTTGTCTAAGGAACCGTCTGGAGAGTTTAAAAAGCGATCGGTGTTAGTGAAAGAAGGTGAGCGGTATATACCAAGGACTGTAATTTTATTGTGAAACTTAATCTGTAGGCAATTACCATCGTCTAATTCTGGTTCAGAGACTGAAACGGTCCAGAGATCCTTAACGTAAACAGTAACCCCACCACTCTTGTTGATTTTTTTGGTCGTGTGGTAGCTTTTGTATCCGGGCAGTTGTAATATAACGGAGTTTTCATTCAACCAGCATTCTGTGAGGACAATTACATCAGGTTGAAAGTCGAGACGGCGCAACGATACTTGGAGGCTGAGAATGTTAAATGTTCTAATTGTTGTATATATTTAAATTCTTTACCTATTAACATAGTTTATAAGCTTCTGTTGTTACTAACCTTAATGGAGCATGTTATCTAATAAATAAATAAATAAATAATAATTATTATTATAGTACTTGAACACTGTTTCCTTTGCTTATACACACAACACCAATAACATTTGTCATTCACATTTTTGTTCAAACAAAACGCAGTACCTATGTCATTTCCGCGCTTCGATTTTTCTATGTTAACAGAATCAGTCATTTTAACAATATACAATTATCAGTGAACTCTTCTATACGCTGCATGCTGGTGGTCAGGATACCCGTTGAAGCCGTGGGTGCTGGCTGGCTGTGTGACTCGCCGCTCTAAAGCTTGCGGAAGTGATGCTGATGTGATGATGACGTCACGCTGTGGTAGTTGCACGAAGGCTGCGCTGACGTTCAAGTTCGGGGTCACCAGTATAGAGGTATGAGGAACAGGGTGTAAAGCTCACTCATACTGTTTGGAAAAGGGAGGATCCTCCGACCAGACGGGTGTTGTGTCTGGTGGGCAACTGCCCGACGGTTGATGTCGGGACGTTGTATATATGCTAGTCACGCGGTAAACTCTGATTGCGCGATGCAGGATTTGCGTGACGTCAGTATGACGTGTAGTTCGCATGTGGCGATGTTGATACCGCTACAACACTAAACGACTAACACTATAAAAATGCAATTATATTTCATTATATTTGTTGTTATTACAATTTTTAAAGTGAAACTTTTATAGCATTGTCTCAAACGTTTTCGTCTGTGTGTTGCATGTCGCGTGACGATCGGCCGCGGAGCACAGTGGATCGAAACTGCTATATGAGGGAAATTCGTTTTTTTTTACAAATTGCATTTTTTTTAAATACTTATCGAAAGATCTCGTCATTCCGATGAATAATTGTCATTACAAGTTTTTCTCTAAAACCGATAGTTTGGCCGGGAAAAAATATTTTAGATTTTTTTGTATGGAATGAAACAGAAACTGCTAAAATTTGGCCATGTCTTGAAAGACCAGGCTTTCAAACTACTATATTCATATCTTTTGACTTGTTGGCTATAATTCTACTCTATCAGCGTGCGCCCATAGTTGCCCTTTCAAGAGTTACGAGGTTCGGAAAAATGAAAAAAAAAGTAAGTCTTAAGTACATTTTCATTAATAATATCATAGATAGAACATTAAAACATTTATAATTAAGGAATAATATTAATTTCAAAACAATACAAAACAGAAAAATGGGAAAAGAATCTAAAAAATTAAAATTAAAGCAAATGATAAATTTATTAATATTGATAATTAATTTAATATTGTAAATAAATACTTTAGATTAGTAATTGTATACAGTGAAAAATTTGCCGATCATCAATTAGTAAATTTTCTGTTTTTTTAATTACGAATTATCTCTTCTACGAATTATTTTACCTATTTGCTAATAAATACATTGAAATTTTGAAATTTAAATTTAATGACTCCACTTTCCTATTAATATACCTTAATGATAGGGATAGGAAGGAGTTATTCCAACCCATATAAATAAGGGTTTAATTGAAATAAAATCATTCAGTGATTTGAATACCAAGACAACTTGCTTTGTGCCTAAATATTTTTGTGAGTAATATGGAAGGTCTAGTGAATAATTTGGATTTGTTCATGGTTTTAAGAGAACAGTTTGGATCCTTGGCGGAACGTAAAATACTTTTTGAATACCTCAAGCAGACGCTGAATTTTAACTGGACTGAAGAAAAAAGTGAAAACCTCCTGAGGTTCTGTCAGAATTTTTGTACAAATGTTTGTGGAAGATGGGAAAGATCAAATAGGACTCTTAGCAAGTTTTTGAAGAGAAATGGAGATTGGCTGGAATCTGCCATAGCTTGGCATGAAGCCCTTATGTCTACAAAAGAAAATGTCGATCCTGATGATGATGATGTCAGTGAAGATATAGAAAATTTGGCACCATCTTCACCAATAGCTCCAACGTCATCTTCACAATGTACGCTGAGAAAACCCTTTGAAAAGCTATCTAACAAGCAAAAAAGAAGACGCGTAGAGCGCTTGTCCAAATCAGTGTCTCCAAAAGAGATACAGAGTGCTTGTTCGGGCGCTTCCGACCACTCGGCAATCTTCGGCTGCTGTCGTTAGACAACCGAAGGCGGCGGGCTGCGGTGAGAGGTGCGGCGTGCGGGACGCGGGCCTTCGGACTACTTCGCTACCGATTTCGGACGACGGCACGCGCGCGCACTCCAAACGTTTACCAACGTCGACAATTGTACATATCTCTTTTGATTATATTTATTTAAAATTACAGTCCATCGCTTCTTTGAGTTCAGTCCTTAGGTCCCTAACAAATTGCCCTTCGAGGCTCTTTATAGTCGCGTTTTGGAGAACCAATTTCGTCGGCTACTGGCATTACGTCTCGCTCGACGTTGGTGAACTTTGGACTCCTGACTTGAATTCGCTGCGTCACCGGAGCAATGGTTTTTTCTACCGAAGTCGATTTAACACAAGAAGAAGAAGAACTACCAAGAATACCACAACTACTACCTGGACTATATTTCACCAAGTCTTGATAACGACGCCGGCGCTTATTACATCGACTGAATTGGATGATTTACGCCGAGTCATCGCTTGGAAAGATTTTTGGACAGGTTTCTTGTGGATAAAGATTCGGTATTGTGTGAGTTCGTTCCAATTATTTCCTTCTATATCCTTTTAAATATCAAGTGTTTTTATTCCGTTAAATTCAAATTAAATTACCTTTTCACGTTCATATTTGAGTCAATACGTGTTAACATTATAATTATCTCTTTCACTCATATCCACTACTTACGCTTGTTGCTAAATCGCCAGGCTATTTACCTTTACTTGGGTGCATGATCGGCTGTGTGCGTTTATAGTTGTAACAGCTGAGTGCTAATCGACCCGTGTAGCTCGCCGGCTCCCGTGACATTCATCAAGGTCACGCAGCTATTCATTTACATTTTCTAAGTGTTTTATTCAAACTTAACTGCCAACTTCGTTACGAAACTTTGCTACGCATAATCAATTAGTGTTAATATTACCAACCTTTCTTACTAGATTACGGTATGGCCTCTTTAGAATTATTGGTGAGAAAGCGAAGTGCCATTAAGGCAAAGCTCACAAATTTCACCAATTACATAAATGTTCTTCTTAGTTGCAAAATTATTTCCGATGTTCAACGCTTCGAGTTCGAGAGCTGTTTTAAAAAAATTGAGGCTACATACGACGAATTCGACACTTTACAGGTGAACATCGAGGTGCTTTCGGATGATCCTG
Source organism: Griposia aprilina (assembly GCA_916610205.1). NCBI lineage: Eukaryota > Metazoa > Arthropoda > Insecta > Lepidoptera > Noctuidae > Griposia > Griposia aprilina. The sequence goes on along the minus strand of OU744290.1, from coordinate 25,685,544 downwards.
ACGAGGCATATGCAGAGAGAGCAAGGTTCGAGGACCGTTACCACGCACTCGCAGCGCAGGCGCATAGCCTGCTTGCCCGTAACGAGAGCGGTGATGGCGGGTCTGTAACAGGCTCGGTGACCAAACTCTCAGGTGAATCGTTCCAACAACGTAGCTTTATACGCTTACCTAAAATTGATTTGCCTAATTTTGATGGTGGTTATCAGTACTGGCTTGAGTATAGAGATACATATTTGTCACTAATTCATAATAGTAGTTGCATAGATGCCATAAGTGTAGGAACTCAACATCAACTCAGAAATAAAACGACGATTGTTTAGATATTCTTCGATATAATTCTCAAAGCAAAATATCTACGTTCTGTTCGACGGTTAAATCCCAAGTGCCGTGCAAAAGTCGAACTATCACAATTCAAAATAACAGTGGCAAAAGTCTCAACTTCAAACAGCCAAACAATATTCATTACATTAGTCGATCACTACTTTAGTGACGGGTATCTGTCAATGTTACCAGACGAAAAATACAAGACTGTTTACGTGTCTATGACAGCTGACAGATACTCGTCACTGGTACAAATAATAACAATATTCGATAACCTAAATGGTGAATATAATAATACTGTAAGTCTTACAACTCGGCCATCCTCTAATAAGTGAGTCCCCTCACTTCAAGAAAATAGATATTCGAAAACAAACTAAATTACATTTACAATAATAAATCTATATACTAATTTAGTTACATAATTATTATTATCTCATACTTTCTAATACATTTATCTATGACATCTTATCAATAAATCTAAAATCGCATCTCGCATGATCTACTATGATAAACAATCATCTGTGCGATATCTGTACTCGATATCATTCGTTTCTGCACTAATTGCTCATAGTCTATGCTCATAATAAATCTATCTTAAACACACATCTTGCTCGGTCTGCTACGGTCTACAATCATCTGTACGATACCAATTACTTGATACCATTCGTTTCTGTACTGATTGTTCATAGCCTGTGCTCAAATTACTATATCTATGATCATAATCTGTGCGGAACTATGTCAAAGTTCCATTCATTATCTGCACGAATCATTCTTAAGTCTCAATCTCATTCAATTCCATATCGACAATCAAATAGTTATTACAATGCACAATTGTACAAAATACGGTCAATCATCTTGATAATTCATACATTATTTAATATCCTTGCATTTTAATAACATTAGTAACGTAATAAGTAATTAAACAATACTTCAAAATTCATTAATATTAATATTACTGCCTAAATTAATTTCATTATTCATTATCAGTTTCACTGTCATTATTATTGTTTTCGTTGCCATCGTCACTGGAATAATCATTAAAATTAAGCCAAGGATGAATTTTATCAATTGCTACTATGTTTTCGTATCGTTTGTTTCCTTTTCTAGTTAGTGGAGTATCCTCTACTAAGAATCTGTCGTTGGGTAAGGCTTTTACGATTCGGTACGGGCTCTGAAGTTTTGGTATAAGCTTTTTAGATTTACCTATGTGCTCTTTATCAATGACTGTTCTCTCGATTCTAATAAGATCTCCTACATCGTATGACTTCGGTTTCTTTCTGTTCTTGTCAAACCTGGCCTTCGCTTTTTCCTGATCCCTATCGATTTTCTGTTTAGCATCGGACCTCCGTTGCATTAGGTCGTCGCCACTAACTAATTGCGTTGTTTCAGAAATCGCGTCTCCCAACACATTTTCCGATGTCGAAATTAATTTGAACCCGAATAAGAATTCTGACGGACTCTTGCCTGTCGCTTTACTCACTGTCGTATTAATACCTAATTGAATATCTCCTACATAATCATCCCATGTATTTTCATTATTGCCATGACATTTGGTGCTCAACGCATCAGATATAGTTCGATTGAACCTCTCGACCTGCCCATTCGCTCTAGGAGTAGCTACCGCGTTCAATATGTGTTTGATGTTCAATCTTTCTGTGAACTCTTTGAACTTCCCACTAGTAAAACACGTGTCTCGGTCTGTAATTAGCCTAGACGGAGCATCGAAGTAACTAAAGTACTCGTGAAATATTTTGATTGCAGTTGATGTTTTAGTATCCTTCACGGCTCGTATATTAACAAATTTTGTGAATGTATCAACAATAACTAAAATATACATATTGCCCCTCCTAGAACGAACAAACGGGCCGAGATGATCCGCATGCAATGTATGGAATGGGATTTCTATTTTTGGGATAGGGTGTAAGAACCCTTCCTTTTGACCTGATGGTGCTTTATGATGTGCACATTGTAAGCATGATGATACATATTTTTTTGTAAATCGACGCATCTTCGGGAACCAAAATGTTGCTTTTAACCTACTCAACGTTTTATCGAAGCCAAAATGCCCTACATCATCGTAGTTCATGCGCAAAACTTGCCACCTAACACCCCTGGGTACCACCCAACGAATTCCATCATCTAAGATACGGTATACGTAGTCACCCTTCAGCTGATAATTCTTTCGTATATCAGCAACAAATTTCGATTCATCGTCGAGAAGAATTTCTCGAATTCGCTTTATCTCTTCGTCATTACTCTGTACGGTCGCAATCCAATCGGTTGTCTCTACTTGCAATACGTCAATTACATGAGTATCACTATCGTCAGTGTGTTCAGCCACCGGAGCAGGACTTAGGGCATCCACATGAGCCATACGTGATCCTGACCTATATTCGATGGTACAGTCGTACTCCTGTAGCTGCACCCACCATCGCGCGATCCTGGGTATTAGGTCACGCTTCGTCAAAGTTGTTCTTAAGGCATTGCAGTCAGTTACTATTTTAAATTGTAATCCCAGCAAATAAACACGGAATCGACTTAAAGAGGCAACGATAGCTAATGTCTCGAGATCAAAAGAGTGGAGTTTTTGCTCATCTTCCGAATTTTTCCGACTGTAGTAGGCAACGGGCCTTAACTGGCTGTCACTACCTCGCTGCATAAGAATGCCTGCAATGCCTATCTTTGATGTATCGGTATGAAACTCAGTCTCTAATCGCGGGTCAAACAAAGCTATTATAGGTCGTTCTACGAGTTTCTCTTTGAGTGTGTTAAAAGCAGATATACATTCTGCTGTCCATTTCCACTCAAATTTGGATTTTAAAAGATTCGTTAATGGGCGTGCTATTATTGCAAAGTTTTTGACGAACCGACGAAAAAAACTTGCAAGTCCTATAAAACGTCTTACATCATGTACTATCGGCCCAAGTTAAGCATGCTCACTTAAGAAAATATTCCTGCGAGAGCGCAGCTAGTGACAAACCACACCCCTTCCTAGTTTCCCCCAATTAGAGACAATATGCATTTGTGTGAGTAATGAGCGAGTAACATAAAATAACAAACATTAGCTAGAGCGCGGCAGTGCCAATTTGCTCTCGCTAATTTTTGACGCTTCCCTTAAATTCCTATCGCCATTTCATTTTACGACCTGTTTATTTCTATCGGACTGATTGCCTGCCTAACTGTGACCTCTGCTTGTATACCGGACTGTGATCGAAAGCCTCTTCTTGACCCTAGCTTGTATCCTGGACTGTGTGTGTATTGTGTGTGGGCTGTGACTAACGTGGTGCAACCATGACGACCCGAAACCTGATTCAGGAAGAAAGGAATCAAATTATTGTTTTGCATAGACAAGGGTTAAATATATCCCAAATAGCAGTGGAGTTGAACATGCAAGTAAGTTATGTTTTTGTATTCAGATAGAGGGAGAGATATAGAAATAAATAAAGTGATAGTAATATTATTATTTCATAGTTTGCATTTTTCCTTATATTGCAATTTAAAAACAAATTCCATGAAAAATATTGGTATTCAGCTGCATCCGGTTAGACTGGAAGCCGGCCCCAACATAGTTGGGAAAAGGCTAGGCAGATTTATATATAAAAATAATAACATTATTATAACTTTCAGATGGTATCTTTTTAAATTCTCATAAGATATTACCTACTTATAGTAATGCATTCAAATAAGATTGTTCTTTTTATTTATTTTTGCTTTCAAAGACGTTGTTGGAGCCTTTTATGACCCGATAATAAATCCTAAACCAAAACAACCTAAACAATGGTGCCTTATCTCACAGCGTCGTTGCCGCATTTTAATTAGAAAAACCAGAGCGCATTCGTCGCATTTCTAGAGGCTTGATCATTATATTTCAAACTACAATTTTTTTTCGCCCAAGCACAAGATAATTGTTTTTTATAATTATTTTTAACATTTATTTTATCATAATACTGCAGATGGAAAGTAATTGACAATAATGTAAATTTTTGTTAGTAGTGCTCGTAAATACTTACCAAAAAAACTTAAAAAACATTGCACACATAGTTTTAAATACTAACGATTTAGTGCTTGGCTGGCCGATAAAATAGCAAGTACTTACGATTTCAGGTTTGGTTCTCATAGTAAAAGTTGTTTATAATGATGAGTAATGACCCCTTAAGAGATTTTCAGTTATTGTATTTACAACTTGTATTTTAAAATATAGTTATGAATGTTATAACTACTTAAATTAGTTATAGAAAAGTTAAGAGTTTATTTATCATGAAGTCAACCAAAATGCACACCTTAAGTATTTCAATACTTATAATTTTTATTTATAGTGTACTAGTTGTGCCCTTTGAATAAGACTTTTGTAGTGTACTCGTATTATTATACTTAGTTCCTATATTATGTAAAAAATCGATGCTGATTGTTTTTTTTTTTTTTTTTTTCGTTAGAGAACAACGGTGCGCCGCTGGGTGCGAAGATATGAAGAAGGAGAAATTACAGAACGCGTTCGTGCACCTCGACCCCGGGCTATAAACGAAAACGAGTTAAATAATATGATAGCCACGTATGAAGAGAACCCGTTCACACCCACTCGCAGTTTCGCACAAGAATACGAAGTTTCGATGCAAACTATTAGAAACGAGTTGCATCAAGCTGGAGTCCATCACAGACGTCCCGCAAAAAAAAATATTTTGACGCAGGAGCAGAAAGCTGCTCGCGTGCGATTCGCTCGTGACTACAGGGACTTCGATTTCTCTTACGCCATATTTTCTGATGAAAAGTGCTTTAGGTCTAGCCAACAAGGTCGTCGGAATTTATGGCGTGTAGATAACACAAGATACGAACCTCGAAATGTGAACCCAAATGCAGAATCGGGAAGAATTGTAGTGAACATGTGGGGCTGGATGAGTGCTGCTGGACCAGGCGAGCTCGCTTTTATACCAGGGAGGGCAAACGGCCAAACGTATTTAGAGGTGCTACAAACCATCATGGTACCCACAGTGCGCACGGTGTATCCACAACTGGACGTGCCAGAATTTTATTTTTTCCAGGACAATTGCCCGATACACCGTGCGCGGGTTGTTCAAGAGTGGTTGCGAGGGCAACCACAAATTAAAACAGTGCCATGGCCCTCCCGATCGCCAGACTTAAACCCCATTGAAAATTTGTGGGGTTTAATGGTCCAGAGATGGGATAGTAGAGCAGAAAGAACGAAGGAAGCACTTGTCACACATTGCGAACAAGTTTGGGACACATTCAGAGGTTCGAATTTGTGCGAAGTCCTGGCTAGGTCCATGCGTAGCCGTTGCGATGCTGTGATAGATGCGGGAGGAGCAGCGACGAAATATTAAGTTAATATAATTTTTAACATGCACTATGTTAATTAACGAAAGGCGTTCCCGTTAACCCGCAATAGTCCAAACATGCTACAATTAATATTACCATTTAAAAATTCGCGAAAAAAAATCAGCTGCTCCCTACATTTTGTTAAGCTAGGTATGCGAACATAAATGTAATGAACAGCAGATTTTTTTTCGTGAATTTTCGAATGGTCATATTTTGGTAGCATGTGGACGCTATACTATTGCGGGTTAACGGGAACGCCTTTCGTTAATTAACATACTGTATAATTACATTATACAGGGTTATTTTTCTAACACCTGGTAGGACTCAATCAATAAGTTAAAGAACTATCAAATTAAATTAGAAGATAGTATAAATATTTATGAAATAGACACTCAACGCTTACAGTCTGATATTCAAGTTCTTGATGACTCACTAAAGTCTCTCTATAATAAATATGTTTGCTCTCGTCACCAAATTAAGGAACACATCCTTGCTACAAACGAGTTAGTAGACAGAGTGGACTTGCTGACTCTCAGCAATACTCAGTGTACTTGTCAGAGGGGATCCAACCTTGATGCCCTCCAACCTGAGGCAATGGAGGACCCATCCCTAGTTGTGAGTGCTGTGGACTGTATCCCCTACCAAGCTATACCTGATACTGTGCAAGAATTATCTCAAGTGGTACAGTCAGTAGCTAGTAGTGTTTCCTCTTGTAGTAGTCAAGTTTGTTTTCAGTCAGTTATGTTTTCAGATAGTATAGGAAGAGGGTTAGGGAAATTAGTTAGTAATAACCTGAGTATTTCTACTCAAAACTATTGTTTACCTGGGACATCCTTCAAGGAAATAATGACATCAATTACAAGAAATCAATATAATACTAATACCAACATTACTGTATTTATAGGTAATAGTTCCCAGGTAAAAACAGAAGATATCACTGACAGTGTTACTGAGTTGTTAAAGATAAATTGTAATAAAATTATTTTGTGTGCTTTTCCATATTTTGAGAGATTATCAAATAGAAAAAACAATTATATACATATGCTTAATAAGCATATTCAGTTCTTAGTAAGTCACTACAGTGACAAACTTATATTTTTTGACACCAACATTTTTGTTGATAAGTTGAAATCGACAAGGAATACAGTGTATCTGCCCATTAGGTTTAGACATAAAATAGCGAGGCTATTAGCTTATATAAACTCAGACATAAGTAGTATGTCGAAGTCTTGTTCTTTAATTAACACCACAATTATTAGTAATAATTCTAATGTACAGGTGGTCACCTTAAATAACTGTAGCACCAATGCTATAACTGTTTACAATAATTGTACGAAGGAGGATCCATGTGTCACTTTGGCAAATTCTTGTCTGGGGTCCACAAGTAGTAGGATCTCTTTGCCTGGTGATGGCATGGGAGTCTTGGGGCTCACTCTGGATGTTGATTTAAACTAGATAGTAAGACAACGGAAGATACCAGTAACAATATAGTTATACCTACCAACTACAAGGTGTCTTCTTGCTCTCAAATAGTTAAGTGTAAAAAAGGTTCTTTGCAAAATTCCTTGACATTATTTCATCAAAATATTCAAGGTTTTGCTTCCAAACAATTAGAAATTGAACTATTTTTAGAAAAAACCAGGTTTGAAATTGTTTGTTTAACTGAACATTGGTTGAAAGATTATGAAATGCTAATTAATTATGAAAATTATAGTGTGGGCAGTTGTTTTAACCGAAAATCTATGCTGCGTGGGGGTTCACTAATCTTAGTTAGAAATTCTATTAAATCTAAGACTCGTAAAGATATAGTTGATATGTCGGTAGAACATAATATTGAACTGTCCTGTGTAGAGCTAGATAAGCATGTTTTAGTGTGCGTTTACAGACCCCCAAATTATCAAAACTACTCCATATTTGAGTCAGTAATGGAAGATCTTCTAGCAAAGCTTGCAACTGGTAAAAAATCGCTAATTATCTGTGGTGACTTCAATATTAATATCTTAGAGAATAGTTCAAATAGCAGTCGATTATTAAGTCTTTTTAAATCATTCAATTTGTCAAATGTGTTTTCAGAACCAACCCGCATAACTAAAAATTCTGCTACATGTATTGATAATGTTTTTTGTAGCTGCGACTACTTAGTTAAAGCCATCGTAAATTATCTCCCTTCTGATCACAGCGGTCAAACCGTTGCTTTCAAGTCCAACACATCATTACAAAAAATTCAGATACAATCTAGACAAATAACACCCAACAATCTAAATAAATTTAATAATAACTTAATTAGTAAGTTAAGTATACCGAGCCATATTATAAATAATGTAAATGACTTGTATGAGGAATTCTTTTCGGTAGTGCGCACCGAGTTCAATATTACTTTAAAAAAGAAAACAAAAACTATTTGCCCAAATTTTTTGTTCAGTGACTGGGCAACTAAGGGTATTAGGAAAAGTAGGGAAAAATTATTTGAGCTGTATGGCCTTAAGCCTTATATTAACTCTGAAACTTTTAATAAATACGTTGCTACTTACTCTAAAACTTTTAAAAATACCTGCAAGGTAGCTAAAGCCTTGTACATTAGCAACAAGATCAAATCAGCCGATAATAAAATAAAAACGGTTTGGAAAATTATCAATAATGAAACTAACAGGAATAAAAGACATAATAATGATTTCAAACTCGAGACTTCTCGTGGTCCCATAAGCACTAACAAAGAAGTTGCTCAAGAATTTGTAAATTTCTTTACCAGTATCCCACTTAAAACTACTGAAACCTTAAACTCGTCACCCTCGCGTTCTATTGACATATTAAAAGCAAACGTTTCATCCTGCCCGACTGAATTTAAATTCAAGCATATAAACCCCATAATAGTATTAAAAGCTTTCAAGCAAATCAAGGTAAAAATAACCGAAGATATATGGGGAATGTCTATCAAAGTGTGTTCCTCCATTATTGAGACTATAGCGCCGTACTTGGCCTTAATATTTAATTTGTGTGTGGATCAAGGAGTCTTCCCGGATCTAATGAAATACAGTAAGGTAATACCAGTTTTCAAATCAGGGGATAGTAAAGACACCAATAATTATAGACCCGTATCCGTGTTGCCGGTTTTCAGCAAGGTGTTTGAAAAGGTAATGCTGAATCAAATGCTCAATCATTTTAACACCAATAAAATCTTACATGATCAACAGTATGGTTTCACCAAGGGACGTTGTACGACTGACGCCGGTGTCACCTTATTAAAACACATATTTACGGCGTGGGAAGAAGCCCAAGACGCTGTAGGAATCTTTTGTGACCTCTCCAAGGCATTTGATTGCGTCGACCACGAAACCCTAATCTTGAAACTTGAGCATTACGGACTTGGAAAACTTGCTCTCAGTTTAGTAGAATCTTATTTAAATGATAGACAACAGCAAGTTCAAATAGATGGTGTCAATTCACTCGGTTTAAAAGTAAAAATGGGTGTACCACAAGGCTCGATATTGGGTCCTTTCCTCTTTTTAGTATATATTAATGATCTACCCCATTTGTTAAAAACCCTACCACAAATGGTGTTATTTGCTGACGATACTTCTTTAATTTTTAAAATTAATAGACGTGCATCAAATCTTGACGACGTAAATAACGCCCTACTGCAGATCCAAAATTGGTTTACTGCTAATAATTTAGTATTAAATGGGAATAAAACTAAGTGTATTAGATTTTCCTTACCAAATGTCAAAAGTACAAATTGTGAGATAGTATTAAATCAAGAGAAACTAGAATTCGTCGATAAAACTGTTTTCCTGGGCATCACGCTTGACTCAAGGCTTCAATGGGGTCCTCATTTAACATCCCTTGCAGGACGGCTAAGTTCAGCAGCATATGCTGTGAGAAAAATCCGTCAATTTACTGATGTAGGTACCGCGAGGCTAGTCTATTTTAGTTACTTCCATAGTATTATGTCGTACGGTATTTTACTATGGGGACGGGCTGCAGACGTCGAGTCTATTTTTATTCTGCAGAAAAGAGCCATCCGAGCCATATATGGCCTCCGCAGGCGCGACTCTCTAAGGGAACGGTTTAAAGATATTAACATCATGACGGTACCTTGTCAATATATCTATGAAAACATCATGTACGTAAGGAAAAATCTACATCTTTTTAGTAAAAGAGGTGAAAGACACAATTATATCACTAGAAATAGGGATCAATTAGTTCAACCAGGTTTCAGGCTGGCTAAAGTAGACTCATCTTTCATGGGGTACTGTTTAAAATGTTTCAATAAAATACCTCCCCATATTCTTCAACTGAATGAAACTAAATTCAAATGTTGTATAAAACGCACACTATGCAGCCAGGCATATTATAAGTTGGGGGATTACATCGCTGATAAAAATGCTTGGCTCAACGCTGGTCCTGCTCCACAAGGGCGCATAAAATAATTGATTAGCATTTGAAACTACTGTTGGAGCTGCTGAAGATTTTAAAAACTTATCTTTGCATTGTATAAATTCAATGTTTTAGTATTGTATAATTGCATAGCACAGGTGTGAGTACTATGCACCTACTATAAAGCTACCATTTAATAGGTTTTTCTTTCATTGACTTGAATGTGCCCTGGCGGCTGAGAGTTTGTCATGCTCACTCTAATGTCTCGCTGGTGGTGGCGTGTGTGTTGGATCATTAAGTTCCCTTCAAAATGGTTGAGCTGAATGGTGCTGATCTATGCGTCATGTTCGTGAACGGGCGCCGTCAGTGGGGACTGGTCATTTCTTGGCTGCCACGGCTTATTTTAATTTAATTTAATATTTGAATTGCTTTTGTCTTTTTATTACGGACGCTTTTAACGTTCTGCATCGTTCTCACATGCATAATTTCAACATGAACGATGTAATCAATATTTTGTAACCATTTTTTGATTTAAAAGAGTGTCCATGGAGTTTCTTGCCCGTTCTTCTCCATAGGTACCTACTACGCTTTGGAATGGGTAACTAGCTTCATCTTTCTGACTGACCGACCCCTTGACAATTCAAAAGTGCCTGTAATTGGTTTATTTGAAATAAATGCTTTGAGTTGAGTTGAGTTGAGTTGAGTTGAGTTGACTATATTAGTACAACCACTTTTGATCTATGACTTTTTAGAATACCAAAAGTAAACTTTCAAGTTTTTGTTGTAATATTTGTAATAACACTTTTTAGATCTGTATTTTGTAGTAAGTACCGCTGCGACCCTGCATTCGCAACGCACTGTTTGTTTATTTAACTACTTACATATTTTGGTACCGCGTAGAGTTGTTCAAATTTAGAGCGATCAAAATAAATATTTTTAATTGTATTATGAAATTATTTTTTTATGAATTATTAAAAGTCATACAACAAAAGTTGTTATTTATGATGTTAGTATTATAGTCCTACGAGCTTATTAGTGTTTTATCATCAAATGACTTCTCCCGCTCTGGGCGGAGCGGAAGGTCGTGTCATACTTTTACTGACTAAAACCCACCCGTGTTCCTTCAGTTGCCTGTGCCAGGGCCATGGTATCTCTTTCGAACAACCCGCGACTCCGGCGGCTTGCAAATAACCCTGTATAGCTATTTTTATTAGGTTTATTTTTATTATTCCAATTTGTATTATATTACTTCGTTGATTAATGTCACAGGGTAGACTGTAGACCGTAATCATAGTTTAAAATATTGCCAACGATTTTGAAGTCTTCTTGTAAAATTATTGATGTCAATTTAGTGTCATGTTGCCTTTATTGGTGGATTTGTTGTTTTATTTACAATCAATGTTGTCGTAAGCCCCGATCTCGTTAGTTTGTTATTTTACATATTCAGTAGTGTCATCATATCCGTCCACCTCATAAATAATTGATCTCATTTGCTTGATAAACCTAGTCTGTAGTGTAATGTAATTATTGCAAATTATAAAAATTATTAAGATTCTTAAATTTTACTAATCTTAAAACTTTTCAATTTCATTAGAACTGCACGAGCAATATTCTCCTAATCTTATTTACTGACAGGCTTTTTGCCTGTTGTTGTTGTGTTGTCTGTTTGTCATTGTTGTGTTGATTTCATATTTTGAACTTTACGATATAAGTGTAGATAAATACAGTTTATAAATGATATTATGAGTAAGAATCTTTTCACTTATAATATTTTGCATTTTGATGATAATTTCTGTGTAATTTTTTGTTATAATATGTTAATTTCTGGATGAATCTTTAATGTTTTGAAAAAGTCTATTAAAAATAAATTAAGTTACTTATATTGTTTTTTTTTCTACAACAGCAAATCCTTAAAATTGTTCTCAAGTAGATTTTAACTAACTGTTTATTTTTTCACACTGAGATTACAGCCGATAGTTTCATACAAAAAGCACTTACTATACATCTTTTATTATACAGATAAGATTTAAATATCAACCTAAATAAATCTTTAATCCTGCATAATGTTAAATGAACACAAACTAAAAATATATATTTCACTAGTACCCAACATTTTATTTCAATCCTTTCACTCTCACTGCTGCCAAGGCACAAATTATAGTTTAGTTTAATTACTTGATAAGCTTCTGAATTTTAAAGTGGCATAGGAACTGAATCATTGTTAGATTTGTCAAAAAAAAACTTAACATGCAATGCCGGTAACGCGCCTGTAGCGTTGATTTCGCTTAAAATCATGAATTGTCAAACTTTGACTAGAGCATGAATTATAAAAGAGTAAAGTGTTGGTTTGATTATAATCCAGTCTTAAAGTGCTCATCCTGCACGGCATGCCTGGGCATTTTAATTGCAACGATACCTTGTTCGTTATACAGGCTGCAATTTAATTCATGGGTATCCTCTTAAGGGGTCATTGTACTAGTCATTATGAACAACTTTGACAATGGGAACAAATGAAATCGAGAAAAAAAAATTGCTGTTCCCTACATTTTGTCGAGTTATGCAAACATAAATGTAGGGAACAGCTGATTTTTTTTTCGCGATTTCAGGTATGGTCTCATAGTTGAAGTTGTTCATAATGATGAGTACAATGACCCCTTAAAAGGATGCCCATGAATTCAATTTCACCCTGTATTATTTTAATGAATAAAAGGTAATATTACAATTACCTACTGTTAAAAGTATTAAACCAAATACAAGGAACAACTGCAAAACATTTGAGATAATCCTAAGGTAATAAAAAAACGTATGGCCCTTGTATTAAGCCGTCCTCTATTGTTTAACCGAATTTCCAGACATTCCCACTAAATAACAATGGGTCTTAGATAATGAACTTATTTTTATTTCAGTTGCAAGAGTTGTGCGGCTTGCGGCCTTGCGTTAGCTACAAACAAAAAGCTCTGATAACATTGTATGAACTGCGCAGAGTATTGGTTCAAATATTACTGTAATTTTCAAGTATTCCCAAATTGCCCAAGTATAAACAAACACATAGAAATTTAGATAGTTATTTACTTTTAATAAAGTCGATTAAACACAAAAAATTTCAATATAAACATTTGATACCTTCATGCAGTGCCGGTCAACGCACCTATACCTAACGTATTCAGGGAGCCGTGAGATAAAAGGTAAACAAACCATAAATGTCCGTTCAATCGATTTTGAATGCTATTGTGTTGGTGGCATGACAAATGGCAGCTGCAGTAAACAGTTGGTATTGTAACCACTTTTTTGCCTTTAATGCCATCCATAAGCCTACGGAATAGAAGTCAAAATCGGTGGAACGGACTGTAATAAAACGGTTCGTTTCAATGTCTCATCTTATTGTGAAGGGAATATGGTGCGGTTGCTGCGGCATGCGGCATCACATAGGATATGGTGAAAATTGGAGAGGCAGTGAAAGTGTTCATAAATAACCTATATCTATAGACCCGATAGAGAGAGGAAAATATTAAAGTGGATTAATACATATAAATTGTAGTTTATTAGTTATTACAAATTATTTTTGTAAATACTGCAATATCAATAATACATTTTCTAAACCAAACAAACAGAAGATATGAGTACTAAAATTAATTCTTGTCCATAATAAAAAAACAATTCAATTCAATAACAAAGAGCTCACGCCGCCGCCGCGCCGCGCTGGCCGTGCCCATTAAAAACTCGTCTCTTAGCAGAAACAAGTGAGCATAGTACTCTCCTAGTGTGAGTGTCACACATTCTATACATGATTATACTAATACGAACACCACTAAAATACGCTTTGTGCATCCTATTGGTCAAAACTCGTGCATTGTGCGATCGAGTCGTGAGCCGTGCTATGAGATTATCGCCTTAGAGGTGAGCATGCAGAAGTTTGGCCGATAGTACGTTTTTGGGTACAGGAAAATTAGAAATTGCAATTGTTTTACGCGATCCGGGACGTATGCCATCTCTAGATACACAAAAGCCTAGAAAATCTATTTCCTTTTGGAAGAAATGGCACTTCTTTAATTTGAGAGTTAGCCCTGCATTGGCCAAATGCTGGAGTACTTCCTCTAAACGTGTTAAACCGTCATTAAATGTACTAGCGGGAATCAGGATATCATCCATGTAAATAACAACGTATTTCAAGTCAGAGAGAACTTTACTCATCATCCTTTGGAAAATTGAAGGAGCATTCGCTAACCCAAAAGGCAGTCTTTTATACTGATACTGACCGTCGGGTGTTACAAAAGCCGTGACCTCCTGTGAACCTTCTGATATAGGAATCTGGTAGTACCCAGATGCAAGGTCAGGACTAATGAAAAGAGAATTGCCTGACAACCTATCTAATTGGTCGTCAATCAGCGGTAAAGGATAGTGCTCTTTACGAGTCTTGTTATTTAAGGCTCTGTAATCGACGCAGAGCCTCTTCTCACCCGTTTTCTTCTTTACAAGAAGGATAGGACTCGCATAGGGTGAGTTAGACTCACAGACGATATCGGCGTCGATCATTTCCTGTACCATCGTTCGAACCAATTCACGTTCCGGATATGAGAGTCTATAAGGACGGTAAACCACTGGTTTCGCGTCATTCAATTCTATCTCCATCTGTACTACGTTAGTATACCCTAAATCAGCTAGACAAGAGGAAAAACAACTCTCGTACCTCTTTAGTAGACACTTCAATCTAAATATCTCATCATCTGATAAGTGATCGCCATAATTCAGATCGGAACTCGTATCATGGTTGCTTAAATCCAGCATGTTGATTTCAAAACCTTTTTCAGATCTGTAAACTCGACTAACCAATATATTTTTCTTTAGCAAAAGTAAATGGTCGCTAAAAGTTTGGACTAGAAGTGCCCCTAAACTATTTTCAAGGTAGTATTCACCTGGCAATAAGTAAAATTCCTTACCAGGCTGACCTCTTAATGAACCCCTGACATATACATACCCAGAGTAGCTTCTATCGAAAAAAACTGGTATCATAGTCATTTGTTTTGGTTGAATTTCAACATCTGCCTTAAGAAATAACCGCAATTTGTTAAGCTCTTCCTTACTAAATATTAAAGAATTTGTGGTTTTTGTAATGATGATTCCGGGTTTTTCAGTAAAACTGTGACCAACTAACACGGGATATTTAATTATGCCATCTTCAACTACATAAACGTCAACCATCTCTACAATATTATTAATATCTATTTTTACACGTGCCATTCCTATTGGGACAACGATATTATTACCTAATCCTCTCATAACGGGTAACTCGCCTATAGACAAACTAACTCCTAATGATTTTACTACACTACATTGTATCAATGTGCACTGACTGCCTAAATCTACATATCCCTTAACCAGAATACCATTAACCTTTAGCGAGATCATATATTTCTCATTACTAGTATCATCAACATCGACCTTCATAACTTTCTTTTCTGCACTAGAAGTATCTTTACTCTTTTCGGTGGATAGCTGCGGGCAATCGATCGTTACATGGCCAAGCCTTTTACAAATGTTACATCTCAGCAGCTTTTTTGTACACTTATTACTAAAATAACCTACTTCTTTACAGTTAAAACAAGTTATAGATGCACTAGATTGCGGCCTAGACAACTTCGAATCATTCCCACCAAACTGTCTAGTATTCAAATTCGTACTACTTGATGGTAAAGTCTTTTTATCTTGGCTAATCATAAACTTGTCAAAATCGCGAGTTTGTTTAATAGACTGAAAATAATTAAGAACCTCTTCAGGCTCTTGACACTTGGCTGCTTTAGCACCAAGTCTCAAGGAACGATCCTCAATGCTATAGAGCAAGCAATCAACGGCACGCTTCCCGAAAATGTCACATCGATTCAACATATTTAATTTTTCATAATAATATAATTCTAACGATTCATTAAATTTTACGCGTTTGTTTAACATTTCGGTAAGTAATTCTGCATAATCGTCACTACTAGGAAAGGAATCAATTCATTTAATTTTCCACTCAGGCCACGAAAATGACATTGAAGGCAAGGCCTGGTACCATGTACGTGCAACACCCGCAAGTCTGGGCAGTGCGTAGTGTATAACCTGATCATCACCCCAACGGTACAGCTTCGCACATTCATCGACCTTATTAAGCCACATGTGGACCGTCTGGTCCTTGACCATGGGGTCAAATTCAGGAATAACATTACCTAACATCGGAAATTTATCGCCTTCAGGCTTCGCATTCGACAACGATTTAATTAGCTCGTTCAAAAATAACTGAGTCTCACTGTTAGCAAAAATAGATTTGTTTACCTGAATATTCCCGCGTGGTTCATCACTTACTGTGGTGTTTGATGAGCTACTTCGGTCAGACGGCTGCGTACGGCGTCCCGTATGCCGCTCCTCACTCCGTTTCCTCGTCAGGTTTCGGCGCGACCGATGCTGATCCTCGCGGCTACGTTTCTGACCTGGTCGACGCCGCCCATCACTCCGTGTTCGAGGTCGACTCCTCTCGTCCTGGTCACTCGAATCGCTAGGCGTACTTCTATGCCGCCTGCGACGTTTCTTCTTACTCCGGCGATTCTCACTGGCTTCATCATCGCGGCGACGCTTACGTTTCATGCTCACAACATCCGGTGTAAAACAGGACCGGCTCCTATGCGATTGGTTACTGCCACGGTCCATATTAATTGATATTTTCCAAAACTTGTGGACGTGCTGTATTTATCCCACTTCTGAGTTGTAGGAACTCAACATCAACTCAGAAATAAAACGACGATTGTTTAGATATTCTTCGATATAATTCTCAAAGCAAAATATCTACGTTCTGTTCGACGGTTAAATCCCAAGTGCCGTGCAAAAGTCGAACTGTTACAATTCAAAATAACAGTGGCAAAAGTCTCAACTTCAAACAGCCAAACAATATTCATTACATTAGTCGATCACTACTTTAGTGACGGGTATCTGTCAATGTTACCAGACGAAAAATACAAGACTGTTTACGTGTCTATGACAGCTGACAGATACTCGTCACTGGTACAAATAATAACAATATTCGATAACCTAAATGGTGAATATAATAATACTGTAAGTCTTACATAAGTAAGTTCCACTACCTCCGTGCGTCGCTTAAAGGTGATGCTTTAGAAATAATAAAAAATATAGATTTTAAAGGTGATAATTATGAAATGGCGTGGAAGTTACTATGCGAGCGCTTTGATAACAGTAGGCTTTTAGTAGATACCCATGTTAAGGCCTTGTTCAATGTAGACTATATTACACAGGAATCATCCACTTCTTTGCGTCGTTTAATTGATATAATTAATAAAAATATCAGAGCACTTCATTCAATGAACGAGCCCACGGACAATTGGGATACGTTGATTATGTATATGATGGCAATTAAACTAGACCCTATCACCAGCAGGGACTGGGAATCTCATCGTAATACTATACCAACAAAACCAACAGTTACTCAATTTTGTACCTTTATTAGTAAAAAATCAGATTTATTGGAGACCATAGAACAACGTCTATTAAAGGTTAAAGAATTTAAAGTTTTTTTTTAACTGTTTACGTAATGGCCATGTTATACAACGATGTAGATTAGCTCCTTGTAAATATTGTAAAGGTAGACATAACACCCCTTTATATATGGAACAGTCTACTCAGTTCCAAGATCCCATGCCTAATAGTGTAGCATGCCCACTGATGTTTCTGGAGGTGCCGCTCCACATAATGGCACCTCAGAAAATATCTCCTTATCGAGTGACGCTCGATCGCAACATACTACCTCTCATATTTTACTGTCCACAGCGTTGGTAAGAGTGGTGAACCACCGAGGCATCAAGGTCGACGCTAGGATCCTGCTCGATAATGGTAGCACGGCTAATTTTATTACACAGAAACTATGTGATAAGCTAGGACTTCCTCGACGTAGCACGAGTTCCACAGTGACAGGTATAAACAGTCATACTACATTAAGTACACAGTCTTGTAAACTAACTATTGAATCGTGCAGCGGCAGCTATAAGACGGACATAAATTGTTTCATATTACCTACAATTACCAAATTACTGCCGTCTACTTTAGTCGACATAAGTAGAATTCCCGTACCATTAGATTTAAATCTGGCCGAGCCATCATTCAACGTTCCTACCGAGATTGACACACTAGTTGGTGCCGAATTATTTTGGAATATTTTAGACGGTGCATCTATTAATTTGGGCAAAAATCAGCCCAAGTTACATGAGACAAAGCTAGGATGGATAGTATCAGGCTCTGTGGCTCTTCCAAAACATCCATCCAAAAATATATATTCACATTTTTGTAATATCTCCATAAACGATTTAAATAATAGACTAAATAAGTTTTGGGAGCTAGATTCCGTTTCTTCTGAGCATTCGTTGTCACAGGAAGAGCGAGCTTGCGAAGAAAGTTTTCGTGTTAACACTGTGCGTGATCGAAACGGGCATTTCATAGTTACAATGCCTCTTAAAAATGATCCCAGTGAGTTGGGTGACTCTTATGAGATAGCTTAACGTCGCTTTTTATCTTTGGAACGTCGCTTCCAACGTGATCCTGCCTTTAGGGAAAGATACGTAGCATTTATCGAGGAGTACGTGAGCTTAGGACATATGACTGTGAATAAGTCAAATGGTAAACCTCATTCAGGTAACAATAATGAGTATTTTTTGCCACATCATGGAGTCATCCGAGAATCCAGTACCACAACTAAGCTCAGGGTAGTCGATGCATCAGCAGCGACTACTTCTGGAGTGTCGTTTAATGACATCCAAATGGTGGGGCCCACTGTTCAAGATGATCTCTTTTCTATATTGCTGCGTTTTCGTCAGCACAAGTTTGTTATATCTGGTGATATAGAGAAGATGTATAGGGCCATTCAGGTAACACCATCACAACGTTCTTTTCAACAAATAGTCTTTCGTGCTGACCCTAAGCTACCACTTCAAATATACAGTCTTAATACTGTTACATATGGTACAGCTTCCGCCCCTTATTTAGCTACTAAGGCCTTAGTAAGTCTAGCAACAACCGCCTCTAATGACATTGTAAAATCATCCATCGAACGAGATTTTTACGTCGACGATTAACTGAGTGGTGGCGATTCGGTTTCCAAGGTAGTCCAGATGGGTAAAGAAGTTGCATCCATTTTAGCGTCAGCTAACTTTCACTTGAGAATGTGGCAATCTAATAGCTTAGAGATTTTAACAGAAATAGCCGGTGTTTCAGGGCATTCTGGTAGGTTGAATTTGTCAGAGGATAGAAACCTGTCATCTAAAACGTTAGGCCTATATTGGCTATGTAAATCTGATTCTCTCGAGTTTTCAATATCGGTCGATATCAGCAAACCAATCACAGAGCGCCACATTTTATCTGTGATTAGTCAAATATTTGACCCATTAGGTCTGGTAGGTCCTTGCATTGTCGAGGCTAAAATTATCATCCAAAGTCTATGGATGGCTCTGTGTGACTGGGACGAGAAAGTACCAGGTAATATACATACCTCCTGGATAATGTTCGTGAATAGTTTACCATGTTTAAATACCCTTAAAATACCCCGGTGGATTTCATGTGACAATTCAACTATAAATGAGATTCATGTGTTTACAGATGCATCTAAAAAGGCCTACGGCGCATGTATTTATGTAAAGTCTAGTACTAGGGATGGGTTGGTAAGAGTACAGCTGTTGGTCTCTAAAAATTGTGTTTCACCAATCAAGCCAACAACCATCCCTAGACTTGAATTATGTGGGGCTTTATTAGGAGCAAGGCTGTGTGTTAATGTACGTAAATCCTTCACCAAACCCGTTAGTAAATGTTACTTTTGGTGCGATTCGACAATAGTGCTAGGTTGGCTTTCCATGACACCTAATTTATTAAAACCTTTTGTCCGTAATCGCATTAATGAATTACAAGAATGTACTATAGGGCACACGTGGAGCTACGTGCCGTCAAAGGAAAATCCGGCGGATCTTGTTTCTCGTGGGCTGAAGGCTGACCTTATCAGCGAGTGTTCTTTATGGTGGTCAGGTCCTCAGTTTTTGTTAAATGATGAAACATATTGGCCAAAAATGCCCAATGAGAACATGAAATAAGATCTACCTGAAGTTGTATCATCACACTTCACTGATCACTCACCCCATCACCAATAATACAATAATTTAATTTCAAATCATTTGTCACCTCATAAAAACAATTATTTATTCATTAAATCACTTATTCACAAATATTCCAATTGTAATCACTTACAGAGAGTTCTCGCTTATATCCTAAGATTTATTTACAATTTAAAACATAAACATAATAAATTCGTTGGCTCTCTTTCCTGTGAAGAACTAACAAATTCTACAAAATTTATTTTACGTCACGCTCAAATGGACATGTTTCCTGATGAATATAATTTATTGCAATCAGGAAAGTCTTTACAAAAAAAAAATTTGCTAATTTCTTTGAGTCCTTTTACAGATTCGAATGGTCTCATACGCGTAGGAGGGAGACTTGACAACTCACCTTATGATTATAATGTCAAGCACCCCGTATTACTATGTGGTAAGCACCATATAACTAAAATTATATTTCATAAATATCATCTCGACTGCTTACACGCTGGCCCTCAGCTGCTCTTGGCAAATATACGCCAAATGTATTGGCCTCTTGGTGGTAGAAATCTTTCAAAATGTATTGTTAAAAAATGCATCAAATGTTTTAAATATAAGTTTCAAAATGTTCAACCAACAATGGGCCAGCTGCCCTCTTCAAGGATACATCTAGAACACCCATTCTTAAATTGTAGTGTGGATTATGCTGGGCCAGTGCTGATAAATGATCGCAAAGGGCGAGGGTGCAGGCTTATAAAGGCGTACCTGTGTATTTTTGTTTGTCTTGCCGTTAAGGCTGTTCACATCGAGCTTGTTACAGATCTTACGAAAGAAGCCTACATGGCTGCTTTGAACCGTTTCGTGGCTGGTCGCGGTAAACCCGAAAGCATCTTGTCTGATAATGGGACAAACTTTATAGGCACTTGTAATGAGCTACGTAAGTTTTTACAAGACTCGAATCTCGTGTCTGACGTTGCTCAGCAAGGCATCAAATTTTCTTTTGCGCCTCCATACTCCCCCCACTTCAACGGCGTTGCTGAAGCCGCCGTCAAATCAACTAAACACCACCTAAAGAGACTTTTAGGTTTGACGCACTTTACATATGAGGAAATGGCCACGTGCTTGACTCAAATAGAGGCCGTCTTAAATTCCCGTCCTCTTACCCCTCTTTCCATTGATCCTCTAGATTTTTCCGTCCTTACTCCTGGACATTTCATAATTGGGCGACCACTAATATCTGTTCCGCATCCACAGGTTACTGATCTCAACATCGGGCGACTGGAGCGCTACCAAAGAGTGGAGCACATAAAGCAACATTTTTGGAACCGTTTTCAATTAGAATATGTTTCTCTGCTCCAGACAAAAACTAAATGGACAGCTTCAACAGGCCAACTTTCAGTGGGAGCACTGGTTCTCATCAAAGAGAAAGGCCAACCGCCCTTAGTGTGGCCACTGGGGCGTGTCATCAAGGTCTTCCCTGGCTGCGACGGGACCACACGGGTAGTGGTGTTGAAGACGAAGAGAGGAACGGTGGTGCGGGCCTACAATAACGTCTGCCCACTTCCTCTCACTTGAACGCTTCCGACCACTCGGCAATCTTCGGCTGCTGTCGTTAGACAACCGAAGGCGGCGGGCTGCGGTGAGAGGTGCGGCGTGCGGCACGCGGGCCTTCAGACTACTTCGCTACCAATCTCGGACGACGGCACGCGCGCGCACTCCAAACGTTTACCAACATCGACAATTGTACATATCTCTTTTGATTATATTTATTTAAAATTACAGTCCATCGCTTCTTTGAGTTCCGTCCTTAGTTAGGTCCCTAACAGTGCTACTATTAAAAATCTCAAAAGTAGTGGGGATTGGGAAGTAAGTCAAATACTGGAACATTTACTAAACCATCCTGAAGATATTTATAAGGTAAAAACTTGCATAAGTCTGAAAAAAAGCGAGTTTATATACACCTGAAAAAGCGCTAGCTCTCTCGATATCGCTTAACTTATCCAAGTGGCAATATATGAATCTACGAGATTCTTCAATTAAAAAAGGTGCAGTATCTATGTATCCCTTCTACTACAAAATAATGCAAGCGAAATTAAACTGTTATCCTGCAAAAGAGGACATCACCATAACCGAAAATGGAGCATCTATTAAACTGCAGGCTCTACTTTATTTGATTATCTTCAGATTACTTGATGCAATGGACTTCAATCTATCATCTAAAGCTGATTTAAAGCTGATATGTAAGTGGGGTTTTGATGGAGCATCTAGTCAAAGCAATTACAAGCAGATAGCTAGCAGTTCAGAATTTGACGATTCCAGTGTTTTTATGGTCAGCTTAGTACCCATAAGGCTGATGCGTGACGAAGAAATACTTTGGCAAAATGATCGTCCGTCTTCTACGTTTTACTGCCGCCCAATTCAGTTCAAGTTCACGAAGGAGTGTGAAAGTTCAGTAAAACGTGAAAAAGAAGCCATAGAACTGCAGATAGATGAACTTAATCCATATAAACTGCAGGAAGTGACCGTCACACATCAACTGTTAATGACAATGATCGATGGAAAGATTACTTCGTACATATGGGAAACTTCGACAGCTGTGTGTGACATTTGTAAGGCGAAGCCGTCAGAGATGAATAAGCTGGAAGACATCGACCGCAGAACGGAAAATGTAGATATGTACCAATACGGATTGTCTTCATTACATGCGTGGATCCGGTGCATGGAATGCCTGCTTCATATAGGTATATAATTTTTAATGTCCATGAATATTTTTTGTAGAAGTTACGTTTTTCAAAACTAATGCATTGCTTCCTTTATTTCAGCTTACCGGATGGACTTCAAAAAATGGAGTTCAAAAGGCGAGGACAAAGAAAAATTGGCGCAAAGAAAAAAACAAATCCAGCAAGCCTTTAAAGATGAAAACGGCTTGCTTGTCGATTTTGTGAAACAAGGGGCAGGTATCACAAATGACGGCAACACTGCCAGAAGATTTTTTAGTGATGCAAAAACATCGGCTCGCATCACAGGAATTGATGAAGAGCTGATCGAAAGGTTCCACATAATTCTGCAGACAGTGGCTTCTGGTGAGCAAGTGGAACTGCTTAAATTCTCCCAATTTTGTAAAGACATTGCCACTTTGTATGGACAGTTATATGCGTGGCCGTGCCCTCTAGCGTACATAAGTTGCTAGCGCATGGTACTGATATAATTAAGCATTTTGGACTTTTACCAATCGGGAATCTGTCGGAAGAAGCATCAGAAGCTCGAAATAAAGACTTTCGTAAATATAGAGAGAACCGTTCGAGAAAAGTAAGTAGGATAGCGACAAATGAAGATATCTTGTCGTCTGATCCGAAACTGACCTTTCTAAGGCCAAAAATGTCGAAACAACGAAAAATGGTCCTCTCACCAAGAGCAGTCGCGCTTTTGGTGGCTCTTCCAACTGAACCCGAATTGGATTTTATAGATGTACACACTTTACAAGACAGTCATAGTGATTAATTTTATTCGAGTTTAGCTGTTTCTTTTTTGTTGTTTTGAATACAAATATTATTTATATATTTTTTTTTTTAATATTTGTTTGTTTGTTTGCTTGAACGCGGTAATCTCAGGAACTACTGGTCGGATTTAAAAAAATATTTCTGTGTTAGATAGCTTATTTATCGAGGAAGGCTATAAGCTATATATCATTACGCTAGGACCAATAGAAGTGGAGCACCAATGAGGAATGTTTCTGTTATAACCGAAGGATGGGGTGGTGATGAATAATGCAACCGATACGTACAAGCTCATATATTGGACTGACGCAGCAGTCATTAACTTAAACTAAGTTACTAGTATACCCTACTTATTTATTAATTAGGTATAAGTAGGTACCGTAAAACGGGGTGAATAGGAACGCAGGGGTGAATCGTAACGAAACTTTAAAAGGGATTTTAACATTGAAATATTATAGTCTGTCGCCAAAAAGGACTCTTAATGTGTATACTGTATTATAGTTAACCGATTACGTGCCCCTGATGGCAACAAATTATATTATTTAAATGTTAAAATTCCTTTTAAAGTTTCGTTACGATTCACCCCTGCTTTCCTATTCACCCCGTTTTACCGGTACCCACATAACAGTTTCAAAACCAGGGTTTTTTTTTCCTATTGAGAGCTTCCGCTGCGTGCGCTGCGTAAACGGTTAAAGTTTCGCAAAAATCATGTATCACAGTATTGTACCCCTTTTAAATTTAAAAAAAAAAGTCCTTGACAGCATATGTGATCGCGACGATAGGTCGTGGTGGAGCAAAATGAAATGCAGTGGACTGTATAATAATAATAATAAAATTGTTTATTTATCCCAATAAATAATACACACAGACACAGTTCATAACAATGCGACAAGAGTACAGTGAGCATAAAAACATAACTTGTGTACAGAAGATTTAGGTTTACAAAAAGAAAAAGAATAAAGTCTATGCATACAAGAAATAATGAACCCTGTCTCTTAAACTAGGAAACCTGTATCTTAAGAGACAGTGCTCGGCCAAAATTTAAATTTTATAAAACTAAGTATACAGGAGTGAAAGTGTGATGATCTACGAGTACAAATGAATATTAATATTAATCAAATATGTGAGAGTATTGAGGTGCGTGTGTGTGTGACGGGAAAGGGAGAGTGTAAACTGTTTATGTGTGTGTGAGTGTGAGTATTATGTCAAGCGAAATATGATACTAGTAAAGACTCTGTTTTAATATAGTCCTGCTGTTTGAGCCACTCAGAGGTTTTTGATTTGACATTAAATTTATTTAGGTCTATTATGTCCAGTTCCTTCTGTATTCTTTTGAAAACATGATGGCTTAAGACATAGTATTGACGTCTTGCAAATGAGGTTTTGTACTGTACACCTGGGGGAACATATGTACGCTTTCTTGGATTAGATGGAGGTAAGCGGGCATGTATCCTCAGGACAGATTGCAGGATAAACAGCTGCCGTACCGTTAGCACTTTGCAATCAGCGTAAAGTTGTGCTGTAGGGTATCTGTAGGGTTTCCTTAACATAACTTTAAGTACAGCCCTTTGGGACCTTTCTGCTCTCATAAGATAGGTCTTCGCGGCTCCACCCCATACAGTTATACAGTAAGTAATAATAGACTGGCATAGACTCAAGTACACCATTTTTTGAATGTCAGAACCGGCGGATTCTCGGAGAGATTTGAAAATATGAATCAGACGAAGTGTTCGAGAAGTTAAGGTATCTAGTTGTTTGTCCCATTTTAGTCCATCGTCTATATGCACACCCAAGTATTTGACACTGTTTGCTCTGGGAATGGGAGGGCATGAGCACGAGAATAGCTGATTCTGGCATGAGTGAGCCATTATTGTGAAACTAATGGGAGGTTTGGAGTTGGACCGGATCGCAAAGGGTATGTAATACGTCTTTTTTAGGTTTAATGTCAGCAAGTTAAGGTCAAGCCAGTTCATGATTGAAGACATTGCAAATTCGGCCTTTCGTTTCACATCCTCCCATGAGGGCCCATCAACCAGAATCGCTGTGTCATCTGCATACGCATAGATTTTACAGGCTGGTATTGACATTCTACAAAGGTCATCTATGTAAATTTGAAAAAGGGTGGGGCCTAGAATGCTTCCCTGGGGGACACCGTACTGCACCAACTCTTCATCACTGAAGCTAGAGCCAATCTTTACCAGTTGAGTGCGATTCCTCAGGTAATCTTTGAAGATTTCCAAAGCTATACCACGTACACCCAAAAACTCCAACTTGGATATGAGTTTGGGAACAGAAACTGTGTCGAAGGCTTTTGACAAGTCCAAAAATATACCAAGGCACTTATTTCTACTGTCCAGAGTCCTGGCAATAGATTGAGTTAGGTCCAAAACTGCATCTTCAGTGGAGACTCCTGACCGGAAGCCGTACTGATTGTCCGCTATAATATTGTATTTATCGAGAAAGCTTCTAAGATTTTGATTATGAATCTTCTCGAGGATTTTAGAGAGCGACGACAGTACTGATATCGGCCTATAATTATCGACACAGCCTCTGTTTCCGCCCTTAAAAATTGGGTGGACTATAGCTCTCTTCAAAGAATCTGGAAAAACTCCTGTCTCAATGCAGAGATTGCAGATGTATGTTATCGGCGATACAAGTATATGACGACATGACTTAAGAAGCGAGAAAGATATTCCATCCCAGCCTACGACACAGTCATGGCGCATCTGTAATATAATAGTGTCTATGTCACATTCGTCAACTTTTTGTATAGCAAGTGAAGTGAAGCGGGTTCAGAGTTATGTTATTACCATCTCGAATGGTCACGCGGTTTAATTGCCCTTTAGATGGGTCGTTAATTATTTTTGCAGCCATATTTTTGCCTATATTGCTAAAGAAAGAGCAGACGTTGTTGAGGGAAGATGCAGGACTGTCGCATATTTTGAGCAGTTCAACAGGACTAGAGCATATTTTACCTGTATTGGTTATTTCCTTAATAGTTTTCCACAATGCTTTAGGATTATTCCTAGATTTTTCTAGCTCACTCTTCTCATAAGTCCTCTTTAATTTACGCAGTAGCATATTACAGTAATTCCTATAACGCGTATAGGTAACACGTAGTATTAAATTGTTAGGTGACTTCTTAGATTTTACGTGCAGCTTATCTCGATGCTTGATACATTTTAGAAGTCCCGGAGTTATCCACGGTTTAATTGTTCTTTGTTTTCTAGGTACATTGATGTATTTTGTATGTTTAGTTATTGCTGTTGATATCTTTGTAATTAGCGAACTCATAGCAGTATTTGCGTTTTTGGTGTTGTAGATATCTGAAAAGTCTGTACTTTCTAGCTCTGTCTTAATAGCTTCATGATTTAATCGGGATATAGTGAGACTTTTGTTTCGTGTCGGATTTGTATTTGAAATCGACAAAATAATCGGTTTGTGGTCAGTAATATGTGACTCCACTACCAAAGTGGTGGCCATTGATTTTGTTTTTAATAAGACGTGATCTAGGCAATTTTCCATTCTAGTTGGAAGGAGGTGGGTTGGTACTAGTCCATGGGACGCGTTAAGAATTAGGTATTCTAGCGCACGGTCATTCCTATTGCCTAGTTTTATGTCAATATTAAGATCGCCCACAGTAGAGATATTGGGGAAGTTTGACAATTTATCATAAATATTATTTAAACTAGACAGACAGCTGTCAAAGTTATCTTTGGTGTTATTCGATGGAGAGCGATATATTGCTACCACAGTGAGCTTATTATCAATTTGACATACAAGACTATTTGCATATTAAAGTTAGGTTCCCATACCTTGACATTTAGCCCAATTTTGGTGAAGATTATAACCCCATCGTTCTGGTTTGAAATGTTTTTTGTTGAGTGCGACTGGTATCCGTTTATAACTGGGAGGTTAATTACTTTACTCAGCCAACACTCAGTCAAAACAATGAGATCAAAATCAATATTAACTAAACACATCAACGCCAGAAGACTATCAAAATTTTTATTAACGCTACGAATATTCAAGTGAAATAATTTTATACTACTGTCGGCTGTTTTTATATATTTAATACACTCGGAGGGGTCACAAGAGAAAGAGTTTTCAAGATTTAGAGTATCAAGGTCCTGATTTATATTATTTATGTTAGCCATTGATGCTTTTTAATAAATGCTTTTCAATAAAGAACAAGAAGAGAAACATTGAGATAGATTGCCTTGGTGCTAGAAAATAAGAGCATTGCTTTTCTGTGTATATAATGTAGTGGCAGGTGAAATAGGTATGTATGTGTGTGTTTATGTAAATTTTTAGTGTGTAAATTGGGTTTATTATGTTTGAGATGTGTTGGTTAGTGTAAAAATTATAACATAGTGTGAAGATTGCAGTCGAAGTTAACAGATTAATTAAAAAGTGATACAAATACAATAAATTACCCAGGGTTTCTAAGTAATGACCGGGCTTAGGTTCAACTAGTCACTTGCTGGTGAGCTCTTGAAGACATTTCTCTGTACTTATCAATAACTGCTTATCGCCGGATTGTTTACGAAGGAAAATGTTTCCATTGGTTACCCAACAGAACGAATAGGCATTTTCCTTCGCAAATTCACGTGCTAAGTAAAATAGCTTTTTAGAGGTAAAACATGTGTAAGTATAATAAGATGAATACAATGTAATAAAAAGATTGATTTAAAATGACAAGACGTTAATAAAAACGCGCAAGCGCAGCCGTGCGTGGACGCGTGCAACAGCTGACTGGTGTTGTGCGGTGCGGGGGCCCGCGCTCAGCCGTCGTCGGCGGGCTGACTCCCCGCTGTCCCCGCGCCCCTCGTTCACTGCCGCCAGTGCGCGGCGATGCTGAGAGGTGCGGTCTCAACAATATGTCTATCTTTTAAGGTTGGCTCACTATAACCTTTTTTATGCTAACCAAATTTGTTCTAAAATAATGCTTTATTTTCAAAGGTATTTTTATAAACAGGATATTATTCCTTAGCCAAATAAATACGTCATTCATCACAAGTACCTATTTAATTTAAAACAAACTTGGACTTTACATCATTTGATTTCAATGAATATCTTAGGAGATATCGCAGTTTTAAAACGTTAACGGAACGAACAAAACTACGTTATACGAAAAAGAGACTGTATAATTCCCATAATATATCACTATTCAAATCAGAACTCGGCAAAGTAGATTGGAATCAAATCATCAAAAATAACCAAAATATAAATGAAAATTACGCATCCTTCCATAAACCATACAAAAACTATCAAATTTATGTATACCAAAAAGGTTTTTAAAAGTCAAGAACAAGAAAACAAAATCATGGATAACTACTGGCCTAAAAATAGCTTGTAAACATAAACGTGAACTAAAAATATTAATCAATACTACTAATAATCATATACTTCGAAGATATTACAAACAATACGAGAAAATCCTCAAAAGGACATTCATTTCATCTAAAAAACTAAATTATATAAACCTTATGAAAAAATCGAGTAATAAAATAAGATCAATGTGGCTCATCATAAAAAGTCGTACTAACAAACTGCCAAAAAAAAACTAGAGAAAGTATAAAACTTGACGTAAATAATATTCCGTAACGGTATATAAAAAGGGGAAAAAAACACGCAGGAAATTATCGGCCTATTGCATTATTATCTACATTTTCAAAAATATTCGAAACTGCAATGTCTAAACGGCTAAATAAATTTTGCGAGAAGTATAAGATCTTTAGCACCAGTCAAAATGGATTTAGGAAAAATAAGTCTACAACATTAGCAGTATTTAATTACGTGCAAGAAGCATTAAAATGTATAAATAATAAGAAATATGCCGTTGGGTTACTGCTAGATATGAGTAAAGCCTATGATCGAGTATCATATAAAGTACTACAAAATAAACTGTACCAAATAGGTGTGAGAGGTATCGCGTATGAGTGGTTTTGCTCGTACCTAAAAAATCGCACACAGTACGTTGAAGTGGAATTTTTTCACCCGGATACTGGCATAATGACCCACGTGAGATCACAAATGAAGCACGTAAATATGTCTATACCACAAGGAAGTGTCTTAGGGTGCATTTTATTCCTAATCTATATCAACGATTTGCCGAGAGAAATAAATGTCCAGAGTGTCCTTTTTGCTGATGACATCTCAATAGTGTTTCCATGTGACGACGATAGCAAATTAAATTTAATACTGGACGATATACTTATAAAAATAGGAAATTGGCTAAAGGACCACAATTTGGAAATAAATTTCTCTAAAACAAAACTTATGCAATACAGACCTTATCAAAAACGTCCATTGAATATTTGCTACTCGTTCAATGACATACCGCTCCAGTGTGTCGATGAATTTAGAGTCTTGGGTCTGACAGTTGACACTAATATAAATTGGAAGGCACATATTAATGTTGTGTCAAACAAACTTGCAAGTTTTGCGTATGCTTTGAATGGGTTGAAAAGATCAACCGACTTCAAAACAGCGATGACAGCATACTACGCCTACGCCTACTCATGGTTAACCTATGGCATTGTAGTGTGGGGAAACTGCGTTGACGTAGAAAAACTCTTTATTTTACAAAAAAGATGTGTGAGAATTCTTGCGAATATAGACCAAATGCAGAGCTGTAAACCTTATTTTATCAAATATAAAATGCTCACCCTAACAAGCATTTACATTATGGAAGTAAGCAAGTTTGTTAGAAAACATACGTCGTTATTCCCTGTAGCTAAGAATCAAAGACCGTTGCAACGCTCCTTAAGAGTACAAAATAAATTAGAATTGCCGAATTCAAAACTAGCTATGTTTCACTCAGGACCTCTTGTAATGTGCATACAAATATATAATAAATTACCCAATGAGATTAAAGACATAGAATTTGACAATAAATTTGTAAACGCACTTAAAATGCACCTAATACAGAAGTGTTATTATAGCCTAAATGAGATCCTAACAAATTGACATTCTGTAATATCAATATTGTAGATTATATGAAGATTGACGCAATGTAATAATGTAGAAATGTAATAAAGGGATCCAATAATAAATTAAATAATAATGAAAGGATGACAATAATAATGTTTTTTTTTTTTTAATAACTTTATATAATAATGCATGCAATAATAATTTAATTTAATTTATAATTAAGAAACATAATGTTGCGGTGCCCTAGCAGGGTTCATGTACGAAACTTATATTTGTAACAAGACCTTGTAAACGACATGAATGCAATAAATTAATAAAATAACATCGCAGCAAAATAACGATTAAGTACTGCGCGAATTTTCATATGAAATATTCTCAAAAATTCTTAGGTGGCACTTTCCAAAGTTTGACGATGGATATGAAATTGATGATTATTATTCAATAAATATATCGTTCCGACAGTCGAGAATCGAATTTTGATCAACATACGACGTAAAGCAGAACTGCAATTTGCAAAAAAATAAAGAAAATTTAAATTTGGCGGACTACAGCTGAGGATTCACTTTAATATTTAGCGATCGGTAGTTGGCGACAGCGTCGCTTTCTATGTCGAGACTGCCGGCTCAGCAGGCTTAGCACGAGCACCGTTTTGTCGACGGAAGAAAAGACAAAAATGACGTTCCGTGAAGATAGTACGACGGCAGCAAAGAAGAAACAGTCAACTTCACTTTTTACGGAATTCAGTAGTTTATTCACGTATTTAAGAAAGAAAATACGTTTATTTGCGGTAAACATGACGCAAAGAAAAAACACACAAATACAAAAAAATAAAACGAGTTGGGGGAAAATATGCGTCACATCCACGCAAAACGGCAATCGCTCAGCATAATATTACGACCCTGTGGGAGACAGAGCCCCAGCGCTGGTTTTCAGCGATAGCCGGCGTCGGATTTCTTTTATTTTGCTTATATCTCGAAAATGGTGTTTCTTATCGCAAAAATAATGAAAATTTCGACCCCCTTTATGGAAGGTAATAATTTTTCACATTTTCCATACAAAAAGTAAAAAATTCCATTTTACATTCCATTTTTATACTTGGTGGCCGTCGAGTAAAAAGTTTTCTACTGTCTTTAGCATGGCGATTACAAAATCAAATTGTCTTCACTAGCTTAGTCAACTATCAGTTGTCAGCGTAACTTTGGCAGTTTGGGATAGAAAACTTTCTTTTGAAATAGTCCTAGACAGGACCTAGACAACGATCGGTAAAAACGTAAGATAAAACGACAGATTGTAGAAGGATTTTTACGGTACGATGTCAAAAATGGTGAAACGAAATGTCATTTTGTATAGAAATAGCTATGTCTATTCTTCCAAGAATTATAAAATAAAATATGGGTTCATATTTAATCCTTCGGCCATAAAATACACAGATGCTTAAGTAGAACCTAAAGACTAAAGCTTATAGTCGAAATGCATGTGGAGTGAAAGTTTATCTTTAAAGTACAAAAATTAGGTTACGCAGTAAATTTTCTTGGGTTTGCGCATACGAGTATGGTCCCGCGTTACTGCAGAGCCACAGTAAAAATTCATAAACTCCCCAGGAATATTTCAAGAAATCTTTTCTCCGTGTGCTGATAAAAGCGTAATGTAGGTACCTAAAACTGTTCCTTAACGTACGTATTATTTAAAAATATTTTCACCTTCTACGTAAACGAAGTCGCGGGTTAAAGTTAGCGGTAGCCCAAAGTAACTATTCCACGCGGACGAAATCGCGGGCAAAAGCTAGTCTTGCAATAAAATACCTCCCCACATACTCTAACTGAATGAAGTGTTAAATATTGTATAATACGCACACTATGCAGCCAAGCATATTATAAGGGGATTACATCGCTGACAAAGATGCTTGGCTCAACGCTGGTCCTGCTCCACAGGGGCGCATAAATTAATTGATTAGCATTCGAACATATTGTTGGAGCTGCTGAAGATTGTAAAAACTATCTTTGCATTGTATAAATTCAATCTCTTAACAATGTATAATTGCATAGCACATGTGTGAGCACTATGTAACTACTACTAGTATAGAGCCACCATTTACTAGGCTCGTCTTTCATTGACTTGAATGTGCCCTGGCGGCTGAGAGTATGTCATGCTCACTCAAAGGTCTCGCTGGTGGTGGTGTGTGTGTTGGATCATTAAGTTCCCTTCAAAATGGTTGAGCTGAATGGTGCTGATCCATACGTCATGTTCGTGAACGGGCGCCGTAAGTAGGGACTGGTCATCTCTTGGCTGCCACAGCTTATTTTAATTTAAAATTTTGAACTGTTTTTTTTTGGTTGTATCATTTTTATTACGGATTATTTTAACGAGCTCGTCTTTCTACATCGTTCTCACATTTTTTATTTCAACATGAATGATGTAACCAATTTTTTTTGTAACTGTAATAATTATGTTGATTTCAAAGAGTTTCCATGGAGTTTATTGCCCGTTCTTCTCCCTATGGAGAAGAACGGGCAAGAAACTCCTACCTACCCCCCCCATCTCACCTCCCCCCTAGCCCCCCCTAGCCCCCCCCCCCCCACACACCTTACCCTACACACACACACGCGCGCACGCCCTAGCCTAGCCTAGCTGGCTGGGTCCCTTCTAGGTACCTAGTAGGTACCTATGTACCTACTATGTTTTGGAATGTGCAACTAGCTTCATTTTTCTGACTGACTGACCCCTTGACAATTCAAAAGTTCCTGTAATTGGTTTATTTGAAATAAATGCTTTGAGTTTGAGTTTGACATAAGTCGGTGATCGCAAAGGTTCTCTATTGTGTTCCCTAACTTTTTTATCCATAATCTAAAGTGCCATATATTTTTTTGTTCTCATCATCATTTGTCCGAATGATAACTTGCCCGAACTTAATCTCACATAAATATGACATACCATAAAGATGAAATCCCTAAATTCAATATGCTCTAAAATTGTTTCTCATAAATATTACAATCAATATTATACAAAAGACTTGAAACCGTTGTCAGTGAAAGTTATAAGTTCTAAATTCAGCAGGTTGCAGTCGAGGACGACAAAACCAACCGAATGTAAACGCGGACTCTTATACGTTAGCCTGAAACTCGAAATCCCGAATTACTCTATCCCGAATAAACACTATCCCAAATGAACGCTATCCTTAAAACGATATTTAACCGTCAATTAAAGCTATGCATAAAATAGCTCACGAAAATGAGTTTAATTTAAGGTAAATCTGTGTTTGTGGGTTTAACGTCCACAGAGGGGTCTAAAAAAGCCGCTCTGGCAAAATCGTAACAGGATAATGTTATGAAACATAATATTAATGGTCATAAATTGACAATTCAAAATATTACCTCCGTATAATTCATGAACAATGTTGCAATGAACTTTTCATACTATTTTATGCATAGCTTTAATTGACGGTTAAAAATCGTTTTAAGGATAGCGTTCATTCGGAATAGCGTGTTTCGGGATAGCGTTCAATCGGCATAGTGATTCGGGATAGCGTTCATTTGGGATAGAGTGATTCGTGATTTCGGGCTAACTTATAAGAGTCGTACACGCGCTATGATGACTACGAGCGACAGGCTGCTGCGCGTCGCACGGGTTTTACTCTGAGTTAAGGCGCTTCCCTGACCAAACGACCTTGAGCTTTTGGTCCTTCTCTGTCCCATCACTGAGTCTCGCTCTGTCGCGCTCCCTGCGCACGCTCATTTAACAAAAAAATCACAAAAACATTGAAATTATTTTAATAAAAAACGACAAGCGAGGTTTTGAAATAAAATAAAACGTGAAGTATTTAGATTTTTAAATTATCTATCCATTAGTGTAATACTCAAATTAATAGAACGTCACCTTTAGCAATAGATGCATGCAATCAATAATTTTTGTCACTTTTTTACAAGGAGATTTAAATGTATTTAAAACACATACAAACAAATAAGAACGTGCAATGTGATGATAGGATATCGAACATTAATATTGTGCTTTTAGATGTAGTTTATTACCCATAGTGAATGAGTTAATAGTCTCTGAATAACGCACTATGGCAAGGTTTTGGTCGGGGTACCGCCTTAACAATAGGTGTTACAAGTCAATTCAAGTCATAAGTATGAAGACGCGCTATTACATAATATAAGACCTGAGAATGTAGCGTGCCATCTGCGCCGGCTCGTCTCCGGTATGGCTGCCCAGCGAGCGGCACACCGGCACAGCGAGCGGCACACCGGCACGGCGCGCGGCAGTCGTGCCGCGGCCGCTGTGGGCGTCGCACGTGCCGCACTCTGCGCTACAGCCGCGTACCACGTCGGCATCGCGCGGTCAGCAGCGCGCTCGTGAAACTTTCTAAAGTTTAGAGTTAACATTATGTGAATGATCGAAGTGCATTTGGACTTTGCTAGTGGATTGTGAGTAAATCGACTACTATAGAATATCCGCACATTTCCTTTTTATCTAATCTTAAAATAGATATAAGAATATTTGTTCTTCTTCTTTAATTTCCTTAGCTAGTCGTCAGGTCCAGATGAGATGGATATCTTCGAGTTGTGAGCAATCCGTGGCAAGCCTTCTTATATCCGACCAATCTATAAGAGTCTCTTCTGTGAAGTGAGAGTGCCAACAGTAAAGTTGTGGTTCTGGTTGTTTGATCGTATGCAATTATTACCTGCTGAACACGCAGTCCTCTGTGAGGAGCCATAAGAGACGCGGTCTGTGACTGCGCCTCAGATCACCGATCAGTAAGCCGGCTATAATCAAGACGTTTGGTGAATCTATCGTAGTACATTTTATGTTTTCCTTTCTTCCAATACGTGTATGCCAAAGGCAGCTTTAATGAGACGGTCCTTGCCCCATCCCCCGGGGGGCCCGTGGGGCAAATGTGATGGCCTACCGTAGCAGCCACCATCGCCTGAGCGTCGCGTGTCGCTTCCTGTAGCCGCCATGTCTGAGTACCGACAAACATCAGTTCAGTTAGTTACGAGTCAGTGATATTGTTCGCGTAGCGGCCCGTAGCGGCCCGTAGCGGCCCGAAACGCTGTGTTGTGTGTCGTAGCGGTATGAAGTACTCGTCGTAGCACTTGCGGTTCATCGGACGCACGTAATTCTGTTCTATTGCCAAGGCAGTGGCGATAAATATTGTGGTCGGAATTTATAGATGCATTTAGAATATTTATGAGATGGCACTGAATTTTTAAGATAGGTTACAGGGCGAAAAGTGAAACTATGATAGCAATTGCCAAAATAGCTCGATCTTTAAGAAAACAAACACTGCATTGTAATTGTAGGTAACGTTTAACCAGTCATTGCACCTGATCTTTTTTTCGAACATATACCACCCTGTGCTATAATGTACCCAGCACAAGTTGGTGCTATAATGTACCCAGCACAAGTTGGTGCTATAATGTACCCAGCACAAGTTGGTGCTATAATGTACCCAGCACAAGTTGGTTCTCCGCCGGTAATCCTGAAACGGAATGTTCAAGTGTAAAAACAAAGAAACTGAAAATGCCAAAACCTTGAAATTCTGTATTCTAGAGATAGTCAATTGTGTTTTTATTTAACCAGCCGGTGATGTCCCACTGCCGGGCAAAGGCCTCCCTACTCTCCTTCCACCAATCTCTATCCAGAGCTGCCACGGACCAATCGTTATTAAAGTAGTTCAGCTCATTCCGCCATCTCCGTCTGGGTGTGGGTTATTTTTCAAAAAACTTTAAATAATTTTAACCGACGTGACGAAAAGACAAGGAGGAAGTTCTCAAGTCGACTCGTATATTTGGTTTATGTGATGCGTAGTCAACGCGCAGGTTTTTTACAAAGTAAGTACAAGTTCAGTTTCGACGATTTTTTTGTATTGAGTAAGGTGTAAGCTCGATGTTGGCCTCAATTAAAATAGAAAAAAACTACCCCTAAGGGTACAAATAGGGGTTGTTAGATTTTTCATCGACTGAATGAACACCTGAGCACCGATTCGGTTGATACATAATATGTAGCTTTGAAAACATAATCGAAACCTGGAGTTGATCAGCAGGCTTAGCCAAGTTGACAATCTACAATCGACAACGCTAATAGAAAACTAATCAAATGTATAGGAATGACATCATGTCAACGTTAAGTCACGTGGTCAGAACAAACGAATAGAAAATTCGTAGCCAAGTTTACAACTTATCAGATCGTTCAAAATGTTAGAATGAAATGTGATCGTTTCTACAACGTTGATCGCTACATCCCATACATATGGTAGCCAAGTTACAGTTTTGACAAGCGCGAACGAAACGATATCGAAGTTTTTGTACGATAGCTAAGCGATCGCCGAGACCCAAGAGTTAACGATAATTAAATGGCGTCTATATGATACAGCTGTGTTGAAACCGAGAAGTGTTTTGTTTATTTACCATTATTTTGGACTTTATTTACCATTTAGCATTTAAAATGCATATTTTAAATATGTTGTCGTACGGTATTCTGTAGAGAGGAAATGCCGCCGATATTCAGACTATTTTTGTTTTACAAAAAAGGGCAATTCGTTCAATTAATAAATTAAGTCCCAGAGATAAATTTTAGGACATTAATTTAATGACTGTGCCTTCTCAGTATTTTATGGAAAAAAATACAGTGATATCCATAAGTATATTGATTAAGTAAAGGGTCAAACACAATTGTTCTGTTTGTTTCGTAAGTGCCGATATTAGTTCATGACGCGTATCACGTCATTGTTTATGTTTCAAACTTTCAAGTGCCCGAGTATGATAGACTTTTAAATAACAAAGATTAGTTTGACGTTTGTAGGAACGCTCACCATAGACTAAAGTATAGGTTTTTTCTAATGACATTGTACAACGAGCGATCGAGTCAGTCGCGTCAACTTGGCTACCAACTTATCGTTTTCTAAAATTGCTTACGCCAAAGCGTAAACGATGGTAGAAAGAGATTCGATACGAAATGTTTGTAACTTGGCTAGGCCTACTGATGTTGGAGATGGAAGACAGTCTAAAGTGCTCGTCAACAATTCACTGCAGCTACATCGCCTTTAGACTTATTTCATTCATCTTGATGAGAACTGTAGACCTAGCTGGGTTGCTGGGCGTAAACCGACGAAAAAGGATTCTGAAAAGCGGAAAAAACCGACGAAAAATCCTATAAATAACTGTTTCTTTTGCGCTGCCTGAATTTTTTTAAATTAATTGAGAAGCTTAGACTAAAAGGTACTGGTATTCAGCTGCATCGGGTAAGACTGGAAGCCGACTTCACGATAGTTGGGAAAAGGCTCGAGATGATGATGAGGTAGACTAGAGGTTTCTTATATTTTGTTTAATTGTTTGGCAAAAGTTTTTTGAAATTTATGTTTTTTTGTTTCGTGAGACCATATATAGGTTGCGGTATTATGTCACATAATGTGTATGTGTTCGTATAACGCCTCTAAAGTGAAAGGAATATTTCAAGTTACAAGTCAGAACATTATAATTAACTCAATAATAATGGATACAATACAAGGCACAGAAATGACAAAAGGCGTGAGGTTAATTTAATTGGCGCAATACTACATACATAATTATGTAAGTACACATACATACATAAACTCACGCCTTCTTCCTATGGGGGTAGGCAGAAACTACATATCGCCATCGATCCATAAATACTCCTTTTGCCCTGTTTACGGCCATACATCCGGTCATACACGCACGCCGATTGCGAGTACTACGCACCTGACCTTTCTGAAGAACATCAACAATAAGATCACTGTATGTCTTCCTAGGGCGTCCCCTCCCGGTGTTTACACTCACATCTGCCTTGTAAATACTTTTTGTTAGTCGCCCTTCATTCATCCTGCCAACATGACCAAACCATCTAAGCATACTCTTTTAAATTTTTGTCACTACATCTTCTTTTAAACCACACCATTGCCTTATCAAATCATTCTTCAGCCATTCATCAACACCAACACCAAAAGCACTATTGATACTAACACCAAAATACTAACTAAATTATGAACCATAGACTGAAATAAAGTTTTATTATTATTATTACTTCCTTTATTTCATTATTTACATATAAATTACATTTTTATTGTTATTATTATTATAGTCACACCACACATTCTTCGCAAGGATCGCATTTTCACAGCATTTATTCTATTTTCATAGCGACATCCAACATTTACTTCCATTCATAAGCGTAGTCACCAGCACAGTTGCGTAGTGTGAACAGTCAGTCAATGCTTATTTGGACATCGACTGGTTGGTCACAATCGCTTCTAAAGCACTCTTGCATTCACTTTATTTCCCACATTCACTTTCCTTTCCACGTCTTCATCAATCTTTCCATCTCTTGTACACAGACTCCCCAAATATAAAAACTCATTCACTTGCTCCATACCTACTCATCATTTATTTTCTCATCACACATCCTCTTTTCTTTCAAACACCATTAAGAACAGTCGTCTTCAAATTCAAATTCAAATCTTTATTGCATATCACATGTGTGTACAAGATCTTAATATTATCTATAAGTTCACATAGACCCTGTCGGGCACAACAATAATACAGTACATTATACGAGTAAGTAGTACCTAGCATGATTTAAAATTAATAATTATAATGCTGTCACAAATTAAAAAGAGAAAAAGGTTGATAGTGCTACTTTTTTGGGGATAACATTAGATAAATATTGCAACTGGAAGGAACACATTGACAAATTATGCACTAAACTGCAAAGATTTGTATTTGTTTTTTATAGAAGATATCAATGCAGCACTTCATGCCTATCATGGTTACGTAGCATCAATTCTCCGCTACGGTATTATAATATGGGGCAATTCTGTTGAAGTTATTAAACAATTCCGAGCTCAAAAAAAATGTATTCGACAAATAACTAATGCCCATCCACTAGAAAGCTGTGTCCCACTCTTTAAAAATTTAAAAATATTACCACTCCCATCATTATATTATATCTTTGAACTCTGTATCTTTGTACATAAAAACATAGCCTTATTTCAAGTACACAATGATGTTGTAATAAGAAAAAGTCGTGATATCCACAGATTATGTGTACCCCAACAAAGAATTAATCTTTTTTCCAATAATGCTTACTGTATGGCAATTCGTCTATATAATCAATTACCTAATGTTTTCAAAAATCTCAACTTCATGACATTTAAATATAAATTATTTAACTTTCTATTGCGTAAGTGTTACTACTCAACAAATGAGTTTTTAAATGAAAAATTTAATTCAAAATATAATTAGACGACGACTTGCCTTTAAGTTCCTAATGATTGAATGAAATTTAATATCTATGAAATTGTATTGACTAATTCTTTATATTGCATTTAATCATTCTTGACAGTATATTTAATCATTCTTAACATTATATTTAATAATCCTTGACATTGTATTTGATAATAGTTAATAGTTTCCTTATCCTTGACATTGTATTGTGTAGTTTTGATTTATTGTTGTGTTGTGACAATATTCTAACAAATAAATTGATTTGATTTGATTGAAAATAAAAAAATAAAATAAAATATGGCAAATAATAAAACGTACTACAAATCAAATAAACAAAAGTGAAAATAAAAATAATTGAATTAATGTATAGATTATGAATACAATAGAGGTGAAACTCATTACATTTTGATGTCATCATTAAAAAAATCGTTTAGAGTATAATAGTATTTATCGACCTGTAGTTTTCTGACTCGATTAATAAATATTTTATCATTTTGTTCCATTTTTAGATCGTTAGGTATTTTATTATATATTTTAATTGATGTTACATGAACACTTGTGCTGTGTAATTGCCTAATTGTAATTGTCTTGCTCACATTTATATCCGTTCATCTTAGAAGTATGCATCGTCCATCACAGTTACCATGTCTTGAAACTGTTCTGCTGTCTGCTGTACTGCTGCTGACGAAGCAAGTAGGACTTGACAGTGAAAGTGCAAACCAATTTGAAATTGATGTTTTATGTATGTAGGTTTCTACTTTGTGAATAATTATACTTGAACTAGAATAAAATAATTATAATAATAGGTAAAATTTAAAAAACCCTAAACCCAAAAAAGAGCTTGAAACGGCTCAACCGATTTTGATAAAACATGTCTAAGAACTACCGCTAGAAAACAAGCTTTCAAATAAAAAAACTGCATTCAAATCGGTTTATCCGTTTCAGAGCCACGGTGCCACAGACAGACACACACACTCACACATAGCGGTCAAACTCATAACACCCCTCTTTTTGCGTCGCGTCGGGGGTTAAAAAACGACTGTTACAGCGGTCGAGGCGTGCTGGCAGCAGCTACACCGATATACCACCTCTTTTTTTCAACCGACTTCAAAAAAAGGAGAAGGCTATGCATTCGGAGAGTTTTTTTAAATAATTATGTAGGTACACCGATTTCTCCGTGATCACTGGGCCGATGACTGTAGTGTTTTTGGCAATTGCTTGTTTTAAAAAAAAAAGAAGTTTATTTGCACCTTCAAAATAAATAAAACAAATAAAAGCTTAAGCTAAAGGTTATAAATATAAGCGACTGGACTGCTGTTAGTAGTCAGCGCTAAAAACGCGGGAGAAAGAGTAGAAAACAGGCCGTGAGGTGCGGGGCGCGGGGGTCACGGGGCAGCGTGTCGCCCGCCGTACAAAAACAATGGAAAGGTTAACGAGGGGCACTCACATTCAGATTTGTTTATGGCCTTTGTTCAGAACCACACTCAACGGCAGAGCGGCTCGTCGGCACGACGCGGACGGTACACTGGCGATACACTCGCGGCACCGCCACAACTTACAATACGATACCCAAATTTTGCATTTAATTTTAAATTATCTTGAATACAACTCTCGCTTTCTTAAGTGCTTCAGTCCATTAGCGGTACGTAATAAGAAGGTATTCCTAATCTCCTTCTTCTTCTTTTCGATTCGATGGCAAAAGGTATTCCTGATCCTCACTGATACTACATTGTTCATACTTCTGCTAAGAAATAATATCACTGATCCGAGTCGCGTGTTCATTGATACAGGCAGCCGAGATAGCGGGCTGCGAGGCCAAGTGGAGCCCGTCTTATACTCGCAGTAAGCTGCGCTGATAATTTTGAACTAAGTAAATACATAAGTTTGAAAAGATCTTCTGGTGTCTCCAGGTATTGAAAAACGTTTTTACAAAAAAAACAACCGACTTCAAAAAAAAAACACAACAAAGTGAAAAATAACTTTAATTTTGGAAGTCGGTGTCTTTGTATCTGTATTTTGTTTTTTGCCACCGACTTCCGAAATTAAAGTTATTTTTCACTTTGTAGTGTTTTTTTTGAAGTCGGTTGTTTTTTTTGTAAAAAAGTTTTTATTTTTCACTTTTTAGTGAGTCGGTTATTAATAAATCTAAATTACAATAGCCTAATTTCAACTGCTCATCACCTTTTACAAAATATTCTTTTTCCCGACGTTGGGACGTTTATTGTTGAGGAGTTTTCCTTTTAAGAATCAAAACCACTGAAGCTGTTGGTGAAGCCACCATCAGCTCCATTTCACCATATGCATTGTGACGAGCATAAATGGCTTAGCAACCATATTAAAATCGAATCGCAAGCGGACATGGCTGTTTCGGGAGGTTCCTGTTTCGGATAAGGCGGGAGGAAACGCCCGGGTGTTGTCATTGTGTGGATCGACCAGAGGACACGGTGGAGCATACGGTGGAGGTCTGCCCGGTTTGGGCGGAGCACCGCCGTGTCCTCGTGGCGGCGATCGGCGGCGGCGATCTCTCACGTCCGGCCCTGGTTCAGGCCATGGTACGGAGCGAGAGGGAATGGGAAACAGTCACCACCTTCTGCGAAGCAGTAATGCTCGCGAAGGAGGAGGCGGAGCGCGTGAGGGAGAGGCAATCGCCCTCACGCCCCTAGTCGCCGCAGGAGGAGACATGCTGGGCGTCGGGAGTCGATAGCCGACTCCCGGCCACCGTAGTCGCGGGCCTGCGGACGGCGAGCAATGGGCAGCTCGCCGTCCGGTAAGGACCAGGCCCGGGTCGACGGCGCGTTGTGCTCTACGCGCGCCTCAAAGAGATGTCAGCATAATTGACGGGGTCCGATATGGCTGATGCCTGCCGGGGTCGCGGATTGTTCGAAAGAGTTACCGTGGCCCTGGCGCACAGGCAACTGAAGGAACCCGGGTGGGGTTTAGTCAGTAAGAGTCTGACACGCCCTTCCGCTCCGCCCAGAGCGGGAGAGGTCATTTGATGATTTCTCACCCAAAAAAAAAAAAACCGTGAAATACTTATTATGAGAAGTTCCGGTGGCCACCTCTAGTCTTCATCATCAGTTCCACTTCACCAGTGCTTTCCAAGAGCAAATGCACGAGTTACAATAAAAAATACCCAAATCGCTATACGTGTGCCTATAAAGTTTGAGGATTTCCCTCGATTTCCATGGGATCCCCTCATCAGATTTTGACTTGGTGGCAATGGGACCACCTCGAGAGCATACCCTTTGAAACAAAAAAAGATTTTTCAAAATCGGTCCACAATTGACGGAGAAATCGATGAACATACATAAAAAAATATATATATATACAGTCGAACATATAACCTCCTCCTTTTTGGAAGTCGGTTAAAAAGGGCCGTAGAAGCGATTTTAGTTTTATTAGGATAATCACAAGTTGCTTAAAACACTGCTTTCTTTTTTCTTTGTGTTCTATCGTAATAAGTCTAAGTAATTGGAAGTTGACACTTTTTCGAAGATAACTAGGAACTTATTCAAATGCTTAAGACCACTGAAACTTTAAATTTAATGAAGAAAAATTGATTCGCAAAGATTGTCAACGAAAGTGTTGAAGAACGCATTTTATTTCAATTATGAAGATTATTCTAAAACCTTCCCGTACCAGCAAACCCGTACATAGGTTGGGGAAAAAGTCTTTTCGCATTATACTTAGTCTGGCCATAAATACTGTTACAGGTAAAAATAAGAAAGATATTACATTTGAATTTGGAATCTGTCATTTTTATACGATTGTTCATTGAGTTTTCTAATTTTGGCGCCAATACATTGTACAATATTTTGCGATATTAAAATGGAGTGGGGTGATAAAGAGAACCGAATCGCTGTGATTGCATTACACAAAGTTGGTATGGAGCCAAATGCAATTTTTAAAACTCTCCATACGCTTGGTATTAGTCAAATGTTTGTGTACCGGGCTATTAATATGTACAATGAGACCTCCTCTGTTTGTGACAGAAAAAGATCTGGCCGTCCACGTACTGTTCGTACGAAAAAGGTGGTCAAAGCAGTAAGGGAAAGAATTCGAAGAAATCCTGTCCGAAACTCAGATCAAGTAAAAAAAGGTAGATACCGCACATAGAATAGGAAACTGTAACCATTTTTTTAACTATGTGTGAGTCAAAGAAGAGTTGCCACTTTCTTTTTTTAAATCCCTGATATTTACGTAATAATAAAAATAGGTATTATGCGAATGCAAAAGTAAATCTGTCTGTTTGTTTGTTTATATTTTTATATTTACTGGAAACAATATTCTTTAACGTCAAATAATCAAAGATATGTAAAACGTATTTCCTACGTTCAACATCTCTTTGAATTTTCACACGTTTTTATCACTTTATAAATAGATAGTCCAGTGGGTGTGTGAGCAGGGAGAAAAATTACAGCAAAAAGTAAAACAATTATATATTTGAAAAAATATCTTAATACAAAAAAATCGGAATTAATGAGTTAAAAACAAACCACACTAAATGAGGTTCATTTCGGCCCAGTCTTATAGCACCTACCCATTCATCTCTTATTAAAATATTCCTTGGAAACCTAAAACCATAATATTTCATAGTAAATCAGAAGGTATGTAAGTAAGTACTCAAGAATTTAAACAAACACATAAACAAATTACAAAATAAATATTTACCTTGACTTCAATTAACGAAATAAAACCACGTGATTACAAAAAAACAACGTTCTGT
Organism: Griposia aprilina; assembly: GCA_916610205.1. Taxonomy (NCBI): domain Eukaryota; kingdom Metazoa; phylum Arthropoda; class Insecta; order Lepidoptera; family Noctuidae; genus Griposia; species Griposia aprilina. The sequence goes on along the minus strand of OU744290.1, from coordinate 25,641,002 downwards.
CCACTCTCAAATTTTTCTATTACTTACCCACATTTTGGGCTAATAGAAATAAGAACTACTAGCAACACTCTCCCGGTACGTCATTTCGGGACATTGACATTATCTGTTCCGAATAACATCAAAATTGTGTTGGAATGACAAAAATAAAATAGATTTATGTGTACTTACGTGTGAAACGATATTCCTTCAGACTTTATGTATATTGTTTTTGCACCATTTAATTACACAGGACGGCATTTTGTAGGCAAACTTACTGCACGGCACCCCATGAGATACTAACGAAAAAGAGCTTAGTTTGATGCACGTGTGTGCGTGAGCGCGTGTGTTTACTTGGAGGAGCTGAGTTTTGTGGCTTCACTAACAACAAAGGCCGCGCGTTATCTACCTTTTTTTACTTGATCTGAGGTCCGAAAGCAAAAGATTTTATCTCGGGAGATGAAGATAGCACCCAGAACTATGTCGCGTATTTTATAAGATGACTTAGGACTTGCAGCCTATAAGAGACGCACTGGTCATTTTTTAACTGATAATTTAAAAGAGAATAGGGTGGTAAAATCGAAACAACTACTGAAGCGGTACGCAAAGGGAGGTCACAGAATTTTTTTGTTTACGGATGAGAAAATCTTTACAATTGAGCAACATTTTAACAAACAAAATGACCGTATTTATGCTCAAAGCCCTAAGGAAGCTTCCCAATTAGTCGACAGAGTGCAACGTGGGCATTATCTGACTTCAGTGATGGTTTGGTGGGGTGTTAGGTATGAAGGAGTGACTGAGTCATATTTTTGTGAAAAAGGTATCAAAACATCGGCACAAGTGTATCATGATTCCATACTTGAGAAGGCAGTTAAGCCCCTTAACAACACCATGTTCAATAACCAAGTATGGTCCTTCCAACAAGACTCGGCGCCGGGTCATAAAGCTCGGTCCACGTAGTCTTGGTTGGAAGTGAACGTTTCGGACTTCATCAGAGCTGAAGACTGGCCGTCGTCTAGTCCCGATCTTAATCCGCTGGGTTATGATTTATGGTCAATTTTAGAGAGCATGGCTTGCTCTAAACGCCATGATAATTTGGAGTCCCTAAAACAATCCATACGATTGGCAGTGAAGAATTTTCCCATGGAAAGAGTGCATGCTTCTATTGATAACTGGTCTCAACGTTTAAAGGACTGTATTGCAGCCAATGGAGACCACTTCGAATAAGCTTTTTATATTTTAATTGTTTTATATTTATGTATTAAAGTAACACACTGTAAAAGTAATAAATATTATTGACAATAAAAAAATAAAAATTTCTTCGTGGCAATATTTATGGCAAGACTAGGTACCGTAAAACGGGGTGAATAGCAACGCAAGGGTGAATCGCAACGAAACTTTAAAAGGGATTTTAACATTGAAATATTATAGTCTGTCGCCAAATGGACTCTAACGTGTATACTGTATTATAATTAACGATTACGTGTCCCTGTTGCCAACAAATTATATTATTTAAATGTTAAAATTCCTTTTAAAGTTTCGTTACGATTCACCCCTGCCGTTTCTATTCACCCCGTTTTACCGGTAGTATGTATGAACTTGTAATAAAATCTCTTTGGCTATACCATTTGTATCTGGCTGGTTTTGGTATCATTGAAAGTTTAAAATTTAAAGAACATAATTCCAAATTCAAATTAGGAAAATGTGCGATTTGTTTTTCGTACTGTCAAGATGAGTGAATCTAATGAAGAAATTCGATACATTTTAAAATTTTACTACAAAAAAGGTAAAAATGCAACGCAAGCCGCGAAAAAAAATTGCGATGTTTATGGACCTAGTGCAGTGTCTGTGAGAGTAGCACTTTGGTTTAAGCGTTTTCTATCCGGAAAATTTGATGTCAAAGATGCACGTCGCTCTGGTCGCCCTATTACGGATAAAATGGATGCCATTTTTGAAAAAGTGGAGCAAGATCGGCATATCAGTAGTTACGACGTAGCTGAAGAACTGGGAATTGACCACAAAACAGTTTTGGCACATTTGAAAAAAACTGGGTACACAAAATAGCTCGATATTTGGGTACCTCACGAGCTCACTGAAAGAAACCTAATGAACCGTGTACTCATTTGTGATTCTTTATTACGACGTAATGAAACCGAACCATTTTTGAAGAAGCTGATAACTGGTGATGAAAAGTGGATCACGTACGACAAGAACGTGCGAAAAAGGTCGGGGTCAAAGGCCGGTCAGGCTTCACAGACTGTGGCGAAACCCGGGTTATCTCGCAACAAGGTGATGCTGTGTGTGTGGTGGGATTGTAAGGGCATTATTCATTATGAGCTGTTACCACCAGGCAGGACCATCGATTCTGAACTCTACTGCGAACTACTGAAACAAGAAGAGAATAAAACAAGAAGTTGGGAGAAAGCGGCCGGAATTAATCAACAGAAGGGGTGTGGTTTTTCATCATGATAAAGCTAGACCTCACACATCTTTAGCCACTCAGAAAAAATTAAGAGAGTTTGGCTGGGAGGTGTTAATGCATCCGCCGTATAGTCCTGACCTTGCACCTTCAGATTTCCACCTGTTTCGGTCTCTTCAGAATTGTTTAGGCAGTGTCAGGTTAACATCACGAGAGGACTGCCAAAACCACTTGTCGCGGTATTTTGAGCAGAAGACCCAAAATTTCTATAGCAATGGGATTATGTCTCTACCTACAAGATGGCAAAAAGTTATCGAACAAAATGGTACCTACATACTTTAATTAAATGTAAATAAACTATATTAAAAAATGTTTTGAATTTTCTTAAAAAATGCGAAGAAACTTTTTCCCCAACCTATTATCAATTGTTAGTGTCAGTTATGCTGACATCGACGCGCAGCGAACGAGTACAATTTACATATTTGGGTTAGCGATCAGTAGGCGCATAACGTTTGTTTAGGTTACCTATCATAAGTTCGAAAAATATTTGATCGAATTTCATTTCACCTAAAACTTTTCAACTATTATCGTTTCGCTTTTTTTTTACTTCATCGAAGTCACGTCTGCCACTGTATCACTTGATCTATTATTAATTCGATTTTTTTCGTTACTCCGGCGTTTCATTTGGTCGAAAAACTTTTTACCCAAGTTATACTTAGCCGAAATAACATTTGTTCGAAGTATTATGTTTCCGAACATTCATTATAAGTACCATAGTTTTAATTACTGTTTATCCTACTATTTTGTTTAAATAATTATTTAAATGTAATGGCACTTAATAAAGCAGTTGATTGTGAACAAAAGAGGTTTTAAGTGGTCCCAGTAAGAAGCATGCCAGCAAAGATACTTAATATTATATATATATATATTTTTTTATTGAATTAAAACATTTACAAAAAGTGTACATTTAGTCAACTGTACTAATATTTTCCATACAATATTGTAGTGCCTAAAAATAAACTAAAACTAAAATTTTATTACAGATGCAAATAATGATGATTCGGAATTAAGATATAAGGGAGGGACACGCCCGATCTAGGTTAATTCAAACCTGTGTTTCAGGCCATCACTTTACTTGCTTCAAGCATGCAGCATGCAAGCAGGCATGTAGCATCCAGTATGCAAGAAAGCATTCAGTGTGAAAACAAGCATGCAACATACAAGCAGGCATGCAACATGCAGCAAGCCTTGTTTCTGTCACGGGTCCGGCGCTGCGGGGTTTGGGCGGCCCTACGCGAGCTTATCGTTGCAGATGGTTTTAACGCTCACCACCGCAGCTTCGGCTTGCTGCAGCCTCAGCCGCGGCGGCGGGCCTGCAAACCACCTGCTCCTCAACTCGCGGGCCGCCCCACCCCTCCGCGCCTACGCGGGCTTTAATTACACTCTAGGGGTAGGGCAGACAAGACTGCGTGAAGTCGGTTTTGTAGCGATTCGTTTCTCACTTAATTTTGTAGCACAACATATTTAAGTTTTATGACACTATTTGAATTTAATATTGAAAATGCTACCAAGTAACCGGCAATATATTTGTGACCAAATAATATTCCGTAAAATGTTGTTTCGGTGTGGTGAAAATATGGCAAATAAATCATTTGGCAAAGGAAAAAGTTCAAAAGAGGCTTCGGCCAATAGCAAAAAGTTATTTTGTAAATAGGCAAATATAGTTCGGTAAAATAATACCTATGACACATGATACTTCGATGATCTAAAAATATGTCAAATAATGCGTATAGCATAAAAGTAGTCGGTCAATAGATTTCGGTAAAATGAAATTCGAACAAAAAAAAAAAAACGGAAAAGTGATCGGAACCCGTTCGTTTGGGCATCAGCAAATGGACGCTTTTGCCGCGAGTCAATCATTTATCAGTTTTGGGTGCTTTCTTTCTAACTTTCAATACACAAGTTGAACTCAATCAGTTTATCAGTTAAATGTACCTCACCCGCACAATATCAGCTATCCCACAAGCCATGAATGATATTAAACATTAAGTTTAGAGATGCTACTCGTAGTTTTACCCGTACACTATCAGCTAACCCACAAGCCATTAATGATATTAACCATTATGTTTAGAGATGCTACTCATAGTTTTACCCGTACAGTATCAGCTATCTCACAAGCCATTAATGATATTAACCATTATGTTTAGAGATGCTACTCGTACTTTTACCCGTACACTATCAGCTATCCCACAACCCATGAATGATATTAACCATTATGTTTACAGATGCTACTCGTAGTTTTGCGTTTGATAGGTATAGCTGATGAATTAGTCGGAACGAAGGTTATAGCGGACGGATTTGCATAGGACTTTTTGATTTTCCCTTATTCTTTGGAATAGGTAACTAGCTTCATCTTTCTGACTGACCGACTCCTTGGCAATTCAAAACTGCCTGTAAACGGTTTAATTGAAATAAATGCTTATACTCGTAGTTTGAGTTTAACTTACAGTAGGTACAAAGAATTTCCAATTAAGCAATGGCAGATTAATTCATTGTTTCTAGTCACCTGTATAAATTGGTCTCTCCGCGTGTGGTCAGGTTAAAAGAGTGTTTTACAAGGCAGAAAAGATTTCGAAAATCCAAAAGTGCACGCCTCATAATCTCATTCAATTCAATAAAAAATATACAACGAACGAAATGTCCAGACTCCAGTCGTATTTTTAAATTAATAATTACAATTAAAATACATTGAATTAGACCGTGATTTTCGAAAGGACTTAGTTTTCGATATAACTGAAGCGTTTAAAAAAAAATGGACTTGATTAGTTAAGTTTTTCGGAAGTTATTGTGACCACGCCAGGATCCATACACACAGACTCACGGACGTCTACAGAATATATTTTTTTATACAGTTTTGCATTATTTTAAATAGGAAAATGTCTTTTGAAAATAACATGAGTGTTGAAACTAGTGTTTTTTCTTGACGTTTGTATGTGAATATTATTCTACAAGTGCGATATGAAGTAAATAGACACATTTTTAGCTCAAGGAATTACGTGTTCTTTGTAAGGCGAGAATAGAGCTTTACCTCACGCGCTTCGCTTATGAGGCGTGGAAAAAGAGACTGATTTTCTTGAATTGTTTTAGATTTTGTCAAACTCATTGTGAACTGATGTGACCTGGATGCGGACCAGCGCGGGACTGAGGTGGATAGCAGGCATGACAAGAAAGACCAGCCGATCTATTCTGTAAAAATCTCACCGTGCAATTGGTGAAGTGAACTTTCAAAGTTGTCAATCTCTTGCATCAAGTGGAGTGACAGTTCACTTCACCTAAGTTTTCACGGTGAGAAAATACGTTGTAAAAATAATGCCAGTCAGGCAAGGGCACTGATTAGCAAGATGACGTTTTGTTACACGGTGTATAGCATGTGAGGCGGCGCGCGGCCGCGGGCGGCGGGTGTGATGCACGGCGGCGCGGCGTGGGCGCTGCGCGTGGCGGCGGCGCTGCTGGTGTGGCTGGCGCGGCCCACGGCGGCGCCCGCGCGGCCGTGCGCGCGCGCCGCGCTGTGCGTGTGCCGGCGCGACCAGCAAGCCTGCAGCGACGTGCCGTTCCACCGGTTCCCCGACACCGCGCCGGGCGTGGCGCACGTGTCGATGGCGGGCGCGCGGCTAGGCGCGCTGGGCGAGGCGGCGCTGGACGGGCGCGCACTGCGCACGCTGGTGCTGGTGGCGTCGCGCCTGCACCACATCGAGCCCCATGCGCTGCAGTAAGTACGCGCTCACACTCCATGTTCTCTGGCATTTGCACGTACTCGCAATGAACGCGCCGTCTCTTGCAGGTCCATGGTATCGACGCTAGCGTCCCTAGATCTAGGATTTAACGAGTTTACGGAAGTACCTTTGGAATCTCTCCGCGGGCTGAAAGTATTGAATTGGCTGAATTTGCAAAAGTAAGTGAGAATCAAAAATTTATTTGGATTGTTTCCTCATTATTTCATTGTAATAATTCCTTGGCACGGTTTCAGTAACTACATCAGTGACTTAGAGCCGCACATGGACTGGGGCTCCTTGGTGGACTCGCTCAGCAGCCTGTCCCTCAGTAACAACCACCTGTGCGTGGTGGGCGAGGGCGCACTGTCCTCGCTGCGCGTGCTGGTGCAGCTTGATCTCGACGGCAACCGGCTGCACGTGGTGGCAGGGGGCTCGCTGCCGCCAGCTCTGGCACTTCTGCGCTTATCCGACAACCTGCTGCAGCAGCTGCCGTGTGCGGCACTGGCTCACTTGCCGCGCCTGCGACACCTGCACCTCAGGAACAACATGCTGCACCCAACACACAACCGCACCTGCCGCAGTGAACACTCTAAAATAGATTCCTTGGACCTCAGCCATAACGAGCTGGACGACTTGTTCGAGCTGGACTTCCAGCAGAGATTGCAACTGAAGCAGCTCATGCTAGACTTTAACGAGTTTACTTCAGTGCCGTCTTTCGTGCTGGACAGCGCGCGACTCGAAAAATTATCTATAGCGTACAACAGAGTGAGCCGCGTGTCGGACGCGACGGTGCACGCGCTCAGGCGAGACCTGGAGCGGCTGGACCTCGACCACAACGAGCTGGTGGCGTTACCAGCAAGCGTGGCGCAGTTGGTGAGGCTGCGGCACCTGTCGCTTGCATACAATCGCCTGCAGGAGCTAGAGGACCTGCCACCGCACTTGCACTCGCTGTCCCTAGCCGGCAACTTTCTCATTGCACTTCCCGCGGGGCTGCGCGGGCTAGCTCCGGCGACGCTCGCCTACCTGGACTTGGGTTATAACATGATCACGTGGCTGAGCGCCGACTCGTTCGGAGTGTGGTCGGAGGCACTGGCGACGCTTAACCTGAAGGGCAACCGCCTGGCGCAGCTGGCGAACGACGCGTTCCCCACGACGCTTCCACTGCGCGAGTTGGTGCTGAGCTTCAACGAACTGTACCACGTGCACGCTGCAGCCTTCGCCAACCTGTCGGCGCTGCAGGTGCTGGAGCTTTCGTCCACCCAGTTCAGTGGAGAGTTCCCGCTCGCTGCGCCGAGCCACTCGCTCTCTTGGCTCAGTTTAGATAACAATAATATTCATTACGTTTCTAGTGAAAATATACAAAATTTTCCGTCGCTGGAATATCTCAATTTAGACTTTAATAAAATAATTGAATTTCCAAGTGAAGTGTCCGGAGCGAACTGTTCGAGTAGACTCAAAGAACTGAGACTGTCGTACAACTACATAAGCAACATAAACAGTGAATTTCTCGTAAATTTAAAAGAGTTGCAGAGCATCGATCTATCATACAATCGCCTGCACAATGTTAGCCAACACAGTTTTACGAATTTACGAAATTTGGTTTATTTAAACTTGGCGGGGAACGCGGCCGAGTTCCTCGCGGAGCGCGCGTTCACTCGACTGCCCAAGTTACAAGTGCTGGACTTGCGATCCAACCACCTAGTGGAGTTCTCTACGCAACATTTCGAAAACGTATCGAGCAAGGAAACCAATTTGTCAGTGAACGTCAGTTATAATAGAATATCGTCACTCGTCGGCGGCGGACCGCCCGTCCTCATAAATATTCTGGACCTGTCACATAATTTACTAGAAAGTTTATCGAAAGCTTTCTTCGATTCTCTGGGACCGTCACTTCGCCAAATCGTTCTGTCGCATAACCATCTAACGCACATTGATAACTTCGCTTTTGGCGCACTGCCGCAACTGGAGATATTAATTTTGCATCACAATAACATCAGTGCGGTGAAGCGAAGAGCATTTGGCGAGGTATCAGCGCTGCAGATCCTCGACCTATCACACAACCAGCTGGCGCAGCTATCGGTGGAGCAGTTCAGCAACATGTGGCGGCTGCGGCACCTGCGCCTTGCCGCCAACGAGCTGCGCGCGCTGCCACGTGACGCCTTCAAGAACACGGTGCTGGAGTACCTGGACCTCGGTGCCAACCAGCTCGCCCTGTTCCCGAGCAGCGCGCTGGCGCAGGTGGGTTTCACGCTGCGGCGCCTAGAGCTGGCGCACAACCACCTGGAGTACCTGGATGCCGCCATGTTCCACGCTATCGCCTTCTTGCACGAGCTCAGTCTGGCGCGCAACACACTTACCGTGCTCTCCGATAACACGTTCGCCGGCCTGGCACGGCTGCGGCGCCTCGACCTGTCGCACAACCTCATCAAGTCCAACTTTAAGGAGTTGTTCCACAACCTGCCGCACCTGCGCCACCTGGCACTGGCTGGTACAGGCCTGAAGGTGGTGCCGCACCTGCCACTCGTCAACCTGACTGAACTGGATCTAAGTGACAATCACATCGCTTCATACCGCGAGTCCGACATGCGGCGGCTGTCAAACCTGCGCGTGCTAGACGTAGCTCGCAACAGGTTCACATCGCTGCAGCCGGCGATGTGGGTCGCCACCCCGCGCCTTACCTCGCTCGATGTGTCGCACAACCCTATCGTCCGCGTTGCATACGGTTCTTTCGAGGGCTTGAGTCATCTGCTGCACCTGCGTATGTACCACCTCCGCCATCTGGAAGCCATAGAGCCGCGTGCTTTTCGACCGCTAGTATCTCTACGTTCAGTCAGTCTCGAGTCACTCGCGTTTAATGGTCGAGTGGAAGTGTCACTGGCTGATATAGCGGCATGCACGCCCGGCCTGGAGACGCTCGAGGTGTACGTGCGGGAGAGCGTGCTGGACTTGCAGCTGAGTGGGCTGCGCGCACCTAAGCTGCGCGAGTTGTCCGTACGCGGCGCTGCGCTGGGGCGCGTGTCGTCCGTGGCGTTCTCCGGGCTGGGCCGGCAGCGCGCGCTGGCGCTGCGTGTGTCGGGCACGGGCGTGCGCGCGCTGCCCGCCGGCCTGCTGCGGCCGCTGGCGCGAGTGCCACACCTTGCGCTCGACCTGTCCGACAACCAGCTCGTCAACTTCGCTCCCACTGCGCTCTACCCCAACCTCACCGGGTGGAATCGTCTCGCAACTAAGCTGCTCTCTGGTAAGTACTGCTCGTGGAAGGCGTTGCGTATATTGTGTGGTGTGGTGTATTTGTTTACCGTATGTTTCTGTTCCCGGCAGGCGGGCTGACTGTGTCGGGCAACCCACTGCGCTGCGGCTGCTCGGTGTCGTGGGTGGGCGCGTGGCTGCGGCGCTGGACGGCGGAGGTGGGCGGCTGGTCGGCGGCAGCACGAGGAGCGGCGCGGCGCAGCGCGTGCCGCGGGGAGGGGGGCGTCGTGGCGCTGCTGGCCCTGGAGGCGGACGAGGCGTCGTGCCACGCCAGCGCGTTGTCATCGCGTGCGTGCTTGCTGGCGGCGCCTGTGTGCCCCACCGCTGCACTGGGGCTCGTGCTGCTGCACGCGCTCAGTTAGTGCACGGTGGAGCACGTGGTGGTGTGTAACAAGTGATTGTGATATCTGTGATTATATCGACGAAACGTGATGGACAGTGCTGCCATATCTACATATTAACTCAAAGATATTATCTCAACTCCATATCACATAATTGCCTTTTGTCCAGGCACTCTCGTGACCTACCAGTGTGGGTATATGTCCTACTTTTTGTAAGCTTTAGACAATTCGTACGTATTTGAAATATAATTATGAAATGAAACGAGTGAACAAGGTTGCACTTATGTAAATACTACCTAGGAAAATTCATGCCTTAAGTTGACAAACATATACATACGTATGAATAAAATACTTTTGTATGTACAAATGATTTTGTATATAAATTAGAAAGAACAACGAAAGTTTTGTTAAGTCCTGTTTACAATTTCTGATAAAATATTGTATTATGTACGAGTGTGTTTAGTGTGGAAGGTGAGTGTTGTGAGCAGGCGACCTCTGTGCGCTCTGTAGTGTATTGTATATAGTGCGGAGGGTGAGTGTTTTGAGCAGGCGACCTCTATGCGCTCTGTAGTGTGTCGTACACAGTGTGGACGGTGGGTATTGTCAGCAGGCGACCTCTGTGCGCTCTGTAGTGTATTGTATATAGTGCGGAGGGTGAGTGTTGTGAGCAGGCGACCTCTATGCGCTCTGTAGTGTGTCGTACATAGTGTGGAGGGTGAGTGTTGTGAGCAGGCGACCTCTGTGCGCTCTGTAGTGTATTATATATAATGCGGAGGGTGATTGTTGTGAGCAGGCAACCTCTGTGCACTCTGTAGTGTGTTGTACATAGTGTGGAGGGTGAGTGTTGTGAGCAGGCGACTACTGTGCGCTCTGTAGTGTGTTGTACATAGTATGGAGGGTGCGTGTTGTGAGCAGGCGACCTCTGTGCGCTCTGTAGTGTGTTGTACATAGTGCGGAGGGTGAGTGTTGTGAGCAGGCGACCTCTATGCGCTCTGTAGTGTGTCGTACATAGTATGGAGTGCGAGTGTTGTGAGCAGGCGACCTATGTGCGCTCTGTAGTGTATTGTACATAGTGTGGAGGGTGAGTGTTGTGAGCAGGCGACCTCTGTGCGCTCTGTAGTGTATTGTATATATTGCGGAGGGTGATTGTTGTGAGCAGGCAATCTCTGTGCACTCTGTAGTGTGTTGTACATAGTGTGGAGGGTGAGTGATGTGAGCAGGCGACCACTGTGCGCTCTGTAGTGTGTTGTACATAGTATGGAGGGTGAGTGTTGTGAGCAGGCGACCTCTGTGCGCTCTGTAGTGTGTTGTACATAGTGTGGAGGGCGAGTGTTGTGAGCAGGCGACCTCTGTGCGCTCTGTAGTGTATTATACATAGTGTGGAGGGTGAGTGTTGTGAGCAGGCGACCACTGTGCGCTCTGTAGTGTGTTGTACATAGTATGGAGGGTGAGTGTTGTGAGCAGGCGACCTCTGTGCGCTCTGTAGTGTGTTGTACATAGTGTGGAGGGTGAGTGTTGTGAGCAGGCGACCTCTGTGCGCTCTGTAGTGTATTATACATAGTGTGGAGGGTGAGTGTTGTGAGCAGGCGACCACTGTGCGCTCTGTAGTGTGTTGTACATAGTATGGAGGGTGAGTGTTGTGAGCAGGCGACCTCTGTGCGCTCTGTAGTGTGTTGTACATAGTGTGGAGGGCGAGTGTTGTGAGCAGGCGACCTCTGTGCGCTCTGTAGTGTATTATACATAGTGTGGAGGGTGAGTGTTGTGAGCAGGCGACCTCTCCGCGTTCTGTAGTGATCGAATGTAGGTAAGTGGAGACATTTGTACATAGTGCGACGTGATACTACGAACAGATATTAAATATTTTTATAAAAACGCGGAGTTTTATTGTAGCACATGGCGTTTCTTCTAGTGCCCACTGGCACATGCTCGTGGGTCGAGTCTCAGCAGCAACACACACACGCGCGCCGCACATATTGCATTAGTTTATAACATAGGGGAAAGCAGTGCTGCGGCTGCGCGACAGCGTCGTTTATATCATCTAAAAACACTTCACTAAAAAGTTCAACGGTATGTGTTAGTAACTCCTCGCAGCCATAACGAGTACGCTCGACCATGCTCGAGCGTCAAATAACTCAAAAGGATTGTGCTCGAGCAGTTGCCGCTTTGTCTGTGTTGACCCTAGACATAATGAATACAAACCTGCCTTGCATTCATTATGTTCAATATTGCCTGAAAAGGTCCGAAGTATGCCCAATCTATAAGAGCGGGAACAGAAATCGAATTAATAATTATAGGCCAATATCCATGCTACCGGCAATATCGAAAATATTGGAAAAAGTAATAAACACTCGCTTGGTAAATTATCTGGAATAGAATAATCTACTGTCTAAAAATCAATATGGATTTCGGCATGGTAAGTCCACAGAACAAGCAGTAAACAAACTTACCAGCTTTGTTAGCGCAAACTTGGATAAGGGTAAAAAATGTCTTTCAATATTTCTCGATCTCGCCAAGGCATTTGATACGATTTCTGTTTCCCTCTTATTGGCTAAACTCGAGAAGATAGGAATCAGAGGAAACCAGCTAGAACTGTTTAAAAGTTACTTATATGGGCGACATCAGTGTGTCCGTGTGAGTAAATACAAGAGTACCTACCTTCCAGTTACGCATGGCGTACCACAGGGCAGCATCTTAGGACCACCTTATTTCTTGTGTATGTCGCATCATTGGTGGCCGAGATGCGAATCATCGGGTCTTCTTCGCGATCCGACATAGTTTAGGTAGATGCGGGCGCACTGTAGTGGGTACTCGAACGAAAAGATAATTCCACTTTTTAAAACAACTTTAATATACTTAGCGAACGAAATAAACACGTAGGACGGAAACAAACACGTGCGTTGGTACTGAGCGTTTGCCAAGACTGTCCGAGCTCAACTGTTCACTGTAGACTGTCGCCACACTCGGTCTCTCCGCCAGTCCTCGCTACATCCCCTCCACCGACGATCGTGTCCAAGCGGTAGGGCTCGCTTGCGTTTCCGATCACATGATTATTCGTTTACGAATCAAATTGTTAGATGGCGCTGTCCGCTCTACTGTGGCGCCATCTATCCACGACATGTATATCAACGAACTCACGAGTCTTAAACTCAGACAAGGCGAAATCATCTCCTTTGCAGACGATACTGCTTTAGTTGTTGCCGCAAATACCTGGGATGAGGTATTTGATGCTGCTCAGCAGGGCTATAATATAACTAGAAGCTGGCTTCAGGCGAACATTCTGACTTTAAATGTGGAAAAAACAAAATATATCTCAAAATATATATATATATATATATCAGGAATTATTCTAGTCTCAGTAACAGCCATAAAATTGTCTCTCATGAGTGTACCCTGAAAGCCAACTACGCGTGTTCATCGCTGGAACGTGTTCACACCATCACGTACTTAGGTGTTACTATAGACAGAAATCTCAATTTCAAAGAACATATCAATCTGCTTGATGCACGAGTGCGCAAACTCATATATGTGTTTAAAAATTTGCGGCACGCTGCTGAGCCTTATCTTCTAAAACAAATTTATTATGCCCTAGGTCAGTCACTATTAAATTATTGTATTTTATCTTGGGAGGGTACTTGTAAAACTATTATGAAGCCCATTGAAATCGCTCAACGCGCAATTCTCAAGGTGTGTATTTTTAAGCCTATCCTTTTTCCTACTGTTTCTCTATATCAGATTTGTGGAGTTCTGACCGTAAGACAACTTTTCATCCTCAATATTATTTTGAAACAACATTTAAAGCTACCTTATGACCCACGCGCGCAAAAACATCAAAATAAAAAGTATGTATTGAACGAATCCCTTCTAAAACCAAATTTAGCGAAAGATTTATTGAATTTCTTAGTCCGTTTCTTTATAGCAGAATTAATAAAGAATTAAATATTTACCCTCTTACTAAATCTAAATGTAAACGAATAGTAAGTGAATAATTGAAACAACTTAATTATGAAGAAACGGAGTTATTGCTAAATGTAGTACAGTAATTGAATGTTAGGTTTTAACTAGTTAAAATAACCTTAGATAAAACTATGCACATGCACTCACCCTCACACACCCTCGTACACCAACACACACACCCACATCACTCAAACTTCACATAAACCACCTACTAGTCCACACATACTCATAAACACTTCACCCACGTTTAGATAACTTACTTATTATATTATTATAGCTAATATAATTTTTAAATAATGTAACATTTAAGTTAGTTATTACTAGTCTTTCAAAATTAATTAATAGAACAACCAAACATATTTGCTTTGTTGGCATTTAAACTTAAAATATTGAGGGCAAAGGCACTAAAAACCGAAATACAGGCGTTGCCTAGTTCGGTTGCAGTGGCTACATCCATTTTTATTAAAAACAAATACTGCCAAACTATTTTCTGTAAAACAATATTATGTTTTTTGAGAAATTAAATTTATTATTATTATTATTTATTATTAAACAAAATAATGTAGAGTTACAAGTTATTATTGACACTGAACATTGATAGCCGAACTTGCTTAAACTAATCAAAATGACACGCCATAAACAAGTTCACCATGGAACAAGTTTAATTGAACTTTTATGTTTTTGCGTGTAGTACACAGTGTGTGTGCGTCATAGCGCAGTGCTACGCGGTGCTATACGGCGTGTAGCCGGGTCGTAACTCGTAGCTCGTAGCGAAACTTGATAAAACTTGAACATCTTGATTTCACCGAAGCTTTGTGAAAGCCAATTTAAACTTAATAAGAGATTAAATTTAGTTTAATTTCAGTTCTTTGCATATGGATTTATGGTAAGTGGTTTGGAGAGAAAGTCAAAGAGTCAGCTCGTGAGGCCGTGAGTAAGTGGAGCTGTGGGCACGTTCACAGCTGCCACGCGCACGCGCACGCGTGTGTACGTACGTGTAGCGGTGCGGATCCTAGACGCGTACGTTGTCTAATCGTTACAGAAACTTACTGTCGTTATGCAACTTGTTATTGAAATAATACAAAATCAGAAAATACAGTTATGTGACCGCTAGCAGCAACCAGCAGATATTATTACATAGCAAACAGTTTGGTTTTACTAGGGGTCGTTCAACTACTGATGCTGGTGTTGAACTTTTAGGACATATTTATAATGCATGGGAAGATAAATGCGATGCCTTGGGCATCTTTTGTGACTTGGCCAAGGCATTCGATTGCGTTTTTCATGAAACGTTAATCAGGAAACTCCGCCACTACGGGATCCGGAACACCGCTCTGGATCTTCTTACTTCATACTTGAGTAATAGGATTCAGAGCGTTGACGTTAATGGAAAAAGATCTCTCGGATCTATAGTGACACTGGGAGTCCCGCAGGGCTCAATTCTTGGTCCTTTCTTGTTTCTTATTTATATTAATGACTTGCCGTACCTCATAAAGGATAATCATGATATAGTGTTGTTTGCGGATGATACTTCACTTTTGTTTAAACTTGAACGTCAGCAGCTGGTTACTGACGATGTTAATAGCGCGATTTCAAAAGTAGTTTACTGGTTCAATGTCAATAATTTACTCCTTAACGAATAAAATCCCAAATGCATTAAGTTTACGCTACCTCACGTTAGACAGGTGAAAACGAATGTATTAATGAAGGGCGAAGAATTGAGTCCTGAAGATAGCACAGTATTCTTGGGCTTAACTTTGGATGCTAAGCTTCAGTGGGGCCCACATATAGATAAATTGTCAAAAAAGCTAAGCTCCGCAGCATACGCTGTTAGAAAAAATCGTAATTTATCCGACACAGAGACAGCCCGTTTAGTGTAGTTTAGCTATTTTCATAGTGTTATGTCGTACGGTATTCTGTTATGGGGAAATTCCGCCGACATTCAGACTATTTTTATTTTGCAGAAAAGAGCTGTTCGATCAATTTATAAATTAAGTCCGAGACAATCTCTCAGAGAGAAATTTAAGGAGATTAATGTAATGACTGTGCCTTCTCAATATATTTATGAAAATCTTTTATACGCACATAAATATATAAAATTGTTAAAAAAATACAGTGATATCCATAATATAAATACTAGGAATAAACACAAATTTGTTGTACCTGCAACAAGGCTCAAAAAAATAGGCGGCTCGTTCAGGTGTCAATGTATACGCTTTTATAATAAACTTCCAAGCCACGTTCAAGATCTAAGCCTTAATAAATTCAAATCATTAATTAAACGTAAGTTGTGCCAGAAAGCTTTTTATACCGTTAAGGATTATATTGAGGACAAAAAGGCTTGGGATTGAGTTGCTCCAATTTTTGCATACTGAATGTTTTTTTTTTTGATTATTTTTTATTTTTGCTGTATTTTTTAGTCATTTATTTTACATAAATTTTGACATTTTGATAATTATTATATATACAATTTCATGACAATTTACTTTGTGAATTATAGTATTATTATTTATTTATTGTGAATGTGAGGACTATATAATGTAACTTTTATTTTTTATTTTATTTTTTCACTTTCTCAGGTAGTTTCAATGATAATCTGGCAGTTTGAGTGCTTTATGCGGCCTACCCAAATGTCCTTTCTTTGGTATTGTTCGTCGAGTGGTTGAGCTCCTTGAGTTCTCAGTTGAGCTTCACGATTAGTGACAAATGCGTGCACTGACTGGACAGGTCCACTCATTCTGTGTGGTTTTTCCTCAAAAGACCATTTCAGACATAAATCTACATGGTCTTCACATGATCTGACCAAGATTATGTCTGGACTTTAAAAGAGACTGTGACCTCTGAGTTTGTTTCGGCCTTTCTTCTCAGAGTAGTCAGATAGGAAACGCCGACCTCATCTAGTTTTAAAAATATGATTGACGTGTAAAAGTGTTTGTATAAACCTACTTACAGAAATAAAATCATTTATCATTTAGCTACGAGAATTAGACACTCTGATACTAAATCCGTAGAGTTTAGTGCCTGCATGGTTTAACACTAACTTCTGAGTTGGTTGATATTTGGTTGATTTGGTGTTATACTCGTATTAGACTGGTTATGGGTTGGTTGTTGGTTTACGATCACTGATCTAATGATACGAAAAATATGGTTTAAAGATATAGTGAATACTACAATTTATTATAGGTAATTATGAAATGGTAAATCTAAGCTAAATTAGCACTAAGATGGTTTGATCTGGTTTGGTTTAAGTAACGCGCTGGTAGTCGAACATGTACTAGCTGGTAATTGCTGCGATGGAGGCATTTATGGAAATGCACGCAGGCAAAAGTGCTGAGCTGTCCGGTGCAAATATTGTACTGAACAAAATCAGAAGTACAATAACTATAAGCTGAATGTAGTGTTTTATTTACCTCGAGAGTAGAATCGGTGATACTACTTTTTAATATAGATTATTGATATTTAGTAAATCTCGCTTGTTTTAAATAATTGTACATGTTCGATCAATGTTCGACGCCTATGCACTACTTTGGTAGTTCATGAAAACAGCCAGATATGTCCTAGACTTGTGTCTATGCTGTGTAGTGATGGGCGGGGTGACGGGGGTGAGGGAGGCGGTGGTGTTGCGGCGGCGCACAATTTCCGCGCGCGTCTAATTTGTGAGGGAGGCGCCAGGCGCCACCGAGACGTGCGCCTAAAATCCGACTGGTAGTTCCAGTGAATAGCGCGTTCTCACAAACAAACTGTTCAGCTTTATTATTAGTACGAGTAAGTATAAATATAGCTATTACAGATAGATAGATTGTAATGTTTTGTAGTAACACAATGTTGAAAGGTGGTAGTCATCAGTACTTGGTATTACAAAATTGCCGTCCAGTCAGTCCTCGCGGCTCTCGCAAACAGTTCCTAGTGTTGAAACATTGAGCCGCTCCAACTTGTCATAGTTCCGACGTGTAATTGCTTTAACACATTTATACGTAATATTTTGACATTTCCGTTGCACAGCTCGTCCCAGCGGAAGGAATAACGGTGTACTCTTGTTAATGATCAAGTACCTAAAACAAGAGAGTGGCACAAAACCAGATGACGAATAATTGAATCAGAGCAGACAAAGTTCACCAGATGCGTCACAGTGCCGCGACGCGGGCCCCGAGCGTCCTGCTGACGGTGACGGACGCGCTCACAGTACAGACACACACGGAAATTTGAAGGCAGTGCCCAACAAAGGAAATTTATAAACATTGAAAACCAGGCTGTGATAGTCTGGCTCTCTTAATATTAAATATCGATATTATGTAAATCGATTCATATTGAATCGGTCCCGACTGCTCCCGCCCGCCTGCCGCTAACAAAGATTAAAACTTATGCGGGGACTTTTCAACGAGCCTTCAGAAGCGGACAGTACAAATTTATGTGCTCGCTAATACTCGCGGGATAACTTTCACATTAGGGACGGGCCAAGAGCCCCGGTGGCCCCAGTGGCCCCTGCGGCCACGATGCTGCTCCGACACTAACAGCACGCAGGTGTGTATCAGCTGCGCATTACTCACGCGTTTGCTGCGACTACTATGCTGCTATGAGCCAACCGTAGTGCGACGCCAACCGTAGGGCAACCCGTCGGGGCGCAGCAAGTATTATTACATTTAACTTAAATCTAGGTTAAATACTTAAAAGTTAACATTATATTGCATACCTACTAGATATCAATATCACAACATTCATTATTACTACTAATACATAAACTCTTTGTAACATAATAATTATATTTAATTTATAATGATTAAAGTCATTTCGGTCTCGGTGGCCTCAAAGGCGCGTGTAACGGAGAGGGCAGCGTCGATGAATCATAAGGAGCGGTGTTCGTACTCGCAAGTAACGCAAAACGGAGGCGATTTTAAAACCTATACGGATGAAAATTGGAACCTGGTACAGAGCAAGCGTTTGAAAAATAGATTTATTGGAACGCAAGGGAAGGCAAAGGAGTTCTCGGGTACATTTAAGGCCGCAGATATTAAAATACCACTGTTTGTAAATAACGTGGATAAGGAGTCATCAGTTAAGGACGTCGCTGATTATATTTTAGGCAAGACGAGCGTTTCAGTGGAGTTGACAGAAATTAGGATGAAGCGGCAAAGAGATTATAAGGCTTTTAAAGTGTTTGTTCCTAGGCATAAGTTAGATATGTTTCTAGATGAACAATTGTGGCCTGAAGGTATTTCTTTCCGTCGATTTATTCATTTTAAGGATCGGCAAATACAAAGCTCCCCTAAAATGGGGGCGACTGATGCTGGAACTGAGGCTATAATGAAAAGCGTCTTATTTATGATGAACACTACAAATAATCAGAATATCAAAATAGTCAGTTTCAATTGCAAGTCTGTTACGAGATCCGTGGAGGGGATAAAAGAGCTGTGTAAGACTGCACACGTTATTGCCCTGCAGGATACGTGGCTCCTGCCTCATGATACAGCATTCATTGGAAGCATCGATATGAACTTCGAGTACACCAGTAAGTCAGCGGTGGATACATCAACAGGCGTGCTGCGTGGTCGGCCGTACGGTGGGGTGGCGCTGATGTGGCGAAAGGGTGTTTTCTCTTCCGTAGCGGTTGTGCCGTGTAATAGCGCCAGACTGACTGCTGTTAAGGTATGTGCCGGTGAGCGTAGTTCGTTAGTGTTTTCAGTGTACATGCCAACGGATAGTGCGGATAACTTATTAGAATTCACAGATGTGCTAAGTGAAATAAATGCGGTAATTGAAAGTTGTGATATTGAATCCGCTATTATTCTCGGGGACTTTAATGCCCATCCAAGGGAGTTATTCTTTAAGGAGTTAGCCAACTTTTGTGAGGAGCGAAGCTGGCTCTGTGCGGACGTGATGAAGTTGGACGTTTTGTCAGACACACACACTTTTATAAGTGAAAGTCATGATAACTGTAAGCGATGGCTTGATCACTGTCTGACAACGGAGGCAGCTTGGCAATGTGTTACTGATATTAAGGTAGGTTAAGATGTTTTCTGGTCAGACCATTTTCCACTGGAAGTGTATTGCAACTTGGGAATATTACCATGCAAAGTGCAATATACTGGGAATATTTACAGCGAAGGGAGATGGGGTGAGAGAGACGCTGAACAGATAAGAATATATAGGGAGATGTGTACAGCTACATTAAGAGACATTGATTTCCCGGTGGAACTTGGTCTGTGTGCTGATAATGTTTGTGCTGATAATTCTCATCATGTAATTATTGATCAGTTGTATAATAGTATTGTTAGTTGTTTGACGGAAGCTGCGCGATTGACCCATAGTAAAAGGAAAAAGACAAAGCAAAAATATGTTATTGGGTGGAACAAGCATGTACGAAAGTTTCACGTAGACGCGCGAAGCAGCTTTCAGGCTTGGTTGCTTCATGGGAAACCAGAGTCTGGTGATATATATAATACTATGCGTGAAACCCGTAAGCGTTTTAAATCTAAGTTAAAATGGTGTCAAGACAATAAGGATAAAATTAAAATGGATATCTTAGCAACACACCACAAAGATAGGGATTTCAAAAACTTTTGGAAGCACACCAAGAAACTGGAAGCTGTTTCGCGTGTCCCTGTGAGTGTTGAGGGTAGGAGCGAGCCCTGTCAAATAGCGGAATTATTTAAGAATCATTTTAGGGTAGTGTCTCCCCTAGGGTGTGTGCAGCCACAGGTGCTCGATGCTGAGGTTGCAGATTGTGAGCGGTTTAGATTTAAGGCGAAAGAAGTCGCCCACATTATCCAAAATATGACTAGAGGTAAATCTCCAGGACATGACGACCTTAGCATTGAGCACTTGCATTGCGCTGGTGTACATTTACCTAGGGTGTTGGTCATGTTTTTCAATTTGTGTATAGGCCATTCATATTTACCCAGGGAGCTTATGAAGACCACTGTTATACCTATACTTAAAAACAAGACGGGTGATGCCTCCGACAGGGACAACTACAGACCTATCTCATTGGCTACAGTGATCGCCAAGGTGCTGGATGGTTTGATTGATAGTCGGCTAAGTAAGCATATACATCTCCATGAAGCTCAGTTTGGTTTCAGGGCTGGGCAATCGACTGAAACTGCGGTACTGCGACTCAAGCATACTGTCCAGTACTATGTGACGAGGAAGACACCTGTTTACGGTTGTTTTTTGGACCTGTCGAAGGCATTTGACCTGGTGTCTTATGACGTGCTGTGAGATAAGCTCCAGGGGGAAACCAGCACACCCAGAGAGGTAATAAATATATTGAGATATTGGTACGGCAACCAGACCAATAATGTTAGGTGAGCGGGTTCATGTTCGTCGGAGTACAGGTTGGAGTGTGGAGTGAGACAGGGAGGCCTGACTTCACCAAGACTCTTCAACCTGTACGTCAATGGACTGATAGGTGAGCTCAGCGGGGCCGGTGTCGGCTGTTCAGTGGATGGTGTATGTATGAACAACATTAGTTATGCCGACGACATGGTGCTGCTGAGCCCATCTGTCGCAGCCCTTAACTACCTCATGGGCATCTGTGAGAGGTACGCGGGGTCACATGGCCTCAAGTATAACTGTAAGAAGAGTGAACTACTTATTTTCAAGGCGGGTAATAAGAGTCCGAAATCCGTTCCACCGGTCAGGCTTGGAGGAATGTTGTTAAGTAGGGTAACCAAATTTAAGTACCTGGGGCACTGGGTCACCGAGGACCTCTCAGATGATTTAGATATTGAACGGGAACGTAGGGCGTTGGCAGTGAGATGCAATATGCTGGCGCGCAGGTTTGCACGGTGTACAAAAGATGTTAAAATTGCGCTTTTTAAAGCCAGACATTTTATACCTGCAGCCTGTGGGTCCGCTATACGCGTAGATCTTTCAATGCCCTGCGGGTCTTGTACAATAATGGGTTTAGGATGCTGTTGGGGTTGCCTCGCTTTTGCAGTGCATCAGGTATGTTTGCTAAGGCTAGCACTGACTGCTTTAGGGCTATAGTAAGGAAAAGAGTGGCCTCCCTGATGCGCCGCGTGCGGGGCAGCACCAGCAGCCTTCTGAATACCATATTGGAAAGGGTTGATTGTCCGGTTGTCAGGCACTGGAATACCGTTCACGGATCTGGAGGGGTCCTTTTTAATGTAAAATAGTGTGTAACAATGTATAATTAATAATGTTGACATTCAATAATGAAATTCAATAATAATATAATAATATACTAACACAGTTATAAGTATGTTGTACTAACAATGTATGGAATATTTTTTGATTCTGAAATAAAATGAATAATAATAATAATAATAATTTGAAATATTTAGTAACATTAATAAAGTTATTTTATACATAGATACATTTACATGTATGTACATTTGTGCTTTATTTTATTTGCTTATCTTCCATAAACTCTTTAATACTATTATAACTTTATAAGTTTCTGTATCTCGTTAGATAGCTGATTAAATGAACATGTTTTCCTCGTAATTTGTACACTGAATGCTATATAAAAAAATTGGGATAACTGGTGTTAAAGTTCATGTACGTCATCTACGTACATGAAGTTTAACACCAGTTATCCCAAAATTTTAATATTTTTGAAATGGTTAGATTTCTTCCTTTAACTTTTAACTGTTTGTTGTTTTATAAAATCTAGTTCCATCGGAAGGTTTGTTAAAGTATAAGGTACCCAGTGGTATAGCAATGATGGCCACTGAAGTTTAGCGAATAGTGTTATTTAGTGACAAAATCGGGCCAAATTTAGCGAATAGTGTTATTTAGTGACAAAAAAAAAAAATTGGGTTTTGTCGAATCCCATGAATTTTCGGCTAGCCTTCATGGGGTGCTTTATTGATGAAAATGGGTTACACTATCACATTTTGGAAGGAATACGTCAAATTACAAGTCACCCTGTATAATTCTAAAACGGGATTGAGGCCAAATTTGTAAATTTTCTGCCATACTTCTGAGTGGAATCAATAGAAAAGAACGTTATTATGGAGAAAAGACGTCATTAGAGCCGAGAATAAATGATATTAGAGCCATGGGAATGTTGAAAGCTGGTTCTCGGCAACGTGCTGTGGCAATAGCTCTGGGCACTCGCAGAGTGTTATAAGTCGACTTTGGACACGTTACCGCATCACTGGCAGCGTGGCAGAGTGAAATGGAGGACGAGCTCGCATCACCATACGCAGACAAGATCGGTACGTATAAATTACTGTTCGACGAAATCGTACAATGACCGCAATGATGTTGGTTACGAGGCTTCATAGCTCTTCAAGGATGTTAATAAGCGATCAAACCAACAGAAATCGCTTGCATGAAGTCAATCTCCGTTCCCAAAGGCCGCTACGTGTATCACATATTGAGACCCGCAATCGCAGAGCCCGTTTACAAAGGGCTCGTGAACACAGAAATTGGGCAGAAGAAGAGTAGCGTTTTGTGTGTTTTTCTGACGCTCGCTTCGGTATGAGGCCAGATATGGATGCCAAAAAACGGTTAACATCATGCCAGGAAGTCCAGGCATACAGTGGTGGAATGATCATGATATGGGCGGGTATTTGGATCGGTGGAAGAACCGAACTGATTTGGATCAGAGGCAATCTCAATGCGCAGATTTACGCTGAAACGATTGTATCAGATGTTGTCATTTCTTTCCGGACCCAATTTGGTGCTTCATTTCTGCATAAGCATGATAATGAACGTCCACATATTGCCAGAGTCGTTGCAAACACTTCTTCTTGCAAAAACGTCCTAACATGGCCTGCTCAATCGCCAGACTTGAATCCCATTGAGCACACATGCATGGGACATGCTTCAAAGAAAAGCTCTGCCAAATATGGATGTCGTACACACACCAGAAAATCTTTTTCGCCTGTTACAACGGACGTGGGCGGCCATTCCGCAACGTGATTTGGATGAACTTACTAATTGTTTATTTTACGCAATGAAAACCTTTAATAACTTTTCTTTTTACCATTTTATCACATATTAATTTCAGGATTAACTAAAGTAAAAAAGTCATTTATCATTTATCATTTTAGCCAGCATAAGCAAAAATCGCCAAGTCCTTATTAATGCAAAAGCAGAGAGTACTTCATCGATCTACACTACGAAAACATTTAATTTAATCAATCTAAATAGACATTTTTATGTAATTTCAATAGGGCAATAAAATATTTTTTTAAATCAACTTGATCCCTATGCACTTTTGATCTGTGTATTATAACAAAAGTTAGTGTTCAAACAAACTTAATAATAGGTAGTTCGCGCCAAACGTAGGTACATTCGGCGCCGACTAGGCGATGTACACATTCGGCGCCGACTAGGCGATGTACACATTCGGCGCCGACTAGGCGATGTACACATTCGGCGCCGACTAGGCGATGTACACATTCGGCGCCGACTAGGCGATGTACACATTTTGAACTTGACACTCACAGTCGACGGCCGACTGTACGTTTGTTATGAACACAGCCTGAAGGTTTTGCCGATCAGCCGACTGGCTATAGTGACTAAACTATTGGATATATTTAAATTTGTTTTTTTATGCTGGATACGTTATTAGACAATTTTACAAGTTTAATTTGTCGTATTGTCGTCTCCACATTGTATAGGCACGAGTGTAAAACATGAGTTGGAACAATTTCACTCAATGTATAATCTGCTGTGAGACAGTCGTCTCGGGACGTCACGAAGCAAGTCCCTGCATGTGTCACACAATAACTCGCGAACTAACCTCAGATAACTAAGGTTTGCTACTTCTACGAGACATAAGCTGAGGCATGATTTACATTTTAATGAATTAAGCGTGTCTTTAAGCTCTCGCAACAGTTAACCTCAGTGGGGCTAAACTGGAAACTGTTAAACACAAATTCGCCCCACACGTTATCATACTCGTCCTGTGTCTGTCTGATCATTTTCAAGAATTTCAAGTAATTTTAAATTATCTTCGTCAATGGGTAAAGTGGTCAAGTACTCAGCACGCTTTTATAAAATAAAATAAAGAGTGCAGGTAACGACTTGGGATAAACAGCAGGCGTTTAGCGACACATTATATTATCTTCTTCTTATCTTATATATTATATAGATTATATATTTAATCTATAATATATATAACGGAGCACCGGGACCATTCGGATTTTTAGAGATCGTGACGTCAGCAGGGCTAACGGCACCATCTCCACCACCACACTCACTCATTGCAAAAATGAATACACCCAATTGATTTTCTCACGATTTATTTTTATTACACAATCACAATTAAAAATACAACCTTAAAATTTAAATTAAAAATACAAAAAAGCGTACTCACAAGATATTTTTGAAAATTGTTGTCTTCACAACGTTCTCCTTGACAATGTGGCCTCGCAGCGGCTCGCCCTATCCAATATCAATATGGCGTCGTCGTTGCGAAGTCATTACACTTCTTATTTTTGTACAAGTTTTAGGTTACATTAGATTTAAGTAACAAACTATAATTTGTTAATTCGTTTTATTATTTTTAGCACTTGATTCTAAAGTTTAATTAATTTTGTATTGCTTAAAACATTTTAAACAGTTTTAAACGGGCGCCATGTTTCTTTTTGTCTAACCAATTTATAGTAGTTCAATCGACTAAGTTTGAATAAGCAAACATTAACCAAAAATCATGTTTAAACTAACGCATACCGCTTATTAATCAAGAAACGAATTTAGAAATAGATAGCTTGTTTTTAAACCTAAGTTTGAATAAACCTTCAGTTAAGGTTTCCTGTTAAAGTAAACACAAATCATAACACGACCTTTTACATTGAAAAGTATCAAACCGACTACAAAAATCAAATCTAAACTAAATTAAACCTATCCAGTCATATTTAACTGTTAAATTAGAACTTAAAGTTAATATTTGTATAGTTAAAATTAGCCCTGCGTCGACATATATATAATCTATTAATAATAAATATATAAAAGGCAAAAGTGATTGACTGATGTATCAACGCACAGGCCAAATCTTTAAGGCTAGAAACTTAAAATTTCGCACACGTATTCGTCTTAGGACGTAGGCATCCACTAAGGAAGGATTTTTCAAAATTCAACCCCGAAGGGGGTGAAATAGGGGATAAAAGTTTGTATTTAACTTTTTATTTCTTGGACGTATTTGCATGAAATTTCGTATGAATTAAGTACGGCAAAAATAATAAGTTACGTATTTCAGCGTTTTCCGAAATTCAACCCCTAAGAAGATAAAATAGGGGATGAAAGTTCTAAATAAACACAGGCCAAACCCTAGGGCTAGAAACTTAAAATTTGCACACGTATTCCTCTTATGACGTAGGTATCCACTAAGGAAGGATTTTTCAAAATTCATAGGGGATGTACTTAAGTTTATATGGAGCTTTATATTCCGTTAAAAGGCTTACTTAAAATATTTTATACACGAATAAAATTCATATTTTAGTAAAAAAAATTAAATGAAACCTCAATCGTTTTAAGTATTTTAAAGTGGGTATTGTGCAAGTACGTTTATGGACAATGCACTCGATCTGTTTTGCTGGGCGAAGAGGCAGGAACTTCAAGTCGTCAGTTAATACCTGTTTTTGTGACAAAATTTCGTGGCTCAAGATTGTTCCGTGGGGAAAAAAATGCAAAAAATTATAAGTGCCTACTTACTACACTTAGGTACAAAATAATTAAAGATGTCACCAAAGTGGTAAGTGATACAATAAACTATAATTAGTTATAGCAATAATTAACTTCAATCGTTTAAGTATTGACTACAGTATTGGCTGGTTCCAAAGTGACGGTGATCGTCGGCGCTGTTGAACAGCGCGCGTTTGAAATTCAACGCCGGGGTTCAGCAGCGTCACTCTGGAACCAGCCGTAAAAAATGGATTTATCTGAAAAATAATAAAGTGCCTTATTATTTAACAAATAACAAATACTTTTATTTTTTATTTGTTATTTGTTAAATAATAAGGCGCTTTATTCTTTTTCAGATAAATCCATTTTTTGCAATTAATCATGGACTAATATGGAAAGATGCCTCGAGTGTGAAGGTTTACTAGGGCCACAATGGAATTATTGTAAGTTTTGTGGATCACAGACAAGGCGTTTTAAATGCACACAGTGCGCCAGAAAACTTTGTTTTATGTGCAAAACGGCGCAAACTTGCTGAACCTCAGAATGCTGAACGTCCAAAGTCACCAGATATTTTTGCAGAATTTGATATCACCTATAGTGACATATTATGTCTCATCGAAGAAACGACGAGCGCTTCTGAGAGCTATGAAATAAAGTATATAAAGAAATATTATGAATATGTAATTTTTTTGTTTTTTTTTACAATACTAGCGGCCCGCCCTACTATGTAGGTAGAGGTTTTTTAATAAAGTACCAATGAAGAAAGGTTAAAGAAGTTGTAACA
Organism: Griposia aprilina; assembly: GCA_916610205.1. Taxonomy (NCBI): domain Eukaryota; kingdom Metazoa; phylum Arthropoda; class Insecta; order Lepidoptera; family Noctuidae; genus Griposia; species Griposia aprilina. The sequence continues at coordinate 25,613,909 of OU744290.1, read as the reverse complement.
TACATACATACTACATACTACAATAAATAAAATTGAAGTGTCTGTTTGTAATGTCAAAATAACAGCCTTTTTACTAAATGCATATGAAAGTATAAACGGTACATAAAACAAAATACCAATTTTTAACACTTTTGTCTGTCTGTTTGTTTGTTCTGGGTAATCTCCGAAACGGCTGGACGGATTTTGACGGGTCTTTCACTGGCAGATAGCTGATGTTATACGGAGTGACATAGGCTACTTTTTGTCCCGGTAATACGTTCCCGTTGGATAATATCCGACATCCACGTGGGTGAAGCCGCGGGCAGCAGCTAGTATATTATATTATGAATATATTGCGAGATGTTAGGACATAGTAATAGTTATTTATGATACTAGTGCGGTAAGTTGGTTTTAACAAACGAGTACACGAATGTAAGCCCGAGACGTAGTTGAGGGAGTCGAGGGCTTACCATAGGGTACGAGTTTGTAAATACCAATTTCCGCACGTGTGTCATACAACGTTTTTCAACACATTTGCGAGAAAACAGTCCAATATTAATATCGGAATCCTCGTTTGAATTCATATTATTAATTTGTTTACTAATATCTTTGTTAATTAATATCTTTGACGTTTCTAATAAGAAAATGGCGCGAATCTGGCGCGAATTTGCAAATGGCGCCATGTGCGCGTGGTGAAAATTAAAAGTACACCTTTCGTCTCATTTTCTCTTTAGTATAAAAGTGAGATATACATAATAAGCAAAAGCGCTTCCAAGGAGGTTCGATTATTCAGCTTATTTAATGTTGTAATGTGAAACTTCTTGGTGGAATTCTTATACAGAGTCGTGACGACATAATGACATTAAATGAAAATACGATCCCCACTAGTTAATCAAAACACTTTAAAATTATCAAAATAGGTATTACACTAAAATTCAAAAAAAATAAAAATGTCAAACAAATTAAATGCGAAAATAATCTAAATTAAACGCAAAAGCATTTATAATATCGTTTACTAACCTCATCTGACCTGTAAGCTTACCTACCTGACCTGCACTTACGTGTAGTGTAAATAAATAGTGTGTGTAGTAGGCACCATTTATTTGGCGGTCCCTAGTGTGCGTAAAGTTTCATTCATGTAGGTAACAATAATCTAAAAAAAATGGCGCGCTGAATAAACTCCAGCAAAAATCCTAGATGTATTTCTCTCCTTTTCTTGCTCAATAAATCTTCCGATTGTGGAAGTGATTACGAACTATTTTTGCCTACACTTACATTTGTTTAGACAAATATGTCGAATTGAAACCGTAGCTATCTTCTCAGATTACTAAACGAACAGTGCGCTTCAACAAACTTTGTTTGCTTATGAAGAGGCCCAGGCGTGTAGGTTAACCTAGGCCACCTCAAATGTAGGCTACTTCGTAGGAGTTGCTGATTTAAATAAACAAAGCAGAAGGGACCGGTGAAAACTATTTATTACTAATAAACCTTACTAGCAAAACTATAATTAATTACAAAAGCAAGCGGCAAGAATAATACAGCGCGTGAGCAAAGCTAAGCTAAAGCGGAATCAGCTATACATTTTTTTTTTTTTTTTTTTTTTTTTTTCCTTTTGGGCAGCTCGTAGTTTTGACCACTAAGGTCCTGGCTACTTAACCGGGCAAACCTGTGGGTGCCTTAAGCTACTAACTTAAAGCCTCCAGCCAGGGGCGAACAATACTTAAATTTAGGTGACCGCACGCTAAGGGCACCCCCTGTGGGGTACGAACCTCGGCTTAGGGCGTCACTGAGGGGAGGGCAGCAAGATGGGACAGGCTGGATCTAAATTATATTATTATTATACTGGGGAATTTAAAGCTACAGGCTCAGCTACGGCGCGGGCTGGCGCGTCGTCGAGCAAGGGTCGGGGGGGGGGACAATTACGTCGGGGGCGTCGCGTAGGACCTCGGCGGCGAGGTCGGAACGATGGCGGTCTGTGTTTGTGCACTGTACTGGTGGCCCTACTGCTCTCCTGGAGGAAGGTTATGGGGTCATCGGGGTCGGTCAGGGCATGCCTTGGACGGCGGGTACGACTAATGCGGGAGGGGGCATATCTGGCAGCCTCGACAACCAGAGGGTTGCGATGTGAGGCCGCGGAGTCGAAGAAGCGCATGGAAATGCGCTTCATGAACTGACGGATAGTGTCAGCTATACAATACTAGTACGCGGTATTTATACTGAGACATAGGCTCCACCCACATCATGGCCGACGACCATTAAACAAAGGCGAACTGTCGGTCATCTTGCTCGCCGCGACGTAAACAAACATCATCCGATGTGACGTAGTGGTGGCGTGATATTGTGACGAGGTTTCACCGCTCATAAGCGACAGCGGATACCGTAGCGGTTTTGGTCGCTACACTACTCCCCCGCTGAGACCGTGACTACGGGCGATAGTAATCCGGGAATTTGACTATCCGCCCACTCTTTGTCTTTTTGACAGCCGCTGGTACCTGCTGCAGCTCTGGAACTGAAGACTCTTCCCTGGCGATATATGCCGGTTTTAGACGGTCTATGGTGACTGTCTGCCTCTTGCCTGCCACGTCGATGTCAAATGTCTTCAGCCCACGTCGTAATACCTCGTATGGTCCAAGGTATGCTGCTTGCAAGGGCCTTCGTGCTGGACCCTGGCGGATGAAGACGTGGCTCGCCGTGCCTAAGTCCTTAGGCACGTGAAATGTCTTGCTGGAGCTGGTATGCCACGAAGTTGGTTGAGGGACCAGTTTGCTCATGTGGGCCCGGAGTCTGCTGACCAGGTCGGTCGGTTCCACCGTTTCGTCCGAGTTGGTCGTGAAGAATTGCCTAGGCAGCCGCAGTGGCTCGCCGTAGACAATTTCTGCCGTGGAAGTTCGGAGGTCGCTTTTCCAGGCGCTGTGGATGCCTAGCAGCACCCACGGGAGAACCTCGGTCCAGTTGGAGTTGGAGTGGCAAGCGATGGCTGCTTTCAATTGACGGTGTAGCCTTTCAACGAGACCATTTGCTGCAGGATGGTAAGAGGTGGTGGTGTGGTGGTTGGCACCCACCAGCTTGGCGACTTCCTTGAAGGTGCGCGACTCAAATTGTCGCCCGCGGTCAGTCGTGATATGCTCGGGGCAGCCGAACCGAGCGATCCACCCGGATACCAGGGCGGTGACGCAGGTCTCGGCGGTGATGTCCTGTAGTGGCAGCGCCTCAGGCCACCTGGTGAAGCGGTCGACGATATTGAGACAGTACCTGTTACCAGAACATAAAGTTAGTGGACCTACTATGTCTAAGTGAATATGTCGAAATCGGGCAGTTGGTGCTGTATATGCAGCTGTAGGTGCTGACGTATGTCTTGATATTTTGCACCGTTGGCATTGCTGGCACTGCTGAGCCCATTGTCGACAGTCTTTTCTAATTCCTGGCCACACAAATCTGTCTGTGATTAAGCGTACGGTGGTCTTAACTCCTGGATGGCTTAAATTATGTAATGCATTAAATACCTGTTGGCGGTGTGTGGGGGTAACGTACGGCCTCACACTTTCTGTTGAGACGTCGCAGTATATCTGTGTGGTGCTCTCAGGTAACCTCCTTTTCTCCAGCTTCAAGGAGGAGTCGCTCTTCAGTAGACTTTTAAGCTCCTCATCAGAGTCTTGAGCGAGCGCTAAGGACTGGTAATCTATGGGCAAAGAAAGTTCGTTAATGCGTGATAAGGTATCTGCAACGATGTTGTCCTTGCCAGGGATGAATTGGATGTCAGTTGTAAATTGACTAATAAAATCCAAATATCGAAACTGGCGTGGCGAGCAGTTATCCCTGTTAGTAGAAAAAGCGAAGGTTAGCGGCTTGTGGTCTGTCAATATGCTGAATGTCCTTGCCACCACCATATACTGGAAGTAACGAATAGCTAAGTAAATAGCCAACAGTTCGCGATCATATGGGCTATATTTCTTTTGTGCCGGAGACAACTTCCTGGAAAAGAACGCGAGCGGTTGCCATTCCTTTCCTTTACGTTGCTGTAAAACTGCGCCAATTGCCGTATCAGATGCGTCGGTCTGGATCGTCAGCTCAGCATTAGGATCTGGATGCACCAACAGAGTAGCCTGTGATAGACTTCTTTTACTTGCGTTAAATGCGTCCAATAACTGCGGTGTCCATGTAACTGGCACTGCTCCTTTAATCTTGGGTCCGGCCAACAAGGAATTGAGAGGCGCCTGTACGCTTGCTGCACCTGGTATGAAGCGACGGTAAAAATTCAGCATACCGAGAAATCTTTTTAGCTCCTTTATAGTCTTAGGTTCAGGAAAGTCTTGAATGGCCTGGACCTTTGTTTGCAACGGCCGCACGCCTGCTGCGGATACTGCATAACCCAAGAAAGTAACTTTGGATTTACCTAAATGACACTTAGAAATATTTATAAGGACGCCGTTTTCTGCTATACGTTCGAAAAGTTGCTTCAAGTGGACCTCATGCTCCTGGCTGCTCTTGCTGGATATTAAAATGTCATCTAAATAGCTGTAGCTAAAATCCAGCCCACGCAGCACTTCATCAATAAACCGCTGGAAAGTTTGTGCGGCGTTACGAAGTCCAAAAGTCATGAATGGAAATTTGTACAAGCCAAATGGTGTGGTGATGGCCGTTTTAAGGATATCTTCTTCCAGGACCGGAATTTGGTGATATGCTTTCACCAGGTCAATTGTGGAAAATATAGTGCTACCTGCTAGTTGCTGCGCGAAATCCTGAATATGCCTGATTGGATATCGATCCGGAACTGTACGAGCGTTAAGAGCTTGGTAGTCACCACAAGGCCGCCATCCATCAGTCTTCTTACGAACAAGGTGAAGGGATGATGACCAAGCGCTCTCCGACCTTCGGGCTGTTCCATTCTGCAACATAGTATCAAATTCCTGCTTTGCTATACGCAACCGTTCTGGATCTAGACGGCGAGGTCGGCTGAACACAGGCGGTCCAGGCGTAGTCCTGATTTGGTGCACCGTGCTATGTTTAGGTGAGTTAGGCTTACCGGCAGGTCGTGTGATCTCGGGAAACTCCCGCAGTAGACGATGGAAGGGACCTTCATCCGGGGCTGCACAGGTCGTACGTACGGATGAAATGCTATCCGCTGACTGTTGACGAGGTGCCGGAACGGTAAGTGAAGTTACTCCATCTATGATGCGTTGATTACGGCAGTCGACAAGCAAGTTGTAGAAACTTAAATAATCGACACCGATGATGGGCTTGGACACGTCAGCCACAACAAAGCGTCAACTGAATGCACGACGTAGACCTAAATTCAACTCCAGCTGTGTATAGCCATATGTAGCTATAGGTGTTCCATTGGCTGCGAACAGATTATAATTAGTTTTCGGACGCGCTTCCCTTATAGATGACCTAGGATACACACACAAGTCTGAACCCGTGTCGACCAAAAACTGGATCTTTGTGTTGCGGTCAGTAATGAACAGGCGGTTCGAAATACTGGGGCAGTCGTTTACCACTATTGTCGGCTGCCTTGGTTGTTTTCCGGCTTGTAACTACAGGGTTTAATGCACTTCCGCGCTCGTTCCTTAAAACGATAGTGATACCAGCAGTGTGGGTGCTCATGGGGGCGCGAACGTGACCGGGAGCGACTGCGGTTCCTGTAGGAGTCTCGACCCCGTGAATCGCGTCTGGAACGTCTATATAGCTCCGTAGACATCGCCTCAATCTTTCGTGTTAACTCCGCTACTTGCAATGTTTAATCGCTATCGCTTGTACCTGTGACCGCAGCCAAAGTTGCCGATGTACTCGCCACCTGGTTTGATGCAGGAACGATATCGTTGATGCGGTCCGCCAGCTCCGCTACGTCTTCCAAGCTCATGTTGACCTGTGATGCCAGAATGGTTTGAAGGTTAGTTGGTAGCCTGTTTGCCCAGATTGTGCGGATAAAATCAGTAGGGACATTAGGTCCAGCCAAGCGTTGTAGGTGCCTTAAGAACTGCGACGGCTTTCTGTCGCCGAGCTCTTCGTGCATCAAGAGTTGCTTTGTCTTCCTCTCCTGTGATGCTGACAACCGCTTAATTAGTTCCACCTTCAGCTTAGCGTATTTACCTGTCTCTGGTGGGGTAACTATTAAGTCCCGCACTTCAGAGGAGTACTGAGGTTCTAGTTGAGCCAACACATAATAATATTTGGTCTCATCACGCACTATATTAGATAACATGAACTGACCTTCGATCTGGGCAAACCATAGGGTTGGGTCATCCGGATTGAATGGTGGCACTCGTACACCAACTCTGTACGTTTCTGCTGCCAACTCCTTCGCCTCCTCCGCGTCGTTGCCCATTTTCTGTCGGGGTCACCAGTGAAGAGGCCCAGGCGTGTAGGTTAACCTAGGCCACCTCAAATGTAGGCTACTTCGTAGGAGTTGCTGATTTAAATAAACTAAGCAGAAGGCACCGGTGAAAACTATTTATTACTAATAAACCTTACTAACAAAACTATAATTAATTACAAAAGCAAGCGGCAAGAATAATACAGCGCGTGAGCAAAGCTAAGCTAAAGCGGAATCAGCTATACAATACTAGTACGCGGTATTTATACTGAGACATAGGCTCCACCCACATCATGGCCGCCGACCATCAAACAAAGGCGAACTGTCGGTCATCTTGCTCGCCGCGACGTAAACAAACATCATCCGATGTGACGTAGTGGTGGCGTGATATTGTGACGAAGTTTCACCGCTCATAAGCGTAATTAAAGCATAAGTTATTAGGTCTAAATTCAATCAGCAATACAACACAATTATTGTATTATTTTTGAATAGCGAGCCGCACATTGTATTTGGTTGTGTTTTACGCATGTAGGTAAATGAAATTGTTTTTGTTGTATCTTCAATAATTACGTTAATTAATTAATAAGTATTTATTTAATACAGAGCCACACAAATGACGTGATCTTTATCTAAGAGAATGACAGAAAGCGAACGCAAAATAAGTGCGAGTGAGTAAGGCAGTCTTAAAGCTGCGTTCCAGATCTCACACTCTCCCGGCACTTATTTTTAACAACCTTTGTTAGAAAATAATATAAACTATACATCTAAACTAGATTAACTAACTAAATTAACTTCACAAGCATCTACAGACTCTGAGCAAGTTACAATTTGGTTAACATGACGTTTCCATCTTTGACCTTCTACATCAACCATATAAGTAACCCCCGGTATAGACTCCTCTAGAATTATTCCTAAAACCCATGGCCTTCTGCCTTTCCTATAGTCCCTGACCATAACCTTTTGACCTATATCCCATTTAATTTCCCTTTTTCCTTGATCTCTTTTCTCTACTACTACCTGCACAGTGTCAGACAATGGGGGTGGACGTAATAAACTGAACCTGTTTCTGATTTCTCTACCTAGCATGAGCCGTGCTGGAGACACCCCAGTAGTACGCTGTGGTGTACTTCTATAATCAAACAGAAACAAGTTAATGGCTGAAATCAGACTACTGCCGCTTTCTTTTATTTTAGTCACAGCTGATTTAAAAGTTTCCACAAACCTCTCTGCCGCACCATTAGTTGCAGGGTGATAAGGTGGCGTGAATGTATGCTTTATTTGAAATGTCTTACAAAAATTCTCAAATTCAGAACTTATAAATGTTCGTCCGTTATCTGTCACTAAATGCGCTGGATACCCAAATCGGGTAAATAAACTTTTAAAAACTTCAATAGTTCGAGTACTGGTAATGTTTGACATTTCAAAAGCTTCCGGCCATTTTGAATAACTATCAACAATTACTAAATACATTTTATTGTAAAATGGTCCAAGAAAATCTGCATGAATTCTATACCAAGAAGATGGAGGTATTGGCCATGGTTTCTGAATTTTAGCAGGAGTCTTACTATTTTGTAAACACACTAAACACCTTTTTGTAATATTATCAATATCCGAGTCTAGGTTAGGCCACCAGATATATGAACGTGCTATTTCTTTCATACGAACTATTCCAAAATGACTTTTGTGTAATTCAGACAAGACATCTTCTCTAATTACTAGTGGAATGACTATACGATACCCCCAAAATATGCAACCCCTGTCTACTGTTATTTCATTTCTACGGTTATAGTATGGCAATATCTCAATTGATAACTTCTTTTTTTCGGCCAGCCATCTATAATGTACCTTAAGACTTTTGATAGTATTAAGTCTGTTTTCGATTCATTTTTTATTTTTTTCCAATTTATTGTTTCTAATTTTGAATCATTAATATAACAATCAAAACTGTAGTCTTTTTCAGTATTGATTGGATTTATTGTAATTTCCTTACTATTTTTTTTACAATCTTCCACAGTTCTGGACAAAAAATCTGCTGGATTTAAAGTAGTTTTAATGTGCCTTACTTTATAATTAAAAGCCGACAAAAATATAGCATAATGTTGTAATCTCTTAGCAGCCATTTTTGGAATACTTTTAGTTGGGCCAAATATTCGTACCAAAGCTGCATTATCAGTTTCTAATTCAAAAAATCGCCCATAGATATAATTATAAAATTTAGTTATTCCAAAAATTATTGCCATTGCTTCTTTATCAATGGTTGAACATTTTTTGTTCTACTTCACTCAGTTTTTTGCTAGCATGACTGATTGGTTTAACAATACCGTTTCTATCTCTATTGGATAAAACTGCTCCCAGACCAGTTTCTGATGCATCACATGTCAAAATTAGTGGAAGAAGAGGATCATAATGCCTTAAGTTTTTAGCTGATGCCAAGTTTTTCTTTATTATTTGAAATGCTTTTTCACATTCTGGTGTCCAGTTAAATTTATCTTTCTTTGTACATTCATATAATGGTGCTAAAATTGTTGCCATATTTTCTAAAAAACGGGAATAATAATTTATTTTTCCCAAAAATGATTTCAGTAATGTCAGATTAGTGGGTGCTTTAGCTTTTAATAAAGGATCAATATTTGACTGTATAACGCTGATACCATTTTTGTTTACACGAAAACCAAATACATCTAAACTAGTGGTAAACAACTTACATTTTTCGAATTTTAACTTAAATTCACTCTCTTGAAGTCTGCTTAAAACGTTAATTAGAATATCAAGAACTTCTTTCAAGTTATTTCCTTTAATATAGATATTATCTATGAATACAATAGTGTTAGGGATCTTTTCCAACTTTTTAGTCATTAATCGCTGAAATGAACCAGGTCCCGTACTAACTCCAAATGGAAGATAGTTATACCTAAAAGTACCAGCTTCCGTCACTATAGTAGTGCAATCTTTACTTTCAGCACTAATAGCAGCCTGTAAATATGCTTCCTTTAAGTCCAGTTCGCAGTAATATTCGCCATGTTTGAGTTTGTTCAAAATATCATCAACATGAGGAAGTGGAAAATAATCCGGCTCCAAAAATGGATTAACTGTTAGTTTATAATCACCGCACAGACGAACTGAGCCATCTGGTTTCAAAATTGGAACAACTGGTGTGCCCCATTCACTCTGTTCCACTATACTAATTCGACCATTTTCGAGCAATCTTTGCACTTCATTGTTCACTTTCTCACGTAATGCAAATGGTACCCGCCGAACTGGTAAGCGCTTCGGTAAGGTGTTTGGTTTTAATTTCAATATTATTTCCTCACCTTTGAAGTTTCCCCAACCCGGGCTAAATATCTCTGCGAACCGATTCTTTACCAGCTGTTGTGCAACTGTAATAGTTTGTACCATATTAGTTCCAGTTCCAATGTCTAAATTATACTGCAATTTAGGAGGCCATAATTTTAATTCGTTCAGCCAATCTCATCCAATTACCCTTGGAACTTTGGTTTTTACTACATAAATATTTAACTTTTTATAAAATCCGTTATATTTTACGGTTACATTTTGTATAATACCTAAAGGTTGTGTAATAGACTGATCAAATTTTTTAAATAATACATTACTGTTTACTACCTTAAATGAATTTAAATATTTATCTTTATCTGTCATTGAAATAACCGTAACATCTGAACCCGTGTCCAGTAGAAAAGATATATCTTGTCCATTAACATTAACCAATAAATAATGTGGAGGTACCCTACTTACACTATTTACAGTATAGGTGTCCTGTTCACTATACAAATTCTTAATGGCCTCTTCTATATCACCATTATTTTCTTTTTCTGATGGATCCACTTCCAATACATTAGTTTGTCGAATCCGTTGTTTCTTTGAACACATTTTAAAAATATGTCCCTGTTGTCCACATTCTGAGCAGTATTTCTTATTCAAACTGCACTCTGATTTTTTGTGATTATTTTTTCCACAACAATAACATATCACAGATTTTTGTTCTCTATTATTTTTATTTTGTTTGTATTCTGACTTTGTCTTTTTCTGATTATAATAAGTTTCCGTCTCTAGACTTGACTTCCTTGTTTGCATTATCTCACTCGAATTGTTAGAGTGCATTAGGGCAGCTTCCACTGTGCGAGCTATCTCTACACATTTTTCAAGTGATATGTCTGCTTCACTTTTTAGCAATTCAAACTTAATTGTTTTGGAAGTAACTCCTTCAATAAATTTTTCTTTCAATTGATCATCTAAGTCCTTAAATTTACATTTTCCTGCTAATTTTCTTAATTCCAGCATATAATCTTGTACCTTCTCATCTGGAAGTTGATTCCTTTTTCTAAATTCTACTCTTTCTAAGACAGTTGATAATGGTTTGGCATACCTATCTTTTAATTTATTACACAGTTCTTCAAATGATATTTTCATGGGTTTCACTGGTGAACATAAATATGTTAATGTTTCAAACACTTTTGGGGTTAGTTTTGTTATAAGTAGTGGAACTTTCTTATCTTCATCGATTTCATTGACAATCATATAGCACTCCAGCTGTTGTTCAAAAACTTCCCATTTTTCACCATCAAAAGCCTTGATCTCGCCGCAAATTGACATTTTTGATTCTTTAATTTCGTCTTTTGGTTTCAAAACCCGCTTTGTCTTGTACGAGTAATGCGTACTCAATAGTTTTCGTAATTCGTCAATGTTTGTTTGTTTTGGACATTTCAACCCCTCTTTCTGAAATATTAACTGTAGTTCTTCTTTATTGCATTGGTAAATGTAGGTTCTTTTTCCAGACTTTATTAAAGTAATCTTTTGCTCAAAGCTGATATTTTCTTTATCTGACATAGGTGTGTAAACAACTGCAAAGTTGTTTCTTATGTTTTTTTCGTGCAGTTGGTAGCACTTTCTAATGTTTGTAATGCAATATGGCGTCTATAAAATTTTGCAATGCAAATCGGCGTCCTGTAGCCAACTTCACTCCCGACGCTTTAATTTTTTCTTTATTTCTATGCTTTCAATGGATAATTTTGTATACTTCTTCTTTTAATCACTGCACTGTGAGTTTGTTCCTCGTCGCCAATCTGTTGTATCTTCAATAATTACGTTAATTAATTAATAAGTATTTATTTAATACAGAGCCACACAAATGACGTGATCTTTATCTAAGAGAATGACAGAAAGAGAACGCAAAATAAGTGCGAGTGAGTAAGGCAGTCTTAAAGCTGCGTTCCAGATCTCACAGTTTTGATGTCAATGACCTAATGAACTTGCGTGGCGAAATCGTAATGTATTCACATCATGTGTTAAAATGGTTAAAGGTAATGGTGGTGTTTATAATCAACGGTGTACCGTTAATTATAATTTGATAATTTTTGGTATACTTACCACTAACACGATACCCAGTATGTGGTTTCAATTAATGTTGTATTATCCCCACCAGTCTGTATACAATGTGCAGTTTTGGATCTGCAAAACATTTGAGGAGGTAATTATGTTAGTGATTCTCGACCCGAATCAACAATAAAATGGGCAGGTATTTTTATTTCATTTTATTCTTATTTACGGAAATCGGTAAGTGTGAACTCCCCTTTTTAAAACGCGGCCAATCTGTAAGTGTCCTTAAACTGCGCTTTCACATGCACAAACAAACGCAACCGATATTTCTTTCATAAATCCAAAGCACCAACCACCACCCGCTCCCTCTCCCACTAGCCACGCCCCCGCGGCCATCGCGACTCGCAAGCACATAAATCGGGTCAATTTATTAGTGCAATTGATGACGCCGGCGTGTGCATACGCTTGCAAATTCCGCCCCTCAAGTGCGCCTTTGATTAACGTCGCGATAGGTACCTACTACCTAGTTGTAAAGATGACGGACCAATACTCCAATGTAGAGTTTGTGGTGATGGTCCGCTTGTATGCCATCAGTGGAGACAATGTATCTCGAGCCATCGAAATGTTCGCGGAGTTATTCCCCAATCGGCAACGTCCCTCACGCAGGGTAATGCTGGCTGCTACGCAGAGACTGCGCGATCGTCGGCAGTTCGACGTTAAATGATAAATGATATTGATAAATGATTTTATTTCTGTAAGTAGGTATATACAAACACTTTTACACGTCAATCATATTTTTAAAACTAGATGAGGTCGGCGTTTCCTATCTGACTACTCTGAGAAGAACGGCCGTAACAAACTCAGAGGTCATAGTTTCTTTTAAAGTCCAGACATAATCTTGGTCAGATCATGTGAAGACCATGTAGATTTATGTCTGAAATGGTCTTTTGAGGAAAAACCACACAGAATGAGTGGACCTCTCCAGTCAGTGCACGCATTTGTCACTAATCGTGGAGCTCAACTCAGAGCTTACGGAGCTCAACCACTCGACGAACAATAGCAAAGAAAGGACATTTGGGTAGGCCGCATAAAGCACTCAAACTGCCAGATTATCATTGAAACTACTTGAGAAAGTGAAAAAAATAAAATAAAAAATAAAAGTTACCTACATAGTCCTCACATTCACAATTAATAAATAATAATACTATACTTCACAAAGTAAATTGTCATGAAATTGTTTAGATAATAATTATCAAAATGACAAAATTTATGTAAAATAAAATACTAAAAAATATAGCAAAAAAAAAAAAAACATTCAGTATGCAAAAATTGGAGCAACTCAATCCCAAGCCTTTTTGTGCTCAATATAATCCTTAACGGTATAAAAAGCTTTCTGGCACAACTTACGTTTAATTAATGATTTGAATTTATTAAGGCTTAGATCTTGAACGTGACTTGGAAGTTTATTATAAAAGCGTATACATTGACACCTGAACGAGCCGCCTATTTTTTTGAGCCTTGTTGTAGGTACAACAAATTTGTATTTATTCCTAATATTTATATTATGGATATCACTGTATTTTTTAAACAATTTTATATTTTTATGTGCATATAAAAGATTTTCATAAATATATTGAGACATTTTCCCCAACATGCTGAAGGTCGCGGCAACGAAGGCCTGCCTGTCCCTTGCAGGAAGATATCCTGGAATTCTTCCGGCGAGAGAAAAGTGATCAGTGCTTTCGACACAATAAAAACGAATGTGTTTGTGTTACGTAAGCTGAAGGAAAATCAGCAACGCTGTGCTAGACTGTGCCTGGAGTGTGACGGTGGAAACTTTGAACAATACCTCCATAAGCAGGAGGCTTGCTGAGTAGACCAGCGTGCGAGAGCCTATCAAAGGCCTTCGAGATATCAAGCGATATAGCAAGTGCCTCGCTATGTTTCTTGATGGTTTGCCCCAGCAGTGCGTGACATGCACAAGAAGATCGCCAGTTGATCGTTCCTGGCGAAAGCCATATAGACGGTTTACCACTCCGACAAGTTCCACTCAGTGGTGTTTGTGCAGCTGGGATGTTGTGTCTAGTGCATCTACTCCCATTCTACTCTAGTCTGATTCACAAAGGATTTTTTTTTTTTTGGTTTTGAAATCATCAAATGACCTCTCCCGCTCTGGGCGGAGCGGAAGGGCATGTCAAACTCTTACTGACTAAAACCCACCCGTGTTCCTTCAGTTGCCTATGCGCCAGGGCCCCGGTAACTCTTTCGAACAATCCGCGACGCCGACAGGCATTCACAAAGGATAGGACAGTCATATCGTGAAATAGTCATATTAAAAAACTAACACGAAAACTTTACTCATTTTAATCCGCCTTTTTTCAATTAAAATTATTTATTGCGAATTAAGTGTAGGTACAGAATTATGAGGATGTTTACAATAGGTAGGTTCTTAGAACTTAGTTGCCTGTTAAGGCATAGCAATTTAAATACATACTCTATATCTATTTCAGTTATACAATTTCGATTATATTATATTTATTCATTATTCATACATTTTATATTATGTCATTTATTATTATAATTTATATCAAATAAGTAGGTATCACAATCATATTATTTTTCTTCGATTTTTTTTGGAGATGTTAAATAAATATTACGAAAAGTTTCATGTTACAGAATCAGTTCACCTGATTGTTTTCAGAGCCAGAGCGTCGTAGATTCATAACAGAGTAATTATCTTAAAATGAGGTAGAACACAGCGGCGTTCGTAATTCTTCCAAAGTAAATTAGACGCGGCGCGAGCGTGTGGCGCGATAATTAGCGGCGTGACGAGAATCACAAGCGGACGAGCACAAGACGAGCGCCAGAAGCTCCACTCACGACACCTACCCCCGCGGTCGCGTGGTCACTGGCGTGTCGCGTCTGAGACACGGGATAGTATCCACTACTAGTCACAGTTTGCAGATGCATTCGTTTGGCTTGCTTCGCTGCGGTGGCGTACTGAGTGCTCGCGAGTGCGCCTTCTGGGGGCGCCAGAGCGGGATCCTCGCGGCGCAATCAGCGATGCTAATGCTCGTACAACAGCGTCGCGCTGATCAGTAATCCGTGCACGCGCCGATTAGCTGCCGATGGTGGATGCGGCCCGCCTAGCAATGCGACCTACTGTCGCCCCGCCTGTCTTAATTGTCTCACACACTCAATGTCTCGGACCACTGCGTGTCGCGCTCGGCCGGGCTCTGTCTTCGTGCGGTGTTTTTGTCGCAACGGATCTTAAATGAAAATATGTGTAAGTATAATTGCGATGGATAAGTTAGTCAATGTAGTGTGTCGTGTCGGTAATATTATGTTTGTTGAACATTTCACAACAAACCCTCCTTTGAGAGCGTTCGAAGCAGGGCCACGACAAGCTAACGCTGATTAGGAAACTTTCAGGTGTTGACACGCACTGCACACAAGAGACACGCCAACACACGTGAAACATACACATGTACTTCATCGCTTTGTTAACTCGTCATGTCGAGTTCCGCGTCGCTCATTGTGCACAAACCATAAATAAACGTTTGTAGTCGCACGGCGCGCATGTCGCGACTGGGACGAATAATACGCCGCGTACTCGGGAACACAACGTTACAGAGGGATACTAATGTTACTGTAGTAAACAGGTCTCTTTAAGGCGCTACCACGAGCAAAACTAAGAATCTCATTAAGAGCTTATTAATAATTGTAATTAAAAGTAATAAACTACATCTTAAAGCAAATTATTAATGTTCAATATCCTATCATCACATTGTTCGTTCTTATTTGTTTTTATGTATTATACATACATTTCACGACTTCTTGTAAAAAGTGACTAAAATGATTAATTGCATGCATCTTTTGCTTAAGGTGAAGTTCTAATGATTAGAGGATTACACTAATGGATAGATAATTTAAAAATCTAAATATTTTTATTTTATTTCAAAAAATCGCTTGTCTTTTTTATCTGAATTCTATGATATATGATTGTGCGCAGGGTCCGGGACAGAGCAAGACTCAGCAACGGGACAGAGAATGACCGAACGCTCAAGGTCGTTTGGTCGGGGAGGCGCCTTAAGAAAGCTCGCAGGCTAGTAATCTGGTCACGGTAGTTACTTCAGAAACAACCGACGATGGTGTTATTTGCAGGTGGCACATCATTGATCTTTAAAATAGACCGACGGTCACAAAATCTCGACGACGTGAATAACTCTATTCTTCAGGTCCAAGATTGATTTATTCTAAATTAAAAAAAAAACAAATGTATTAGCACTATGCACTATGTTCAAGGCATACTGCCAATCGTTTTATTCGTGCACCCTGTGGGTCAGCAGTACTCAGCGGGCACTCAATGCCCTTCGAGTACAATATAATAACGCTTTTAGGATGTCGTTGGGGCTGCCGAGATACTGCAGTGCGTCTGGTATGTTTATGGAGGCTCAGATTGATGGCTTTCATGCCATTATGAGAAAGAGAGCGGCCTCCATATTACTCCGTATCAGAGGAAGCTCCAACAGCATTCTGAAAGTAATAGCGGACCGGTTGGACGGTTCATTTCTAAGTCACCGGATCGCACTCCACGTGTCTATTTGATTTAGTTTTTTTATTGTGGTTTACTAACATAGCTCTTTAGTACTTACTAATACATCATGGATGATCTGTGATGGATGTTCCGAAATAAAGTTTTTTTTTAATGTCTCCTGAAATTTCTCGGGACCGGATCTTTGGAAGGCATACGAGGGGCCGAAGCCAACTCGTAGAGGCCTGTTAGACTTTTTTAATGAAATGAGGCACCAACTGACGATTATCCCTGTTCGGATTATAAAGTGCACCCAAGGACGAGCCCCGGTTGGTGTAGGACTATGGCAGGATATGGAAATAAAGATATTGGACTATAGATTTGGTTAGCTTAAGTGGACTGGTTATCTAGGACTACGGAATGACTATGGCCCCTGCCTGACTAATGTTTCATATAAAATACACAGATAAAATGGCAGGGGGTAACTTGCACACTCAATAATGGGCCCCTGAAAACGATCGCTAGCACACAGTTTCGTAGCGATAAGGGGGCAACATATCCTGAGGTGCTTATGAGGAGTGGAGAGGTAACCCACGGCTATCAGGATAATCCCGGAAGTATGGTCAAGATCCCTACCAGCATCTTACTGGAAT
This sequence comes from Griposia aprilina, assembly GCA_916610205.1. Lineage (NCBI taxonomy): Eukaryota > Metazoa > Arthropoda > Insecta > Lepidoptera > Noctuidae > Griposia > Griposia aprilina. The sequence continues at coordinate 25,597,096 of OU744290.1, read as the reverse complement.
ACTTCCTTCCTCCGAGCACGTTTGCTCTTGCAAATTTCCACTCCAGCCGGCCAATAAAGGCAAGAAAGAGGTGAGGAACAAGACTTTTCGCGGGAGACAGGGTCTGTGGGTCGCTACTGCCCAACAGCTCGCCACATGCTTATTATTATTAGATAAAAGCTGACCCGACAGAAGTAGTCCTGTCTTAACTACGAATGTCATATGTCGTTTAGTTTTAGTTTTGACTATTGACTAAAACTAAAACTATCGACTCATTTATCAACCGATCCATCTGTGTTAAACGATATTTGCAGCGCGCATTCTGTCAATCGCTGACAGTTATTTCTAACAACTGACAGTTATGTAAAATTAATATTGGCGTTAAGTTTTCTTAAAATTTGTAACGTTCCTATCAACTTCCTTATTTTTTTATTTCATAAGATCCTTCTCCTGACAATAACGAACACAACAAAAAATAAATTAGTGAAATCGGTCCAGCCGTTCACGCGTGATGGCGTGACCAAGGGAAATAGGGATTAATTTTTATATATATAGACAAGCTGACCCGACAGAAGTTGTCCTGTCTTAAATATGAATGTTATATGTCGTTTAGTTTTAGTTTTGACTATTGACTAAAACTAAAAATATCGACTCATTTATCAACCGATCCATCTGTGTTAAACGATATATGCAGCGCGCATTCTGTCAATCGCTGACAGTTATTTCAAACAACTGACAGTTATGTAAAATTAATATTGGCGTTAAGTTTTCTTAAATTTTGTAACGTTCCGATCAACTTCCTTATTTTTTATTTCATAAGATCCTTCGTCTGACAATAACGAACACAACAAAAAAAAATATAGTGAAATCGGTCCAGCCGTTCACGCGTGATGGCGTGACCAAGGGAAATATGGATTCATTTTTATATAGATATAAGATATATAGATAACGTTAGACGTTGCGAATGGGACAACATATGAATAACTAAGTCGTCTCTGCTGTCGTGGCGGCGCACGGAACTCCAGGACACTGTCCTATATAACTAAGTCGTCTCCGCTGTCGCGGCGGCGCACGGAACTCCTGGACACTGTCCTAAATAACTAAGTCGTCTCCGCTGTCGCGGCGGCGCACGGATCTCCTGGACACTGTCCTAAATAACTAAGTCGTCTCCGCTGTCACGGCGGTGCACGGAACTCCTGGACACTGTCCTAAATAACTAAGTCGTCTCCGCTGTCACGGCGGTGCACGGAACTCCTGGACACTGTCCTAAATAACTAAGTCGTCTCCGCTGTCGCAGTGGCGCACGGAACTCCTGGACACTGTCCTAAATAACTAAGTCGTCTCCGCTGTCGTGGTGGCGCACGGAACTCCTGGACACTGTCCTAAATAACTAAGTCGTCTCCGCTGTCACGGCGGTGCACGGAACTCCTGGACACTGTCCGAAATAACTAAGTCGTCTCCGCTGTCGCGGCGGCGCACGGAACTCCTGGACACTGTTCTAAATAACTAAGTCGTCTGCGCTGTCGCAGCGGTGCACGGAACTCCTGCACACTGTTCTAAATAACTAAGTCATCTCCGCTGTCGCAGCGGCGCACGGAACTCCTGGATACTGTTCTAAATAACTAAGTAGTCTCCGCTGTCGCGGCGGCGCACGGAACTCCTGGACACTGTTCTGAATAACTAAGTAGTCTCCGCTGTCGCGGCGGCGTACGGAACTCCTGGACACTGTCCTAAAAAAATCAAAATTATTTATAAAATCATTTGCAAGCCAACTATTGAATAAGTCTATTTCGCGGTTTGCTAGTTCGATATCAATCTGTTTTGACTGCAATAAATTAAAAAGGACGTCGGTTGATTGAAAAACTTCTGACAGTACCTGCAACAACAAACAAAAAAATCAAAAATCAAAATCAAAATATTTTATTTCATATAAACCAACATGGGCACATATGAAACGTCAGAAGCTAGGTGACTGAAAGAAAGAAAGAAAGAAAAAGTATTTATTGAGACTCGCACAGGATTATTAGAAACTAAACACAATCATAAAAACAAAAAATATAAAAATAAAAAATAAAAACAAAAGTAAAATAAAAATAACAACAGAAAGTCCTGTACGAGGCCAAAAGGCCCCTATCTCAGCATGATGCTGCGACATTTAAAAAAAAAAAAAATAAGTGTCGCAGCGCTGGTATTCTGATAGGGCCCGCTCACGGACAGGTACAGAAATAAATATAAATACAAAAAACAAAATAAAGATAAAATAAAAATAGCTATTTATGTGTAACATAATTATTATAAAATAAAATAAAAAATTCAAATAAAATGATTATATTCCGCGTGTCAGCACCCGACGTAACATCAATTACTTGTCTACGGATTTAGTGTCTGTGGCACAATGGCATCGCTGTGACAAGTAAAGAGACGCAGGCGCCGGCACTCGGCAAATACAATTACAAAACTATACGGCGAGACGAGAAGATTATTAATTGATTACGGCTGCGTAATGCTCAATATTGCTGTGATTACGCTGACACGTCTGCAGTCACAATTGTGACTTTAGTTGCAGTGAGCGTAAACGTCCCAGCCACATTTGTGGCTTCAGTCGATTGTTGCGTTTTGGGTCGGTAGAATACCGTGGGCACACTGTACAGATGCCAAAAAATTACACCAGGTGGCTCCTTATTAGTTTCCGCGTACAATAGTATGATATAATCTGTGTCGACCATAAATATTTTTTGCAAAAAAAAAGTTGAATGTCAGCGCTCCGTCAATTTCTTCAAAATTTTTTACGAACGATGCGCGCTCCCTAGATATTATGTGTTGGTGACTTAATTAATAACCCAATGTATTAGTGTTATATACCGTAAAAATCCTCATTAATCAAGGTTTTAGAATATCTATATGTGTCATAGGTTTTGAATCAGTATTATTGTGTTAAACTCGTTATGAAAAATTGAGGCCGTAGCGACACGCTACGCGCCGGCATTTTCGTATTAAATTACGTATTTTTTACTAAATAATCTATAATGTAATGCTTGTAATATGGACATAAGTTAATTATTAGTATTTAAAAACGCTAAGAAAGTTTTAATACTATGAAGATAGTTCAAGATCACCAGTAATCTAATTTCGTTCCGCAAGACATTTTGATAGGCAACAATAGTGGCCGTGGGCAGTTTTCATAGACGGCGAATAGGCATCGGCCAAATGTTAAATGCACACACGCTTCGTTTTATTTCCAAATCTTTTGGTATGCTGGTATTGAATTGTTGTTAAATATATATAATTATTACATACAAATGAATACCTATCATTCCAAATATAATCACACAATAATCATCTAAAATAAATTAAATCTTATTCGTAAATCACAGGTGAGAGGACCCTTATGTCGGCCCTCTGGACCTCGCAGGGGGCATCAAAATTGTTGCGGGAATGGGGTGTTTGTTTTGGTGTATTGTGCTACTCTGAGCAAACCAATTATGGACATATGGGTATCAAAAAAAAGCTTAGATAGTCTAGTTTAATAATAAATAGGTTTTATTGACGCAAACTACAAATTAATGTACAAAAATTCAGTAAGAACAAATATTTTACGGAAATTCAACACATATTCTTATTTTAACATTTTTTTACAGTTCTTTCGACTATGAAGTTGTAATGTAGTTTTAACACCTGTTGATTCTGTATGGTTTCAGCTACACACACGATTTTTTATTTAGGTATAAGTTTGGTAGTTTTCAAGTTATTACACTTTATGTTAGAAATGACCGGTGCGCACGCGCGATTTTCAGCATTTTTTGTTGCTTGGACGTTGGACACGCCCGCACGCGAAAATGCTGGACCTGGCAGCGGATAACAAAGAATACTCTGTGGTGTTCAATTAACGTTATTTGGAGAAATAAGGATAAACTAATGTAATGACTATAATAACCAGTGATCGGAGTAGGTAGATTGATTTTTAGTACTTGTATCATAAATGCACACAGAAAGAATAACATGGATAAGCCATTTTTCCGGAAAGTAATTCCGGTATTTCCGGATTTAGTATTTCCGGCGGGCGTACGCATTGTTCTGATAACCGGTTATTGTACCACCCATGATCCTTTGTTCTGATTGGTCGTTGGGTTTTGTCAAATCGTGACAAAAAAAAAAATAGGAAGAATAATAAAGAATAAAATTGCTCATTTTATTACAATTCCTACCTTTTTTTTGAGGATGGCAAATCATCAAATGACTCCTTCCACTCTGGCAGAATACAATTCCTACATAAGTTCCGGTTTTTTTTTAATAATCCACCAATTCCGGAGGAATGTCCATAGTAATATATACGTTTCGGATCAATGACCCCAGTTCAATCTACCTACTCCGATCACTGATAATAACACAAGAATTTCAATTTACAAATGACAACAACGAGAAAAAAAAGAAAAACAATCAAAAGCGAAATAACTGCTGACACTGCTTGTTGTGCCTGCTCTGTTTAGCGAACAATCGCTGCCACTAGCTTGCCACCATTACAAGCTGCGTGCAGATCAAAGATAAGTTCAAAGTGTGGTACATTTTTGAATGTGTAGTAAATGCTGTTTAAATTTGATTCTAAATGTACTAACTGTCTTTATAGCACGAAAAGGAGGAGGCAAGTCGTTCCAGCAACGAGAGGCAGCGAATTTGAAACTACCACGGAATGCAGCAGTTCTGTGCGATGATGCTAACATGAGGTACGAAGATGCTCTAGTTTTAATCTTGTTAACATCGCGCGACCAAGACAGTTTTTTAAATAAATATTCTGGTTTCTTTGTGAGAATAGTGCCAAAGAGTAGGGTAGCCAGGTGTAGTTGTCTGCGTGCTGACATTCTCATCAAATTACCACTATTTAAAAATGGAGTGATGTGGGAACGTGGTGGGACATTGTAGCAGAATCTTGCACAAGCATTCTGCACCCGCTGGATCAGTTTTCCGCTTTTACCGAGAATGCACGCCCCATACACAGTATCAGCGTAGTTAAGCTTGGATAGAACAAGTGACTCACACAGCATGACCCGCATATCCACACTTATGTAGGGACGGACACGATACAAGAGCTTGAGTCGGTAGAAGCAGTTGCGCACGGCCTCCAAGATGTGAGTTTCAAAATGCAGCTGCCCGTCAAATACTACCCCAAGATTACGAGCTTCCAGAACCCTTTCCACACCACAACCATCAATCTTGAGGTCTATGTTGCAAGCAAGCATTTTGTTCAGGAAATCCCTAGATCCCATCACAATATACTTTGATTTACTTGGGTTCAGGACCAAAGAGTTTCTTCTGGACCAATCAGAGATCCTTTCCAAATCCTCATTAATTCTTTTTACAGTTTCAGCAGTATCCTGGGTGCGGAAGGAGAGGTATAACTGCAGGTCATCGGCGTAAAGGTGGAACTTGGAATTGATCAGACAGTTGGTGATGTCAGCAGTGTAAAGGATAAAGAGCAGCGGGCCTAGGATCGAACCCTGTGGTACGCCCCTGTCCACGCGCTGCGGACCAGAGGACATGGTATCTCCATTACTGTCGCATGTCACCTGGACAAACTGTGATCTATTATTGAGGTAACTCTCAAACCATTTGACTGTTTCAACATCACACCCATAGTAAGACAGCTTAGAGAGAAGAAGCGAAGTATTAATAGAGTCAAAAGCACGTGAAAAATCTAGTAGGACAAGCAGGGTTCCCATGCCCTGGTCTCTAGCTTCGAGAATGTTACCGACTACATCCAGGAGTGCTGTCGCTGTGCTGTGGCCCCTGCGAAATCCGGATTGAGCCAGTGGCAAGATACTATGGTGCTCAAGATATGCCCAAAGCTGGTCAGAGACAACCCTTTCTAAAATTTTGGACAGACATGGCAGTAGGCTTATGGGACGAAGGTCTTTCACACTAGTTGGGTTAGGTACTTTTGGGATTGGTCTAACTATTGCCATTTTCCACAGATCAGGAAAAGAAGAGGTGACTATGGATCTGTTGATAATAGCTGTGATAACTGCAAGTGTTCGAGGAAGTGTCAACATAAGCATCTCCAGAGAAATATGGTCAACGCCCTGCGCATTTGACTTAAGCCCACGCAAGATCCCGAGCACCGTAGTCTGCTGGACCGGCTCAAGCCGGAAATGACTGTTACTGTGTCTATGGTGGTCAAAATAACTTAAATCTGCAGTACTGACCTCACCACTGCCTGGTACATCCAAAAAGTGTTGATTGATAGATTCCGGGTTATTACAGAAATGTGGCAGACTATGCTCTGGTTTTTTTGAGGTGGCTATAGTTGATTTAATATGAGTCCATAACTTCTTTGGTTGTTTAATATTATTATTAATATATGTTTTAAAATATGCGCACTTCTCACTGTCAAAAGCAGCTCTAACCAGGTATTTAAGTTCTTTGTAGGATTTAATGTGATGTTCGGATTTAGTGGTTCTAGACTTCAAATGGCATTTGTCACGCAGTCTCATCATTTCCCTGACAGTGTCAGTTATCCAGGGATAAGATTTCTCTTTAATTAAGACTTTTTTAAGGGGGGCGTGCAAGTCAAATAGTGTCAAAAGGTATTCATTGAACATAGCAACCATGGAGTTCACATCTTCCAGACTTTCTATATGTTCCCAGTGTTGGGGCTCCAATGGACTTCAATGAAACTCCCGTATCGAGGTATGGTTATTTAATTTGGTATAAACTGTATTAAACAATAATAATATGCGGAGCGTACATGTTCGCGACGATGATGAAATTTGGAATTATAAAATATATGTTGTGACGGTACAAGTAAAATAAAATCTATATGGCGCCTGGCCCTTTAAAATAGCAAACTTGACAAACACAATCACTGAACGTCTACACAATTAACGTGCAGGCGTAGACATCCTCCCCCCGGTGGAACTCCAGAGTTTCAACCCTTCAATAACTCCTCTTCGGTTGGTAAGGGGCAAAGGCGAACCAAAGGACGCCGTATAATTCCTTTAACAGTGTTAATGTCAGCTACTCTTGAAACGCCGTCTAGTCCTGGGAAGAGCCTTGTAATGCGTCCAAGCCTCCAACATAGGGGTGGGAGGCCATCCTCTTGGATTAGGACCATGTCCCCAATTTTGACTGCGTGAGTGTTGGTCTTCCATTTACTGCGAAGTTGCAACTCGCCGATATACTCGCATTGCCAGCGCCGCCAAAAATGTTGGTATATTTGCTGCAGTCTGGCATAGCGCTGCAAGCTGGTTGAGTGGCAATCTTCCAAAGCTGGTTCAGGCAGCGCGGTAAGAGCCCGACCAATGAGAAAATGCCCAGGAGTAAGGCAATGGAAATCTTCAGGAGAGGTGGATAAGGGACAGAGAGGTCTACTATTTAAAACCGATTCTACCTGAGCGAAAAGAGTTTGAAGTTCTTCAAAACTTAAATGAGAATTACCCATTACCCGCCTAACATGAAATTTTGCTGAACGAATACCGGCCTCGAAAATACCACCAAAATGAGGAGCGTAAACTGGTGAAAAGTAGAACTGAATGCCTTCTGAACATGCAAAATCAGATAGATCGTTTTGGTAAGTCTTGAAAAAATCATTAATTTCTTTAGCTCCTGCGACAAAGTTGCGTCCATTGTCGCAGAATACTTCAGCTGGCCTGCCTCTTCTTGACACAAACCTTCGAAATGTCATGACAAAAGCGTCCTTAGATAGATCACTCACGGCTTCGAGGTGAGAAATTTTATAGCGAAGGCATACAAAAAAACAAAGATAGCACTTGACCAGCGAAGCACCCCGTCCCTTTCTGTTTACAATTAGGAATGGGCCAGCGAAATCAATTCCCACTGTTCGAAATGGAAAGTTTGGCGTGACACGTTGCGAGGGCAAATGTCCCATTATTGGCGCAATAGTCTTGCCTTGCAAGCGTCTGCATCTCGAACAGTTATGAAAAATACGTCTAGCTAAATTTCTGCCGTTTATCGGCCAAACGTATTCCCTAACAACGGATAACAATAATTGTGGACCAGCATGCAATCCGCGTATATGTTCGTACTCGAAAATCAATTTAGTAAAATGATGCGACGCATGGAGGAGAACAGGGTGTTTTTTATTATAATTGTAATCAGATGAGCCCAGTCGGCCACCTACTCGGATAACCTTGTCGTCACTTAAAAATGGAGTTAATGATAAAATATTTGATTTAGAACTTAAAGCCTTATTGTTGCATAGCAAATTATATTCACAGAAGAATGATTCTTGCTGTGCGAGACGACACAAAAATAGAAAGGAATTATTTAATTCATCAACAGTCAGATTGCCGCGACTTTTATCTTGATTAGTTTTTAAATTATTAATAAATCTTAGCACGTAAGCGAAAGATCGTTTCATTTTAGCTAAGCTAGAAAAGCCTTTAAAATTAAAAATAGGTTCATTTTGAACAGCAACATGAGTGGCAATACAACTAGGTTTAGTTTCCGGTAAATCATTAGTATTAATTTTATTAGGGTTTAAGATAGGCCAATTACTTTCAGACTCCATAAGAAATGGAGGGCCTGACCACCACAACTTAGTACTGCCGAGCTTGTCTGGACTAATTCCTCTAGATATTAGATCTGCAGGATTGACAGAAGTGGGCACATAGCGCCACGAGGAGGCTTCTGTTAGCTCACAGATCTCCGAAATCCTATTAGCTACAAATGTTTTCAGATTTATAAAACTGGTGTGAAGCCAGGCTAGCACTACTGACGAATCGCACCAGTGTACTAGATGCTGAACTTCATATCGCAGTGACTTCCTGACAGCCTTGCATAGCCTTGCTGCCAATAGGGCAGCACACAATTCTAGACGAGGGATAGTCATACTCTTAATCGGAGCTACTTTGGACTTAGAACAAAGCAAATTGACTGTGACTTTGTTCGCAGCATTGACCGACCGTAAATAAATGCAAGCTCCGTATGCATGTTGGGATGAATCGCTGAATGAATGTAATTCTACCGATGCGGGTTCATTACAGAGCACACGCCGTGGAACTTCTAGAGCTAATAAAGAAGGTAAAGACTGCATAAAAATGTTCCAGTCTCTTTGAACTTCATGTGGGACTGGAGAATCCCAAGTTAAATTATGCAGCCACAGTTGTTGTAACAACATTTTCATTTTTATTACACATGGACTAATCAGTCCTAAGGGATCAAAGATCTTAAAAAGAGAAGACAAAAAAGACCTTTTAGTTAAATCATTGTTAGAGGAAAATGGACATTTGATAGGGAAATGTAACTTATCGGTTGATGGGTTCCATCCCATTCCTAGAGTACTAGTTGACTCGCTTACTAAAAGTTTATCATCAGTTTGAGTATTTAAATCGAACAATGATGGTAAATTAGTCTTAAACTTACGAAGATTAAAGCATCCTTTCTTTAATTCTTCAGTTACAGATTGGTGAATATAACGTAGGGTATCCTCACTCTCAGAACCGGTGATCAGATCGTCTACAAAGAAATCATGTTGAATTATGTCCTTAACCATAGGATCAGAAGACTCTTCACCAATCTGCCATAGACACCGAGTGCTCAAGTAGCTGGAACTTGCCATTCCGTAAGTCACAGTACCGAGCTGAAGCGTTTTTATTGGCAAAGACTCATCTTCTCTCCATAACATAAGTTGAAGATTACGATCCTTCTTATGGACACGGATTTGACGGTACATTTTCTCAACGTCACCCGTGAGAAGGAACTTATACTGTCGAGCTCTTATTAAGATGGAGAATAGTGAGTCCTGCATATTAGGACCAACCATAAGGATGTCATTGACAGACTGACCTGATGAAGTAGGCGCCGAACCGTCGAATACGACTCTAATTTTCGTGGACTCACTACTATCTTTGAAAACAGCATGATGGCAGAGGAAGTAAGATGTCGAAGGTGTAGGTAAAGTGGATTCTGAAAGGTGACCTAAGGCTGCGTACTCACGCATAAATTGTATGTATTGTGATTTCACATGTGGTTGTTTGCGAAATCGCTTTTCTAAATTTAACAAACGTTTTTTAGCTAATGAATAAGATTCACCAAGACAATCAGGTGTATCCTTTAAGGGTAGACTAACTGAGAATCTACCTGTTTCTAAACGAAGGGTGTGCGATAAAAAATGTGTTTCGCATGCCTTCTCGCTATGACTCATAAGTGGTTTAGTTTGAGGAACATTTTCCAAGTCCCAGAATTTTGTTAGTTCTTGATGTATTTTGTCAACTGATGACATATAAGAAATTACTGAATAATTAGAATCTCTATCATTATCAATTTCCTTTAACTTATTGTTTGTGGGCAATCCAAAATACATAGGACCTGAAACCAACCAACCGAAATGAGAACTTCTCAATACAGGTGAATTAAGACCGAGAGAGAGTTGATCGCGGCCAATAATATCCCAAAAAATATCGGCACCGATGACAACTTCAACAGGTGCTGGTTTGTGGAAGTGCGGGTCCGCTAAAAAGTAATCACTAGGAATATTAAGTTTTTTAACGTCAACGGGTATTCTAGGTATGTTACCGGTTAACACTGGCAACACCAGAAAAGAAGAAGTGGCGGTGAAATGCTTCATCAAAGATTTCAACTGAACCACGCAAGTTTCTGTAGCCTGAGTGGTTGTTTTATTGCCTATGCCAATTATATTGACTTGCAACGTAGTAGTCGGTTCTAAAAGTAATTTTGTTTTGAGAGATTGAGTAATAAATGATGACTGACTACCGCAATCCAAAAGAGCACGAACCTTCTGTGTTTGATTGGTCGTAGGATTAGCTACCTCAATATAAGCAGTAGACAGTAAAACTTGCTGGTTGTTTTGATTAGAAAAATTAACGATAGTGTCTTCAGTGATGTCGGGTGAAATGGTGACAACACTGGAAATATTTTGGTTACCAGACTGTTTATGCAAGAGTCTATTATGCCTTATATTGCACATGCGACACGGATGCATGCGACAATTGCGTGCAGAATGGCCAGACCTTAAGCAGTTGTGACAAAGCTTCAATCTGCTTACTTCACTAATACGGTCATCCACACTCTTAGCCAAAAACGTGGGACAATCATAAAGGCGATGATGACCATTACAAACGCCACATGATATATCAGAAATATTATTGTCTTCACTATTAGACATGTATGACTGATGAGCCTTTATCCTAGTGTTAGAATCTATAGGCTTTGACGTTATCTGAGTCTTAGGTTTAGAATATGAATGACTACTATTTATTGACTCAAGTACATCCGCGCGATCGGTAAGAAACTTGAAAAAATGTTGCAAATTAGGTATGTTAATATCCAACGTGCCCCTGTACTCTTCCCACTTGGTTTTGGTGTGGCTATCAAGCTTGGGGCTCATTATGTGAATGAGTAAAATATCCCAGTCACGTGAACCAAGACCGAGACTAGTTAAAGCACGCAAGTTTTTATTAACATGATCCACAAGGAAACGTAATGATTTATCTGACTCGCATGTGATTGGTTTTATGTATAATAATGAATTTATATGATGAGTTATTAATTGTCGTGTATTATCATATCTGTCACATAATAATTTCCAAGCACACGCATAATTTGCGCTGGATACCTCTAAGTTAGCAATAATGCGCGCTGCATCGCCAGTCAAGTACGAAATAAGATAATGGAATTTATGAATGGGAGCGATGCGGTCGTTATTGTGTACTATAGATAAGAATGTGTCACGAAACTCAAGCCAACGAAAGCAAGACCCGTCGAACTTAGCAACTTGAATTTGAGGTAATTTAAAACCTATATCATGATGATCACAATTACATGGCCCTGCAGTTACCTGACTTAAATTTAAATCTTTGCAATTACTTTCATCATGACGGTTCGAGTTATGTTTTTGTGTAATACTTTGAGCAATTGCAATGTTGGATATAAATAGTTGTTCGATAGTATCACGTTCGTCAATTTCATTAGATAATTTGTCAGAGTTTAATACTTCTATCTGATTTTGCAAGTCATCAAAACGGCTATAGATAGATTCAAATTTGCTTAGTTTTAATGTTAACTCAGCTAACTCAATCTGAGTAAGCGCTTCTTTAGAGGTAACATTTGATAAAAAGTTTCTAAATTTAGTGATTTGACCTTTTATTGAACTACGTTTCACTAAAAGATCCTGTAGTTCTTGAGGATTGTTTGTGCTAGATTCGCCTCCACAATCTTTACCCATTGTTAACTCAAACCTTGCCAATATTGTAAATGTGAAATCGGTTTGAATAAACAAATTGATTCCAAGTAGGTTTGATTATGGAAATATGCAGACACAAAACTAAGTGATGATAATGTAAAACAACTAAAAACTTAGCTCACGCTCCTCGCCTAACGTCACCTGAGGCCGGCTCGGTGCAGCAGTGGGTAGGGCTCCGCTCCGGTCACGGTGACACGGCAGGCGGCCCGAAGTTGCGTTACACGGAGAGGTCGGCCTGGAATGTTCGGCGATATGGGTGAAATATATGCTTATAGTTACAGTTATGAGCCTGTTAGGAAACACGAATAATAAACTATGTTGATATTATAAGAATATAGCCTACTATTATATTCGTATTGACGGTAAAAACGTTTACCAATAGATAATGTGAATTTACTCTAATGAACTGCCGATGGTGTATTGATGTAATTATTTTAAGACACTACAATGACTTAAGACACCAATGCACTCATAGAAGCTATTTTAAATAGGTATTGGAAAGATTTATTAAGGGTAAGGGTATAAAAAGTAAGGGTAAATAGGTAACAGGGAATTCACAAGGAAAATGGGCACTTAGCTGCATTGGCCGAGGCTGCGGTACGATGCTGAATGCTGATCAGAAACCGGCGGTGGCTGCAATGGCTGGTACACCTCCAGGGAACCCAGGTATGATGCTTGATTTAGGTGAAAAGTAGCCGCGGCGCAATGGCTACACCGGCAGCGCGTGGTCGCAATGATCGAACTTGTTTTCCGCCAAAATTGCAGGTTTTGTCGTAGGTCGCCAGATGTTGGGGCTCCAATGGACTTCAATGAAACTCCCGTATCGAGGTATGGTTATTTAATTTGGTATAAACTGTATTAAACAATAATAATATGCGGAGCGTACATGTTCGCGACGATGATGAAATTTGGAATTATAAAATATATGTTGTGACGGTACAAGTAAAATAAAATCTATATGGCGCCTGGCCCTTTAAAATAGCAAACTTGACAAACACAATCACTGAACGTCTACACAATTAACGTGCAGGCGTAGACACCCAGTTTATTTCATTTAAGTCATCATTAAAAAATTCAGGAAGTATGTCTTTAAGTGGCCTGTAGGTAACCCAATATGGAGCAGGCTTCTCTAGTTTAAAATTTAATTCTACAGATATAATTGCGTGGTGACCAAGTTCCGGTATGTGTGATACAGAAACCCCACACACACGGGCATCAGTGCACACAACATCAATTAGAGTTTCACTATGGTCTGTGAAGTGGGTTAGCTCAGTAACAATTTGTTTAAGCTTGCAGCAATGTATAAAATTGTTCAATAGTTTAGATTTGTTGTCAGTGTGATTTAAGATGTTAATATTGAAGTCGCCAAGTAAAACAACCTTGTCCGCATTGGCAAAGGAGGAGAGGGAATCAGTAATTGCATCCAGGAAGACATTGACATCAAGCCACGGCGGCCTGTATGCAGTACCGATGATAACCGAATGCGCGTTAATGTTAAGCCTGAGCCACATTTGCTCGACCTGCGGCGCCGGCGGGTGCGGCACGGCGCGCACGCGCAGGCCGCGGCGCACGTAGAAGCCCACGCCGCCCCCGCGGCCGCGGCGCACGTAGAAGCCCACGCCGCCCCCGCGGCCGCCGCGCACGTTGCGCGGGCGCGGCTCGTGCCGCAGCCGGTAGCCCGGTACTGTCGGCGCGCGACCTTCCTCTCCCTGCCTGAGCCAGGTCTCATTTATCGCCAAGATGTCTATCGAGAGGGTATCCATCGCAACAAGGAACTCCTCATGGCGCGAACCGAGCGACCCCGCATTAAATAATCCAACTTTAAGATTTTTTGTCTTACTCATTTTTTGTAAATAGTGATGTATATAATAGTAATATTTTTTTATAGATAGCGTCAGAAGTATTATGTAGTGTAGCGTTTATTGTAATAATGTGATGTGTAAATATACTGAGATACATAGTATTAGGTGTAACTTGTAATAATATAAAGTAAAGTATTATAAATATTGCAGAAATATACATAGTCAGCCAAAAAGTCCATAAAAATAAATATATCATAAAAAATAATGAAGACGTGAGAAAAGTGAGCAGAAGTGTGATACATATAAAATGTAGATAGGTAGTCATCGGTTGGACAGCTGGGCCACCAGAAATAACCAACTTATACTGAGACAGGAAAATAACTAGCCTCGCACAAGACAGACTTAAAAACCAGCATGAAAACAAAACAGATAAAAAAAAAAGTTTAAGAGTGACATTATTATTACATACAGTACGGTGATTGCCAAGAACAATGTAATCAGACATCCTTAGTGCCAGACATCTCACAACCAAAAACACGCACAAAGTCTTCCTCTGAACGGATGCAGTGGGTAGGCTTGCCGTCACCCTGCTTTGCCAGAATGCGGCCGAACTTAGACCACGTATACCTCCACCCGAGACGGCTGCCAGTTTCACGCACACGGTAAAACAATTGCTTGTTAGCTTTAGTGAGCCTCTCGTTCAGGAAGAAACGTAGCGGGGGTGCGGGGAGTCCCAGGTCCGCGGTGGTAGCTCCGCGCCGCACGCGCGCGCTCTGCAGCAGGTCGTCCCGCAGCGCACGCCGCGTCAGGCACACCACGATGCGCCGCCCGCGCACCGTCGCCGCCGCTGCTCCCACTGGGCTCGCTCCGCCGACCGGACTCGCGCCGCCAGCAGAGCTCGTCTGTACCTTCCGCTCAGCTCGCATGCCCACCCGTTGCGCGTACACTATGTCCCGATGGTCGAGGGTCACCCCAAGCTTTGCTGCCACCAGGCCGACGGTGTGCAAAACGTTTTCGCCAGGAGTCTCCGGGATGTTAGCGATCTCCAAATCCGAACCAAGTAACTCCTGCTCGCGGTCGTTTAGGTCAAGCTGCAACTTCAGCACTATCTGCTCCAGCTGGCCCACTTTTCCATCTGGCACTGCAGCACTTTGTCTACCCTCAAGAGCCTCGATCCTAGCCTCAAGGCTGTCAACCCGCTCGGTACATACTCCCATCGACGAGTGCAGGCCGGCCATCTCTCGACGAAATTCCCGCATTTCATCCCGCACCTCCCGCAACTCGGATCGGAAGAGCCTTATTTCCTCACGGAGGGTCAGCTGTGTATCCGGCGAGGGCTCTCCATCAGTACTCTGTTCACTCCCAGCCCGAGACAGTACCTTAGTTACCGCATTGGGAGGTTTGGTCACCGCAGCGGGGGCTTTAGACACCGCAGCGGGGGGTTTGGTCACCGCGACAGGTGACCTGATCATACCGCCTTGGACTGCTACAACAACCGGTGCCGCTACCGTTCCCGACCCTGCCGTAAGAGGACCTGCTGCGGGCCGCAACGCTACCTCAACAGGGGCCGCTGCCGGTGCCGACGCTGCTGCTGGTGTTACAGGGGGACCACTACCCAAGTCCTTGACAGGTGTGGCGCTATTATCTCCCCTGGGCAACTTTCTTTTGCACTCAGGGCACAGCCAGTCGCTGCTTATCTGCGTTGGATCCGGCAACAACAAGCAAGCGAGGTGATACCTGTTGTGGCACGCAGAGTTGCTACAGGCAGCGCCCACTTTTGTAGCCAGAAATCTTCCGCAAGCTGCACACTTCACCATATTAGTATGGCTAGGACCAGCTAGATGGCGCACGGCACTCCCACACTTTGTAGCGGCGCTAGATGGCGTCTGCTACGCAATAAATTATTGATTTAACACAATCTGTGGTCGCTAATTGTCAAAAGTTGTACATACGTTGTGTAAAAGTAACACTTTTTGGAGGTACCGGTAGCACCAAAAAACTAACAAGTAACTTCACAGTAAAAAAGTCATAAAATTGAAAATAGTTTTTTTTGCAGATTACATTACCAACTGCGGTTTAATTGTTATGCTAATGACCACACGCGTATATAACGGTACAGTGCTAATGTAAACACGAAATTTACTTTGAATTTAGTGGAGTTTTATTTTATATCAGTGCTGACACGAACAGCTGATGTGTACCGTAATCCGTCCGTGACGTCACTCACGACTGCACGTTTTCTAACTTACTGAGGAAATATTCTGCCAAGAAAAGAGATTCATGCACTGTCCTATGATTGCGGGTTATCTAACACAGTTACAGTTACTAAACTAACTAACTAACTACAGTTAAAAAATACACGAATAAAGCGTGAGTCATAGTGCCAACGGGTTTCTGATACTCCGGGCATACGGCGGCGGCGGCGGGCAGCTATTTCCTTCAGAAGGTTAAACAGTTTAGTTGATTTGTTGAAAAACCGAACAATACTATATAGGGCATGCATCGTGAATTTTCGCTTGTACTCCACCGTACTAACCAGACATTTTTTAATTATTTAAATTCTGTATCAACAATAACATCATTTATAGTCTGCCAAACGGCATAAAAGTTTGTTGCAGTTGTTCTTGTCGAGCAACATTTTGAAATTTTGAAAAGTAATAATAATGTGCTAAAACCTAATTAAGCAGACTTTAATTATTATTCTAATATTTTATTGAAATGATATTTTTATTTTTGACATTGTGTAATGGATGAATCTGATTTATTTTGCTTTTATATTATTTTTTGACATTATATATAATTTACAACATCACTATTTTTATTAACATTAGATTATATATTTGACATGTGTAATGGTGGAATCTTTAGTTTATCATCAGCAAAAAGCACAAGTTCAGTATCACTTAGTTCCAGCATATAGCTAATTAAATCATTAACAAATACAATGATAAAGATTGGTCCTAATATGGAACCTTGTGAAACTCCTTGTTTTATTAGTTTAAGTCCCGATTTGAAAACTTTTTGACTATTATCTACATTCACTTTTATTTCCACATATTGCTTTCGGAAATTATTCCATAGGAACATACTACCAGGATTCATAGTATCCTAGTTCTCACTCAGTTCATGGCCTATCATCTAAATCTGAGCAGCCGGTACGGCATGAAAAGGATAATGACAGATAGAGATAATAAATTCAAATAATCTTTTTTAGAGTTCCGTACTTCGATCAATAATAGCACTAGATACAGGATCAGGAACAAAAACAAGTCGCTGAAGTGGCCACGTTTATACAAACATAAACATTTACATGTCATAGTACGAAATATAGACAAAGGTTTTATAATATTAACAACATCAGTTCATTATAAACGTTAACGCTCAAGCATAAAGCTTAATTACGATTGCAAAATATTTATATGTAAGTCCTTCTGTCATCGGAGAAATGTAAAAGCAATAAATAAAAAGTCATTTTTATAATAAGTACAAAAATATTTATTCTAAAATGAAACTTATAACCTAAGCAGTAAGGCTAAAAACATTTTGTTGACAATTTCATGCTTACTCTATTTTGGAACTAGACGTATGGTATGACATTTCAATGCCCAGAACACAGTAAGTATTGAAAGTCGTAGAGTTGCAGAAATATATTTTTCCAGGCGAAGGTTCGTTTTGTATGGTAGCAAATATTTTTGACCGATTTAAAAAAGTAGTAGGACTAAATTAGTACAATCGTTATTTTTTATAAGACATCGCTATTAATTGTCTGCAGGTTGGCTCATTGTAATCAACCCGTATAAAAAATGGGTGCGTTTACTCATGTACGCGATTTAGAAGTTATAATAAATATTTGTATTGAATCAAATTATGTTTTCATTAAAATTAAACTGCAAATAAGAGTGTATGGTAGGTAAACAACCATGACAGAAGGTGCGTGCGAGGTGGATGCTTTAAATAATGTATCTGGACAATCGTAATCGGTCTCTTTAAGGGGGATGTGCTAAGGGAGCCCACGAAAATCAAATTTTCTTGCGTTTATTGCAACTTGCAGGTCAGTGTAAGGTTGTATCTTGATCAAAATATGATTCGCGACAATAACAAATGTGTATTTACATAATTATAATCATAAGAATCATCAAAACTTCTCTATAATTTAGATTTACTCCGGATTGGTCTGTTTTCGAACCAATCCGGAGGAAATCTAACTTAGAGAGATGAAAAATAACATATTTATGTAATAATAATACTACTCCATGCATTTCCTGTTTCCGGAACAGTCGATGTTTATTACAATTGTTGGCGCGTTGTCGCAAACATTGATCAAACAATCATAATATTTGGTAAATGATTTATATTTACTATTTAATTATTTTTATTTTATGAAAAACACATACATAATTATTTATACTTACCGAAAAAAAAGATATTCCTTCCAAAATCTTGGTGTTACGGTGGTTATTTATATAACTTTTGAACGCGCACTGTGGCATTTTGACGTCTTAACGTTGGCTATGTTTGGACAATACTAATTTGAAATAAGAGCACAAAGGTAATTGTGCTCTTATTTTTCGGGCCGTTTTTGAGGCGCTTATCGGGAATCTAGTGCTATTATTGATCGAAGGTTCCGTACCACAAAATGAAAAATTGTATCCCTTTTAGGATGACATTTTCGTTTTCTCAAGAACGCGTGGAGGTATCAAGTTGAAATAGGTATCAAAAACTTAGATTTATGGTCCCTTGGCTGGAAAGAAAATCAAACTTACAAGTTAACGCAATAAAAAAATACGGCCATTTATGCCGCATATGTTGACACACGCAAATAAACCAAACCCTTTATGGTACTTCCCGTTGACCTAACCGCATAAAGTTTGGTGAGAAGCAAGGTCTTACAGTTCAAGTGAAGAGAAAAATCGGAAGTTAATAGTTAGGTATACATATGTCGGAAATACGTTAAATCAATCGTTTGTCTTGACTGATCGGGACGCCAGTGCCACCAGGTGGCGCTGGACAGAGTTTATAACGCTCAGGCTTGACCAGAGCAAAGCAGAGTTTGTTGTTGACGGGTAAGCAGTGAAGACGTTTAGAAACTGTCACGCGTTCCGTATAGTTGTGTCGTGTACAGTAAAGTGTGTGATTCGCTAGTGTGATTAATTTGTTCGTGAATTATAATTTGATTTGAACTGTAAACGTTTTTTCTATTGCGCAATAACCAATATTACTCAAAGTGGGCGTACTTTGGGTAATACTGGTGGGCGTACTTAAAATATGGCTGATAATAACGAGATATATATACCTTCTCCGTCACATATATGTGCAAAGTTAAGTTTATTATTTAATCTGTCTTGAAGTAACATTTAGTCTGTATTTCATTCAAATCGGTCTACTCCACTCTATTAAAAGTTCTTTTTTCAACTGAAAAGTTAAGTTTGTCCTTCAATCCGAAATTCGAAATTCGGACAGCCGAGCGAGCACAGCTTTGAGACGGAACCCTCAAGGCGCGAGACCCACTCACACAAGTCCGGTTTAAAAAATAAAAAAACTGTTTTTTTATGATTTTCAATGTCTTAAAATAATCAATTATTTGTGTGACGACCGAAGGATGTTTATATTAGATTAGTATAAACAGTGTCGGGTACTGTTACCCGAATAAACAGTTTGTCGCTACCCACCGCCTTTTATTTGACGTCCCATTGGCGCCGAGTGCGGGATCTGTGATTTAATTTTTTGTCAAAATATTGTGGACTTTAAGAAAATGCCGATCGGAAAAATCCAACCGTTTAATTTAAATTCCAACCAGTGGCCAGCTTACGTTCGTCGCGTTAATCAGTATATTAAGTTAAATGACATTGACGGCGGCTTGGAAGTGTCCATGTTGATAATCGTGGTCGATGAGGAAACGTATGCGTTAATGTGTGATTTGTGTGCACCCAATTTTCCAGACAGTAAAACTTATGTCGAGCTGGTAAAACTTGTGACGGAACACTCGGAGCCGCAACGTTCAGAGATCGCGGAGCGCCACGTGTTCAGGTTGCGAAGGCAACGGGCCGGCGAGTCTCTGACAGAATATTTGCAAGCATTAAAACATCTCGCGACGAAGTAAAATTTCGGCAATCTAGAAGAAAACTTGCGGGACCAGTTCGTGTCAGGTTTATCAAATGACGTGATGTGGTCTAGGATCTTTGCGGAAAAGAAAATTGAATACAAAGAGGCGGTGGAGCTAGCCGTGGCTCAAGAAGCAGCAGAGAAACATGCTGAGGTGAGCGGCAGCACCGCTGTGGCGGTGACAGCGGTGGACTCAACAGTAGTGGCAAGCGGCGCGGCGGGCGCAGGCTTGCACTACGCACGCGGCGGCGGCAGACGAGCCAGCCAGCGCGGGCGCCAGCCTTAGGGCAAACTAAAGGGAAAACATTGCGTCTTTACGTTATAAAGGGTGGCGCACGACCCCTATTGGGACGAGAGGATATGCGCGTTTTAAAAATAACTCAAATTACACTCAATGAAATAATAGAAGACGACTTGGTGGCGCAATTACGTAATGAATTCCCTGAAGTATTTTGTGAAAAGTTAGGGACTTGTAAACAGCCCTTTCCATTACAGCTGACAGATAACGAACCGGTTTACGTGCGTGCGAGACCTATGCCGCTGGCACTCCGCGCACGAGTTGAAAGGAAATTGGAACGTTTAGAGACAGATGACACAATCTACCAAAAAAAAAAAAAAACTATATATTTTATTTCACATAAACCAACATGGGCACTTATGAAACGTCAGAAGCTAGGTGCACGGTTCCAATTGGTTGAGTGTAGGCCTGTCAACAAGTAACATGTACTCAACAAAATATAAAAAGGTCCACAAATCTAGTCTACAAGTTAGGTCTACCGCGTAGATTACTCTGATTATGGGACTCCAATCGTACCTGTCGTCAAAGCAAATGGGGATAAACGTATTTGTGGTGACTACAAGGTCACTATCAATCCCAAATTAAAACGGGATTATTATCCCTTACCGCGAATCGACGAATTATTTGCAAATCGTAGCGGTGGGGAGAATTTTACAAAAATTGTTCTAAGACATGCGTATGAACAATGTTTTTTATCCGATGACTCCCAACCGTATACGGCGATTACAACGCACAAGGGTACTTAAGTTTATAAACGCACACCGTACGGTTTATCTTGCATCCCTGAGAAATTCCAAAAGATCATGGAGGAAACCCTGCGCGGGGTGCCTGGATGCGTCGTGTTTTTAGATGACATATGTGTGACAGGCTCAAATAAGGTTGAACATATAAAGAATCTGTGAGCTGTACTCACAAGATTACGTAATATGGGGCTAACGGTCAAGCTAAGTCAATGTCGATTTTTACAGGACAGTGTAAAATATTTGGGCTTCATTATTAATAAAGATGGTTTGCGGCCGGATCCTAATAAACTAGAGGCCATTTCCAGCGCACCGACACCTGAAAACGTATCTCAACTTAAAAGTTTTCTTGGAATGCTTAATTATTATGGGCGATTCATTCAGAATCTGAGTACATTACTACAACCGATGCATAATTTATTAAAAAAGGAGGTCCGCTGGAATTGGGACTCGAAGTGTGAAAAGGCCATTTTGGAAGCGAAGTGAACCCTCTTGAGTGAACGTGTACTGGCACACTATGAAGAGGGGCGCGAACTCGTGTTATCGGTGGACAGTAGTGCGTACGGACTAGGCGCAGTTTTAGCTCACCGGTACGAGAACGGAAGCGAGCGGCCTGTCAGCTGCGTCTCGCGAACACTTAGAGCGCCCGAGCGCAACTACAGTCAATTAGACAAGGTGGCACTGGCTATTTTGTTCGGTGTCACCAAACACCATCAATACTTATTTGGTAGGCGAGTTATACTGCGCACGGATCATCAGCCGCTGACGTATATTTTTGGGGCAAAGGGAGGAATTTCGCAAACGGCTACCTGTCGTTTACAAAGATGGGCGGCGCGCCTGGCCGCATATGATTCCCGTATAGAATTCGTGGGATCGGCGGACAACGGTCCGGGTGATGCTTTGTCACGATTACCGTTACCTGAGGAAAGTCGCTCTACGGACAAACGAACCATGGATTATTTAAATCTAGTTGAGGCGGCACTGCCTATTTGTTATAAGGATATTGTAAAAGACACAGAACGCGATGCGTTACTAAGTAAGATTAAAGGTTACGTACTTTTTGGCTGGCCGACGGCCCCGAGTTGCGATCGGAAAAGGCTTATTTATCTAAGAAACAAGATTTCGTGGTAGACCAAGGGTATGAATTTGTGTAGCTTAAGTGGACTGGTTATCTAGGACTATGGAAAGACTATGGCCCCTGCTGACCAATGTTTATATAAAATACAAAGATAAAGTGGCAGGGGGTGACTTGAACACTCAATAATGGGCCCCCGAAAACGGTCGCTAGCACATAGTGTCGTAACGACAAAGGGGCAACATGTGAGGTGCTTATGAGGAGTGGAGAGGTATCCCACGGCTATCAGGATAATCCCGAAAGTACGGTCAAGATCCCTACCAGCAGTTTACTGGAGTACTTCCTTCCTCCGAGCACGATTGCTCTTGCGAAACTTCACTCTAGCCGGCCACTAAAGGCAAGAATGTGGCGGGAGCACTGTACCTCTTCGTTGTTCACTCTAGCCGGCCAATAAAGGCAAGCCAGAGGTGAGGAACAATACTTCTCCCGGGAGATAGGGTCCGTGGGGTCGCTACTGCCTAACAGCTCGCCACATGCTGCCCTGCGAGTTTCTGTATCTCACTTGGTCTGGTTCTTCACCCTAGACCTATTCCGGCAAAGTAAACTCTACCGGTACAGACCTAGAGTTCGGAGCGCGCAAGCCCCACCATGACGTCAACGTAGAGATACGGTGGTGGGGCTATCATTATTATTTCCTAGCCGACGAATCCCTGAGAAGAAATGCCGAAACAAACTTAGAGGTCATGGTTTCTTTTAAAGTCCAAACATTATATTATTAGGATTTTATGTGAGTCTAACAATGTAGGGCCATGTCTGGGAAGGCTTTATGAGGAAAGAGCTCTTGCAGCTTTGAGTTCACTTGTTCCAACAGATGGCATGCGCATCAGTCATCGTATAGATCAATCCTATTTTAGGGTGCTCAACGACCGGTCACAGGACGCTACCAGATCCGCAGGACATTTGCGTTGGCAATATTTAAAATATTCAAAACCGCCAGACAGTTATAAAGTCCTGTATTAATCTAGCCTGCATGGTATTCACATTTACAGTCAGTTTTCTCTTTAGATGTCATAAAAATACTATAACTTATGTCACGCAAATCAACAAATACTGTGTTGAGCAGGGTTAAGATAAGATAAGATAAGATATATTTATTTGCATAAACATGTGTACACACACAAGAATAAAAAAAAAATACTTGCATGCAAGATAATATGTGCGTGCGTGGTTGGGTTGGTTGTTAGCTTTTGAATTTGAATTTGAATGTAACAATGAGCCACCATGTATTGCATTTTATCTGCTGAACGAACTACCAACCTGGTGATTACTGAAATTAAACATGAACTGGTGGCTTTTTCTGTAATACATATAACATCAATGTTGTGTTGTGTTGTGTTCATGAATAATTCAATTTCAAGGTCTTTTCCTCAACATACCTTGAATATGTTGGTGCACCAGGTTAACTGTGTTAGAACTTATTCTGACATTTTGATGATTTGGACTAGTATTTAAAGGTGTTTTTTATTCCATACAACTGTGGCCAAATAATGTAACTTAAGAACAAAGGTACGAAAACACAGGAAAAAAACCGCAGATTCTGAATAAAAATAAATTGGATTTATTTATACATTTCTACCACCTGAAATTGTCGTTCAAAGATGTTAATAACCTGTAACCCAAGAATTTTAATCTGGCAATCTCGTTACACACGTCGTTTGATGATCGTTTCTTTACTCATTTTATGAACGTAAGAACGTATGAACAAAAATAAATTAACTTAAAAATATTCTGATTATTATCTTATTTTTGTATTAAAAACCGTTTTTTTTTGCCTAGCACATTATTTTTGTGAAACATTTGAAAAAATACTGTTATTTCACATTTAAAATTATTTTATGTGTTTGGTTAGCTTACTGAAAAGCCAAAAGACAATGCTCCGAGGCCGATAATTATTTTTATTTTAGTCATTGTTTATAGTTACCATTCATGTAACATGTTAATGTCATTTCGTTTCGGTTTCCCGGCTCTGTTCGTTGGTTTCCCGATTTCCCGTCTCTTAAGTACTATTCATTCGTGTGACCTATTTCTTAATTTTTGATTTGGATATTCTTCCCTGGATTTCGATTGAATTCTTCCATCCTCTAACGACCTGCCTAACCCATTTGGATGTGACACTGATTTGGCTGCAGCGTTCTTTCGGTGGATCTTGATAACTGTGCTAATGTGTGTGTGCTGTGTGTGTGTATAATTTATACTCGGGACTCTGATTAAACGGACTATTCATATCAACATGGTATCACAGCACCTGCGTTCTTCCTGGACTATATCCTAGTGAGAGAAGATTTTGAAAATGAGGAAATGGAATACAAGAAAATAATAATCATCTTATTGGTTTTATTTCAAATATAGCAACTAAATTCCCATTGGCATACACACTCTAATTAATAATACCTTGTTGCGTTGTCATTACTACCTATTGACCTTCACAATTAATACTTTTTTACAAAAAAAACAACCGACTTCAAAAAAAACACTACAAAGTGAAAAATAACGTTAATTTCGGAAGTCGGTGTCCTTGTATCTGTATTTTGTTTTTTGCCACCGACTCCCGAAATTAAAGTTATTTTTCACTTTGTAGTATTGTTTTTGAAGTCAGCTGTTTTTTTTGTAAAAAAGTTTTTAATTTTCATTTTTGTGAGTCAGTTATTAATAAATCTGAGTTACAATAGCCTAATGTCAACTGCTCATCACCTTTTACAAAATATTCTTTTTCCCGATGCAGGGACGTTAATTGTTGAGGAGTTCTCCTGTTAAGAACCAAAACCAGTGGAGCTGATGGTGAAGCCACCATCAGCTCCATTTCACCATATGCATTGTGACGAGCATAAATTGCTTAGCAACAATATTAAAGTAATCGAATCGCAACCAGTGAAATACTTATTATTGAGTAGTTCCGATGGCCACCTCTGGTCTTCATCATCAGTTCCACTTCACCAAATGTTGCTTTCCGAGAGCAAATGCACGAGTTACTATACCAAATACCCCAATCGCTATACGTGTGCCTATTAAATTTGAGGATTTCCCTCGAATTTCATGGGATCCCCTCATCAGATTCTGACTTGGTGACAATTGGATCATCTCGAGAGCATGCCCTTTCAAACAAAAAAATAATTTTCGAAATCGGTCCACAATTGACGGAGAAATCGGTGAACATACATAAAAAAAAAACATATATACAGCCGAAAATATAACCTCCTCCTTTTTGATAGTCGGTTAAAAAACAGCCTGCAGCAATGGTATAATACGGCAATACAAAAATAATTATTGATGAATCAATATTATTATCTATTCTGACTATCCTATATGATTTTATTGTCGTCTTAAAAAATCTAGGTATGCCTAGGTACCTCGTATATCGTAGAATGAGCCCAATACATATCTTAAGTCCCCTTGACTGTCAGTAGGTCGACCATTTAAAGACCGATGACCCGATGACCATCACCGTCTCACCTGGGGTACATTCCGAATTGCGCTGTAATCGATTTGAGCGTGCTTACACCCATTCCAAAATAGAGTGAGCGCGATTACGATGCCCCTTAAGTCGTCGTAGATGACGTCATGACATGCGCCATCTTGCGATAACGCTGACCATGCCCTAAATTAATATCACCGTAAGCGCTGTCAAAAATGATTGTGCTGCTGTTTTGTTTTGAGCCGCATCATGTTTTTAAGGCAAAATATTTTTTTGTGGCATACATTAAAACCCGAGACGTAACAGCATAGCTTTTTTTTTTTTTTGTGTGGAAAATCATCAAATGACCTCTCACGCTCTGGGCGGAGCGGAAGGGCGTGTCAGACTCTTACTGACTAAAACCCACCCGTGTCCCTTCAGTTGCCTGTGCACCAGGGCCATGGTAACTCTTTCGAACAATCCGCGACCCCGGCAGGCATCGGCCCTATTGGACCCCGTCAATTATGCTGACATCTCTTTGAGGCGCGCGTGGAACACAACGCGCCGTCGACTCGGGCCTGGTCCTTACCAGACGGCGAGCTGCCCATTGCTCGCCGTCCGCAGGCCCGCGTCTACGGTGGCCGGGAGTCGGCTATCGACTCCCGACGCCCAGGGTGTCTCCTCCTGCGACGACTAGGGGTGTGAGGGCGCAATGATTGCCTCTCCTTCACGCGCTCCGCCTCCTCCTTCGCGAGCATTACTACTTCGCAGGAGGAGGTGACTGCTTCCCATTCCCTCTCGCTCCGTACCATGGCCTGAACCAGGGCCGGACGCGAGAGATTGCCCCCGCCGATCGCCGCCACGAGGACACGGCTGCGCTCCGCCCAAGCCGGGCAGACCTCCACCGTATGCTCCACCGTGTCCTCTGATCGATCCACACAATGAAAAAAACAGGGCGTTTCCTCCGGGCCTTATCCGAAACAGGAACCTCCCGAAACAGCCATGTCCGGTGAGGACCTGCGTTAGACGGAAGGTGAGGACGCCGTGGCGCCTCTCAAGCCACCCCTCAAAGAGAGGACTTACCGCCGCAATTGTGGCGTGCCCAAGCCTAGGACACCTGGAAACCCACACACGAGTAAACAACTAACGCCACGGCACCCATAGCCACCAGCAATCGCATTGCTCTCACAAATCCAACGCATGGATCAAAACACTTTACTACGGCCGATAGAGAACCCTACTCGCATTCTTTCTATAACTTAGGCTTGCTGATCACCACTGTGATCACTATCTACTTCGACTAGTACATGGCCTACTGGCATCTTTCTGAACCTATCGTGAGTGTACTGGCAAGTACAGTTAGAATTTAAAGCTTTTTAACGTCTAGCGATCACCATCCAAAACTTCCGCTACCTTAAACGGACCTCTAAACTTTCGATCTAACTTAGTCTGATTTCGCTAATCGTTAGGCTACATAAGACTTCTTCCGTGCTGAATACACGTGTTTAACCAATACCAGTCAACGGAGCAACGTTATTAACTCGTTTGCCACTCAATTTGGCTGCCCAAATCTCCTTTACTAACGAGAATTCAGCACCAGAATCGTAAACAAACCAACACAGCTCACCTTTATGTTCCAACGTGCCTGAGGGTACGACGCAAACATCCACTCGCCGTTCACTGCTTGCAGCATTCCACCATCCGCTTGGCTGCACTGTTCGTGCGCCGGACTGCAACATGTCCTGGTTTCCCACACTTGAAGCACACGAAGGGCTTCGCTGACGGCTGCGGGGCTGCTTGGCTCGATTCTTAAAGTCACTCCACCTCGTTCTTTGGTAATTTGCGATAATGTTGAGTTTGCACAAGCGGTAGTTGTTCTTAATACGGGATCGGGATACGTCAAACTCAAACGTCGGAGACACTGTTTATTCAATATGGCGCTGCCGCAACCGGCGCGTCACTTGGCAACGGTATTTGTGCATACAATCTATGCCCAACACAACAGATAGTCATGTTGATGATGCTCGATAATGTCAAATACAATACTCAAAATCAGTTACAGAACTTAGCGATAGAAAGTTCAAAACCCACATCAAACGTATACTTATCAAAAATGCATATTGTAACATTAAAGACTACGTTGAAGACAAGGAAGTTTGGCAATAATTCCTTCTGCACATGTGGCTTCCCTGGTACCACATTAACGGCATCACTAAGTAAATCTATATTAACTGTTCCCAAATTACCAAGTTTTTTGTTTCTTTTTACTTACTTCTTTGACATACTTTATACTTCACATTCTTATTTCAACTCCTAATTTATGGCTTTTGTGGATAGGATTTTGATTCCGATTTGTTACAGTAGTAATGGCAATCATGTCATTTAGTCTAAATAGGATTTTATTTTTATATAGATTCTTTTATATTTTGTGAATGTGAGAACGTTGTAGACCTAACCTGTAGACTAGATTTGTGGACCTATTTATATTTTGTTGAGTACATGTTACTTGTTGACAGGCCTACACTGTCCTCCCATATCTATCAACACTGTAATTGGAAACATTGTAAAAGCCCCTTATTTTTAAAAGAGTAACCGAGGAGTTTCTTGCCGGCTCTTCTCCATAGGAAACAACCAATTGGAATCGTGCACCTAGCTTCTGACATTTCATAAGTGCCCATGTTGGTTTATGTGAAATAAAATATTTTGATTTGATTTGATACTTTTTATTAAATGTGGCGCCGGCGCAACCGGCGCGTCATTTGAAATCAGAAATCAGTAATAATTAATTTTGCAATGAATGTGGGTACAAAATAAGGTGTAAACATTGTAAAAGCAGTTCCAACACACTCTACCTTGCGGCATGCAAAAGTAAAAAATATATTTATACATTGTCATTACATTTAGTTTCCTTACTCTTGTTTCATGTTTATTATTGTATATATTATATTGTGTAGAGGTATATGTTTTATGTATGTTTGTATTTGTTGTATATGTAAATGGTACACCACTGACTACCTGCATTATTGTCTCTCCTTCTACCTTGAATCCGTCCAAAGGTTGTCTGTAAAAGATCGCTTTTAGCGATAAGACCGCCCATTGTGTCACCCTATGTAAAATTTCTACATTTATATCTGTAATTTTTATGGTGTACATAATAAAGAGTATTCTATTCTATTCTATTCTATTTATATCTACTCAATTAACCAAACTGCTATGAAGAGTTACTGCAGCCTTTCTAAATAAACTAAACATCAAAAACAACAATCTTAAGTCTATATTTTACAAATGATTGATTAAATTGGTTATTTTACTTACATTAACAAAATAATAATAGGTAATAATAATAAACAAGGTATATGTATAATGAAATTTGAAACAAAAATAATAAATTAATATAACATTATAACCTCTTTGTCATTCAAAAAATCTTGTATATAATAGTAACATTTGTCTATTAGTAAGGATGTTAGCCTCTTTTTAAATATACTAAATGATTCTTCTTTGTAGGCATGAGGTATTTTATTATAGATGACGGCCCCATTGATAGTAAGCTTTTTTATAATAATGCTGTTTTGTGCCTACCTGTAAACATTCGATTTTTGTATTGCGATCTAACAGATCCCGGACGTGTTCTATTACCGTCCATTGGGGTAAAAAGGTGTATGTTTGTTCTAACAAATATTGCAACTTCACGTATATACAAAGACGGAAAGGTGAGTAATTTTAGAGACTTGAACACAAGTTCACAACTGTCGGTATTTTTAAGACTAGTCATTGATATTAAGAGGCTTACAAGAGCTAAAGCGCGGTCACTGTTGGATTGCATAGAAAAGAAAGAGACGCGCGATGACACAACGCTGGTAATTTATTGCAAAATATGAAGCAATTATGGATTTACATAAAAACTATTCATTGGACCAAAAAATTAAAGCACTATTACGTTAGTATCTAACTTGTAGAATGATCTGACAAAAATCTGAATGTTTGCATGTATATTAGTATGGTTTTTAATCGTTAAAAGTTTTTTTTTGAGGTATCTTCGTGATTTTTTCTATCATATCAAGTTAATTGTATTATGTTTTCAACACACTATCTAACTAGCATATATCCAGAAGAATATCATATATTTTTCGGCATTATAAATTTGCGTTTAGGTCATGTAGTCCCCTTAAAAAACGTTTTTGGGCTTTGAATATCCTCTCCCTCCCCGCTCCCGCAGTGCGCGCGTTTGTTGTGGTGTTTCCATTATCATAATTCATCAGCGGATCGCGGCGACGAACACACAAGTTTTATATCAACACAACTTATAGGCGCTGAGTACTTGAGATTGATAGCCCTCCCCCCACTGACCTCCTCTCAATCACCGACATTCATCTTTTATCACTTTGTATTAAACATCCAGTAAGCTACCTGCAGCAGAACATTGAACGACTGTTTAGTTCAGTAAGTTGTTGTTTGTTTGTTTTTTTGCTTATGGCTTCGCACAGTTAGTTCAGTAAGTTGTTGGCGATGGTGTCACACGTGACACATTGGCAGACAGACCGCTTGCAGTAGATGCAGCTTGTTACCGGAATGAGCTCATAACCTCCTCGCTCTGCAGCTCTGGAGACAGGCTCCCTTCGGTGAAGCCGTGAATCCTTCTCTGTGATTGTTTGTTTAACCGATACCAGCCTAAGAAACAATTTACGGGAACGAACGAGCTTCGCTTAAGTGAGAAAGTTAATGTGTTTAATAATGTAAAGTGTACTTTGCCAAAACGTCACTTAAAAATTATTAAGTAGCAATTGTTAGCTAGTAATTATGAAAACACTTACATATTTCAGAGTCTCGCAGTTCGTTCGACACAAAGTAATAACTATGAAAATTTAAATGAATTTTTGATATCCTTCGGGCGAGTGAGAGTGGGAGCAGAGGCCGAGGGGGGACGTGGGTCGGGGTTTATCTTCATGAAAATCTCATAGAATAGTCAGACATAACGGACAGATCGAAATATTGAGATAGTCGCCATTTAATTGATGTGAATAATTGATTGCCAGCGTCAAATGATATTTATGAGTTGTTTCTGAATTCTTGGAGCAGAATGAATGACATGTACTATAACAATATAGTGCTCAAAATCTTATCCAACAGCTGTTGACGAATGCACTTTTTGTAAGTATCATTAGTAATGGAAGAGCGCGCAAATGATGGAGAGGTCACACGGACGTGAAACACGGAGCAGGCAGGTGTAAGCGAAAAACCATTCTGTTAGGTGTTATTAATGACCGCAACTTGACTTAGACTCTATCGGTGTACATGTAACGGAATAAACGCAACAGCTCATACACCCCAATTGGAATATTAAATTATAAGACTAAAATAACATTTGTAATTTAATTTAAATAAACCACACCTAGTATTATTTTATAAAATAGTTGTCCTGACTAAATATAAAACGTTTGAGCACACTACTCTACACTACTAGGTAGGCAGGTACTGCAAGCGTACGCACTAGGTCGCGCGTCAGTTCAATGACCGAACATTACGCATATATCACACTTAATTTGATTAAATAGTGTAAATATGATTGATACCTAGTTATCTAGCTAGTAAAATTATGATTCCATCTTTCCATCACACTTTCACAGGCTTTGAATAATTTTGTTTAATTCTAAGATATTAGGTTTAGTAAAGGGAAAGGATTTTTAAATCAAGCAACGTTTCGTCCGTCTGCGATCTATCAGTAACGTAGGGTGGTACGAGTACCATCGGCGGGCGCCAGCGACGTCGCACGCCGCCGCATGGCCGCCGCGGAGACCGCCTCACTATCTCTCTCTCGTGTACCACTCTGTCGCGATATCATATTCAAAATCTGCGTGTTTAAAAGATCTGAATCATAATATTTACTGCAATTAAAATCGGTAAAGATAAAGGTAAGTACTTACAGAACTGAATTATTTACACAACACTATTTCTTCGGCCCCTTTTTAATAAACTTTCGAAATGTGCACCCCGCCTTGCTAGATGCACTTTATTTAAGTTTATTTAGCACTTCAGTATCACTTTTCACAATACCAGCCAGTGTCCTCACCATCTCCGTGTACTGGAATGCCATCGCACGCGTAAACAAGTAAATGTGATAGCAAAAAAGTGAAATCCAGGAACACTTGTCGCTGCCGGCGAATAATTAAACCTTTGATATGGGGCGGGCGGTGACGGCGCGTGCGGCGTGCGTCCGGCAAGTCAAACGTCAAAGGTGTATATCGGCAAATTAATGCATCTCGCTCTTTCACATTAATCTTCCATTTGCAAAAAAATTACCACAATTTTTTTAATATTTTGTCATTTCTCAACAAAAGAATGTGAAATACGGTCTACACATTCGGTCGTGCATTTGAAAAAGTTTTATTACTTTGAGATTTGGTCTAAATCTCCACAAATTAACAAAAAAATTAACCAAAAGCTCAAATGTCATAAAAAACAATGTTTCTGTGTGTGTAAAGAAATCTATGACTGAATTACAAATTCGGTTATGTATTTGAATGGACTTTATTAATTTGAGATAAGACTTAAATTTCCTTAAATAAAATATCTTATTACCTTGTTATGACGCGGTGGTTCTCATTTCAGTTAAATAAAATATTTTTTCATGAAAAATTAACATACATAAATAATGACGGAAATAGATTCAGAAGCCTATTCTGAGCAAACTACTTTCAGGTCTTGCGCTTATTCTGTTACACGTTGTATGTATTAATTTTGATTGTATTGTTTTATTTTGGTAATAACCAAAACCTCCTGGTGAGCACTAGACTCGAGTATATATTATATATACGGTCAAGAGTTTAGAACAAATAGTAAACAAAGTAGAACGCCATCCGCGAACGCAAAACAACCTACTAAATTAGTGGGAACAGGCGCGATTGTGTGAGTCGAGAGCGGCCGGTGCGGCGCTGCGTCGCGGAGTCTAAAACAAAACTGGAGTCTGAAGAAACTTAGTACTAGTAGTAAGTCTATAATCATAAGTGGAGATTTTTAGAGATATTAATTTATTAGAAATTAACTCGAATACTGTTAGATTATTAAGCCTTTTTAGGTCATTTGATTAGTCAAATGTTTTTATTGAACCAACCCGAGTGACAGGTTCTTCTGCCGCTTCTATCCCATAAAATCCCGCTATCCCATAAAATGGAATACTTCAGCAAAGGAGGCTGAAGACGGAATACTCCCTTAAAAATCTTTTATAATTCTGTTGTTTTCTCCTATATTATTGCCCATCAATAGGGCTCGCATAGATCTACAAGAGTTTAAAGTTCTATATTGGAATCCCTCTTCATAAAGTTTGTTACGAAAATAAATAATTTGTGGAACCGATGCATTATACAAATCAAATTCATTATTGTTACTAAAGTTGAACCAATGTTTTAGGTAAACATCACATTATTTAAATGAGTTGTCGGACAGAGAACCTGCCACAATTGCGGAGGGGGGTACGGTTCTCCTTAACAAAGCTCTCCGCACAAAATCCCTGCCACCTAATCTTGGTGTACATGTTGGACTCGCTAGAATGGAAAGAAAAACACTCCACAAGCGAGGATTTTTGAGCTACTGCAGCTCAAAAATCCTCGCTTTTTCACCATCCTCCTGGATTTTTCCCGGTTGGATCCACAGATTTCGAGAGAGAAGGAGCGAAGGTCAAATCAGTACTGATGGAAGGACGCTGAAGCTGTCGCGGATGAAGTCGAGCAGTACCTACTACAAATTTTAAGTCCTACA
Source organism: Griposia aprilina (assembly GCA_916610205.1). Taxonomy (NCBI): domain Eukaryota; kingdom Metazoa; phylum Arthropoda; class Insecta; order Lepidoptera; family Noctuidae; genus Griposia; species Griposia aprilina. The sequence continues at coordinate 25,563,680 of OU744290.1, read as the reverse complement.
TCCTCTAGGCTCCCGCGCTGCAAACAGCTGTTGTTCTTAGCCCACAATTTTGTCCAGCAGGAATTCCGTGTAGATTTTACAGGGAAGCATGACCAAGACCAAGTGTGTTGTGATAATAGTAATGTTTTTCGTGGTTTATACTTAATTTATGTATCTCTCTGTGATGTATTTATGCAAAGGGAAACCTGAATTATGATATACCTATGATTATTGTATTACAACAAGGCCATCAACAGGATGTAGAATTTCAAAAGCATTCCAAACAATAAAGATTTCAAATATGTTTTAATTTTTTTCAATATGAAACTTATAACTAACAAAAATACTGTGCTTATACAATACATTATAAGAATCATTATTTTACATGATTAGTCGGCGTCATGTGTAGCGCGCTGATCAGTAATAGCCAGTTTAAGAATCGCCGGGACCATTACACCTCTTGCCCAAAGTCTTCATGAATTTCGACAGACGTTCGTCAAGCAGTTTCATCACAAACAAATTGAAATTCGTGTTGTGACGAGACTCCTACCGCTTGACTCTCAGGGTAGGAAATTTGTATTCGCGAAGATTAACAATCTTTTCAGACTTTTTAGAGTAATGTAGCCGGAACACGTAGATACATACACCTGCTTCATTGGAACGGTAGGACGCAGCAGCCATTTTGAGAGCATTCTGAGAGCCGGTGACTCGGTCCGGTCTTTACGACAATTACGCTTCCCCATCTCTATCTTTACAAGCCTTAATGTTATTTCGGTAGTCATCAGTTTACTTCATTCGTAGACATTCTGTATTTATATAATTATGTTGGTAACCTATGTAAACAAAAAATTATAAACGACTTTAATTTGACGTGACAAAAATAGTTGTCATAGACAAATCAGCACTAGCCATGTAAGCAAAGAGAATTTATTTAAATCTATACTAATAATAAAGCTGAAGAGATTTTTTGGTTTTTTATTGTTTGTTTGAACGCGCTAATCTCTGAAACTTTGGATTTGAAAAATTCTTATTACATTTCATTTCAATCCTTGAGAAAGGCTATAGGCTATTTAACATCACGCTAGGACCCTTAGGAGCCGAGCAAAAAGAAAAAGAGTCAGAAAGAAAGCTAAGCGAAAACGAAGTAATAGCGTGGGCAGGCGATGCGATGCGGCGAGGTGGGTCGGGAGAACAAGAAATTTCGTACGTAGTTGAAGTAGCAACCAGAAGCTTAGGTAAATAATAAAATAAAAATTGAGTTAAGAAATCAAAAATGTATTACTTATTTGATAAATGTTTACGAGATAGGTAAAAAATGGTGCTTAAAACATTTAAACAACTTAGAAATTATTTTTAAATATTGTTGTTGACTTCTTAACCAGTCAAGTGGAAGAGGAGGGTTTTAATCTGGTTGAGGGCAAGAAGGGTCGATCGTGACGCAATCGCAACAAAACGCGGTACCGCTCCTGGAAGCGAGGATGGAAGCTCCTGGAAGCAGCAGTGCCCACCTTGCTCCTGTACATTTCCCGGTTGGATCGACAGACATCAAGAGAGAAGGAGCCAAGATCTAATCCGGGCCGAAGGAAGGACGACGCAGTCAAGCAAGACTACAAAATTTAATTCCTACATCCTCCAGGTTCCCGTGCTGCAAAATGATGTCGTCCTCAGGCCAGGATTTTGGCCAGATGGAATTGTGGATAGATGTTACAGAGAAGCATGACCAAAACTAAACATTCATATGTGGTGAATATATTTTTGTGATTTATACTTGGGTGTATACTGAATTTATTAATGAGTCTGTAAGGTATTTATATAAAGGTTCTTTTGTCACTAGAACTAAATTATATACCTTACCTACTCAGCTATTTTTATAGTACCAGCACCACCAACATGATAAATAGTGTTTCAAATGCATTTCAAACAATAAAGATTTCAAATATATAAATACTTTGTGTAAACAATACATTATACATAGATAAATGATTAGTCTCGCTGCGCTCGACTAAATACCGCGCTATCCAAAAACAATAGCTCCGTGAATGCGGCAACTCATTATTGTAGTGTGTGTAAGACATCGCCACTTGACATTTGTCAGTTGACATTGACAACTAGTGTGCGTGAAGATTGTGATGCCAGCTGCTCAACTGTTACCCGAGTTAATGAGAAAAATATTTTATGCTGTGGTCTATTATTTAAGTTATAAATGTAGCTTAGAAAATACTTAAAAATGAACAATAAATTAAAATCGAATGTATAAATATATTCGTGTATACGTTAGGTGTAGGTTTCTTCTTTAAAAAAATGGAAGGTAGGTATGTATATCAATGATTAGAAGATTAAAAAATATTAAAAAATTAATAATTAATTAATTATTAAAAATGATTCTAATGTGTTCTCTCAGGTATCCTTCATCCCCTCGAATATTTTTTTCGCAAATATCTTTGATGTACAGACACGAAGTTTACATTTCAGGAACATGAGTCGAAATACGAAAAATAAAGTTGGTTTTCCCGTAGTAAGCCAATCAACTGATTGCGCATTTTTTACGGGCAGACGGTTTTTTTTTTAAATTTTTCGTTCCTTGTTCCTTGGGGAAAGTTGTCCAGTTTCATGGATAGAATCACCCCTTGAAATAGTGTCAGTAGTGTCAGTAGTTTTTACACCTTAAGTGTATAGATTACAAAAATAAACATTAAATATTTTATAGAACTAGGTTAATAATAATAATAATAATAATAATAATACCATTTATTTCAGGCGACACAGGCCCATAGAAAAATACCTTAACCTAAACATATATATTTTTATAAAAACAAAAGTTGTATTAGTAAAAAGCTTAAGACTATGTTAGTAGCGCTTCACTTTGCACTAGCTTAATTTTATGCTGTCCAGTGGAACTTGTCCGCGGAAGCGACGGAACACCACGTCCTGCGGCCAAAAGTGCTCTTCCATGACGAGGGGTAGATAACAGTTCGGTACACGCACGACGAACGCCTTGAAGTTGACGTTCCGGTGCGATTCCAGTAACTGTACCCTGGGCGTGTACCTCGTCTTTTGGCGCACGTACTCAACGATGTCCTCCGCCTTAGTGGTGTAGTGCAGGCGGGAGATGTACACCGGTGTGTTCGGCTTTGCGGCACGCAGGCTCACTTCAGGCTCCGCAGGAGCTTTGCCACAGCGGTTCTGGTTCGTTCGCGATCGGCGCTTGCTCCTTTGCACCGTCACGAAACCATCATCATTACCAGCCCTATTCGGCGCCTTCTCTGGCATGGGCTTTATACTAGGTTAGATAAATAAAATAGGCTATATAATAAAATACAAAAACAACAAGTTCACATTATAAAAATCTCATCCACAGGGAACTTGATTCTTGTATACGCGGCAACACTGAATGCCGTTAGGGTTCATGTTATTTTATGTTGAAATTTCGAAAATATACGATAGGTACTTAATGATGGTATGTGATCCCAGTGTCGTTCTTATTTCTTGTAGTATTATTTTTACACAGTTTCACTACGCAAACTGGCATTTTACTTCGAATTATGCCCAAAATTTAATAAAACATTTGGCACATACACGTCACACACAGCTTGCAGTGTGACTGGCTCGGGTACGCCGACTTCGGCGTACTATTTGTTGCCGCATTTGACAAGTACTCTGGCGGTATCTAGTCGAGCGCAGCGAGACTAATCATTTATCTAAGACATTATAATAATCACAATTTTACACGAATAGTCGGCGTCATGAGTAGCGCAGAGTCGCGTGCTATCCGCGAACTTAGGGATCGCTGGACCATATCACCTCTCGCCCAAAGTCTTCATGAATTTCGACAGATTTTGGGCGGTACTTTGACCACAAAGAAATTTGAATTCCTGCTGCGACATGACTCAGGGCGAAATTTGTTTTCGCAAGGATTTCCCAACAATCTTTTCGGCCTTTGTAAAGAAATGTAGCTGGGACACGTAGCTACAGCAGCGTCGTTCGAACAGCAGCACAGTCCGGTTGGTGCAATACCGTACTCTTTACGATAACCACACTTCCTCTTCTTCTTCTCCATCTTAATAAGCCTTGATGTTATTGTGGTAGTCATCAGTTTACTTATAACAATATCATTGGCAGTCATTCTGTTTTTATTAAATGAATTAATTTATATGTAGATATCCAATGTAAACAAACAATAAAATTACAAATATCGATGTCATTGACAAATCAGAATTCCATTGTAGCAAATACTAAGGAGAACTTATTTTAATGTTAATATTATAATAAAAATGGAGTTACGGAATCAATAATGATGATGATATTGATAAATGTTTATAATAATAATAATCATTTTATTTCAGGAAATTATTCCCATATTCGCATTACAAATTACATAGAAAAATATACTTATGGATTTATTACTTATACAAAAAAAAATTAAATGAAATTAAAAATTAAAACAAAAATTAAAACAAAAAGTAAAACATTAAACAAAAATTAAAAAATTACACATTAAAATCATTGTATTCAAAACAAAATTTAAGTTGCATTAGGTTAAAATAAATTCGATTACATTTACTTATACTGACAATTCAATAATCACATAATAAATGGTGACAAACTGGCATGCAGGTACATCCACCTCTCCAACAGCACCGAGTCCCACCGCTCGGACAATACGCTCAGGATACTGTTAGGGCTGCCTCGGAAGCGACTTAGTAGCGAGGTGCTCCGCTTCCTAATAATAGCATAGAAGTCATCGGTTTGCGCCTGCGCGAACATCGTGGAAGCGCTACAAAACCGAGGCAGCCCCAGCAGCACCCTCATGCTCGCTGCACATAGTTGGCCCATATAAACACACGTACGCACGTATAAAAAGGCTGACAATAGGCTTTAAATAAGGTCACCTTCACTTGTTCAGTACAGCGTGCAAACCTACGTGCCAACATGTTACAGCTAACCGACAGCGCCCTACGTTCCCGCTCGATGTCCGCATTGGCAGACAAGTTATCTGTGACCCAGTGGCCCAGGTACCTAAAATGGGTAACCCTATTCAGACTAGCACCGCAAAGAGTGATCGGAGGTATAGAAGAGAAATATTTGGTACCGGCTTTAAAAATCATGTACTCACTCTTCTCAGGGTTGTACTTGAGCCCATGAGTCCCAGCATATGTCTCACAAATGCGCAGGAGTTTCCGCAACCCACCAACCGACGGGCTCAGCAGCACCATATCATCCGCGTAGCTGATGTTATTAATAGGCACTCCGTCTATTGAGCAACCCACATTAGCACTGCTGAGCTCGCTGATCAGCTGGTTCATGTACAGGTTGAACAAGCGGGGCGATGTTAACCCCCCCTGCCTCACACCGCAATCCAACCCGTACACGTCGGAATATACTCCCGCCCATTTCACACTGTTCCGCTGGTGACTGTACCAATACCTAAATATCGACACTATCTCACTCGGCACCTGTGTCTCACTGTGCAGCTTGTGCAACAGCATGTCATAATTTACTAAGTCGAACGCTTTCGAGAGGTCTAGGAAACAAGCGTACCTACACAGGAGTATTTCTAGCCGTGTAGTACTGTACAGTCTGCTTGAGACAGAGGATAGCACTCTCAGTCGACAAACCAGGCGTGAAGCCAAACTGAGCGTCATGTATATGAAGGTGCTTCTCCAGCTGTCTGTCAAGCAGCCTGTCCAGCACCTTGGCTATAACAGTAGCGAGCGAGATAGGCCTATAGTTAGATACATCCCCATACATCACCCGTTTTGTTTTTTACGATCGGAACTACCACCGTGTACATGAGATCATCAGGTAAGTAATTATGGCTGATGCACAGACTAAACAACATTGCCAGTACCCTCGGTAGATACACACCAGCGTGCTTCAAGTGCTCGATGCTGAGGTCATCATGACCTGGAGACTTACCTCTTACCATCTTTTTAATAATGTCAGCTACATCCTTGGCTGTAAAGCTGATACTAACGTCTCCATGCTGACACTCAGCATCAAGCACCTGCGCCGCCGGCCCAAGCAGCGACTCCACCTTGAAATGGCGTTGGAAGACTAGCAATGTCGCACGGGTCATGAGCGTCACCTACACTCACCGGAAGGCTCGACCTTGGGTTTAATTTATTTGTTGACTTCCAGAATTTATTGAATTTCTTATGAGTGTGATGTTTTGCAATAATGTCCATTCTGATCTGATCCTCATTGTTTTGACAGTATTTTAATTATGATTTAAATAATTTTCTAGACTTACACATTTTATCATAAATATGTCCGGAGTTAGGTTTACCCTGTAAAAGCCATATCTGAAAACAAAGTCGAGCCTCCCTGTGTGCACTACTCACATATTTGTTTCAGCCAGGTACATAATTATGTATTGTACTTCCGTTTAAGTACAATATAACTTAATTCCGCGCCCCTAGATAATATACTAACGATATCAAGGTAAATTTTGTTTAATAACAACTTATGATCCTGATTATTACATAATGTGTCTGCACAATTAACAAATTCCGATGGAAAATTTTGCTCTCTAAGATTTGAATCATCATCAAAATATTTTTCTATCTGAGTTTGAACCCTTTCCCCGCACTTCACCCGACTACAAACTTTACTAAAATTAATACGTTTAGGCAAAACAACATTAAAATCACATTGAACTGAAATAGGATAATGATCTGACCAGTAGGTATCATATATGACGGACACATTAAGTACAGATAATCGCGCAGCGCTTGTTATTAAACAGTGGTCTAGCCACGGCTGTGTGCCGCTCACCTGGCACACGAACGTATGTGAGTCACTTGGCAACAACTCCATGTCTACACACGACCACGATTGATCCGCACACAAATCTAATAATTCTTTCGCAAATAAACCACCAGGGTGCGAGTTGAAGTCACCAAGCAAAAACACAGATTCCACATTATTGCACATATATGAAACATTACATACATTTCTGAAATTGATAAACGTATATAATTCTGCTCAAACAATGTTTTTGACTTAAAAATCATTAATAAAGAAGGTCAAAAGTGCATGAACGATTGCGTCAAAAAAGTAGCATCGTTATGTGGAATGGATTAGTTCATACGACGCATAATGGCAACATTTTTGTCCCTAGTCTCGTGATTTACGATCGACTTGTAGTGAGAATAGAAGAAATGGGATAATGTCACCATTTTATAACCGACATAGAGAGACGAGCGACAATGACGCATGCGTCTTCAACGAGTGTAAGCGCAAGAATTGCCTTCTCGATCACAGTGGCCAAACAATAACATTCTGCTCCTACATGCCTTTACAAAAAAATCAAATAAGTTTTAAGCCTACGGTCGGCATACAGGCGGACCTTGGAACGAAACTGAAAAAAACGAATGAAACGAAAAAAAAAAAACGAAAGGTCGGAACTTGGAACGCCAAATATTGTTAAATAACTTACCTACTTTTCAATAATAATATGAAAAATTCAAAAAACTAGCTATCAATCTAGCTACTATGATAAGGTCCACATAATTATGTACGTGAATCAACTTCACAAATAATTGAAAAACAAGTACTTACCGTTCGAGATTTGCGGACCCCACCTTGAAGATACTGAACCAAACTATAAAAAACTGGCTCAAGACCGCATGTGTAATTTCTCGCATTCATTGCAAGAAAATGTAAAAAATATATATTTGGGAAATTGTTTTCAATTTTATGTTTTTTGTGTTCACCTCTACACGTTGTCTAGATCTCTTTTAATATACTCTCCTATCGCAGGTATGCTGAAAGAAATTTCTTTAGAAATAAGAATTACCTTTGTACGTATTTTTCTGTTTTTTTTTTCCTTTTTGCTTATTTTATGTGAACATAAATGGTTAAGTATTTTTTTTTTTTATGAATACCTACTTATCATGTTTTATAATGGAAAATAATAAAGCTTCCGAAAAACAAATTAACTTCCAGCGATCTGTGGTTGACTTTATTACTAACTAAGCTGTGGTAAAACGAATTACCGAAAAATTAATACAAAATTAACCGACAACAAATAATAAACTAAATTTCCAAAAAAAACACTAAACTTCCGAAAAAATTACTAAGTTTCCGAAAACATATAATATGTTCCCGAAAATCCTAACCCTAAACGGTCGACGTCAGGGGCACCCCGAGGTTCGGTTGGTTAGGTTCCTTTAAACCCTTTAGACAGAAATAGGAGCCCCGCGTTGCGGGGCTCCGTCGACCTGCTTATTAACCCTAACCCTAGCCGGTCGACGTCAGGGGCACCCCGACGTTTGGTTGGTTAGGTGTAAGGTTGATTCTAAGTTTATAATAGGTAAGTTACAATAAAAATGACTACCTGTAGATTTCGGTAAAACGCAACTTAAAGTGGTGGAAAAATATTACTTCAGCAAATATTGTATTAATTTTTCGGAATTTTCAGTATTTTATTCGGTCGTTTCTTTATTTGTATTTGCATATAAGTTGTCGGAATGTTAGTATTTAAAGCAGTAAATTTCATATTTTGAGTACGCTCATATTAATTTTTTTTTTCGGAGCTTTTATTATTACCCTTTTATAATAATTACCTTGTACTTATATTATTCAAAATAAGAAAAATCTGTTAGTATCATGACTTTTTTTTTCTGGCGTCGATATTTTTTTTTAACAGTATCCGGACCCCACTTGCAAACTTGCCGACTCCTGGTTTAGGCCAATTACAAGTAAAAATTTAGAGAAATTAAATAATTATTTGGCCAGTACATTATGTGATCAGAGTTTTAAAAATATAGGTGACCCAAATGAGTTCTACGCCGAGTTCTTTTCACTATTAAACACATAACAGCACGCCTGTATTCCCCGAAGGGTTAGGCAGAAGTGTACCTATAGCACACCCACATTTCGCTAGTTATGTTTAAGTCCCATGTAACACACTATTAAACACACAATTTAATGACATTTTTCCACTAAAAACTAAAAGTTTTTACTGCCTACACAATGTTTTTATTTAGTGATTGGGTGACTCCTGGTATTCGTAAAAAGCAGGGAAACCTATTCTAACTTTATGGTCTAAAGCAACACATGAATAATACAAGCTTTCATCGGTATGTTGCAAAATATTCAAAAAAAAAAAAAGTCCGGTGATAGTAAAGAACCCTACAATTATAGGCCTGTGTCAATTCTGCCAGTTCTCAGTAAGGTGTTTCAAAAGTTAATGCTCAATCAAATGTTACGTCACGTTAATAAAAATTCCATCTTTCATGAACGGTTTCACCAAAGGGCGTTGTACCACTGACACTGATGTCACCCTAATAAAGAACATTTTTAACGCCTGAGAAGAAGCACAAGATGCCATTGGAATCTTTTGCGACCTCTCTAAGGCGTTTGATTACGTAAAGCATGAGATACTTCCGCTGAAACTAGAGTACTATGGGATTAGGAATACAGCTCTTGATCTACTAAGATTATACCTGAAAGATAGAAAGGTTAAAGTTCGAGTAAATGGCATGAACTCATTAGGGTCTGAAATGACAATGGGCGTTCCTCAAAGTTCGATATTGGGTCCATTCCTCTTTTTTAGTTTATATTAATGATTTACCCCAATTATTGCAGAATCAACCGATGATGATATTATTTGCAGATGAAACATCATGGATCTTTAAAATAGACCGACGTTCACAAAATCTTGACGACGTGAATAACTCCGATTCCTGATTTTTCAGGTCCAAGATTAGTTTACGGTAAACAATTTAGTACTAAATGAAAAAAAAACTAAATGCATTAGGTTTAAATTACCTAATGTTAGAAGTTGCGAATGTGACATCATATTGAATGGAGAAAAACTAGAATTTATTAATCAGACGGTTTTCCTGGGTATCACGCTAGACGAGAAATCACAATGGGGACTCCATATAACATCTCTTGCGGGGCGGCTTAGCTCGGCCGCTTATGATGTTAGGAAGATAATAATAATAATTATAATTATAATAATAATGGCATCTGTCAACGTCACAAGAAAAAAATTACGCTCAACATTTTTTATATATAATAAATAACTTTCACAGTCCAGATTTCACATTATCATTTTAAAAAAATCTTAAAATAATACCAAATGAAAGTAAAAATGAAAAACCTGCCAAAACAGACCATGAACATATACAAAACAAATAGACAATGCGAGCAAAAGTAAATTATGCAGACGACAAGAGACACACCCACCATCTCCGGACTTGTCGCTCAGCTCCGCCTCGCAACCGCCGGCCGGTACGCGCCTCAACCATGAGCGCCGTGTCACCGGTCGATGCAGTTGCGTCGAGCTCGAGCGACGAGTTTTTCTCCCCACCGTCGTCACCTACACCACCACGACAGCGAGGTAGAGGACAGCCACCAGCGGGCTTGGGATCTCGAGGCCAACAGGCCTCGAACGGGGTCCCCGCTGCCGGTGGAAATGTGTCGCGCATGCGATGGACCCAGTCCATTAATGAAAATGTGAAGCGCGCATATTACGGGGCTACAGAGGGAGGAATTAACCTTACAGCGTACCGAAGTCGGATGCTCTCTCTATTTCAGGTGCTTGAACCAGCCGTAAACGTCTCGGCCCAACGATTGTCGGATCAGGTGCGCGTCATTCGACACAATCATAGATTGGATGACACTACACTTGATCGGCTACGCTTGGAAACGCAGAGTAGCTCTGCTAGTAATCCTTCCCCCCCCCCCCAGAATTTCGTGCATGCGCCTGCCGTGGTTCCACTGCGGACAAACCAGCAAGATGAGGAGGAGGACACTAGGGCTATATCTGCAGATAACCTGTGCAATGTGGAATTAAGGAGCATTCTGGAGGATGCGATCCGTGAGTACCGGTTCACATCATCTGATCTTAGACCACGGCTATCACGTTTGCCCATGAATAAAAAAAATAGAGCACTGGTGTGTGCCTTGGATGCGCTGTTACCAAATTTAATTGAAAACAGCGCAGACTTTTGCGATAGACACTCAATCTTGTATTGCACGGCTGTTGCGGCATGTCGTATAGCTCGTGTCAAATTTCCGAACACTGACTGAACTGCACAGCTGAAACCCGCTGCACCAGCCTGGCAGTGCAGGATTGAGCGTCGTATTAATGAGGCCAGGGTACTCATCGGGAAGCTCACCTGCTTCAGGGAGGGCAATACACGCCCAAGGGTGATGCGCTTTGTGAGGCAGGCCTTCTCGGAAAACTAATATTAGTCCTCGAGAATATATATCCTGTGTCACAGAGCGCATCGACTTCCTGAAGCAGAAAGTTTATGCATGGGCAAACCGTATCCGTCGGTATAGACGAAGAGTGGATCGGTACACTCAGAACTGCATGTTCCAGAAAGATGAAAGGTGGGTATACAGAGCTTGGGAGCGACCCATTCCCACTCAAGGTGTGACTGACGTGCTTCCACCGGATAATGATACCGTGAGTGCTTTTTGGCGAAGCTTTTGGTCGGTGCCCGTCAGTCATACTGAAGGTGATTGGATGCGTGTTGTTGAGCAGGCGTGTGATTCAATACCAGAAATGGAGGCTATTAGCATTATTCCTCTAGATGTGGCTCGTGCAGTCCGTCCGTTGCCTAACTGGAAATCCCCAGGACCGGACGGACTGCACAATTTCTGGATTAAATGGCTACAAAGGTCCCACGCCTGCTTAGCCTCGCAATTCCAGTCATCTTTAGAGACTGGGTCGCTAGCACTGTTCTTTACGACAGGAGTAACCCATCTGTTCCATAAATCGGGTAGTACTGCGGAAACTTAAAACTATAGACCAATTACATGTTTACCGACGGTCTATAAAGTTCTTACATCCATTCTTAGAGCAAAAATTGCAGAACATATTAAAAATAACTCAATTATGTCTGTGTCTCAGAATGGATGTGAGAATGGGTCTCGCGGTACTAAGGAGCTGCTCCTTATAGACATGGCCATAAGCCAACAGGTTCGTAGATCTCGGAACGATTTGTCGACATGTTGGATAGATTATAAGAAGGCTTATGACTCGGTGCCACATACATGGCTCATTAGGGTGCTGGAGTTGTACAAAATAAACGCAACTCTACGCACCTTCTTGATTTCTTGTATGGGGCAGTGGATGACGATCCTTCTCTATCCAGGATGTCACCAGATTCAGAGGACCGATGAACCGATCAGGATTGAGCGAGGAATATTCCAGGGCGATAGTTTGAGTCCGCTATGGTTTTACTTAAGCACACTGCTGGAGGATTCAGGTCTAGGCTATCGGTTACGAAGAGGTGGTCAGGTGATATCACACCTCCTCTAAATGGATGATTTGAAACTCTTTGCCCCAAACAATTTGCGACTGATGGAGCTACTGAAGGTAACGGAAACGTTCAGTAGGATATAGGATTCAGTAGGATGGAATTTGGTGTGGACAAATGTGCAGTCATGCATGTAAAGCGAGGGGGGATTATGGAATCCGTGGGAACCCAACTTTCGGATTCTTTACACCTTAGATCCCTCTCCTCAACCGAAACCTACAAGTACTTGGGTATGTCGGAAGCATTAGGCATCAATGCTGCCGACATGAAACAATCGTTGAGGGAACGTTTCTTTGGCCGCCTGAATAAAGTGTTAAATAGTCTTTTATCAGGCGGAAACAAGGTGCGTGCCTTTAACGGTTGGGTCATGCCGGTTTTGATGTATACTTTCGGCATACTCAAATGGACTCAGACGGAACTTGATGCTCTGGATAGAAAGGTCCGTACATTGCTGACGGCGTATAGGATGCATCACCCACGGTCATCAGTGATGAGACTGTACATCCCGCGGAAGTGTGGGGGTCGAGGATTCTTAAATGCTAAAACCCTCCACAACCGCGAGATTTGCAGTCTCAGGGAATATTTCCTTCAAACTGACGTGGGGATGCACCGAGATGTGGTCGCAGTGGACAAGGGCCTCACTCCGCTCTCCTTGGCAAAAGAGAACTGGCGCAAACCTGCTGTACTAGATACTAACGATCGTAAGGAAGTATGGCAAGGCAAGGAGCGTCACGGACGCTTTTTCCGGGCCCTACATGGGCCTGATGTAGACTTTTTGGCGTCTGTATCCTGGCTGCGTTTCGGCGACCTCTTCGGGGAAACCGAAGGTTTTGTCTGTGCGATTATGGATGAAGTTATCATGACGAATAATTATCGGAAATACATTGTCAAGGACGGCACGGTTGACATCTGTCGGGCATGCCACCGTCCCGGTGAATCAATCTGACATGTAGTTTCCGGTTGTTCTCGTCTTGCTAACGGTGAGTACTTGCACAGACACAATCTAGTGGCTAGGATTATCCACCAGCAACTTGCCTTGCAGTACAATCTTGTGGAATCCGAAGTACCATACTACAGGTATGTGTCCGACCCAGTTCTTGAAAATGGTCATACCACATTATACTGGGATCGATCTATCATCACTGTCAGGACTATTGTAGCCAATAAACCTGATATTGTGGTGATAGATCGACGAGAGCGCCGTGCAATGATTGTTGATATCACTGTCCCTCATGACGAGAATCTCGTGAAAGCTGAGAATGATAAAAAAATCAAGTATCTTGATTTAGCACACGAGGTTTTCGACATGTGGGGCGCGGACTCTGCAATCATTGTACCTATAATCGTTTCAGTAAATGGCCTAATAGCGGAGAGCCTCGACTAACACCTCAGGAGGCTCTCATTGCGCAGCTGGGTCATGAGCTTGATTCAGAGAGCGGTACTTCTGGATACGGCATGCATAGTGAGGAGGTTCCTCTCTCTAGACCCCTGACCACCGGCAGCTTGGACCCTGTTTTTGCTGCCGATGGGCTACTATTTTCTATATTTTTAAATGTTTTTATATGTTTTTGTAAAAGTATTTAAAAATGTAATTAATATGCATAAAAATTAATAAAAGGAAATAATAATAATAATCCATTTATTGCAGGCGACGCAGGCCCATTGATACATACCTTAACCTAAACATACATATTTTTATTATAATAACAGCAAATTATTGTACACGACGTGATGACTGTGTCGGCGTCGTGTTGCGCTGCGTGGTGTCGCGTAACCTTCCACGAAAACGTCGGTACGCCACACCTTTCGGCCAAAACTCTTCTTTCATGAGAGTTTCTAGGTATTGAGTTGGATCCCGCACCACAAATGACTTGAAGTTTATGTTATGGCGCGACTCCAACTTCTCTACTCTCAAGGTCCACGTGGTCTTGATTCTGATGTATTCCATGATGTCTTCAGTCATCGTGGAGCGATGCAGACGGGATACGTACAGCTGCGTCGACGGTGTAGCAAGACGCAGCAACATATTTGGTCCCGCCAAAGCAGTACCACATCGATTACGGCAAGTGGGCTTCCTTCGCTTCGACTCCACCGTCACGAAGCCCTCCTTATCTGGCTGCCCTTTCTTAGGGGGCTGGGGACAAAATGCTGGAAGCCGGTGCGTTGCGGCTCTTAGATTCATCCACAGTTGGTTTTGCACTTTTAGCAAAAACTTTCTTCGTTAGCTGCTCCTTATGGATGGGAGGTTGTGCAGCGGCTGCTGAGTAAGCACGGCGAGGTGTTGGCATGCTAACTTGTGACGTCACCTCTACTGCGGTAGAGGCACAGGATCGGCGGGGCGCGGTAATGCCTGGCTTGCAGTGACGGCGGCCGGTGACGAGTCCAATTTCGCTGACTCGAAACTGGACAGCGATGCGTTGTTTGCAACACGACGAGTGTTCACCTTTGATGCGAACTCAGGTGACCTACATACCGCTACAGTTTTATGTAACTCAACCATATCGGCACGTAACTCACTGATGGTGTTTTGAGACGCATCCAGCTTGAACTTCATCTCGGCCAGGCTTGCTTTCAGAGTAACAATATCCTTCAGCAACCTGGTGACGCCGACGTGGTCAAAAGTGACGGGGGCAGCTTCCGCAGCTCCTTTGCCACAAAGGACGGCACGTCGTCAGGATCAGTCTCCTTAAACACCCGAAATATGTCTTGGAGACTCCTCTCTCCTTTTTCGTCCCTCCTGCGGGACGGCATTCGGTCGGCTAAGTCGAGCGACGTGTACAGTGTCGTCTTTGCACTGCGTATCTCGTCTTCGGTGTAGCTCGAGGTGCAGATCTGCATGAGGCTTACTTCGTCCATGACGTCCAATTGATGTTACAGGAACGTCAGGAGCCATAAGACAGTTAACAAATGTAGAAACCGCGCGTTTGGTCTATTTTAGCTACTTCCATAGCATTGTGCCATATGGCATTTTACTGTGGGGTCGGGCTGCTGACATTGAATCCATTTTCATTTTTGCAAAAGAAAGCTGTCAGGGCCATTTACAATCTACGTTGCGTCGCACAGTGGTTCGAAATCGACGCTCCGTGGACATTGAAATCAAAATTTCTTTAGACGAGAAATAAAAATCGGAATGGCTTTATTTCAGTATTATTTATAATATTTGGTAATATGACAGCTATAGACAGCACCATCTCCGAAAAAAAAAATATTTAATATTTTTTTGTATGAAGAAAAACACAAAAGTCGTTTTTTCTCATAACTTAATAAAACTTAAAGCCTGCGGCTTACATGGGGTGTTGTCCTACATGAGGCGATTCCGAAATGCTATAACACGCACACCCATGCGCGCCGCTTCACTCACAGCAGAGTGTTGAATTTCGAGAAATTCAGTTAGAGATTTTTACGTTGATTTATGTGTGATCTTGAAAATATACAAAGTAATTGACTTTAGTTTGCTAATTTGATTAGTTATAATGAGAAATAATGGAATATACAATATAAAAATACTAAAAAAAACACTCAAATTGAGACTCATTTACAATATAAATAGATTTTGCAATCTTTCTTATAATAATTTAATTCGGTGTTAGTAGATACACAGTTTGACTTCTTAATTAACATTAAAAAAAAAAAGTACAAAAACTTATAACTAATACAGAAAAATACTAAGAATAAGCAATTGTATAATTGAGAAATATATTATTTCACCACTTCACTCAGAGCAGAGTAATGAACTTCAAGAAATTCAGTGGATTTCTCGAAGGAATTTAATACTATATTATTTGATATCTTTGGGATAGGTGCACATACCAATGGGCAACGATAATTACATAGTAATGATTGTTTGATGTAAGCTGTTCGTAATCTCAAGTTTAGCAGGAAATCAATGCTTAATGCATGCTAATTAACTTATGATGGTAATTTAGTCTCATCTCATTAGTGCATGTTGCAAATATTGTTAACGAGTTAAGATACATTAGTTAAGGGCTATTTTTACGAAGTGTTTAACTAACTACTATTAATTAAGATACGATTAAGAGGGTACTTTTATATAAATAGGGACAACATCGTCAAAATCATTAGTTTTTGTCAGCAACTGTTCGCGCTATAACATTAACTTCTTGCTTACGTACTTACTTATTATCATGGAAGGATTTTATACAAATTTGGACATATTCATATTTGTGAAAACAAAAAGTTGCTTTTCGCAGCCTAGTATTTTGTTAGAAGCACTTCTAACCAAAGCGACAAATTTGTCTGAAGAAGAACAAAAAAAATTAAAACAGTTTTGTCAAGTGTATATGTGTGTTTTGCATAGAAATTGGAAATCGTGTAATCGAACAATGCATACATTTGTCAAGAAGTATGAGACATGGCTAGAAAAAGAGATCAAATGGCCCAACTTCATTAAAGACAGATTTGTACAAAGTGAAGAAATTGGATTGGTATCAATCGACTCTGTTACTGATACTGTTGAACCTTCAACCTCAAGTGCTAGTGGTATAAATGATGGTGCATCCACGTCCAAAGTAACTACATGTACTGTTAGCACTACAACACTAAAAAGGAGCCCAAGAAAACCTTTCTCAGAATTATGCCAAAAACAGAAGAAGAGAAGAATAGAAGAACTTTTAACGCACGACTCTCAGGAACTTGCATATGCTACTGCAGTGAGATGTGGTGAGGAGAATGAGGACGTGAAAGATTTAATAAAATATATTACCGAGCATCCTGAAAAAGCAGCACAGATCAAGAATTTTTTGAAAGGCAAGACAACTACTAACAAGTATTCAGCAGAGAAAGCGTTGGGTATATTTATTTCTTTGAAATTGTCGAAGTGGCAGTATATAACTTTAAGGGAAACTGCGAAAGAAAGTGGTGTAGATTTGTACCCATCATATTATTCGGTTTTAAATGCCAAGAAGGCATGCTATCCTCCTGAGAGCGATATTGAAGTGACCGAACGAGGAGTTAAAGTAAAACTTCAAGCTATTTTGGACATCACTGTCACTCGACTTGCCAAAACATTAAACTTGGACCATTTGCAAGATAAAGAACTGATCTTAATCTGCAAATGGGGCTTCGATGGTGCGTCAAATCAAAGCAACTACAAGCAATGCATGAATGCAGATGAAGACGACTCTAGTGTTTTTATGAGCTCTTTTGTACCCTTGCAATTGATGTGTGGTGAGGATTTGGTCTGGGAAAACCCAAAACCTTCTTCTACAATGCTTTGCAGACCAATTTATTTCAAGTTTGTCAGCGAAAATAAGTTGGACATGAAGGAGGAAATGGGTTTGATCGATGCTGAAATTAAAGCATTGAAGCCATCTATCATTGAAAATAATATACAAGTTAAACATTCAATGTTAATGACCATGATAGATGGCAAAATAACGTCTCACCTGTCACAAACCTCTATGCAAACATGTGACATCTGTAAAGCTGTACCAAGTGAAATGAATGATTTGGAGAAGATTCACATGTAAGTTGAATATTGGAAATGTATGTTATTTTTTTTTATTTTTTTCTTATTGAAAAACACTTTTAACCTTTTTATTCATATTTTAGGAAATCTGTATCATCTGATATTTACAAGTACGGTTTGTCGACTTTGCATGCATGGATCAGATCCATGGAATGCCTGCTGCATATCGCTTACCGATTAGATTTTAAAAAATGGCAAGCCAGAGATGAAGCTAGTAAAGCAGCTTTGAAAAGTCGCAAACAGACGATACAGCGAAAATTTCGAGAGGAAATGGGACTCCTGGTGGATATCGTAAAACAAGGTTAGTTGATTTATTTATTTTGTATAATATCAAAGGGTTTTTTAGTTAGTGTAATACTATAAAACTTATCTTATAATGTTCTCATATCAGTATTTTTTATATAAAGGTGCTGGGACCACGAATGATGGCAACACGGCTAGAAAATTTTTCCAGTGTCCTGAGAAGACTGCAAATATCACTGGATTGAGTCAGGAGCTCATCCAAAAATTCGCAACTATTCTCCGTGTTGTATCATCAGGACAGTCTATTAATATTGATTTGTTTGCCAATTATCTCGACGAAACTGCGCAGCTGTATGTGGAACTGTATGGCTGGTATTTCATGCCTTCCAGTATCCACAAACTTCTGCTGCATGGAGCTGAAATAATAAAACATTTCAACATTTTGCCTATAGGAAAGCTATCAGAAGAGGCATCTGAGGCCCGAAACAAAGATTTTAGAAAACTCAGGGAACATCATACGCGGAAATTTTGTCGCAGAGCGACAAACCATGACATCTTTAATGGTTTCATCGTATCCTCAGACCCATATTTGTCAAGCATTCGACCTAAACTGACAAATAAGAGTAGAAATGATTTAACTGAAGAAATGAAGTCTCTTCTTTTAATTGACCCGGATACCATGGATAAGGAAAACATTGAATTTGTTGAGGTGCCAAGTATGATGGATTCTGATTTTGAATTCTTTGATAGCGATGACGAAACTCAGTAGACAAAATTTTAATGTTTGATGTTTTTGTGTAAATTTTATATATTTCTCAATTATACAATTGCTTATTCTTAGTATTTTTCTGTATTAGTTATAAGTTTTTGTACTTTTTTTTTTTAATGTTAATTAAGAAGTCAAACTGTGTATCTACTAACACCGAATTAAATTATTATAAGAAAGATTGCAAAATCTATTTATATTGTAAATGAGTCTCAATTTGAGTGTTTTTTTTAGTATTTTTATATTGTATATTCCATTATTTCTCATTATAACTAATCAAATTAGCAAACTAAAGTCAATTACTTTGTATATTTTCAAGATCACACATAAATCAACGTAAAAATCTCTAACTGAATTTCTCGAAATTCAACACTCTGCTGTGAGTGAAGCGGCGCGCATGGGTGTGCGTGTTATAGCATTTCGGAATCGCCTCATGTAGGACAACACCCCATGTAAGCCGCAGGCTTTAAGTTTTATTAAGTTATGAGAAAAAACGACTTTTGTGTTTTTCTTCATACAAAAAAATATTAAATATTTTTTTTTTCGGAGATGGTGCTGTCTATAGCTGTCATATTACCAAATATTATAAATAATACTGAAATAAAGCCATTCCGATTTTTATTTCTCGTCTAAAGAAATTTTGATTTCAATGTCCACGGAGCGTCGATTTCGAACCACTATGCGTCGCCACGAATCTCTTAGGGAACTATTTAAAAAGATTAATATTATGACGGTACCTTGCCAATTCATTTAAGAAAATATTATGCATGTAAGAAAAAATCTACATCTTTTTAATAAAATAAGCGAATGAATTTTAATACTAGAAATATAGATAAAATAAACCAACCATTTTTCAGATTATCAGAAGTACATACATCTTTTATGGGGTACTGTGTTTGAATGTCATAACAAAATACCTTGTTATATATTGCATTTAAATGAAAGAAAATTTAATACGCTTATTAAAAGTACACTTTGTTTAAACAAGCAAATTACAAATTAGATGATTATATCCTAGATAAGAATGCTTTGAAACATGCTGGTCCTGCTCCATAGGATAATCTAGAGTCTAGACAAAATCAAACTGGTTGCTAATTTAATTGTATAATTAGTATGTCGTTGATTTTTGTTACATTCTGTAACTACTTTAACTCACACACTAAATTATTACTTGTTAAAATTTTAGAAAAATCATCTAATATTCAATATTTGTAAATATGTAAGCACCATGTATCTATCACATAATTATTTTCCTGTCTTTGCTTTATATTTAATTCTTTTTTACCTATTATGGTATAGTAATTTTATTCTACGTGCATCGTCTTCACGTATAATTATGTAATTAATGTATACATAATAATGTAAAACATTTTAAAAGAGCAACGGTGGAGTTTCCTGCCCATTCTTCTCCATATGAAACTACCTTTTGGAAGGGGCAACTAGAATCAATTCTATTTTTTTATAAATTTTGACGTCCAAAAGTGCCTTTTATGTGCCTATTTGAAATAAATGATTTGACTTTGAGTCAAACGTTTATGTCATTGTTGTGCGTGGCGATGGCCCTGGCGGCAAACGAGCGATATTGTCTTTTTTTCTCTTGTACGGACACGGAGCGCGAGAGGACTCGCGCGTTGCTATGCCGGCCGGCCGATTTAGATATCAGTAACAGGACAGTTGTAACATAAAAAGGTGTTTACGTTGACCGTGTTCGGGTAAAGAAAGGTCCAAACGAGGAAAATCGCTAAAACAGCATTCAGTTATTTGTGTTTCGATTCAGTCTAATTTTACCTATCAAAACAGTCAAAAACATAACACTCCTTAAATGGGCAGTCTGGTCACGACACTACGCCCTGTTAACAGTGATAACTTAAACTTAAACGGGTAGTCCGGTTAAGATATCGCGTTCTGTTATCAGTGACAACGTAAACTTAAATGGGCCGACTGGTCACGACACCGCGCCCTGTAAACAGTGACAACGTAAACTTAAATGGGCAGTCTGGTCAAGATACAGCGTTCTGTTAACAGTGACAACGTAAAATACAAGAGCAACATAGTCTATCGAAATGAGTAGAATATCCCAATCTCATGTCATATTGAATAAAAATGCGCTCGATCCGCCAGCAGGTCTCAGCACTTGAGACTAGAGTAAAGTAAAATAAATACGGCTTGTAATAGAAGGACGCGTGCACCGGATGAGATGCACGTTGCTACGCGCACCGCGCGCGTCGGGATGCGGACACACTGACACGCGGACACTGAAGCGGTGCGAGTGCCGGGGAAGCACTAGATACATTATTATATTTAGAAACAATGCTTATATTACGTAGTTACATTTTATAGCTTACAAGTAATAGAGTACGGTGTTTGTTCCACTCTCGCGAGTCGAGCTTACGTCGCGATCGTCTGCATGCCAGCCAGTCGCGCCGCCGTGTCACGACACATTGCCATATCACGTCACATCGCGGGATCACGGCACGTCAACGGATCACGACACGCTACCGGCTGAGAGCTGCTACACACAGTATTTAGCGGTCCTGTTTGTAACACACATACAAGACTTGGGTGAGATGTTTGTGGGCGCTCAATCACTCATATTAAGAGCGTATGTCTGCTGGGATATATACATATCTCCAGTACAGCCGTCTTGCCAAGGACTGCGCTCCCGCTGCACTGCTACTCGCTACTGGCCAGAGGTGAGGTGTGCTGGTAGGGCATCAATGTAGGTAGTTTTAATTTTAATTTTGTGGTCGTACGACACTGTACTATAAAACTTGCTCGTTTTAGCTGAAGCACATATTTAGTGGAGCACGTTGAACGTAAGTATTACATGTAAAAGATTGAGCATCGTTATAAATAACGGTGACACGCGAGCGCATTTAGCGCGCTACTAGTTTTATTAGTACCTAAATCTGTCTTGCGATTACAGTCCGTTCGCGCATCGATTTGTGTGGTACATGCTGATCATTATCATCATCGGGTTGTTTTAATAGCGGGTTTTGTTAGTAATGTTTGATAATCAGCCTATTGCAGTCCGCGCTACAAACGCGTGACAACGTTATCTGCCTCACCACTCGTCTGCGTGACGCCCTGTGGGTGGTGGTGCGTGTCCCATTGCTACAGGTTCGCCGGGACAGGCGCGTGCGTGTGCCGGGTGGTGCACCCTGTATCCTACTGGCCAGTCACCACCAGCGCCACGCGCCGGCCTATTGAGTGCACCACGTGGTTTAGTTTAGTAAGTATACTCATTAGTAAGTATACTATTCTGGTGTGAACATGCCGTGCCAACAGTGTACACGATACAGTCCTAGCGCGTTGGGGGCTACGCAGTGCGATC
Organism: Griposia aprilina; assembly: GCA_916610205.1. NCBI lineage: Eukaryota > Metazoa > Arthropoda > Insecta > Lepidoptera > Noctuidae > Griposia > Griposia aprilina. The sequence continues at coordinate 25,541,589 of OU744290.1, read as the reverse complement.
ATAAAACGTTTTCAATTTCTGCAGCGGGCGAGTGTCGCGACTCGCGAGGCAGCCCTCCCGCGATTATTTTATAACGCCGTAAATATGTGATTGTTAGCACAACTGTGAAGAGGCGCAATAGAGCTCGCGACCTTCTCGTATGTGCAGGCCCCCTCTGCTGTATTCAATTACGACAAATAACGCTATCAATATTTACATTGATTCGTTTTACATTCGTATTTATCTCCGTGTATTTTAGCGAGTAACAGAATTCAGTAATATCTAAACTTTAGCATCGATGTAGCCTCCAATAAAGATATCAACAATATATAATACGAGTATATAAACGTTTACAATTGTGACCAAACGGGGAATCCACATGAATAGAAACCGACTAGCACAATTTGTGACAGCCTTGAGCGACTCTTGTCTAGTTTGCACCAAACCGACAGAATGTGTAAGATGCCTGATAAGTAGTTTATGAAAAACGAAGTTAAGTTTTAATATATTTATTTAATAACATTTCGTTTATTTGGAATGCGTGTATGGTCGTGTGCATGAACAAGTTCACAAGCACAAGTCAAGCAGAAGTCTGCACAAGTTTTAAGAAACTGCGCGACCACTACTTATAAAACTGTGCAATGAAATGCGCCGCACTCAAGAAACTTGTTTTTATGTGCGTCTTACTTCGCACAGCTGTAGTGGCTCCCGCGGCGCGCTTCACTAAAAGTAGTCACTGCATTACAAATAATGAAATGCGCCGCACTCAAGAAACTTGTTTTTATGTGCGTCTTACTTCGCACAGCTGTAGTGGCTCCCGCGGCGCGCTTCACTAAAAGTAGTCACTGCATTACAAATAATGAAATGCGCCGCACTCAAGAAACTTGTTTTTATGTGCGTCTTACTTCGCACAGCTGTAGTGGCTCCCGCGGCGCGCTTCACTAAAAGTAGTCACTGCATTACAAATAATGAAATGCGCCGCACTCAAGAAACTTGTTTTTATGTCCGTCTTACTTCGCACAGCTGTAGTGGCTCCCGCGGCGCGCTTCACTAAAAGTAGTCACTGCATTACAAATAATGTCATTACTTTATAAAAAAAGAAGTAGACAGGTTTATTTGCGGTAAAACATGACGCAAAGAAAAAAAACAAACAAAATATTCCACACATCTACGCAAAACGGTCGATGTCGATGAAAACTAAATTTACGGTTCTGGCTTCCATATGTGATGCTTCAGTTATGGGTCAATAGTCGTCAAGAATCAGGAGCGATGGTGCTTAGTGTCAAGTATAGCGGAAGACCTTCTCCGTTTCCCTAAGATCAAACGTAAATGATAAATATCTGTCAAGGTACGGATTAGGAGGTGGTCACGTAATACAAGAGAAGATAGCGTTAATTATACATTACAATACTAAATAAGAGTAATTTCGCCATGCTGGAATAAATCATCATTAATAGCTCGTCAGCAATATTACCTAACTATTACCAACGAGCATTCCTTTAACATGCAGCACTGCTTTAACATCCTTTACGCTGCTAGATACTGATGAGACTGAGGTAGAAAGTATAATTATGACCTTGAAAGAAGACTGTGAAGTTGGATGGGATAACATATCAAATAATATAATCAAAAATTCAAGGACATTTTGGTACGACCACTGACTTATATTTTCCGCATTTGTTTATCTTCAGGTTATTTTCCTAAGTGTCTCAAAAAAGCTATAATTTTCCCTGTCTATAAATCAGGCAGCAAAGAGCAAGTGACAAATTATAGACCAATTTCTTTACTGCCTTCTATGTCAAAAATATTGGAAAAATTATAAAGAAATGGTTGTTGAAATATTTGGAAGATAAATCAATTCTGTCGGAACGGCAGTTTGGTTTTAGGCCTAAAGTTTCAACTGCCGACGCGGTACACCATCTGACTGACTATCAAGCGCAAGAACACACATCACTCAGCGTTGCATGCTCATTGTTGCCTAGTACCTGCAAATAGCCAGTGTAAGTGTCCCAATATTAAAAAGACAGATAAAATAAAATACCTGGGTATAATAATAGATGAAACCCTTTCCTTCAAACAACATATGGAAGCTCTAAATAATAGAATTCGTAAGCTGATATACGTATTCAAAAAGCTACGATTTATTGCAAATCCAAAAATAATTAGGCAAGTATACTTTGCTCTTTGTCAGTCAATTTTGACTTACTGTATTACTTCATGGGGTGGGGCAAGTAAAACTTTGTTATTGCCCATTGAAAGAGCTCAAAGAGCTATTCTTAAGGTGGCTACTTGCCGCCCTTTCCTATTCCCCACTAACCAACTGTATAAATCTTGTGAAGTACTAACAGTTCGACAGTTATTTATAATGAGCACGGTACTAAAACAACACGCAGCACTTCCATACAGCACTGAATTTACTAAAAGGAGACGGAAAGATATAGTTTGCCCGCAAAAAAGTACAAAACATGCTTTCACAGGCAAATTTTATATGTACCTCGGACCGCTACTCTGTAACAGGCTAAATGAAAAAGGAAATATCTACTCCTTGAATCATAGTAACTGCAAGAAAATCCTTATGGAAACTCTTCAAACTATGTCCTATAATAATAATAATAATAACTGGCAACACCGCTGTGTCAACAAACCGTCTAATTTTCCACTTTTTTTAAATTTCAACAGTAATAATAATTTTGACTCATTCTTACAATAGTTCATCATTTTAAAGCAAACCTAAAACCTGAAAACCATTTTTAAATCGAAAAGAGAGCCATAATACCAGAATGCAATAAATTTGAACAAAAACTGCCGAATCGGAGGTGACATTACAGATGTCACCTCCGATAAAACAAGCTATAAAATAAATAGGAAAATGAAGATATGTTGACCAGATCAGCCGCACTACGAGCACGCCCACCAACTCCGGATTCCTCGCTCAGCTCCGCCTCGCCGCCGCCGGTATCCAGCCCCATTGTGAGCGCTGTGACGACACCGGCCGCGGTAGTTGCGTCGAGCTCGAGTGATGAATATTTTTCCCCGCACACGACGCCACCACCTGCTCGTCGACGGGGAGGACACCGGCCGCCGGACGGCTTAGGACCTCGAGGCCCACCGGCCTCTGATAGGGTCCCAGCTCCCGGCGGAAGTGTGCAGCGCATGAGATGGACACAGTCCATTAACGAAAACGTCATGCGCTCATACTATGGGGCTACAGAGGGGGGAAACAATCTGACCGCGTACCGTGTTCGGATGCTCTCTCTTTTTCAGGTGCTTGAGCCAGCTGTCAACGTTTCGGCACAACGACTGTCGGATCAGCTGCGGGTCATCCAACGGAATCATATGTTGGATGACACTGTACTTGATCGCCTGCGGAGTGAAATGCAGAGTAGTCATGTCATCGCCCCCCCGTCGCAAACTGTTGTAGTACTACCACAGCCTATCACAAGTCATGACGAGGGCAGTGATGACAGGGCTACAAACGTAAGTACCCAGTGCAATGAGGAATTGAGGAGTGCTTTGGAGGGTGCGATTCGGGAATATCGGTTCATGTCGCCCGAACTTAGACCACGCTTACCTCGTTTGCCCATGCATAACAAAAATAGGGCGCTGGTGGCGGCTCTGGATTCGCAGTTGTCAAACTATTTTGATGACTGCGTAGACCTCACCGATACTCATTCGATTCTGTACTGCGCGGCTGTAGCGGCATGTCGTGTAGCTCACGTCAAATTTGCTAATGATTCTAGAGCTACACGACCGAAACCAGCCGTACCAGCTTGGCAGTGCAGAATTGAGCGTCGTATTGGTGGGGCCAGAGCGCTCATCGGCAAACTTATCTGCTTCAGGGAGGGCAATACTCGCCCTAGAGTGATGCGCTTTGTGAGACGCGCGTTCGCAGGGACTGATGTCAGCCCTCAGGACTATATATCCTGTGTCACAGAGCGCATCGACTTCCTGAAGCAGAAAGTGTATGCATGGGCAAGCCGTATCCGTAGGTATAAGCGGCGAGTGGAACGATACACTCAGAATCGCACCTTCCAGCGCGATGAAAGGTGGGTTTATAGGGATTGGGAGCAACCGGATCAAGGTGTGGCTGACACGTACCTGCCAGATGATGATGCCATGTGTTCTTTCTGGCACAATATCTGGTCGGTGCCTGTCAGTCACATCGAAGGGGATTGGACTCAGGAAGTCGAGCGAGCCTGCGAACCAATACCAGAAATGGGGGCTATTACCATCTGCCCCCAAGACGTGGCTCGTGCGGTCCGTCCGTTGCCTAACTGGAAGTCTCCAGGGCCGGACGGGCTGCACAACTTTTGGATAAAATGGTTTTTAAGGTCGCACGCTCGCTTGGCGGCTCAGTTCCAGGCTGCTTTAGAGTCTGGTTCGCTACCCCAGTTCCTAACGACAGGAGTTACCCACCTGCTCCATAAATCAGGTAGCATCGCGGAACCCAAAAACTATAGACCGATAACGTGTTTATCGACGGTCTATAAAGTTCTTACATCCATTTTGAGAGCTAAAATTAACAAACTTATAGACACCAACTCCATTATGTCTGCCTCTCAAAATGGATGTAGGAACGGATCCCGCGGTACTAAGGAGCTACTCCTCATTGATATAGCCATTAGCCAACAGGTTCGTCGTTCCCGAAAGGATCTGTCGACATGTTGGATAGATTACAAGAAGGCCTATGACTCGGTGCCACATACATGGCTCATGAGGGTGCTGGAGTTGTATAAAGTAGATGCAACTCTGCGCACCTTCCTGAAGTCATGTATGGGGCAATGGAGGACGGTCCTTCGCTATCCAACATGTCGAAATACCCAGAGGAATAGCGAGCCGATAAGGATCGAGCGAGGAATATTTCAGGGTGATAGTTTGAGTCCACTTTGGTTTTGCTTAGCCTTGAATCCTCTAAGCACACTGCTAGAGGATTCAGGTCTAGGCTATCGGTTGAGGAGAGGTGGTCGGGTTATATCTCACCTCCTCTACATGGATGACCTCAAACTCTTTGCCCCAAACAATTTGCAACTGATAGAGCTACTGAAAGTAACTGAAACTTTCAGTAGTGCCATCAGGATGGAATTTGGTTTGGACAAATGTGCGGTCATGCATGTAAAGCGAGGAGAGATTGTGGAATCCGTGGGAACCTAACTCTCGGATTCCATGAACCTTAGAGCCCTCTCGGCATCCGAAACTTATAAGTATTTGGGTATGTCGGAAGCGCTAGGCGTCAATAATACTGACATGAAGCAATCGTTGAAGGAGCGCTTCTTTGGCCGCCTGAAGTAAGTATTTAATAGTCTTCTATCAGACGGAAACAATGTGCGCGCCTTCAACGGTTGGGTCATGCCGGTTCTGATGTACTCTTTTGGCATACTCAAATGGACTCAGACCGAACTCGATACCCTGGATAGGAGGGTCCGGACGCTGCTGACTGCAAATCGAATGCATCACCCACGGTCTTCGGTAATGAGGCTGTATATCCCGCGAACGTGTGGAGGTCGAGGTTTTTTAAATGCTAAGACCCTCCACAATCGCGAGATATGCAGTCTCAGGGAATATTTCCTAGAAGCCGACGTAGGGATGCATCGAGATGTGGTCGCGGTGGACAAGGGCCTCACCCCGCTCTCCTTGGCTAAAGAGAACTGGCGCAAACCAGTAGTGCTCGACACTAACGATCGCATGGAGGTATGGCAGAGTAAGGAGCTTCACGGACGCTTTTTCCGGGCCTTACATGGACCCGATGTAGATGTACAAGCGTCCGTAGCCTGGCTACGTTTCGGTGACCTCTTTGGGGAAACCGAAGGTTTTGTCTGTGCAATTATGGACGAAGTTATGATGACGAACAATTACCGGAGATTTATTGTGAAAGACGGTACGGTTGACATCTGTCGGGCATGCCACCGTCCGGGAGAATCAATTAGACATATTATGTCTGGGTGTTCTCGTCTAGCTAACGAAGAGTACTTGCATAGACACAACCTTGCAGCCAGGATTATCCATCAGCAACTTGCTCTGAAATACAGCCTTGTAGAATCGGAAGTGCCGTACTACAGGTATGTGCCCGACCCAGTTCTCGAAAATGGACATATCACATTGTACTGGGATCGATCCATCATCACTGATAGGACTATTGTTGCCAATAAGCCTGACATAGTGCTGGTGGATCGAAGAGAGCGGCGCGCAATGATCGTTGACATAACGATCCCGCATGACGGGAACCTCGTGAAAGCCAAGAAAGATAAACAAATCAAGTATCTTGACTTGGCTCGCGAGGTGGTCGACATGTGGGACGTGGACTCAGCTATCATTGTGCCGATAGTCGTGACAGCCAATGGTTTAATAGCGAAGAGCCTCGACCAACACCTGAGGAGGCTCTCGTTGAGCAGCTGGATCAAGGGCTTGATTCAGAAGGCGGTACTTCTGGACACGGCTCGCATTGTTAGGAGGTTCCTCTCTCTGGAGCCCTGACCACCGGTAGCTTGGACCCTGTTCCCGATACCGGTGGGCTACTATTTTTTGTATTTTTAAATGTTTTTATATTTTTTTATATTCTAATATTTAAAAATATAATTTATATGTATATAGTGAAATAAAGGAAATAATAATAATAATAAATTTATTCAAGTATAAAATAAAATTATGATTTACATTAATTACAATCGAGGAAATTTTTTAATTCTAAGTGTAATGTAGACCTGCCTGATCTAGGTTTATAAAACCTGTGTTTCAGGCCATCAATTCACATCAAATATTTGAAAAGAAGACAACTATACATTTATTAGAAGCTTAATTAAAAGAAGACATAATATTTTCAATGACTTAAAGAGTTAATAAAGAACTAAAAGAAACTAATTAATTATATTATTATAAAACTAGATTATGTAAATATATTATGTTTAAATAAATTGACGAATAATATTAAAGTAGATAAAGTGAAGACTATTATTAATAAGGTAAAAGAAGAGACTTATATTAGGTAGATAGATAATTTATTTTAAAATCTCTAGTAGTTTTTCCGTGTCTGCATAATTGAGTTTTGCCAAGTATTCCTGTACTAGTAAATTACACCTATTATAAGTTAAACTATAAATCTTTAACACTCTGTTAAACTGGTTATACAAGTAGGATCCTAAAAATAAATAAAATCGACTAGCAAAAGCACGTTTAGTCTGAGAGTTAGCACAAACCAAATCTTTTCTTCTCCTGTCTGAAGGTACTGGGTTAAAATAAAGTTCAGTGTGTTGGAATAAAACTACATTCAAAACAAATAACTGACGTACTGTTAGCACCTTACATGCCATATGAAGCTGGTGTGTAGGAAATCTAAATGGACGAAAAGTAGCAACCTTTAAAACTGCTCTTTGGGCGCGTTCAAGGTGCAGTAAATTGGATTTAGCGGCACCACCCCAGGACGTTATGCAGTAGGTAATAATAGATTGACACAAAGCCAAATAAACTTGTCTAAATAATTTAAAGTCGGCAATGTTACGTAATTTTTTTTTAATATATATTAGTTTACGCACTCTGGTGCATAATAAATCGATGTGTTTGCGGAAGTTCAGGTTTGTGTCAATCGTGACGCCTAGATATTTAATATGGTCGGCTTTAGCTAATGTGGGACAAGTGCATGCAATGTCAGCATAAGGTAAATTACAATTGTTATGCGCTTGAATGTTTAGGTTAGTAAGCGTTGGGTTAGTGTTTCTCATTTTAAATAATAGGTACTTTGTTATCTGTATTTAATGTTAAGAGATTTTTATGAAGCCAATTAGACACAGTATTAAAACCATTCTGTGCTACCTCATAGACCTCGGCCTTTGATTTAGATGCAAACAGTAGAGCTGTGTCATCCGCATATGAAACCATTTCACCCTTTTGGAGTGTCAAATTACACAGGTCATTTATGTAAATTAAAAACAAAGTAGGACCCAAAATACTGCCTTGTGGGATTCCATAATAGCTATTCTTAAGTTCCAAACTCATGGACTGACCTATGTTTACACTCTGATGGCGGTCGCTAAGGTAATCAGATAACAGTTGCAATTGTACTCCCCGTATTCCCAGCATTTCTAGCTTGTGCAAAAGCAAATTCCAAGAAATTGTGTCAAAAGCCTTGGCAAGGTCTAAAAATATCCCTATGGTGTGCATGCCGTTATCCAGGTTTGTGCTTATAAAATGTGTCAAGTGGTGAACAGCTTGGGTTGCTGATCTTTTAGGCCTAAAACCAAATTGATTATCAGAGAGTGATTTATTACTTTCAAGATATTTTACTAATCTACTGTTTATAATTTTCTCCAAAATCTTTGAGACGCCTGTTAAAACTGAAATTGGCCTGTAATTATTTACACAATTTTTGTCTCCAGCTTTAAACACAGGGGTGACTACGGCTTTTTTAAGTAATTTTGGAAATATTCCTTTTGTTAAACAGTTCCTTTTGTTAAATGTGAGTCAAGGGAGGGGCAATTACGTATTTAAATCTTTTGAGTACGCTATTAGGTATATCGTCACAACCTACGGCACAAATTTCCTTTAATCCATCTATTATACTTTCTACCTCATTAACATCAGTATCTAATAAGACAAAAGAGTTTCGTATTGCATATTTCTTAGCTTGGCTTTGAATGGAAAAACATCTATTAGATAATAAAGTTTTTTCTGCTAAGTTTTTTCCTACGTTAATGAAGAAGTTGTTAGCTTTATTTGCTGCTTCGGTAGGGCTTAGCTCAGATGTTAAAAGATCAAGCGCAGGTTCGGGATTTTTTGACCTAATAGTGTTAGATTTTATGTATTTCCATATAAGTTTACTGTTTTTACCTGCTTTCTGTAGTTGACTTTGATCATATTTGTTTTTTAGCTTTTTCAACAGATTATTACAGAAATTCCTATATCGTTTGTAAATAACTGATAGTAGTTCATTATCCGGTGCATTTTTCGATTTTTGGTGAAGTTTATCTCTATGTCTGATACATCGAACAAGTCCTGGCGTAATCCATGGTTTAATATTACTATACTTTCTAGGTATTACTTTAGTAAATGTATTTTTCCTTATCGTAGATTGTAACAAATCGAAAAAATATTGTAGTGAAATATTTGGATCATGTGAAACTGGGTCAAAATTAATACCGCGTAAGTCAGTTTCAAGACTCGTCATATTGAGTTTAAGTTTAGTATAGCTGCGCATGCAGTTATTTCTAGGTGAAGACATTTGTAATGTTAGTAAAACAGCTTGATGATCGTTAAGTGACGAATTAGTAACCAATGTTTTGGATGGACTTTGAAGATACAGAGAAGTTATTATTAGTGCTAAAGTAAATATTGTTTGTATTATTGTTATTTTTAATTAGTTAGTTAAGATACTATAATTTTATATACCTTTTTACATTTATGTACCAATAAGATTATTATGATATGTGATTATTTAATCAATTAATATTACCTCCAATCGCCTGAAACACAGGATTACCTAGTTCAGGCACAAATCATGTGTGAACTTGACATAGATTTAAGAAAAGCTGTATATAACGTTATAACTTATATTTTTGAATAAAATTTTATTATTATTATTTATTATTATTATTACCTATAAATCACGATACAATTCAATCTGTAAGAAAAATATAATGGAAACGTCCGTAACTATGTCCACACTATTACTAAAGATTAAAGTTGACACTTACCAAATATCTCCTAGGAGGGAATTATATTACAACTCACATACGAAATACTCCACGTATTACCAGTTTCACCTCGGGCACAGCACCTCACAGCTCACAAAACTAAACTATCTAGCTTAGACTACGTCGTCCTCTACGCTACTTAAGGTGGTCTATATCCCACTACGAGTATCAACATAATAAATAATGCTCGGTCCCTTACTGTCGTAATGGACACCACTTCTTGGCATTCCCTAAGTGTCCTAACTTAAATAGCCTGCACTCTGGCGTCTGTAGCCGCTAACCGTTCAAAACCAAGTTAAGCAACCGTCTCCACATTTTCGTTATAATCCTCATCTCCAAACATCACCACGCTCAGTGGCCAGCCCCTAAGTTTTTTGTAACATAGACCCAAAATGATTTTTGTCCAGTTTCTCAATTGTTTTAAGAGTTCGTTTGGGTATCAACTTAGGGCGGCCAAATGTGGCACTAGCATTGCGAATCAAGATTAGAAATCGGATAATTTATTCGTTCCTTTAGAATTTGTAGAAAACATTGCATCTTAACTCACGTAAAATATTGCCTTTCGACTAATGGCTGGCATAAGCACCAGCCATAAAATATAAACGGAATGGGTTTCTGAGAGGTTCACTATTGTTTTATAATTTTAAAGAAATGGGATATTTTGTTATTTATTAGGGTAACGTGTCGAGCGTCAGACCATACCATTGAGATTTAATGTCTTTCTAAGAGCCCGATATCGTGTGACAATTTTAAAACAAATATAATATTTTGCTATTAAATAGGAATACGTGACAAACAGTCACACTAGTTAATAGGCATGACGGCGCGCGATTATTTAGTCGATTTATTGTAACACTTTTTTAAAGTTGTAATTGATTATTTTTAATCTGTGGCTTAGAATTTACTTCTTTAGTGGTATTTTTAACTTAGAGCGGGTAACACCAAATGGGGTCGTGAGTGTCATGGCGGCGTTGGCGAGCACATTGTGTTGCGATCGTCACGCGGTGCACACGCACAAATCCATTGGCTCTAAATGCAAGTTTAACAATTATTGTGGTTAGACTTAATCAGTGATAATCATTGTCATCATTAAAGTTTATAGTTAAGTCTCGTTGCGATATTTGAAAGTAAATTAAGTGCGTTATTTTGCGAGTATTATTTTCCAAACACCTGCACGTACACGCCCATGATGAAGAACCAACAGATGACGGATCAGCAGCGACACGTGGTGTCCGCTCGAACATCCGTCAGGCAAAACACGTACCTAATCTTTATTTTGATTTATATTTTAAACTAGCTGACCCGCAGCCGTTGTCCTGCCCAAATTTTAATAATTCATACAAAAATTCTATAGACAAAAGAACGCTCAGTTTTTCCCGAATTTGAAAATATTCCGGAAAGCTTTTAATTTTTTTTCTTTCCATAAAATTCTAATTCGGCAGCCAAATCAGTCCAGTCGTTTTTGAGTGATGCGCTCTGCAACAAGCAGCATTTCATATTTATTTATATAGATAGAAGATAGATAACCACAATACCTATTCAGCCAAACTTTTAGTTGCTTACTTGCACCAACTAAAGAGTACCACCACGCGCGGCGCGCGGCGTGAGCTATTCTTTGTTCGTGCCAATCAGACGGATCGCTCTGAACAGAAGAAATGTCTTCATATTAACATGAAAATGAACTACCTATAGGTTTAAAATGTATGATATGCTTAAAATGTATGATATGGTTTTAACATTTTATTTGCGACTGGCACGCCGCAGATATTACAGACAATTATGTATGAGCCAATAAATGATGAGTGCGGAGATGGCGGTGACTGTAGTCTGCAAACACTGACGAATCTAGCCGATCTGCTTGAAAGTACACAGTTTTGAGTCGGGCTATAGAACATTAACGAAAATAAATCGAATGGCAATAAGTAATGACGAGGTTTCACCTGATGCTGAGGTCTGCATCGCATTTAGAACCGCGTCTATATGCACTGGACGCGCACGTCGTAACATTGCGCATCGGAACAAACACTCGTTGCTAGCGAGCACACTCACACATGATACATGATTGTATGCTGCACTTATAGCTCTAACTGAATTATTGAATTTTATTGCCAGCTCGGAACAGCGCATACTTACATTAAAAAGTTTTGAACTCAAAATAAATAATAGATTTATTTTGGTAGGTTACGGATAGAATATGGTATTCGCCTTGGAAATGGGGTTTTCAAATGGGTATAACGGGAGTAGCAAGACGTTTAACGAAGCCGAGAGTTACTGGTTCTTTCCGTCTTTGTGTTTTTTTTTTTGTTCCGGACTATACCCGGGTACCTTATGGTTGCAAAGATACTGAAGGTCAAAGTTCCAACTTATTTAAAAGTCTTTTTCACGAAAACAAGTATTAAATGTTATAACTTTAAATCCCCCCATGGCCCGACTCTTGTACCGTTGCTTGGACCCATGAGCACATTTTTTTGCGTGCGTAACGTTGTGCGCTGCCGTAAACAGCGATTTTTCACACCATAAATAAAAGTCGTTTCACAGCAATCATTTTTGCTCAATGTTATTTAGTTTGATGTACAGAATGCGTAGGTAGCGGCTATGTCATGGTTGTTTTTGCACCCTTTAGAGTCTAACCCACATTGTCTACAGTGTCGACAATGTGGCTTATGTAGAATTTGGGTTTGTTTAAAAATAATACTTGCTAGGTTTTATAAAACGGAAACTATGCCAGAAAGCCTATTATACTGTGAAAGACTATATTGAGGACAAAAAGGCTTGGGATTGAGCTGCTCCAATAAATTTACACGGTGAATGTTGATTTTAATTTGCTAGCTATTTTAGACATGAATATTTACTATAAAAAGTATTAAATTATTTTCATTATTGAGAATATGAGGACTATGTGGGTCATTGTTTCAGTTATATTCTTGATCTGGCAGTTTAAGTAGTTTATGCGGCCTACCCAAATGTCCTTTCTTTGGTATTGTTCGTCGAATCGTTGAGCTCCTTAAGTTCTGAGTTGAGCTGCACGGTTACTGACAAATGCGTGCACTCACTGGACAGGTCCACTTAATCTGTGTGGTTCTTTCCTCAAAAGACCATTTCAGACACCAATCTACATGGTTCTCAAACATTATGTCCGATTTTTTATATACACATTGACATTGTTGAATTTTATATACACAATGACATTAGTATTTACTTGTAAAGTATTATGTTATTTTAATTATTGTGAATGTGAGGATTATGTGGGTCATTGCTTTTTTTTCCCAGTTAATTTTAATCATGATCTGGCAGATTGAGTAATTTATGTGGCCTACCCAAATGTCCTTTCTTTGGTATTGTTCGCCGAATCGTTGAGCTCCTTAAGTCCTGACTTCCTGAGTTGAGCTGCACGATTACTGACAAATGCGTGCACTGACTGGACAGGTCCACTCAATCTGTGTGGTTCTTTCCTCAAAAGACCATTTGAGATACCAATCTACATCGTCTTCACATGATCTGACCAAGATTATGTCTGGGCTTTAAAAGAGACTGTGACCTCTGAGTTTGTTTCGGCCTTTCTTCTCAGAGTAGTCAGATAGGAAACGCCGACCTCATCTAGTTTAAAAATATGATTGACGTGTAAAAGTGTTTGTACAAACCTACTTACAGAAATAAAATCATTTATCATTTATCATAACAACAATGTTTTTCTTTCGATACTGCAAAGAAAAGCCCTGTTCAGAAAACAAATATCTCATTTATGATGATCCGCGCCTCACCGCTACCGAAGAGCTGGGAGCCTAGAGCCGGGAGGAGAGAGCCCAGGAGCCGTGAGCCGGGCCGCTGGGAGCTAATAAGCACTGATACGTTCGCAGTCGTAACCTGGGATTACTTCCGGGGGCCGCGGTGAGTCGCGCGCGCTCGTGCGTCTTCGTGCGCCGTCGTGCGTGTTCGCTGCGGTTCGCGGCAACAGCTAGGATGCGCCCCATGGCCGCAGTTATACGAGCAAAGGTCATTGAAATGTACCACGACTGAATCTTCATGATATTAAAAAGATTGGGTTGCATATATAATGGTTGTATCGTTTTAGACAGACAAATGTAAGTAGTTAAAACGCGTGCGTGTGTTGGTCATTGCTGCGCTGCTGTTCACCCACACAGAGAACACACCATTTGCACAGAAACGTTTTGAACTCGGAATAATACTCGAGTAGTGTGTGACGTGTTCCTGTGGGCGTGTCGCTGTGACCTGTGCCTGGTGCCGCTCGTTGTTTGTTTGTCACACAATGTACGCACAGGTACAGGCTATGACTAAGCTGAACGTATAAGTATGCTACACTAGGTCGGGTAATGGTCGCTCGAGGTGACGTCACTACCGTGAGTGATGCACGACAACATTTCGACGACGACACACGCGCCCACTCACTTCACTCGCTGCACTTGCTTTACTCATTAGTTATCACATTCACTACACTGTGTGTTACATAATTTAATTAATAATTAGTATGCTTGATTTGTGAGATAATGCTGAAAGAAACCTATTCTTTTTCTGTTGCAACTAGGTTCGCGATAATTTGATTCAGTTAATAAACGGTATAATCCATTTAACTTATTACTTAAGTACATGTTAATTTATTAACAAAATCTATTTAAACTTTTAAACTCCGTAAATCGTTACCCAACAAAGAGACTATTCTTCAAAAAACAATATTTTTTAATTAGAAAGCTCTTATCTATGAAGCCTTTGTCTTGAACCTTTCACAAAAATGAGTCGCTTTGTAGATAGCTTATCTACGTGTTCAAAGATTTTGTGTAAAAGGGTAATTTTGACGGGCGTGGCCCTCCCCTCTGTCTCCCCCGGCAGCTCATTGGAACACTCTTAGCGCCGCTCGTGAAGACTGTTGAAACTTTAAGCTGATGAACTTGTGCCAGCGGAGCGTTAATTGTAATAAATTGAAATACATTGTACGTACTGCGGAATGTTTCATCAAGTTTTTTATTTGCATAAACGTTGCACGTGGTGCTTGGTGGATAAAAGGATAGCGTCAGTTTACAATGGAAATATGCGAAAACGATTCGATATACCCCTGCCGCGCACGTAGCATTTCATTACAATCTGTGTAGCTGTCTCGTAGTATTGCCGAAGCAATCTCGTAGCACTGCATAGCTGAACGTAGCAGTCTCGTAGCCATCGTAGCAATTCGTAGCCGATTGTAGGAGTCGCTTATGGCTGATTTATTTATTTACATTTACTTTAGTTAAGTAGCGAGTAAAGTTCAAATAAGAATAGTTGTGTCATAAGACAGCTTTTCAAGGAACAAGGTCAAGGAAGTTAACTAGCTTGTTAACTAATGCAAATTTAAATCAGCCTTTAGAGCGAAGATATTGTGAGCGTTGTATACCACAGCAGTGAGCAGTCACAGTCCGCAAATTTCTGCGTTAAACAAGCACGCGGGCTTCACTCCCGACACTAAACTAGCACGCGGGCTTCACTGCCGGCACTAAACAAGCACGCGGGCTTCACTCCCGACACTAAACAAGCATGCGGGATTCACTCCCGACACTAAACAAGCACGCGGGCTTCACTGCCGGCACTAAACAAGCACGTGGTCTTCACTCCCGACATTGAACAAGCATGCGGTCTTCTCTCCCGATACTAAATAAGCACGTGGGCTTCACTCTCGACACTAAACAAGCACGTGGGTTTCACTCCCGACACTAAACAAGCACGCGGGCTTCACTGCCGTCACTAAACAAGCACGCGGGCTTCACATTCGACAACAAACAAGCACGCGGGATTCACTGCTGTCACTAAACAAGCATGAGGGCTTCACTGGCGACACTAAACAAGCACGCGAGCTTCACTGCCGACATTAAACAAGCACGCGGGCTTCTCTCCCGACACTTAACAATTTTGTGAAAAATCAATGCATTTAAACCAAACATCAAATAAGTAAGTTTTTAGGAGTCAGAGTATTAAAATTATTGTGACCTAGTTATAAGCGTTATATGCTCTTGGACTTTGAATCAAATTGTAATGTGATGATTGTTTTTGGTGAAATAAAGAATATTATTATTATTACAACAAGCTTTTACGAACTCTTAATATTTTGTTTGTTGTAACTTTAATGAACCCGCATTTGTACAAAAGTTAGCGCGGCGAACTCGCAATTCAAAGAATGTTAATACAATCATGTACTGCACTTAAAGGCTGTCGCTCGAACTCAAGCTGGTATTGTTTCCAAAAACTATGAAATCTCTTCCATTTGTTTAATCCGGCGGCAACTTCCCAACACGTGGTGCGGGGTGTGTG
This sequence comes from Griposia aprilina, assembly GCA_916610205.1. NCBI lineage: Eukaryota > Metazoa > Arthropoda > Insecta > Lepidoptera > Noctuidae > Griposia > Griposia aprilina. Next base: position 25,525,636 of record OU744290.1, on the reverse strand, counting down.
TGGGGGGGGTGCGCGCATTTTTGAACAAGTGCAGACGAGCTTGGTGTGCAGTTGTTCGCGGGACCGACGGCTGCTGTTGCTACTTCAGTTGCTCACAGTTATCATTTCTTTTTAACCGACTTCCAAAAAGGAGGAGGTTATTATGTTCCGCTGTATGTATATTTTTGTTTTTTTACTGTATGTTCACCGATTTCTTCGTCAATTGCGGACCGATTATGAAAATTCTTTTTTTTGTTTGAAAGGGTATGCTTTCGAGGTGGTCCCATTGTCACTAAGTCAGAATCTGATGACGGGATCTCATGAAAATCGAGAAAAATCCTCAAATTTTATATGCACACCTATTGCGATTTGGATATATTTTTATACTAACTCGTGCATTTGCTCTCGGAAAGCACTATTCATTGAAATGGAACTTATGATGAAGACCAGAGGTGGCCACCGGAACTACTCAATAATAAGCATTTCACGATTTCACGGGTTGCGATTCGATTACTTTAATATGGTTGCTAAACAATTTATGCTCGTTCACCATCAGCTCCAGTTCTTCTGGTTTTTATCAGGAGAACTCCTCAACAATTAACGTCCCTGCATCAGGAAAAGCAATATTTTGTAAAAGGTTATGAGCAGTTGACAATAGGTTGTAACTTAGACAAATTAATAACTGACCCGTTACAAAGTGAAAAATAACTTAATTTCGGAAGTCGGTGGCAAAAAACTAAAATTCAGATCCAACGACACCGACTTCCGAAATTAAAGTTATTTTTCACTTTGTAGTGTTTTTTTTCAGAAGTCGCTTGTTTTTTTGTAAAAAGTTTTTATGTTGTACTAAGTAGCTCAATGATTCACAATGCGAAACCTAAACGTGAGCCCCCGAGATCAGTTCCCAAATATCTGTCTAAGAAACATAAAACAGCACGTAGCAGACAATGACATTATGCTTAGGTGGAAATCCGAGGAAGCGCGGGACTAATGACACATTACCAGAGGTATCGTCCCGCGCAGCTAATTTATGCAAAATCTTTCTTGTAATTGAGCAGAAAAAGCGAAGCGAGCAACAAAGTTAGCAACATTAAACTAACCTGAGCGGTGCGCGCTGTGCCAACGCCTGGGTGTCTTTGCAACTTAATTATATCGACCAGCGATAATATGTATTGAGATTTACTATGTCACTTTTTTTTCCTCTAGCTTACTTCAGGTACATGTATGGTTTTTGTTGAAATTTACCTCGCATTGCCAGTCACTCAGTCATTTTATCGAATTGAATCATATACCTGTTATGTTTTGTTGAGAAGTTGTGACGAGTATCAACAATATATACAAAGATGTAAAAGGGGCGCAAATGAGACTACAGAAGCACTGGTGATCTTTAGGATTGCATAATTGTTGCTGAACTTTCAACAGAAAGGTTAATTATAGGAGAACACGTGACCTTCACTCATTACACTTCGGAGCCAAGTGTAACAATACGCCTTTATCCTGTGTTTGTGGTACTACAGTTGGGATAAAATTGGATGTCGTTTCATTGAACACAAGAGTCAGTTTGATATTTACTTATTCTAATAATGTTCAAAGCTTATGTTTGACCGGTATCAGGCTCTCCTCGCCATGCTAGCGCGTATGGAGTCCCGCGTGTGGACAGTCAACGCTCAATGTTGTTCCTTTATCTAAAGTACATACATCTTTTATGGGGTACTGTGTTAAATATTACAACAAAATACCTTGTGATATATTGCAATTAAATGAAAGAAAAATTAAAACTCATATTAAAAGTACACTTTGTAAACAAGCTTATTACAAATTAAAGGTTTATATCCTAGATAAGAATGCTTCGAAACATGCTGGTCCTGCTCCATAGGATAATCTAGAGTCTAGACAAAATCAAACTGGTTGCTAATTTAATTGTTTAATTTATATATTTATGACATTGTTTTTTACATTATGTAACTACTTTAACTCACACACTAAATTATTACTTGTGAAATTTTGGAAAAATCATTTACTTATATGCGAGCTACTAATATGTGAGCACCATGTATCTATCTCTTAATTAATTTACCTGTCATGCGTTATATTTAATAATTTTTACCTATTGTGGTATAGTAATTTAATTCTAGGTGCATCGTCTTCACATATAATTAATGTATACATAATATTGTAAAACATTTTAAAAAGAGTAACGGTGGAGTTTCTTGCCCATTTTTCTCCATACGAAACTACCTTTTGGAAGGGGCGACTAGAATCAATTCTATTTTTTTTTGTAAATTTTGACTTTCAAAAGTGCCTTTTATGTGCCTATTTGAAATAAATGATTTGACTTTGACTTTTCTCATAGATTTGTTATGTATGTACTGCTGTAGGTACACTGAGCTGTGTTCCTGGCCAGCTGCCATGATGTGCAGTTATAGCGCACATAGCAGCATGACCACTGCTCCTCAATGTGGGCGCTTAGAGGTAATCTGTTAATGTTAAGTACCCTACACAACGCCATATGAACAGTATAGCCAGCTCTTATACTATCGGTATACCAGACCTTGATCCCTCAGATTCTTTGAATACGTCTCATGTTATAATGTCGGTCAACATTAATAGTCGAGCATCTACTAACTTGAGCGATAACCCAAAGACTAACAAGCATTACTCGTACAAGCCACGGCAGTTGATTTAGCAATATAAATAGCTCGGCGAGTGTTTGACTTGCTTCATCATAAAGGATCGTCGCCCCCCCCCCCCCCCCCCCCAGTTACCCCCACCACTCGGCCGCAGATTAGCGTGATTGTAAATGTTAGCGATTCGCTCGCAAAACACTTAACCGAAACGACTTCAACTTACAAATACTTCACAAAAAAATCTGCTATGTTTGAAGGAACTTTGAGAATGCATTGTGTAACTTTAACATTACGTGTTGAAAATGTCGCCGACGATAAACGTGACAGCGAGATGTATTTTTCAAGAAGCGAGGTAGTCAATGAATGACATTCGTATTATTTGATTCTCCCTCTAGTTACTAGTACGTAGTATGTATATTATTTAGGTCAGCGCGACAACATAAATCGTTGAAGTAATAGGAGGCGAGTGGATCGGCTGCGGTTCGATCAGACATGTGCCCATTACGCGGAGTTCCCGAGCTTAAATCCGCCGCCGCGGTCAGCAGAAATATGACCAGCGCAAGCCGAGCCACCGCTCCGCCGCGTCCGGAGCACACTGGGGGTCAGGCTCGCTGGCTGCGAGCGAACTTTATGAGCGGCGGGATAAGCTGCCACTGTATCAGCTCATTGGACGTTAATTAAAGTTTCTCGTTTTATTTGGTGTGGTACAATCGTGTCGATGACAACTACCAGTTAGTCACCCCCCCCCCCCCCTGCACAGCTCGGCACAGCTTCGAGCGAGAACATTAATAAAATAAAGTGACAGAGGGAAGGATTTACGAGAGCGCGCGATATTAATTAAAAGTTTACGTGTTGTTGGCGACATTCTATTATTTTCATTATTCAGCAATTATTACGTGGAGCGCGCGCGAGTACGGTTGTTTAAAGGTTTTGATTACGAGCCGTGTTCGAATGTCAGCACTTTCGCAGAGTCAGCCAATAGCAAAGAATAATAGATTTTTAATTTAATTGAAGTTAGTAATAATGAACGTATTGACTTTAGGTCACAGTTTAAGAATTAGGTACTTGTAGTAGTTAGACATGGAACAAGAGTGACTCGGATCGGATGCAGCGCGCGGTCGCCCTTACACTGCCTACCTACTTATGTTTAGTAGCGAAGTGAAGCGCGGTGTGATGCTTGTGCTGCTAGTCTCACCGCTGCCGCGCGGCACTGACAACATTACGTGGTAAACGAAATATAAGCAACGATGACCTAGCGAGTCATTCTACGTCAAAGTTTCCATCATTTGTAAGAAGACTGTGTGTTGGCCGTCATGTATAATTGGTATCTATGTATATGTAGATAGCACATACATACTATGTATGCAGAAGGTAAGTAGTCAAATCGACTTATATTCGAGCGGCATCACAAACAGTTCGGGTGCTGGCCCCTATCTTAATTAAATGATAAATGATTTTATTTCTGTAAGTAGGTTTGTAATTTATTTAAATAGGTTTGTAATTCTAAATGAATATCATTACAAGGCGGGCGCGGCGCCGCCGGTGCGGTACAGACTCGGTGCGGTGCGGTATGGATGCTGCACATCGCATCGGTGCATCGGTGCGGCGCTGAGCGCGCTGCGCCTGCACGAGTGATGCCTTTATACCATAACAGCGAAACTACTCGAGAAGGTACACTTTCCACCAACAATGAAAACAAGCAATTGTGCTTTTTATGAAAATAAACGACTACAAAATGAAAAGACCTTACGATTGGCAAGCGTTTTGTAATACAACGGTCTGTGTTCAGAGGTGTTGTTTTCAAGTATTCTTGTGACTGAACTTCTTTCGTTCTTCTGTGGCCTTTATCCCGTATTCATATCAATGGCTGTATATTTGTGCAGCCCGCGACCAGCTCGCCGTGACCCCGGGCGTGGCGCGGGGCACGCGGGGTCAGCAGGTGCCCAACGTTATGTTCGGATCACTCGGCAGCGCTGGCGTCACCAGGTGACAGTTTGTGTTTGTCTGGCGTCACCAGGTGACAGTTTGTGTTTGTCTGGCGTCACCAGGTGAGAGTTGTGTTTGTCTGGCGTCACCAGGTGAGAGTTGTGTTTGTCTGGCGTCACCAGGTGAGAGTTGTGTTTGTCTGGCGTCACCAGGTGACAGTTTGTGTTTGTCTGGCGTCACCAGGTGAGAGTTGTGTTTGTCTGGCGTCACCAGGTGAGAGTTGTGTTTGTCTGGCGCTGTTTTATTTAGTGCTCAGGAGAGAAGCAGATATTTCGTGACGAAGATAAACCTTGTTAATACCGTTCACAGTTGTATAGTAACTTTTAAGATATGTTAGTACGTACATTTTACTCATTTCTAAGTTAGTCTTGTACACGGTACACAGTTTCTTCTCCTAAAATTGTTTGTCCGAAAATCATTATCCACGTTTGCTATACACTTAAGTAACCATAATGTTCAAAAAATCGAAATGTTGTTTTACATAATTATCTTTACTTCTAAAACTATTTTGTCATAATATCGAGTACTATAATAATTGAATCTCCTAATTTTGCATGAAATTAAGTCATATGTCCTAAGTATTGGTGTATTATTCCGAATGTTCATTTATAATAAAATTGTTAGTCCTAAAATATTTGCTAAAAATGAGGTTTTAGTGACAGATACGAATCGCTGTAAATCCGACTCCACGCAGTCTTGTCTGCTCTACCCCTAGAGCGTAATTTAGAATTGCGTAGGCGCGGAGGGGCGAGGCGGCCCGCAAGTTGAGGTGGTTGTAGCGCTCGCCGCCGCGCGCCGCGGCTGCGTTAAACCATCTGTGACGATAAGCTCGCGTGGGACCGCCGCCGGAGCCCCGCAGCGCCGGAGCCGTGACAGAAACCAGCCTGCTGCACATTGCATGCTCGCTTGCATGCTGCATGCTTGCTGCATGCATGGTGTATGCTTGTTTGCTTGCTTCTTATAGGGAAATAAAAACCACATGTTCACAATCAACTGTTTTATTGAGTGATAATACATGCAACGCCGGAGCCGTGACCAGAACCATATTGCTGTTGCATCTTTACTATTTATGTATTGTGTCAGTTGGATTTGGTAAAATAATAAACAATTGTAATAAAAAATGGTGTGCGTGTCAATGGCGCGGAAACGTCGATATAAAAAAAAAACTGTGTCAAGATTTTGTAAAAAATTGTAAAAGTTTATTCCCAAAACCAAAAATTTGTCAAAGTTATGATCGAGTTTTTTTTTTTTTCATTTCATTTATAATGGTTGCCAAAATTCATACCAATTTTCAACTCTATGCGAATTATTGTAAGCCCTAGCTTACCCCTATTTTTTGAGCTAACTTGACCGGACTACATGGAGAAGAACAGGCAAGAAACTACACGGAGACTCTTTTAAATCAAAATATGGTTACAAAATATTGGTTACATCATTCATGTTGAAATTATGCATGTGAGAACGGTGCAGAACGTTAAAAGCGTCCGTAATAAAAATATTAAACATATCAAATATTAAATTAAATTAAAATAAGCCGTGGCAGCTAAGAGATGACCAGTTCCTACTTACGGCGCACTTACGCGAACATCACGCGTGGATTAGCATCATTTAGCTCAACAATTTTGAAGGGAGCTAAATGATCTAACACATGCACCATCTTCAGCGAGATATTAGAGTGAGTATGACATACTCTCAGCCGCCACGGCACATTCAAGTCAATGAAAGACGTACTCAGGAAATGGTAGCTTTATAGTATGTACATAGTACTCACACGTGTTATGTAATTATACAATACTAAAAGTTTGAATTTATACAATAAAAAGATAGTTTATAAAATCTTCAGCAGTTCCAACAGTATTTTTAAATGCTTGTCGTAATGGGAGACTGATGCTTAATGCTGTTTTCTACGAGTTTCTATTGTCAGGGATCGGGTTGTCAGGGAAGACACTTGTGTACGCGAAAGTGATACGTAGCAGTAAGATGGACAATTATAATTTATAGGCTAAAAGTCATACATGAATTAACACACTAAGTTTTAGTTACGTCTAAATGTAAGAAGAGGTGTTCACGAGTTCACTGGGCTCAGAACGTCGGAAAATACATCCGTGAGAGCTAATAGTTTGTCTCCTAGCAACCATATGGTTCACTTGTCAAAAATAGAATGTCCAAAATCCAAACCCTTTCAAAGTCTAAATTCTTTGAGCCAGGCGCCCACCGTCCTGCCCGTCGGCCCATGACCATGTTCAGCAGCAAAACTTTGAGCCAGGCGCCCACCGTCCTGCCCGTCGGCCCATGACCATGTTCAGCAGCAAAACTTTGAGCCAGGCGCCCACCGTCCTGCCCGTCGGCCCATGACCATGTTCAGCAGCTAAACAAATGCATGCCCGCCTCTGCCTACACGTCTGTCTAAGTATTTCTAAATACTACAATTTACAAAAACACCATGAGAGGTAATAAAGATGTTAGATTTATGACTAGTTTATGAAGTGCTGTTGGAAAGGAACAAATTATCGTTTCATGTGTAGTTTGTTGTCCAAATGACTACTCCAGTTTAACTTACTGTCTAGAATGAACCCGAGGTACTTGACTTCGTTGGCCAACTGGAGTTCTGTATTGAACAATTTTGGTAGGCGGAAAGGGCCTAATGCTTTTTTTGGGTAAACATGACTAGGTCAGTTTTAGTGGGGTTCACTGATAGGTCAAAGTCCCTGCACCATCTCTCTACGATACGTAGCGCTTGCTGAGTGTGGTTGCAGATCGTACCCGCCACCTTCCCCGAAACAAGGATTGCGAGGTCGTCTGCATAGCCTATTGTGTAATAGCGGTTGTCGTTGAGTTTGGTGATCTGTAATAACTTGTTATGGTATTATTCGTGCAAAAAGTGTGTTTAGATATTAAGGGAATAATATTGTTATGTTCATTACGGGACCATTGAAATTATCGAATTATTATTATTATTGAATTATTATTATTGATTATTGTTTGTGTATTTAAATACACAGAAAACATTATTAAAAATAAATTATAAGATGTAATTTATGCTCTAAACTCCGATTACGCAATAAAAAACTGCCGTAGTACCATATTATACGATGGGGAGGGCGAATATAAGTTTAGTTCTCAAGCCTTTAAAATAGAATAGACTAGAATACTCTTTATTATGTACACCATAAAATACATATACCGGATGATTTTTTTTACCGTCTGGACAAAAATATGGTGTGTTGCGTAAATAGAATAGAACCCATGTACGCTTATATTTACCTCGTACCATTGATTTAAAAAAGTTCGGAATATCCTTAAAATACATGAAAAATAATACATCCTACGGCACTCGCTTAACACTAATAATAGCCAAAATAGGTAATAGTAAACAGCGTACGCCGAGATTGCGCATGAATGGAACATGATGGAAGAGTGAGCGAGACGCTAGCATTAAATTTCGCTCTACATCTTTGCGGCTGCGCACAGGACGATACAGCCTGATCCTTACACACCCACGCATATATTTGCGTGTACCTACATACGTCACCGTGCTATACGAGTATTTAGTTGTAGTAGGCAAATAATTTGTTTACACTCAGTGTTCAGGTCACGAAACCGTAAACTAAATAAACTACGTCTCGTAAGTTCGGTAAAGTTTTGATAGAAATGTAAACAAACCTGTTGATGTTAAATTCATAGAAGAATGACTCAGTAAACATTCATCTGTATTTCGAAGGTTTTAACTTGATGTGTAATGAAAAATTAATAGTAATAATAATTATTTTAATCTGAAACTATTGAAACAGATGCGTAGTAGACTCCTCCTCCGGTGTCGCTGGAAATATTCCAGGATGGCGTCTTCGACGTGTATGGACAAGGGTGGCCCGAGTCTGCCTCTGGCATGACCGGGAAGCTGAAACTGACCATGGTCAAGTAACCGCTGATAAATCCGGAGTATCAAGTCTGTGCTGGGGAACCTGGGAGCAGGGATACCGTTCCGTCTAAGAGATTGTAGGTGTTGCTCGTCGGCGTAAATTCGCCTCGCACTACTTAAATTTTCACCAGACAAGAAATAATACCTCATCATGGCAAGGTACTCTACGTTGGAATATTCGTACGTCACTATCAAAACAATCACTGGGTGGACGAAGCACACGCGGAAACGTAAAAAACAGCGATCGACGTCACACTATGCCTAATCACAGATGACTGGAGGGCAGTGGAGGGAACGCGGGACGCGGTACTCGGGACGAAAGGCGCGCGCGCGGGTGTGCGTGCGCATGCGGTGACATGTGAGCGGTGCGCCTGCAAAAAGATATGAAGTATTTACCTATCGGCCGGCTTCAATCAAAGGATTGAATGTCGCTACGAATTCATTGATAATTTCTGCACGTAGAGTAGTGTGACTATAAGTTGTTTTTTTACATATTTTTCCGTTTTTTTTGTTTTTTTTTCGTCTTTATTGTTTTTTTGTTTTGATATGAAAAACTTACTACAAATAAGTAATAGTATTTATTGATAGGCCAATTTCATGTTAGGTTTTTTTTTTTTAACTGAAGAGATTTCTGTGCCATAAGCTTCTACTCCGTTCACCTATTATACCCTATTTTTTTCCAGACGGTATAAAAAATCATCCGGTATAAATGTAATTTTTTTACATAGGGTGACACAATGGGCGGTCTTATTGCTGAAAGTGATCTTTTACAGACAACCTTTGGATGGGTTAAAGGGAGAAGGAGAGATAACAGTCAGTGGTGTACCATTTACATAATTATACAATAAATACATACATACATAAAATATAATTAAAGATTTAGGTGTACTCTTTGATTCAAAGTTACAATTTGATGCACACGTTTATCACGTCACAGCGAAGGGTTGTCAACTCTGTGGCTTTGTAAGGCGGACCTGCAACACATGAAACCATCTACATTCTTATTACTGTATAAAGCACTTATTAGATCTCAACTGGAATATGCCACTTGTGTTTGGAACCTCATCTACAATAAATAAAGTGACCAATTGGAATCAGTGCAACGTAAATATCTTAGGTTTCTTAACCATAAATTATTTAAGAGGTGGTCATCATATCACACTCTTCTAGATAAATTTTCCCTGTCAACGCTTAAAGTAAGGAGACTGTATCATAATCAATCGTTCCTATACAAGATTTGTCACAGTCAATTTGATTGTAGTAACCTAATAAACCAAATATACCATCGTATACCTAGTCGTCCCCAACGTATTCGTGATACTTATACTCACAGTCTATTGGCGCCGAAACGGTGCAGAACCAACGCTGGAGAACGAGCGGCTTTACGTCGACTAATGAAAAGTTACAACGATAATTTTGCCGATATTGACATATTTGCATTGCCACTCACACGGTTGTTTAAAACCAATATTTTCTAAAAAACCTTTTAGATTCCAATATAGCTTTAGTACTTATATTCACACATCTAGTTGGTCACCATTGAGGTAATATACTAACGTACAGTACATATTACCTCAATGTTTGTCACATGTTTTTTTCACACGACACATTAAAAATAAAACCAAGTTTGAAAACTATTGTAAATTGTATAAAAAAGTTATAAACCTGACACAAAAGGCTCAAAACAATTACAAAATAACGAAAGCCAAAAACATGGCAAAAACTACCTGGCAAATCATAAACCAGAAAAAACACAATATTCCCAGCCAGCGCATTGATAAAATTAAATTTAGTAATAAAATTATAACAAATCCAAAGAACATTTGTAATGCATTTAATAACTACTTTGTTGATAAAATACAGCCCAATTTAATGGACGGCAGCCAATCTAAAGCAAGTAGGAAAATAGGCAGAAGAAGGCAGTCAATGTTCATGGCACCAAGCATACCAGAAGATATATATAAAATAATAATGTCACTGAAAAATACAAATAGCGTAGGCTACGATGGCCTCTCTACAAGTATTTTTAAATCTGTAGCTAATGAGATACGTGTACACTTAAGTTACATACTTAATCTTAGTATAAGTGCTGGCATATATCTAGACGCTTTAAAAACATCCATTATAAAACCTATATTTAAGAGGGAAAATAGAGAGTTAATGGAAAATTATAGGCCAATCTCATTGATTCCGATTATATCAAAAAAAATTGAGAAGTTTATTTACAAAGAGCTATACAAATACTTAGAAAAAAAACAATATTTTGTGTGAACAACAAAAAGGATTTAGACCCAGCAGAACAATAAATATGGCGATTTTTGATTTTATGCAGAATGTCATTAATAATGTTGATAAACGAAACCCAGTCTGCGCCATTTTCTGTGACATCACGCAGGCGTTTGATTGTGTCCACCATCCTACACTTCTGAAGAAACTCGAAGCTTATGGTATAAGGGGTAATGTTCTAGACCTGTTTCAGTCTTATTTACATAATAGACGACAAATAACTGAAATTAATAGAATCAATTTAACTAATAAAGAAGAGGAAACGTTTAGATCAGACGAGCGAATAGTTAGTTACGGGGTACCGCAGGGGAGTGTGGTGGGTCCATTGCTATTTATATAATATATTAATGACTTACCGGAATCTATTGACCAACCATTGACCGTATTCGCAGATGACAGTACCATGACAATACCTTCGAAAGGTGTAGATACATACGAAAGTGACATAAATATTTCTTTAAAATCAATAATAAAATGGTTAGACGACAAAACAAAGATAATGCATTTTAACCAACGCATGCCAGATAAGAGCAATCTGCATGTACAGTATAATAATGACACAGTTAATGATGTACAAAGTACTAAATTTCTAGGGCTAGAAATAGACAGAAAACTTAATTGGAAACAACACATAGAGTCACTTTGCAAAAAACTAAGCACATCCGCTTACGCGTTACATATTTTGTCGTCTATTGTAAATCTGGACGCGCTGCTGACTGCATACTATGGTTTAGTTGAATGCCACCTACGATACGGTGTTATCTTTTGGGGCAACTCCACTGAAAGAGAATCTGCATTCAAAGCACAGAAAAGATGCATACGGTTCATTTTAAAACTGCAAACAACTGATAGCTGCGTGCCATATTTTAAACAGAATAAAATATTAACTTTACCATGCATATATATTTTAGAAATGGCAGTGTTTGTAAAGTTGAATCCTGATCGTTTTGACTGCATAGGTGACTTATTTCCACGAAATAGGCGTGATAATAGTAGGCTATGTCTCCCTAGTGCTAGAACGACTTTAATGCGCAAAAGTGTCTGCTACATGGCGCCAGTCATTTATAATAAATTACCGAAGAGTTGGAAAGAATTAAACTTGACGTTATTTAAAAGGAAACTTCGATTTTTTTTAGTAGACAAAGCGTATTATAGTGTGACGGAATTTTTAATCGATAAAGGAATTTCTTGATGACTTCTAAAATTAATTGAAAATATGACATTTAATTTATATTTAATTTAATTTTAATTTAATTCTAATATAAAATAAGTTGACTGTTGTGTATAATGTAAATTACTATAGAAGCACTTCAAAATTAAATTTTAATTACAGTTATTCAACCTTTATTATGGAAATTGTATAACTTTATTATAATGTTCTTAGTATCACTCGTGTATCTGTACTTTTGCATGCCTTCTGGTGAAATATGGCTGTTGCTAATTATGTTTTATGTCACCGTGTTTTGTACCCATATTTGCGAAATAAATATCTTATCTTATCTTATCTTATTAATTAATAATAATAGACAACACATTGTTTGCTAACTTTGCTTAGACCTATTACGAGTCGTTTACTCTCGATTTAAACATTAACAGTAGGATTAAAATAAAATGCGATCTCAAATTCAGTGTCTTTTCATTTATATCGACTAGACAGAAGTACAGTCCTACCAACTTATCTGTGAACTGAAAGAGGATGGCACCGTCGATTCAGGGTTGCTAATTAATATATGGTGCCCAAACTCGAGTAAGTTTTCTAGAAGGAAATTTCACATTAGACATAATCGTTTAATAAGAATTACAGTTTTTACAAATTAAAAACAATGATACCTATATAAAAATAATAAAATAAATAAAAAGAATTTGATAATTTACAGTTACGCAGGTACGCTAACAGTTTAGTCTCTCAGCAATAACACTGGCTTTATCTAAAAAGTAATCCAATGAAGTGAAAATTCAGCAGATAAAATGTTCCACGGGGGGGACACAACTTTCATTTAATGCGAAGTTAAGTAGGTACACCACCCTGCAAGAGGTACCTGGATGTCTAGCATTTAGTTATGACCGTACCTAACCCCTAACACCAGATTTGACTAATTATAATTAGCAGTGGTACCTAGTGGTAGTGTAGTGTAATAAACCAAAAACAAATTGCTTCACAATAATTTATTGAAAACCAGGTTTACAGTAATTGTGATCTTTAGATGAACCTGCATACACAACTTCATCCTGGTTGTGAGGCCATACTCCGCTTATTTCCGTACCACTATCATCATTATCACTATCGCTTTCGGTTTCAGTGTCACTTACCACTTCTATAATAAAAGGTTTATCTAAATACAAATCATGTTTTAAGTATTCTCCTTCTAACCTGCGAACGTGTTTACAATGCTGTGCCCACTCATGAACTGTAATAGCGTCAAAAAATTCTCTAACTAGGCGGGGAATTTCAGCATTTGTGTGCTCAATATTTACATTAGCAACTTTTCTTGTCAGTGTGCTCCATATGAGTTCAATGGGATTGAGATCACAGTGATAAATAAGGTGGTAAATATAAGCATTCTTGTCTATTGTCTTCTATTTTTTTTTCAATCTGATACACAGGTTCAAGCTTGTTTCTCTTAATTATTTCTAAAAGCTGCGGTTTAGTCAAATTCTCTCTGTAGTCAATTTTATTTTGGGTCAACCATAATTGCATATCTTTTTTTAAGGAATTCGTATTTGGGACTTTATACACACAAATACGGTGATAAGGAGCATTATCCATCACTATTATGGATGGCTCTCGTAAATTAGGCATAAGTTTTTCAATAACCCACTTTTTAAAGTTGGTACTATTCATCTCGTCATGATAATCACCACTTTTTGTGTTTGATTTAAACACAAGTAGTGCATTTGTAACAAATCCAGTATCTCCTCCCGCATGAACAATAATATATTTTTGCCCTTTCGATACAGGCTCCAATACTCCTTCTTCACCCTCTCCTTGCCAACATTTACCCGATGTATGCGAAGAGTGAAAATAGGTCTCATCTAAATAAATTATGGGCCGGGGCTGGGGAGATTTATTATTTTTATCCACTGAATGTAAGTAAGTACTTAGCTCTCCAAGCTGATATTTCATTACGCTCCATAAGAACCTTCCGATTGGATTGAGATTTTTTAAAACGAAATCCCACCTTGTGAAGCAGCTTTCGCAGACTCTCTCGCTGTCCTGTGTAATTTATATCTGTCTTTAAGACCTCTAGAAGATTTTTAACAGTAGGGACCTCTTTTTTAGCAGAATAAAATTCATGTACTTTCCTCCGTATAACTCCCATGTCAAAATCATCAACATGCACAAATCCACTTTTACGTTTTCTCTCCTTGCCTGGTGTCCGAATTTTTGTACCAGTTTCTTCTGCTGCGTGCCCTTCCTTAACTATTTTTGAAATTAGTCCTTGACTTACACCTGAAATATAAGATAATAAAATAAATGTTAGTAGAAATTTGAAATCTGGCAGGTTAGTTGGCTCACTCACTTAGCAGGTTACCTAATAGATGTACGTTACCGTTACGCTAACCTGCAGCAAGAATAGAAACGATTATTTCGTGGACTTAAATAATTAGTTAAGTATCGGGTAATTTATAATAAGAAAGTTGACAACACTAATCTGTCGCTACCGAAATTCGTTGGTATATTTGATTAAATGGAATAATCGGAGACCCCGCCCGAGCTTCTTCTTCAAAAAAGGTTTTAACCTTTAGAATAATGTTTCGAGCATCACTTTTAATAGCTTTCGGCATATTTAACTTTATAAATTCAGCAATATCACGACAAAATAACCACAGAACCCGAATGCAGTAGACACTGACAATCGAATGACATTTCAACATGACGGCCGTAGTTCCAATTTTCGCCATTTCACAGATATGTTGGTAGGAGTGTAACGTAACATCAACGTCAACATACAAAACAAAAGACGAGGTTTCTTTATGGTGACACACATTGCACTCAAAGAAGTTTGCATACTCAGATTTTAGTAGAGATTGCATGCATTAACTTTAACACCTTCTCTCAATGTAGTCCCATAATATCCACAAGCTTACGAAGCCTAGTTCTGGGCAACGGCTTGGTAAGAAGATCCGCTAATTGAAGCTCGCTTGTTACCTTCTTTATTAGCAGCTCTCCATTAGTCACAAGCTCTCTTACGAAGAAGTGACGTGTACGGATGTGTTTGGTGCGTCTGTGAAACACTGGATTCTCAGCTAACTTAATTGCTGCTTCATTATCCACTAGTAACGTAGGAAGACCCTTAAGTTGTACGAGACTTCCTATGAGCCGAGTCAACCACACACATTCTCTCGCAGCTTCACTGGCAGCAATCACTATAGCTTCCGTTGTCGAAATTGCGACACTTTGCTGTCTCTGACTCATCCAAGATACTGGTCCTCCGGCATACAGACAAAGTACTCCAGAAGTCGATCTTCCAGTTCCAATATCGCCTGCGTGGTCGGCATCACTGTATGACTCTATAATTCCAATTTTATAGTTCTTTTTATACATAATGCCTAGATCAAGTGTGTACTATAGGTATCTCATGTAGGTGCATTAGATCGATGTTTAGATTGCAAACAACGGACAGCTGTAAATCTTATTTTATCGAACGTAAGATATTGACGTTACCCTCATTATATATCCTGGAAACAGTAATGTTCATTAAAGCGAATACTCATTTATTTCAGCTTTTGTCTGATGCTGTCCCTAGGAATAGACGTGATAATTTCAAACTCTGTGGTCATGGCGCTAAAACCACTCTTATGCGTAAGAGCATCTTTTGCATGGGTCCGACCATCTTTAATAAATTGCCCAAATCATGGAGAACACTGAACATATCTTCTCTTAAAAGTAAATTGAAGAGTTTACTAACCGAAAGAGCATTTTACAGTATTGCAGAGTTTATGAAAGAGGATCATTATTCTTCGTTTTTGAGATGACGATGTTGTATTTTATTGACATGTTATTGTGATTTATTGTATTTTTTGTGGAATAATTGTAATTTGGAATTGATATTTTAATGACAGTAATTCATATTTTTTGTGACTAATTTATTTAATGATTACTTTGACATTTAATTTTATCTAGAAAATGTGCTTGCTGAATTGTAATGATACGAGTACGTAATATTTAATGTATACTGATGATTTAATAAGTACCTATATAATTTCAATAATGTAATTTTGATGAATATCATCACGGTTTATGCACCATCTCTTCCTACCAATTTGTACGCCACTTTATGCGGCTGAACATGTAAGAACTTTTCTGTATCTTTTATTATCTTGCATGCAATATATCATGTAAACCATGTTTAAACAAATAAAATTTTACTTACTTACTTACTTATTTACTTACTTATCTCATGTTACGTTTTACTGTTACACAATCCGCTTGAGTCGGTTTCTCCAGACTGCTTGGCACTACACTGACTGCGTACGCAATGACAGGCCTTGTTCCGACCATAACATATGCAAGTGCTCCAACTACTTGCCTGTAGTTTTTCAGAACGTATCTTATCGTTCTCGTTTTGTGAGACTATATTCTCCTTGGTCATTGGTGTAGTCACAGGTTTGCAGTCCGCCTACATTCCGCGGAAATTGGTATTTTCAAACTCGTGACTATGGTAAGCCCGCGACTTCGTCTCGGGCTTACATTCGTCTACTCGTTTGTACGAGAAAACCAACTTACCGCACTAGTATCATAATAGTTATTTATGATATTAATGTGGTAAGATGGTTTTTACAAACGAGTAGACGAATGGAAGCCCGAGACGAAGTCGAGGGCTTACCATAGTCACGAGTTTGTAAATATCAATTTCCGCACGTGTGTCATACAACGTTTTTCAACACATTTGCGAGAAAACAGTACAATATTAATATCGGATTCCTTGCTTGAACTCGTTTATTATTACTTTGTTTATAAATATCAGTCGGAAAGTCGCAACAATCTTTGACGTTTCTAATATGAAAATGGCGCGAATTGCAAATGGCGCCACGTGCGCCTGGTAAAACTTAGAACTATATCTTTCGTCTCATTTTCTCGGGTTAGGTGACTACTCATCCGCAAAATATTTCATCCGCGGATGAAACGTTACCCTTTTAAAATTGTAAGGCGACGAATCATCCGCAAGTTCGGATTTAGGTTAGGTTAGGTTAGGTTACTTGCGGATGATTCGTCGCCTTACAATTTTAAAGGGTAACGTTTCATCCGCGGATGAAATATTTTGCGGATGAGTAGTCACCTAAGTCATTTTCTCTTTAGTATTAAAGTGAGACCACCGTATTGAGCAAAAGCGCTTCCAAGGAGGTCCGATTATTCAGCTTATTTATTCTCGTAATGTGAAACTCCTTGGTGTAGTTCTTATATTATTTTTTTATGGAAATTAAAAATAAACCGTAAAGGATACGCACGGCGCTATACAACGGAGTATGCGGTAAAACAGGTACTTATATGTGAGTACCTATTTTACCGCATGCTCCGTTGTATGGTGCGTAATTTTTTACTTTCGAACCATGTACACAGGCTTCGTAAATGCATTTTTTGAGCAAATGTGTTGAAAATAACTATTATTGCCCTATTGAAATAAAATTAAAATGTCTATTTGGATTGATTAAGTAAAATGTTTTCGTAGTGTAGATCGACGAAGTACTCTCTGCTTCTGCATTAATAAACACTTTTCGCGATTATTGCTTATGCTGGATTTTTCACGTAAGTTAGTCCTGACATTAAATTGTGATAAAAAGATAAAAATCTAAGTTTTTAAATGTTTTTATTGCGTACAATAAACAATTAGTAGTCTGTATATCCGCCGTTAACGCGTGTAACATAATCGCAGGCCACGTCCGTTGTAACAGGTGAAAAAGATTTTCTGGTGTGTACACGACATCCATATTTGGCAAAGCTCTTCTTTGAAGCATATCCCATGCGTGTTCAATGGGATTTAAGTCTGACGACTGAGCAGGCCATGGTAGGACGTTGATATTAGCTGCAGGAAGTTTGTTTGCAACGACTCTCAGTGTGTGGAAGTGCATTATCATGCATAAGCAGAAATTAAGCACCAAATTGAATCCGCAAAGAAATGATAACAATTGATATAATCGTTTCAGTGTAAATCTGTGCATTGAGATTGCCTCTGATCCATATTAGTTCGGTTCTTGCATCGATCCAAATACCTGCTCAAATCATGATTGTTCCCCCACTGTTTGCATGGACTTCCTGGCATGATTTTAAACGTTCTTGGCGGCCAGGGGCCTCCAATACCGTGTCCGTCTAGTATGTGGCCTCATACCAAAACGAGATTCGTCAGAAAAATACACAAAACGCCACTCTTCTTCTGCCTAATGTCTGTGTTCACGAGCCCATTGTTAACGGCTACAATTTAAATGCTCACCAAAATAATTTTTAGAACCGAAGTACCAAGTAAAATATGTTAACGTTAAATAAAATAAACCCACTCAATACCGAGGTTCCTAAAGAACAACGTTTTAAGTTCCAAAATAATTATACACTCATCAGAATAGTTGTACGTGCTTTCTTTATATTCTTTTTGTCTACCAAAATGGACAAATGCTCACCAAATCTTGTTTAAGTTGCTGACCAAAAATAAGTTTGCTTCAAACTGCAAGGGTGGGATAGGATGCAAGAGCGAGAGAAGCGAACTCGGGACTTGGGGCACCCCGACTAGGACAGGTTAGGTTAGAAGCCCAGCAGCCAGCAGCATAGATTTACGGTTAAAACAACTGCCCGCTGTAATTCTCATAATTAATCAGTATTTGGTAATTCCTTAACCAATGTTCAGTAAAATAAACAATGTCAAACTTAATTTTTTCTAATAACATTTCAATTTCTAATAATTTTGTAGAAATACCTTGAATATTTTGATGAAATAATTTTAAGGCATTCTGCTGATCTCTTTTTCGATAACTACTTATTATAGAGCAAGAAGATACCTTGTTGTTGTTAGGTGAATGCAAGCGTTGGGGTCCGCTAATATAAAGGTCATCGCACACGTATAAGCTCGGCAACAGCTTACACGATAAGGTATCGGCGAGTGATGATGAGTCTGTCAGAAACAATAGTGTCTCCTCAATAACGATAGAAGCAAACGTTTAATCTGAAAGATAACATTCTGGAGACGGCCTCGTGACGTCAGTGTCCGACACGTCTGGGCGTGGACGTCCACTCGGGCGCAGTTTCGCTCGCACTTGACAACGGATTATTATCCAATACATACAACATTTGCGGAGATTTATCACTTTACGTAGCGTCTGAAGACGAAACTAACACCAGTTTCGTGCGATAATCCAACCTGGAGCCTCAAAGAGTGTAATAAATATTTAGTAACTACGCCAATCAAGGCATCAAACTTCATTAAAGTGAAAATTAAAGTAAAAGAGTACGGGTACGTTAGTAGTACACGTAGCATTGCAACGCTCTCGTAGCGGTTCATCGATCAGCTAGCTGCGACTGGCTACGACTGGCTACGAGCTTGCTACGCGCGAAATGCGTAATTAATTTGGGCCGTAAAAGTAAACATTGTTGACTTAAAACCCGGAAAAATCTGAGAGATTACTGCCATGACGAGGTTATCTAACGTGGAACAAGTATCCTCTTACTTAAGGGCATTATTTACAGAGAGCTCGCTGCCGGTCGCCGGCTGTAATTAGTGACAGGCAATAATTGCCCGCCGGACGCCCTCACTGTCTCCCCCCCCCCCCCCCCTCCACCCTCCCTTCAAGCTTTGAAACACGATTCTTAGCGCTAATTGAGTTACAGTTAGACGACTCTTCTCTGAACTTCTTACGGAGGTTTAGCTGCGACGTGCGAGCTGAGACTGTGACATTTAGTAGTATAACAAAGGCGAGTTTTATCTATGAATTATAAGAAAATATCGGTTTCAAGTTGCAGAGATTTGACGGTAAATGTACGTAAACTTATCTGGAACTAATTGAATAAAATATGAATTATTTATGAAAATATGGATGGAAAACGTCCGCGTCGATAGCAAATGTTAATGACCTTCTTGACATAGAATCAGTAATAAAAGCCAGTAATGGAGATCAACATAATTATAGCTTATTAAGTCGAATCCTACTCAATTTGTCATAGTGTAACGGCTAGGGCTTCGCATTTATACTGCGCAGGCCGCTGACTATCAGGTTAGTGAATAGAGATAAAATAAACATGTATGTAAGGTTCATACATATAACCTGTACACGTACAAGGAAGTAGGCTAGGTCGCGGGTAAGGTCACAATCAGTTCTGAGCACTTTTACATTTTCAACTAATACCGTCCATGGCAGCAAGTGGCAGACGTGGGGGGCCTGGCACAGGCTCAGCAAGAGGCCTGTTGGGCTTTCGCAAGACTGCAAGTAGTGTGCGTTGGTAGCAGGTCGTTGGACATCGGTAGCGCACACATCAGCTTCGCGTGCAGCGTGCAGTCGGAGCAGTGTGCAGATCGGAGCAGCGTGTAATTCGCAGCAGCTTACAATGTGCAGATGTCCTGCCCAGTGCCCTCAGCCTGGACGTAGACGTACTAGACGTACCCCTAGGTTGGCACACAGAATCCTCAGGGTCAGGGAATAGCCTCTGCTAGCTAAGCAAGTGGCTGTCGAAGTTGACGAGTATTCTTGGAATATTTGTGTTGTTCCATGATGTTAGTGATGTGCTTAGCGACATACTAAATGTGAATCTCATCACTCGACTATTTATCGTTGAGACCCCTCACAACGGCAATACTTTAATAGTTGTTATTATATTTTATTCAGTGTAATAGCCGAATCTGACGTGGCTGGTTGTAGCTAAAATAGACATCTAGGAGCTCACTGTAGTGCACCCCGCGGGACTACAGACACGTTTGTACATGTACATGTAAATAACATATACGTAGTCACTAGTTATTGGTGGGACATGACCACTTCAAGTATTTGTCAGGGTGCTCCCAGGCGACTCAGTTCACGACTCACTACAGGTAGTCGAATAACAAATATGATGTAACGTGCGTAGAGTCCATCCGACGGGCCGGCTTCCTGTCTACCCGGATACAGCTGAATACCAGTATTTTACATGGAGCGACTACCTATCTGACCTCGACAACTCAGTTACTGGGTAATACGATACCCTTGGTAAGACTAGTTGTCAGATTTTCGGGCTTCTGACGACCCGTAACGACTGTCAAAGATCCACAAATGACAGCTGGGACCAATGGCTTAACGTGCTTTCCGAGCCACGGAGAAGTCTTGGTATATATAGATGGTTACCCATCCACTGACTAACAGCGGCAATCGTAGCTTAACCTGATCGATCGTCTGGTGCGGCTGTTATTACTTAGCCAGAAGCCCCCTCCATCTGTGTAACCTACATAGAGTCCCGAGCACTTATCTTATTCGAAACCAAAACAAATGAGACATAAATAATTCACGTCCAAGTTGTAAAGCAGAGTGGGCACAGGAAGTGAGCGAACATTGAAAATATGACATTAATATTTGAGAGGCGTAAACGAAACGAATTTACTTTGCAGTTGTAAAAACACGGGAAAAACGAACGGAGCGGGCGAGTGGGGGGGTGGTTTTTTTTTTTTTAGAGAGGAAGCGAGTTTTATACTTATTGCGAAGAACTAGTACTTAATTAGTTTGTGCGGCACTGAATACAAATGACGGCAGATAGCAGAGGAGGAACAGAGGCGAGGCTTGTTGTGTTCACACACTTTAATTATGCACAAACGATGCTAGTTAACAAGAGTAAAAGCAAGGGCAATTTATATTATAAAATAGCATCTTTTAGTTTTTATGACATTGCATGACGTAAGGTAGAATGTGGTAGAAACTCTTAGTGATGTACCTACCGTCTTATATCTGTACCTACATTGTTGGCAAATAAATGAATCTGAATCGGAGCAGTTTAGAATGATTAGAATTAACCATGTTAGGAAAATGCAATGTAGGTCCTTGTGTATTATTTATCAACGATTACAACATAGCTATCAAACGAAGAAGCAGAGAGTTGTCTGTAACTAGAGGCTTGGGAGCGGTCATACACTTATAGTAGTAGTGACAGACGAAAGAGAGGTTCCTTGCGACGTCACTGTAGATTGGCACTGTTTCAATTTGTCGAACGGTCGCAGGTCGCCAATAGATTCCCGCAATAAAACAAACCGTAGGTAAAGTGCGGCGACGCGCGACGCGACGGTGGCCGTGTAGTGTCGTGTCGTGCGGTGACACAACTCACACCCACCATGTTTACCGGTGTTACTCGGTGTTATTCGGTGTTACCCGATGTTGCCCGATGTTTGCCGACAGACTGCTGTGACTTCAATCCGTGTACAACTTTTGGATTTCTTTTAAGTTTTTGAATTGTCAGTTCTGCAGCGGTGATACTATCTTGGTGCTCCAAGCATGTACAGTTGGGAACTAGGAAACCTATTAAATGTATGGCCTTTATTTGACAATTATTGTCATATGCACCAAAATATAATCAAACATGAACTTATGCATAGTAGAGAACATTGTATAACAATATTGTAAAATGCTGATTTTATTCTCAGGTGTTACATAATGGTTTTTCTCCAGGTGTATCCCGCACAGTCCTTGTTGAAAAACTTTATTGAAATGTGTTCCCGGGCGACCGCTGCCACCGTGTCACCGCGCCATCGCCACCGTGTCACCGCGACCCGCCACCGTGTCACCGCGACCCGCCACCGTCGCCGCCGCCCACGCCACCGTGCGACCACGACCCGCCGCCGCCGCCGGGCGCCGCCAACACCCAGATGCTATTTAAAATCCTTGTTTATAATCTAGAACAAAACTTGAATAAGTCTAAGACGCTGAGGAATCCTATCTGTATTCGTCGCAGAGGGGGAACGCTCCTATGTTGTGAAATCTGTTCGACTGGAACGAGAGTTTTTAAGTACTTTAAATGATTGTGGGTGAACTCAAAGATATTGTGAGTGAAGAACGTTCAAGTAGAAACCAGTACTTAAGCCGTCTCTGCTGACGAATTATTCCTAAATCTTTAAGTACCTAGTAGAAAAATATCATGTTGTTGTTCTAAAACTAACCGATCTATTTCACTAACTGTCAATGTCAGTGCCAGGTAAACAGGTTCCGCTCAAGTCACAACGCATTACTTGAACAACGATTCATTGCAGAAAGACAAATGAAAGCGGCGGCGGGGCGGCGGCGGGGCGGCGGCGGGGCGGCGGCGGGGCCGCGGCTGGGCGGCGGCGGGGCCGCGGCGGGGCGGCGGCGGGGCGGTGGCGGGGCGGCGGCGGGGCGGCGGCGGGGCGGCGGCGGGGCGGCGGCGGGGCGGCGCGGGCGGCGCCTATCGCACTGACGTGAGTGCATCAATCAGTATTAAACAATATTAATATTATTAGACCACAGCAAGTTATTTGACCGAGAATCGCGCCCAATGGCTATTTTATTTGAACGTGACTATTAAAATGTATCCCGTAGACTCATCTATACTCGAAAGGTTTAGGTAGTTAAATAAAGACAAACAAATCGTAAAAAGGGTTTTTTATAGTTGACACTTTCTTGTTTAAAAATACGTTACAACAAAATTAAAGTTATTTGCGACTTATACGATAGTTTCTCTTGTATTAATGTATGTTAAACTTTATCATTTATTCGTAAACTATACTCTTCACTTTTTTTGATAGTATTATAAAATAGTATAATATTTTGTAATCTGTCTATTGTAAAGAGCCCAAAAAGACAGGTTCCTTAAACCTTTTTAGAAAATACAACGACATAGATAACGTTTCTAAATTGAAGAGTACACCTGTGACGTAGTATGGCAACTGAAGTAGCAGGTATTACGTTTAGTCGGTTAACCAGATGCCTTATAAGTTGTGGATGAATTAGAAAAAAATGTTAAATGATGTCACTGTATTGCGGCTGCCACCATACCACACTGTGAGCACAATTCAATTGAGTTAATATGGGCTCAAGTTAAAGGGTTTGTAGCCGAGAAAAATTAAACTTTTAAAATGTCTGACCTAAACATTCTTTTGCCAGAGGCTTTAGCTAATGTTTCTGCTGAGAATTGGAAAAGTTGCGAGGGTCATGTAATAAAAGAAGAACAGAAAATATTTAAATTAGACAAAATAATTGATGATATCACTGAACGCTTTATTATTAATGTGACAGATAGTTCCTCAAATTCAGATTCAGAATAGAGCCTATTATGATACGACTCAAAATAATATGATTTTAACGTTTGAAATAAAAGGTTTAACATCTATGAGTCACGTGGTTTTTTTTTGTTTACCTTTATTTAACTACCTAAACCTTTCGAGTATAGACGAATATTATAAATTCGAAAGTAACTATGTCTTTCTGTATATTATCTTTTCACGCCTAAATTACTGAACGGATTCCGATAAAATTTGGCAAGGAGATAGATGGCACCCTGGAGAAGGCCATCGGCTACTTTTAGTTTAAAAATAATCCTAAAAGAGGATAGATACAGGGGATGAAAGTTTGTATGGGAAACTTAGCATTTCTTAAACAACACAAAATATTAACACTTCCTAGCTTGTACATAATGGAGGTAGCTGTGTTTGTGAAGTCAAACCCAAATCGTTTTAAACGTCTAGCCGACGTAGTCCCACGTAATAGACGCGACAATAACCAAGTATGCTCCCATCCCGCCAAAACGGCACTACTGCGCAAGAGTGTCTATTGCATGGGTCCGGTTATTTATAATAAATTACCTAAGCAATGGAAAGAACTACCATTAACAATATTCAAAACTAGGCTTAAACGCTTTTTAACGCATAAAGCATATTATAATATCTGCGAATTCCTTACGGAGAAAGAATTTGTTTGTTCTCCAAATTGATTTGCTTTTTTTTAATTTTTATATTTGTTTACTCTACTACTCTACTTTTAAATATTGACATTTGTTTTAAATTGTGCCTTTATTAAAATTAATTTAAATCTTTGACATTGTGATTTCTTACTTTTATTATTTATTTGTCTACTGAGACTAATTTTATACGCCATAATGGCAAAACATGTAAGTACTCAATATCAAGACTTGTAAGGCTGTAATCATCATATTCACTAAAACTGTAATTTTGTATCACGTATCTTAAAAGTCATATGCTTTTTATCAAAAAAAAAAAAACATTTTTGTAGTAGTGCTCTTCAATGTATCATAATATAATTGCCTTTGTTGTTGTTTTAGCGTGAAACTCTTATTTAAATTTTGCATGCCTGTCGGTAAGATATGGCTGAACCTATCTGTTTAAAAATGATCACCTTTTACTGTACTTACCCATATTTGCAAAATAAACGACTTACTTACTTACTTAAGTTAGGGATATGAAAATTAAAATTTATGCTTTTGTTACTATATAAAAATTATTTATTTCAGCGTTTTTGTAAAATCATCCCCAAGGGGGTAAAATAGGAATGATTTTAAAATTCACATGATTTTTAATAAATATTTTACCTTTTTTTAAGAGATTTGAGCAATTTGAAATAAAGTCAGAACAAGCAGCCTAAACAGCCTGAGGTATTATTTATTTTATTTAAATCGGTCTACCTGCTTAAAAATTATTACAATTTGAAGTTATATAAAAACTTAGCTATTACCTATTTAGGTAATACGTCGCCGCATCGTAGTTAATGGCGACTCTAGAGTATTTCAAAGAAGACGGGTCACGGCTCGTACAAAATTTACTCGGGCCCGGCGGAAAAAAAAGTTATCTCATATTTTAGTACTTACCTATATTAATAATTGGTAGTCACCATCACCCAAAACCGCGGCTATCACTGTAATACTGCTATATATATGTCGACGCAGGGTAATTTTATACAAATATTAACTTTAAGTTCTAATTTAACAGCTAAATATGACTGGATAGGTTTAATTTAGTTTAGATTTGATTTTTGTAGTCGGTTTGATACTCTTCAATGTAAAAGGTCGTGTTATGATTTGTGTTTACTTTAACAGGAAACCTTAACTGAAGGTTTATTCAAACTTAGGTTTAAAAACAAGCTATCTATTTCTAAATTCGTTTCTTGATTAATAAGCGGTATGCGTTAGTTTAAACATGATTTTTGGTTAATGTTTGCTTATTCAAACTTAGTCGATTGAACTACTATAAATTGGTTAGACAAAAAGAAACATGGCGCCCGTTTAAAACTGTTTAAAATGTTTTGAGCAATACAAAATTAATTAAACTTTAGAATCAAGTGCTAAAAATAATAAAACGAATTAACAAATTATAGTTTGTTACTTAAATCAATGTAACCTAAAACTTGTACAAAAATAACAAGTGTAATGACTTCGCAACGACGACGCCATATTGATATTGGATAGGGCGAGCCGCTGCGAGGCCACATTGTCAAGGAGAACGTTGTGAAGACAACAATTTTCAAAAATATCTTGTGAGTACGCTTTTTTGTATTTTTAATTTAAATTTTAAGGCTGTATTTTTAATTGTGATTGTGTAATAAAAATAAATCGTGAGAAAATCAATTGGGTGTATTCATTTTTGCAATGAGTGAGTGTGGTGGTGGAGATGGTGACGTCAGCCCTGCTGACGTCACGATCTCTAAAAATCCGAACGGTCCCGGTGCTCCGTTATCAGAAGTGGGATTGACCCCCACTTCTGCCGGTCCATCTGGCTTAAATAATGAAAATTTAATTGCTTCTGTTAATGGGGTACCAACGGAGTTTTTCACTCAGATGTTGCAAATGATGAAGAACATGTCCGGTCGTATCACGACACAACCAGATACGCCAAGAGTAAAAATAAATGATGTGTTTTTGCCGTCATACGATCCGGACGCCAATATAGGGGTTAGGGAGTGGTGTCAACATGTTACCACAGCCATGGAAACTTATGGCCTGAGCGATTATGAAGTGCGAATGAAAGCCGGTAGTTTGCTCAAAGGTCGCGCGAGGTTATGGGTTGACAATTGGCTTGTGTCTACCACCACGTGGCATGAATTGCGTGATGTTCTGATAACTACTTTTGAACCGGAGAATAGATACTCCCGGGACATTGTGCGCTTTAGGGAGCATAATTATGATAATTCTAAAGACATCGCGCAGTTTTTGTCACAAGCTTGGGTATTATGGAGACGTATTACTAAGGATAAGTTATCGAATGATGACGCAGTTGAGGCAGTTATCGGTTGCATTGGAGATGAGCGGTTGAGGATCGAACTGTTGAATGCCAGGGCCACATCGGTACCAGAACTTATTTCGGTTGCATCTTCCATACGAAGCATTAAGCGCCCTCAACCGGGTACATCAGGTGCACATCCGGGTCCCGCTAAGCGATCACGTTTTGATAAGCCCTCGTTGTTTTGTCAAATCTGCAAAAAACCCGGGCATGATGCACGTGACTGTCGTTACCGTGACAAAAATGATAATTCTCAACTGCGTCAACAGGATAATAAAACCGCACCTCAAAATATAGGTAAACCTACCTGTACGTTCTGTTCGAGAACAGGTCATACTTATGAAACGTGTTATAAGCGAGAACGCGCAGTAGTTTCCAACGTCAACTGTGTTGGTACTTCTAAATTGAATTCGATGCAAGTGGTAGTTGGGAACTTAAACATACTCGCGATTTTTGACAGTGGAGCTGAATGTTCAGTAATTCGCGAGTCTGTAGCTGCCAAACTACCCGGAAAACGAGTTGATCGAGTAAGCTACTTGAAGGGATTAGGTCAATTTACGGTGATTTCTCTTTCAACATTGACGACAATTTGTGTTCTAAATAGTTTACGGATAGAACTTGAATTTCACGTGGTGCCGGACTACGAAGTGTGCTCAGACATTTTGATAGGTCTGAATCTTGTGGAGAACAACAACTTAAGCGTGCTAGTGAACTCTCGGGGTGCAACTTTAGTTCATCAACCGGTTGTTTACCACCTGCGATCTCAAAGTGAAAAATTTGATAGCCTAGATTGTGACTTGACTAATGACGAACAAATCAACGAATTGAAAATTTTGTTGAACAAGTTCGAACACTTGTTTATTCACGGGTACCCTCACTCACGCGTTAATACCGGTGAGCTCGAAATACGCTTAAAAGACGATAACAAGTGTGTCGAACGCAGGCCTTACCGATTGAGCCCAGTTGAACGCGAAAAAGTTCGGGAAATAGTCAATGAATTACTCGAGCATAAAATTATCCGCGAAAGTAAATCCCCTTTTTCTAGCCCAATAATACTGGTCAAAAAGAAAAATGGAAAGGACCGCATGTGCGTGGACTACCGCGAACTAAACAGGAACACTCTGAGGGACCACTATCCGTTACCGATCATTTCAGATCAAATAGATCAACTGGCGGGGGGCTATTATTTCTCGACAATAGATATGGCAGCTGGGTTCCATCAAATACCGATTTCAGAGGGCTCGATTGAGAAAACAGCCTTTGTTACGCCGGATGGTCTATATGAATATTTGACCATGCCGTTCGGACTCAGTAACGCGGTGTCAGTTTATCAGCGTTGTATAAATAGGGCCCTAGCTCACCTCTTGTGCTCGGTAGACCAGGTTTGCCAGGTGTATGTAGATGACGTTTTATCGAAATGTAGGGTATTCGCAGAGGGCCTAACCCATATCGAACGTATATTGATTGCCCTCCAAGAGGCCGGTTTTTCGATCAATGTCGATAAAACTGCCTTCTTCAAACGCTCCATCGAATATTTGGGCAATATTATTGCAGACGGACAAGTCAGTCCTAGCCCAAGAAAGGTGGAGGCTTTAACGAAGGCACCAATCCCAAAATCTGTCAAACAAGTTAGACAGTTTAACGGATTGGCTGGATACTTCAGACGATTCATTCCCAATTTCTCGCGTGTGATGGTTCCCCTCTATGAACTGACCAAGAACGATGTTAAGTGGGAATGGAACGAAAGGCATGATGAGGCTCGAAACCATATCATACAACACCTGTCTACTGCGCCTACCCTCACGCTATTTCAGGAAAACGTACCAATCGAGCTCTACAAGGACGCCAGCAGCATCGGCTACGGGGCGGTGCTCGTGCAGACCGTCGGTGGTCTCCAGCATCCAGTCGCGTACATGAGCCAGCGCACCACCGACGCTGAGAGTCGCTACCACTCGTACGAGCTCGAGACCCTGGCGTTAGTAAGGGCAGTCAAGCATTTTCGGCATTACATATACGGCCGAAAATTCAAGGTAATAACAGACTGTAACGCCTTAAAAGCGTCCAAAAACAAAAAGGATCTCCTTCCTCGAATCCATAGGTGGTGGGCCTTCCTGCAGAATTACGAGTTTGAGGTCGAGTATAGAAAAGGTGAGCGATTACAGCACGCGGATTTTTTCAGTAGGAATCCATCCACTGAAATATCTGTCAACTTCATGACCAGAGACACTGAATGGCTGCAGATTGAGCAGCGCCGGGACGACGTGCTGCGCCCGCTTATAGAAACCATGAGCGGCGACAGTCCGGCCGAAGGCTACGTCCTGGAAGAAGGCGTGCTTAAGAAGACTCTCACGGATTCTATACTCGGTATACATAAACCAATTGTAGTCCCTAAGTCATTCCAGTGGAGCCTGATAAACTCTTTTCATGTCGCTCTGCAACACCCCGGTTGGGAGAAAACCTTACAGAAGCTGAGGGCAACGTACTGGTTCCACAAAATGAATACAACCGTCAGGAGGTTTGCGGACAATTGTGTTGTATGTAAGACCTCGAAAGGGCCGTCGGGCGCTATCCAAGCCCAGCTTCATCCCATTCAGAAGCCCACTGCAGCGTTCCAGGTCGTCCACATGGATATTACTGGCAAGCTGGGTACGAGAAGCGCTGAGGGACGAGATGAGTATGTAATTGTTACGATTGACGCATTCACCAAATACATCTTGCTTAGCTATTCAAATGACAAGAGCCCAAGCAGCAGCCTCGCAGCTTTAAAACGTGTCGTGCACCTGTTCGAAACCCCAGTGCAAGTCGTGGTGGATGGAGGTCGAGAATTCCTTGGTGAATTTTTAAGTCTACTCAGACCGTTTCGGAATCGACATACATTCCATTGCGCCAGGAGTAAGCCGAGCAAACGGACAGGTCGAACGAATCATGGGCACTTTGAAAAACGCATTAACCATGATTAAAAACTACGACACTGAAGAATGGCAAACTGCGCTAGAAGCTTTCCAGCTCGCATTTAACTGCACTCCACATAGAGTGACGGGCGTCGCACCACTTACACTACTGACCCGCCGCCAACACAGTGTACCCCCAGAACTACTAAGGTTAGTAAATATTGATAACGAATGCATAGACTTTGACTTGCTTGAGCAACACGTGCAAGAGAAAATGACAGCTGCGGGACAATATGACAAGCAGCGATTTGACAGGAGCAAGGCGAAAATGCGTCCGTTTCAGCGAGGAGATTACGTACTCGTCAAGAACAATCCCCGAAACCAGACGTCTCTAGACTTGAAATACAGCGAGCCATACGAGGTTTATAGGATCCTGGACAACGACCGATACATAGTGAAGCGTGTGACCGGCAGAGGGCGTCCACGTAAGGTCGCTCACGACCAGCTGCGCCGAGCACCACAACCAGGCGAGCAGGAAACCGTGTCGACGAATAACGCAGATGACCCTCAGCAAGTGGCCGCCCGGCTGGCTGATGACTCATCGACGAACTTGGTCGATGACACACTACAACAAACTATATCTCAGATCATTAGTACGCCGCCTTCAAAGGAGCCACAGCAGTCTACTTCCAAAGCTGCCATGCCGCAGGAACCTTAAAAATACAAGTGAGTTTCTCCCCTCTTACTGTTATCTTGATACTAACTGTGAATTTGAGTTTGAATGACTTATAAGACAGCAACAACACTAAGGAGACCCGTTATTGGCCTTTCTCTTTGTTGACTGGCTGATACCATGAAAAACTACAAAATAGTAAGACTGTACAATCCGTATTATCCGCTTCCCTCCTACACTCTTTTCAGAGCCTCTGTGGACCACGGTCAACATAATAAGACCTAGGCCACAGCATCGTCCTTTTCCAATCCTTTAGATCCCCTGTGGACCACGGCGTACAAGACCGCTCAGCACCGCAGCATCATTCCCGTAAGTTTTTATCAACAAAGTTGCAATATAAGTTTTCAGAGCCCCTGTGGACCACGGTCAAAATAAGGCCTAGGCCACAGCATCGTCCTTCCCAAATCCTTTAGAGCCCCTGTGGACCACGGCGTACGAGACCGCTCAGCACCGCAGCATCAAACCCTAACAAGCTGTATAAATAGCTACGTAAGAACTTTGTTTATATTTTCTCTTCTTTTAGAGCCTCTGGGGACCACGGTCATAAACATAAGGCCCAGGCCTCAGCATCACCCTAGTTCCCTTTTCCTTTAGAGCCTCTGTGGACCACGGCGTACAAGACCGCCCAGCACCACAGCATCATCCCTGTCTACGAGAAATCAAGTCATGCATGTATGCGTGGAGCATTTGCGTTGACATAACTAAATAAACGTGTGAGTAAGCGTGTAGCGTTACAAGCACTTCAATATCTTCACTCACTTCCCTATTTACAGCAAATCCTATTTATGTACTACTCATAATAACTTTATTCTTTCCATATTTACTTTGATATCTATAAGTAAGGATACCTAATTAAATAACCTTATGTTTAAGATTAACAAGGTAGAAAAGTAATGGCTTGGATTGTTGGGATCGGTTATCATTGAAAAGTTCAGGCTACATTCTTATTACAGAACTTTCTGAACTCATCCTGAAACTACAGCTGCTCCGACCACAAACAAGTTGTCAGCTAGTGTACCTGTGAACGGATACCTAGTTCAGAAAAAAATATTTTCATTTTCAGAAACGCGACTGGTGCAGGGCACGCACACCGTCTCGCAGAATGGCCGTGTCGACGCAGGGCTAATTTTAACTATACAAATATTAACTTTAAGTTCTAATTTAACAGTTAAATATGACTGGATAGGTTTAATTTAGTTTAGATTTGATTTTTGTAGTCGGTTTGATACTTTTCAATGTAAAAGGTCGTGTTATGATTTGTGTTTACTTTAACAGGAAACCTTAACTGAAGGTTTATTCAAACTTAGGTTTAAAAACAAGCTATCTATTTCTAAATTCGTTTCTTGATTAATAAGCGGTATGCGTTAGTTTAAACATGATTTTTGGTTAATGTTTGCTTATTCAAACTTAGTCGATTGAACTACTATAAATTGGTTAGACAAAAAGAAACATGGCGCCCGTTTAAAACTGTTTAAAATGTTTTAAGCAATACAAAATTAATTAAACTTTAGAATCAAGTGCTGAAAATAATAAAACGAATTAACAAATTATAGTTTGTTACTTAAATCAATGTAACCTAAAACTTGTACAAAAATAACAAGTGTAATGACTTCGCAACGACGACGCCATATTGATATTGGATAGGGCGAGCCGCTGCGAGGCCACATTGTCAAGGAGAACGTTGTGAAGACAACAATTTTCAAAAATATCTTGTGAGTACGCTTTTTTGTATTTTTAATTTAAATTTTAAGGCTGTATTTTTAATTGTGATTGTGTAATAAAAATAAATCGTGAGAAAATCAATTGGGTGTATTCATTTTTGCAATGAGTGAGTGTGGTGGTGGAGATGGTGACGTCAGCCCTGCTGACGTTACGATCTCTAAAAATCCGAATGGTCCCGGTGCTCCGTTATATACAATATTGTCAGGAAAAATATTAAAAATGTATTTATTTCATTAGAAAATGTATAGAATTTGCACACAAAAGTACCTATATTATTTGTGAATCTGATTAATACAGCCTCTATTCTATCTTCTATTATCGTAGCTGTCATTGAATATTGCTAAGCAAAATATAAAAAAATGTAGTGATTTCAGTAAATCTGATAAGTAAAAAATAATCACACAAACAATTGTTTATCAAACTTAAGAGCGATTTATGTCTCATTTCTACTTAAATACACTACTAATTTTTAATTAGTACAAATACTTAAATGACTTATTAGAGAAGGTCTTGTTATTATATCTATACGTAAAGTCTCAATAAATAATATTCATAAACAGCAAAGTTATTAGCGTTTATTTATATCCCAAAATCGCAGTCAATTTATGGAGATATTGTACAGGTACATAATAGTATTATACATAATAGTATTCATTATTCATATTGTCTCGCTCTCGCGTTCGCGTATCTCGCTCAAACTTGCCCCGCCTCCAACAGCTGTTATTGTAATTGTAGGTAACTTAAACGCATCTTATGCTTTACGATTGAAAACTAAGAAAATGTAAAATAAAAGGTTCACGATAAATAATAAGCACATAATCAATTCAAACTTTTCCTTCATACTTTAATTGGGCTTAGGACCAACAAAATTACCAACTTTTTTACAATTAAAACAATCAGGTAACGAAAGTAAAAATAAATTAAATTAAAGCTTTAGAACTTGTTTAAAATGTAATTTTGGCGTATTTAAAAAGGTTGAATCAGCTGATATTTACAATAATTAACGTATTTACAAAACTCAAAAAAACCTTACAGGTATTTTAATTGTCCTTCAAAATGTCCACCACCATTATCGATGCAAAGACGGGCACGTTTAATTAAATTGTTTTTTAATGATAATAGTATGTTTCGCTCACTTTTCACTTGGTCAAATGCGTCCAATATGCGCTGTTTTAATTGTTCGGTACTTGTTGGCTGACTAACGTACACTCGCCGTTTAATTTCACTCCACAAAAAAAAGTCCAAGGGCGTGAGATCAGGTGAGCGTGGAGGCCATGCCACGGGGCCGCCTCGACCAATCCACTGACTCCCGAACTCCTCCGTCAGGTACTCGCGCACTGTGCTATGGTAGTGCGGAGGCGCGCCGTCTTGCTGAAACCAGAGGCCTCGTAAGTTGGCTAATGGAATGTAATCTAACATTGAAGACACCATTGTCCGAATAACTTTCGCCATTAAGACGCCCTTCAATAAAATAAGGGCCAACGATAGTGTCGTTTAAGATTCCTGCCCAGACATTTACAGAAAACCTGTGTTGAAAGGAGTTCTCCTTTGTTAGCATTGGATTTCGTAATGACCACCAGTGTTCATTGTGTTGGTTAAACAATCCGATACGAGTAAAGATACACTCATCGGAGTATAACACATTTGCTTCTGTGTTGTTCAGTATCCACCTGCAGAACGCCATCCTTGGTTCAGTATCCACAATCAATCAATCAATCAATCAATAGTCTTTATTTGTAAACACAGGTTAACACAGTGTGCAAGATGTTACAATTGTTATATTAAAGTTCCTCTATGTTTTGCCATTTGGCGTACAAATATACATTTATTGGAGGCTTCTGCCAATTAAGACAAATAGTTTATAATAATTCGGATAATGTCAATTTAAAATAATAAAAATGTAATTTAATAAAAAGCAATAGGTTATGTAAGGTAATGTCAATATTTAACGAAAAGCTACAATGTCAATACTAAATAATAATAATGTCCATATGTTACTGATAAGAAAAATATTTAAAATTGACATTGTCCACAGATTTAGTATTAGAGTCGTCATACATAAATAGTCATGTCACGCATATACAAAAATTATTAGTATGTCAAAGAACTGTCATCAAAATAGTCATTAAGATAATAGTAACATTTCTGTATTAATATAGTACGCAATTTGAGCTTGAAATTTACTAAATTTAGACTTTTTATTGAGCTTGGTAACTTATTGAATATTTTTAGAGCCATACAAAAAAAGCTTTTCCTCATTAAAGCCGTACCTGCATATGGTACTTTAAGCTCTAACTTATTTTTGTCACGAAGTTTCCGATATTGGCTTTTGAAAGCTATTTCATAAAGAGTTATGTTTGTTTTAACAAATACATTTACTTCATATATATACAGAGATGGCAAGGTTAAAATTTTGAGGCTTTTAAACAGAGGTTGACAGCTATCAGTGCTTTGTAAACCACACATAGCTCTGATGCATATTTTTTGGGCTTTGAAAACATACTCTTTATTTACTGAATTGCCCCAATATATTATGCCATATCGTAGTGTGGATGCAACATAGCCATGGTAAGCCATTAAAACAGATTCCAAGCTTACAATTTTAGCCAGTTTATAGAGGGCATATGCAAATTTATTTACCTTTTTACAAATATCGTCCGTTTGCGGTTTCCAGGACAAGTTATTATCAATAATTATACCAAGGAATCTAGTCACAGTTGCCGACTCTATTCCAGTCCCCAAATAGTTAATGTCAAGTTTTACCTTAGGAATCTTTTGATAAAAGTGCATTATTTTAGTTTTTTCTAGATTTATGATAAGATTATTATTATTTAGCCAAGTAATTATTTTATTCAATGTCAAATTTATCTCTGCTTCGTATGTTCTATGATCGTCACATTTTACTACTACCGTGCTATCGTCAGCAAATAGAACCATAGGATGCTTTATTTCTCTAGGCAGATCATTTATATAAGTTAAAAATAGTGGAGGTCCTAACACACTGCCTTGCGGTACTCCGTATTTTATTATCCTACTACTAGATCGGTATCTTATTTCGTTTCCAGTTCGTGGGCATATCCGTGATATTTCTAAAATCTGTTTTCTGTTGTTTAAGTAAGATTCAATAAGATTCAAAATGTTGCCTCTTATACCATATTTCTCTAATTTATTTAATAGTATCTTATAATCCACATAGTCAAAAGCCTTTGTAAGGTCCATATATATAGCACATACGGCATTTCTTTCATCCACATTCGATAAGATAGGACGTATCAGATCATGGACCGCCATGTTAATTGTCCTGTTCTTGCGAAATCCTTTCTGTTCATTAACTAGAATGTTAGATTTCTCAAGGTAAGTATAAAGTGCTTTATATATGACCTTTTCAAATATTTTTGCAAATATAGGTATCAAAGCAATAGGTCTATAATTTTTCATAAGACATTTGTCTTGCTTTTTGTATAGTGGAGTAACTATGGAGGTTTTGAGCTTATCCGGGAAGATACCATTCTCAATACTTAAATTGATTATGTAACTAAGATGTGGGGCTATGTATTGAGATACTGCTTTTATGGCTTTTGTGCATATTCCATCACTACCTACACTGTTTGTATCTTTAAGAGACCCAATATGATTAATGATGTCATGTGGCAGAGTTGGTTCCATAAACAAAGAGTTCAAAGTGTTTGAATTAATGGGGATTTCTTGTGCTATGCTATGATCATGATTTGAATTAGATACTTGGTTAATATAATATTCATTGAAGGAGTTTGCTATGTCAATAGGATTCGTAACCATCTTTGTGTCAATTTTTATTTCGGTTATGGGTTCTTTAGGAAAGTAGGTTTTATTCTTGTTGATAACGGTCCATGTCGCTTTACATTTATTTTGTGATGTTTTGATAAAATAATTATTTTGAGATTTTTGTGTCAAAGATAGATTTTTTTTAAGCCTATGAGAATAATCTTTGAAAGCATTTTTGTGCTTGTGAGTGGGCTTAGCTCTGTATTGCCACAGAAGCACACGTTTCCCTTTACTGCATTTTTTTGTACCTTTTGAAATCCACTTAGATTTTTTTGTTAATAACTTTGTTATAGTTTCGTAAGGAAAACAGAGATCGTAAAAGGATTGAAATAGATCCAAAAAACAGCCATAAGACTTATTAGGGTCCGAAGTATTGTAAATGTCTGAGAATGAGAGACTTTTTATATAATTTTCAAATTTATCCATGTGTTCTTGGCAATAATTTCTTCGCCTAATACGCCAGGACTTGATAGCACACGTTTTTTTAACTGGGCATCTCAAAACCTGTGAGGTGTGGTCTGACAGTCCAAATTCAATAATTTCCCCCTTGCAACCTCTGATATTGTGCGCGAAATTATCCAAACATGTCCCACTACTTATTCTAGTGGGTTGACAGAATTGCAATTTTAAATTATAGCTTAAAAGAATATATTCAAAATCTAGAGTCTGTTTATTTCTCTTTAATATATTTATGTTGAAGTCCCCACAAACGATAATCTTTTTATTACGTTGATTGCATAAAATATGAAGAATACTTTCCAATTTGACATAAAAAGTATTTAAGTTGGAATTAGGGACCCTATATATACACACAACAATAATACCATGTTCTGTTAATTCAATTGCGCAACATTCAATCAAATTTTTTATACAATAATTGTTTAAATTTACCACTTTATAGTGATTTCCAATTTTTGTTAATACACATGCACCACCTCTTTTACATTCTCTTGAGAAACTTATGGCTATGTTATAGTTAGGTATATTTACTAATTCTTCTTGCTCAGGCGTCATAAAATGTTCCGTAATACATAAAACATCGATTGTTTTTTTCTTACTTTGCAGCTTTTCCAAACACACATTGAGGATGTCACATTTGTTTAAGAGTCCTGCAATATTTTGGTGTAGGACATAAATGTTATTATAGACGAAAAAAGTTTGAATTTTCCTTGTGGCTTGCGTTTTGTTCGTTACTGTCGGAAACACTTTCTTGTATGTTACTACTATTCTGTACGTTTATCTGACCAAATAGATGTAAATCGACTTGTATGTTACTCATAATATTTTCATATATATTTTTCATTCCGTATTTATTGATTTTGCCTGAAGAGTAAGAGAACATCTCATGTGATAAGTTACGATTGCTGTCGAATATGTATGCGTACTCATGATTTTGTGTATCTAGATAAAGGAGGTTGTTAAACATGTCAATTTTAAAGTTGTATATCGGTGCTCCTGATATATATGTAGGGAGACAGATAATTATGTTGGTGTGTGTGACTTTTCGGAGAGATTCTTTTATTGTCTGTATTTCATTTATATAGTTGCTCTCTTCTTTTATAATATTTCCTCCAATGAAAAGCAAGCAATAGTCATTTAAGGTGAAGTCTTTTAATTTTTGTTCGATATTACTTACGAGCCGTTTTGTGGTGCTGTTGGGCATTATGTAGTGACAGTAGTCAAAGTAATCTGAGAAAACTTCTTCAATTGTTGACAAGGATCCCTTAATTGTGCTACAACTCAGAATACACAGTTTATTCTTTTGTTTAGGCTTCGGCTCTTTAGAAGTAGATACCTCTTTTACTTTATTTGGCGTCTGAGTAAGGCTATTGGTTGTTTGTGTCTCTTTAGTGTGTTTCTTGCGTTGCGTACATACCTTTTTTTCTTTATTTGGCGTCTGAGTACGGCTATTGGTTGTTTGTGTCTCTTTATTATGTTTGTTGCGATGCGATTCGCATTCCAGGGAACTTGATGGGTTTACTTGGCGTAGAGTTTTATTTTTGCGTGTTGGTGTTATACTCATTTTCTCAGGCGTCGAGCATATTTTCTTGTATGTGTTAATAGTTTTTAGCATATTTTGTAAATCTGACTTGAAAAGAGAGTTTTCACTATTTAAATTATCTATTTCTTGCTGTGCGCTCAATAATTGATTTTTAAGTGAATTGTTTTGTTCAGTAAGCTCACATATGGCTCCACTATTGTCGTTAAAACTATCTGGTGTAAGCTCATCATTGTTGTGTCGAATAACGTTTTCTCATTTCTATCTGTTAAATTAGATATGTCGGATAATGAACTCGTTCTATAAGGTTTACGGTATGTTATGTTATTACTATCAGAATCCATTTTATTCGAAGCTATCGTAGCGCCCGTTTTTGTTGAAATGTTGTAGACTTATAAGAACTTCAAGTTGATCTGGGTTAGGTAATTTTTGTTTGTTTCGTTTTGATAACTTGTTATTTTTGTTGTAAGTAAAGAATATTAATGAACTTAATATTCACAAAAAGACACTACTTATTTATACGGGGTTTGAACTTGCACCCGCTTGATCAGTGACGCTTTGAAGTCGCCTGTTGTGTCAACGAGCTGTATGAACATGTTAAATTGGTCTGAATTAGGTACTCAATCTGGTCTTTTGTTTCTCGTGTCAGCTGATTTTCATTAACGGTTGATTGTTATATTTTTGAGAAGAGTGGGTAGGCGATTTCGATGTTTTGTTAGAATATTTTGCACTTTTAAATTAAGTGTATGTATTTATTGCACTTTTTGGTAGCAAAACACTATGTACTCACTGCGTCGTTTTGGATTGGATTTTCATTATGTAGATGTTTTGTTTGATTGTCAGTTGTTGACGATTTGTAGTGTGCACTTATTTTCGATTTTATTGTTTACACTCAGCGTCTTTAGCACGGATAACACTTGTGGGCCTTAATTGAGTCTCATTTGATCGATAACTTGTATTAATATACCGGAAAACTGTGTTTTAATATTTTAAACTATTAATAATTTTGTAGCCGAACTAACTTCGATGTCAGCAGCTGTCAAAAATTCACAGTGGTCAATTCTTGACCCTTTCTGTAATGGTATGGGTGAAATCCATACGAACTAATGATCCTCCATGCATAGTGCTGGCTAATATTAAAATGAAGAGCTGCGTCATTCGTACTTCGGGGGGGATCTTCTTCAAAGTAGGCCACTACATCGTCGTACAGGTTTTTGTCTTTCACGTCCTTGGCTATGGGCCGGTGCGTGGAAAGATCCATGGTCGATTAAACGCTGGTAAGCATTTACCACAGTCCGAACGTTTGGCTGGCGGACATTTGGATACAGTTCCCTGTACATACGTACAGCGGCACTCGCGTTCTCACCAGACAAAAAGTAAACACGCAACATAGCCGCATACTCCCGAAATGAAAACTGGTAAGGCATCGCGACAGTAAAAACGTGTGTAACAATTTGGGTAAAAGAAGCGCGCGCACACTTCCGCTAACAAATTACGACTGTCTCTTTCGTTTGTTGCACTCGCTTG
This sequence comes from Griposia aprilina, assembly GCA_916610205.1. Lineage (NCBI taxonomy): Eukaryota > Metazoa > Arthropoda > Insecta > Lepidoptera > Noctuidae > Griposia > Griposia aprilina. Next base: position 25,485,982 of record OU744290.1, on the reverse strand, counting down.
CTCGAAAATGGATCGCTGGCCGGCTGGCGCGTGGCGGTAAGGTAGGGTAGCGCCGGCGCAAAAGGGGGCGTGGCTTGAGCTTAGATGGGAGTTTGCCGGAACTTATGAATTGCGAACTTGCGACCGAAATGGAAAAATACTATGCGTAGTATTTTCTAGTAGCAATTGTTGAATGATTGATTCTATTATGAGGTTACCAATTATGTTGAATTTTCGTAGACAATTTTGGGATTTCTTTTTTTTGACTTTTGAATACAGAAATATGATCAGTAAAGGGTACGGATAGAGCCCTATTTTTTTTTGTACTAATTAAATATTAGTCGTGTATACAGGGCGTCCCACGGATATGCCACATGGAGGGAAAGTACCTTGTATATTGTAGATGGAACATTTTACTGAAAGAAGCCATTATTTTTTTATTTTTTTTAAATATACATTCGTAGATATTTAAATAATTACATGGTTGAACCGGAAATCGTACCCGTTACACTAGAAAAATAATCGCTCTGTAGCTTTATCATACCGATCAAAAGGCTTCATCATAAGGATATTTTTTTTGCTAAATAACATAGTGTCAAAAATAAAAGGAAGACCATGAATTTTAACAATTTTAATACAAAATTAATCAATTTATCAAATGCTCAAAATGAGTCCCTTCCTGTTGAATACAAAGTCGCAGTCTTTTGATTATTTCGCTCCCTGTCGATTTTTTGATCTTGTTGTGGTGGATATTTAGAATAAATACGTTTAAGTTCTGCTTGTAGCTCGTGGACACTTTCATACTGGTTCTTGTAAACTAATTTTTTTACATAACCCCATAAAAAAAAAATCTAACGGGGTTAGATCTGGGGATCTCGGTGGCCATTTTATTTGTCCATTTGTCCCAATCCAGGGATGAAAGTGTTCATTGAGATAGTCCCTTGTTCTGTGACTGTTATGAGCCGGAGCCCCATCTTGCTGAAAAGTAAGGTTTTGTCGTTCTGCAACCGGAAGATTATTTATCTCATTTCTCAAAATCTCTAGTATTTCTAAATACCTTTCCATAGTCAAATGCCCTTCATAAAAATGTACTAAGAGGACATGGTTTTTTACAATCCCACACCAACAGTTGAACGAAAAACGCACTTGATTATTAGTCTCGCGGATACGTAAGAGATTCTCCCTGGACGAAATGCGATTATTGTGTCGGTTGTACACACCATTATTGCTGAAGTTTGTCTCGTCTGACCAGATAATATTATTTAGAAAATACTGATCCTCTAGGATGAGCCTCTCGATTTTATGGCAGAAAATAAGTCGTCTTTCAGCATCACCGGGCAGTAATTTTTGTACTAATCGCCCTTCAATGTAACTTTTGAATTTGTATTTTTTTAGTACACGGTGTATTTTGCTTTTCGAAATTCCGATTACTTCTTCACCTTCCCTCACTGAACTTTTAGGATTTGCCTCAAAGTATATCAAAATGTCGAGTACATCGTCAGTGTTTATCATTTGGTGCCGCGGTTGTGGTAAGCGATGATCGAAACGCCCCAAATTTTGCAGATTATCCACCAACCGTTTCATAATAAGTCGAGATGGTGTATTTCTATCAGGATATCTTTCGCGGTGACATTGTAAGGCTAATGTTATGTTTTTGTAGTTCAAAAAGTATGCTTCCATTAAATCAAAACTATTTTGATACGCCATGGTTATGTAAAAAAAATCACAATACAATGGCAAAAATCCTACAATGAAAATCACATAAAAATGGAACACATTTTTGAATTATTTTGAGCCAGCGGCATTGCATTGCATTGGAGTGCGGTGTGAGACAGGGGGGGTTGACGTCCCCACGGCTCTTCAACCAGTGGAGCTTAGCAGCATGCATGTCGGATGCAGGGTAGGCGGTGTTAGTGTAAATAACATAAGCTATGCAGACGATATGGTGCTGCTGGGCCCTACTGCTCGGTCTATAGGGGAGCTACTGAGGTGTTGTGAGGTTTATGCGGCTAGACACGGTTTGCTATATAATGTTCTGAAATGTAAATACATAGTCTTTAAGGCCGGTGGTAAGGGCCCTGACAGTATACCTGCCATTATGTTAAGTGGCTCAAAGCTAAATAAGGTAGACTGTTTCAAGTACCTAGGGCATTTCCTCACCGCCGACCTTAAAGACAATGCAGACATTGAAAGGGAGCGCAGGGCGCTATCGGTCCGAGGTAATATGCTGGCACGCAGATTCTCCCGATGTAGTGTAGAGGTCAAAATCACCCTTTTTAAGGCATATTGCCAAAGTCTCTACACGGGAAATCTGTGGGTCGTGTATATCAAAAGAGCGATGGACGCTCTGCGCGTTCAGTATAATAATATTTTTAGGATGCTGTTGCGAAGGCCTCGTTTTTGTAGTGCCTCAGAAATGTTTGTGCAGAATCGGACCGACGGATTCCATGAGGTGATTCGTAAAAAAACTGCATCTCTACTAAGCAGAGTACGTGAATCTAGCAACAGCATCCTCAAAATAATAGGGCGGGGAGGATGTCACATCTCCAATTTTTGTAAAAACGGTGAGGACGGTGACAACTTAATTATTGCCGTCATAAATCATCAACATCAGTCACTTAACTAACAATAGTTGTAAGTCATTATTGTAATTACTAACACTTTGGATCGTAGTTATCTGAAATAAAGAATTATTATTATTATTATTATTGCGATGGACAAAATAATTTACGCGTCTTTCGGCTCAGGATACGGCTGGATTTGTTGCATACAACCAGGTACCTACTAATTACGTATCTCTTTGTCATCTGTATGTCAGATATTAACGGAACAGACAAATTAACAAAGAACTGCAATAAAACTGAGTATCTGATTAAGCATTTACCTAGCCCATCAACCTGGACCTTACCTACTATAGTTGGAAGCGACTGTAAACAAAAAACAGCGAAGCCTAAAACCTTAACTGAAGAGGTATACAATAATAAAGAAATTAATGACAAAAAAGACGAATGATTTACATCATTGGTGACAAACATGCTCAGAACCTTGCTGAAAGAATGCTTGAAAGTAGGAAAGGTAAATGGAATGACGATTATGGAATTTTCGGAATGGTAAAATCAGCTGCCACAAGCTGCGAAATACTAAGAACGTGTGAAAATATGTCAAAACATGTCACATAAAAAGACATTGTAATACTGTGTTGTGGTGTATGTGACAAGAATGTATACAAATATGTATCAAATTTAAGTAATATATTATACGTATTTCGAATATTCTGAACAAAAGGTATTCATAACAAATGTACAATACAATCCATATCTTAATGAATACATGCTTAATATACAGTTGTATCTGATTGTGAAAAATTATGCTAACTGTAAATTAATTCACTTGAACAACAGAAATGTTTTTTCTGAATAAAATGAATGACTTTACGAGTATGCTTAGTTCTAAGATTAATTTAGAAATAGATTTTATGACGTATAATGAAAAATCCTTGACTTTTCCTAATAAAACAAAATACCTATTACAGCCAGGTGTTTGCATTGAAAAAACGCCATCCATATCCCAAATGCCAGAGCAAAATAAGAAGGGTACCATTCTATACTATTTCAAACCTAAAACCCAAATACCAAATGACAAACCACAAATACTATTTAAGAAAGGAACTATCCCTTTTTTATTCAATAAAATGAAAATGACTGATCAGACAAACATAAAAGAACCTTCCCTTAAATCAAATGCACCATTTTTCCGTACCTCACAGTAAATCCAGTCTGATACTGTTTCATCAAAACATTGCAGGTATTTTTAATAAGATAGACGAAATAACGGTGGCACTTAGTGAATTCTCGCTGAATTCTAAATGATAAATGATTTTATTTCTGTAAGTAGGTTTATACAAACACTTTTACACGTCAATCATATTTTTAAAACTAGATGAGGTCGGCGTTTCCTATCTGACTACTCTGAGAAGAAAGGCCGAAACAAACTCAGAGGTCACAGTCTCTTTTAAAGTCCAGACATAATCTTGGTCAGATCATGTGAAGACCATGTAGATTTATGTCTGAAATGGTCTTTTGAGGAAAAACCACACAGAATGAGTGGACCTGTGCAGTCAGTGCACGCATTTGTCACTAATCGTGGAGCTCAACTCAGAACTTAAGGAGCTCAACCACTCGACGAACAATACCAAAGAAAGGACATTTGGGTAGGCCGCATAAAGCACTCAAACTGCCAGATTATCATTGAAACTACCTGAGAAAGTAAAAATTAAAATAAAAAATAAAAGTTACCTACATAGTCCCCACATTCACAATAAATAAATAATAATACTATACTTCACAAAGTATATTGTCATGAAATTGTATATGTAATAATTATCAAAATGTCAAAATTTATGTAAAATAAAAAACTAAAAAATTTAGCGCAAATATAATATAATCAAAAAAAAATAACATTCAGTATGCATAAATTGGAGCAACTCAATCCCAAGCCTTTTTGTCCTCAATATAATCCTTAACGGTATAAAAAGCTTTCTGGCACAACTTACGTTTAATTAATGATTTGAATTTATTAAGGCTTAGATCTTGAACGTGGCTTGGAAGTTTATTATAAAAGCGAATACATTGACAGCTGAACGAGCCGCCTATTTTTTTGAGCCTTGTTGTAGGTACAACAAATTTGTGTTTATTCCTAGTATTTATATTATGGGTATCACTGTATTTTTTAAACAATTTTATATTTCTATGTGCACATAAAAAAAAATCATAAATATATTGAGAAGGCACAGTCATTACATTAATCTCCTTAAATTTCTCTCTGAGAGATTGTCTCGGACTTAATTTATAAATTGATCGAACAGCTCTTTTCTGCAAAATAAAAATAGTCTGAATGTCGGCGGCATTTCCCCATAACAGAATACCGTACGACATAACACTATGAAAATAGCTAAAGTACACTAAACGGGCTGTCTCTGTGTCGGTTAAATTACGAATTTTTCTAACAGCGTATGCTACGGAGCTTAGCTTTTTTGACAATTTGTCTATATGTGGGCCCCACTGAAGCTTAGCATCCAAAGTTAAGCCCAAGAATACTGTGCTATCTTCAGGATTCAATTCTTCGCCCGTCATTAATACATTCGTTTTCACCTGTCTAACGTGAGGTAGCGTAAACTTAATGCATTTGGTTTTTTTTTCGTTAAGGAGTAAATTATTGACATTGAACCAGTAAACTACTTTTGAAATCGCGCTATTTACATCGTCAGTAACCAGCTGCTGACGTTTAAGTTTAAACAAAAGTGAAGAATCATCCGCAAACAACACTATATCATGATTATCCTTTATGAGGTACGGCAAGTCATTAATATAAATAAGAAACAAGAAAGGACCAAGAATTGAGCCCTGCAGGACTCCCATTGTCACCATAGATCCGGGAGATCTTTTTCCATTAACGTCAACGCTCTGAATCCTATTACTCAAGTATGAAGTAAGAAGATCCAGAGCGGTGTTCCGGATCCCGTAGTGGCGGAGTTTCCTGATTAACGTTTCATGAAAAACGCAATCGAATGCCTTGGACAAGTCACAAAAGATGCCGAAGGCATCGCATTTTTATATATTTTATATATTATTATATACAGGGTGGAATTTTGTAATGCCACCTGGAGGGAAAGTACTCTTAATACTGCAGATAGAAAGTTTTACTCAAAGGAAACATTCCTTTATTTTTGAATAGAAAGCAAACTGCATTCAAAGATTTTCGAAAATTCTCTTCTCCCACACCCGGGAATCGAACCGGCTAAAATCTGAAAAAATTATACCCTGTACTTTATTGCATCGATCGTTAGGGTCAATTATAAGGATGAAGTCTCTCTAACAAACATGACAAATTAAATGAAAACCAGGAAATCTTAAATTAATTTAATTATTTACAAAAAATGGTAAACTAACTAATTAGTTGCTCGAAATGGGCTCCATTCTCTTGGATACACAAATTTATTCTTTTATCGAATTCATTTCTAGTAAACTTTAATAAAGTGTTGTGGTGAATATTATAAATCGTATTCTGAACTTCAACTCTCAACTCGTTGTCATTCGCATAAGATTTCATGTAAATTTGATTTTTTACATATCCCCACAAAAAAAATCTAATGGGGTGAGATCTGGCGATCTCGCAGGCCATCTGATTGTGCCGTTTGTACCAATCCAGGTATTAAAATGGTTATTAATGTAGGCAGTAGTGATTCTGCTGTTATGTGCTGGAGCACCATCTTGCTGTAGAATTATTTGGCTTCGCTCTTCCTCGGGGAAACCATTTAACTCGTTTCTTAAGAGATCCAGTATTTCAATATACTTGACAGTGTTTAAATGACCTTCGTACACGTGGACTAACACTACATTATTTCTCATAATTCCGCACCAAACGTTGAAAGAAAATCTTACTTGATTGTTAGTTTCATGAACGCGAACAGGATTCACTCGAGACCAATAATGGTTATTGCGACGATTGTACATGCCATTATTGCTGAAGTTGGTTTCGTCAGACCATACAATGTTACTCAAAAAATTAGGGTTTCGGTCAATTTCTCCAAGCATGTTTTCACAAAATTGTAATCGTCTGTCACGATCCCCAATATGCAATTTTTGCACCAACCGACCTTCACGATAGCATTTATACTTATACTTTTTCAGCACTTTAAGTACGCGAGTGTGGGTTGTTCCTAATTCATTGGCAGCATCTCTACTTGAAGCCTTTGGAAATGATTCAAAGTATGTTAAAACATCTAGTTCAAAATCGAAATACTTTTGCTGAATAGTTTGCCGTCTCTTCTTGAAACCACCCGTATTCTTTAAATTTTCTACCATTCTTTTCAATACGAACCGAGTTGGTGCCTGTCGGTCTTGATATCTCTCTCCATACCACCGCAGAGCTAGATTCACGTTTTTGTTATTTAAAAAATAAGCTTCCATTAAATCAAACTGTTCTTGATAAGCCATTTTCACTGTGAGACAAAATGTGAAATGAGTTGTAAAAACAATCAAATGTGAATAACAACTATGACAATCTAATTTTCAAATTTTAATCTAACATTCCATATTTAAATTACCTGATACACGCAGCTACGAGTATGTCGCAAAGGAGTCTGCATTACAAAAGATGGATGTTAGTTAAAGAGTTTAACTTGACTCATTGAATTTGTAACTTCAGATTTCCTGGTTTTCCTTTCATTTAATTTATCATGTTTGTTATAGAGATTTCATCCTTATAATTGACCATAACGATCGATGCAATAAAAGTACAGGGTATAATTTTTTCAGATTTTAGCCGGTTCGATTCCCGGGTGTGGGAGAAGAGAGTTTTCGAAAATATTTGAATGCAGTTTGCTTTCTATTCAAAAATAAAGGAATGCTTCCTTTGAGTAAAATTTTCTATCTGAAGTATTAAGAGTACTTTCCCTCCAGGTGGCATTACAAAATTCCACCCTGTATATACTAAGGAGATTGACATAATTTGTTTAAGTGAGTCATTCATTAAAAGCAAATCAGAATCACTTCTTCAGATTCCTGATTACAAACTCGTCGCATCATATTGTCGAGATACTAAACGAGGTGGTACATGCATTCTCATTAAGAATGAGACGACCTGTATTAAATTAGATAAGTCAATAAATGACATTGCATGTAATTTTAATTTTAAATGTACCGGAATAGAATTAACAATTAATCAAATCATCATTATTTGTATTTATAGGACACCAAATAGCAATCCAAAAGTCTTTCTAGAAAAATTGGAAAAATTACTAATTAGAGTCACAAAGAAATCAAAGAAGGTCATTATTTGCGGTGATTGGAATTTAGACACGATAAAACCCAAATAAAAGTTGCCAAGATCTCTTAGGGTTGTTGAAAAATTTCAATATTGAATTGCATATAAAAACACCAACACGAAAACAGTCGTGTTTAGATTTGTTTGCAAGCAATATCAAACAAGCTAAAGGTGAATCTTGTTGTCCCTATTATTTAAGTAAATAGTGATCTAATTAGATAGTTAAAGATTTTAGGATATTAGTTATTATAATGAAACACCGGTTGTACAATGACAAGTGAAGTATATGTTGACCACAGATAATAAAAGTACACAGACAACATGATTTGCGGTTAACTTAATTTAACATCCCCCCTTTAAGCGCAAACCCATGACTCTTGAGCATTTTTTAATCTTCATCTGTGAAGTGGATTTTGTCAGGATGTCAGCTACCATAGTAAAGTAAGTAAGTAAGTAAATCATTTATTTGCGTAAAACATGGTATACATTGATGTTAATATTATTACAGTAGCTCAACATGTTTCGCTAAGATATAACATAGCATGCAAAAATTTATATTTTAACAAAAGGAATCAACATCTCACATCCATAAAATCTTTTAAACTGTAAAAATTACATTCAATAAGCCACTTGTGTAATTCTATCTTAAACTTTCTCGAGTTCAATATTTTAAAGCGACTTGGTATTTTGTTATAAATACGTACGCACATTGCAAGGCAGTTTTTGTTGTATTTCGCAAGTCTTGGCAAATCACTTAATACCAGTTTATGAGGATCTCGTCTGTTTCTGGGATTTACATCATTTGCTGATTTAAATAAATGTTTGTTGTTAACTACAAATATACATACCTCATTTATATACAGACATGGTAGAGGTAGCACACCAAACCTCTTGAACATTGGTCTACATGAGTCATCAGGTTTAATACCACTTATTGCTCTGATGCACTTTTTTTGTGCGATAAATGCTCTATTCATATTGGTACCATTACCCCACATTACGAGACCATATCGCAGTATCGACTCAACATAAGCGTGGTATGACATAATTGCTGTTTTTATGTTAGTTACGTTTTTAACTTGCTTCAGTGCGTATACAAATTTATTGATTCGAGTGCTTACATTATCTACATGTTCTTTCCAGTTAAAATCTTTGTCTATTATTACGCCTAAAAACCTTGTATGGGTTGCCTCTTCGATTTTATTAATATTAAGTTTTATATTGATTTTATTATTATTTGATTGATTAAATTGAATGTAAACGGATTTATCTAAATTTATTTTTAAATTATTCATGTCAAGCCAAAGCAGTAATTTGTCTATTGTATTATTTATGTCAAACTCATGGTCAGTCTTGTTTTTCTTTTTATCTGATGTCACTATGATTGATATATCGTCGGCAAATAAAATGCATTTATGTTTGGTTATTTTTATGATGTCATTAATATATAAAAGAAACAATATTGGACCAAGCACACTTCCTTGCGGAACGCCACATTTATTTTGCTTATATTCTGATGAGTATGGTATCATATCTCTATTACTGTTAATTTTACTAATAATGACACGTTGCTGTCTATTGCCTAAATAGGATGATATCCATTCAAGTGCAGGTCCTCTAATCCCAATAGTCTCTAGTTTATCCAACAATATGCTATGCGACACAAAATCGAAGGCTTTTGATAAATCAAAAAAAAGTCCCGTAGTCAGATGATTATTATTAATATTTGAAAGTACTGCCTTCATAAGAGAGTAAATAGCTAATGATGTGGATTTCTTTTTTTGAAATCCATACTGTTCAGTACTTATTATTTGGAATTTATTGCAAAATTCTATTAGCCTTTTAAACATACATTTCTCATAAATTTTTGAAAAAATAGGTATCAATGTAATTGGACGGTAATTACTAATATCACATTTATCTCCTTTTTTAAATAACGGCTTAATAATTGATAATTTTAACCTATCGGGAAATGTTCCTGCTGCAAAAGACATGTTTATTAAATGGGTTAAAATACTAGTCAATTCATTACAGCAAGGTTTTATGATTTTAGTACTAATTTCGTCATAGCCCTCTGATCTAGTGTTGGACAGGGACATTATTTCAAGGCGCACTTCGTTTTCTGACATTGGTTTAAGAAACATTGAGTTGACATATCTATTTAGCCTATAATTTTGAACAGCTGGATCTTGCGGTGACGTTTGCGTCAAATTCACGTAATAATTATTGAATGTAGAAGCTATTTCTACAGGGTCTGTAACTACAATACCATTTAATTTTATTGCATCTATATTATCTTTAGGGGTGGTATTTTTATTTATTTCATTTTTGATGACAGTCCAAGTGGCTTTACATTTGTTATCTTGTGTTTCAATATATTTTATGTTCGCATTCTTTTTTGAGCTGTAAATACATTTTTTAAGCATATAGGAATATTTTTTATATATTAAGTTATTAGAATTATTTTTGTTTTTATAAAATTCATAGCGTAATTTTCGCTTAGTTTTGCAACTTTGTCTAAGACCTTTACTTATCCACTTTTGCGTGTTTTTAGCGGTACTGTTGACCCTGACTCTTACCTTAGAAAAACAGAGATTGTAAAAGAGGCACCACAGATCATGAAAATCATTAAAGGCAGAATTTGAATCTGTGTTTATATATATATCAGACCAGCAAAGACTTTGTAAGCATTCCCGGAATTTTCGGATATTATCTAGGTTGTAATCTCTTTTATAAACGTAGTGTATTGTTGCTTTTTGTGGTACATTTTGAGAAGGAAAGCTAAGCATTTGTGCGGTATCATGATCTGATAGATGTAAAGGTAGTACGGTTGCAGTAGCATTGGAAATATTGCTCAAAATATGATCAATACAAGCCAATTTACGTGTGGGAACATTTATCAGCATTTTCAAATTATAATTATTGCATAAGTCTTGTAACTGATTTGTAATGTTACCTTTTTTTAGTGTATTTATATTCAAATCACCAGCTATAACTATATTAACTTTAGACTTGTATTTATTTATTAAATCGTGCAAAAGTTTGTGTAATTTTAATAAAAACTGTGTTGGATCAGATTTAGGAGTGCGATAAACACATATAATAACTAATTTACCACACATTAATTCTATTCCACAGGCTTCAAACGTATTTTGAGTGGCGTAGTTTTTAACTATTGACAATTCTTTAAAATTTAGCTCTTTTTTTACTAATATACAAGTGCCACCCCTTTGTTGTTCTCTACAGAAGTTAGTAGCCATTACGTAATTATTTATTTTTACATAGTTGTCCAAACCTTTTTTTATAAAAGTTTCAGATAGGCATATTACATCTGGGTCATTATTATCATCCTTTAGTTCTTGAATGGTTAGTTCTAGTAGTTCTTGTTTGGATAGAACACTGGCGATATTTTGATGTAATATTTTAAAATAGTGCGATTTGTTGGTGGCTTTAGGTACGAAAAAATGAGTCGCTCTTATTTATAACAGGAAAATAGTACGGTATAGTTCCTTTCCTAACCTTCGTATTGGATTCCGTAAAGTTATTGCTTTTAGGATGCTTACCAGTTTCACTGCGACTTTGTTTCTTAAAGTAGTAGGGAATTGTCCCTTTTTTTGTTTCATGTATACCAATGCTCAATTTGAAACTTGATTTGCCACTTGCTATTCTCTTTCGAATTTCACTAGGGTTCAAATATTTATCATTATAGTCATTACAATCTATAACAAAATTAATTGACTTACACATATCAGACAATTCGGTGCTTATTTGGTTTACAAAGTGACATTTTTTATACTTACTACATACATTTTTTATAGAATTGTTTAATTTATTGACATTGATGAATACATTTTTTACGACATTTAATACAATTACAGTGTTACAACTAAATATATCCAATATATTTTTCAATTGAGACAAGATAATATTTATGCTACGGTCATTTTCACCTAAACAAATTACAACTTTATCGTCTGTTGTTAATTTTACATTTCTGCAGTTGGATGTTACTTCGCTACATGGTGCGTTTGGTTTAGTTTGAGCAACGAGTTGATAATTTTCATATTGTGAATTTACTCTTGAGTGTGATAAGGCGGCTGCTAAGCCAACGCAACGTTGAGTACCGAAAATATATATTTTCTTCCCAGAAATCAGATTTTGTACTTGCTTGGCAGTGCAAGTTTTAAAACTAGCCGTATTCCGTTTCGGTTCTTCAATGGAAAGTTCGCAGGTATTCTGACTCTGTATCAATAATGTAATACGTTCTGTAAGAGTTAGAATTTCTTTTTCTGCAGTCCTTAATTGCTGTTGCAGGGTTAGGATTTCCTGTTGCAGGCGTAATATATTTACGTGATCAGTAACTTCAACGTTCAATGTGGATGGCGATGGAGAGGATGGCGTAGAATGCACGTAGTGTTGTTGTGACAGGGCTTGCTTCTTTTTCTTGGAGCTTGTACCCGGATATCCGAATAAAGAGGAAGAATGACATAAGGATTTTAAAGTATTATTTTCTGTACATAACTTTTTTATTTGTTTATGTAGTTCGGTATTTTCTAGCAATATATTTCCCAGTTCATTTTCTGTGCTTTCTAACTGAAGTGTAAGTTGAGCTATTGTATCCTTCATTTCTGAGACTGATACCAAGTCAGTTACAGTTCTGTCAACACTCCTTGATAGTTTATCGGGAGTAGTATATGACTCATCAGGCGATTCACAGTCGGTAAGTATGTGAGAGTCAAATAATTTTGTACTACTTTGAATTGAAGACAGACGTTTCGACGTATCATCGACTAGACCTTTCTTTGTCTTCGATGTTTGTTTTATTGGCGAAGGTGTTTTAATATAATTGTGCTTCTTTCGTATGGTAATATTGGAAGCTCCGTCGGTATTAGAATATTTTTTATTTCTAATACACACCTTACATCTCCATTTTTTTTTCGCTTCTGCATCTTTTAGTCGATATGTAGGTTCTGGATAACCGTCGCAATCAAACTCATATCTGTTATCACAGGCGGAACACAAAGCTGTACTTTTTATGTTCACATCTTTTTTACATTTATGACATCTTACCAGTGATGCCATCTTGCGGACGGTTATGCTATTATTGCAAACTTACAAGTAGACAGCAACTTTTACTCGCCGGAACCAGGAAAATCAATTCCAAATATTAATATTGGAGACCTCCGAAAAGTATAAGTTAGCACTGAAGGTTTGAACTCGCGACCACTCGATCGGGCGGTGCTTGAACGGCAAAAGTAGATAGCGCCTTAAACCTCTGCGCCACTTGAACAGTTAATGATTTTGTCAAATTTATTGACTGCTTGCCGCAAATCAAAGATCACTGGATAGAATAACAATGACTGTACAAAATTGCTTTTGTATGTGACCGTTGAGAATTTAAATCACTGTATGAGTCACTTTTTCACTTCGTTTTAATTGTTATTGTTTATTTAACGTTTTTTGAGATGTTGGGATAAAATACCTTTGTGAGGTTTGTTTTTGTTTATTTATTGCTGATTAAGTCACTTTTGTGTTATTGTTTTGGAACACTTGAAGAATTTTAAGTTTTTTAGTCTTACTTTCACAGTTTTTATGTAAAATTTTTAGATAACACTGTCACTTAGTTATTAGTCAATATTTTATAAGTTCAAAAGGTTTTTATTCACTTTTACACACTATTACTATTTTTAGATTTTTTTCTTAACGGAGCACAACGTATGACGCCAACGTATCTAGGTAGGGTGTGATACTCTCAGTACCAACATATTTTACTTCTATCTCGCTCATAGCAACTTTCTCTCGAAGAAAATGATATCTGATATCAATATGTTTGCTGCGGGCACAGTAGGATTCTGTACCTAAAAATTTAATTGCACTCTGATTATCACAGTATATAACAGTGTGTGAAGTTCCTGTATCACAGTGCAACTCAGACTCCAAATATCTAAGCCACATTGCCTCTTGTGTAGCGGTTGCAAGTGACATATACTCTGCCTCCATGGTTGATAAGGCAACAGTGCTCTGTCGTTTTGAACACCATGAAATTGCTGTACCCTGAAACATAAAAGTGTAGCCAGAGCAAGACCTCCGACTATTAATATCTGAAGCCCAATCAGAATCGCAGTAGCCAAACACCCTTTTGTCTTCTTGGTTTTGACTAAATATCAATTTATAATCCTTAGTTCCTTTTATGTAACGTAGTACTCTCTTAAGTGCTAGCCAGTGTTGTTGCTCTGGTTTGTTATTGAAGCTACTTAGTTTATTCACTATGAAACATATGTCTGGCCTAGTTCCTTGATATAAATATAATAAGCTTCCAATAGCCTCTTGATATGGTATGTCTGTTAGTATATTCCTTTCATTTTCTGTACTAATCAATTTAACATTAGGATCACATGGCGTATGAACTGGGTTACAATTACTCATTTTGAATCTTTGTAGGATTTTTTCAATATAGACAGACTGATCAATGCTAATTTCATTTCTTGCTAAGTTTTGTTCAATCCTCCAACCAATAAAATGATGTACATAGCCAAGTTCTTTCATATCAAATTTACATTTCAAATGTTGTTTAATTTCTTTTCCTGTTTCTTCATTATTATAGAACAATAACAGGTCAACGACATATATGAGTATAAATAGAATAATTCCATCATAAGTTTTATGATATATACATGGGTTCACAGATGTACTTTTCAGTCCCAATTCCTTTAACACAGATGTAAGTTTCAGATTCCACTGTCTGCTTGCCTGCTTCAAACCATAAATGGATTTATTTAATATACAAACTTCTTCTCCATATTCATAAGATGGAGGTTGAAGCATGTATATTTCTGTGTCAATATCGCCTTGTAGGAAAGCGGTAACTGCATCCATTTGTTCAATAAATAAATTGTACTTGACAGCCAATGCTAATAAATACCTGATTGAAGTATGACGAACTACCGGAGCAAATATCTCATCATACTCAATCCCCTTCTTCTGGATAAATCCTTTAATGACCAGTCTTGCTTTATATCGTACAACTTCACCATCAGAATTAGTTTTAATTTTGTAGACCCATTTACACGGAATGGCTCTCTTGCCTTCCGGTAGAGTAACTAATGTCCAAGTATTGTTTTTCAGGAGTGACTCATATTCATTATTCATAGCATCTTTCCACTCTTTTGCATTCAAGCCTGAAAGAGCTTCTTCCATAGTGTCTGGCTCTCTAGCCAATAAAGCTATTGCTTGTTTTGACTCATTCAAGCATTCACATAAGTAGGTATGATGTTTATTATTCCTTGGTCTCAGCATTATTTTACGAGATGATACATCACTTATTTTTCTATCTGGTATGTACTCATCATCAGCATTATCAGTGTGGTAGCTACCATCATCATCAGATGATTCCTCTTTCTTTGTATTCTCTGGACTCGGAGTCTCAGGTGTGTCAGTTGAAGACTCACTGCGACTATCATCTGTTTGAGATGATTCTTCAGAAGCATTTTTCTGCAATTCAGATAGTGGCACAATAACGCTGTTATTTTTAATTGTATGCTCAAGAAATATTGCATCTCTACTTTTGTATATTTGTTTCTTATTTTTATCATAAAACCTGTACCCTTTTGTGTACTCACAATACCCAACAAATAACATACTGACTGCTTTAGAGTCCCATTTTTGCCTCTTTACTTTGGGCACATGAACCATGGCGTCACATCCGAAAATTCTCATATTTTAATATTTGGCTTCTTACCTGACCACTTTTCATACGGTGTCATGTAGTCCAGGGCTTTGGTTGGTGACCGGTTAATTATGTAAGAAGCTGTAGATACTGCTTCAGCCCAAAACGGTTTTACCAAACTGGAATTCAGAAGTAAACATTTAGCTCTTTTCACAAGTGTACGATTCATTCGTTCCGCTAACCCATTCTGTTCTGGGGTGTACGGGTTGGTGGTTTGATGTTGTATGCCAAATTTTTCTAATAATATTTTAAATTCTTTATTTATATATTCTTTTCCGTTGTCAGATCTAAGTACTTTAATTCTTTTTTCAGTCTCATTTTCTACTAAGTTTTTGAATTCTTTAAACTTTTCTAAAGTATCAGATTTATTTTTCATAAAATAGACATACACTTTTCTGCTATAGTCATCTATAAAAGTGACATAATATTTGGCACCTCCTAAAGAGCTAGTCTCCATCGGACCACATAGATCAGTGTGAATTAATTGGAGAGGTTCACAGGCCCTAGTACCAACATTTTTAAAAGGTAGTCTATTCATTTTACCTTCCATACATGTTGTGCAAATCTGGAATTCTTTTTTGGATAATTCTACCCCGTCTGCACTGCTCTCTATTTTCTGTAAGTCTGTGAAGTTGAGTTGGCCCATCCTCTGATGTCACAATTTTATATCATTCTCATCTACTGTTGACAACAATGCTGGTGTTTCAGAAAAATCTTTCAATACTTATTATATTGCAAAGCGGTCAAAATTATTTTTTTATTTTGGTAAATTTTACAGTAGTCTTTCTCAAAATCAACTTCACACCCATTTTTTGTCATCAGGCTTACAGAAAGTAAATTAGTTGTCAAAGAAGGTACATACAGCACATTTCTTACTTGAATAGTCTGGGGTCTGCCTTCAGAGTCTCTTATTTTCAAATTCACATTACCACATCCTTCTACTGCTACAGGCTTGTTGTCTGCCACCTTTATATTATTTACTATTGTAGGAGAAACATCGTACATCCATTTTCTCTCTCTACACATATGCTGCGACGCTCCAGAGTCAATATACCATCTGGTCTTGTCCAATGTTTCTGCAATTGAAAAAGCGGCATAATATCCATTATTTTTTGGGTTATTATCTGATTCAGTGGATTTCCTTTTTTGAAAGTAGCAGTTTTTACTGAAATTGCCATATTTGTTACAATTGTAACAACGTGAGCCTTTCTTTTGGTTGTTATCGGTTGAATCTTTTTGAGACTTTCGACATATTTTTTAGACTTAATATAATAGGCTGAAGAATCTGTCACTTTTACATCCTGTAGCAGCTTTGTTTTTACAAAATCGGCAGTAATTGACACACTTGAGCTTTCAATAGCCATGATCATCGGTTTGTAGACATCAGGGAGTCCAGCGAGCAGCAAAGTACCAAGCCACTCGTCTCCTACTACAAAATTAATATTTCTGAGCTTATGAGCTGTTGTCATTACTTTATTAATGTAATCCTCAACACTTGAACTGCTATCCAAAGTGGTTGTAATCAGATCACGTAGCAAACCTACTCTTTTACTGAGCCCGGAGACATCAAATATCTGTTCTAACTTTAACCATACCTGTTTAGCCGTAGTCGCCTCCTGAACATGGACATAGTTAATCGGATCGATTAGAAGTATTATTTTTGACCTTGCTTTAACATGCTTTTTGCTGTCTCGCACATAGTCTGCACTGGGTTCGATTGTGTCCCATAAATCTTCATGCTCCAAGTAATTTTTGACGGCAAATTTCCATGTAGGATAATTCTCCCTGCCCATCAGCTTCTCAATTGTACCAATAGATATTTGTGAAGCCATGATTTACAATTGAGCTGAAAAAATGGAATTCCTACGCAGCGTGGTTGCACACTTTTTTTTGAGCAAATTTTATCCAACTGAATCGCGGAACTATTTCGGTAGAACACTTATTTTTATTACTTGAGGAGCAATAGTGGCCCATAACCTCTTGTTGTCCCTATTATTTAAGTAAATAGTGATCTAATTAGATAGTTAAAGATTTTAGAATATTGGTTATTATAATGAAACACCGGTTGTACAATGACAAGTGAAGTATATATTGACCACAGATAATAAAAGTACACAGACACCATGATTTGCGGTTAACTTAATTTACCAGTGAAGTTCATCATCTGGCTCTATCCGATCATGAGACGGGGCAGACCCTAACAGTGATGACTAATAAACCTAAATTTATGCTAAGTTGGTTTGAGTACAAAAGGGACTATCATGAAGAAAACATACAACAGTTCTATGACTGTATTTCTGCGCTTTCTTTCTCTGACATGTACCTTATAGATAATTTAGAAGATGCATTTCAAATATTTCATGGGACATTACAACTCTTTTATAAACTATGTTTTTCCATACAAAAGATTGTAGGGGATCCCTACACTTAGTGATATGATAACGGGGCAATTCTATTGGGATGATGAAATAAAACCGACCACCGTGAATGTTCGTTAAACACTGATTTATTGATATATATTTTTACCTACTATTTGCAGTAATAGGTACAAAATGCTGTGTGTGCAGAATGCACGACGCGTAAGTCGGTAAAGTAATGTACGGTTCCGTACATCCTGCCCGCCTAAACGGAACGACTGAAATGATTGATAGATAGGCAGATAATGGAAGTTACAAACAAGTTTATATATGATCAAATAGTAAAATGATAATAGACTGATAGCTAATCATACAAATACCATCAAACATTAATTTGAATGACCATTTTAAGATACACATGTACTTAATCATCACGGTCTTGTAAGTGCACTGAACGCAGAAATGTTGGCGAGGTAGCCCTAACACCACTGATCGTAAACACTTCACTACACTTTTGCACTGATTTCGCTTTATTTGATGCCACTGGTACTGTGTCGGCCGGCGCGATCGTCACTGGCCTCGCCCAGACAGCCTCTTGGCCCTGGGGGGCCGGCGACGCTGGTACTCTGGTCGTACGTCGATGTCTTCTGATGAGGTACACGACGAGGCCTCCCAAGATGATAACCGAAGTTACACTGATGTACAACACAGTATAGTGATGAATGTCGTGAATGCTCAAATCTGTAGACGACTGTTCCTTAACCTCGTCAATCTGAGCCCTTAATTTATTCCAAATGAGGTAATGATCTTCGGTCACACTGAAGTTCTCTGGTGTAGACGTTTTCATGATTTTGTTTAACACAGACACCTCTGGGACTTCGATGTGATGATGAATATTTATATGATTGATGAAATTATTATGAGCATAAATATTAAAGGTATCCCCTTTCAATGTGCAACCTTGACCTAGGGCTATAATCGCGTTGCCGACAAGGTTGACCATTGTGACTCCGTTGGCGCAAATTATGCGCACTTGGCATTCCGAGCAACACGTATACAACCAGGTGTTCGGCCTGTGCAATTTGATCCATTGCTCTTCACATGATGATTTTACGGAGTGACATAATTGTTTTTGATTGAAGATTTTGATTTCACAGATAGACTGCTTTATGTTTAGATCGTAAATGGGCATGTCTAATGAGCATAACAAGATATCGTTGGGAACATGAGTATATGATTGTAGGTCTGCTTCTGATAGAAGAAATGCTGTATCCTTGCCTAGATTGTAAGCTATGAATGGTACTGATGGCACGAGATGATAAAACTGGAGTCCTCTCTTTTGCGAAATAGATATGATTTTGTTTAACTCAAACAATTCGTTGCTTAGGAGTGGAACTTTGATTTCGATGATTAAGTAGTTTGAGAAGACTCTAGCTGACACTTTGAGTAAGCGAAACAAGTCCTTGATATGTTTTAAATCCACTGGTACCGTATGTTTACCATTCAGTTGACTAGAGATGATGCTCAGCTGATACGATAACTGCTCCGGTGACAAAAAATGACTGTCAATGCGCCCGTGTGAAATATCTGTGACCGTAGCAATCAACGTTTGCTGAATCAAACGAATATTTGATAGAATTATTGATGCTGCTAGAGCTGATGGTGTGACATAAAGGCCATCTTCATTGTCCAAACGTATTTTATTCACCTCAGTCGATAGATTTTGAAGACGTTGCTTGATGAATTTAAATTGTTGATTCATGAGGTTTTTATTACGGCGTATGATATTATACTCTGATTCTAAAATACTAGTCTGATTTTTATAAGTTTTTGAAGATGTTCTTCATTATGACTGATTTGCTCGATGTCACTCTTGTATTTTTCGGCAAACCTCTCGTCCAGTACACCGAATAATGAATTAGCAATATAACCCAACCCGTTTACTAGGCCTCTTTTCAGCCTCTTCGGACTTTGATATTTAAGTAACATATCATAGTGTTCAATTTCGCCAATTTCGTGCTCTAACTGAAGAATGATACTCTGATATTGTTTACTTGCATGGGTGTTGCATAATGACTTGATGTGGTTGACGTAACCTTTGATATCGGATAAGCCTTTCCAGTAGGTCGTCATGTTGTAGTAGACAACTAGACGCCATTCGTCCTTGATTTACTGAAGATTGGATTCTATCGAAGTAAATAGCTTGATGCTCTTCTAATGACGTCACATTATAAGATTCATGATTAGGTATATTTTGTGCTGAAGTAGGTGATAATAACATGAAAAATAGTAATAATAAACTAGTGAATAGGCTCTTCAATGATACGTTGTTTCGAGGAAGTCGCTTTCTCTTGCTTCGCTCGTCTAAATTGTCTTGATTGACATTTTGATTTTGTTCCTGCGTTGTGTCCTTGTTAACTGGTAACAACACAAGTCTGATGACAGGGCGTTGCATGATGTTAGTCTTAGTTTTTAAACTGACTACCCTTACATAGCCATCCTTTTCAGGATGAACTGCTTGAATACGTCTTAACGCCCACTTGCCGGCTGGCAAGTTTTCGTCCTTGATTTCGAAGTTCCTACTTGGCTTACGCCATTTTGATCTAGCCTGCAGATGCTGAAGATATTCGCTTGACAACCTTTTCCAAAGCTGTATGTTCATTGATTGAATGAGTTGCCACCTTGTTGAGTGATTCATGTGATCTGGATCAGTCTGTGGCCTAGATATAAGTGGACTACCGATTAAGAAATGTCCTGGCGTAAGAATGTCGTCGTCAATGCTCTCTGTCAACTGACAGAGAGGCCTTGAGTTCAAACATGCCTCGATTTTATGTAGTAGCGTAGTAAACTTCTCGTAAGTGAGTTTCTGATAGCCGATGATACGCTTTACATGATATTTGAGGCTTTTCACCGCAGCTTCCCAAAGACCGCCTGCACTTGGCCACGCAGGAGCGTTGAACTGCCACTTTATGTTCATGTCATTGATGTTATTGAAGAAATCGGTGTTGATGGTGGCTATGATCTCTTGGTACTCCTTCTTAATGATACGATTGGCACCTACGAAATTCGTGCCATTGTCACTGTATACGTGACTTGGCGTTCCACGTCGGGCCGAAAACCTACGGAAAGCTGCTAAAAATGCTGGAGTACTCAGATCGGAAACTAGTTCCAGATGGACAGCCTTAGTAGACAAACAAACAAACACTGCAATATACCCCTTGACTGTTTTGATTCCACGTCCCTTATTGGCTTTCAACTCGATGTATCCGGTAAAATCGACAGCGGTGTGAGATAAAGGTCGCGACGGGATGACTCGTGGCTGTGGAAGATCGGCCATGATTTGTTGATATTGCGTTTGACTAAAGCGCTGACACTTAACGCATGATCTCAACTTCCTCTTGACGGTACGGATTCCGCTGATTATCCAATATCTGTCTCTGATGTATGAAAGTGTCAGTCGCGGGCCTCCATGTAACGTGATAATGTGAGCCTGATTGAAGGGTCAATGGTATAAATAAAAGAGTTAGGCAGGATTAACAGTACTTAATATAATAATATGAAAGTACATAACGTTTTTGCTACGACAACCATTGAATCGCGAGAGAGAGACAAGTTACGTCAAAAGTGACATGTGCTAAATACATTGACATATTGCGTTTACAGATAAGATCTACCATCACTGGCCCTTAAACCAATATAGTCTATATAATAAACATTAATTAAACGTACATACATAATGCACAATAATTATGAAACAGAAACTTAAACACAGAGCAGCTTTAACTGTAAACATAACATCTTATCACTAATAAATTCTAAATAAATTTAACCATTAGAATCTTGGCATTTTGACATTATTTGAATTACAAACTTATTGTGCATTTCTTTTGACAATGGCTTAGTTAATAAATCTGCTAACATATCTTTAGTACCTAAATATTTGACATCAATAGAACCATTACAAATATGTTCTCTGATAAAATGGTGGCGAATGTCAATGTGCTTCGTTCTAGCATGGAACATAGTATTTTTGCATAATTTTTGAGCTGACTGATTGTCGTTGAAAATTGTAACTTTACACATTGAACCCAATATTTCATGCAAAAAATTACGAAGAAATAGAGCCTCCTTACAGCTGTCAGAAAGAGACATATATTCTGCCTCTGTGCTTGATAAGGCGACGGTTCTCTGTTTTCGGCTCTCCCAGGAAACTACAGATTTGCCAACCTGAAATACATAACCAGTATAAGATTTCCTATCTGTCTCGTTCCTTCCCCAGTCGGCGTCTGCATACCCTGTAATAGTAAATTCACCTTTATGAAAATTTAAACACGATTCTTTTGTCCCTTTGAGATAGCGAAGTACTCTCTTCGCTGATTTCCAGTGTGTTTCATTGTAACAGTCATTAAACTGGCTCAGATAACTGACTGCATGGGTAATATCTGGTCGTGATCCTACTGCAATGTACATCAGTGATCCAATTAAACTTCTATAATCAAATTTGTCCTTTTGATCAACAATTGACTTTTCAAGTTTCAAACCAGTCTCCATAGGCGTCACTACGGACTTGCAATCTTCCAATTGAAATTTGTTTAACACTTTCTCAATATAATTTTTTTGATCCAAGGTTATTCTGTCCTTAAACTTGCAGATTCTCATTCCTAAGATATATCTTGCTGGCCCTAAATCTGTTATTTCAAACTCATTTTTGAGTTTATTTTTAATATCAATTATCTCCTTACATGTATTAGGTGTTGACATTAGCAAAATGTCATCAACATAAAGTTCTATTATTATAAGTTTATCATTACTGTGCTTATAATAAACACATGCTTCTAATGATGACTTATTGAAATTTAATGTGTCACATAAAACCTTATTAATTTTATCATTCCAGGCTTTAGCAGCTTGCTTTAAACCATAAATTGCTTTATTAAGCTTAAAGACTTTATTCTCGTTGCCCTTTATTGTGTAACCTTCAGGTTGCTCCATAAATACCAATTCTTGTAGGTCACCATTGAGAAAAGCGGTTTTTACATCTAAATGCTGAATATTCATATTGTATTCAGCAGCTATAGCCAGGAGTGTTCTAATACTTGAATATCTGACCACAGGAGAAAATGTCTCATTGTAATCTATCCCATGTCGCTGCGTGAATCCTTTAGCGACAAGTCTGGCTTTATATCTGAGGAGTTCACCATTAATACCCAGTTTCTTTTTGAATACCCATTTACATTTTACAGGCATTTGACTTTGAACTCGATCAGTGAGTGTCCAGCATTTATTGATGATAAATGAATCATACTCGTCTTTCATCGCTTGCTTCCAGCCATCTGCTTCTGGACTACTCAGCGCCTCCTGTACTGTCTGTGGTTCATCGCTATCGTTGGTACGGGATATTTCTTTAACGAGATGAGCTACCATGGAGTCATCTGAATGCGAACTTGAAGACAACTCTTCTGCATCTATATCAGGAACATAAGTTTCATCTGAAGAATGATTTGAATAAAAACTTTCTTCACTATCAGAATCATTTACTGTTATCACACTATATCTTGGTTGTGGCTGACTTTAAATTGCGTCATCAGAATGAACCTCAGTAGAGATATTTTCCTCAGAAGATGATTCTGTAGTAGGTTCAGTGTCATTCTTTACGTCAAAAACTACTTGTGTAAATGACTTTTTGCAATGATTATCATCATTTGACACATTATTCTCTTCAATAAATTTATCTTCTATAAATGTAACATCCCGAGCCTTTATACAATCTTTCGGATTTTCGGAGTCTAATAATCTATAGCCCTTAGTATTTTCGCAATATCCTACGAAAATATACTTCATAGCTTTTGGTTCTAGTTTAGTTCAACGGTGCACATGTACATAAGCTATGCAACCAAAAGTACGCAAATGTGAAATGGATACCTTGTTATTCGTCCACTTCTCCTCTGGAGTGCACCCTCTGACGGCTTTAGTGGGAGAACGATTCTTGGTGTAGACAGCTGTATTGACAGCTTCAGCCCAGTATTTCTGACCAAGGCCCGCTGTTTGCAGCATACAGCGTGTCTTTTCCATAATGCTCCTATTTGCACGTTCAGCAACTCCATTCTGTTGTGGAGAGTATGGTACTGTTGTCTGATGTACAACACCCGAGTCCTTCAACAGCTTCTGAAATTTTAAATTACAATATTCAGTTCCATTATCACTCCGTATAATTTTTAATTTCTTATTCGTCTGATTTTCTACTAGAACTTTCCAAGCTTTAAATGTATCAAACACTTCATCTTTCCTTTTAAAAAAATGAACAAAAGTCTTTCTAGAGTAATCATCTATAAATGTAATAAAATATTTCGCTCCACTAAATGATGTAGAAGGCATCGGACCACACAGGTCAGAGTGCACCAACTCTAGAACTTCTTTGGCTCTGTTAAAAGAATTCTTAGGAAAAGATGTACGAGTCTGCTTTCCCTCGATGCATGATACACATTGTTGAAAAACACTGTTATTATATGAAATACCTGAAGTCATACCTCGCCTTAGTAATTCCATGCTTCGATGATTGAGGTGTGCCAGACGACGATGCCATACCTGCTGAGAAGGGTTCTCTTCCTTCTCGATGACAGCAGGCATTGATACAGCTTTTGAAGTTTATTCACTTACAGCTTGCTCGTCCACAATACATGCCTTCTCAGCACAACCACTATCTGAAAGTCTGAGGGAGGTATCGCATTTCATAGTAAATTTACAATTTAAATTAGTTGATTCTACTGTGTCTAGTCGATAGATGCCACCACACAGCATGGCTATAGCTATCATAATCTTATTGTCATAAATCTGACACATGCTAGAACTAAACACTACTTTAAAACCTTTTCTAACCATAGCGCTCACAGATAACAAGTTAACAGTTAAGTTAGGTACATAATAAACATGACTTATTGTCTTTATGTCACCATTTCTCATATTAACACTGACAGAACCTCTTCCAGCAGTGTACAACTTGTCACCGTTAGCTATATTGACCTCTATTGGCTTTTTATCACTCACAAAATCACTCATGACACTTTTGTCCCCGCACATATGTTCTGTAGCACCGCTATCTATGTACCACGAACCATGCTTGATGTTTGCTGACAGCGCAATTAGTAGGGCTTTCGATTTGTCCGTATTGGTCTTCTCAGTTTTCTGTTTCTCGGACTTAGGAAAATCTTTAATAAAGTGTCCCACTTTCTTGCACCTGTAACATCTTGGTTGTTTCCGAACAATCAAGGCGGAACAAGCCTCACTCTTGTCACTTCTGCGGATGTTTTCCTGCAACAACTTTCCTTTTACTATTTCGCTGGAAAGTTTTACATTTGAATTCTCCATTGCCATTATGAGCGGATCATAATCTGATGTTAATCCGCTTAACATTATTACAGCTATAAAGTCATCCTCTAGTGGTGATCCTATTTCACTAAGTGTTTGTGACATCTCAGTGATTTTGTTGATATAGCTCTCAATATTTTCGCTCTCATTCAGCTTAGTTGTAAACAATGTTCTAAGAAGCCCCAGCCTACGACATAATCCCTTATCTTCATAAGCTTTTCTTAGATTGCCCCAAGCGTCATATGCCGTTTTCGCGTTGCGTATGTGTGGAATAACTGAGGATTGAACAGCTAAAGCGATACGCGCTAAAGCCTTCAGTTGTTTCTTTGCATTATGTGCTTCGTTTTCCACACACTCCCATAGCTCTTCCTGTATTAACAACATCTTCATCATAAATTTCCACGAGCTGTAATTATCAATTCCTTTTAATTTCTCGATGGAAAGAAAATTTGTTGAAGATGCAGAGCCCGCCATGTTGTCGACGAAACCACTACACCGTTTTTTCGTAGATTAAGATTTCGCCGGTTTGTTTTATTTCGCGTAAAATACATACAAATTTATACTTCTGCAACGCTCTGGGCCCATAACCTGAAGGGTCAATGGTATAAATAAAAGAGATAGGCATGATTAACAGTAATATAATAATATGAAAGTACACAACGTTCTTGCTACGACAACCATTGAATCGCGACAGAGAGACAAGTTACGTCAAAAGTGACATGTGCTAAATACATTGACATATTGCGTTTACAGATAAGATCTACCATCACTGATCAATGATTAAATCGGTGAGACGACTATGACTTCATAACATGATAGGGTGCTTTGATGAGTCGCTGACGCATGCGTTTTTCAGTCGTCCACCCACTCTAAGGATACCGTGCTCATCCATGAAAGGATTAAGAATTGATACTTTGCTTCTTGGATGCACGTGTCTCTTTTGATTGATACATAAAATATCTTCATGAAATTGGTGTGATTGGTCACCTTTGATAATGATATTCAATGCATTGTCCATCTCTGATGACGTCAATACATTCGCACTTTATGTGTGTTTGCCTTGTGATTGCGATATGAAACGCGATATCCAAGCGACAATTTTTACAATGCGAGTTAATGAACTGTAATTCTGTAATAACTCGTGTACTAATGAAATATGATTTTGATATAAAACCGTATTTACACTAAGCTTCTTGATCTCCAAATCTAGTGATTGATATGAGGTGATAGGAAGAGTACTTTGGTCGAAATTGGTTGTCCATTTCGGACCCTGCCTCCACAACGGATGACTTGATAACTTCCGTGACGTCAGACCCCGAGTAGCACAATCAGCGTTCTCTTCTGACCTCACATGACGCCAACATGATGATGGAACGATGCTAATGATTTTGATGATTCTGTTAGCCACGAACTGCTTCCACTTGTTCACGTCACCTTTGATCCATCCTAAGACTATCATGGAGTCTGTCCAGCAATAAATATCCACATCCTGATGTGATAAGGATTCCATGACCTTCTTGATAAGTTCAGATAGCAGTAGCGCACCACATAGCTCTAGTTGTGGCAATGATACCTTTTGCAACTCCTTAACTTTGTTTTTGCTACTGCGAGCGTTGATGTGAACTCGCCCTTATTATCTTTTGCTACTACATACACAACACATGCGTATGCTTTGTCGGAAGCGTCACAAAATCTATGGATTTGATATGATTGATTTGTGTTACCCAGATAGCGTGGTATGTTAAATTGATCTATGATGTCGAAATCATTCTTTAGCAGAATCCAATCATCTTGAACCGATTGTGAAACTTCTTCGTCCCACGATAGGTGTGATGACCATGCATTTTGAAAAAGCAGTTTTTCTCTGATTGATAATGGTGACAGCCAGCCTAAGGGGTCAAATACCTTTGAGATTTCCGAAATCAGCTGTCTTTTTGTTAAGCGGTTATCATAATGCTGTAATTGATTTTGAAAGCTGAAACTATCCATTGAGGGGTTCCATCTCAATCCAAGTGTTTTTCTTGATTCCGAACACTTGATGTCTAATGGGTTGTTGAGTTGGTCAGGTGATAGATCTACCAGTAGGTCCGGTACGTTACTGGACCATTTCCGGAGATTCATTCCAGCTCCCTTCAGTATCCCAATGAGCTGATGCTGAATCTCCTTGGCTTGATTAATGGTATTTGCTCCAGTAAACAAATCGTCCATATATAATGATTGATTTAATGCTGACGCAACTAGTGGATACTTTTCAGCATCGTCTATTGCCAGCTGTTTAAGCGTTCTCATAGCTAAGTATGGGGCGGCCTTAGTACCGTACGTCACGGTAGTAAGATGATATTCATTGAGCACCTCTTGAGATGATTGCCGCCGAATGATTGATTGAAGATGACGATCTGATAGTCTGATAAAGATTTGCCGAAACATTTTCTCTATGTCCGTTGTGATTACGTAACTGTAGGTTCTCCAGTTTAAGATGAGTGTCATGAGGTCCTTTTGAAGATTCGGTCCGCAAAACATGAGGTCATTTAGGCTTTTTCCTGATGTGGATTTCGCCGATGCATTAAAAACAACTCTAAGTTTTGTTGTTGTTGAATCTAATTCCATTACGCCGTGATGTGGTAAGTAGAAGGCACGTTTTGATTCATCGACATTATTGGCAATACACATGTGACCTTGTTGTTGATATTCAGACATAAATGATTTATAATTTTATGATAATGATTCGTTATTGCACATTCTTCTTTCCAATTGTTTGAATTGTGCAATAGCTTTTAATTTAGATGACCCAAGCTGATTTTCATATTCGGGTGTCATGGGTATGCCAACCTCGTATCTACCAGAGTCCAAACGACGAGTAGCTTGCTGATAAAATTCTTCACAATACTGCTCTTCACTGGTAAGAGATGATGATGATGATGAAGTTTCAACGTCCTCTATCTCCCAATATTTTGATAGGTCTAATAAGTCGTTTGTCACGATATGACAATTAAATGTGCGAACGTTGCCAGACAGGATCCATCCGAGTGCCGTCTGTTGCGCAATCGGAGCCTGCGCTGGTCCTTTGATGAGACCGTCCATGATGATTTGAGAGTAGATACTCACGTCCAAGAGAATATCAATTGGCTTCGACACGTTGTATTCTGAATCTGCTAATTGAAGATGCTGGATATGAGACCATGATTGTTTTTTGAATGGTGTACCAGGCAAGCAGTTAGCGACCTTTGACAGAACCAGTGCTTCTGTAGTAAAATTATAGTCCCGTAGATAGATTGACAGTCGATTGATACCTACCCGTCCTTTGCTTTGCCTAGCGCCAGCACCTATTCCTGATACTGATGCGTTGTATCGTCGCCGCTGCAACCCTAACCGCTGTACAGCGTTTTCCGATATTAATGATATTTGGGATCCCTGGTCTAGAAGAGCCCTAAGGCAAGCCCCTAAGCCATCAGAACACCTGACATTGATTGATAGCGTGGTCAACAATAACTCTTCGTCATCTCATGCGACATGATTAACATTAGGTTGCTTGTTTGATAATTTCGATGACGAAGCGGTTGTTGCAGATGATGATGATGTTGCTTGAGGAGCTGATTTTGATGATGGGACACACGCTTCATGTAGTATTGTATGATGATCACCTTGACAGGTTTTGCAACGCTTCGTCGAAGTGCATTGATTTCCATCGTGACTGAATAGGCAATTTCGACAAATGTTTGAGTACGTCACCGTCTTCAATTGCACGTCCGGTATCATATTCATGCATTTTTTACACAATAAAAAATTGAATTACATACAGTGCATTTCGAAGTTTGAGTAATGATGGCTTGATAATTTTTGTTAATGTAACCTTTAAAATTGTTTTGCTTATTAAAGTTATTTGCGTTCTTTGATTGATTTGGGTTCCGCTTGCTTGATGGCGAGGGTTCCTTATAGTTATTATAGATGGGCTCAAGAGCGGTAAACTTACTCTCGAGGAATGCCATTAACTCGTCCAACCTTGGTAAATCACGAGGTGTCCTACGTGCTTCCTTGTAGTCAGCGTAAGTTTCTGGGTCCAGTTTTTTGCACAATAAATGAACCAACAACGGATCCCACGTATTCGTATCAACGGCGAGATTGTGAATCGCGTGAATACATTCGGTTGAGGTATCATACAGCCTTTTGATTTCAAACGATGATTTTGAATGTTGGGTTGATTGAGGAACATATCAATTTGATTCGTAAAAAGAACTTGAGAATTGTTGTACCGGTGTAATAAGATAAGATCTCCCACGCAGTATCATAATTCTCTGATGAAATATGGAGATGATAAATGAGACGTTCTGCTTCACCCTTAAGTTTTCCCTTAAGGTGCTGCATCTTCTGAGCTCTAGTGATAGAGTTATTGTTATGAATTGTCTCCGTGAACAAGTCATAAAAGGTTGGCCACTGTGCGTAGTTCCCGCTGAACGATGGTATTTCAATGTGTGGAGTTGATTTTTCTAAGTAAGTCGTTGATGAGATTTTCTTATACAATTTGATTGATAGTTTTGCAGGCCAACTCATGATGATTAAACTCCTCGTCATATGATATATCTCCACCAGCAAGTATATGATCGATTTGCAAATGTTGAGCATCAATAATTGTCCACTTAGATTGAACGTTTTTAAGCTCATCTTCTAGTTCCCATTTATCTGTTATTAGATCAACTTTGATGCCCTTGATTAGCCGATTAAATGCCCTAAAATTAGTGCGTTGCAATGATAACAATTCGTCTAGCTTTCCATCTGGTTGAGTAGACTTTGATGATTTGCCATAAGATGCTATAGAATTACGAGTTGATTGATAATAGTCCTTACCCTTTTGATATGTGTTGTCAAGGAAATACTCAACTGCCAAATTTTTATGCTCAGATATTTTTTTGTGATTTTGCTCGAATTCTCCCCAGAGGTTGTCTAACGTCTCTAACCGTTTCTTCAAGTATTCGGCATTTTTGCGAGAATCCAAGTCCTAGTTGAAGTTCACTTTTATTGTAGTGAAATTGGTGATGATTTCAGATTGACGAGCGAAAAGAGCTTCCAGGATGTAGGTAAAGGAACAGTCTTACTTGGTTAAATGATGATCCACGTAGCTGTCTGCACTGGTACTGCGCCCAGAGGGGTCGATAGTGAAAGCTGAACCTTCTCGCCGCCCGAAGATGAGCTCCACAGAGCCTAATGATGTTGATGTCACGCCATGATTTGCTTACCACGACCGTGCTGTTGACCTAAGCTATATTTGCTCATGTCAACAATGAAGTGTGTTTTTCACTGAATGAGCCCAACACTGGTTTGATCACAGAACCTTGAGTCTGAACCGTGTCTCTAACCTGTACGCGCGCTAGGTCAAAGTATCGCGACGAAGTCCTGCAATGCTCGAAGGACCAAAATAAATGTAGAGGATCCCTACACTTAGTGATATGATAACGGGGCAATTCTATTGTGATGATGAAATAAAACCGACCACCGTGAATGTTCGTTTAACACGGATTTATTGATATATATTTTTACCTACTATTTGCAGTAATAGGTACAAAATGCTGTGTGTGCAGAATGCACGACGCGTAAGTCGGTAAAGTAATGTACGGTTCCGTACAAAGATAAAAAAATCGAACGAAAAAATAATACTCGGTGCTTGACGTAAGCTTTAAAAAAGTCATGTAAACGGAAACGTTATTTACATTTAAAAACGATTCATAATAAAACAGACAAAAATAGATTAACAAAAAAGTATAAAAAATATAGTGACATACTTAAACGTTGTATTAACAAAGCTCAACAAATACACAACAAAAGATAAATACAGAATATGAAAAACAAATGCAAGGCTACTTGGTATATTATAAATAATAAAATACAAATGGGTGACACACAAAAAAGCAATGACATAAAACAAGTAGTATTAAAAACCAACAACATCACTGACCCTCAAAAAAATTGTGACATGTTTAATGAAACAAACAACAATGAACAAAACAATAACAAATAAAAATGACAAATAATAATGAATTTACATATAATATTGACGCTATAAATAGAACTATGGACATTGATCACAATAATACAATATTCCTAAATCCTACTGATCCTATAGAAGTGTTCAGGGTAAGCCAAAGCCTAAAAAATACTGCGTCTGTCGGTTATGACGAAATAAGTACCAAAATTATAAAAGCTTGTGCTAATCACTTATGCAAACGGTTGAGTTACTTAATTAACATATCGTTCTCAGAAGGCATGTTCCCAAGTGCATTAAAGAACTCAATAGTCAAACCGATATTTAAGGATGGTGATAAATCTGACATGGCGAACTATAGACCCATAACCTTAGTTCCTATAATATCAAAAATAGTTAAGAAAACAATATTAAAAAGGCTATATGACTATGTGGACAAGTATAATTTGCTAAGGCGGGAGCAATTTGGATTCAGGAAAACAGCACCACCTCTTTAGCTTGTTTCAATTTAATAAAAATAATAACTGAGGCAATGAATGCCAACATACCTGTAGTAGCAATTTTTCTAGACATGATTAAAGCCTTTGACTTTGTTGATCATAAACTAATGCTAAGCATATTAGATAAATATGGCTTAAGGGGCCAAGCGAATGACTGGATTAAATCGTACCTAAGTGATAGGCGTCAATGTATGCAAATAACAAACGTAATGGATGGAAACAAAATAGAATATAAATCCAATTATAAAACTAACGCAGTTGGAGTACCCCAAGGCAGCGTGGTGGGATCGTTTTTATTTTTGCTACATATTAATGACCTTCCCAATGCAACACGCCACAAAACAATATTATTCGCTGACGATACGACACTAATAATAAAATGTAATGACAAAAATAAAATGTAAAAGGAAATTAATGAAGCAATCAATGACATAATAATTTGGCTTAATAACAATAATTTAAAAATCAATATAAATAAAACAAAAATAATTCAATTTCAAACTTATAAATCAAACTTTCAAAGTCTTAGTATAAAATATGAAGACATTATCCTAGAACAAGTAGTAAATACAAAATTATTGGGCATAATAGTAGATCAAAACTGTAACCGGAAATCACACATCAATTATGTATGCGATAAGCTAGATAAATTCGTATACGCAATAAAACGTCTACGAACAATGGTGTCCGTAGCCGCAGCAGTTATGGTATATCACGGATACGTTTCGTCTGTGCTGTCATATGGTCTGATAATAAGGGGCAATTCAGTTGAAATTATGATGGCATTTCGGGAACAAAAAAAGTGTGTTAGGGCTATATCTGGCATCTGGTTTTTGGATAGCTGTATTCCGTTATTTAAAAAACTTCATATTTTACCTTTACCCTGTATTTACATCAAAGAACTATGCATGCTAGTAAAAAGAGAAGTAAGCCACAAAAAGGCTTCTGCTAGAAATAAATATAAATTTGAATTAAATGTACCTCAATGTAGATTGCGAATATTTAGGAGGAATGTATATATTAATGCCATGGAACTTCCCATCCCCATGTTCAGGAAAAAGCTGACAAGTTGGTTACTAGATAATTGCTTTTATGACATTGGCGAATACATGGAATATGGTAAAAAATCCAACATGACATGTACTTAATTTTGACATTGATATTAAAGTAACGATTACTTAATTATAATAATATTAATTCGTATTGGACTTATTGTAAATCATAAATCTTAAAATTAATTGTACTTAGTTATTTAAGAATGAAATTTGAATATTTGTACACCATATGTTGTGGTAGAATGTATAGAACCTAAAAAATATTAACACCATACTATATAAAACTATATTCTTATAAATAAATAAATTCTAAATCATTTTATTAAGTACATGCATAAAATAGGGAAATGATACGTACTTCTCAAGTGGGTACATTTATTAGTAATAGGTACTTATGATAATGTCAGTTGTTTTCCTTACGGCAATGTCAGCTTTTCACTTTTCTGAACAAAATTTCACATCAAACGTTAAAATTCATGGTCTTCCTTTTATTTGTGACACTATGTTATTTAGCAAAAAATAATCCTTATGATGAAGCCTTTGGATCGGTATGATAAAGCTACAGGGTGATTATTTTTCTCATGTAACGGGTTCGATTCCCGGTTCAACCATGTAATTATTTAAATATCTATGAATGCAGTTTAAATGGTTTTTTAAATTCAAATAATGTCTTCTTTTAGTAAAATGTTCTATCTACAAGGTACTTTCCCTCCATGTGGCATATCCGTGGGACGCCCTGTATACATATTTATACAAGGCTGAAGAACTCTAGGTAGCTGCGCACACGTCGTGAGCATCTTTTATTTTCAGGGATGGGCTAGACCCGAGGACACATTTAGTTACCCTGCGTGCAGATTTGATAATACTGTATTAGATATTGAAAATCAATAAAAACAATCAATATGATAATGCCATTTGTTATTTTCTATTTTATTTATTAGGTTTCTGATTTCTGTCGTTTTTATAAGTTATTTCTTCACTATTTTTAAACGTATGGCACTAAGTTCACGCACGCGTGCAGGATTCATAAAAAAAAAAAATATGTTGTGGATAGATGGCGCCACAGTAGAGCGGACAGCGCCATCTAACAATTTGATTCATAAACGAATAATCATGTGATCGGAAACGCAAGCAAGCCCTACCGCTTGGACACGATCGTCGGTGGAGGGGATGCAGCGAGGACTGGCGGGGAGACCGAGTGTGGCGACAGTCTACAGTCGACAGTCGAGCTCGGACAGTCTTGGCAAACTCTCAGTACCAACGCAAGTGTTTTTTTCCGTCCCACGTGTTTATTTCGTTCGCTAGTTTATTAAAGTTATTTTAAATTGGAATTATCTTTTCGTTCGAGTACCCACTACAGGGCCCACACCTACCTAAACTATGTCGGATCTTATAGAAGACCCGATGTTTCGCATCTCGGCCACCCATGATGCAACATATAGATTAAACTGAAATATATTATGACGGCGCAGATTATTTAGTCGATTTATTGTAATACTTTTTAAAAGTTGTAATCGATTATTTTTAATCTGTGGCTTAGAATTTACTTCTTTAGTAGTATTTTTAACTTAGAGCGGGTAGCACCGAATGGGGTCGTGAGTGTCATGGCGGCGTTGGCGAGCACATTGTGTTGCGATTGTCACGCGGTGCCCACGCACAAATCCATTGGCTCTAAATGCAAGTTTAAAAATTATTGTGATTAGACTTAATCAGTGATAATCATTGTAATTATTAAAGTTTATAGTTAAGTCTCGTTGCGATATTTGAAAGTAAATTAAGTGCGTTATTTTGCGAGTATTATTTTCCAAACACCTGCACGTACACGCCCATGATGAAGGACTAACAGATGACGGATCAGCAGCGACACGTGGCGTCTCAGCCGCTCGAACATCCGTCATATAGATATGTTTTCCTGATCTAAAATGCGTAGCATTATCAAATTTATTCACTAATAGTTAAATCTAAACATATAAGTATTTAGTTGCAACATTAAATGAAAAAAAAATTGGACACCCTTAAAAAATGAATAGCAATATTTACATGATAGCTGTACAATCTTGTGTTATTAGTACTGTAAACGATATTTTAGTTACATGATCTATCGATAGATGGCGTTGTACATTTAGCACTCTCCGCTGAATCGCGGTGTCGAGATTCTCCTGAGAAACATGACATCTTCGTTTATAGTTAAATAAATTGTCGAATTGGCCAAGTGGTCAACTGAGTGACGTTTAACTGTGGAAAGTGAAAGTTTCTCTGTCCCCGCGCGGACCGCAAATTTTAATAGTTTTCTCTGTGTTTGTACAGGTTCCAGCCGGCACCTGTGCGAACGCAGGGGGAGCCCCCCCCGTGCTGCTCGGTGAGCGATCACCGTAGCGGTCGCGGCGACCACCAAATAAACAGTCAAGAAGTTGAAGAAGATGTCTAAACCCGGCAAGCGCGGCTCCCTTGGCCGCGATGCCGGGGCCCAGGAACTCCGCCCGGCGCTGGACCGGACGACGTCGCTGCCGAACATCGGCGACGCGTCGTCCGGTGCGCCGCCGGCCGGACCACCCAGAGGAGAAGATGAGGAGAGAAGAGGGGGGGGATCGAGTGCCGCTGCAGCCGCCAGAGCACCGACGTCGTCGGCGCCTGCGCGCGTTGCGCCGACGCCGCCGCTGAGCCGACAGCACGCGGTACCCCTCCGCCCCGCCGCGTTCCGCCCGGTGCCCATACAGGCCCCGGGGCCTGCCGCGAACTCAGGCCGCGCGCCTCATACGCGCGCCGCCCGCCCGCGCGCCAGCAAATGTGCGCTCCGCTGCGCCTCCCGCGCGCGCCGCCGCGCTGCACGCGTACCCCGCTGTGCCCGCGCGCACCACCGCGCCGCCCGCGCGCCTCCGCGCACCCCCCGCTCGAGCCGCTGCGCCGCCGCGTTTCGCGTCGCCGCCCGAGCCGATTCCCAAAGCTGTGCCAGCTTCACGCACCGCCACATCCGGACCTCGCCTCTCGCTGGCGGGTTCGGCGATGGCTGAGCGGGAGCGGCTAGTAAAGCAGAATGCGCCCGACTCACCGGCCCCCCCGCGTGCCTCGGCACGCGACTCGCCCGCCATGCTGTCGGCATGCTCATCCCGCGCGGGTTCGAGCATGTCGCTGGCTTCAGTGGGATCGGCCGCGTCCGGTCGCGGCGACGTGTCTCAGGATACGACCTCGCGACCCGGACGCCGGCCCACCGGGGGAACCAACACCGACGCCGCCAGCATGCTGATGTCGCCGGCATCACCGACACCGTCGCTGGGGTTCGATTTCGAATTCCAACTCGAACCCAGACCCCAGCGGCGAAGGAGGAGCTCCGGCGACACCGAAGCGGAGGCGAAGCGGCACTGCTTGGACTCGCCGCGGCCACAGCGCGAGAGCGCGCCGCGGCGGGCCCGGGCCACGCCAGCGTCGCCCACCTTTGCTTACGCGGCGCGCCGCTCGCCCCCGGCATCGCCGCCACCATCAACATCCGCGGGGGTAAGTCAGAAAAATTTACCCTCTGCCCCCCGTGACAATACAGCCCCCCCCCCGCCCTGCTGCCGCTCCCGGCGCCGCCGCGACGTCGACGACGACGACCAAGCAGAAGCTAGGAAAAAAGAAGTCACGCTTTCTTCCGCTGGTAGTAGAGAAACTACCGAACTGGGCCGCCCATTTCAGGGCCATCAGTGTGAAGCTGGGCCGACCGCCACACACACGTCCATACGGGCGTGGAGTACGTTTCACCCCTGAGACAGAGGACGAGTACCGGCTGGTCCAACGCTACCTAACGGGCCTAGAAAAGGACACCGGCGTGTCCTGGTTTGCGTACTCGCTGCCAGCGGAGCGAAGCCTGAAGATAGCCATCAGGGGCCTACCGGCAGATACGGACCCGAAGGATACTGAGGAGGAGCTTCGGACGCTGGGGTACCAACCGGAGTATGTGCGGCACATTAAGGCGGCACTAGGACGACCCGGTTGCGTATTCCATGCGCTCCTAGAAAAGACGCCCGACGTCCGGGCCATCTACGACACCACCGTGTTCATGTACATGCGTGGTGTCAAAATAGAGGCCTGGCGGGGCAAACGTGGGCCCGCTCAGTGCCACAGGTGCCAGCAGTTTCGTCACAGCTCGCACCAGTGTCACCGCCCGCTCGCTTGCGTGAGATGCGGGGGTGAACACGCGGCGCGCGATTGCCCGCGCCCGCGGGAGGAGCCGACCACCTGCGTCAATTGCGGTGGCCCGCACCCCGCGTGTAACATCAAATGCCCCGTGTTTCAAACTGAGATACGAAACAAGCGGGCGGGGACTGCCGCCATCACCACCACTACACGCCGGCCCCAAGGGGCCACCGAGAGGCTGCAAGAAGAGAGGCCGGAAGAGGCCCAAGGCATGACGCTGATGGCGGCAGCCAACGGGCCCACAGACAGGCAGAAAGCCTCCTCCTCAGGGCGGAGGAAGAAGCCACGCGGGGGCAAAGGAAAGGGAAAGAAGCCCAAGCCCCCAGCGACCCAGGGGGACCTCCCTAAGGCCGACCCTGCTTCTAGCGGGGCGCAGGCTGTAACAACAAAGTCAGATAATGTAAAGGTGCCAACTGTCGGCGCCGGCACAGCGCCAACGCAAGAAGCGGAGCACACCAAGTCTGCACAGAGAACCACCAGGCGTGGCGCCGTCGGCGCCACTACAACCAAATCAGAATTCACAGCCTGCGCCATCAAGCTATTGATGGATCTGATCAAGGCTATAAGGCAGGGTCAGGATGTAGAGACAGTCATCCTTGACGGCCTAGCGACGCTGCTCACCCTCTACCAAGGATAGGTCGTTAAGGGTGATTCACTGGAATGCCCGCGGCCTTAGGGACAAGGTCGCCCCCCTCCGCCATCTCCTTCGGGAACTACGGATCGACGTGGCGTTCATAAGCGAGTTGCTCCTGGGACCCGGGGATAGGATTAGGGTCCCGGGTTTCCTCGTCTACAGGAAGGACGAAAGGTCGGCGCACATGATCTACCGTGGTCTGGCAGTGATTGTGAGACGAAGAGTCGTCCACCAGGAAATCCCCCCGCCGTCGATCAACTCATTTTACGCGCTGGGTGTCCAGCTGCATATAGCCGGCGAGGACATACACTTATACAGCTGCTATAAGCCGCCCGTGGTTCACTTAGACCACTCAGAACTGCGGGCGCTACTTGACACAGATAAAGCTACCATCCTCGCCGGGGACTTTAATTGTAAACACCCAGCGTAGAATTCATTTACAATGAATACCGGGGGGAGACGGCTCTTCGCAGACGCGGAAGCCTTCGGGTACACGGTGTCCGGCCCTGAGACACCGACACATTACCCGACCACCATAACACACATGCCCGACGTGCTGGACATCGTAGTCCACCGAGGGCTTAGCTGCCAGATCACACAACAAGTGATTGACGACGAGTTACAGTCGGACCATCAACCTGTACTCGTCGTCCTATCGGGTGTGCCGACCCGACTGAAGCCCATAGCGCCACGTCGCAGGACAGACTGGAAGGCCTTCACGGATAAGGTAGAGACCACCACGCCGACTCGGCCTATCGTCACCTCCACAGACGTGGACCAGACGGCGGACGACGTCACTGCTTGCATTAATAGTGCCTTACAAACGGCGACTAGCATGCAGCAGGGGAGAGTGCTATTGCCGCCCCTGCCAGCGCATATTAATGCAATGATCGCCGAGAAGAGGCGCATACGCAAGCAGTGGCAACAACTCAGAGACCCGGCTCTCAAGACCCATCTCAACCGTCTCGCGGAGAAGGTGAAGGCCGAGCTTCAGGCACACACCGCCGCGGGCTGGGAGGACAGAATAGACGCCACCACGGACAATTGGCCGTCTTTACACAAGTTGTGCGGCCAATTATAAAATACGCCAGCCCCGTTGTGCCCACTACAGAACAGCGACGGGGCGCTCAAGTATGTAGCGGAGGACCGGGCGGAGGTCTTCGCAGAACACCTGGAGCGTCAGTTCCAACCGAACCCGACTGAGGACACCATGTCGCAGCAGTCGAGCAGCACCTCGGAGACTACTTCGCCACGCCGATAGCTCCCGAGGAAGACCCTGTTTTCTTCTCGCCTGGCGCAGTCAGACGCGCCATCCTAAGAACGAAGCCTAGGAAGGCCCCCGGTGCGGACGGTGTTACTAATACAGTGCTGCGCCACCTGCCGTACCGTATGGTAGCGGCGCTGGCGCGCCTGTACACAGCGATACTGCGCACCGGGACCTTCCTCGCCTCGTGGAAGGAGGGGCGCGTCGTGATGCTGCCCAAGGCGGGCAAAAACATTCTGAAGCCGGAGAGCTATCGGCCGATCACCCTTCTGTCGACAGTCTCCAAGGTGTTCGAAGCACTCCTGCTGCGACATCTCCAACCACACATCGTGCCGCGTCCCGAACAGTTTGGGTTTCGGGCGGAACACAGCACGACGCTCCAGCTGTCACGGGTGCTCCACCATCTCGCAGCCGCGATGAACAAGAAGGAGTACTCCGTGGCAGTGTTCCTAGATATGGAGAAGGCCTTCGACCGAGTCTGGCACGAAGGGCTGATTTACAGGCTCGCCCAGTCTGACGCACCCCGTCGCGTAGTCAGGGTGGTCTCTTCCTTTCTGTCCCACAGGAGTTTCAGGGTGGTGGTCGACGGGGCGCTGTCCGGCGCCCGGTCGGTGCTGGCGGGTGTACCGCAAGGCAGCTGCGTCTTGCCTGCGTGTTACTCATGTTACACCGACGACATCCCCAAAATAGCTGACGCCATGCTCGCGCTGTACGCCGACGACGCCGCGTACATTACCACCTCGCTAAACGCGAAGTACGCGGCCGTCAAGATGCAGCGCGCGCTGGACCTGCTGCCAGACTGGCTGTCAAAATGGCGGCTGTCGGTTAACGTGGGTAAGACGCGGGCGATGGTTACCGGAGCCGCGCCCCTCCCGCCACCCCTGCAGCTGCAAGGAGCCGACGTCGAGTGGTCGCCCCAGGTCAAGTACTTGGGTGTGACTATCGACCGTCGGCTCACGATGGGGTCACATGTCCGCAAGGTCGCCGCGCAAGGTAGGGTCGCCCGCAACCTCCTCCGACCAGTGCTCTCATCCCGCATCCCGGTGCGCGTCAAGTTGGGCGTGTACAAGTTGTACATCCGCCCAATATTGACGTACGCCGCCCCCGCTTGGTTCGCCCTCACGAGTGAGTCGAGCTGAAAGATCTGCGCAGCAGAGTCTGGCGCTGCGGTCCATAGTAGACGCTCCTCACTTCGTGAGGAATGACGTCATCCAGCGGGATCTCCGGATAGAGAGCCTGGATGAGTTTGTGCGGCACCTAGCGAAGGGGATGTTCGCGCGTGCCGACGCATCTGAATGGCCACATGTCAAACAGATAGCGCCCTGGCATACGCGGCCCCCTGACGCAAGACCCCTGCCCCGCGACCTGGTAGCGGACGAGTGACTCCATCTCACCGGACTGGACGCCCGAGTAAGCTGCACCCAGGCTTCACGCAGCTTACTCGAATCAAATACACTTCACACTACCTAACATGCATCTGTTACATAGCGTGTTCTAAGTTAATATAGGCACGAATTAAGTAAGCGACAACGGAAGTATTTAAAAATAACTTTATTCCGACAGAGTTACAGCGAAACAGTAATTAATTAAATCTAACAAAATATTGATCTTATATACTAACTTAATTGCTAACGTAGTACATGCACAGCGTGATCAGATTGACGCATGTTCTAGATAATTATAAATGCTGATCGCGCAGTGGGGAAATTGGGAAATAATAATCTAGTAAATACTTATTGTCTGACAAAGCTAATATTGGTAGGTTGGGGTTCCTTAACTCCTCCCTCCCTAAGAGAGAAATTATCCGAAGGTGTCGCAGACGGTTTCGGAGAATTTCGACAAAAGTTTATGAACTGAAATTTATACATTATAAAGATAACTATTGCTATTACAATAACCACATACTCTAAGATGGTCCATATACTAATTTCTATTGTCACTGTTTGTGTCGTATCGTCTATTTCACTAAATTTTGCACTTTGTAACACTTCTTTCACATCACTGAAGTCCACATTTCTTAAATCCACTTTCTTTGATCTTCTCTGAATGTCCTGTTGTAGGTCTGGCATCTGGATCAATGGCAGCTGGAGACTGGAAACTGTAGTGTTTGTGGTGGCGGCAACGATGACTTCGCCTATTTGTGTCTCGCATTGTTGGCCAGGTGTCACGATGTAGGTCCCAAGAATAGTGTACTTCAGGATTTCTGTATTGCAATTCTCGGTGATGATGAGCTTTTCCTCTGAGTAAACCAACCATTGGTTGTCGGTTATTTTCTGTATCTTAGTTTTTTCTATTTCAATATGGTTCTGTATGCAGTTTTTGTAGTTGTTCTTCATCAGCATTATTTGTTCAATGCAGGTCTCGGTTGGAAACTGGGCTAAATTAGTTTCAGCGCAAAGAAATTTTCCATTTTCAATCTCAGTACATGGGCTTACCACGGGCATGTATTTCAATCTATTCACCATCAGGTAAGGATATTTGGGTATTATTGTAAAGGTATTTGGAGAATGGAATATAGGGATGGGTATAACCTTGTAATAATTATATGTTTCGTTATTTATTAGGGGAACTTCTAAAACAAAAACTAACTTGTTGTTATTTATATATGATTTAAGTATGATATTACGTTCTAATTTTATTAAATTATGTTTGCTTACTGGGTATATTGTTCTAGCATGTTTAGCAATGACTTCTAACGTATTATATAATTCTGTACTATTTATAATGGATTGGTGTAATGTATTCAGTTTGCTAAAGGCTATTGCCGTTTCAATCTCTTGTATGTTTTCGTAACAGGTTCGAAAGTTATTTAAAATTTGATACATAGTATTTAATATTTGGAAAAGTTTGTTAAACCTGAACTCATGTTCAACTAATTTTTCCATTTCATTGGTGTAAGATCCCGTAGTAGTAGGCACCTTACACTTGCAGTTTTAGTAAGAAGTTTTAAGTTGGAGTTACGGTCGAGATGAGTTGACGTAAACACGCACAGATTTCGTAGCACTAAAGTTTATTAGATGTACCGATCACAACTAAGTTTGAGTAGGATGCTAATCCGCGGTGTTCGTGGTAAGTAATTAATTGTCAACTAACTAAAATTGTATTGAGAATCATTATAAATACGGTATAAAAAGTAGGTTGCTGCGTGAGCAGTCTGACAGTATGTACGTAAACCGTACATGCTCCCAAGGGAAAGGGCGAGATGAGCATCCAGTACATAAAAATATAAAAAGTTCACAAACGTAAAAGTAAAAAGTGTAAAAGTAAATATAAAACATGTAAACATTAAAATCATAAATTTTACAGCTCCTCAAAGTGAAATAGTTTTTTCGGCCTCGCATCGCTGTATAGTGGCTCCGGCGGTGTCGCTTTTCGTATTTCTTGCATTTCGATTTCGACTTGATTGTCGATTCCTTTAAGCTGCTTTGGCTTCTTTGTTTTCTTATACCATCGTTTTATAAAAATGTAGAGTATAAACGAAGCAGATCCTCCCAACAGCAAAGAAGTCACAGAGTAAAGGTATATGTCGTGGCTCGAGATGTCTGACTCTTGGGGTAGTCTTTCCTGCTCTTTCTGCTGAGTTATTTGCTTCTCTATAAACTTGATGCTTTTTGCAGATGTTTCCATTTCCGTTATATTCAACTGTGCATTTTTCCAACTTATGTCGAATATATTGTTGATGGTGGTGTTAAGTACGGGTACTTGAATATCCGCCTCCATGTAAAATTTGCTTCCTAAGTGATTGTATGTGAATATAGTTGCATCTTTCTTTTGTAGTATGCATTTTGGTTTCAAGACAATCACTCCAGTGCCATTGATGACCGTCGGCGTAACTTGATCGTTACATATGACGCGCATCAGCTGTGTATCGCACAATGTAAACAACCACCAGTTAGGTTTCTGTAATTGGATCCATGTCTCTTTACAGGTTACGTCCTTGATGACACATGATAAAGACGTCTGTTGACTGAATACCTTGGCCTCGCAAGGTGCATCTTTGTCGTGTAAGCTAAATACTGGCTGACGTGAAATACAAATGTACTCGTCGTTTCCGTATGACGTACATTGACGCATATCTTGCTCTTCCATGGTGATGTACGAATTTTTCACGAAGTTTATGGCGATGAAATTGGTGAAAGACTGCACAATTTTTAATTGTCCTTGTCTCAGGAACGGTATGGGTATCACCCGATATATTCTGTAGTCCTCATCACTTAAAAGTGGAATATGTAATTCGAAAAGTAGAGAGTTATTTGTAATTCGAGCTTTAACATGGATCAGTTCGTAGATATCTCGGAAGTTCTTTTGTATATCCTGTATTGGTAAAGCTAGTCCTTGTGGCAGTTTTCCAGAGATGATGTTGAGCTGTTCTATTATTTGAGATGCTGGAAACAAGTGCGTATCCAAATGACCTCGGTAGATGTTGGCAAGAGCATTCATTAACATTTCTTGAATTCGATGCAAATCGTTCAAAATTAAAGTTGATGCTAAGGCAGCAGAATTCACATCGTTTACTGTGTATAGTATTTGCGCTCTGTTTTCAATTTTTGTGATTGCGTCGCTAGTCTGGCTCATGTAGGTTTGTATTGCGTGAAATTGTTTGTCCATGAATTCCGTATTGTTTTTAATAATGTTGTTTTCAGCTTCAATAATCAAAGTTTGATTCTTCATCAACTGCAACAGATAATTATCGTTGGTTTGCAAATTTTGGATATCTTTCTCGTACTTTTGCGCAAAGTCTTCATCCAAAACTCCGAATAATGTTCGGGCTAATTTTCCGATTCCATCAAAGTAGCCTCTTTTTTGTCGCGAATGCTGAGAAAGTAACATGGTATTGTAATTTTCAAGGTGATGCAATTCATGACGTAGATGGTTGACGACTGTTTCGCATGCTGTAAACTCGTGGGCGATTCTTTGACAGAGTCTATCAATTTGATTGATATAATTATTAATATTTTCTGTAGCTTGCCAGTAGGATGTTAAGTTAAAATAGATAAGTAGTGTCCATTCATCGTGGATTAATTGTAATTTTCCGGCTTCATCAAAATAAATAGGTTGACTGTTGGGTATAGAGGTCATCTTAAAGTTATTTGTAGTTGATGATGATTGTGCCATTCCCATCGTTCCTATCAAAGTCATAAGAACGAGAGTCAGGAAACTGTACTTATTGGTTCTTGTGCT
This sequence comes from Griposia aprilina, assembly GCA_916610205.1. Taxonomy (NCBI): domain Eukaryota; kingdom Metazoa; phylum Arthropoda; class Insecta; order Lepidoptera; family Noctuidae; genus Griposia; species Griposia aprilina. The sequence goes on along the minus strand of OU744290.1, from coordinate 25,441,950 downwards.
CCTTTTTCTTGTTAGGTTTTCAGGCATCGCTTCGTCTTTCTCACTTTTGCTGCTCGTAGTTTCTGCAGTAGCGGGCAGGTTTTCTTGTAGTGGTAATGGTGTCAGTTTGATAGTAGGTCGTTTTATCACTCCAGATTTGGTTTTAAGGGTGGCCACTCGTACTAAACCGTCCTTGCCGGGATGAGTTTCTATGACTCGTCCCATGGCCCATTTGCCAGGCGGTAAGTTTGTTTCCTTTATTAGTACGACGTCATTTATTTGTAGATTTTTTACTGTTTTGTGCCACTTGCTCCTAGACTGTAGAGTATTTAAGTAGTCATTGGACCACGCCTTCCAAAACTGATCTAGCATGTGCTCTGTAAGTTGCCAGCGTTTTCTCAAATCCATCTTTCTGTCATCAGGCTCCGGTTGAGGTAATGACAACGTAGCACTGCCAGTTAGAAAGTGACCAGGAGTAAGAGTATTATAAAATTCCTCCGGATCTTCTGTTAGCGGACACAGAGGCCTCGAGTTCATGCAAGCTTCTATTTTTGCTAATAAGGTCGCAAATTCTTCCCAGGTGAGTTTTTGATCTCCGAGAACTCGTCGCAAGTGGTGTTTTAACGACTTAACGGCCGCTTCAAATATCCCGCCCGCACTAGGCCAAGCAGGGGCGTTGAAGTGCCACTGTACTTCTAATTTGCCAACTTCGTCAAAAACCTCAGGAGAAAGTAGCTTTTTGAAGTTTCTAAAATCCTCTCTCAGCACTTTGGATGCCCCAACGAAATTCGTGCCGTTGTCTGAGTACATATGTGCGGGCGTTCCACGTCTCGCGCACATTCTTTGAAACGCCGCAATAAATGCTTCTGTGCTAAGTTCTGAGACTAATTCGATATGTACGGCTTTCGTAGTCATACAAACGAAAACAGCGATATAAGCTTTTGAGGTCTTCACTCCTCTTCCTTTGTTCAGTTTCACGTCTACATGGCCAGTAAAGTCGACACCAGTATGAGTGAACGGGCGACTTGGTGTTACTCTTTGTTTTGGAAGATCGGCCATTAGTTGAGCGTTGTCGGTAGAGTTGAAACGATGACATTTCACACAGCGGCGTATTCTTCCCTTTACAGCTCGATTTCCCGAAACTATCCAGTATCGTTGCCGTATATAAGTCAGGGTCAGCCGGGCTCCTCCATGAAGAGTCATCAAGTGTGCTTGGTCGATAAGTAGCTCAGTGAAGCGGCTTTTGTAGGGTACAATTGCTGGATTCTTCATATTAGTAGGTAGTTCGGAGTGTTGTAGTCTTCCGCCCACGCGAATGATTCCTTGATTGTCCAGATAAGGTTTGAGCTTGTAAATGCTGCTTCTAGGTGACACTGACTTGTTTTGTTTCAAATGTCTGTGTTCTTGCGCAAACTCACTCTGCTGAACATATTTTATTATATATTCTGCTGAGTTTTTTATGTCAGTTGTCGTTAAGTAAGTAGTGCCTGGTTGCAATTTTTGCTTAAGTGATGCAAAATATCGCAATATTCGAGCAGTAATGCTTGTTATTGAAGTTAGCGAACTGTGGGTCGTCAATAGCTTGTAAACAAAATGTTCAGTATTGTAATTTTGCAAACTGATGTCAGTGGGTTCGATTCTGAGTGCTTTGCTAGTAGTAAAATGGCAATTCGCACTATGAGGACTTTCTGATTCCACGAAGTTTCTTAGGAATATAGGTCCGTCCCACCATAAATTGAACTCGATTATCTTGCTCGGTAACAAGCCTCTCGAAGCGCAGTCAGCGGGATTAAGTTCAGATCGTACGTAACACCATTGCTGCGGTGGAATTACGTCTTTTATTTTCCCCACTCTGTTGGACACGTATCTTTCCCATTTTGAGAGGTCTCCCTGAATCCAGGCTAGGACCACTTTGGAGTCACACCAACCGTAAGCTGATACCTCATGCTCTGTCAGTGATTCTTTTGCTTTCGCCATGAGCTGAGAGAGAAGTAATGCGCCGCATAACTCAAGTCGAGGCAATGTTACTTTTTGAGTAATTGGCACCACCTTAGTTTTTGAAACTAATAATGTGATCTTAGGATTGCCTGTTTCATCGATTACTCGGCTGTATATGACGCAAGCGTATGCCTTTTCGCTTGCGTCACAAAATCCATGTAGTTGTATACTTTTCTGCGTACTGCCAATCCATCTGTTTATTTTAATATTTTTAATTTGATGTAGTTCTTTGTTTAGATGCCACCATTCGTTTTGGAAGTCAGTAGGTAGTTCAGCATCCCAGTTAATTTTAGTCAGCCACACCCTTTGGAATAGTAATTTAGCTAACACAGTTATCGGTGCCAGCCAACCCAAGGGGTCGTATATTTTTGATATCTGTGACAGTAATTTTCTTTTAGTTAATGGTGTTTTGTTGTAGTCGTCTATAGTCCAGTTGAATATGAAAACATCTTCCTTTGGATTCCAACTTAACCCCAACGTTTTCATGGGTTCATCGCCTTTAAAATCAAATGTATTTCTTGAAATTTGATCTTCATCTAAGTGTCGTAAAAGCCCGGAGTCATTGCTTGACCACTTGCGCAGATTCATTCCACCTCCCTTTAGTAGTTTAATGATAGTTATTTGAATGTCCTTTGCTTGTTTTGCCGAGTTATGACCGCTAATTAGGTCATCGACGTAAAAGTGACGGAGTAATATTTCAGCAGCCTTTGGGTATTTGTTACCATCGTCGTAAGCGAGTTGTTTGAGTGTTCGCATTGCCAACCATGGCGCACTCTTTGTTCCATATGTTAATGTTTGCAGTTCATATTCTTGTAAGTTATCTGTGGGTTGACTTCGCCATATTATCTTTTGCAAATGTTGTTGTTCAGAATGACACCAAATGGAACGGTACATTTTTTCAATGTCTGCAGTGTAGACATATTTATACCCGCGCCATTGTAATATCAATGCTTGGATGTCCTTTTGCAGGTTTGGACCTTTTTCCATCACATCATTGAGGCTGCATCCACCCATGGTCTTTTGTGAGGCATTAAAAACAGCTCTTAATTTAGTTGTTGTCGATTGTTCTCTCAGTACTCCATGGTGCGGCAAGAAATGTTGACCTTTGACGGACGTCGTTGTCGAAGGCTTCATGTGACCTAAATCGATGTATTCCTGAATGAAATCTTTATACATCGAGGCAAGTCTGGGATTTCTCTCAAATTTCCTTTCGAGTTGTAAAAATTGTGAGATTGCGATTGGCTTTGAGTTTCCCAATTTTTCTTCATAACCAGGAATCAGTGGCATTTTCACTACGTATTTTCCGCCGCTTTCTCTCTCAGTAGTCATTTTGTAGTATGCTTCGCACCAGTCGTCCTTAGAAGTATCTTCATTGTTTTGTATAATATCTTCAGTCTCCCAAAATCTCTTTAAGTCGTCCATGTCCACAAGAGCAACATGGCAGTTGAAAGTTTCTAGCTTCCCGCATAAAATCCATCCTAAACGGGTTTGCTGAGCCGTCGGTGTTTGAGTATCTCCCTTTAGGACCCCCTCTAATATTACTTGCGAATAGATATCTGCTCCCAGCAGCAAATCCACGCTCCTTGACAAGTTAAATTCAGGATCCGCTAGTTTTAAGCCTTGAAGATGAGGCCCGTTGTTTTTCTCGAACGTTTTATTAGGTAAGTTGTTCGTAATCTTTTTCATTATAAGTGTGCTTGCTGAAAATGCAAAATCAGTGCAAAGTGATTTGCATTCCAATTCCAGACGTCCTTTACAATCTCCAGAAATAGTACCCACGCCGGAGATTGTGGCGTTCAACCTTTTTCTAGGAAGTTTTAGTCGTTGAGCTGCGTTCTCCGTGATAAGGTTCACTTGCGAGCCTTGGTCAAGTAAAGCTCGCAATTTAACGTAGTTTCCTGTTGTATTCTTAACTTGAAGTTCCACTGTTGTAAGTAAAATTTCCGTAATGTTATTGTTGGATATGTGGTTCGAATTATTTTGATCAGCTGAAGTTGAAGGTTGCTGCTCCCGTTGTTGAGAACGCTGACCCAAATTGTCCGTATTAAACCTCGATGTCTGTTTTTGCGCTGAGTAATGTAATAGCGTATGATGAGGTTTATTGCATTCTTTGCACGTTTTGCGTGACGTGCATTCGGTTTCGCTATGTTTATACAAACAGTTTTTGCATATTTGTAATTTCCTCACTGTGTCATTTCTTTGCCGTGTGTCCATTTCAATGAACTTCGAGCATTGCATGATCACGTGAGAGCCGTTGCACAAGAGACATTTTCCGAATGATGTATGATAAATCCTAGATGTTTCTCTTCTGTTTGATTCAGATGATGGCTTAATTGCGTTAAATTTAGTTTTGTTGTTAAATTGTTGTTTTTGTTGGTTTGAAGTATCTTTCTGGTAACCCTCTGCAGCTTCTAATGCCATAAATTTAGTTTCCAAGAACTCCAGGAATTCACCCAGCTCTGGGACTTCCTTTGGGTGCTCTAATTCTCTCGTATATTCAGTATAAGATGTTGAGTCCAATTTCTGTGCCATCAGATACACGATAATTGGATCCCAGCTTGATGTATTTAGACCGATGTTAAGTAGGCCATTCATGCATTCGTTGATTACGTCATGCATTTTCTTCAAAACAGCAGCAGATGCTTGCTGTATGGATGGTAACTGCATCAAGGTATTCATCAAGTTTGTGAATTGGAGTCGTCTATTGTCATATCGCTGAATAAGAATATCCCAACAAGCTTCATAGTTTTCAGCGCCGACTAAATGTTGGACTAGTCGTTCAGGCTCTCCTTTCAGTTTAGATTTTAAGTGTTGCATTTTCTGTGACTTCGAACAATTCGCATTGTTGTGAATTGTCTCCAAAAACATATCCTTGAAAGTAATCCACTGACTGTAATTTCCAGTGAATTCCGGTAGTTGAATCCTAGGTGCAGAGTTCTGGTAATTAGCGTTAGTCCATAGCTTTGAATTAAGAGATCTTTTCATGACATCGTATTGACGTTCTTTATTGGCAAATAAGTCGTTGTACACTTCGTTTGATCCTTTTAAAATTGCTTCTAGCTCCCAGTGACATCTTTCTACGGTATCCCACTTACTCTTCAGGACGCTTAGCTGATCCTCTAACTCCCATTTTTCAGTTATAGAGTCAATGCTTATCTTTGACATTGCTCGTTCAAGTGCTTTTATGTGACATTCTTGTCGGTCAAGTAGTTCCTTGGTTTTAGCGTCTATTCCCTGCGGATGCGGGATGACAACTTCAGGCTGTTTTCCTTCACAGGCCAACAACCGTTGTAGCAGATCGACTCTGGTAGTTTCGTAAAGTTGTTTTGTTTTTTCAAAAATATTTTCAGTAAAATAGTCGTTTCTTTTAACCTCACGTTCAAGTAATAAATTGTGTCTATTGTTAAAGTCTTGCCAGAGATTTTCCAATGACACTAACCGTTGAGTCAAGTATTCCTTCCCCTTTCGCGATGCACTATCCTTTTTGTAGTTGGTACAGAGACGCTTGATGGATTCGAAGACTTCGTTTTGTAAAGTAATTTCGCTCATCTTGAGTTATTCGATGAAATAGTCGAACGTAGTTGTAGCAGTAGGAGTAAAGTTGGATTTGAAGAACACGTAGTTGGGTGTCTTCTAGTTTGCAGGCCTCGGATTACTCGCAGTTCACGTTGTAGTCCGGACGTAGTAGTAGTAGTTGCACTAGTAGTAGTTGCACTAGTAGTAGTTGTATTTGCAGTAGTAGTAGTTGCAGTAGTAGTAGTTGCAGTAGTAGTTGTTGACTGTAGTCGCCACTAAAATTGTTGTTCACGAAGAGTAATTTGCTCTTCGTTGATTGCTCAAAGCTCTTGTACTCTCGCTACGAATATGCGCGCTTTCTCAACTTGTCTGGGGCGACCCGCTTGTGGGAGACCAGCCAAGCCGATTCGCTGTCGTTTCAAGAGACACAATTACTCCGAGCGGCTCGAAGGACCATTAAATGTAAGATCCCGTAGTAGTAGGCACCTTACACTTGCAGTTTTAGTAAGAAGTTTTAAGTTGGAGTTACGGTCGAGATGAGTTGACGTAAACACGCACAGATTTCGTAGCACTAAAGTTTATTAGATGTACCGATCACAACTAAGTTTGAGTAGGATGCTAATCCGCGGTGTTCGTGGTAAGTAATTAATTGTCAACTAACTAAAATTGTATTGAGAATCATTATAAATACGGTATAAAAAGTAGGTTGCTGCGTGAGCAGTCTGACAGTATGTACGTAAACCGTACAATTGGTATGTAAACCCAAGTTTTTAATATTTGAATTTATTATTTCAGAGTCATTTACTAATTTATCAAAAGCTTTTTGCATTGATGATACTTTACGTTCGACCACATGCTCTTTGTTCTGTATCATTTGGATTTCTCTATCATATTTAATTGCATCGTCTTCATCTAAATTTCCTGTGATAGCTTTTACAAGTGAGCCTAATGGATTAAACAAAGCTCTTTTATTTCTATAATGGAAAGGTAAGATTTGAAAAAATCTATCCTTAGTTAGTTTAATAAGATATTCTATTTGGCTTTCTATTCCTATAGTTTCGTTACTAAGACTATTTTCCTTAATTTTAATTTTCAAGTTAATAAAATCCCGAATATTATTATCTATTTGTAAGTGTAATGATTCTAAATCTACACTTTTGTATATTGTCCAATAACTATTCCTCTTCACTGCTACTCCCCGCTTTATCGCTGCTATCCCCGGATTCTGACCGAGGTTTTGGAGGTCCAGCGTGAGTGTTGGCACCACTAGTACCAGAAGTACCAGGCACGATCTGTGGAGGACGTTTTACATTTTTTAAGGCTACTCTAGTTTTCCTTTTCTTTACTTCTACTGGGACTATATTTCTTTCAACTTCACCTATTACTTTCGCTTTTTCATATCGAGGTTTTTCTTTAGCTTTTCTAGTCCTAGTGTCTTTCATGTAAATATTATCGTCTGGTTCGAGTACCGGTGTCGTTTCGCCACCTTTTTTATTAATTATTTTAATTTTATCGGATTCTAATTTTTCTGTTATGAATTCATAGAGTATTTTAAGGCGTTTTCTATGATCTAACAATAATTTCTGAGTTAAGTTCTTCTCTCTATCCACGTTAAATACATTATCGGAATAAGTGTGACCAAATACTAGTTCAAAAGGCGTAAAATCTGTTGCTGAATGTATGGTGTTGTTATAAGCCATGATGGCATAAGTCATAACTGATGCTGCATCTAAATCGCTTTTATCGTATTTTGCTATACGATAAATCTCAATAATGGTAGAATGAAACCTTTCTACTATTGCCATTGAACTGGGATTATTTGGCGTCCCAATATGAAGTTCAATTTTGTAAAAGCTTAACATTTCTTTAATCAAAGTATTGTTGAATTCTGTACCGGAATCGCAACTAATTTTCCTAGGCAGACCATACATGCTGAAATATTTAATCAATGCCCTAACTATCTCTGGTGTACTCCTATTCGGTACCTCTATGGCTTGTGCTATCTTACTAAATGCATCCACTATAGTTAAATAATATTTCCCTTCAATATATAATAAATCCATAAAAGCTTCCTGAAAAGGGGCATCCTGGGTTTGTGTTAACTGAATGTGGGGTTTAATCGGCTTTCTATCATATTTCATGCGTTTACATGTTTCGCAAGCATTTATGATTGCCGTGACTGTCTCTTTCATGTTTGCCCACCAATAATGTCTTTTAAGTTTGGTTAAAGTTTCTTTAATACCTCTATGACATGTTTTCCCGTCGTGGTATTTTAAAATAACTTCTTTTTGATCTTCTTCAGATCCTGTCAAATTTATAACTCTTTCTGTACACTCGGTTAACTTAACTGAATCCTTTTTAAATAACTTAATTACCATGTTTGAAAAAGTTTTTCTAAAAGATGGGTGTTCGAAGTATATAAAGTACTTATGTTTTGGATCAATATACTCTTTCAAAAAGTCTTTAACTAATATATCGTTATTTGTCGGTAAGTGAACTTCGAGAATTTTTTGTTTATTATTTGAAATATCTTTTACGTCTAATTTATTTTTAAACCATGTATGAATTAAAATCTGTTTTGGTTTAGTATCGACAGCTTCGTTTAAACTAGGAATGCCTTCGTGTTCTCTATTTGAAACTGAGTTGGCAGTGACCCCATCATCAGAATCCGAAAGTTCTATCGTTTCTATTGGAGTTTCGAGGTCTTGCAATTCGTTTTCTATAATTTTTTGTATACGTTCCTGCCTATCTCCTATATTTACGAATATTGAATCTAAATCGTCGTCAATTGCATTAATCTTAATCCTAGATAAAGCATCTGCATTCGTGTTTTGAGGGCCTTTCTTATATTTTATTTCGAAATCGTACTCTTCTAACCTTAACCGCCATCGCGTGAGTTTACTATTGGGCTCTTTCAATGAATACAGCCAAGCTAATGGTCTATGGTCTGTAAATATGGTAAACTTATTACCATACAAATACGGTCGAAAGTGCTTAACTGCCCATATTATGGCTAAAAGTTCCTTCTCGATAGTGCTATATTTTACTTCTGTGTCACTCAAGGTTCTACTAGCATAGGCTACAGGCTTATCTGAGCCTATCGTTCCTTGTGACAATACAGCCCCGATCGCAAAATTGGATGCATCCGTGGTTAAAATAAAAGTTTTACTAAAGTCAGGAAATTGTAACAAAGGTGCATTTGTTAAAAGCTTTTTACATGTCTCAAAACATTCTTTATATTCCCCATTAATTACAATTTTGCGACCTTTCTTTAAACAAGCTGTTAATGGTCTAGTTATTTTGGCAAAATCTTTGATAAATTTCCTATAATAACCGATTAGTCCTAAAAAGCTTTTAATCTGTGTAACCGTTTCCGGTATAGGATACCTAAGAATAGCGTCTATTTTATCATTATTTGGTTTCAAACCTTCACTTGTAATAGTATGCCCTAGGTAGAGTACTTCCTTTCTAAGAAAATGAGACTTATCTAATTGAACTTTTAAATTTGTTTGACGGAAGCGGTCAAAAACTGCTCTAAGTTTTTCTACATGTTCAGGCAAGCTTTTAGAAAAAATAATGACGTCATCGAGATATACTAAGCAATGTAAGCCTTGAAGGCCTCGTAAGACGTTATCCATCGCTCGCTGAAAAGTTGCGGGTGCGGTCTTTAACCCAAACGGCATTCTGTTAAATTCATAATGACCTGAAGGTGTGCTAAACGCCGTTTTAGCTCTATCTTTCTCCTGAACCTCTAATTGATGGTACCCGCTAGCTAAATCGAGAGTTGTGAAGTATGTACTATTACCTAGCATGTCAAATAAATCGTTAATGTTGGGCAAAGGGTATTTATCATCAATTGTGATTTCATTGAGCCGTCTATAGTCAACTACCATCCTCCATTTTTGTTGGCCTGACGCGTCTAATTTTTTCGGCACTAAATGTACGGGAGCACTCCAGGGAGAATGAGATTCCTGGATAATGTTATCCCTTAACATTTTCTCGACTTGACTACTGATCTCTTTTGTTTGAATAGGTGGCAATCTATGTGCCTTAATGTTTATTGGGTCTTCATTTTTTGTTCTTATTCTATGTTTAACCTGATTTGTGAAGGTTAACGGAATATTTTCACAATAAAATATATCTTTGTATTCTTTACAAAGTCCCTCAATAACCGTTCGTTCTTCTGAATTCATATGATCTAACTGTAATTTGTCTAAATTCTTTGTTAGCCAGCTGTCCACTTCTATATTATTATCTATGAAATTAACACTAACAGATGGGTCCTGTATGTATGGTTCCACTTGAAAAGGTCCCGTAACTACTAATTTTCTATTTTCATGGCTATAATTCTGAATAACAGTTGTTGCATAGCCTTCAATACACGTAACTAATGCGGCGGGCATTCGAATCCCTTCCGTAAATTGCTTAAAATCTAACACAGCTTCCCCGTTCAGTAAGTTGACTGGGAGTCTTACTCTAAGTTCACTACGAGATGGTAGATTATATATCTCTCTCATAGGCGGTGAATATATGATAGGAATATCAGTATTTTTTAAATGTAATATCTGATTTTCCATATTAATCTTTGCCTGTAATTGCTTCAGCAAATTGCTACCTATTAACCCATCATACCTATCGTCGACACTATAGACATAAAACTTATGGAACTCTTGACTTCCAAAGGTAACCGGTAATGGAATAATAGCCGTTTCACTATGAACACTCGATGCGTGAGTGCTAACAACTTCGAAGGGTTCATACTGTAAATAGTTTTTAAAATATTTATTCGCTATATACGGGCTTATAAACGATCTAACACTCCCCGTATCTATCATAAAAACTGCCTTTAATTCTGGTATAACTATATGTGGTAAATTTAAGCGTTTATTACAATTTATTTTTATTCGTTCTCTAGGGTAGAGGCCGTTATGCAAAAATTTCCCGCCCCGGGTTCTTCAGGAGAAAATTCTTGGCACTCATTGTACGAATAACTTGAACTCTGTTCATTATTATTAGAATTATTTATGTAATTAACACGTCGCGAACTTGCAGTACGCATGGTGACATCAGTATTCGCACCCGACGTAGATGCTTGCGCTGCAAAAGACGGCGTGCTCGGTGCATGTGCCGCGAACTGTTGGTTCGGTTGTGCAATCGGAACAAATGACCTACTTGACTGCGGTGACGCATTATTGTTGTTTGTACGATTAAAATTGTCTTGATTTCTTTGAATATTATTATGTTGTTTATAATGTCTGGGCTGATGCGAATTGTTCGGTGTAGATGTGCTGTTTGTAGCACTATTCGGTACATGTGTACTTGATATGCTATGTGAATCTTTCTTTTGATTATTAGATTCAATTGCATTTTGGTTATTAGGCAAATTGGGTCTGTTATTTCTGCTAAAATTACGTCTGTCGTTTGTTTTCGACTCATAGACTGCCTGGAAGTTTTGTTCTTCTAAAACTATTTTTAATGCATCCTCTAACGTTGTGACGTCGCGCAAACGAACTAATCTAACTAAAAATGGCGGTAAATTAAACAAGAAAACATTCATCGTTCTGTTACTATAAATGATTTGCTTTGCCTTACGTAGAGATTCATCAATGATAGTTTCTGATATTTTAGCAAATAAAACACTTCTCATCCGCTGTATTCTATGGCAAAAATCTAAATAACTTTCACCCTTATTTATTCTACACGATTCTAACTCCATTGCTAAACAATCCTCTGTGCGTGGATCACCGAAGTGTTGGTTTAACAACTTCTTCAGCTCGTCCCACGTACCTATAGATTCTCTTTCGCCTACCAAACTGGCTGCTTCGCCTGATAACCTACTTGTTACTACATGAAATAAATATTCATTTTGGGCTGCGGTTCCTAAGAACGTAGACAAAATGTATTCACATTTTTTTATAAATAAAGGCAACATTCTAGTGTCGCCGCTGAATATTGGTATGATGTTAACCAATTCCTGTGGGACACGGGTTACGTTTTCCATTGTGAAAAGTTATGAAAGAAACAAACGCGGAGAAAAAAAAATCACACTAATGTGCTACTAAACTATCACTACTCTAAAATATTAGTATAATTAAAATCTATGCAAATATTATTACGGCGTTGTCCAATCCCTAATAATACACAAACACATAGACTATTACAAGGTTGGGATATAGATGGAAGAGCTGAGAGGAAGGTGAAAAAGATTTACTCACAATTCCGCAGCTAGCTCCATGCTCCCTGAATTACTGCTGTGGCTGGTCCTCTTCCGTAACTCGAAGTGGCTTCTTAATGAATTTATTTGTTCGGCGATCTCTGCTAAACCGTAGACACGGACGTCGGCTACTCCACGTAGAATTGTATACACGGCAAACTGACTACAGAGATCCTACCGGCTGCGCCAATTAAGTAAGCGACAACGGAAGTATTTAAAAATAACTTTATTCCGACAGAGTTACAGCGAAACAGTAATTAATTAAATCTAACAAAATATTGATCTTATATACTAACTTAATTGCTAACGTAGTACATGCACAGCGTGATCAGATTGACGCATGTTCTAGATAATTATAAATGCTGATCGCGCAGTGGGGAAATTGGGAAATAATAATCTAGTAAATACTTATTGTCTGACAAAGCTAATATTGGTAGGTTGGGGTTCCTTAACTCACGCTACGTTAACATACCACAGACACTTACCTCTACACAGGCGCCTAAACTCACACGCGAACGCGCTGCGCGGGCGGCGTTTCGCGTAGACACTGAGCGGTGTTACACAACACAATACCGCTCATACACTCATGACGGCCTCGCAGTCCGGACCGCAACCGGCTAGCTCTGGAAGCGGGGCGGGCGGGGGCCATATACCCTACTCTGTAGGTGCGTCGAGTCGGCACCCTCGTCGCTGGTCGTCCTCGCTGGGCCTCCCCTAGGTAACTAGGGGTCTCACCTGGCGGGGCCAGACCGCCGAGGTTGTCGTGAAGAAAGCGGCGCTATGTACTAGCGTCGCGGCGCTCCTACAGAAACACACATAGCAACCATTCACATGGGCGCGCGTAGCTAACACGCGCGCCTAATCACGCCATAGCCGACATAGGCAATCATAATGAAGGGCCCGTATTTACGGGCCACTGTAACGCTTCCGCGGCCGGGGGCGAAGCCCCGGAACCACACGCCACGCCCCCTTACGGGGGCGTCGCGACTACCAACAACGGATAAATTGTCTTCGTAAAAGTAAACATTGGCTTTTTATTCATGTTCATTTGAACCGGATTATTTCGGATGCCGTGACTGATACACCGTGAGTTTTTGGACAGTACGACAGTGGCGCCCCCTATTGGCGAAATTGACTGTTAAAGTGAAAAGTGTTTGTGACAGTGCATATCATTTGGACAAACTGTGAGTACTTTAAAACATTAGAAAAATTAGTGATTCATGCAAGAACATAAAGTGAACAAAAAAACTTAGTTATTTAGTTGGCAATCTTGCATGAATGGACTTGTAAAATTTCCATTAAAAAGTGTGATTAGACGGGGAATCTATGCCCAATTTTGTGTTTTTGTTTACAGTGTTTACATACACTTAGAAGAATTTACCAAGATTTCGAACTTGTAATTTTTTTTAAGTAGTTTCAATTCTGCGAACTTGTAATTTAAACTAGTTCTGGAATATAAACAAATTATAAAAATGGATTCATTACAAAGAGTACAAGTATATATCAATAAAAAGATGGAAAGAGGTTACATCAACTTCAAAAAGTCTCCTAAAGAAAGGGTTACCATTAGCTACGTGGAAACAAGGTTGGAATGTTTAGAGAAACAGTGGTCGATGTTTGAAGAGACTCATCGTAAAAGAATATCCGAGGTTAAAAGGGAAGAATATGAAAAGTCAGAGGACAATTTAGGTGATATGTACAGTCAGTCGGAAGAGTTATACATGGATTACAAAGTTGAGTTAAAAGAACGTTTGAATAAAAGAAAACCACTTCTGATTGTGTGGAAGCCAGCAACCAGTAGCTCAGAATGGCGTGAAATTGCCTAGAATAGCGATATCTACATTTTCGGGTCACTATTCTCAGTGGACAACATTTCGTGATCTCTTTCAAACATTAATACACAAAAACCAATCATTGGATAATGTACAAAAATTGCATTACTTAAAAACTTATCTCACCGGCGAAGCTGAACAACTGTTGCGACACCTACCTATTACCAGTGATAACTATTTAACTAGTTGGAACATAGATTCAATAATAAGAAGTTTATAACGGATTGTATTTTCAAAAGATTTTTTAATAAAAAATGTATAACTACTGAATCATCAAATTCTTTAAAAGAACTTTTTGATACAACTAACGAATGCCTTAATGCTTTAAAAAATGAAGGTATTAATATCGAAAATTGGGATCTTATTGTTATTTACGTATTGTGTTCTAAATTAGATAATGAGTCTCGCAAACATTGGGAAGCTAAAATTTGTAGTTTAATTAAGGAATTGCCTACTTTAAAAGATTTTTTAGATTTTGTTGAGCACAGATTTAGGTCACTTGAATTTTTATGTACTACTAAAACACCAAAGAGCACAAAGTCACATCATATTGTAAAAAATGCAAATGAGAATAAACCATCTTTATGTACCTTTTGTTCAAATAATAATTCATAAGATAGGAAATTGTAAAGATTTTGCTAAGGAAGAGTTGTCAGCACGTCGTAATTTTGTCCAAAATTCAGGTGTGTGTTTCAATTGCTTAGGCGCAAATCACATGGTAACTTCGTGGCGTTTGCCCACAAGATGTAGAATTTGCAAAAAGAAACACCACTCGTTGCTGCATTCAAATAATAATAGCCAATCAACTGATAATGGAGAACCAAACAAGCAATCAGTTGATACTCGTAGTACCAATGTTGTTCAAACTGCAACAACATCAAAAGATGAGACCGAGGTAAGGAACATTACTAGTTGTTTTTCTAACACAAATTGTCAGTTTGTATTAGCTACAGCCTTGGTAAAGGCAGAAACTAACGCAGGGTCTTATATAACACTGAGGTTTCTAGTGGACCAGGGATCACAGGCATCCTTTATAACGGAGTCTGCAGTCCAATTACTTGGACTTAAAAGAATTAAATGCAACAGTGTTATATCAGGAGTGGGGGGTGAAGACAATGCTTCACTCAATTGTAAACATATGAGGCCTATAAAATAAAAGGCAGCTAAACGCCATAAAGTCGTAAAATGAGTTAACTATGGCACCATCAAGTTTAGGTAGTTAGACACGCTTTAGTGTATTAATTTTTACAAAAAAATGCAGCTAAGTCCCTAGCAAATTCAGTTAAAAAATAAAATACAGAGTTGCTACCAGACAGAAATATTAGTTTTTGTTGCTTCCTGAACATTTCACAAACTTGGATTTAGCTGACTTTGATTTTATAGGCCTCATATAGTTTATGTTAAACTACAATCTTGCCAGGATCCTGACTTTACTGTAAAAGTCAAAACATACGCACTTCGGAAATTAACTTCATTTCTACCTGAAAGAAAAATTGTCTTTCCACTGTGGCCCAACTTACCAGTTATGAAGTTAGCAGATCGGAAGTTTAACATGCCAAATAAAATCGACTTATTGCTTGGTGCAGAAGTCTATAGTCAAATTATAACTGAAGGATTGATTAGAGGTCCACCAGAAACACCGATAGCACAGAACACCAGGCTGGGTTGGGTTTTATCTGGCAAAGTGGGTGGTGATAGTGAAACCAATACTTTGAGCTGCAACAGTACTATCATCACTATGCATACTAACATTTGCAATGAAGATTTTAATCTTAAACAATTTTGGGAGCTCGAAGCAGATAACTTTATTCTGAATAAAAATCAATTCACTCCACAAGAAAGAAAGAAAGAAAGAAAGAAAAAGTATTTATTGAGACTCGCACAGGATTATTAGAAACTAAACACACTCATGTTGCGAAGAAATCTTTGAGGAAACCACAAAACGCGATAGTTTTGGTAGGTATATTGTAAAGCTACCTTTTAAAGATAATGATCTGAGCTCTAAATATGGCCATTCGCGCGATATTGCTTTGCAGAGATTATTATCATTAAAAAAACGTTTCTTAAAATCACCGGAGTTAAAAACTAAATACTCGGATGTTTTTTTAGAATATTTAAAACTCGGTCCTAAGCAAATAATACCTTCAAAAGAAATTGATAATCCTGAAGCGGTTTACTTACCTTATCATGAAGTAGTTAGAGACGATAAAACCACCACCAAATTCCGGATCGTATTTAATGCTTCTAGTCGTGATAACAATGGCGTTTCACTGAACAGTAATTTTATGGTAGTTCCGACTTTACAAGATGATCTTCGGCACATTCTTATGAGGTGGAGGCTTCATCCTATTTGCTTGGTAGCTGACATCGTAAAGATGTATCGACAGGTGAAAGTAACTGATCAAGATGCAGATTATCAACGTTTAGTGTGGGGATCTAACTCTGGAATGGATATACAACATTTGCGTTTAGTAAGAGTAACATTTGGGACTGCTTCAGCTCCATACCTGGCAGTAAGAGCGCTTCACCAAGTCACTTATGAGGAAGGAGCCCAATTCCCACTAGCATCTGAAAGAGTATTACGAGATTTCTACATGGATGATCTCATTTCTGACTGTAGAAGTGTATCAGGAGGAAAACAAATATTTTCAGAAATGACTAAACTACTAAGCAAAAGAGGTTTCGAATTGCAAAGATGGGCAAGCAATGATGATCAATTACATAAGGAAATAAGCGATGAAAGCAGAGTAATAAGAAGCAACCTAGAACTGAAAGAAACTGAAACAATCAAAATATTGGGGCTTACCTGGAACCGACGAACCGATGACTTCGAGTACTCCGTTCAGCTACCACCAAACTCAGAACCTGTAACAAAAAGGAAAGTAATATCTGATATTGCAAAGTTGTTTGACCCAACGGGTTGGATATCACCAGCAATCATAAAAGCTAAAATTATGATCCAAAAGCTTTGGCTTGAGGGAATTGAATGGGATGATAAACTACCACCTATACTATTAAATGAATGGATTACTTACCGTGCAGGGCTTGTTGAACTTACCAGATGTCGACTCCCACGATGGATTAATGTCAAGGAAAACAGCACCATAGAACTTCATGGGTTCAGCGACGCATCTAGTGAGGCTTATGCATCTGTGGTCTATATGCGTGTTGTTGATGATTCAGGCAACGTCTACGTTCATTTGGTAACTTCTAAAACCAAAGTAGCTCCAATTAAGCAAGTATCCATTCCAAGGCTTGAGTTGTGTGGAGCTGTCCTATTAGGTAAATTGTTACAGGAAGTCTCACTGATTATGAACATTTCAAAAACTAACCTACGTGCTTGGACCGACTCAACCGTGGTACTGGCTTGGTTAAGCAGCCACCCAACTCGTTGGAAAACGTTTATAGCCAATCGGGTGTCGGAGATTCTAAATATATTAGACAGGAACCAATGGTCACACGTATCATCTCCTGATAACCCGGCAGATTGTGCGTCACGGGGAATTAACCCTTCAGAGTTACCGATGTTTGAACTATGGAAAACAGGACCATTATGGTTGAAACATAAAACTGAAACCAAACCAAACTAAAAGACAAATACCAGACACTAATTTAGAAGAAAAGACACAAAAGGGTTGTCATGTAACGCAGAATGATCAATTCCAGTTGTGGACTAAGTTCTCGTCTCTTCGTAAATTAGTTCAAGTTATAGCATATTGCAAAAGATTTATCAAAAAGTTGAAAAACATACATGATCATAACTTACCTGTATGGCTAACTAGTATAGAATTGAATGAAGCTCTTCATATTTGTGTGAAACAGTGTCAAACAGTGAGTTTTAAGCAAGAGATAAAAGATATAAAAAAAAAGATAGTACAAAAGAAAAGCAAACTTACATCATTAAATCCATTCCTAGATGAGTCGGGCATCTTGAGAGTTGGTGGTCGTCTAGAGAAAGCTCAAATAAACACTGAAATAAAACACCCAATAATATTGCCATCAAAATCTCACCTCACTGATTTACTCGTAGTTCTATCTGAAACTCATCATAACACGTTGCACGGCGGTCCACAGCTCATGATTAATTATCTGCGAAATAAATACTGGGTCATTGATGCTAAGATCCAAGCAAAAATGGTTGTCCGTAAATGCGTTGTTTGTGTGCGCCATGCTGCAAAGTCCAACTGATGGGACAATTACCTTCAGCTCGAGTTACACCAATTCGAGCGTTTTATAGAAGTGGTGTGGATTACGCAGGTCCGAAATCCGAAGTTTCTTCGCCCAAGAAACGTCAACCTTGACGATGGAAATCGCCGAGTGTTTGGCAAACAACGGCACTACATGGCACTTTATTCCACCACATGCCCCGCATTTCGGCGGGTTATGGGAGGCTGGAATAAAGTCCACCAAACATCATGTAAGACGCGTACTAGGTAATGCGACTCTTACATTTGAAGAGATTTCGACGCTATTATACCAAGTAGAAGCGTGCCTTAACTCTCGACCACGATCCCAAATAAGCACAAATTCACAATACCCAACACCCCTCACTCCAGGGCACTTTTTAATAGGTGAATCATTAATTCTAGTGCCGGAGCATAATTACGAAACATCGTCTATTTTATCATTAAAACGTTGGCAATTAACACAAAAAATGCTGCAACAATTTTGGGGTAGGTGGTAAAGTGAGTATTTAAGTCAATTTAACATCGTTATAAGTGGGCAAATAAAACTCCTGAACCCGAGATCGGTGATTTAGTTTTAGTAAAGGAGGATGGTCTCCCTCCAGCCAAATGGCTTTTAGGTAAAATCACGGCGAAACACCCTGGTTTGGACAATATTACGAGGGTAGTCACGGTCGCGGCGACGTGTCTCAGGATACGACCTCGCGACCCAGACGCCGGCCCACCGGGGGAACCAACGCCGACGCCGCCGGCATGCTGATGTTGCCGGCATCACCGACACCGTCGCTGGGGTTCGATTTCGAATTCCAGCTCGAACCCAGACCCTAGCGGCGAAGGAGGAGCTCCGGCGACACCGAAGCGGAGGCGAAGCGGCACTGCTTGGACTCGCCGCGGCCGCAGCGCGAGAGCGCGCCGCGGCGGGCCCGGGCCACGCCAGCGTCGCCTACCTTTGCCGACGCGGCGCGCCGCTCGCCCCCGGCATCGCCGTCACCATCAACATCCGCGGGGGTAAGTCAAAAACATTTACCCTCTGCCCCCAGTGACAAGACAGCCCCCCCCCCCCCTGCCGCCGCTCCCGGCGCCGCTGCGACGTCGACGACGACGACCAAACAGAAGCCGGGACAAAAGAAGAAGCCACGCTTTCCTCCGCTGGTAGTTGAGAAACTACCGAACTGGGCCGCCCATTTCAGGGCCATCAGTACGAAGCTGGGCCGGCCGCCGCACGCACGTCCATACGGGCGTGGAGGACGTTTCACCCCTGAGACGGAGGACGAATACCGGCTGGTCCAACGGTACCTAACGGGCCTAGAAAAGGACACCGGCGTGTCCTGGTTTGCGTACTCGCTGCCAGCGGAGCGAAGCTTGAAGATTGCCATCAGGGGCCTACCGGCAGACACGGACCCGAAGGACATCGAGGAGGAGCTTCGGACGCTGGGGTACCAACCGGAGTATGTGCGCCATATTAAGGCGGCACTAGGACGACCCGGTTGCGTATTCCACGCGCTCCTAAAGAAGACGCCCGACGTCCGGGCCATCTACGACACCACCGTGTTCATGTACATGCGTGGTGTCAAAATAGAGGCCTGGCGGGGCAAACGTGGGCCCGCTCAGTGCCACAGGTGCCAGCAGTTTCGTCACAGCTCGCACCAGTGTCACCGTCCGCTCGCTTGCGTGAGATGCGGGGGCGAACACGCGGCGCGCGATTGCCTGCGCCCGCGGGAGGAGCCGGCCACCTGCGTCAACTGCGGTGGCCCGCACCCCGCGTGTAACATCAAGTGCCCCGTATTCCAAAGCGAGATACGAAACAAGCGGGCGGGGACTGCCGCCATCACCACCACTACACGCCGGCCCCAAGGGGCCACCGAGAGGCTGCAAGAAGAGAGGCCGGAAGAGGCCCAAGGCATGACGCTGATGGCGGCAGCCAACGGGCCCACAGACAGGCAGAAAGCCTCCTCCTCGGGCGGAGGAAGAAGCCACGCGGGGGCAAAGGAAAGGGAAAGAAGCCCAAGCCCCCAGCGACCCAGGGGGACCTCCCTAAGGCCGACCCTGCCTCTAGCGGGGCGCAGGCTGAAACAAACAAGACAGACAAAGTAAAGGTGCCAACTGTCGGCGCCGGCACAGCGCCAACGAAAGAAGCGGAGCACACCACGTCTGCACAGAGAACCACCAGGCGTGGCGCCGTCGGCGCCACTACAACCAAGTCAGAATTCACAGCCTGCGCCATCAAGCTACTGATGGATCTTATCAAGGCTATAAGGCAGAGTCAGGATGTAGAGACAGTCATCCTTGACGGCCTAGCGACGCTGCTCACCCTTTACCATGGATAGGTCGTTAAGGGTGATTCACTGGAATGCCCGCGGCCTTAGGGACAAGGTCGCCCCACTCCGCCATCTCCTTCGGGAACAACGAATCGACGTGGCGCTCATAAGCGAGACGCTCCTGGGACCCGGGGATAGGATTAGGGTCCCGGGTTTCCTCGTCTACAGGAAGGACGAAAGGTCGGCGCACATGATCTACCGTGGTCTGGCAGTGATTGTGAGACGAAGAGTCGTCCACCAGGAAATCCCCCCGCCGTCGATCAACTCATTTTACGCGCTGGGTGTCCAGCTGCATATAGCCGGCGAGGACATACACTTATACAGCTGCTATAAGCCGCCCGTGGTTCACTTAGACCACTCAGAACTGCGGGCGCTACTTGACACAGATAAAGCGACCATCCTCGCCGGGGACTTTAATTGTAAACACCCAGCGTGGAATTCATTTACAATGAATACCGGGGGGAGACGGCTCTTCGCGGACGCGGAAGCCTTCGGGTACACGGTGTCCGGCCCTGAGACACCGACACATTACCCGACCACCATAACACACATGCCCGACGTGCTGGACATCGTAGTCCACCGAGGGCTTAGCTGCCAGATCACACAACAAGTGATTGACGACGAGTTACAGTCGGACCATCAACCTGTACTCGTCGTCCTATCGGGTGTGCCGACCCGACTGAAGCCCATAGCGCCACGTCGCAGGACAGACTGGAAGGCCTTCACGGATAAGGTAGAGACCACCACGCCGACTCGGCCTATCGTCACCTCCGCGGACGTGGACCAGACGGCGGATGACGTCACTGCTTGTATAAATAGCGCCTTACAAACGGCGACTAGCATGCAGCAGGGGAGAGTGCTATTGCCGCCCCTGCCAGCGCATATTAATGCAATGATCGCCGCGAAGAGGCGCATACGCAAGCAGTGGCAACAACTCAGAGATCCGGCTCTCAAGACCCATCTCAACCGTCTCGCGGAGAAGGTGAAGGCCGAGCTTTAGGCACACACCGCCGCGGGCTGGGAGGACAGAATAGACGCCACCACGGACAATTGGCCGTCTCTACACAAGTTGTGCGGCCAACTAAAGAATACCCCAGCCCCGGTGCGCCCACTACAGAACAGCAACGGGGCGCTCAAGTATGTAGCGGAGGACCGGGCGGAGGTCTTCGCCGAACACCTGGAGCGTCAGTTCCAACCGAACCCGACTGGGGACACCGACCATGTCGCAGCAGTCGAGCAGCACCTCGGAGACTACTTCGCCACGCCGATAGCTCCCGAGGAAGACCCTGTTTTCTTCTCGCCTGGCGCAGTCAGACGCGCCATCCTAAGAACGAAGCCTAGGAAGGCCCCTGGTGCGGACGGTGTCACTAATACAGCGCTGCGCCACCTGCCGTACCGTATGGTAGCGACGCTGGTGCGCCTGTACACGGCGATACTGCGCACCGGGACCTTCCCCGCCTCGTGGAAGGAGGGGCGCGTCGTGATGCTGCCCAAGGCGGGCAAAAACATTCTGAAGCCGGAGAGCTATCGGCCGATCACCCTTCTGTCGACAGTCTCCAAGGTGTTCGAAGCACTCCTGCTGCGACATCTCCAACCACACATCGTGCCGCAACAGTTTGGGTTTCGTGCGGAACACAGCACGACGCTCCAGCTGTCACGGGTGCTCCACCATCTCGCAGCTGCGATGAATAAGAAGGAGTACTCCGTGGCAGTGTTCCTAGATATGGAGAAGGCCTTTGACCGAGTCTGGCACGAAGGGCTGATCTACAAGCTCGCCCAGTCCGACGCGCCCCGTCGCGTAGTCAGGGTGGTCTCTTCCTTTCTGTCCCACAGGAGTTTTAGGGTGGTGGTCGACGGGGCGCTGTCCGGCGCCCGGCCGGTGCTGGCGGGTGTACCGCAAGGCAGCTGCGTCTCGCCTGCGTGTTACTCATGTTACACCGACGACATCCCGAAAACAGCCGACGCCATGCTCGCGCTGTACGCCGACGACGCCGCGTACATTACCACCTCGCTAAACGCGAAGTACGCGGCCGTCAAAATGCAGCGCGCGCTGGACCTGCTGCCAGACTGGCTGTCAAAATGGCGGCTGTCTGTTAACGTGGGTAAGACGCAGGCGATGGTTACCGGAGCCGCGCTCCTCCCGCCACCCCTGCAGCTGCAAGGAGCCGACGTCGAGTGGTCGCCCCAGGTCAAGTACTTGGGTGTGACTATCGACCGTCGGCTCACGATGGGGTCACATGTCCGTAAGGTCGCCGCGCAAGGTAGGGTCGCCCGCAACCTCCTCCGACCAGTGCTCTCATCCCGCATCCCGGTGCGCGTCAAATTGGGCGTGTACAAGTTGTACATCCGCCCAATATTGACGTACGCCGCCCCCGCTTGGTTCGCCCTCACGAGTGAGTCGAGCCGAAAGATGCTCCGCGCGCAGCAGAGTCTGGCGCTGCGGTCCATAGTAGACGCTCCTCACTTCGTGAGGAATGACGTCATCCAGCGGGATCTCCGGATAGAGAGCCTGGATGAGTTTGTGCGGCACCTAGCGAAGGGGATGCTCGCGCGTGCGGACGCATCTGAATGGCCACACGTCAAACAGATAGCGCCCTGGCATACGCGGCCCCCTGACGCAAGACCCCTGCCCCGCGACCTGGTAGCGGACGAGTGACTTCATCTCACCGGACTGGACGCCCGAGTAAGCTGCACCCAGGCTACACGCAGCTTACTCGAATCAAATACACTTCACACTACCTAATTATGCATCTGTTACGTAGCGTGTTCTAAGTTAATATAGGCACGCTACGTTAACATACCACAGACACTCACCTCTACACAGGCGCCTAAACTCACACGCGAACGCGCTGCGCGGGCGGCGGTTCGCGTAGACACTGAGCGGTGTTACACAACACATTACCGCTCATACACTCATGACGGCCTCGCAGTCCGGACCGCAACCGGCTAGCTCTGGAAGCGGGGCGGGCGGGGGCCATACACCCTACTCTGTAGGCGCGTCGAGTCGGCACCCTCGTCGCTGGTCGTCCTCGCTGGGCCTCCCCTAGGTAACTAGGGGTCTCACCTGGCGGGGACAGACCGCCGAGGTTGTCGTGAAGAAAGCGGCGCTATGTACTAGCGTCGCGGCGCTCCTACAGAAACACACATAGCAACCATTCACATGGGCGCGCGTAGCTAACACGCGCGCCTAATCACGCCATAGCCGACATAGGCAAACATAATGAAGGGCCCGTATTTACGGGCCACTGTATCGCTTCCGCGGCCGGGGGGCGAAGCCCCGGAACCGCACGCCACGCCCCCTCACGGGGGCGTCGCGACTACCAACGCCGAATAAATTGTCTTCGTAAAAGTAAACATTGGCTTTTTATTCAATAGCCATCAAAATTAGTCCTCGGCCTCGCGCTCATATGGTAGTGGCGCGAGGAGGCAAAACGCTGGGGCATAGCTCCGGCGGGATCTCATGGTGGCATGGAATGTGCGGCTATCGCAACCCAGTGCTGGGCACGTCACAATTGCGGCGGTAAGTCCCCTCTTTGTGGAGTAGCTTGAGAGGCGCCACGGCGTCCTCACCTTCCGCCTGACGCAGGTCCTCACCGGACATGGTTGTTTCGAGAGGTTCCTGTTCCGGATTAAGCGGGAGGAAAGGCCCGGGTGTTATCATTGTGTGGATCGCCTGGAGGACACGGTGGAGGTCTGGCCGGCTTGGGTGTCACCGTGTCCTCGCGGAGGCGCTCAGCGGCGGCGATCTCTCGCGTCTGGCCATGGTTCAGGCCATACTACGGAGCGAGAGGGCATGGGAAGCCATCACCTCCATCTGCGAAGCAGTAATGCTCGCGAAGGAGGAGGCGGAGCGAGTGAGGGAGAGGCAATTGTTGTACTATCACGCCCCTAGTCGCCGCAGGAGGAGACGCCCAGGACGTCGCGAGTTGATTGCTAATTCCCGGATACCGTAGGCTTGGGCTGGCGGACGGCGAGCATTGGGTAGCTCGCGGTCCGGTAAGGACCAGGTCCGGGTCGACGGTGCGTTGTGTTACACGCGCGCCTCAAAGAGATGTCAGCACTAATTGACGGGGTCCGATAGGGCCGATGCCTGCCGGGGCGCGGATTGTTCAAAAGAGTTACCGTGGCCGTGTCTTTGGTTTTTAACCGACTTCACAAAAAGGAGGAGGTTCTCAATTCGTCTGTATGTTTTTTTTTTTTTTTTTTTTTTTTTTTTTTTTTATGTGTGTTAGCTCATAACTTTTTTCTGGGTGAACCGATTTGGATGATTCTTTTTTTATTTGATAGGTGGTACTTCACATGTGGTCCCATTTAAATTTGATCAAGGTCTGACCAGTAGTTTTTGAGTTATCCTTAATACTGTAGATTATTTCCACTTAGTTTATATGGATGATGTGTTAATAATTTCCTGTCACTGTTATTTACACACCAAGTAGTGGTATACGAATTTGTGTGGGGTAGGTACCGCAACTAAAAAGTGAAAAATAAAAACTTTTTTACAAAAAAACAACCGACTTCCAAAAAAAAACACTAAAAGACGTGAAAAATAACTTTAATTTCGGAAGTCGGTGGCCAAACACGAAAATACAAAACCAAAGGCACCGACTTCCGAAATTAAAGTTATTTTTCACGTCTTTTAGTGTTTTTTTTTGGAAGTCGGTTGTTTTTTTGTAAAAAAGTTTTTTGTATTTTCATTTTTGGCCACCGACTTCCGAAATTAAAGTTATTTTTCACGTCTTTTAGTGTTTTTTTTGGAAGTCGGTTGTTTTTTGGAAAAAGTTTTTATTTTTCACTTTTTAGTAGCGGTACCTACCCCACACAAATTCGTATACCACTACTTGTTGTGTAAATAACAGTGACAGGAAATTATTAACACATCATCCATATAAACTAAGTGGAAAAAATATGCATTATTAAAGATAACTCAAAAACTACTAGTCAGAGCATGATCAAATTTAAATGGGACCACATGTGAAGCACCACCTATCAAATAAAAAAAGAATCATCCAAATCGGTTCACCCAGAAAAAAGTTCTGAGCTAACACACATAAAAAAAAGACATGCAGACGAATTGAGAACTTCCTTCTTTTTGTGAAGTCGGTTAAAAAACAGTTAATATTTACTCTGTTATTACAGATTAGTTACATTTCTATAGCGCCGGCCGGCCGTTATGAAAATTTTGATCATTTTTCTTTATGATGATAATAGCTACTTAGTATTAAAAAAAGGATTGTGTGTTTTTATGAAACCACGGTAAAAGTGAAACTTTTTCCCTACTCCGCGGCCAACCGTCACGCGACATGCAACACAGACGAAACAGTTTGAGACGATGTAATAAAAGTTTCAGTTTAATAATGTGATATTAGTCGTGTGTGAGGCGACGATAGCGGTGTTTGTTTCATTTTGTGTGCGTGCCTAGTAGTAGGTTCACGTGCGCGGCTCACGAGCCTGTAATCTGTAGCAGGCATCGACAGGCTCAGCGATGCAGAAAGTCATTTATTGGAGAGGAAATAGGCCGCACGAAGGATTTGAAACGAGGAGAATTTTTTGAATGAGTGCCGGTTGTCGGGTTGTGCTGGGCGTCGGGTTCCGGTGCCCGGTGGTGACCGGTGGGGTCGGGGGGCACCGGCGGCACTGCTAACCGGTGGCTAATGACATGTGTGAATCAATCGCAGTGCACCGCAAAAACTGCATTTAGTATCGCAGCAGTGCTCGCCCCCCTCCCCCACCCCCAGTCACCCGCGCTCACGCCTGCCGCTTGACGAATGGCCCGCGTCGTGTGCACTATCCACTGAGCGCGCGTCCATTGTACGACGACTAGGCAATTTTAAAATACCAACGCTCGTTGGGACGTTAAACGAATTTGAGAGACGCTTGATTAAAACTTAAACGTGCACTTACTCGTTTATGTATTTTGGATAGTCTCTAAAACGATGACAGAAGTTTGTAAAATAAAA
Source organism: Griposia aprilina (assembly GCA_916610205.1). NCBI lineage: Eukaryota > Metazoa > Arthropoda > Insecta > Lepidoptera > Noctuidae > Griposia > Griposia aprilina. The sequence goes on along the minus strand of OU744290.1, from coordinate 25,415,952 downwards.
TTATAATAATTTGTTTTTACCCGGTTAGGGAATCCACTAATGCAAGTCACACAAGCGGTCAGTACAATCGATACAATTAAACTGACATAATGTAGACAATATTGCCGAGCTATGCGGCCGCGCCCTACTGCAGTATGTGAGGCGTATCGCGGTTTGTGAGCGCGGCCAGTGCAGCCATGACAGTGGCCTGCTCCGCCCCCCTGCCGGACGCTGCAGCTCCGGGCAGACGGCTGCAGCGCCCTGCCTGCAAGCCGCGCCGCGCTCACCAGAGACTGTGCACACAATGTGTCGAACACGCCAAGGTTGACTGTGAGATAAGTCAGTGACGTCTAACTACTTAAGACTTATGCGGATGTGTGTGAGCCGAGCTGGACCCGGACGTGTAAGTACTAGTAGTGAAGTACTCACTGGTTCAGCAATTTGGATTGTGAGATATTTTTCATCTGGGATTTGTTTGTTTGGCACCCTCGTGGAAACAGTTTGTTATCAACAAAGTCGCATGAAGAGACATTTTATACGTCGTTGTTTAGGAAATGAAAAAGCTTCGGATGTGATATTTGCGCTGAATATTTTTAGTGCCTGCAATCAGGCTTATTTTATTATTTTTTTTACTTTTTTCCAAAAAAGAACAACAGACTTCTAAAAATAACACTAAAAAACGTGAAAAATAACTTTAATTTCGGAAGTCGGTGTCTTTAGTTTTGTATTTTAGTTTTTGGTCACCGACTTCCGAAATTAAAGTTATTGACGTTAAATAGCCGCGCGTAAACCGATTGTTAGCGTGACGACGCGTCGCCACGCTATATTTACTTTACAAAATAGTTTTTGATGTGGACCTTGAACATAGGGTAAATAAGAATGAATTTTCAATGTTAAGCTTCGCTTGCCAAGGTCAGTCTTTGGATGGGTGACTATTTTGATATATAGAGTTTTAACTTGATTCGTTATGATAAGATAAGATAAGATAAGATAAGATAATTTATTTGTCCAAAACATGAGTATACACACAATAACATGGCATGCAAGATGTTACATTAAATTAATCACAGTCATGTTTTGCCTTAACGGCGTACAAATATAAATAGGTAAACATCAAATCAATCATCATCATCGTTGGCAATAGTGAAGCCGCCAGGTTAAGCAGCGCTTGCCAAAGTCAGTCTTTTGATGGGTGACCATTTTGATTCTTGATTAGCTCGCAACAGTGAAGCCGCCAGGTTAAGCAGCGCTTGCCAAGGTCAGTCTTTGGATGGGTGACCATTTTGATTCTTGATTAGCTCGCAACATTGAAGCCGCCAGGTTAAGCAGCGCTTGCCAAGGTCAGTCTTTGGATGGGTGACTATTTTGATTCTTGATTAGCTCGCAATAGTGAAGCCACCAGGTTAAGCAGCGCTTGCCAAGGTCAGTCTTTGGATGGGTGACCATTTAGATTCTTGGGTAGGCCTGCAGAAAAACGGAGCATTCGTCAATATACAGCCATTAACACGGGATAAATGATACCTTCCTGGCTTTCTTATGAGTTTACCTAACTAGTTATACCATTCAATAAGCAAATAAAACTGACCTTATCTCGCAGTGATGTGATATGTTTCCATTTTGATAACTTTATCACAAATACATCGAATTCTCACACACATTCCCCAAAAAACACTTTATTACGATAGCACAATATGTGTAGGTAATGATAACACGACTCATTCCACTTTGAAACAAAAAAAAACACCTTAAAAACTATTTGTATTGCACAACAAAAAAAAAAACTCAAGTTTTGACGTGCGCGCAGTTGTAAACACTGATGGCCTACGTGACGCACGGTACCCCCGCCTACCACGACGATTCTCATGGTACGTGGAATCGCCGAATTTTATTCTTGGAAATACGATTACGATGAGAATACTCACTAATATCAGTAGTTTTTAGCCAAATTATGTTCGTAGATCAATAAGCTGGCTATTTATGTGTATTTCCAACAATGAATAAGAATTTTTATCATAAAACATTACTAAATACGGCGGCCATCGGGGTTAAAATTAGTGCATTGTAAAAGTTTCGTTACCTACTTTTTCACTGAAATATTTATCACTTTTCGATAAACTATCACTCAATACGAAATCTACACTTATTTCTCAGCAAGTTTGTATAAAATTCTTATAAGATTACGCAATGTTTACTTTTTGAATTCATTTTTTTTATTCACAAACAAAACAGTCACACACGAGTTTTGACATGTATGGCGACTTGTTGCGTGTTGTTGTGTATTTTTGTGTTGTGTTGTGTACATTGGCTACATTCCGAATTACGCCATAAGCAGCGCTCACATCAATAATTTTTATTCCGATTTAGATATCACGATTATGACAGCTGAGAGCTGTCAACAATTCAGAACGCTCGTGAACGCGCTCACAGTGCTCGCTCAACGTCAACAACGTAGATCCCAATGTAGTCTGTGACGTCAACCCAAAACCTTGCACAAGAAAGAAAGACCGACTGGATATTTTTGATGTGAAACAGCTAAAGCCGCGGGTAAAACCGGTTGTGAGCGTGGCGACGCATGCCGTGGCCACGCGTCGTTAAAATAATTTCGATGTTTCACATCTGCCAGACGTTCCGTGACGGCTCACAATTTTTTTTTCACGTTTTTTGGTATATTTTTTTTGGAAGTCGGCTGTTTTATTGTAAATATGTTTTGCTTTTTCACTTTTTAGTTGTGGTACCTACCCCACACAAATTCATATACCACTACTTGATATGTAAATAACAGTGACAGGAAATTATTAAAACATCATCAATAATATTTTTTTTTTTTTGTCCATTTATGCTACTTGTATATGTCAGTCCGATTAATCTTATTCAATACTTCACTAGTTTAACTTAAGATTATAATAGTTTAAACAAAAGACACGCTCCTTCACTGTTAGGGTTTGACAGTATACAATTCATAATTCCGACCTGCAATGTGTCCAGATCTAATTTGTCCAACAATTCCACTCTCTCTGCTTGAAATTGAACACATTCCATCAACAAATGGTATACATCATCTATTACTCCACAAGTATCACATGTATGGGAAGAAACCTTTCCCATTAAAAAGGCAAAATTGTTTGATGGAATATGTCCGGTTCTGATTCTGTGCGCTATAATAATCAGTTTTCTACTTAAACGACTATACGTACACCAAGGTATACGAGGAGGCTCACATTGAATAGTTTTATACCATATGCCCTTTTCCAAGGATCTCTGATTGAAATATTCCTTCCACAAATCATAACACTGTCCATTGTATTTCGTTAATATTTCTGAATAATATGGTTTCACATAAATTTCTTGTCCTTCCGTACATCCAATTTTCGCCAATCTACCTGCCTCCTCATTACCACGTATCCCAATGTGTGATGGAACCCACTGCAACCTCAGATCCACTCTTTTCTCCGCTAACTCATTGATACAACAGCTTTAGTATCATCAATTGTTTTGATATATGATAGTGCTTCTGAGATCGCAATAAGTTCCAACGACATAATACTCACGTTTCCAATTACTTTAAAACATCTACTAAAGTTTTCTTGCGAGCGAGTGTAAAATGAAGCTCCCCTGCCTTTCTTGCTCATAGATCCATCTGTGTAAATTACTATCCAATCAGCATATTTCTCTATTAATTCTTTCATTACAGCGTGTTTCAACAGGTTTAATTCGTAAGAATCTTTAGCTCGATGCATGCTCTCTAAACCAACTGAAACTACATTATTCGCATCAATGTAAGTGACCCATGTTGTCAAGGTATACATCTCCAATGGAGAGGACGAGGCAACCTGAACATCCTCAATTTCATTTATAACAGTCACAAGTAATGGAATGTTTTTTCGTGCCCAATAACTGTTGGTAATAAACGTATTTAGTTCCTTCAATAATTTAATCGTTGCATTATTCGTCCAAGATAGGGATTTTAAACAATATTTGTAGGCTAGGAATTTTCTTCTTATGTGCAATGGCGGAATACATAGCTCACTTTCCATGGTGTGAATCGGCGTAGACTTTATAAAACCACCTATAATTCTCAGTGCTTGATTCTGTATTTTCTGCAATTTATATAAATGTGTATTCGCACTGTTGTCGTAAATAAAACAACTGTAGTCTACACGACTTCTGACTATCGCTATATATATTCTGCGTAAATGTTTGGGGTGTATACCCCAAGAAGTACCTGCCAGAACTTTGAGTATATTTAAGTATTTCTGTGACTTTCTGACTACCTCATTAATATGACGGCCCCATCTTAGCGATCTGTCCAGCCATAGCCCCAAATATTTATAACTATCTACTAACTCTAAGGCATTATTGTTTATTTTCAATGTAATATTTTGTCTCCTAAATCCCCTGCTAAAAATACATAGTTTTGATTTACTATTCGACAAACACAATCCTAATTCACCTAGGCAGGACGAAAAGGTATCTAAAGCTTCCTGTAATTTAGTTGTACTGTCTGAAAGATTTTTATCTGTATTATACAAGACAAAATCATCAGCGTACTGACACATATGTACATTGTTAATTTTTGAGAATAATTTAAATGTTACCACGTTAAATAATATTGGTGAAATAGGGTCACCCTGTGCTAATCCTAAACTTGTATATCTAATCATACTGTCATTTTCATTAAATTCATCAATAATTTTAAGATGTCTTTCATTCAAAAAAGTCCATAAATATGAACATAATTTGTTACCAATCCCGATTTCATTTAATATCGATAACATTTTACTAACTAATACATTGTTGTAGACATTTTCAACATCTATAAAACACGCAACAGTGGCATAACCCTTCGAGAAACCTAATTGAATTTGTGTGGTCAATCTCGTTAGTCCTGACATGATTGTCCTCTTCTAAAACCCGACGTATATGGAGACAAAATATTGTTTTTCTCTATGAACCATTCAATGCGTTTTGTCAGTATGGAGTGAAAAATCTTACACAAGCATGATATTAAGCAGATAGGCCTTAATTTTGGATTGCTATCTGAAGGTGTAGTTGGTTTAGGAATAGGCATCAATACTATGTCACGCCACTGTACAGGTACCACACTAGTATTTAAAATATCATTATACAAATTTACTAAAAATATTTTTCCAATGGTTGGTAAATTAAATATCATTGAATAGGAAACTCCGTCCTCACCAGGTGCTGTATCCTTAGTTTTTAGCGAATTACATAGTTCCTGTAATGTTACCGGGATTTCCAACTGTGCATTTGCTGAATTAAATGTTGGTTTCTCATAGCAGACATAATCAGGAGCTAAACCACAGATTAGGGAGACTTTCTGGTCCCTTGACGGGTATGATTTAGTTGAGCTACACCCCTTCAACCATCGCATTCGATTCCACATTTCTGAGGTCGTTGTTGACTCATCAATGCCTGTATAAAAATTACGGCGTTCATTTATTCTGGCTTTACTAATAGCTTTCTTAGCGATTACTGTCTTTTCTTCTAGAATGTTTAAGTTAAAGGGGGTAGGATTTGACCTAAAATTACTTAGTGCTAACCTTCTTTCAGCTACTAATTTAGAGAGAGTTTCATTCCAATAAGACTTTGGTTGGAAACCCGGTTTAGAGTATGTGCTCTGTTTTGTATACGGTACATATTTATCAGCCGCACTATTTATGATGTTTATGAAATAATCATAATTTCGTTGAGCATCCAATTCTTCACAATATGGTAACATGATTTCTTCTAATGTTTTGGTATATTTCTCCCAGTTGGCCGATTTATATTTACGTTTTTTATTTATGTATGGCGCTTCCCTATAATTACTTTTAATTTTAATGCACATATGATCACTGCCCAGATTTTCACTCAATACATGCCACTCAAACTTACAAGCTAAGTCTGTGGAAACAAATGTAATATCAGGGGACGTTTTTTGTAAATAACCATTGACCATTTTAATTCGCGTGTCCTCACCTATCCCTTTGTTAAGCGAGATGTATCCCGCATCCAAAGCAGCATCATAAACCATCGTACCTCTTGTATCTGATTTACATGACCAATTATAGTGGTGTGCGTTGAAATCGCCAGCGATTAAACATTTACCATAAAATTTTGTGAAAATTAAATCCCAGTCAGACTGAGTAGTATGTACCGAGGAAGGGCAATATATCAAGATAATATTCTTAATCTCCTTACAATTTAAAAGTTTAACACATCTTATTTCTATTCCTGAATTATTAGTATTTAAAGTTTCTAATTGTACCCTAATTGATTTATGTATTATAATAGCGACTCCCCCATATGAATCGCTTCTGTCATTCCTATAAATATTATAGCTACTTATATTTAATGATGAATCGGGTTCCAACCAAGTCTCTGATATTAAAGCAATATGAATGTGAAATGAATGTTCTCCTGACTTAGTAGAGCTTGAAATTCTGGAAGTTTAGGTCTTAAACTCTGAGCATTCCACTGCAATATGTTTATAAAATAGGCACTGTTATTATGATTATCCATTAGTGGATAACGAAATTAATTGAGTTAAAATATCTTTACCACTTATAATTTTTAAACATAGTGCAATGCAATCCCGAACAACTATTTTGACAATTAATCCTAACTTATTAGAAAAGCTATCTCTCGACATAAAAACATCCTTAATTTTTTGGTATAGTGTTTAGTATATGCGTGTATTGTATTATATATTGTGTGTGTGTGTACGGAGAGAAATTAAACTTTGGTTTCCTTGGATGTTACTTTTAATCACCTTTCGTATTACACAGTATACTTATACGATATATGATAATTTCGTCTATAGCGGGCGGTGGTTACGGGCGAACTAGCGTCGCCGATCGCTGCACATACAAATGAATACAAAACGAATGTGTCAGCGTTCCTACACTATTCCTCCCTTTTTTTTATTTTTTTATTTAAAAAAAAAATATGGTTACAAAATAATTTCATCAATCTAGAATCCAATAATAACATGACTAAATACATTCCTGGTTAGCTACTTCAAGTTATAATGATTTTGCATAAGCATAACTTAGCTATAGTAAACACTGTCGTAACCAGATACTGGTGCGCGATTGCGTCACCTACATGATCATGCTAAACAATGTTATGGTATTGAAAATTTTTAGTTGTATTATCATGCTGGTATTACAAAAGGTATCAGCAGTGTAACTCTTGAAACAATTTTTTATTATTCAAAGCCAAATGCCAACATGACTTTATTACAATAAAATTATCTTAATGCTAAACAACTTATTCAATGCGAGTATAAACTCGCCTACGTTATACAGTGTGCGGTTACCTTAGATACACTGGTACCGTCTTGACGTTATTAACATTGTTATAATATTAATTTTTAAAAAAAAAGTTAAGGGTAGTCACCATGACGACATACTCTGCTATATTAAAAATTCACCCCTCAGAGTCCTCAGTATTCGTCATGATGACGCCAGTAAAAACACATTCAAAAAATTCACATTCACTTTTCACAGTTACACATATTTCGGCACGACTTGATTTGAATGGACGATGGTTTGTGAGCAGGTTATCACTAGTATATGACTTTGGGATTAATTGATAGTTGTGGTGACTGGACAGTTTCCACCTTAATGTTCGGTATGGCTATTGAACTTGCCACCACTTCCTTCTTTAACCATTTTCGTATGCTTTTGATACACCTTCGTTTCCCTGCATAGATCAACAACATGGCCAATAGTGCTATGGTTACTATCATAACTATGCCTATAATATTCAATTTTGTGTCCACTTGTGCCACATTTGACAAGTTTTCGTTAACAATGACATTTTCCTTTGTCTGATTGGAACCCATATTACTTATTTATTTTAGTTTATGTATGTAACGTAGTATTATTTCACGACAATTATAATCTTTATAATGTAAAAAAAAAAATGATGCTCCGCGCTTATGTTCAATGTATTTGACCTTAATATTTGTTTGCAAATTCAACGATATTTCAATGGTCTTTTGCTTAGTCGACCAGTTCGTGTAGTATATGTATCGCTACTTGGTTCGCCTGTTTGAAAAGTTACTTTCTTCTGAGTTTTTGTGAGTATTTTACTATCAGTTTTATCTACGATCTGTTTATCTATTTTTTCTGATGGCGATTCATTATCATTTAATATGTATGCTGGTTTTAAGCGATCTATAGACACGTTAGTTTGTCTATCCGGTAACTGTACACGATATACTTTTTCGTTTCTAGTGATGACGCGATATGGTCCATCGTACGGAGGTTGTAATGGTTTCCGTACTGCGTCATTCCTAATAAATACATATTTGCTATTATATAAATCTCTGTGTACAAAAATCTTGTGGGGTGACTTATCACCTCTACTGGATGGCTTAAATCCATCAATCACATTTTTTAGTTTGTTTACAAAACTGTTATCATCGTACGACTTCACACTACTAGTGTCGTAAAATTCACCTGGTAGCCTAATGTTGCTACCATACAACATTTGTGCTGCGGTTACGCCTGTATCGGACCTGATCGTTGTGCGTAGCCCTAACATTGCTGTTGCTATCTCATCTACCCAGCATTTGGTATCTAAACGTGCTTTTAATGCGGATTTCAAAGATCTATGCCACCGTTCTACGGTTCCATTACATTGAGGATGGTAAGGAGTGGTACGCGTTTTCTGAATTCCCATTAGCGACATTAGTTCTTTAAACAAATTGCTTTCAAACTGTCTTCCCTGATCACTTGTAAGTTTAACTGGACACCCATAACGACAAATCCAACCTTCATATAATGTCTTAGCTACTACTTCTGCAGTTATCTCTTTTATCGGAAATGCTTCTGGCCAACGCGTGAATCTATCTATGATTGTTAAACAATACCTAAATCCCTCAGATGAAGTTGGTAAAGGTCCTACAATGTCTATATGTATATGTTCGAAACGCTTACTACTCTCGAAAGTTCCTAAATCGGAAATAGTATGTTTTTGTATTTTCGCTCTTTGACATTTCACGCACGTTTTTGCCCATTTTCCAACATCCAAATTCATGTTTGGCCAAAAATATCTATCACTAATTAGTTTCCTACTTGCTTTAATGCCTGGATGACTCAAATTATGTATCGAGTCGAAAGCTAAACGTCGAAATTCGACTGTCAAGTACGGACGTGCTGAGTCGGTTGAAACTTCGCAAACAACGTATTTCTCTGAATCAAATAAGGTTACACGTTTCAACACCACGTTGTTATTGTTCTTTGACTCGCGTTGCAATTTTGCTAGCTCGGTGTCCGTTTCCTGTGCAGCTGCAAGTTCTGCGTAATTGAGCGGCGTGGGACACGATATTGTTGCTACTCTAGATAAAGTGTCTGCTACAACGTTATCATTCCCACTAATGTGCCTTATGTCTGTACTAAATTCGCTAATGAACATAATTTGCCTAGCTCTTCGTGAGGTTTCCCTATTTGTACCTGTTTTATTAAATGCAAAAGATAAGGGCTTGTGATCTGTAAAAATAATTAACTCTTGACCTTCTACCATGTTACGAAAATGAATGATTGCCAAATAAATTCCTAATAGTTCTCTATCATATGTACTATATTTAATTTGTGCCTCTGTCAACTTTTTAGAAAAATATCCTAAAGGTTTCCACTTGCTATCCACGTATTGTTGTAATGTTGCACCTATACACGTGTCTGACGCATCGGTCATTAATGCTAAAGGGGTATCTGTCGTTGGATACGATAATAAAACTGCATTCTTTAAGTCCTCTTTACATTGCTCAAAATTGCGTTCGGCTAATTCTGTCCAGTTAACTTTAGTTTTATCTTTACGTTTCGAATTCCCTAGGTACTTATTTAACTCTGTCTGATGATCAGCTGATTGGGGTATGCTTGCCCTATAAAAATTCATCATTCCCAAAAATCTTCTCAATTCCTCAATAGTTTCCGGTTTGGGAAAATTTAAAATGGCTTTAACTTTATCTTCTAGAGGTCTGATTCCCTGTACAGATACTTCATACCCTAAAAAGTCTAATTTTTCTTTACCAAAACTGCATTTAGAGTAATTAATCGTTATGCCAAATTCGTTAAATCGTTCAAAAACTTTTTCTAGATGCTGTTTATGCTGCATCTCGTTTTCTGATGCGATTATTACGTCATCTACGTAGTTAAATAAAAAATCTAAACCTTGCAATACAGTATGATGCATGAAACGTTGGAACGTTTGTGCGGCGTTTCGTAATCCAAACGGCATGCGCATAAATTCAAATAAACCAAAAGGTGTTATAACAGCGGTCTTTTCGATGTCATTTTCCGCGACAGGTATACAATTATATGCTCGATTAACGTCTAACTTAGTAAAAATTTTCTTATGAGCCAAAATATACGTGAAATCATGAAGACGGCGATCTGGTTTAGTAATCGCATTTAAACGCCTATAATAGCCACATGGCCTAATATTACCGTCTTTCTTGGGTACCACGTGCAGGGGGCTTGCCCAAGCGCTATGACTCGGCCTACAAATCCCCAGCTCTTGCATAACCCTAAATTCGTTTTTGGCTTTTACATACCTGTCCGGTGGTAGCTGTCTCGCTCGTGCATGCACTGGAGTACCTGTTGTTTCTATTTGGTGGCAAACGCTATGTCTAGGTGTCTCCTTATATGAAACAGGCTTAGTTAATTCTGGGAACTTATTCAACAACTCATAATAGTGGCAATTATAAACAATGGTTTTTAGTGTGGGCTCTGTCGAACTAGAGAGGTTTCCTCTCGTACTAAAGTTAGTAACCTGATCGACTAGCCTTCGTCCGTTCAAATCAATTAACAACTTATGATTAGCTAAGAAGTCAGCACCTAATATTGGTTGCTGTACGTCCGCTATCGTAAATAACCAACGGAATGCTCGTCTAAGATTTAAGTCTAGTTCTAAAATGTGCGTACCGTATGTATTAATCTCGGTACCGTTCGCAGCGTACAACTTATAACAAACACTATGTGCGTTGTTTTTCTTAAAAACAAAACTGCGTGGTAGAACAGACACATTTGCACCACTATCCACTAAAAAGTTCAAACCTGAATTCCTGTCCTTGACACATAGACGGTGATTGCCGTGCTGGCGGTCGCAGCCTCCCGTCGCTGACTGTACCGCTTCTAGTTTTCCGATGGCTTGGCGTTTCTCTTCTTCCAGTTGCACAGTTTAACACATTTATTCGCCTTGTTGCGATATCTGAAGTGGTAAAAACATAACCAGTTTGGGTCATCTTCTAGTGCCTTCGCATGTCTTGTAGGCCTGGAGTCCGATCTTGATCTGGCTCGGAATCGTCTGGGTCTACCATCTCGCGAGCGACCTCTGGAACTGTTTTCAATGTTGCGTAATCTGTCGCTTAATTTATTGATTTCCGCTATCACCAAATCATCCTTGCCTTGTGATCCTGTTTCTTCCTTTACACCGGCGATGCTATGTATTGGGGTGATAGTTTCAGCGACCTTGTCTGCAATCGACGCCAATTTCTCCAAACTTTCCTCATCAGTCACTGCCAAAACTCCACGTACTGATGGTGGTAAATGATTTTTCCACATTACCTTGAGTGTGTCATCGGTTACTTTTCCTCTGGCCAGGTCACGCATTTTACGAAGGAGGTGCGATGGTTGTTGATCGCCTAGCTCCATTTCTCCAATCAACTTCTTGATTTGTCGTTCTGCTGACTCTTTGTACACCGAAATTAATCTTCGCTTCAAGGTCTCATATTTCTTCTCTTTGGGCGGATCTATTAAGATATCCGCAACTTGTTCCGTGACCTCGAGGTTTAATTTTGAAAGGATAATCCGATACCTGGAATCGTCGGACATCTTTTGTGGATTTATTATCGCCTCTGCTTTTATGAACCATAATTCCGGTGCCCTCGTCCAAAAATCTTCGATCTTGTCGGTTATGGAGACAGGTGAGAGGAAACTTTCGCTTGACATCTTCTCGTCAGCAGACAATTTTCCTTCATTTGCCATTTTCCACTGTTGCGTTTCCTTTTATAGACGTAAAAACGATAGTTCCTCACTATAGAACGCGGTTGTTTTGAGTTGCCCGTTCTCGATCACGTACACACACTGTTTTTATATCATGTCGGGTTTTATCAGTCGTCGGGGTCACCAATTTAGTATTTGCGTGTATTGTATTATATACTGTGTGTGTGTGTACGGAGAGAAATTAAACTTTGGTTTCCTTGGATGTTACTTTTAATCACCTTTCGTATTACACAGTATACTTATACGATATATGATAATTTCGTCTATAGCGGGCGGTGGTTACGGGCGAACTATCGTCGCCGATCGCTGCACATACAAATGAATACAAAACGAATGTGTCAGCGTTCCTACAAGTGCATAAAAGAAATCTTTGCGTTCACCTGGTTCCCTTTGTTTACCACCATTGCTATTAGTGTTTTCAACCTCACTTATATTTTTTTGTGATTTTTCCTGTCCATACGACACTCCCTTTGTTTTCTTACTACGAGACTTCTTCTTTTTTGATTTTTCAGACTGTGTATTAGTTTTATTATCTAAATTCTGACTGTCATCTGTTTCCGATTCTTCCGATACAATCATTTCTTCATGTATAACGGCTTCTGTAACAACCACTTCTCTCTATGTTCCTCTTGGTCCTGTTTCCTGAGTGCACTCTGTTTGCGAAAACTGTTTATTTGTTTCATTATTCTTAATCATATCCACATTATGTATTGTATTATTTTCCTCCATTTTTCTTTTGGCTTTATATATTTCTAATCCTTCCCGATAACTGCAGTTCTTTTCGGACATAATTCCTCTAATATCTTTTTCTTTCAAAAAAATTGGACATTTTTTATTCATTGCCATATGTGATCCTTTGCAGTTAATACATTTAAAAACAGTTGTCTCACAGTTAGCGTGATTATTTCCACACTTAGGGCATATGACTTTTTTCGAAGGGCATGTCCTCGAAAGGTGTCCATATCGCCAACATACTGAACATTGAGAAACAGGGAAAATGTAGGGCTCTACCTGGAATCTGCACCCAAAACCAGATACATATGACGGTAACTTGTAATTTTTAAAACATAGGCGGATTGTTTCAGAGTTTACCCATTTACCATCGCTATCCTGTCTTTTTAATCGTTTAGTAGATATAATCTCGAAATCACATTTAAGATTTTCTAATATTTCTTTATCTTCCATTTCTAAGTCCACCTGCCGAAGTATACCGTAGCATAACGATGATTCACCTACTATATTAATATTACACTCCAAGTTGCCCAATATTTTCCCACAATTTAACATCTTTACTGCATTTTCTTTATTGTCAAAATATACTAAAGCCCTATAAGGGTTTTTGTACACTAATTTAATTATGTTTCCGATATTATGAGATCTCAAAAGTTTTGCCATCCCAAACTGCCTCGGCAGTGTTTCTTTGGCCGTAATACACACAATATGTTGTTTGTGATTCATATTATTATTATTCGAAAATCTCAGTTCTAATTCTTCATAACTTTTTGAATTTCTTCGTGCTAGTCGTTTACCACGCTTTATGGTTATGAATCCATCATCACCTTCAATTATTTCTTCATCATTCTCCTCTCTGCCTCTCTTCTCCGGTAAAACTTGTTGCTCTCTATTTAAATCCGTATTTTTCTCCCTCTCCATCCTTAAATTAACTTGTTGCTCGCTCTCTAACTCAAAATCCCCTTCCACTATCTCACTTCCACTTGAGTCACAAAATTCTTCATTTTCACTCATCAATAAGCATTAATAAATAAAATTGAGGGTAAGCGAAGAAAAGTTACAATCGCGCAAGTCGTCAACAGCAAACTCGACCGCTCGCTAATACAGCGCGCGACTGACTCATCCATAATATAAATACTAGGAACAAACACAAATTTGTTGTACCTACAACAAGGCTCATTAAAATAAGTGGCTCGTTCAGGTGTCAATGTATACGCTTTTTTAATAAACTTCCAAGCCACGTTCAAGATCTAAATCTTAATAAATTCAAATCATTAATTAAACGTAAGTTGTGCCAGAAAGCCTTTTATACCGTTAAGGATTATATTGAAGACAAAAGGCTTGGGATTGAGTTGCTCCAATTTTTGCATACTGAATGTTTTTTTTTTTTGATTATTACATAAATTTTGACATTTTGATAATTATTATATATACAATGTCATGACAATTTACTTTGTGAAGTATAGTATTATTATTTATTTATTGTGAATGTGAGGACTATGTAGGTAACTTTTATTTTTTATTTTATTTTTTCACTTTCTCAGGTAGTTTCAATGATAATCTGACAGTTTGAGTGCTTTACGCGGCCTACCCAAATGTCCTTTCTTTGGTATTGTTCGTCGAGTGGTTGAGCTCCTTAAGTTCTGAGTTGAGTTCCACGATTAGTGACAAATGCGTGCACTGATTGGACAGGTCCACTTATTCTGTGTGGCTTTTCCTCAAAAGACCATTTCAGTCAAAAATCCACGTAGTCTTCACATGATCTGACCAAGATTATGTCTGGACTTTGAAGAATATGGAACTATTGGGAACACAATTAAACATGGACTTCACATAAGACGTATATTCAACGACTGGCGCTCGGCTCATAACCAACAAAACTTAAACCTAAATACCCACTATTACAAATATATCACACCTCCACCACAATACAAAAGTACATCTTTAAAATAACACAATAAAATAAAAATAAACCACAATGAATATATCAACATACCTGATGTAAACTCGTACTAATCCTAACTAGTTAATCAATTGTAAATCTGGCTACTGGTTTACGTGTTCGCTTAGAGTAACGATTCTCCGGCGGCGGAGATTTTGGTTGCATATTAACTGGAGAATCTACAGGAGTATGACAGACCGGATTTGAACTTCCTCCCTTATTCCCGATAGTCGCCTCTGGTGAGACTACCTCTACTACCCGTTCTAACCCCTCGCTAAATGGCTCGACCACACTCTCTCCCCCATGATCTGTATTGTCATCAGTCTCTGGACAGGTAACATCAGATAAGCGTGACCTGCGGCGCATTTGATCTACATGTCTTTGTAAAGATTGACCATTATCCTTTACCACTGAGTATCTACGGGCGCTGTCTACCCGTTCCACGGTCCCTTTCACCCACCTATCATTAACACCATATTCACGAGCCCATACTGAATCACCCTCCCTGAAACTGCGGTCTAATCCCCCCGCGAATTACATTTGTCGTCTCTGGGCTTGGTGGACTCTGTCATTGGTTTCCTGGTTGCTACGCAGTAAGTCTAGTCTAGAGCGTAAAGGACGTCTCTGCAACAGCATTGCCGGGGTTTCCCCGGTAGTGCTGTGCACTGTGTTCCGGTATGCTAACAGAAACGTTTGTAGTGCGGTGTCGACATCTACACCATCCCTATGCGCTTTCTTAATAGCCCATTTGCAAAGCTTGACTGCATTCTCTGCAGCCCCGTTTGATGATGGGTGGTAGGCTGGTGAAAAATACTGTTTAATGCCGTTGTTTTTTAAGAAGGTTTTAAACTCTATACTAGTGAATGGTGGGCCCTGATCAGATACTAATTCCTCCGGCAACCCAAACCTTGCAAATGTTGCTCTTAAAACCTTTATAACCGTTGGAGCATTAGTTCGTGTCATCTCAAACACTTCTAACCATTTTGAAGAAGAATCAATAATAATTAAGCAGGTAAGACCTTTAAATGGCCCTAGGAAATCGATGTGAACCCTTGTCCATGGGCGCGCGTGATACTGCCACGGCTGTATCGGGGCCCGCGGCGGGGCGTCCGCTTCCGCTGCACAAGTCTCACATTACTTACATAATGCTTCCACGGCTGTGTCAATATTAGGCCACCATACATAGCTACGTGCCAAGCTTTTTGTCTTTACGATTCCCATGTGACTGCTATGAAGTTGTTTTAAATCATTATTCTGTAACGTAAGTGGTATAATCATACGATAACCCCACATAATACAACCACACTCTGTATATAACTCATTACGCCTCATAAAGTATGGTTTGAAACTTTCTGCATCTTCACAAGTTGAAGGCCACCCGGATTTTATGTAAACTAAAACCCTACTTAACACTTTATCTACAGCCGTCGCTTTCTTAACGTCTTGGCTCGTAATAGGTAAAAAAAATTCAACGAAATTAACATATGTATTTTCTTTTTGTACATTTTCTTTACAACCTTTGCTGGGAAGTCGTGATAATGCATCGGCACAGTTCCTACTTGAAGAAACACATTCTATATCATAGGTATATCCCGCCAATAACACCGCCCAACGCTGTAACCTAGACGCGGCCATCACCGGAATACCGACTTTATTGCCAAAAATATAAGTGAGAGGCTTGTGGTCGGTTCTTAATTTAAATTTTCGACCATATAGATATTGATGAAATTTACGAACTCCGAACACAATAGCGAGTGCCTCTTGATCTATTTGTGAGTAGGACCGCTCGGCTTGCGTGAGCGCGCGTGATGCGTACGCGACGGGACGTTCGCCCCTTGCCGTTGTTTGCGATATCACAGCTCCTACACCTACACTGCTTGCGTCTGTTGTCAAAATTATAGGTAACTCCGGTGTGTAATGCATTAGCACTTCACTACATGTTAATAAATGCTTCACTTTACTGAACGCATCTTCACATTCTCTATTCCAGCTATACGAGATTCCTGCTTTTAGCAATTTAAACAAGGGCGCTAGAATTGTACTAACATTTCTTATAAATTTGCCATAGTACATTACCATACCAATAAAAGCTCTTAGTTCTGTAATATTCGTGGGAGCTGGAGTTTTAACTATTGCTTCTACTTTGTCTGGGCTCGTGTGAACCCCTTCTTTACTAATTGTGTGGCCCAGATAGTTTACTGATTCAGCAAAAAATACACATTTATCTTTTTTTACTCTGAGTCCGTATTTGTTCAAGCGATCAAATACTTTGCATAAGTTACGCATGTGTGCTTCGTTGGTAGGTCCTGTTATTATAATGTCACCCAAAAACACCCCCACATGTGATAAATCTGCAAACAACTGCTCCAAATGTCTTTGAAAAATGCCTGGACTTGATGCTAACCCGTATACTAGCCTATTATACATACATAAATAATCCTTTATGGGTGTTAATCACTGTATATTTTTTTGTTTCATCTAGCTCAAATTGAGCGTATGCCTGTGAAAGGTCAATTTTACTGAAATGCTGACCACCCTTCAAATGAAATAGTACTTCCTCTACTCTGGGTAATGGATAACGGTCAACTTCTATAACTTTGTTTAAGGTCAATTTATAATCTGCGCAAATTCTAATGTTACCGTCCTTCTTGACGACCGGCACGATGGGTGTCGCCCAGTCAGAACGCTCCACAGGAGAGAGAATGCCGTCCCGTTGCAACTGATCCAGCGTGAGCTCCACCGGCTCGCGCAGCGCGTACGCCAGCGGGCGCGCGCGCATGAACACCGGCCGCGCCCCCTCGCGCACGCACACGCTCACCGTGCCGCCGGTGAACCGACCCAGGCCGTCCGCGAACACTTCACAGTATTTGGTACTGAAAGCAGCCACATCAAATACATTGTTTTTATACATCACAACATCATTACTGTTACAATCATAGGTTACTGTAGGTAATTGTATTTTTAGTTCTGCCATCCACTGACGGCCTAATAGAAGTGTTTTGCCATTCTCAACAACATATAAATCTAATAGCTTATGCCCCTTTTTATATTTCACAAATGGTTGTATTACTCCAATGGGTTTCACTAACTCGCCGGTATAATACCTTAGTGTTAAATTACTAGGCTTAAGTTTTACATCCTTAAACAATCTACTGTAACACTCCCAGTTTATGCATGACACCGCACTGCCGGTGTCACACTCCATTTTGATGTCAATTCCATTAACATTCACTTCGACATAAATAGGAGTACACTGCGTCGCTGATAATTTACAAACATCTACAAATATTACCTCATCGCTCTCCGCGCCATCACTTTCATAGGAATTTCTTATTTGGATTGCGTCCATCTCCACGTTGTGGTGTTCCGATAAATTCGGACACATACGTCGCAGATGTCCTACTTGGTTACACACTCGGCACACATAACGCCCGAACTTGCACTGTCTTGCGCCGTGACGCGCGCCGCACACTCGACACTACTGTTGCTGCGCACGCTCACCCAGCTTCATGGATGCGGGCGCTGCCGATGCAGGCACGCCGCGGCCCCGGCCACTACGCGTCGTAGTATCGAACGGTGTTGTCGGTCCACGGACGTCACGAGCGACCACCGCCGGCGTACCATTCCGCCGCGAGCTCGCTGACATCGCTTGACACGTCACCGACGCCGTCGATGCACCCTCGCTTCTCGACCCGCTCTGTCCTTCAACGGCCGCTGCGTCTTTTTCTGCTGCCTCCATGCTAACCGCCAACGTATACGCCTTCCCGAAATCCAAATTGCTTTCGGCGAACAGTCGTTGTCGTATAGTCTCATTTGTTATGCCACACACTAGCTGATCTCTCAAGCTTTCTTCCAGCCAGGACCCAAGTCCACATGTTTTGGACATTTTCTTCAAGATTGCCGCATATTCCGATATTGTTTCACCTTCTTTCGAAACTTATATCTCTCCGCCAACTCACTTGGTTTAGGTTGCAAGTGTTTTTCCATGACGTCAACGATTTGTGCTAACGTTTTGTTTTTAGGTTTTGCCGGCGTACACAAATTAACCAGAAGTTCATAACACTCCGCCCCCATCACTGTTATTAATGTAGGCACTTGTAATTCGTTTGGAATCTTGTTTACCATAAAATATTGTTCTAACCGTTCTATGTACAGCCGCCAATCGTCACTGTGGACTTTGAACTCGGCAATTTTACCGATCCACATTTTTTTTTTTTTTTTTTTTTCGGTGATACTGTCCTATTTTATTATTTATTATTTTGCACAATCACGCGTTGGATCGTCTGTCCTCGTCGCCACTGAAGAATATGGAACTATTGGGAACACAATTAAACATGGACTTCACATAAGACGTATATTCAACGACTGGCGCTCGGCTCATAACCAACAAGACTTAAACCTAAATACCCACTATTACAAATATATCACAGACTTTAAAAGAGACTGTGAGCTTGACCTATGAGTTTGTTTCGGCCTTTCTTCTTAGAGTAGTCAGATAGGAAACGCCGACCTCATCTAGTTTTAAAAATATGATTGACATGTAAAAGTGTTTGTATAAACCTACTTACAGAAATAAAATCATTTATGAATATAAGCTAAATCGAAAAAATACGCAGTATTAAGGATAACTCAAATTCTCTCGTTATTATCAGACATATTTTAACTACTGTGGGCGTACTATGGGTAATGTTGGTTATTGCGCAATAATTAATCACACTATAATAATTATCACACACTCCTAATTTATTAAGGTAGGTAAGTAGGTACACTGAACACAACGAGTCGTAAGACAGTTTCTAGACTAGTGTTGTCCGCGCGGCTGCCAGCAAAGAAGTGAGTCGTCCCCTCCTTGCGAACGGACATCTTGAGTTTTGCTCCCGCGAACTTCAATCTAGACTCCGTCGAAGCGTTGACGTCACAGCGCTTCCGCCTCGTTGTCAATTCAGCTCCCGTACTGGGTCGTTCTCAGATAATATAATAGATCATAATTATCAATTTTAAGAAAATTTATCAATTTATCAATTTTTTTGTTCAGAAATCCATTAAAAGTGTTTATCTTATATAGAATTGTTTTAAGGGAATTAAATTTTCACATAAATAGAAAAGATACAGCGTTTAAAAAAATCTGCCTCACAGGTTAAAATGATAACGAACAGATTACTGAGAAAATGTTATTAGGTCAATGATAATTAAACAGGTTAGAGGAATAAACAAAGGAACGGTGCAAAATCAGCTTTAGTATTAATAATTACTGCAAACAACCCAGCTTTACATTAAACCAACTACTCTAAAATTAAAATAAACAAAAAATCACGCCTTAATTAGGATGCTAAACATTTCTTTCGACAAAATGGCTTATTTTTCAACCGTCCCATAACTTATAATTATCTGAGGACTAAATATAACTGTTAGACAGTTTCAGGGGAAAAAAATCAAACCGCCAAATTTATTCTGGAGATAAAAGTTATCAGACGATAGGAAAATCAGCAATTAGAGAAAAACAATATTCAAAATTAACAATCTGATCTGTAAGAAATAAAACAGTATTTCTCCTTACATTAATTAGCCTCAAAAAATCAGTTCGTCAAATAAAAATAAGGTATACACATCAACAAAATTCTTAAAAAAGTATTATTTGAATCTCTCGATCATTTACTTATTATTTTAATAACTGAACACAATAACAGCTTTACATAGAAAATAAAGGCTTTAAAACTAAAGAAACATTTAAAAAATCACCTCTGAATTAGGTACTAAACTTTTCTGTCGATACATTTAGAAAACTATAATAAGCTATATTAACAATCTAATCTCTAAGAAATAAAATAGAAACAATCTTCTTACATCAATCAGTCTCAAGCAATCAGTTCGTGAAATAAAATAACGTGTAAAAATACAGAAACTTCCTAAAAATATTATTTTTTATTCTGGAAACGTTACTTTTGGTTCTGGAAACCATCAAATAAAAAAATGCATAAATCAGAATGACTATCGCTATCAATAACATGCTTAGCAGAGCTCAAAGGAGACTCTATTACATTTACAGGCCTTTCATTTAAAATCCTATCTAAACCACTTCTTTGGAGTCGTATTTATTTGTCTTTTTTATAGCGCAACTTTCTCACTAGGTATTGGGAAACCATCCAGAACTTACTGATGAAGCTAATGAGGTAGCAGGACTAACTTCTCTCGACCTGGAGTTGGATCTAGTTACTCTGCGGAACACATAATTACCCTGTGCAGGGCTTAATGGTTCTTCCCTATGGCTGCCAATCACTTCGTCAATATCATCTATATTTATATTTTCGATATCGCTAGAAGGTGGACTGTTGAATTCAATGAAACGTTGTATTTATGCTGTTTTTTCCTTTTTGCGTTGATAGGATTTTTTTTAATAATAATAATAATAATCATTTATTGATCAGAAGATGGTACATTATTATGGTCTTAAGATTAGTCAGTGGTATCATCACATTCTGCCAAGTATGGCGTGCAAATATTAGGAAAAAAAGTTGGGTGCAAATTTTGCGTCTTCTCTCCAATTCTTTCTTAAAAAATTTTGATCTCTTGGTGTCAAACTATTTACAGCTACTACTTTCCCCTCTTTTTTTTCGTTTTTGATCCTTTGCCTTATTATTTTCTTTATATTTTGCGTACAGGTTTTTTTTTTGTTTTGGGTGGGATATCATCAAATGACCTCTCCCGCTTTGGGTGGAGCGGAAGGGCGTCTCAGACTCTTACTGACTAAAACTCACTCGTGTTCCTTCAGTTGCCTGTGCACCAGGGCCACGGTAACTCTTTCGAACAATCCGTGACCCCGGCAGGCATCGGCCCTATCGGACCCCGTCAATTATTCTGACATCTCTTTGAGGCGCGCGTGGAACACAACGCGCCGTCGACCCGGGCCTGGTCCTTACCGGACGGCGAGCTACCCGTTGCTCGCCGTCCGCAGGCCCACGCCTACGGTGGCCGGGAGTCGGCTACAGGTCTGGATTGTTTTTAATTTTTTCTTATCTTTTTTTCTCAAGCTTTCTTTTTCGGGCTAATATTTCTTATCTTTTCTTATTTTTTGGCATTTTAGCTGTGAACAATAAATAACTGGGTAAGAACAAAACCTTATAGACATTGAATAAGCATTTTTCGAGAAAACAATAAAAATTACCCAATCAAAACCTTAATTAAATCAAATTAACTTTCTTTTGTGTTTTTGTGTGTTTTATCTTTTTTGAGTTCTTTTTCGTGTATTTTGTGTGTTTTTTGTGTGTGTTTTGTGTGTTTTTTTTGTGTGTGTTTTGTATGTGTGTTTGTGTGTGTTTTTTTGTGTTTGTAAGTGTGTGTGTGTTATGTACTTTTTTTGTGTGTCTTGTTTCTGTGGAAATAGTAAGTTAATATTCCAAGTATTCCCATCAATTTGTGACTTGATTTTTACAATAATACGAGTTTTATTAAATATAAACAGGCAGATTCTCTTTAACTTGGCAAAAGCCACATTAACCTGTGCATTCCAAACAGGTTAAAGACAGTCAGGTTATTGAGAAAATGAAATTTATAATCTGATAACAACAAAATGGTTAAGTCTGTGGAGTTTACAGTGTTAAAATGAGAAGTAAGCTCTAAATGACATACTTTAACGTAATCATTTGCAAAGCAGTTTAACCACAACTAAAAATATTTAAGTCAGATAATAGATAACATACCTGTTACAAATTCCGATTGGTGTGCTTCGACGTAATTTCTAAAAACACGACGCAAACTTCGACACAACTTGCCTTGCTGGTGATTAGCCCGACACTGCCTGGTCAGTTTACGCGGGGTAGGGACGCTGAGTGCATAAAAGTGATTGTGTGATGCGAGTGAGTGTGCAAACACAGGATAAAGAGAAAATTACTCCGGACACAATTTGAACATGAATAACTCGGAAACTAAGTTTATTCTCAATTTAATGTTTAATAAAAGTTAAAATTGACAATATGATTATCCGTATTTTAATGGTTTTATGTCTTTATTTATATAATTTAATTTTTTTATTTTACCTCAAAGTGTGACTCATGGTGATTGGACATGACAAGTTATAGAGAAACAGATGTAAAAATATTATTTTATTGTCAATGTATTACTTGCTTTTTATTATTATTACTCAGCCTTTATGTAAAAAGTATCTTTAAGTACAATAATGTGCAGAGTTTGATAAATAACATTAAAAAAATCATACATTATAAATAAAAACCGCCCGACAGGTTACAAAGCCACTTTTTTGAGAACAACCCTACTATTGACTTCTCCGACACGGCCATCCTACGAGACACGCGACCCTGTGTGTTACTCTGAAACCATATTCATCACACAGTATCACATAGTTCGGTCACTCCTGACCTAAACCGCAAAATCAGTTTGCGGAAGTCTGATTTATCAGAATTAAATAAAGTCGAAACTTAACAGAGCTCTTAATTCATTTTGAACTAGAGTACCTTATTATTAGAAAATTAACATCTTTTCAATAATCAGGAAATTCAAAGTACAGCTGACTACACATTTATCGCGCATCTCGCAAAAGACACAATCAAACCAAATAAAACAACCAACTTAAGCTCTGCATGTGATCTCTGGCTACGCATAGCCCAGTAACCTCCAGTTACTCATCTTTACTTTATGCGAACCCCCACGGGAGCGCCGAGTCTCTCCTGGACTCTATGGTTTCACTGAAACCCGACCTCCGCTAGAGTTGACTGCTTACCGTTTACTCACGGACTACTTAGGTAGTAGACGCCGATTTCTATTGAGCTACGGCTACACGACAACCTCTGGTACGGTCCAATCATCATGGTAACTTAAATACTCTCCTCATTGTTACAACTACTACTTTGCTCAACCTCAGTTTCGTCAGTTATACTTTGATTTTCTGGCATTTTTCGCAACCTATCATGTGCGTATTTGTATGTACAGTTACAGTTAAGTGCTTTTAAATTATAGCGTTCACCGTCAAGAACCTCTATGACCTCAAACGGTCTATGGAATCATGAAAATAAAACACGACGTGCCCGCGCAGCGGCGCACGGCCGGTGTACTGGCGAGCTGTGTTTTTTTTTTTTTTTTTTCCTAATTGGCAGCTCGTAGTTGTGACCACTAAGGTCCTGGCTACTTAACCGGGCAAACCTGTGGGTGCCTTAAGCTACTAACTTAAAGCCTCCAGTCAGGGGCGAACAATACTTAAAATTTAGCTGACCGCACGCTAAGGGCACCCCCTGTGGGGTACGAACCTCGGCTTAGGGCGTTACTGAGGGGAGGGCAGCAAGATGGGACAGGCTGGATCTAAATTAAATTATTATTAACTGGGGAATTTAAAACTACAGGCTCAGCTACGGCGCGGGCTGGCGCGTCGTCGAGCAAGGGTCGGGGGGGGGGGGGGACAATTACGTCGGGGGCGTCGCGTAGGACCTCGGCGGCGAGGTCGGAACGATGGCGGTCTGTGTTTGTGTACTGTACTGGTGGCCCTATTGCTCTCCTGGAGGAGGGTTATGGGGTCATCGGGGTCGGACAGGGGCGAGCTGTGCCGGTGGCGGTAATATTTATAGTGTGCGTACAGACGACGCTATATGTCGCGCACGCGCCAGAGCGAGATGGGTGCCCGCTCATCGTAGATCATTGTCTCAGATTGTTATGAGTGTATAAAGTCAATGTTTCTCCGATTGGTCAAATTAAATATTTTGATGTAGGTGAGCCTAGCAACTAATTGTACGTATGTCGAAAACTATAAGGAAGGATCTTTTCTCAATAAAGATGAGCAATTATTCCCTGCAATTATCGAGTTTAATTTGCGCTATCCCAGAGATCCCAACAATTGGTGACCCCGAATTTTAAAGAACACTTACAAGAAGACTTTTGTGTGTGGAGCAAGCTACCATGTCTGAAGAGCCACAAGCGAAAATCCAGACCGAAATGAATTACGACGTGAGCGCAGTATCCGTGCAGTCGCACCTCTTACCTTTTTGGAGAGAAATACCCCGTGCCTGGTTCATCCAATTCGAAGCCGTGATAGACCCATTGAAGACCTCAGATGACCAGAAGTTCCGGTATTTACTGCAACAGCTGCAAGCGGTCGACTTACAACATTTGACCGACATACTTTACAATCCACCCGCAACTGGGAAATACGAAAAAGTAAAACAACGCCTACTCGAAGCCTACGACAAGTCAGACGTCAAGAATTTCCAAAAGCTTATCAGTGGACTAGAGTTGGGAGATCAGAAGCCCTCCCAGCTGTTAAGGAAGATGCGAGAACTCGCAAGTGGCATGATTACCGAAGAAGGACTCAAAATAGAATGGCTAAATCACCTGCCCGCACAAGTTCGAGTCGTTTTGTCCGTAAACAAGGAATCATCGTTGGACACCTTAGCTGCGATGGCAGACAAAATGGTGGAGTACGCAGAGAGCCCCACCGTTGCAGCAGTCACAGCACCAACACCATCCTCGTCGTCTACAACATCCATAACACAACTAGAAACACTAGCAAAGCAAGTGGAGAAGCTTACGCTAGAAATCGCCGAACTACGTCGAGGGCGACCACCACATGAACACCGTCGCCGCTCGTACAATCCTCGCTTTCGATCCCGTTCACGCTCGCAATCAACGCAACGTGGACCGACACCAAAACCAGGAGACGCAAACTGGGAATGATCAACTTTTACCGAGACTGTCTCCCACGACAAGCAGAAATACAGAACGAACTTAACAAGTACCTACATAACAGAAAGCGCAACGACCACACGCCGATCGACTGGATAACAGACGCAGAGCAAGCCTTTGAGAAGTGCCGCCAAAGCATCACAGAGGCTACCATACTCTCACATCCAGTTCAAGGAAGTACCCTCGCCATCATGACAGACGCTTCAGATCATAGCCTTGGTGCTGTTCAAAAGCAATGAGCGCAACACAACGCAGATACAGTGTATACGATCGCGAACTGTTAGCCATGTATACAGCTGTTAAACACTTTCGCCGATTAATAGAAAGTTGTGACGTCGAACTATATACAGACCACAAACCACTTACTTACGCTCTTACAAGGACAGCGAGTTCATCCGACACACCGAGACGCGAGAGACAACTGCATTTCATAAGTCAATTTTGTACGAGCATAAAGTACATAAAGGGGGAACAAAATACAGTCGCCGACGCTTTATCAAGACTCGAAGAGATTATTTGTCCGTCAACTATCGATTATAATCAACTCAGCATCGATCAACCACAAGACCAAGAACTCGAAAAACTCACAAAACAAGAAAATCTGATATTCAAACAAATAATTATACCCGGATGTACCCGACCAATCACATGTGAGCTTTCAACTTCAATACCACGACCGTATCTACCCGTAAGACACCGTTACGCAGCTTTCAAAGCGCTACATGAGTTATGTCACCCGGGCGTACGCAGTACAAGAGAACTGATGACAAGAAAATTATTTTGGCCATCTATGAATAAAGAAATAGCACAGTGGACGCGAGCCTGCATAAGCTGCCAGCGAGCGAAAGTACATCGGCACGTGACCACGCCGTTAGTACAATTCCCGCCGTCACAACGCTTCGAAAACATCCACATTGATATCGTTGGCCCGCTGCGTCTTTCTAATGAATATCGCTACTGCGTCACAATAATTGACCGATGCACCAAATGGCCCGAGGCAATTCCAGTCCGTGACGTCACAGCGGAGGTCGTCGCACAAGTTCTATACGAAACGTGGATAGTGAGATTCGGCTGCCCGCTACGCATCACAACTGATCAAGGACGCCAGTTCGAATCTTCACTTTTTAAAGCGCTCATGAAGAAAATGGGAATCAACAGAATTCGTACTACGGCGTACCACCCACAGTCGAATGGACAAGTTGAGCGATGGCACCGAACAATGAAAGCGGCACTTATGGCTCGCGGGGCAACAACGACATGGACAGAGGAACTACCAACCGTGTTGTTGGGATTACGCACTGCCCTGCGACAAGACAACAACCTCAGCCCAGCTCTAATGACGTATGGTACCACGCTTCGCGTACCATCTGATTTCTTTGAGCCACAAAATTCAAGAATGGACGACGCTGAGCTAGTACGCCGTCTCGCTCGCACGATGACATCACTCACGCCTGCCCCGCACCGCTCACAATCAGCTGACAAGCCTTTTGTTTACAAGGACTTATCGACGTGCACGCATGTCTTCGTTCGCAACGACACCGTCAGAGCGCCCCTCACACCACCATACGATGGTCCTTATGAAGTATTGAAGCGCTGTGGCAAGCATTACAAAATCCAGTTACCACTACGTACTACAGTTGTGTCACTGGATCGACTTAAACCTGCCTACATCGTGAGCGAAACTGAAACAAGTTTTGCGAACACCCAGAGATCAACGACACACTCCCATAGACCAGCAGCAGCACCACCAGCAGCAGATCACCATGACCACACTGCACCTGCACCTGCAAATCAGCCATATATCACGAGAAGCGGAAGATTGGTCAAGAAAAACGTACGCTTCTCTTGAGGGGGAGTGATATGGAATCATGAAAATAAAACACGACGTGCCCGCGCAGCGGCGCACGGCCGGTGTACTGGCGAGCTGTGCCGGTGGCGGTAATATTTATAGTGTGCGTACAGACGACGCTATATGTCGCGCACGCGCCAGAGCGAGATGGGTGCCCGCTCATCGTAGATCATTGTCTCAGATTGTTATGAGTGTATAAAGTCAATGTTTCTCCGATTGGTCAAATTAAATATTTTGATGTAGGTGAGCCTAGCAACTAATTGTACCTATGTCGAAAACTATAAGGAAGGATCTTTTCTCAATAAAGATGAGCAATTATTCCCTGCAATTATCGAGTTTAATTTGCGCTATCCCAGAGATCCCAACAGGTCCTTTAAATTTTGGAGCTAACTTTGCTTGATTACATTAACAAGCGCTAAGGTCTCAAGTTCGTAACTATGATAACGCCACTCCGCAGGTGTGATCCTCTTACTAAAATACGCTACTACTCGTACTCTACGTTTACCTTCTACGATTTGGAATAAAATACCACCGTACCCATCAGAGCTAGCGTCTGTGTGCAACTCTACCGGGTATTGGGGGTCATAGATCATTAAAACCGGCTCTTTTGTAAGAATAGAAACGATTTATTTTCTAATGTCCTCGTGTGTTAACCTGCAACCAAAAACTCAACCACAGTGTATGTTCGACTCGGCCAATTCTGACCATTTACGGCTTTCAATTTTTTAATCACAAAACTTTATTCTCAACCATTTAGTTTTAACGAAACAATTCCTCTAAATTAACTAAACACACAATTTATAATGAGCTTAAATTTTCTGTTGGCCACTCAGTTAGGTTGATCGAAATGTTTTCTCTGGAGGCATGGGTCAGCAACATCAATGTTCATAAGACTATTAAATACAATATTCCAGCTATAACTAAGCCTAAACGACAGTATGACCGCAACCGACTGGGACAAATCTGCACAAATTTTATAGAAGAGGAATATGTTGATTTCCATAAGATTTACACGGATGGTTCTAAGAGTAGTGCTGGTAGTGGCGCTGCGGTTTGGGATCCACAATTAGATGCAAATGCCAAACTTGCTATAGACTCTGATATCTCCATTATGCATGTCGAGTTAATTGCAATAGCAGAGGCTCTTTCTTACATTAACTCAATTAGTCATGATAAATTTGTCATTATAACAGACTCGAAGAGTTCGCTGCGACACTTGGCTCGGTGCACTTCGTCCGTGTGAGGAGTACCGATAGCCTACACGATTTTGGAGTCTATATTAAAAAAAAAAAAAAAAAAATTGGCTCAAAAGTCAATTGCGGTAGTTTTACTGTGGATTCCGTCTGACGTACAGATTCAGAATAACGAAAAAGTAGATCTTTTGGCCAATCAAGCTGTGTCAGATGGATTTTTTTTAAGTGTTTCTCCATTATATACAGATTATATAAGATTAATAAAACAGTAGTGTACAGATGTGTGGAGCGAATACTTTAACCAGAAGTCAACAGAAAAGGGAATTTGGTACTAGACCATTCAACCACAGCTTCCAGTGTATAGTTGGACTGATCAAAATCTGCTTAGCAGAAGTGATTTAGTTATGGCACAAAGACTTCGTTCCGGTCACATTCCATCAAAGAAGTTTAGTTTTCTGATGAAAAAGATTACGTCACCCAACTGTGAAGAATGTGGAGTAGTCGAAGACGTGCAACATGTTTTTATGCAGTGTATACGGAATGAAGCTTTGCGATTTAGCTTACTTGGTCCAACAAAGAAATACGACATTGGAGAGTGTAATGCTATCCTGGCTTGTCCACTATCGGAACAAGCTAGGATATTGTACAAACTGGCATTTTTTTGTTTAAAGTAAGTGTTTACTGTTTTTAGTTATAGTTGATTGTGCTGACGTTATCGCTCAGCGATAAAGCCCTTAAAAATAAAAAAAATAAACTAAACACACTTTGATTAATCATAGCAAAAATCATCAACCAGAGCCATGTACTATCGTTATCCACATTATCAATCGCCTTTTTCACTAAGAGCCTTAAACACCTGGAAACCCACACACTAGTAAACCACTCTAACGCCACGGCTCTCCAGCCGACCAGCAATCGCATTGCTCTCACACATCCAGCGCATGGATCAACTGTACGCATATCCATCTAGTGGATCGCCCGTGTGCATCACCCACTGACTACACACTACGGTCTCTCCGGACCCCGACCTCCGCCAGAGAAACACGCCCATCGCCTACCTACGAACTACTTGAGTTGCCTCAAGAGCCACGATTTACGGCTACGACTACGTAGTAACTACTGGTACGGTCGACTTTACTACGGCCGATAGAGAACCCTACTCGCATGCTTTCCATAACTTAGGCTTACTGATCACCACTGTGATCACTATCTACTTCGACTGGTACATGACCTACTGGCATCTTTCTGAACCTATAGTGAGCGTACTGTAAGAATAAGTAAGTAAGTACGGTTAGAATTTAAAGCATCTAACGTATAGCGATCACCATCCAAAACTTCCGCTACCTTAAACGGACCTCTAAACTTCCGATCTAACTTAGTCTGATTTCGCTAATCGTTAGGCTACATAAGACTTCTTCTGTGCTGAATACACATGTTTAACCAATAACAGTCAACGCAGCAACGTTATTAACTCGTTTGCCACTTTTTAGCTGCACAACTCTCATTTACTAACGAGAATACAGCACCAGAATCGTAAACAAAACAATACAGCTCACCTTTATGTGCTAACGTATCTGGGGGTAGTTGTACGACGCAAACATCCACTCGCCATTCACTGCCTGCAGAACTCCAGCATCCGCCTGGCTGCACTGTTCGTGCACCTGACCGCGATATGTCCTGGTTTCCCACACTTGAAGCACACGAAGGGCTTCGCTGTCGGCTGCGGGGCTGCTATCAATTTTTAAAGTCACTCCACCTCGTTCCTTGGTATGCTATTTGCCATAGTGTTGGGTTTGCACACGCAGTAGTAGTTCTTCATACGGGATCGGGATACGTCAAACTCAAACGCCGGTTAGAGACACTGTTTATGCAATATGGCGCTGGCGCAACTAGCGCGTCACTTGGCAAAGGTATTTGTGCATACAGCCTATGCCCAACTCAAACTCAAACTCAAAGCATTTATTTCAAATAAACCAATTACAGGCACTTTTGAATTGTCAAGGGGTCGGTCAGTCAGAAAGATGAAGCTAGTTACCCATTCCAAAGCGTAGTAGGTACCTATGGAGAAGAACGGGCAAGAAACTCCATGGACACTCTTTTAAATCAAAAAATGGTTACAAAATATTGATTACATCGTTCATGTTGAAATTATGCATGTGAGAACGATGCAGAACGTTGAAAGCGTCCGTAATAAAAAGACAAAAGCAATTCAAATATTAAATTAAATTAAAATAAGCCGTGGCAGCCAAGAAATGACCAGTCCCCACTGACGGCGCCCGTTCACGAACATGACGCATAGATCAGCACCATTCAGCTCAACCATTTTGAAGGGAACTTAATGATCCAACACACACGCCACCACCAGCGAGACATTAGAGTGAGCATGACAAACTCTCAGCCGCCAGGGCACATTCAAGTCAATGAAAGAAAAACCTATTAAATGGTAGCTTTATAGTAGGTGCATAGTACTCACACCTGTGCTATGCAATTATACAATACTAAAACATTGAATTTATACAATGCAAAGATAAGTTTTTAAAATCTTCAGCAGCTCCAACAGTAGTTTCAAATGCTAATCAATTATTTTATGCGCCCTTGTGGAGCAGGACCAGCGTTGAGCCAAGCATTTTTATCAGCGATGTAATCCCCCAACTTATAATATGCCTGGCTGCATAGTGTGCGTTTTATACAAGATTTGAATTTAGTTTCATTCAGTTGAAGAATATGGGGAGGTATTTTATTGAACCATTTTAAACAGTACCCCATGAAAGATGAGTCTACTTTAGCCAGCCTGAAACCTGGTTGAACTAATTGATCCCTATTTCTAGTGACATAATTGTGTCTTTCACCTCTTTTACTAAAAAGATGTAGATTTTTCCTTACGTACATGATGTTTTCATAGATATATTGACAAGGTACCGTCATGATGTTAATATCTTTAATCCGTTCCCTTAGAGAGTCGCGCCTGCGGAGGCCATATATGGCTCGGATGGCTCTTTTCTGCAGAATAAAAATAGACTCGACGTCTGCAGCCCGTCCCCATAGTAAAATACCGTACGACATAATACTATGGAAGTAACTAAAATAGACTAGCCTCGCGGTACCTACATCAGTATATTGACGGATTTTTCTCACAGCATATGCTGCTGAACTTAGCCGTCCTGCAAGGGATGTTAAATGAGGACCCCATTGAAGCCTTGAGTCAAGCGTGATGCCCAGGAAAACAGTTTTATCGACGAATTCTAGTTTCTCTTGATTTAATACTATCTCACAATTTGTACTTTTGACATTTGGTAAGGAAAATCTAATACACTTAGTTTTATTCCCATTTAATACTAAATTATTAGCAGTGAACCAATTTTGGATCTGCAGTAGGGCGTTATTTACGTCGTCAAGATTTGATGCACGTCTATTAATTTTAAAAATTAAAGAAGTATCGTCAGCAAATAACACCATTTGTGGTAGGGTTTTTAACAAATGGGGTAGATCATTAATATATACTAAAAAGAGGAAAGGACCCAATATCGAGCCTTGTGGTACACCCATTTTTACTTTTAAACCGAGTGAATTGACACCATTTATTTGAACTTGCTGTTGTCTATCATTTAAATAAGATTCTACTAAACTGAGAGCAAGTTTTCCAAGTCCGTAATGCTCAAGTTTCATGATTAGGGTTTCGTGGTCGACGCAATCAAATGCCTTGGAGAGGTCACAAAAGATTCCTACAGCGTCTTGGGCTTCTTCCCACGCCGTAAATATGTGTTTTAATAAGGTGACACCGGCGTCAGTCGTACAACGTCCCTTGGTGAAACCATACTGTTGATCATGTAAGATTTTATTGGTGTTAAAATGATTGAGCATTTGATTCAGCATTACCTTTTCAAACACCTTGCTGAAAACCGGCAACACGGAAACGGGTCTATAATTATTGGTGTCTTTACTATCCCCTGATTTGAAAAGTGGTATTACCTTACTGTATTTCATTAGATCCGGGAAGACTCCTTGATCCACACACAAATTAAATATTAAGGCCAAGTACGGCGCTATAGTCTCAATAATGGAGGAACACACTTTGATAGACATTCCCCATATATCTTCGGTTAGTTTAATCTTGATTTGCTTGAAAGCTTTTAATACTATTATGGGGTTTATATGCTTGAATTTAAATTCAGTCGGGCAGGATGAAACGTTTGCTTTTAACATGTCAATAGAACGCGAGGGTGACGAGTTTAAGGTTTCAGTAGTTTTAAGTGGGATACTGGTAAAGAAATTTACAAATTCTTGAGCAACTTCTTTGTTAGTGCTTATGGGACCACGAGAAGTCTCGAGTTTGAAATCATTATTATGTCTTTTATTCCTGTTAGTTTCATTATTGATAATTTTCCAAACCGTTTTTATTTTATTATCGGCTGATTTGATCTTGTTGCTAATGTACAAGGCTTTAGCTACCTTGCAGGTATTTTTAAAAGTTTTAGAGTAAGTAGCAACGTATTTATTAAAAGTTTCAGAGTTAATATAAGGCTTAAGGCCATACAGCTCAAATAATTTTTCCCTACTTTTCCTAATACCCTTAGTTGCCCAGTCACTGAACAAAAAATTTGGGCAAATAGTTTTTGTTTTCTTTTTTAAAGTAATATTGAACTCGGTGCGCACTACCGAAAATAATTCCTCATACAAGTCATTTACATTATTTATAATATGGCTCGGTATACTTAACTTACTAATTAAGTTATTATTAAATTTATTTAGATTGTTGGGTGTTATTTGTCTAGATTGTATCTGAATTTTTTGTAATGATGTGTTGGACTTGAAAGCAACGGTTTGACCGCTGTGATCAGAAGGGAGATAATTTACGATGGCTTTAACTAAGTAGTCGCAGCTACAAAAAACATTATCAATACATGTAGCAGAATTTTTAGTTATGCGGGTTGGTTCTGAAAACACATTTGAAAAATTGAATGATTTAAAAAGACTTAATAATCGACTGCTATTTGAACTATTCTCTAAGATATTAATATTGAAGTCACCACAGATAATTAGCGATTTTTTACCAGTTGCAAGCTTTGCTAGAAGATCTTCCATTACTGACTCAAATATGGAGTAGTTTTGATAATTTGGGGGTCTGTAAACGCACACTAAAACATGCTTATCTAGCTCTACACAGGACAGTTCAATATTATGTTCTACCGACATATCAACTATATCTTTACGAGTCTTAGATTTAATAGAATTTCTAACTAAGATTAGTGAACCCCCACGCAGCATAGATTTTCGGTTAAAACAACTGCCCACACTATAATTTTCATAATTAATTAGCATTTCATAATCTTTCAACCAATGTTCAGTTAAACAAACAATTTCAAACCTGGTTTTTTCTAAAAATAGTTCAATTTCTAATTGTTTGGAAGCAAAACCTTGAATATTTTGATGAAATAATGTCAAGGAATTTTGCAAAGAACCTTTTTTACACTTAACTATTTGAGAGCAAGAAGACACCTTGTAGTTGGTAGGTATAACTATATTGTTACTGGTATCTTCTGTTGTCTTACTATCTAGTTTAAATCAACATCCAGAGTGAGCCCCAAGACTCCCATGCCATCACCAGGCAAAGAGATCCTACTACTTGTGGACCCCAGACAAGAATTTGCCAAAGTGACACATGGATCCTCCTTCGTACAATTATTGTAAACAGTTATAGCATTGGTGCTACAGTTATTTAAGGTGACCACCTGTACATTAGAATTATTACTAATAATTGTGGTGTTAATTAAAGAACAAGACTTCGACATACTACTTATGTCTGAGTTTATATAAGCTAATAGCCTCGCTATTTTATGTCTAAACCTAATGGGCAGATACACTGTATTCCTTGTCGATTTCAACTTATCAACAAAAATGTTGGTGTCAAAAAATATAAGTTTGTCACTGTAGTGACTTACTAAGAACTGAATATGCTTATTAAGCATATGTATATAATTGTTTTTTCTATTTGATAATCTCTCAAAATATGGAAAAGCACACAAAATAATTTTATTACAATTTATCTTTAACAACTCAGTAACACTGTCAGTGATATCTTCTGTTTTTACCTGGGAACTATTACCTATAAATACAGTAATGTTGGTATTAGTATTATACAACACAACAGATACCCACGTTGATGTTGATGCTGTTCGTTTGAGCGCCTTACTAATGGCCACAAGAAGTAGACCACCTTGCACACAAATCAACTCAGCACCATGATCGCGCATCCGTTTTGTTCCAAAATGCCAACGGTCACTTGCAGCGTTTTTATTTTACGCCTGAACCAACACGAATCACACTTCTGATGACGGAGAAGGTATTTTTCTCTCGTTATTATCAGCCATATTTTAACTACTGTGGGCGTACTATGGGTAATGTTGGTTAATGCGCGATAGAAAAACCGTTTACAGTTCAAATCAAATTATAATTCAAGAACAAATTAATCACACTAGCGAATCACACACTCCTAATTTATTAAGGTAGGTAAGTAGGTACACTGAACACAACGAGTCGTAAGACAGTTTCTAGACTAGTGTTGTCCGCGCGGCTGCCAGCAAAGAAGTGAGTCGTCCCCTCCTTGCGAACGGACATCTTGAGTTTTGCCCGCGCGAACTTCAATCTAGACTCCGTCGAAGCGTTGACGTCACAGCGCTTCCGCCTCGTTGTCAATTCAGCTCCCGTACTATTGACTTCTCCGACAAATAAATACAGTCGAATTGAGAACCTCCTCCTTTTTTTGAAGTCGGTTAAAAATGATTCCGGATGGTTTGCAATTAATTTCAGAGGCATCCTGTTTCACAGAAGCTCATTTTAATTATATGGGCTTTCATTAATAAGTACCTACATACTATAATAAAGAGGCATAAAACAAGAATAAATGCTGTGGAAATGCGTTCCTTGAGAAGCATGTGTGGTGTGACTAGAATAGGCTGAGAAATTCTGTGATAAGGCAACGCTGCGGTTTAAAAGAAGATATAGTGACAACAACTGAAAATAGTCTTGAGTTTGGTCATATTGAGAGGATGAGTGAAAGGCAACTAACAAAAGGTATATACAAGATAAATGTGAGTAGAAACATCCGGAAGGAGGTGCCCTAGAAGGACCATATTGGTGACGTTCTTCAGAAAGGTCAGGTGCGTAGTACCTACTCACAACCGGCGTGCGTGAATGACCAGATGTATGAACGTAAGCGAAGCAAAAGAAGTATGTAAGGATCGTAGCAGTTGGCGTTACATAGTTTCTGCCTACCTTCGTGAGAAGAAGGCATGAGTTTATGTATGTATGTAGTATAGCAAACACACAAGCAACATTATTAGAAGTGTAGGTGCGGGTACACAGTTAAAACTTCCACTCAATAGCAAACAATCTAATTAAAAACTTCAGCAAATAAAATTTAATTAAAAACTTCAGCAAAGAATAATAAGTCGGAAACAGTTGCATGCGAGGCTAAACTTACAACTTACATAAATCAATGGCGGCGCTTACAAATCATATCGTCGTCGTGTATGGCGGCGGCGGCGCGGCGGCGTGTTCGTCACTTTAACTTATATATTTATTCACTTAGGCCATTGTAGCGGACTTGTGTTATTATAATGTGACGCGACTTAAGAAGGTGATTTTGTAGCTTAAATACATCCTCAATATATTATTTATTTAAATTATAAGGTAAATTCAGTAAATTAAGTCAGTATTATATACACAAAAAAACAAAAAGTAGTATTTACATTAAATTTATACATTATATAACTACACGCTATATGCACTTAAACCTAATATAATATAACTAAAAACTTAACTATAACCTAATATTATATAGCTTTATTTATAGCAAAAGTTAAAAATTAAGACATCAGTACAAACAGTTAATTTTGTTATTAGATATTTTTTATGTAGTTATGTGGAATGCGGACCGGTTACCTGAGCGGGCGCCCGCGCCTTGTCTATCTATCTCTTTCAAACTCGCGGCGCTCGCAGGTGTTAGTCGAGAATCTTCACTGGTCGTAAGAGCATGTCGCTCTCACTCGTACCCGGTAAACATTCGACATATAAACCAGTGCTTTTGGAAGTCTAGTACCTAGACGTGCTACATAATGCTAAAGTATTAACTGTGCCTATCGCTTTCTTTCTGTGCTTTTCATTTCGCCTTCTATCGTGTTATCTGTGTCCTGTGAACTTTGAAAACTTTTTGGACAATGCATTTCTTCCTTTCCGGAAGCTGCTGAGTTTGCTTATTTACTGCAACCCTGTACCGCTTCAATTGTGCTGGTAATTACAATACATAGTAGGTAAGTGCGCTTATGCGATGTAACGTGTGCGCAGATCGTTTCCGCTGCTTTTAGCTGATCGCCGATACGCGGCATTAGCCAACACCCGCCAGTAATGTGGAGTCCTGTAGCATGTAACGGTAATGTGCTGTGCCGGCTATATTTAACATGTACCGCTCACGAAATAATACCTATTTAGAACTTAGTAAAGAAACCGTTCTAATGCATTAATAATATCTTGCCATTGCAGATGATAGCTGAGACGTTCACAAACAAGTTGATCGCCTGCGCTATCCTCTGCATGATTGGCTGTCACTTGCACCGACTCAGTAGCGGGCCGGTTTATATTGTGAGTCTACTATTTTTACAGTTAGTGCCCGCCGGGGTTGTACCGCGATGGTACCGCGTCGTATGGACATATGAATAACATCCAGTAGTAATAACAACCGCGTCGTGGCGTTACGTGCGGTGCCGCGTGTGGTGCCGCGTGTGGTACCGCGTGCTGTGTCGCGTGTTGAACCGCGTGCGATGTAGCGTGTGGTGCCGTGTGCGATGTAGCGTGTGGTGCCGCGTGTGGTGCCGCGTGGAGTTTAGCGTGTGGTATCGTGTGCAGTGTCACCTGCGGTATCGTGTGCGGTGTCGCGTGCGGTGTCGCGTGTTGTGACGCGAACTCTTGCTGCTATTGCTTCGCCCCAGTTATTTGCGTACCATGATAATCACACACTTTATTAATCTTTACTTGGAATTCGGAATGGTACAAAACACTTTGCATTTTGATTATAAAACGAGTGAAATACTTTATTCCTCGTATTTTATGACGCTAGTAAATGTCGAAGTGATGACGGAAATGTACCTCACACACCTTTATAATGATCGTGTGTATGACCGTATGTATGGCGTGTGCCTGGGTCCCTGTAGTAACATAGGTAAGTGTGTCGGGTGTTGGGCTGGCGCCAGCGGACGGCGTCTGATTAATCCTTGCTCGCTCAAGTCTTACGCTTTCAAACAAAAACAAATACATACACATAGGAACCAGTTTTAAGAACCATACGCTGTACATTTTCATCAAACAGTTCTCCGAAACCCATCATGTTCAGCAATGGAGTAGACAGGCTGAACACGGCTGAGGTATATGAGACAAATGAACTAACAAGTGAAGTAGAACTATGTGGACCCACTGCAGTCGCGGAGCACATGTCGTTCATCATGATTTACGATTTGCGGGTTGTTCTCGCGGTACTTCTGCGCATCCCTCTCCTGCGACGGCGAGCAGTGCTCGACACCCGCTTCATATATTTACATTAAGCTGTATCCGAATAATCCATAGTATATTACAAAAAAAAAAAACACCTTCCTATTTAGAATTGAAATATAAAAAATAATTGAGTTTTTCCCGTGTGAACGCTTGGTTTAAAAAGTTTTAACTCTATTTAGGGGTGTAAGGGGGAGCACATAACAACCGGACTCCTCAAATGTCAACCTCACCTGCGCGCGGTACACCCTGCCACTGACAGACGAGGCGCTGGCGACCGACCGATGGCAGTATAACCATCCAACAAGCCAACCTAAATTCTCCAGAGCGATGACGGGCAGCAGCGTCATCGTTGCAAAAGGATTGGCTCTGCGGTCACCAACCCGCTTGCCCAGCGTGGTGACTACGGGCATTAAACCTCCTTATGATTAAAGTGCCAAAACAAGGGCCCCAGTTCCCGGTGGTCCCGCTATTCCTGGTCAAGGTAGCGGTCACGGTAACGGCGGGACGGGGGGTGCGAAGAATCCCCGGGTTACGGCAGGCTACCAACGACGACTACATCTGGCTACGTACAATGGACGTTCGATGAGGCTGGACCATCACCTTGCCGAACTTGAAGTAGAGTTAGGTCGCATTAACTGGCATATACTGGGGTTATCTGAAGTCCGAAGACAGGGAGAGGACACGATATCCCTGGAGTCAGGCCACCTATTCTAATTCCGCGAAGGTGACCAGCTATCCCAAGGCGGTGTCGGCTTCCTGGTCAACAAGGAACTCACTAGCAGCGTTGTGGAAATCAGTAGCGTGTCGACACGGGTAGCGTACCTTGTACTGAAACTCACCGACAGGTACTACTTGAAAGTGATACAGGTATATGCGCCGACTTCGACTTGCTCTGACGAGACAGCCGAGGCCATGTATGAGGATATTGCCAAGGCAATGCACGGTACGACAAAGGCCCACTACAACGTTGTTATGGGGGACTTCAATGCCAAAGTGGGAGTACAAGAACGCAGCGAATCGAAAGTCGGACCGTTCGGTTTGGCACGCAGGAATCACAGGGGGCAAATGCTGGTCAACTTTTTAGAGTCGCAGGGGCTCTTCTTAATGAATTCATTCTTTAAAAAGAAGCTCCAGAGGAAGTGGACCTGGCAGAGCCCCGATAACGTGACAAGGAACGAGATAGACTTCATCATGACGGATAAAAAGCACATATTTAGAGATGTCTCCGTGATCAGCAGGTTTAATACCGGAAGCGATCACAAGCTTGTCCGAGGCACTCTAAGTATCAATTTTCGAGCCGAAAGAGTCCGCATGATGAGGCCAACCCTCCGACCTACGCAGCTCCAAGCTGCTCTAGGATCCGAAAAGTTCCAGCTGGAACTTCAAAATCGATTCGCCCTGCTGGAAACTACAGGCACTGTCGACGAGAAAGCCGACGAGGTGGTCAAAGCCTTACGTGACGTGTCCCGCAGACTTTTCCGTTGCAGCAAAAAAGTATGGTGTCCAAACTTTCCTCGGAAACTCTCGGACTTACGAGGGAAAGACGAGAGTTGCCATCCACGCAGCCGTCTTCGTCAGATAAGAGGGCCTTAAACCTAAAAATTTGAAAGCTGACGCGACGCGACCTGCGGTGCTCCAACACCCGTGACATCAAGGTCGCGATTGAGCAGAACCGAGGGTCGAAAGTGTTCGCTCAGCAATTAGGGAGGTCCCATCTGACGAAACTAAGAACTGCGGATGGTAGAATCGTGACTTCAAAGTCCGACATACTCGAGGAAGTCGAGGATTTTTACGGACACTTATACTCAACGCGGATGGCAAAACCAGCGGGACATAGTGAAGATGACCATCGTGCCGAACTGACGCGCCACTTCACGGAGGACATCCCGGATGTCGACCAGTGCGAGATTAGGGCGGCTCTCGAGCAGCTAAAGAACAACAAGGCACCAGGTGATGACGGAATAACAACAGAGCTCCTTAAAGCGGGCGGGGCTCCAGTCCTCAGAGAGCTAGCGAGTCTCTTCAATTCCGTCATCCAAGAGGGTACAACACCCGAGGCGTGGAGCAGAGGTGCGGTGGTTCTGTTCTTCAAAAAAGGCGACAAAACCTTGCTGAAGAACCATAGACCCATCTCACTACTGAGCCACGTATACAAGCTGTTTTCGAGGGTCGTCACGGACCGTCTCGCCAGCAGACTTGACGAGTTCCAGCCACCAGAACAAGCCGGTTTTTGAAAAGGCTTCAGTACCGTAGACCACATCCATACTGTTCGGCAAATTGTGCAGAAGACCGAAGAGTACAACCAGCCGCTGTGTATGGCATTTGTGGACTACGAGAAAGCCTTCGACTCCATCGAAATATGGGCAGTTCTGGCCTCTCTGCAACGATGTCGAATTGATTGGCGATACATCGAAGTGTTGAGGTGTTTGTATGACGCTGCCACGATGACTATCCAGATCCAGAATACGAAAACCACCCCCATCCAACTGCTCAGGGGAGTGAGACAGGGGGATGTGATATCCCCGAAACTGTTCTCCAATGCATTGGACGACGTTTTTAAGACGCTGGACTGGACTGGACAGGGTATAAACGTAAACGGCGAGTACATCTCACACCTTCGCTTTGCCGATGACATCGTCATAATGGTAGAGACGCTGGAACAGTTAGACCAGATGCTGCATAGCCTAAATGGAGCCTCTCGGCGGGTTGGCCTCGGCATGAATATGCACGATCCACATAACATGGACAAGACGAAAATCATGTACAATTCGCACGTCTTGCCGAGTCCAATCCACATCGAAGGGTCGCTTCTCGAAGTTGTGAAGGAGTATGTCTACCTAGGGCAAGTCATCCAGCTCGGTAGACACAACTTTGAGAAAGAAGCCGACAGAAGGATCCGGTTGGGTTGGGCAGCGTTTGGAAAACTGCGTCAAGTTTTCTCGTCGCCAATCCCGCAATGTTTGAAGACTAAGGTCTTCAACCAGTGCGTCCTGCCCGTTATGACATACGGTGCTGAGACGTGAACACTGACAGCCGGGCTGGTTCACAAATTTAAGGTCGCTCAACGCGCTATGGAGCGGGCTA
Organism: Griposia aprilina; assembly: GCA_916610205.1. NCBI lineage: Eukaryota > Metazoa > Arthropoda > Insecta > Lepidoptera > Noctuidae > Griposia > Griposia aprilina. The sequence continues at coordinate 25,374,933 of OU744290.1, read as the reverse complement.
TGCTCGGGGTTTCCTTGAAGAATAAAATCAGAAACGAAGTTATCCGGAAAAGAACCAGAGTTACCGACATAGCTTGCAGAGTAAGCAGGCTGAAGTGGCAGTGGGCTGGCCATGTTTGTCGGAGGACCGATGGCCGGTGGAGCAGACGAGTCCTGGAGTGGCGACCGCGTATCAGCAAGCGTAGTGTGGGACGCCCCCCAGCTAGATGGACCGACGACCTCAAAAAAGTGGCTGGGACAGACTGGATGCGGAAGACGGAGGACAGGGTGTTGTGGCGCAGCATGGGAGAGGCCTATGTCCAGCAGTGGACTGCGATAGGCTGAGTTGATTGATTGAACTCTATTTAGCAAATAAAGCTATTTAAAACGATAATTTTCTGTTCTTTTATAATGCGAAATGTAAACAATTAATGTGACAAGTTATTTCTGTAGATAAACCGGGGTCTTCCTGCACATAGCTCTGCAGTAGGTACTAAGTATCAACCGCACCGAGCCTGACGTGACACGCTGTTGCACAGCGCTAACACAATCCATCACACCCTTTTTTTTTTTTTTATCCGGGTGGAAAATCCTCATGGATGTCCCCCGCCCTGGGGGGGCGGAGGGGTCTGTCAGGCTCTTACTTACTAAAAACCACCCCGGCGTTCCATCCCACACCTGCGCCGGGGGTCACGAGAACGTACGAATCTTCCGCAACCCCCGACTAGTGCCCGCCTCTGCGGGCCCCGTCCGGTCGAGCGGGGAGAGTGAGGTGTTTGACTCTCCCCGCAACGTCTAAGAGGGGCGCGTGTGGAACACTACGCACCGCCGCCTCGGGTCCTGATGTATGGGAGGCGACGGACGTCCCCAAGTCCGTCCCCCCTGGACCCATTTAGGGGGGCTGGAAGAGGGCGTTGTCCGCCCTCCGCCGACGCCCGGTGCGCATGCTGCGGGCCGGGTGAGAGGATGAGATCTCTCGCTCCCTTTCCGCAGCCTCCTTCTGCGCGATAACTGTTTCGCAGAAGGATACCACCGCGTCCCAGGACTCGTCGCCGCCGACCATAGCATTCACTATGGCCGTCAGTGACAAGTCACTGCCTACTCCTGAGATGAGGGCACGGCGCGGCTCCTACCAAGCGGCACACTCTGCCAGCGTATGCCACGCCGTGTCCTCCCGCCAGTCGACGCAGTGGTGACACCGGGCGCCCGGCTCCCTGTTTATACGACACAGGTACTTCCCAAAACAACCATGCCCCGAGAGCACCTGCGTCGCCCGAAACGACAGGGAGCCGTGCCTCCTCCCGAGCCAGAGGTCGAGCACCGGCCGGACCACCTCATGACGAGGCCGGCAGTAGGGCGTGAGAGCCTGTCCCGCCATTCCGCCACCAGGACCTCGCGGAGCTGCGACCAACGCTGCTCCATATGTCGCTGCATCGGTCACTCGCCCCGCGCCCGCCATTCCTCGCGCCACCGGTACAGTGACCCGAGCACCTTCGCCTCGAGGTCCCAGGGCGGGGATCCAGCCAATGCACAAGCCGCCTCGTAGGAGATCGTGCGGTACCCCCTTATGACTCTGACGGCCATCGCTCTCTGCGGATTTCGCAGAACAGCAATGCTGCCGGCCGTCAGGTCAGCCGCCCAGATCGGGGCCCCGTAAAGGGCCATCGATCGCACGATCCCTACATAGAGCCGCCTACAAGCGGCGCTCGGGCCCCCCAGATTTGGAAGCAGCGTTGACAGCGCCGCAGCCATGCCCAACAACTTGGGCGCCAGCCGCCGGAAGTGGGGGCCGAAATCCCACCGACTGTCGAGCACCAAGCCCAGGTACTTCATGGTGGGCTCGGCAGCGATTCGTACCCCCCCCACCACAATGTGGGATCCGGACGGTGGCGCCCGCCGGGGACCATGAAACACCATGGCCTCCGACTTGTTGAGGGCCACCGCCAGGCCGAGGCACCGTATGCGGCTCACCGTCTTTGAAAACGCAGTCGTCGCCAGCAACGCTGCCTCCCTGTGCGAACTCCCCCGGGCCGTGACCAGCGTGTCGTCCGCGTAGCACGTCAGGTCGACGCCCGGTTGGAGTTCGCTCAGCACCCAGTCGTACCCAATGTTCCACAGGAGCGGCCCCAGGACCGAGCCCTGTGGAACACCGCACGACATGTGGCGCTGGTTAACGCCATCGCGTCCCATGTAGGTGACACACCTCTCCGCCAAATAAGCCCCAACGATGCGGCGGAGGTAGAGAGGGACCCGATGATACCGCAGTGCCTCCTGAATACAACTCCAGGGCAGGGTGTTGAAGGCGTTGCAGATGTCCAAGGACACCGCCACCACCACCCCACCCCGGGACACCGTTTCCTCCGCCAGGACTCTCACCTGCGATATCGCGTGGATGGTGGAGCGCCCATGCCGAAAGCCGAACTGGCTCTCGTCCAGGTCCGGGCCTTCTGTGCACAAGTGGCCGACGAGGCGGGCTGCGAGTATCCGCTCCAGCAACTTCCACACCTCGTCTAGCAGCACTATGGGCCGGTACGCGCACAGCGAGTCCGCAGGGCGCCCCACCTCCCTGAGCAGGACCAGACGACCAGTCTTCCACAAAATGGGAAACTGGCCCCACTCAAGGCACGCTGTGTAGAGTCCTCTCAGCTGGGGCTCCAGCTCCTTCAGAGCGAGGGCTAACGCTCGGCCGTGGATCCCGTCGGGCCCCGGAGCCACGTTCTTGGCCCGGAGCCGCATCACGGCCGCCCTCATCTCTGCCTGTGTCACCTCTGGGACGCTAATGGCGTTCTCCTCTGTAGACTCTGCAGCTGTGGGCAAAGCCATCGGCGGCGGAGTATGCTCCGCTCTTGCCGGGAACAGGGCTGCGACTACCTCCTCTAACAGCTCGGGCTGAAGACTCTCCGTAAGTGGAGGCGCTGCGGCTCGAAGTTTCCCTCGAACCGCTCGATAAGGGCGCCCCCACGGATTCCCGTCTAGTCTCCAGCATCTCCTCCCTGGCTCGCGTTTTCGCCTCGCCGACGGCCAGCCACAGAATCTCTTTAGCCGCGCGGTACACCTCATACAGCGCGGCTTCTTCGTCAGGGACCCGACAACGTCTCCTCCGGTAACGGGTGTACTGGCGTCTCACCGCCACGCACGCGATGCGTAACTGCGCAATTGCGGCGGACCACCAGTACACCTGGCGCCTTGCTGACTGTGTGTGGACGCGGGGCATGGACGCGTTGCAGATTTGCATCATCGCCCCGCGGAACCACAGCGCCTCCTGTTCGACAACGATGGGTCCGCTCATTGCCACCTCCCGGATCCAGGCCTGGACAAAAGCGGCCTCCTCGAGAAGCTCCCTGTCGATGCGCTTGAGCGCCCAGCGCGGGCCGTCCGTTGGCGGGCCCGATGAACTGCGGCCGCCGGCGGTCTGGGCGGAGACGTCGAAACGGATGTATCGGTGATCCGACAACGTCTCCACCTCCGCGGCAACACGCCAGCCGCAAACACGGCTCGCAACAGCAGGGCTAGCGAACGAGACGTCCTCTATTGACCCGCCCCGCTGCCGCACGTACGTGTGGACCGAGCCCACGTTCAGGACGACCAGGCCAGTCGTGACCGCCAACTCCTCCAGCGTCTCACCTCTAGCATCGGACACCTGAGATCCCCACGCCGCAGACTTGGCGTTGAGATCCCCTAGCAACAGCACGGGGCGAGGATGGAGTCGGCCCACGACGGCACCCAACTCGACAAGGAAGCTTTCGAAGTCGGCGAGACTCTTGTTGGGCGAAAAATACTCCCCAACCACGCCAATGCCGTCCGCGAGGACGGCCACCCAGCCGTGTCCTCGGGACGGGTTGACGAGAGCCCCGCCGATGATGGCCACCAAACTGTCCAGGTCCCCTACCCAGGTATCCCGGGGGGGGGGGGGGGGACAAAGTACGGCTCGGCGACCACAGCCACGCGAATCAACCACTCCGCCATGCTCTGGAGCAAGAGGTCCTGAGCTCTGGCAGAGTGGTTGAGATTGCCCTGGAGGAAATTGTAGAGCGCCATTATGCGCAATGAATTCCCTCCGCACCATTCCTAGGCCGGGAGTCAGCCGAAGGGCAGCCAGGCTGAAGGGGGCGGGGGGTAAAGAGCCCCCCGCAGCCTTGGCACCCCTTCTCCTCTTGCTGGCGGGGGCGCCACAGGCTTTTCCACCCGCTCTGTACCCGGCGGGCCTCCCTGCAGCTGTACAGAGGCTACACTTTGGTGCCGCGGAGCACTGGGCCGCCTTGTGGCCGGGCTGGCCGCAGCGGTAGCACTGCTCGCTGCGGTCCACTTCGGCGGTGCACCATGCCTTAACATGCCCAATGTCAAGGCACCGGTAGCACCGCATGGCCCTGGGCTGCAGCAGCTTGACACTCGCTGCAACCTATCCCACCAACATACGCCCACCGTCAGCGGCCTTGTTCGTCGTCACCACCGGGCACCGTACCCAAATCGTGCCTAGCCCGGAAGCGTCAGCGCAAATCTCGCCCGTCCGCACGTCATCGGGCGGACATCCACCGACTCGGGCGACGGCCCCCGTGACCTCGGCCGTGGTCGTCGAGTCGTCCAGGCCACCGACGCGCACCTCAGCGGTCTTCATCGGCCTGGACACCCGGACGTCCTCCGGGTTGAGGACCTCACGTAGCTTGGCGGCCGGGATGTCCGCCTTTTCGTTGCTAGAGGCACCCGACACCTCGAGCAGCCGCGCCCCCGTAATCGCCGGCTTCAATCTGAAGCCGGACGGTGTGCCAAGGTCGGGGAACGTGACTTTGGCTTTTGCCTCAGTCAGGACCGCCTTGTAGGTGACGCCCCTTTCGACGGCTCCGGGCTGCAGCGTAATCACTACAGCCGCGGAGCGTGGGGCTCTGACCCTAGGCGGTCCCTGGGCCTTCTTGGCTGCCGGTACCGGAGCTCCAGCGGGTGCTGGTGGCGCCGTCTTCTTCCCGTGACGGCGGCCCTTTTTGACTACCGTCGTCCAGGCCTCCGAGATAGGGCCCGGCGCGGCCGCCGCCGGTGCAGCTGCCCCGGAAGTGGACACGGACGTACCCTCGGTGGGCTTTTTAGTCCCCTTCCCGGACCGGCTTGCCTCTGCCGTCGCGGCCGTTACCGGCCCCTGCTTAGCAGGCCCCTCCTTCCTCCGCCCATCTGCAGTGAGTGGTTGGCGGAGGGTTTCCGCCGGCAGGAGCCTTGCCTCTATGGCCTCCATGCGGGCACCCACCATCGTCCCACACTGCATCATGCATATGCGCGCGATCTTCTCAATCTCGGGATCCGCAAGTGCAGGGGCCGACGAAGGGACCGGCAATGGAACCGATGACTGGACCGCGACGGAAGACGAGCCCGTGGCCGCGGGTGCTGCCCTCAGGGCGGCAAACTGCCGCTAGAGGACCTCCAACTCGGATCGGAGACGGCCATTCTCCTCCCATAGCTTCGCCGTCTCCTCCGTGCTAGTGCGGTTAGCGAGGACCTCAACCGCCTCCCTAATTCCGTCAGCCGCCTCTTTCAGGGCACGGGTGAATGTGCCCTTCAGGTTGCCCGATTTGGTGGCAACCTTCAGGACGACATCCACGCCGTCCAAAACTTGGCGACTGAGTGCTACCGCTGTGATGCACCCCCCGGCATCCATCCGAGCAGAGTGCCGCTCACGGGCCTGTCGGGACAACTCGCTGACTTCGTCAGCCGCAACAGTTTTTCGCTGCGCCCGTTTTGCAGCATTCGCCTCCGCTTTATTGGATCCCAGCAGGGACACGGTGGAGCCCCCGCTCAGGTCCGCCTCCATGGGCTCGGGGCCGCTCTCCGCACTTTCCATGCGCTCCACTGGAACTGGCGTCGTGCTCCTGCGTATCAGTGCAGAGCGACCCCGCCCGTCACGCTCCGTCACCCGAGAGGGGACTCCGCCCGCCACCGCACGACGTCGCCCTCTCTGTGCCGTTGGCACCTTCGCGGCCGACAGGTTCTCCTCACTAGAGGAGAGACTGCGCTTCCTCATATAGTCCTCTCTGTCGGACCAGTCCCTTTCTGGACTTAAGCCTCCTCGGCTCTTGTTGCTGTCGGAGACAACAATCGGCTTGACCACGACGCGCAGGGGATTCAGGAACTTCTTAAGCTCCTTTTCTCGCTGGCCGGTGGTGTCGGCATTAAAATTAAAACTGATCAAGTCCTCAAATGTTCGAGAGCCTGATGCAAGACATTGGTTGCCCCCCAGAATACGATTAGGGGCTTGACGTTCCTGAAGAGAACGTGACGGATTCTCCGACTTTTTTTTTGTTCCTTTGAAGGGTATGGTCCCTATTCTCCCCGATTAACCCCCCCCAGCGCTAGCGACCGGAACCTCTCCGGCTATTCATCCCCTCGGCACGCTCGACCTTGGAATTGAGGTAATTTTTTACAGAGGTGGTCTTCCTCTCCTTCTCCCAATATACGCCTACGACCAACCCTCTGCAACCAGAGGGGGTGTAGACGTCTGATGGCCACCAGGCCTTACCGGCCATTCATCCCCTCAGCAAGGATTGAGGTAATTTTTTAAAGAGGTTGTCTTCCTCTCCCTCTCCCACTATACGCCTACGACCTACCCTCTGCAACCAGAGGGGGTGTAGACGTTAGATGACCCCAATGACGGACAAGCCGTCCCGCCCCTAGCCCGGTTCCCATCACCGACCAACAAGGATGATAGGTGATTGGAACCATGACCCTTCCCCGTTTGTTGAAGATTAGCCGCCAGCCCTAATTGTCCACCACCAACAGCAGGTGGGCAATTGGACCTGACGTTGCCCAGGGTGCGCCACGAGGAGGCTCTGCAACATGCACCCCAATCCATCGCCTCCTCCTCCTCGTAGCGCACAAACACGCCGCGTGACATCACAGTGCCGAGAGCTCAGTGCTAGCGTGACAGTTAAGGGCTTCACTTTAATCACGTGACACATGCTCCCTTTCAAAAAAACAATGCAATGGACAAAATTGACAAACTTTTATGGATTAAATACGAAGCTTTGGCTATTTCGTATGTGTGTATTTTAATGTCATTTATTCGTAATGTGCGTTTTATTTATGCAGAATAATTTTTTTTCTTTCTTTCTTCTTTTTTTCTTCTAGGAGTAGGCAAAGAGATAATTTTGCGAAAACTAAGAAGTTAAAACTGCCGTTTTATAACACCAGGGAATAAAATTATACTATGTATCTGTTCAGGCGTTTTATTTAAATGACATGATCATTTCTTAACTAACTATAAAATTATAAACAATTACCTAGTCTTGCCATAAATATTGTCACGAAGAAAGATTTTTTTTTTATTGCAAATACTATTTGTTACTTTTACAGTGTGTTAGTTTAATACATAAATATAAAACAATTTAAAATATAAAAAGCTTATTCGAAGTGGTCTCCATTGGATGCAATACAACCCTTTAAACGTTGAGGCCAGTTATCAATAGAAGCACGCACTCTTTCCATGGGAAAATTCTTCACTGCCAATCGTATGGATTGTTTTAGGGACTCCAAATTATCATGGCGTTTAGAGCAAGCCATACTCTCTAAAACTGACCATAAATCATAATCCAGCGGATTAAGATAGGGACTAGACGACGGCCAGTCTTCAGCTCTGATGAAGTCCGAAACGTTCACGTCCAACCAAGACTGCGTGGACCGAGCTTTATGACCCGGCGCCGAGTCTTGTTGGAATGACCATACTTGGTTATTGAACATGGTGTTGTTAAGGCGCTTAACTACCTTCTCAAGAATGGTATCTTGATACACTTGTGCCGATTTTTTGATACCTTTTTCACAAAAATGTGGCTCAGTCACTCCTTCATAGCTAACACCCCACCAAAGCATCACTGAAGACGGATAATGCCCACGTTGCACTCTGTCGACTAATTGGGAAGCTTCCTTAGAGCTTTGAGCATAAATACGGTCATTTTGTTTGTTAAAATGTTGCTCAATTGTAAAGATTTTCTCATCCGTAAACAAAAAATTTCTGTGACCACCCTTTGCGTACCGCTTCAGTAGTTGTTTCGATTTTACCACCCTATTCTTTTTTAAATTATCAATTAAAAAATTACCAGTGCGTCTCTTATAGACTGCAAGTCCTAAGTCATCTTTTAAAATACGCGACATGGTTCTGGGAGCTATCTTTATCTCCCGAGATAAAATCTTTTGCTTTCGGACAGGATTTCTTCGAATTCTTTCCCTTACTGCTTTGACCACCTTTTTCGTACGAACACTACGTGGACGGCCAGATCTTTTTCTGTCACAAACAGAGGAGGTCTCATTGTACCTATTAATAGCCCGGTACACAAACAATTGACTAATACCAAGCGTATGGAGAGTTTAAAAAAATGCATTTGGCTCCATACTTTAGTATTTGCGTGTATTGTATTATATACTGTGTGTGTGTGTACGGAGAGAAATTAAACTTTGGTTTCCTTGGATGTTACTTTTAATCACCTTTCGTATTACACAGTATACTTATACGATATATGATAATTGCGTCTATAGCGGGCGGTGGTTACGGGCGAACTAGCGTCGCCGATCGCTGCACATACAAATGAATACAAAACGAATGTGTCAGCGTTCCTACACTATCCTCCCTTTTTTTTATTTTTTTATTTAAAAAAAAAAAAAATTGGTTTCCCTATTTGTACCTGTTTTATTAAATGCAAAAGATAAGGGCTTGTGATCTGTAAAAATAATTAACTCTTGACCTTCTACCATGTTACGAAAATGAATGATTGCCAAATAAATTCCTAATAGTTCTCTATCATATGTACTATATTTAATTTGTGCCTCTGTCAACTTTTTAGAAAAATATCCTAAAGGTTTCCACTTGCTATCCACGTATTGTTGTAATGTTGCACCTATACACGTGTCTGACGCATCGGTCATTAATGCTAACGGGGTATCTGTCGTTGGATACGATAATAAAACTGCATTCTTTAAGTCCTCTTTACATTGCTCAAAATTGCGTTCGGCTAATTCTGTCCAGTTAATTTTAGTTTTATCTTTACGTTTCGAATTCCCTAGGTACTTATTTAACTCTGTCTGATGATCAGCTGATTGGGGTATGCTTGCCCTATAAAAATTCATCATTCCCAAAAATCTTCTCAATTCCTCAATAGTTTCCGGTTTGGGAAAATTTTAAATGGCTTTAACTTTATCTTCTAGAGGTCTGATTCCCTCTACAGATACTTCATACCCTAAAAAGTCTAATTTTTCTTTACCAAAACTGCATTTAGAGTAATTAATCGTTATGCCGAATTCGTTAAATCGTTCAAAAACTTTTTCTAGATGCTGTTTATGCTGCATCTCGTTTTCTGATGCGATTATTACGTCATCTACGTAGTTAAATAAAAAATCTAAACCTTGCAATACAGTATGATGCATGAAACGTTGGAACGTTTGTGCGGCGTTTCTTAATCCAAACGGCATGCGCATAAATTCAAATAAACCAAAAGGTGTTATAACAGCGGTCTTTTCGATGTCATTTTCCGCGACAGGTATACAATTATATGCTCGATTAACATCTAACTTAGTAAAAATTTTCTTATTAGCCAAAATATACGTGAAATCATGAAGACGGGGTACAGGGTAGCGATCTGGTTTAGTAATCGCATTTAAACGCCTATAATCGCCACATGGCCTAATATTACCGTCTTTCTTGGGTACCACGTGCAGGGGGCTTGCCCAAGCGCTATGACTCGGCCTACAAATCCCCAGCTCTTGCATAACCCTAAATTCATTTTTGGCTTTTACATACCTGTCAGGTGGTAGCTGTCTCGCTCGTGCATGCACTGGAGTACCTGTTGTTTCTATTTGGTGGCAAACGCTATGTCTAGGTGTCTCCTTATATGAAACAGGCTTAGTTAATTCTGGGAACTTATTCAACAACTCATAATAGTGGCAATTATCAACAATGGTTTTTAGCGTGGGCTCTGTCGAACTAGAGAGGTTTCCTCTCGTACTAAAGTTAGTAACCTGATCGACTAGCCTTCGTCCGTTCAAATCAATTAACAACTTATGATTAGCTAAGAAGTCAGCACCTAATATTGGTTGCTGTACGTCCGCTATCGTAAATAACCAACGGAATGCTCGTCTAAGATTTAAGTCTAGTTCTAAAATGTGCGTACCGTATGTATTAATCTCGGTACCGTTTGCAGCGTACAACTTATAACAAACACTATGTGCGTTGTTTTTCTTAAAAACAAAACTGCGTGGTAGAACAGACACATTTGCACCACTATCCACTAAAAAGTTCAAACCTGAATTCCTGTCCTTGACACATAGACGGTGATTGCCGTGCTGGCGGTCGCAGCCTCCCGTCGCTGACTGTACCGCTTCTAGTTTTCCGATGGCTTGGCGTTTCTCTTCTTCCAGTTGCACAGTTTAACACATTTATTCGCCTTGTTGCGATATCTGAAGTGGTAAAAACATAACCAGTTTGGGTCATCTTCTAGTGCCTTCGCATGTCTTGTAGGCCTGGAGTCCGACCTTGATCTGGCTCGGAATCGTCTGGGTCTACCATCTCGCGAGCGACCTCTGGAACTGTTTTCAATGTTGCGTAATCTGTCGCTTAATTTATTGATTTCCGCTATCACCAAATCATCCTTGCCTTGTGATCCTGTTTCTTCCTTTACACCAGCGATGCTATGTATTGGGGTGATAGTTTCAGCGACCTTGTCTGCAATCGACGCCAATTTTTCAAAACTTTCCTCATCAGTCACTGCCAAAACTCCACGTACTGATGGTGGTAAATGATTTTGCCACATTACCTTGAGTGTGTCATCGGTTACTTTTCCTCTGGCCAGGTCACGCATTTTACGAAGGAGGTGCGATGGCTGTTGATCGCCTAGCTCCATTTCTCCAATCAACTTCTTGATTTGTCGTTCCGCTGACTCTTTGTACACCGAAATTAATCTTCGCTTCAAGGTCTCATATTTCTTCTCTTTGGGCGGATCTATTAAGATATCCGCAACTTGTTCCGTGACCTCGAGGTTTAATTTTGAAAGGATAATCCGATACCTGGAATCGTCGGACATCTTTTGTGGATTTATTATCGCCTCTGCTTTTATGAACCATAATTCCGGTGCCCTCGTCCAAAAATCTTCGATCTTGTCGGTTATGGAGACAGGTGAGAGGAAACTTTCGCTTGACATCTTCTCGTCAGCAGACAATCTTCCTTCATTTGCCATTTTCCACTGTTGCGTTTCCTTTTATTAACGTAAAAACGATAGTTCCTCACTATAGAACGCGGTTGTTTTGAGTTGCCCGTTCTCGATCACGTACACACACTGTTTTTATATCACGTCGGTTTTTATCACGTCGGTTTTTATCAGTCGTCGGGGTCACCAATTTAGTATTTGCGTGTATTGTATTATATATTGTGTGTGTGTGTACGGAGAGAAATTAAACTTTGGTTTCCTTGGATGTTACTTTTAATCACCTTTCGTATTACACAGTATACTTATACGATATATGATAATTGCGTCTATAGCGGGCGGTGGTTACGGGTGAACTAGCGTCGCCGATCGCTGCACATACAAATGAATACAAAACGAATGTGTCAGCGTTCCTACAATACCAACTTTGTGTAATGCAATCACAGCGATTCGGTTCTCTTTATCACCCCACTCCATTTTAATATCGCAAAATATTGTACAATGTATTGGCGCCAAAATTAGAAATCTCAATGAACAATCGTATAAAAATTACAGATTCCAAATTCAAATGTTATATCTTTCTTATTTTTAACTGTAACAGTATTTATGGCCAGACTAAGTATAAACCGAGGAAGGAAACATAAATGTCACTAACTTTACTTAAAACTCAGTCAATCACCTTGTCACATCAAATTTAGCACACCGTGAACAAAGCAAATAAGCTAATCATTGGGGGTAGTCTGTCATTTTAGTATATTTTAACTGGCTATAAGCTATTAGGTTCATTTGGTTGGTAGTGATAGTCGCGAGTGGTCGTGTGCCACACGCTAACGGGCGCGCGGCACGCACGCGGACGCGTCAGACTCACCTCACACGAGGCGATGCTCGACTGGAATAAGGTTCAAACTGTAGGTGATAGCACGTAACACAGAAAGCTTGACTCTAGTACATTTAGAATATAATATTGTACACTTTATAAATGTAATTTGCATGTAATTGCTATCTATTTCACCAGAACAAAGCAATTTGCAATCAGGGTGAGTTGTCAGTCAGTCAATTAGTTACTTTCGGTCGACTTTAGGAAAAGTATTAAAATTGAGATGAATGGAAAATGTAAGTAGTTTGATAATGGCCAGAGTGAACCAAACAATGTAATCGGTGTAATACTCTCCTTACTAACGATAACCAGCGTCCCATCAAGTCCGGATGCCTTTCATCTCGCTCACATCTTTTATCTTTCCTTGTTACTTTGTCATTAGCAAGCGGACGCGCCGCGCCGTTTCCTCGTCCGTCTAGTTCCACTTCATTCAAATTACATCAAATAAAAATGTGTTCGACTGGAATCGTGAGCGGCGCTGGAATTAACAGCTCGCCGGATATTGAGTTGTCGCGCAACTTCCGACCGGTAATATGGGTGCTTCTGGCACCCTCACCGTGAGATGGCGTCCGCATCGCCGCGAGTTGGCGCCCGCGTCACTTCCGAGACAAGATTTGTTGGCGCTGTGGCCTGCGTGTGTTTCCTTCCCGCCGCTAAGACACACACACCGCACTGCTAACAGGGAATGAACGTACACCAATAGTGACAGAATGTGAGTGTGATGTATGTGTGTGGATGTGTGAATGTGAGTGTGATTTTTAATCTTTTGAAATAAAGAATTCTAACCGTTACGTACCGAATATACGGTACACAATAGCTACAATATACCTTCTAAAACTAATAATACCGCGGTATGAACCCGCACCACCGAATCGCGATTTTGATGTCGCTGTTGCTAACTGACGCCTCCACATACAACATCAGATGTGTCAGTGAGTCCTGAAGGGTTTGCAGTTTACCTGTCGGTGATCGATGCCGTGTTGAAAAGTGGACTTTTACGGCCATGTTTACCACTTTCTCGCCTTTGCGAAGGATAGTCTGACGCAGCTACATATTCTTGAAAGTTACTTTAAATAATGCATTCAAAACGTACGTGCTCCCCGACATAATGACTGTATTTAGTGAAGGCTCCCCTCAGTGCAAACGCGCGGCGCGCTCAGCACGCCCGGCACACCCCGCACACCCCGCATACCCCGCACACCCCGCACACCCCGCAAGCCCGCACGCCTGCACGCCCGCACGCCCGGCACGCGTGCCACGTCCGCTTCCGGTGCGACTGTCCGGAAAGGTCTCTGCTTCCTTCCTATCTTGTATACACCTTTTGTTTATCTTTGTTTAACTTGCACTGCGTGGCATATTTATTGTGTTTCCGATTAAAAATAAATGTAATCAGGACAGATAGTGTAGTAGCCTACTTACCTAGCAGTGCCTACTATAAGGAGAGTCGTACGAGTCGTACGTCGTGTGTCCCATCACCACTATACTTAGGCTTTAGCTGTCTGTACAAGCCAGTGAAATTCTTGGCACACAAGGTAATTCTAACGTTTCGGGATATTCATATGTTTCGTATTTGGGAGCGGTTGGCGAGTCCGACCGGGACGGCCCGGGCGGCGGCGGCGGCGGCGGGTCGGTAATCTGCTTGTTGTGACAGATATTGTTAGTCGACCACTACTGAATTTCATCCTTTCCTCGTGTTTTAAACAATTCCGAGCAACCGGACTGCCCTGAAGCTAAAATGTTCTCGGTAGTGTAGTGTCACGTTTTATTATTAAATCGTAATCCCGTGTGAAACATACCTAACTGTAGCTAGCTACACACCTATAGCGCGAGCGGAACAAGCAGGACGGGTGTCCGGCAGTTATTATCATATGTCCGGCGTGTAGTGACCTCGTGCAGTATTCGGCCGGACATGTCCGGACACACTACAATATGCGAACTAACAAACTGACGTCATTTGTCATCGAGTTACAACCTCGCTGTGTGCTTCTAATAACATTCGCGAATGCCCGCACACTGCCACAATATTTATATATACATAGGTTCAAATGTGATCTCTAATAACACAGGAGCTGAGAGAAAACTCGCTCAGTCTGCACACACTGTGTACACATGAAACAAACTAGTTTTCTTGTTAACCTGTCCGAACAAACTTAATACTGCACTCTGTACAGAGTACGTACCGCGCCTGAGATGCGTCTCACGCGGGGTGTGTTCCTGCTCCGAATCATGACGATACGAATGCAGCTCAAATTATACTACACCACTATTATTTCTAAGAAATTCCCGAACTTTACAATAGTCAAGGAAATCGTAGTTTCTCAAAAGCTAGCAAAAAGGGCATCAAAGCAAAGAATGCCTGTGAGCGACGGCGATAAGGACACAGACCAAATGCACTCGACTGCTAATTCCAGCGGTACCCGGAATGAATAACAATAATAGCAATAATAACTTCACCGCCGTATCTTTACATTGGCGTCGTGGTGGAGCTTGCACGCTCCGAACTCTAGGTTTGTGCAAGTAAAGTTTATTTTTCCAACAAAAACAAGTCTAGGGTGAGAGGCCAGGTAAAGAGAGATACATAAACCCGCAGGGCAGCATGTGGCGAGCTGTTGGGCAGTAGCGACCCCTCGGACCCTATCTCCCGGGAGAAGTCTTGTTCCTCACCTCTGGCTTGCCTTTATTGACCGGCCATAGTAAACACTGACGGGGACCGTGTGACGTTGCAAAATCAATAAATAAAGCAACAAGTAGCGAAATCTTGTGTCAGGACAGACAGGCTCATGGCATGCAAACCTGGAGAAATTATGTCATGTAAATTAAATACAAGAATATTAGTTAATTTAAATAAATAAACATACAGACATTATTTCCCACATTTTATTTAAAACAATGCCTAATAAATGCGAAATAACAAATGGACAAGAATTATATGTATTTAGTCTGTGGTGGTCGAGGTTTCTGGAAGGATTATGACATTGATCAGAGGTCAAGAGCCGACAACGTGTGTGACACGATATGAATAGGGACTCAGTTCTGGAGATTCAGACTGTACCCAAATAACCCGATGGGTTTCCAATAAGTCCCATTCGAAGCTGAATCCGGTGAGTATTCAACCGTATTCTTGGTGCATGGGGATGGCTTGGCTCGTACATGTGTTTTCTGAC
This sequence comes from Griposia aprilina, assembly GCA_916610205.1. Classification (NCBI taxonomy): domain Eukaryota; kingdom Metazoa; phylum Arthropoda; class Insecta; order Lepidoptera; family Noctuidae; genus Griposia; species Griposia aprilina. Next base: position 25,359,749 of record OU744290.1, on the reverse strand, counting down.
ACGAGTGTATTTTTGCAGGTCTGGCTTTCTTAGGCTAGCTTTTCTTTTATCGATTGGTCTGATGTATAATTAAGACGTGATGCTTTGGAGTAGCCCCGAGGTCTGATGATTGGAATGGATCCGGGTGCAGGCAACCATTGAGGTGTGGTCATCTGTTTGTCAAGAAGGCCTTACTTAGCCGAATACCGGTGATGAGGGAAGTTCGCAGCTCCAGGTAACGAAGCGTCATAATCACTACCCGTAGGTCACGTATCGTGCAAACACAGGGGTATCCTGTGTTTGATGCCAAGGGTCGTAGTCCCGTCCATTGAAGGGATTGTACTGAGAGATTAACAATTAGCAATTTAGTCTATGAGAGAGTTAGCCCTATTGTATATTAGGTAATGAGAGACCAGCTACCCTGAAGGTTCCGCCTTAATATAAGCAGTATTTCTCTGTAATATTTAGTGCTCGAAATATGTTTTGTTCAGAAGTGGATAAAAAGTAATCACCGACCATAAGTGCTAAATTATTTAGTACAACATTAATGATGATTCATACAAATCCAATGCAATGTATTAGTGTAACATAAAAATATTTTGATTATTATCGAACAAATAAAATATTAAACACTGAAAAACGTAATGAACGTAGTTCTAAGTTCATTCAAGATCTTGTATGATTATAGGAAGTTATTAATTTATATAATTTTATGTTTCAACGTAATATGCGACTGGTCAGGCATTGTTATTGGTTTATTATGAAATTATTTTCGACTGTATCTATGTAGAAGCTTTAATGTTCTAGTGTAACTCACGTAAATTATAAAATGTTTAATATATTGTGTTGAAAGTGTAAGAAAATATACAGTTGGCGCCCAAAGGTATATAATTGTTTAATTGTATAAGGTGAACAAATTAATAGCAGGTATCTCTCTCTCAATTCTCTCAGTCTTTCACTTGGCGGGATTATGTATTAAATTAAGGCTAGTTTTTAAGTCTAAATGTAAAGTGGTCAACGCACCACAATATATCCATAGCTCTTGTTTGGACCGGTAAGGTGCAGAGTGTTATTCACTAACCCATTTGTTTATATGCCAACACACAAGTTGGACAGGTAGCATTGTGGTAATTATTATGAGATTATTTATGTTCCCAATGTTTGTTTAAAGGTTAGTGACTTGATATTCCTATCATTTGGGAGGTATTGTAACTTATTGAGGTTGCATATTTTTTAGTACAGTTTACATTGTATTGTATACCACAGGTACAGGTAACGATAATAAGTGATAATTGTTACAACTGGACAATTTGTTCAATATTAAAAACTTAGTACTTAGTTCTTAATTACAAGGAAAACTATAATATTATATATAAGATTACTGATAGACTATATTGCATTTATATAGTGAAACATTGATTAACAATTCAAAAAACTTTAAAACAAATTTCTGTAAAATAGTTATAAAACATTTTGGTTTAAACTTGATTATGTATTGTACACAGCCCAAACGAGACAGTTCTCAAAGGTGTTATAGCGTTTTCTTATTTGTTCGAGAGGATCTCCATAGTAAAATAATAACACTACAGGCAAGTTCACTATTAATTGAGGTTGTGCACAATACAGGGAAATACAACTTGTAGAAATATTGAGCAATAACTTTCATTGCAAATCTTTATGACGACTGGGCAGTCACTTAGACGTTTAACGCTTTAACACTCTTAAATCATATAAAGTTATTTGGTATATTTTAATTTCAATAACGTTTACAAGATGTCATAAACGTAAGGTATACCAACTGTTGATATAATTTCTTTACATATAACATTTGTACACTCTAAAACTTATTTCGTAAAACGTTATTGGACATAACGTTTATTTAATCGAAAATCATTAGGTCTATCGTTTAAAATATATATTAATACCATCATTAGAGTTAACACCCCGATTCAGAGCAATCTGACTCCGATAGGTTAGTTTAGAAGTCAGATTCCCTCTACTGTTGGTGAACCAGGTGGGTTAGGTTAGAACAGTGACCATTAACGCGCCATATCCCCTCTATTATTAGACTAAATAGGTTTTATGGCTTTTGAATGGTATATCTAATGATTTTATATTTAATGTATGTTATGCTTAAAAACATATTTATTTTAAAATTATATCAATCGTTTATTATATTAACTGATCATTATATTAAATAAAATTATAGATTCAGTTGTTGTATCTTGTAAAAATTAGAGATTGTGTAATTATATCATAAATTACTTACCCCCTTCTGACTTGGAAACATCATATCGACGCTTTGTCAAAGAAGTTTATTCAATTTTCATTTGCTCAGTACAAACTTTCAAAAACGGTTAACCGCATTACAGTACAAATAGCTTATAATGCTTGTGTGGCTTCTAGCATTAGGTACGGAATCATTTTCTGGGGCAACTCCGGTGCAGTTGCCCGTCAGTGGACAGAGACATTGCTTTTAAAGCTCAGAAGAAATGCGTACGATCGTTTACCAAATTACAATCGATTGATAGGGGTGTGTAACGTTTCAAATAATTAAAAAAGTTCTAACGATCATATATGACCTAATTTCATTTAATATACTTTTTTTTAGTATAACGATGAAATGATATAATGAATTATTGATAGATATAATTTCATTTTACATAATTTTATATGAAAGAAAGAAAGAAATGTTCAAAATCTATAAGTAACGTTTAATATAATTTAGAAACGTCTACTTTGTTTTGTACATCCACCCCCCACATGCAGAGTGCATACATACATAATACTGACACTCATAGCGAGTGAGTATTATGTATTTGTCTCCGATCAGCCGTTTGTCGTAAAAATTATGTCGAAGGGATCGGTACAAAATGCAATATTACTGTACTAGAAGAATTTAGGATGCAAGAGCGAGCGAAGCGAGATCGGTAATTGGGTCACCCCGATTCGGACAGGTTAGGTTATTAGGGGATAGCAGGGTCTGGAAGACCCCGCTATCCGCCACCGAGCGCCAGATACTCTTTATTGTTGGTGAATCATTTTGGTTAGATGATGTTATAACATTATGATGTTTCCTGATAGTTACTTATTCATTACAGTTTTTGGCTGAAAATTAGTAAATATGAAAATTAGGTCATCTGAACGTTATATAAAAACAGCACTATACAAATTAAAAAATATGCGAAAGAGCGTTATACTAAATATTATTAGAGCAAAAGAAGGTTATGTAATATAACATTAGATCACATGAAATTAGGTTATTTGTTTTTATAGCATACTAGCTTCTGCCCGCGGCTTCGCCCGCGTGGAAGTCCGAAATTACCCCACGGGGACGTGCTGCTGGGATAAAAAGTATCCTATGTCCTAACCCAGGTCATAGCCTCTCCGTAACCTACCTATCATCCAAATCCAGCCGTTAAAGCGTGAAAAAGTAACAGACAGACAGGCAGATAATAAACGCTACCTAAATATTACCTCAAGATACTGACTCTGACTGAATTCCAATTCCCTAAATCTTTAGAGGCATGAGGAACAGGGTGTAAAGTTCACTCATCCTCCATAGAAAATGGAGGACCCTCCGACCAGACGGGTATTGTGTCTGGTGGGCAACTGCCCGACGATTGATGTCGGGAAGTCTTATACAAGGAGCGACTGCCTATCTGACCTCCACAACCCAGTAACTAGGTAATAGTATCCCCCTGGATAAGACTCGTTGTCAGACTTTCAGGATTCTGATGACCCGTAACGATTGCGAAAGACCCACGAATGACAGCCGAGACCAAAGGCTTAACGTTTCCGAGGCACGGAGGAGTCTCGGGATGTAAAGATGGTCACCCATCCACGGCCCAACCCCGGCAAGCGTAGCTTAACCTGATGGATCGACCCGTGCGGCTGTTATATATTACTTAGCCACGAGCTCCTCAGATAGCAGAATACAGGTACATTAACTCCATTGATTATGAGGGCACATAGTGCATCATACTCAAGGCCAGACCTCCGTATCGCTTGTTGCGGACTCAACAATATACCTGACCATTGAGCTGTCCTACTTACCATCGATTTGCTGCTGACTAAGCACATACATCCCGATCGCTTCAAAAATCAAATGTAGCCTTGAAGGCGATTTAAATGCAACATTTCTTTCAACCTAGTTAATAATACTGCTGACTCAATCATATTCGTGTAACTTAGTGTTAAAAACTATTTTCCGTACATAATATAGAAATTATCTACATGTTAAAGACCTTAACTATTAGTGTGTAAGTAAATTATAACATAATAGATTAACTATGTCACTAATCTTAAAACTTATGTTAAATATTGTTAAGAAATCAGTTGTCCTAATAGTAATTGTAAGACCTCATGCCGCCTGTGATACAGGTTTATCCTAGTACAGGCATCATACTTTATAATACCTATATTATTTCTAAGATTTATACCTACTCTATTTTACCAACTTGTGTTTTTGAATAAATATTTATTTTCTTTTATTCATTTTTATGCATATTAATTACATTTTTAAATACTTTTACAAAAACATATAAAAACATTTAAAAACATAGAAAATAGTAGCCCATCGGCATCAAAAACAGGGTCCAAGCTGCCGGTGGTCAGAGGTCTAGAGAGAGGAACCTCCTCACTATGCGTGCCGTATCCAGAAGTACTGCTCTCTGAATCAAGCCCTTGACCCATCTGCGCAATGAGAGCCTCCTGAGGTGTTGGTCGAGGCTCTCCGCTATTAGGCCATTTACTGAAACGATTATCGGTACAATGATTGCAGAGTCCACGCCCCACATGTCGACAACCTCGTGTGCTAAATCAAGATACTTGATTTTTTATCTTTCTCAGCTTTCACGAGATTCTCGTCATGAGGGACAGCGGTATCAACAATCATTGCACGGCGCTCTCGTCGATCTATCACCACAATATCAGGTTTATTGGCTACAATAGTCCTGTCAGTGATGATAGATCGATCCCAGTATAATGTGGTATGACCATTTTCAAGAACTGGGTCGGGCACATACCTGTAGTATGGTACTTCGGATTCCACAAGATTGTACTGCAAGGCAAGTTGCTGTTGGATAATCCTAGCCACTAGATTATGTCTGTGCAAGTACTCACCGTTAGCAAGACGAGAACAACCGGAAACTATATGTCGGATTGATTCACCGGGACGGTGGCATGCCCGACAGATGTCAACCGTGCCGTCCTTGACAATGTATTTCCGATAATTATTCGTCATGATAACTTCATCCATAATCGCACAGACAAAACCTTCGGTTTCCCCGAAGAGGTCGCCGAAACGCAGCCAGGATACAGACGCCAAAAAGTCTACCTCAGGCCCATGTAGGGCACGGAAAAAGCGTCCGTGAAGCTCCTTGCCTTGCCATACTTCCTTACGATCGTTAGTATCTAGTACTGCAGGTTTGCGCCAGTTCTCTTTTGCCAAGAAGAGCGGAGTGAGGCCCTTGTCCACTGCGACCACATCTCGGTGCATCCCCACATCAGTTTGAAGGAAATATTCCCTGAGACTGCAAATCTCGCGGTTGTGGAGGGTTTTAGCATTTAAGAATCCTCGACCCCCACACTTCCGCGGGATGTACAGTCTCATTACTGATGACCGTGGGTGATGCATCCTATATGTCGTCAGCAATGTACGGACCTCCCTATCCAGAGCATCAAGTTCCGTCTGAGTCCATTTGAGTATGCCGAAAGTATACATCAAAACCGGCATGACCAAACCGTTAAAGGCACGCACCTTGTTTCCGCCTGATAAAAGACTATTTAACACTTTATTCAGGCGGCCAAAGAAGCGTTCCCTCAACGATTGTTTCTTGTCGGCAGCATTGATGCCTAATGCTTCCGACATACCCAAGTACTTGTAGGTTTCGGTTGAGGAGAGGGATCTAAGGTGTATAGAATCCGAAAGTTGGGTTCCCACGGATTCCATAATCCCCCCTCGCTTTACATGCATGACTGCACATTTGTCCACACCAAATCCCATCCTGATGGCACTACTGAACGTTTCCGTTACCTTCAATAGCTCCATCAGTCGCAAATTGTTGGGGGCAAAGAGTTTCAAATCCATGTAGAGGAGGTGTGATATCACCTGACCACCTCTTCGTAACCGATAGCCTAGACCTGAATCCTCCAGCAGTGTGCTTAGAGGATTCAAGGCTAATCAAAACCATAGCGGACTCAAACTATCGCCCTGGATTATTCCTCGCTCAATCCTGATCGGTTCATCGGTCCTCTGGATCTGTTGACATCCTGGATAGAGAAGGATCGTCCTCCACTGCCCCATACAAGAAATAAAGAAGGTGCGTAGAGTTGCGTCTATTTTGTACAACTCCAGCACCCTAATGAGCCATGTATGTGCCACCGAGTCATAAGCCTTCTTGTAATCTATCCAACATGTCGACAAATCCTTCCGGGATCTACGAACCTGTTGGCTTATGGCCATGTCTATAAGGAGCAGCTCCTTAGTACCGCGAGACCCATTCTTACATCCATTCTGAGCCACAGACATAATTGAGTTATTTTTAATATGTTCTGCAATTTTTGCTCTAAGAATGGATGTAAGAACTTTATAGACCGTCGGTAAACATGTAATTGGTCTATAGTTTTTAGGTTCCGCAGTACTACCCGATTTATGGAGCAGATGGGTTACTCCTGTCGTAAAGAGCAGTGGTAGCGACCCAGTCTCTAAAGATGACTGGAATTTCGAGGCTAAGCAGGCGTGTGACCTTTGTAGCCATTTAATCCAGAAATTGTGCAGTCCGTCCGGTCCTGGGGATTTCCAGTTAGGCAACGGATGGACTGCACGAGCCACATCTAGAGGACTAATGCTAATAGCCTCCATTTCTGGTATTGAATCACACGCCTGCTCAACAACACGCATCCAATCACCTTCAGTATGACTGACGGGCACCGACCAAAAGCTTCGCCAAAAAGTACTCACGGTATCATTATCCGGTGGAAGCACGTCAGTCACACCTTGAGTGGGAATGGGTCGCTCCCAAGCTCTGTATACCCACCTTTCATCTTTCTGGAACATGCGGTTCTGAGTGTACCGATCCACTCTTCGTCTATACCAACGGATACGGTTTGCCCATGCATAAACTTTCTGCTTCAGGAAGTCGATGCGCTCTGTTACACAGGATATACAGGATGGAATTTTGTAATGCCACCTGGAGGGAAAGTACTCTTAATACTGCAGATAGAAAATTTTACTCAAAGGAAACATTCCTTTATTTTTGAATAGAAAGCAAACTGCATTCAAATATTTTCGAAAATTCTCTTCTCCCACACCCGGGAATCGAACCGGCTAAAATCTAAAAAAATTATACCCTGTACTTTTATTGCATCGATCGTTAGGGTCAATTATAAGGATGAAATCTCTCTAACAAACATGATAAATTAAATGAAAGGAAAACCAGGAAATCTGAAGTTACAAATTCAATAAGTCAAGTTAAACTCTTTAACTAACATCCATCTTTTGTAATGCAGACTCCTTTGCGACATACTCGTAGCTGCGTGTATGAGGTAATATAAATATGGAATGTTAGATTAAAATTTGAAAATTAGATTGTCATAGTTGTTATTCACATTTGATTGTTTTTAAAACTCATTTCACATTTTGTCTCACGGTGAAAATGGCTTATCAAGAACAGTTTGATTTAATGGAAGCTTATTTTTTAAATAACAAAAACGTGAATCTAGCTCTGCGGTGGTATGGAGAGAGATATCAAGACCGACAGGCACCAACTCGGTTCGTATTGAAAAGAATGGTAGAAAATTTAAAGAATACGGGTGGTTTCAAGAAGAGACGGCAAACTATTCAGCAAAACTATTTCGATTTTGAACTAGATGTTTTAACATACTTTGAATCATTTCCAAAGGCTTCAAGTAGAGATGCTGCCAATGAATTAGGAACAACCCACACTCGCGTACTTAAAGTGCTGAAAAAGTATAAGTATAAATGCTATCGTGAAGGTCGGTTGGTGCAAAAATTGCATATTGGGGATCGTGACAGACGATTACAATTTTGTGAAAACATGCTTGGAGAAATTGACCGAAACCCTAATTTTTTGAGTAACATTGCATGGTCTGACGAAACCAACTTCAGCAATAATGGCATGTACAATCGCCGCAATAACCATTATTGGTCTCGAGTGAATCCTGTTCGTGTTCATGAAACTAACAATCAAGTAAGATTTTCTTTCAACGTTTGGTGCGGAATTATGAGAAATAATGTAGTGTTAGTCCACGTGTACGAAGGTCATTTAAACACTGTCAAGTATATTGAAATACTGGATCTCTTAAGAAACGAGTTAAATGGTTTCCCCGAGGAAGAGCGAAACCAAATAATTCTACAGCAAGATGGTGCTCCAGCACATAACAGCAGAATCACTACTGCCTACATTAATAACCATTTTAATACCTGGATTGGTACAAACGGCACAATCAGATGGCCTGCGAGATCGCCAGATCTCACCCCATTAGATTATTTTTTGTGGGGATATGTAAAAAAACAAATTTACATGAAATCTTATGCGAATGACAACGAGTTGAGAGTTGAAGTTCAGAATACGATTTATAATATTCACCACAACACTTTATTAAAAGTTACTAGAAATGAATTCGTTAAAAGAATAAATTTGTGTATCCAAGAGAATGGAGCCCATTTCGAGCAACTAATTAGTTAGTTTACCATTTTTTGTAAATAATTAAATTAATTTAAGATTTCCTGGTTTTCATTTAATTTATCATGTTTGTTAGAGAGATTTCATCCTTATAATTGACCCTAACGATCGATGCAATAAAAGTACAGGGTATAATTTTTTCAGATTTTAGCCGGTTCGATTCCCGGGTGTGGGAGAAGAGAATTTTCGAAAATCTTTGAATGCAGTTTGCTTTCTATTCAAAAATAAAGGAATGTTTCCTTTGAGTAAAACTTTCTATCTGCAGTATTAAGAGTACTTTCCCTCCAGGTGGCATTACAAAATTCCACCCTGTATATTCTCGAGGACTAATATTAGTTCCCGAGAAGGCCTGCCTCACAAAGCGCATCACCCTTGGGCGTGTATTGCCCTCCCTGAAGCAGGTGAGCTTTCCGATGAGTACCCTGGCCTCATTAATACGACGCTCAATCCTGCACTGCCAGGCTGGTGCGGTGGGTTTCAGCTGTGCAGTTCGGTCAGTGTTCGGAAATTTGACACGAGCTATACGACATGCCGCAACAGCCGTGCAATACAAGATTGAGTGTGTATCGGAAAGGTCTGCGCTGTTTTCAATTAAATTTGGTAACAGTGCATCCAAGGCACACACCAGTGCTCTATTTTTTTTATTCATGGGCAAACGTGGTAGCCTTGGTCTAAGATCAGATGATGTGAACCGGTATTCACGGATCGCATCCTCCAGAATGCTCCTTAATTCCACTTTGCACAGGTTATCTGCAGATATAGCCCTAGTGTTCTCCTCCTCATCTTGCTGGTTTGTCCGCAGTGGAACCACGGCAGGCGCATGCACGAAATTCTGGGGGGGGGGGGAAGGATTACTATCAGAGCTACTCTGCATTTCCAAGCGTAGCCGATCAAGTGTAGCGGCATCCAATCTATGATTGTGTCGAATGACGCGCATCTGATCCGACAATCGTTGGGCCGAGACGTTTACGGCTGGTTCAAGCACCTGAAACAGAGAGAGCATCCGACTTCGGTACGCTGTAAGGTTAATTCCTCCCTCTGTAGCCCCGTAATATGCGCGCATCACATTTTCATTAATGGACTGGGTCCATCGCATGCGCGACACATGTCCACCGGCAGCGGGGACACCGTTCGAGGCCTGTTGACCTCGAGATCCCAAGCCCGCGGGTGGCCGTCTTCTTCCTCGCTGTCTTGGTGGTGTAGGTGACGACGGTGGCGAGAAAAACTCGTCGCTCGAGCTCGACGCAACTGCAGCGACCGGTGGACACGGCGCTCATGGTTGAGGCGCGTACCGGCGGCTGCGAGGCGGAGCTGAGCGACAAGTCCGGAGATGGTGGGTGTGTCTCTTGTCGTGCTCTGGCTCTGGTCTGCATAATTTACTTTTGCTCACATTGTCTATTTGTTTTGTATATGTTCATGGTCCGTTTTGGCAGGTTTTTCATTTTTACTTTCATTTGGTATTATTTTAAGATTTTTTAAACTGATAATGTGAAATCTGGACTGTGAAAGTTATTTATTATATATAAAAAATGTTGAGCGTAAATTTTTTCTTGTGACGTTGACAGTTGCCATTATTTATTATTATTATTATTTATTATTATGTACTTACTTATAACATAACATCACGCCTTGTTTCCCCGAAAGGTTGGGCAGTGGTGTACCTATAGTACACCCACATTTTGCCAGTTATGTTTTAAGTCCCATGTCATAGGGGGCGAGCCTATTGCCATCAACCGGGCACAATTCAATTCCGGACTCCGGGCTGCTACTGAAAAAAATCATTTGGAAAACCCAATAATACTTTGCCCAACCTGGGAATCGAACCCAGGAACTCATTCATGCTCAGCAGTAGCGCTTGCGACCGCTACTTACTTATAAATCCCAAGCGTAAGTCCCAGCTCTTATATCTCCGTAACTACAAAGGCATAAATCTAGAGGCTTTGCAACGTGATGCCAGCCATATCGACTGGACCCGTCTGGTCGAGAACGGTGACATCGACCGTAAGGTGGATTGCTTTAACACAACCGTTCTCGACTTGTATGATCAGCATGCCCCTATCCGACGTGTCAAAGTAAGACATAACCCTGCACCATGGATAACGCTAAAAATTAAAGAGCTTATGGCTCGCAGGGATACAGCTAAGAGCAGATATAAGCGCAGACCTTCAGACCTGAATCTGTCTTTCTACAAATCTATACGTAATCGCTACTACGACGCTATTTCCACGATCAACTCAATAATCGCAGTTCTTCCTATCTATGGAAATTTCTCAAATCTGTAGGCATAGGCAAATCACCTACTAACCAGTGTAAAGATGTGAACCTCAATGATCTCAATAAGCATTTCTCTACCCTTCCCTTTTCTCTTGATCCGTCTGTCAAAGCTGCGACACTGGAGAGCCTTGCTAGTTTGCCGATACCGCAATGTTCTAGCTTTAAGCTTTGCGTTGCTACTGAGGATGACGTCAAAAAATCTGTACTTGCGATTACTTCTTCAGCAGTCGGTAATGATAAGTTGTGTTCAAGAATGGTAACTCTTATCCTTCCCTCTTTACTTCCTGTTCTCACTCACATCTTAATCACTCATTTTCCTCTTGCTCCTTTCCGTCAGTTTGGATACAGGCGCACATTATACTGCTACCGAAAACTAGCGATACTTCTTTAGTAACCCACTTTAGACCTATTTCTATTCTCCCATTGCTCTCTAAAGTTTTTGAGCATATAGTTCATAGACAATTATCATTTTTCTTGACGTCAAACTCGATAATATCCCGTTTTCAATCCGGTTTTCGCCCAGGTCACAGTACTGTATCCGCGCTTTTGAAAATAACTGACGACATCCGCTGGGCAATGGAGAATAAGTCCCTTACTGTACTTGTATTGCTTGACTTTAGTAGCGCCTTTAACTCAGTGGATTTCGACATCTTACTTGGTATCCTCACATCTGTCAATTTCTCTTCTTCCGCCCCCGCCTGGTTCAGTTCTTATCTTCGGGGCCGCTCTCAGTGTGTTCACCTTGAGGAGTCTTTCTCTGATTGGTGTAGCCTCACGGAGGGCGTTCCTCAGGGTAGCGTTCTCTCTCCTCTCCTCTTTTCAATTTTCATAAACTTTGTTACCAGAGTAATCTCTTCTAGTTTCCATCTCTACGCAGATGACTTGCAGCTATATAGACATTTTACTGTAGCAGACGCGGGTTCTGCAATTGCTGCAATGAATCATGACCTCGCTTGTATCAGCGCTTGGGCACAGTCTTTTGGTTTGCAAGTTAACCCAACTAAATCCCAGGCCATGATCATAGGTAGCAGATTCGTTCGCAATGCGGCTGATGTTGCATCTCTGATGCTTTTATATCTCGGTGGTGTTCTGATTGACTATACCGAAACAGCCAAAGACTTGGGTGTAATTATAGACTCCAATCTTTCGTGGCGTGCTCAGGTCAATGAGGTCAGTCGAAAGGTACATTTCTCCTTTCATTCGCTGAAATGCCTTCAAAGTCTCCTGCCCTTGAAGACTAAAGTTTCTTTGGCACAGACACTTATTCAGCCGATTATAGATTATGCTGACGCCTGCTACTTGGATGCTACTGAGGAGCTATTAAACAAGCTTGAGCGCTTGCAAAACTTGTGCATTCGCTTTGTTTTTGGTCTGCGAAAGTATGACCATGTTTCTCACCTTCACAAGGAACTCAAGTGGCTCCCGATCCGCTTTCGCAGGAACACTCGGATTTTATGTCTCCTCTTCAACATCTTAGACAACCCGTCTTATCCTTCCTACCTGCGTGAGCGATTTTCTTACGCTCGCCCTAGCGACGCACCGTGTAGATCTCATCTTAGATCCCTCCTCAAATCCCATCCTCATAAAACAAGCTACTATTCTTATTCCTTCTCTGTTCATGCTGTAAGATTATGGAACGCACTCCCGCCTAGCATTCGAGATTTAAAATCTATTTCTCATTTCAAATACCGAGTAAAAGAGCATTACCTTTCCATTTAACTGTGAGAATTTATATATATACGTTTATTTATTTTAGCATTATGTATTTATTTAAGTATATGTTATTGTTATTTATTTTTGTATTCTAAGTAAGTATATTTAATATTCTAGTTTAAGACGTCACCAATCAAATTCTTCTCTTCTTGTTTTCACACACTATTGTCTACATTTCTTTTTCATTTCTCCTTTCGCAGGTCTGCTGTAAGAAATTTCTTATGAAATAAGCAGTACCTTTGTACTTAATACTAATATGCCGTATCTGTATCTATTTTACTGTGTGTACATAAATAATAAAATAAATAAATAAATAAAAACGTAATGACATACTTATAATTGCAAGTTATCTTGTTCAGCATAAATTTCTATTTCATTTTGTATATCCCATGTCTCTGGATCAGAGTGAATACTCAGAGTGTCTGAACCGGCTGTGTTTGTCCGGGAGTCGGCGGAAATAGTATCCGAGCATACGGTCAAAGTCTCACAGTCGTTTGAAAGTAATGCGTCATCTCGATCAGTTAAAGTTACATCTTCTAGCGCCGTCTCGGCCTCGTCATAATTCATAAGGTTAGTCGTGATTTCAAGCAATCCATCATGTCCTTGGGGTACTGAGCGCAAATTCTCGTGGGCATACTTGTACATTCGACGAGAACTACCACCTATACTTTTTAATTCATACCGATAATTTTCTAGTACCGTAGTTATGACAAATGGACCCCTAAACTTCCTATCCAATTTGGTTTGACTCCGTTCACTATTTTTAAGGAACACAAATTCACCTTTTGTGAACGGTTTTATTTTTGCGCGGCCCCGATTAAATCGAACTACCTCAGATTTAGCCGCTTTTTCAATATTAGCTGACGCATCTTCCCGTATAGTATCGAGGTCTAAACGATCTTGTTGACCATTAAGGTCCAAGTTTAGCTTAGACATACCTAACGATTGTGCACGAATCCCTAACATAAGTTCTGTGGGTGAGTATTTTGTAACGGCAGATTTGGTGCTGTTGAGTGCAAGTTGAATGTTTTCTAGTTCACCGCGCCACGTTTTATTGGGATCGTTTTCTACAATGGTAACAAGCTTTCGAGAGTACGCATAACCCTCTCAACTTGTCCGGTGGCCCTGCTAGAGCCCGTCGCAATGAAATGAAGTTGTATCTTATGCTCAGCGCAAAAGTTCTTGAAATCAGAGCTAATATAACAACGACCTTGATCAGCAATGATTCGTTTTGGTGCTCCAAACAGGCAAACTGCTTTTTGTAGTGCACGTATCGCACTCTTAGCGTCGAGAGAAGAAGTATGTTCAAGCAAAACATATTTGGCAAAAGCATCGATGATTACGGAACAGTATTCTTTTCGATCACTCTTCCCGCTAAGCTTCCCCGTAAAATCGATGAGTATGGTGTGCCATGGCACAGAGACTTTTGGGATTGGGTGGAGCTGAACGGGCTGAGCCCCCGAGGGGCCCTTCGACGCTTTGCAGATAATACACGAGTCGATAAATTTACGAACGCATTTCGACATCTCGGGAAACCAGTACTGCTCATAAATTTTATCTAATGTTTTATCCTTGCCTAAATGCTGTATCTCATTATGGGTGTGGTTAATTAGCGTCCAAATTAAAGACCATGGAACTACTGGCCACCAAGAAACAGTTTTGTTTCGGTTGATTTTTCTGTAAAGAATACCTTCCCTAACATCATATGTGCCAGCTATCGAGTCGGGAAAGCCATTATCATTATGTTTCGCGATAAGATCTTGTATCTCGCTATCACACTTATGTTCGACAGAAAGCCAATCTTGATGAAGCTCATTATACTGAACCTGCTTTGCCCGTGAACTCTCAGAAGATGTGCTAGCAGCATCGATATTAGGTAGAGGATTTCGCGAGAAGTAGTCCGCGTGTTCGATTCCTCGTCCTTCACGATAAATAATGTCAAAATCGTAGGCTTGTAAGAAAGCCCACCACCGATGCACGCGAGGAGTGAGGTCTTTTTTAGATTTTGAGGCTTTTAAGGAATTGCAGTCCGTAAAAACTACAAAACGTCGACCGTAAAGGTAATGCCTGAAGTGTTCTACCGCTCGTACAACTGCTAACGTCTCTAATTCATACGATTGATAGCGCGATTCTACTTCCGACGTGCGTTGACTAAAATACTCCACGACATGCGGTAAATTATTCTTTTTCTGTATGAGTTATCCCTTTTATCAACTAATAGTATTGGGCTGGCAAAGGGGGAGGAGCTTTCTTGAATCACCCCAGCATCTAGCAATTGATGAACCTTTTCTCTGAGTATCTGTTTTTTGCCGACGCTTGCCTATATGGACACCGTTGCACCGTTTTATGGGGATCTATCAAATTAATTTCACATTCTCCTGTTTTAACTCGGCGGGAAGGAATGCCTTCGGTGAAATATTCGGAATATTTGCTTAACAGTGATATTAGCGATTCCCTATCCTGTCCTTGTAAATCCGTGTAAATTTTTGTAAAGTCGCGTCTGTTTGAGTTTGTGTCACAAAAATGAGTTTGTACCTTGGAATAAAATATAAGATTGTCATTGTCAATTTTGACGCATAGCCCTTGCTTAAAAATATCTCTCCCGATTATGATAGGATCAGAAATATGACTATCTGGGACAACATGAAAAAGTAAGTTTACGGTGAGTTGGTCAATTGTCACATCGCTTTGAATTTGGGTTGTACATTGTACATCATCACCACCTATGCCACTAAGATAAACGAGACTCTTATGCACAGCACCCAAAAGTTTATCACACAGGCTTTCTTTTAAAAGAGGACAAGATGACCCACTATCAAATAAAAAAAGAGACTTGCTCACCGGAAGATGTCCTCAAAGTACCCCTAGAAGGGCGGTGCTCGCATTGATGAACTTCCTTGATCGCAGCTCCGCCACCATTCTTCCTGTCCGGACAAACAGTCGCCACGTGCCCAGGTTGGCCGCACGTGTAGCAGGTCACAGTAGGCTTCTTCTCCATAGTATGTGATGAACTTGAAGTATCTTGCGACTTCGATCCAATATCGCCACGTCGCTTCCTACACTCGGCTTTACGATGACCAGCCAATCCACAGAAGTGGCACCTGCCACTGAATCTCTCCGTCATACGAGCTCGCTTGGCTTCAGGTTCTTGGGCTTCAGCATCCAAACGTCGCTTAAGTAATATTCCGCCAAGGATTCGGAATAATCGAGCTCGACTCGTAACTGTTAGTGCATTTAATTCACGACGTATTAAGCTATCCTTTTGACACAGCACCGATATAACGAATCCAGTTATGACTTCTTCAGGCATCGTGGATTTAGGAATTCGTTCGATGAGGTTCTATAACCGAAGAGCAGATTCAGATGCCGTCTCTTTAACGGCTATTTGGAATCGCAAGACATCGTCGAAATAGTCTTGAACAAGTCTCGGTTTAGCAAACCTTGCAATTAAAATCTCTTTAACTGAACTCCATGTAATTTCGTTTAAATTTAGCTTAGTAAGGCATGTAGTTGCACGACCTTTCAGCACACCCGTCAAAGCCACAAGTAGGTTAATTCCTTCCAGGCGTTTATGTTGCACGATTTTTTCTGTTAGTTTACACCAATCATTGATATCTGAGTCTGACTTGTCCGGGCCAAACTTTAAAAATGGCATTTGAATAGTACTCACTGTTAGTGTCGATTGCGCTGCTAAAACTCGGGTAAGTAACGCTTCCATGTTACACAAAAGTTGCTCAGCGGTTGTTTTATCCGGTGGCTTTGCTTCACTTTGCAGGCCGTTAGATCCCACTTCTGATGAAGGCGCAGGAGGGCCATCATCAGAACTCATCTCACAGGGCGTGGAAATAAGGCGGTGAATAAAACCGAATACCTCCAAAAATCAACCATTATATTGCTTTTCTTCAATATTCACAAAATCATTAAAATTAACCTTCTAGAATTAAAACAAGTCTCTAGTCTTTAAATCTTAATAAATCTTATTAAAAATCACTTTGATTGATGTAATGGAAAGCGATTCGTCGCAGACATGGTGCGCTGGCGCCGTTCCGTCAAAAAGTGTGTTTTTAAAAGATGGCTGCCTCGCTACCATTGACACGACGCTCCGCTAGAGTGGCTTTGTCACCGACCATAAAGCCACTCTTGACGTTGACATTTTGATTTTTACGTCGATGCACCGAATATTAAATATTCTAGTTTAAGACGTCACCAATCAAATTCTTCTCTTCTTGTTCTCACACACTATTGTCTACATTTCTTTTTCATTTCTCCTTTCGCAGGTCTGCTGGAAGAAATTTCTTAAGAAATAAGCAGTACCTTTGTACTTAATACTAATATGTCGTATCTGTATCTATTTTACTGTATGTACATAAATAATAAAATAAATAAATGGAAATATTATTTCGTAGTAATATCAGTTACATATTTGATATATCTTGATACCTTGGTTGAGATTGGACACCAGTGACGACAATGATTCATTAAATCTATTTATACACATAAGTATACTGGCATTATCAATGTCACCTATCCCGAGCCAACGCGAAAATCGGGATGTCACATATTACTGATACACCTCTACCTCAGAAGATCCTATTTGACTCTGTTGGCGGATGATTTTGGAAAAACTGTGATACATGTGTCTCCTAATTTTAATTGAAGAGTATGTGTACAATTTTTCGAGTCAATTGACACAGAGAATAAAAAGTTTTTCAGAAATTTCACCCTCTTAGTGGTGGAAATTTGAAAAACCTTTTTTTTGTGGATTATTACTCTTCATAAAGAACACACCATTCAAATTTTATGTCTCTAGAATCACCGGTTTAGGTTGTGCGTTGATATAATAATAATAATAATCGTTTATTTCAGGCATTAGCACCCATAGAATTTAAATTGAAAACTTATCCTAAAACAAAAGTTATACTAAACAAACGAAACAAACATAAAAATAAACAGTAAATAAAGACAAAAATAAAACAACCCACCTCTTCACACCAGGGAAGTCAAAACAAATGCACTCCGTAACATTGGTGAGTACATTTATTTTGTCTCCCTCAGTACATGCACAGTATGAAAAACAGCTTTGACAATACTATTTTGACTTGCTACCACACGCGATAAGAACGATGCCCTGAGCTTCCCCATGAGCGCAAAGAAGTCGGTTACTCTACTCTCAGCAAACATCTCAGTCGCGCTACACCGCCAGGGCAGGTTGAGCATGACCCGAAACGCGTTATTATATTGCACACGAAGAGTGTTGCATGCACTCTTCGTGTACTTGTACCAAAGTTGACTGGTGTAAAACGACTGACAGTAAACCTGGAAAAGAGTTATTTTTACTTGCTTCTAGCAATGGAAGAAACGTCTATTTAGCATGTTACTTCGACATGCAATGCTACGTCTTTGCCTCTCCAGGTCACCGTCATCTTTTTAAGTTTTCTGTTATGATATGTCCGAGATACTTAAATTGACTAACAATTTTTAAGTTTGAGCCACACAACGCAATTGGCAAGATCTTATCAGGGCCACTGCCGTGTTTGAAGGTCATTACTTCTGTCTTTTTCACATTATAGGCTAATTGGTGTCGAACTGCATAGTTCTCACAAAGAGAAATGTGTTTTCTGAGGCCGTTGACCGAGGGGCTGAGCAGAACCAAGTCATCTGCATAACTGAGGTTATTTAAACATTCACCGCCAATATGGCATCCAACTCTGGTGCTGCTTAGTTCCTCGATCAGGTCGTTGACATATGCATAGGTTAAACAGCGCCGGGGAAGTCAGGCCACTCTGTCTCACTCCACTGGTCAGCCTATACGTCTCCGAAAAGGCGTTATCCCATCTGACTTGGTTACTTTGGTTGTTATACAAATATTCAAACAGGTCCACTATTTTATTCGGCACATGGGTTTGTCGCAACTTGTTCCAGAGTATATTATAATTTTAATTGTATCGAAAGCTCGGCTGAGGTCTAAAAAACATGCGTATACTGTTGTGTTTCTACTAGTGTATTTATAGATAGTATTTTTTAGAGCAAAGATAGTTAGGTCAGTGGATAGGCCCCGACGAAACCCAAACTGTGCGTTTTTAAGCGGAATGTTCGTTTCATTTAAATGTTTCATAATCAGGTTTTCGATTTTTTTTGATAATTTGGTTGCTAGTGATATTGGACGGTAATTAGACAGACTGGACACATCACCGGTTCTGTTTTTTACTATGGGTACAACGGTGGTTTTCATAAAGTCTTGAGGTAAGTAACTGTGGTCAATACAAGAATTAAATAAGAAAGCAATTTTATCAAATACCACTGCAGGTGCAAACAAAACGTGTTCGACACTGAGCCCATCGTGACCTGGGGACTTGCCCCGTTTCATACCTTTAGCACATTGAAATACATCCTCATGGGTGATGTGTAACTCACTAAGTTCAGTGGACGGCGACATCCCCGCCGCGCTCGCCACCGGCTGCGACGCCAGCGGCGCGCGCGGCGGCGGCGACGACAGCGGGGACCCCGCGCCACCATGGGTCGAGCGCAACACATTCGAACAGCTGACAGGAGTGGTCGGAGGTGGCGATAGGGGCGGATTAAATTTATTTACAAACATATTAGCAATATTAACAGGATTCTGATCACCATTTATGGATATAGGGAGGCTAGATTTGAAATTTAATTTATTTGTGTCTTTCCAGAAGTTTCCGAAGTTTCTTTATTGTATCTGTGTGTAGCTAAAATATCCATTTTTATTTTATTTTCCATTTAACTGGCACCATTTTAACTTGATTTTGAAAACTTTTTTAGTATGAATCATGTCATCATAAATATTTCCCTGAGTAGGGCGTCCATAAAATATCCATAATTGATAATACTGCCTAGCTATTGTGTGACCTTTAACATGGTACTTCCAACCAACAACCGTGTTTTTGGTATTATAGGTTTTGCCCTGATAGCAGCTTTAGATATACTCTTAACTACTTGAGAATAAAACTGATCAATCAGGTGAAAGTGATAATTACTTTGGCACGAGACACCCTGACAGGGAATACTAGGCCGGTCCCAAGAGTTCAAATACTTATCACACAATTTAGCATAATTACATGTCTGCTCTCAAAACGGTGAAGGAAAACATCGTGAGGAAACCGGCATGTCCTAGAACCAAAAATTCGAAGACATGTGACATCTACCAAGTCGCACTGGACCCGCGTGGTAGCTTACAGCCCATTCCCTCTCAAAGAGAGGAGGCCTGTGTCTCAGCCGTGGGAACATTATAGGCTAATTATACATTTCTGTTCAAAAGTTCTAGACTCCCAAATTACCTTATTATTTTTCTGACAATGTGATTTATCAACTTTAGGCATAATAGCATCAATTTTGGAACTTATTACTAATGGGAAATGGTCAGAGTAGTAAACATCGTTTAAAATCTCAATTACAGTCAACCCTGCTGAGGTAGGTATGCAATGATCGAGCCAGCTTGTGGTGCCATGCGCATCACTTAAATATGTAAAAGAATCTGAGGACAAACCAAGCATAGCAAGATCCGCACAAACCCAGCCCAGATCATGGCAGAACTCCATCAGCTTACACCCGAATAGACTGCGCGAGACGTCAGCATTAAAATCGCCGAGCACAAAAACACTCTCCACATCGTTCACTTCCATAACCGCACTGATCACACCTAGGCATTCCGTAAATAGAGGCAGGTTGTCCACGTCCTCAGTAGGCATATATACCGACATTACGATGAAACTCCGTCCGCCGTCGAGCTGCATACGGCCGCCACGCGCGTCGAGCCGGTGTTGATCGGTGTACCATTGACAAACAATGATTTCTTCCGTAGAATTGCAACGCCTCCATACGGCCTTCCTCTTAACACACCCGCGCTCGTATCTACTGCCGATACTCCATGGTATGAAAAGTCAGGGTGAATATTATTAAGGTAAATATCAGTCAGGACTTTGAATTGTATATATATACTATAGATAGATTTACCTAGATAAGTTTAGGTATGCCACGTTTTCTAAACTAATGAATAAGATCTTTCAAATTATAAAGTGTATCCCTTTCTTTCACCCCCGGAGGGGTGGAATTTTTAAAATTCATCGGAGATGTTTCCATGACTCAAAGATTATTTATACCATTTTGAGTTCATCAAGGCTCTGAGTAAAACCCTGCCCTGTAAAATTGGCTACTACTTTTCACTCCATTAGGGGTAGATTTTCGAAAAATCCTGATACAGGTTATTCTTTATTTTTGGTTTTGAGTATAAATACTGAGTTTTGAGTTAATCGGACTGCGCGTTAAAATTCTTCCATACAAACTTTGACACCCTCCATTCCCCCTTTTGGAGGTAATTTAGAAAAACAAAAAATCAAAAAGTTCATAATTTATTTGGGTAAGCATTAGTGCCAAGTTTCAAGTTTAGTAACTCAAGGAATAAGATTTCCCATACAAACTTTGACACCCTCCATTCCCCCTTTTGGGGGTAATCTAGTAAATCTAAAAATGAAAAAGTTCATAATTTATTTGGGAAAGTATTCGTTCCAAGTTTCAAGTTTATTAACGCAAGGAATAATATAAGGATAGAATCAGTAAGTTCGTAGGCGCTGTGCCATACGGTCAACTTTCGTCACTCACATCTACTGCGTTCGATCATAATTCTAGCGTATCTCAAACATTTTGCGAACTGTGTATACAAAACCGAATTAGTCATGAACCCATACAAGTGCGGCGCTTGCGAGGAACAGCTATTCGATGGAGCTCATTGCACAATATGTAATCAAGAAATTCACTTCCACTGTAATGGGATAACAGAAACCAGATATCCGATGCTGGGTGACAGAAAACTGACGTGGCGTTGCAGCAAATGTAAAATAGCTGCCACTACTCAACCTCCAGTGTCTGCTGCCACTACTCAACCCCCAGTGTCACCAAGGCTGGAATCGGAGTCGGTTATCCATAATGAGATAAGAGCACTCGCTGAGAAACTTGCTCGTCTAGAATTTTTAAAGGAAGAGATAACTGCGCTTCGTACGGAGTCTGCTGGTCTAAAGTCATCATTAAGTGAAACAAATAAGGAGATAAAGGGGTTTAATGAAAAAATTTAAGATATGGAAACGCGCCTTGTACACGTCGAGAAGGTCCAGGAACAGGTGGACATCCTGCTTGACCGCTTGGATAAGCTAGATGGAGATAATAATGCTAAAGAGCAATGGACTCGATTGAACAACATCGAAATAAAAGATCTACCCCAGAGAAATCATGAGAACCTGTTTGAAATCATCAGCAAAATTGGCACTTAAATTAATTATCCCGTGTGGCCCAGATAAACTTTATAACTAGGGTACCAACCCGTGAGAAAGATCACATGAAACCGATCATAGTGAGTTTCTGCAACCATTACGCGAAGGTTTTTTTTTTTTATTCTATTTATTTAAGGAATTTTTATACATAGAGTACATGTCAATTCCATCGTAACCTAACTAACGTGAAGGATGACTTTATTCCCGCTGCGAGACTACTTTTTAAAACTGCTCCTTTAACTACAGGGCAAATAAACCTTCCTGGAAACCAACGGATTTACGTCAACGACCACCTGACACTACAGAACAAGGCATTGCTGTCCAAAGCAAAAAAGGCGGCCGCAGAAACGGATTTTCGCTACGTCTGGGTCAAGCACTCCAAAATACACGCGAGGAAGGCCGACACGTTTCCGACAGTAGTGTTAAAATCCGAAAAAGACCTCATAAAAATAAAATAAATCTATGTCAATACCGATCTAAAACCATAAATATAAACATAATATCAAAGTCTGGTCGTGCAAGATCAACATTAAAAACAAGTTTGAGAGCCATGCGCAGGTGAGTGCTACCAGCGTATTCCACCAATTATTGTGTCGCTCAATGGTGCTGTTTGAAATAATTTTCAAATGTCATTATCATGTCATTAACATGTTGTGTGTTGTCGTTGTGTCAAATTAGTCCTTATTGTCATTAAGCTACAATCCAATTTTAATTACTTAGCCTACCCAGTTATGACTCACTGGGCCCGTGTCGTTTCTTTTGTTCCTTATCTTAACCCATTAGTTGCGAGTGTTTCAAGGTCATCGCTGTGCCTAAGAGATTTCTACCAGTTTTTGCCTTCTACCGTCATTATTTTTTGTTATTGTTGTTTTTTTATGTATTCGTTTATATTAAACGTTTTACTAAATTTACTACAAATTAATTATATTATTATAGTTGACAATATTGTTGCAGATAAGCTTAAAAATGATTAATATATACTATCAGAATGTACGTGTTCTGCGCTCAAAAACAAATGGCTTATATCGAAACGTTTGCATGAATTCTTGTGATGTTATTTTTTTTTATGACTAAACCCTCCATAAATAAAATATAATTATTTATGGAGGGTTTTATCATAAACTGATTATGCCACCCTCATCGGTACAAACAATTATTCCATAAAATCTAAATCCTATTTTTGCTATCTTATACAAGCATCTTGCATCCTTTGATAATGGGGACGCAAGAATGCTGTTACACCTTCCAACATCCAGTGACTCACTTAATAATGTGATTCTTTCGGCCTCGTACCGGACGCATTCCATCAGGATATGATAAGTGTCTTCTACTATATTACACTCCGGACAATTTGGTGACGCCACTTTACCCATGAGAAACGCAAAGCTGTTCATTGGAATGTGTCCCGATGGAAGTCGAAGAGCCATTACAATTTCCGGACGACTGATGTTTGCGTGGTCAAACCATGAACAACGAGAAAGTGTTGGTTGGATCGTCTGATACCAGATTCCCTTGCTCAGCGACCTTTGATCGAAGTGCTCGTGCCACATTTTAGTGCCTTCTTCCTTAACTAAACACAAATAATCACTATGCACGGGAAAACGTGGACAAACCAACCCATCATCACAAGCATCCTTCGCCAATCGATCCACCACGTCATTATCTTCCAAGCCAGCATGAGCCGGTATCCATTGCAGTACAATATTCATGTTCTTAGAGATAAGTTTACAAATTGATTTGATCACGCTGTAAGCAATCGGAGTACCCCGAAAACTCGAGGTACACCGAGCCAAATTTTGAAGAGCGCTTCTCGAATCACTCAAAATAACATAATTTCCGCTTTCAAATGAGTCAATGTAGGATAATGCTTCATCTATTGCCACAAGTTCAGTACACATTATATTACATTTTGAGTTTACCTTTAATTGCACTGAAATTTTAGTTTGTGGATCGAAAAACGCTGCTCCTGAATCTATTTTGCCTTTGGATCCATCTGTGTACATTCTGTACAAACCCGAGTATGTGTTATTTAAAAATATGGTACAAAGCTCACTTAGTTTAGCATTTTGGTAGCACTTTTTAGCCGCAACCAAACCCTCTACTCTAGGAAATATGACCTGAGACAGATCAATCCGGTGAACCCAAGTGTCCAATGAGAACATTTCAAGCTTTGGGCTCGTGTATACAGGTAGCAATTCAAGAGACTTATGAATTTTGACTAACAATGGCACCTTTCTTCTCCAGTGTGATTGTTGACAATGCGCTTGCAGTTCTTCTATTACATCAATTATGTTATTATCAGCGTATGATTTTAATTTAAGCCAAACATTACCCGCTAGATAGTATCTGCGATACTTCAAAGGTTGCAGGTTTAATTCGTTTTCCATTACGTGAATCGCTGTAGTTCTAATAAAGCCACCAATAACCCTCATGCAAACGTTTTGGATCCTGTCTAATTTACTTAGGTGAGTCTCACAGCTACTATCATACAGGAAACAAGCGTAATCGATTCTACTCCGAATTGTTGAGATGTATAACCGTCTCAGAGTTTGGGATGTACTCCCCATCCAGATCCAGAAACTACTTTAAAACATTAACTAATTTTAACACTTTCTCTCACCTAAGCGATCGGTCAAGCCAAACCCCCAAATATTTTACATTGTTTACCACCGGCAGCAATATCTCATTAATTCTTAAAGTAACTGTCTCTCTTGCCACACCGTTCTTGAAAATACAGACTCTGCTTTTCAGAGGGGAAATCTCAAGCCCCAAATCCAAAAGGAGTTTTGTCATCTTATTTAAAGCGGGCTGTAATCGTTGTTGGACCAAAAAGACATCACTGCATGTGGTATACAACACAAAATCGTCCGCATACTGCGACAGAAACACGTCCCCACCACTATGACATATATCCATGGTTGCTAAATTAAAAAGTAAGGGGGATAATGGATCGCCTTGTGCCAATCCCCGACCGGAGGTGCGACTAATAACGTGATTACCCACTGTAATTTTAAGGTTTCTCAGCTTGAGAAAGTTCCAGATATAGTTACAAATCATTGGTCCTACACCAATTCGTTCCATGATTTTCAATAGACCTTCGACTTTTACGTAGTTATATGCGTTGTTAATATCTATGAAAACCGCCGCCGTAATAAGTTTTTTAGAAAAGCCAATTTGAATGCAAGATACTAAAACGGATAAATTATCTACAGTTGAACGGCATTTTCTAAAACCTGTAGTGTATATAACACATGTTTGAAAAACATATGTTTTTATCATATAGATAAAAACATATGTTTTTCAATAAACCACTCTAATCTGTTCATTAAAATGTTATGAAAAACTTTAGAGACGCATGAGATCACTAAAAATTGGACGAAGATATGCTAAACTTTGGGGGTCCCATCCCGGTTTAGGAATGGGCACAATTACAATATCGCGCCATTGTTTAGGAACAAAATCCGAAATGAAAATCCTATTATACAGTTGAATTAATATCTTTTTACCATTTTGTGGTAACCTCTTGATCATGGAGTAGGAAATATTATCGCCTCCAGGTGCACAGTATCTTTAGAACGAACACATTTATGAAATTCTGAGCAACAACAGCATCAAGTTCAGAAGCATTCATGACAAAAGCCAGGTCGCACGGGGATACAAAATCAGGCGTCAAACTAAGCAGCAGATCAGTAGCTTTATGTTTATCTACGTAATGTGTTGAATATTTGTGTCCCTTCAGCCACTTCATTTTCCGCCATACGGTAAACTGAGATATAGAATAATCCAATGAAGAACAAAAGTCACCAAAACCTTTACTTTTAGCTAAGCGAATCATTCTCTGGGATTCACAAATCTTATTTTGTAATGTTTCGTAACTTTGCGGGTATGGATTAAATCTGAATTTAGATAACGCTAATCGACGTTCAGCCACACATTTAGACAATTTAGGCTCCCAATAAACCTCGCGAGCCTAGTCAAGATACTTGATTTGTTTATCTTTCTCGGCTTTCACGAGGTTGCCGTCATGCGGGACCGTTATGTCAACAATCATTGCGCGCCGCTCTAATCGATCCACCACCACTATATCAGGCTTATTGGCAACAATAGTCCTGTCAGTGATGATGGATCGATCCCAGTACAATGTGATATGTCCATTTTCGAGAACTGGGTCGGGCACATACCTGTAGTACGGCACTTCCGATTCTACAAGGCTGTATTTCAGAGCAAGTTGCTGATGGATAATCCTGGCTAAAAGGTTGTGTCTATGCAAGTACTCTTCGTTAGCTAGACAAGAATATCCGGAGATAATATGTCTGATTGATTCACCCGGACGGTGGCATAACTGACAGATGTCAACCGTGCCGTCTTTCACAACAAATCTCAGGTAGTTGTTTGTCATCATAACTTCGTCCATAATTGCACGGACAAAAACTTCGGTTTCTCCAAAGAGGTCACCGAAACGCAGCCAGGCTACGGACGCTAGTAGGTCTATATCAGGTCCATGTGGGGCCCGAAAAAAGCGTCCGTGAAGCTCCTTACTCTGCCATACTTCCATGCGATCATTAGTGTCAAGCACAACTGGTTTGCGCCAGTTCTCTTTAGCTAAGGAGAGCGGGGTGAGGCCCTTGTCCACTGTGACTACATCTCGATGCATCCCCACGTCGGCTTCTAAGAAATATTCCCTGAGACTGCTTATCTCACGATTGTGGAGGGTCTTAGCATTTAAAAAGCCTCGACCTCCACACTTTCGCGGGATATACAGACTCATTACTGATGATCGTGGGTGATGCATTCGATTTGCAGTCAGCAGTGTACGGATCTTCCTATCCAGGGCGTCGAGTTCGGTCTGAGTCCATTTGAGTATGCCGAAAGAGTACATCAAAACTGGCATGAACCAACCGTTAAAGGCGCGCACCTTGTTTCCGCCTGATAAAAGACTATTAAATACTTTTTTCAGGCGGCCAAAGAAGCGTTCCTTTAACGACTGCTTCATGTCAGTACCATTGATGCCCAACGCTTCCGACATACCCAAATACTTATAGGTTTCGGATGCGGAGAGGGCTCTAAGATTTATGGAATCCGAGAGTTGCGTTCCGACATATTCCACAATCTCCCCTCGCTTTACATGCATGACCGCACATTTGTCCACACCAAATTCCATCCTGATGGCGCTACTGAAAGATTCAGTTACTTTCAGTAGCTCCATCAGTTGCAAATTGTAGGGCGCAAAGAGTTTTAGGTCATCCGTGTAGAGGAGGTGAGATATAACCTGACCACCTCTCCTCAGCCGATAGCCTAGACTTGAGTCCTCCAACAGTGTACTTAGAGGATTCAAGGCTAAGCAGAACCAAAGCGGACTCAAACTATCACCCTGAAATATGCCTCGCTCGATCCTTATCGGTTCTTTATTCCTCTGGATATTTCGACATCCTGGATAGTGAAGGACCGTTCTCCATTGCCCCATACATGACTTCAAAAAGGTGCGCAGAGACCAGCACCCTCATGAGCCATGTATGTGGCACTGAGTCATAGGCCTTCTTGTAATCTATCCAACATGTCGACAGATCCTTTCGGGAACGACGAACTTGATGGCTAATGGCCATATCAATGAGGAGTAGCTCCTTAGTACCACGGGACCCGTTCCTACATCCATTTTGAGAGGCAGACATGATGGAGTTGGTGTCTATATTTTTGTTAATTTTAGCTCTCAAAATGGATGTAAGAACTTTATAGACCGTCGGTAAACACGTGATCGGCCTATAATTTTTGGGTTCCGCAGTGCTACCTGATTTATGGAGCAGGTGGGTAACTCCTGTTGTTAGGAACTGGGGTAGCGAACCAGATTCTAAAGCAACCTGGTACTGAGCCGCCAAGCGAGCGTGCGACCTACCGAACCATTTGATCCAGAAGTTGTGCAGTCCATCCGGCCCTGGAGACTTCCAGTTAGGCAGCGGACGGACTGCACGAGTTACATCTTGGGGGGAGATGGAAATAGCCCCCATTTCTGGTATTGGATCGCAGGCTCGCTCGACTTCCCGAGCCCAATCACCTTCGGTGTGACTGACAGGCACCGACCAGACAAGGTTAAGTTCTTATGTATGAAAACGAATGACTAACCAACCTCTAATCATGAAATAGAATAAACAAATCAACTATGTTGTTATATGAGACGCACCCCTCTCACATGGCATGACGACTAATTTACAAACACTCTCGACTTTAGATATCAGGGCTTTACGTATGTCTGCAAATACTTCTATTATATAATTACAGGTCTCAGTGTCCTACTTAACTGACTTATGGCATAACTTAATGAAGGTCAAAAAGCTCGCGAGGCCTGATGGTTCTCGGCTAGACTCTGGTGGAACAAACAAGTAAAAACTTCCTTCTCTTGCATAGATGAGGGCACTCCGATAACTACTACTCTAGGCTTCCATTTTGGGGGCTCATCTACTGTTAGGCTTGTATTTTATTGCTCCATCGATTATTTCACCTTTTCAATGTCGTCCTTTGTTTCAATGCTGATAATGACACCGCCATTTTTTGTCTTACGTAGTCTTCTTACCTGAAGTTTAATTTGCTCGGGGCATATAATTTTTTATACTAGTGTTTTGTGTCCTCACTCAACTTCAGTTTGCCGTTAGGGTATATGGCCACTGAGCTTAAATTTATCGGTTGTATAAAATTGTTGGTACCTTTTTTAACCATGTCAGCAAAGGAAGTTCCCGTAACTGGTTTCATTGAAGCTTCGATTTATAGCTTAAGGTCTTGCATTTGCTGCGACAGATCAATTTGGTATTCGAGTGTTTGGACGGTGGAGTGGGCCCGGACGGCTCTCATCTTAAAGGACCAGTTCTTAAAGATGGGACCACTCACTCACTTCCGGTCCCACCCACGGCATAGGGTACATATACGCAACTTTTAATCCATGTTTAATTTGCGCTCTGATGCAATAGAGCACACTTTATGAATGAACTGCTTAATGGACGACATCCAGTTCTGAATTTCCGGCGTTGATATCGCTTACATCATGATATCTTCTCTTTGGCTGGGCGGTCGAGGGTGAGGCGTGGGTGCGGCTGTAGGAGGTGGGCTGTGAGCACATCGGCCACTCCGGCTGAAGGGACTGGTTACCATTATGATACAAGTTATGTACTTGTTAACCACTTTTAAATACACATTTCCACGGGAACGATTGACACATATTATGCCTACGTATAGTTTGTTGACTGTGTCATTGACACAGTTTGCTTTACTACTGGCTATTTGCTATTTCACGATTCAGCAAGTCATTTTTTATATATTTTAATAAATCTTCGACAGGTCTCTTCATAACAAAATTGCAATAAATATCAAAGTAGCCCCATTAAAGAATACGCTATAAGCATCTTCCAAGGTACTTTGTTCAATGAGTTTATTGTAACACACTTATTACAGTATTCCCAAGATTACAACAGTAAGTATTCATGACATAATGGTAAGCAGTGCTGACACTACAGCCCGGCGCGCGGTGCGTGCTCACGGCTCATAACAATATCAGTAACTGTCAAGTGGCGTCCGCCGCGGCGCGAGGCAGTAACCTTCTGTTAAGACGTAAGCACCGCTGTATGTAACATCACGCGTACTGACACAGCTTGTTACATTCCAGCACATCTAACAACGATTATTCTAAACTTGTCCGTCACTATTGATATCATTTGATTACCTATTATGGTACAATGGTATCCGAGGCGCGCCTTTAAACAATATATTTCAATAACTTGCACAAATACTTACTTAATTTAACAAAAAAAAAATATGAAATGTACACACCTGCTGGTTTAGTGGCCACACGCTATACATGTATATGTCGGAGTTGGTTAACAATTACAATTGTGGGTAGTCAACAGAGTTTGTTATAACATCAATTATTGTCTAATAAATCTGAACATAATGTATTAAGTACTCGGTGTACGCATTAATTGCTTTTTGGCAATTTATTTCGATAATTGTTACCGATTAGATTTAGCACATTTTAATGTTTTGTATCAAGTAAACACGTGACGCACTTCCGTGCGTCATCGGACAGAGTTTTTGTGGAGGGATTGCAAGGTGGGGGCATAGTCTTATAAAAGAGCGTGCTCTCAGTGTGCGAGTCAGTCGATCTTCGGATTCGACTCGATAAAGAGCCCCTGTTCCCGACAAAACTGTCGGTTTACCTGGTACAGCGCTGCTGTATATTCACATAGTTGTATTGGCTCGCTAATACACTTTGTTTTTGGGTAGCTTGGCCACTATACGAATTGAGACCTTATAAAGTCTGTTCTATTAACTAATTGTTTTTGTTATTACTCCATCTTGTTATAATTACCTTTTGTATTTTGTTATTTTATTGTGTAACTATTACCTACTATAATAAAAACCCTTTAATTATTTATACACTCTTGTTTATCCCAATGAAATGGGAACTCCAAATCCTGACAATATGCCCCTCGGCAATCCTGATCCTACATATATATGCGCTGGAGACATATAATACAATGCCGCATTAGGCCTTGCTGCGAATATTGTTTGCTGACACAAACAATTTAATAATTTTACTATCTCTGATGACAAACATTGTGAATTCTTGAAACGATATTATATATTAACTTCACGAAAACTATACAACATACAACGTACACTCAGGAACATGACAGTAACGTGTGTACTTGTGTAGCGGCGACCTGTGACCTGCGGCACTGTGCTAACAACTCACTGACGTAGGACACTCGTCCCGATGTGGGCATGCAACTATCGCGTGTCGCTGCACTTAATGTGCGCCAAAACACACAACAAAGTGAACTAAGTAAAGAAGTACATTCTGTGGATAAAACTAATGTACTTCTTTCCGAATGCAATCTTTTACGCGAATAAGGTTAAACATTGAAACCATAGCACAGCTCCGCGAAGTCGTGATTGAGCAACAAAGGGAGATATATCGCCCGCTCCGTCCCGCGTATCCCAACCTGTCCCGCTTCCCGCGGCTGGGCCGCCAGCTATCCGCTGAGATGAAAGTAGGTAAACGCGCGTCCGGGACACACGGCTCGGAGTTACTCTTGTTTTAATAGAAATACATTATAAAAAATAGAAATGCAGCCTAGGAAGTCGGAACAATATTGTAAGGTTCGTAGACTCGCAGTATCATGGCTTTTCAACTTTTTAGAGAGTTAGGTACATAACTTCGTGTAACTGACAACTGTAAAAGAGAAACACGACGGGATCATTATGAAAGCAAATGTGTACACAAACTTACAATCGATACCCTCCCCCCGGGCCTCACCCCGCTCTCCCTGGCAAAAGAGAACTAGCGCAAACCTGTAGTACTGGATACTAACGATCGTAAGGAAGTATGGCAAGGCAAAGAGCTTCACGGACGCTTTTTCCGGGCCCTCCATGGACCTGATGTAGTTTTTTTGGCGTCTGTATCCTGGTTGCGTTTCGGCGACCTCTTCGGGGAAACCGAAGGTTTTGTCTGTGCGATTATGGATGAAGTTATCATGACGAATAATTATCGGAATACATTGTCAAGGACGGTACGGTTGACATTTGTCGGGCATGCCACTGTCCCGGTGAATCAATCCGACATATAGTTTCCGGTTGTTCTCGTCTTGCTAACGGCGAGAACTTGCACAGACACAATCTAGTAGCTAGGATTATCCACCAACAACTTGCCTTGCAGTAAAACCTTGTGGAGTCCGAATTACCATACTACAGGTATGTGCCCGACCCAGTTCTCGAAAATGGTCACACCACATTGTACTGGGATCGATCTATCATCACTGGCAGGACTATTATAGCCAATAAGCCTGATATTGTGGTGATAGATCGACGAGAGCGCCTTGCAATGATTGTTGATATCGCTGTCCCTCATGACGAGAATCTCGTGAAAGCTGAGAAAGATAAAAAAAAACAAGTGTTGGAGACAAAACGTGGCACCGCCCGCCACTGCGACAACGGGAGCGGGGCAGCAGCGAGCGGGGACCGGGGGACGAGGTGCCGATAGCCGCTGATCTGCACTGCCCTTCACTACAAAAACCGACGGACCAAGAGGCACGCGTTCTTACGTCCAATATACCACCTACTATAACAGTCCGCTATTCGATTTATACCACCTCTAAGAATCACCAACATATGGTCTTCTCACCGTGAAAAAGGACACTAAGGACGTCTTAAAGCTTGTTTGGAAATTATTCCGTCTCATAATCAAGAAACTTTACGAGTCGTACGCGCCGGCCATTACGCCACGACTTTCAAGGAGGTTAAGCAAGGACATTTGAAGGACGAACAAACCGTATCGTTGCTGGATAAAGGATAAGACATCTTGTGAGTTCGTTCCTATTTATTCCTCTTATTCCCTCTTCTCTTGGCTAGTCAAATTCATATTTCCCTTCTAAATATCATACTCATATTGCTAAGACTTGATTCGGTGCTTTGTGCATCCTTCATACGTTACAACTCATATTATAATCATGTTATATATAACATTTTAGTTAATTTGATTCGAGGCTTTTGCAAGCTACTTGCATTTATAGAACTCGAGCGTTGAATGCCTATCGCATGAATCATCTTGTTTACTTCAAGTCGATACGCACAGTCATTGAGCATAGCTACCTAGTTATTTCTTACATATCTTTATTACGGTGCATCAAGTAGCTGTGTGGTGAGCTTGTTGTTTTACAATCAGCTGTTGCCCTTATTGCGATTTGAGGTTCGTTTTGTGATCATGTCCGAACTTAGAACTTTAATTAAAAAACGCTCAGCTATAAAATCAAAGCTCACTATTTTTGGCAATCATATTAAATTAATTAAAACTTCTAAAACATTAACGGAATTACAAATCATAGATTTAGAGTGTCGATTACGAAAATTTGAGCCCTTATGCGAGGAATTCGACACGTTACAGACAGAAATCGAGATCTTATCAGATGAGCCACCAACCGATGAAGTTTCCGCGGAGCGTGTGCAGTTTGACAACGACTACTACCTGCTGGTGGCCACAGCCAAGAGCCTGCTTGCTAGCGGAGGAAAGGTCGCCGGGTCTGTGTTAGAGTTCAGCGATGCAGAAACAGGTGGGCGAGTGAGAAATTTGTGTTGGCTACCAAAAATTGACTTACCACATTTCAGTGGTGGCTATCAAGACTGGCTTGAATTTAAAGACACATTCCTTTCTCTTATACATAACAGTGATTGCATAGATAACATAAATAAATTCCACTATTTACGGGCTTCTCTTCAAGGAAGTGCCGCTCTGATTATTAAAAACATTGATTTTAAAAGTGACAACTATAAAATTGCGTGGGAATTATTGTGCGAGCGATTTGATAATAGTCGCTTACTGGTTAATAACCACATACAGGCTTTGTTTAATGTAGATCCTATTCGTTCAGAATCGTGTAAGTCGATTCAATATCTTATTGATGTAACTAACAAGAACATCAGGGCTCTGACATCATTGAAAGAACCCACTCAGTACTGGGACACGCTCGTAATTTATATGATGTCAACTAAACTTGATAGTGTGACGGGGCGGGAATGGGAAGAATATAGGAATAAATTAGCTACATCCCCAACCCTATCACAGTTCATAACATTTTTGAATAACAGAGCCGACTTATTAGAAACTTTAGAAGAGAATAATAAGAATAATAAAATAAAATCTGAACCCGTAAAAGCGAAAAGTTTAGTAATAAATAATAGCACTAACAACAAAAATAAAAATAAAATTTTTAAACGCAAATCATGCCCGTTGTGCGACGATGAGTCACATCAGCTGTTCAATTGCGAATCGTTTAGAAGTCTTCCACTAGAATCTCGGATTTCAAAAGTAAAGGAGTTCAATGTGTGCATGAACTGTTTGCGTTTCGGTCATGTAGCAAAGAAATGTTTTTTGTCACACTGTAAATATTGCAAAGAAAAGCACAACACTCTCTTGCACGTAGAAAAATCCGAGCAGTCCGCTTCTCGTGATTCGTCTTCTTCGTCTTCAAAAGATATTGTACTGACAACTGATGTTCTACCGGTAACTACTCCGACGCGTATTTTCCTTTCCACAGCGTTGGTGAGAGTGGTTGACGACAAGGGCAACAAACACACCGCCAGGGCGATCTTGGACAACGGTAGCGGAATAAATATCGTTTCCGAGGCTTTCTGCAGTAAGCTGGGTTTGCCGAGGCGGAACGTGAGCTCCACGGTATCAGGTTTTAATAATCATGTATCCAATAGCACACAGTCTTGCAATCTCACAATTGAGTCATTGAATTCTAGCTATAGGAATAACATTGATTGTCATGTGTTTACCAACGTCACCACAGCAGTACCAATCACATAACATTGACACACAACACATTCAATTCCCAGCAGGCTTATGTCTATCTGACCCCTCTTATAACATTCCTTCTAAGGTGGATCTTCTTATCGGGGCAGATATCTTCTGGGATATTCTAGGTAGCAAAAAGATTAGGCTAGGCAAGCACCTGCTTATGTTACGTAGTTCGGAGTTCGGATGGATAGTCACTGGTCACATCATGAGTCCGAAAAGTACATTCAGTCAATGCCTTTTTACTCAAGGTCAACTTGATATTGATCTCACTCGTTTTTGGGAAGTAGCTAGTGTTTCTCAAGAGCATTCTCAATCCGCTGAGGAACGTGCGTGTGAAAATAATTTTACCGTCAACACAACTCGAAATGGCGATGGTCGTTTTGTCGTCACCATACCTCTCAAGCAAGATCCCCAAGTCTTAGGCGATTCTTTTGAGATGGCTAAGCGTCGTTTTTTATCGCTTGAGCGAAAATTCGAACGAGAACCAATATTCAATGACAAATATTTAGACTTCATGAAAGAATACGAGCGGTTAGGTCACATGACGGAAAATAAAACCCTTTTTCCATCCAGTGACAATGCCAACTACTACCTTCCTCATCATGGCGTACTTCGGGAGTCCAGTACAACGACAAAGTTGCGTACAGTGTTCGACGCTTCAGCCGTCACCACTTCAGGAATTTCTTACAATGACATTCAGATGGTCGGTCCTACTGTCCTGGACGATCTCTTATCGATTCTCCTCAGATTCCGCCAGCATAAATTTGTAATATCAGCAGATATTGAAAAAATGTTTAGATCAATTGACATAGTACCCAGTCAACGCTCGTTACAGCAAATAGTATACAGGTATGATTCCTCTCATCGCTTAAAAACCTACACACTTAACACAGTTTGTCAGGGGACTGCTTCAGCGCCATATCTCGCGACAAAATGTTTGAGTAGTCTGGCATCCACAGTCAACGATAATAGCGTCAAATATAGTATATCGCACGACTTTTACTGTGATGATTTATTAAGTGGATCCAGTACTGTAAGCGAGGCTATAAAGTTATGTAAGGGAATTACTGCCGCCTTAAATTCAGCAAGATTCAATATTCGCAAATGGAAATCTAATAACGCATTAATTCTTAACGAGCTGTTCTCAGGTAAAATTATAGATTCGAACACAGTTTTAGATCTATCAGATAACAACAAAAATACATCATCAAAAACATTAGGTTTATATTGGCTTTGTCAGCAGGATACCTTATCTTTCTCAATTAACATTGAACTTCAGGAGAAGGTTACCAAACGCCACATTATTTCTGTAATAAGCCAAATATTCGACCCATTAGGGCTTGTAGGTCCATGCGTTGTCGAAGCTAAATTGATTATGCAGAAATTATGGGTCAATAAAAGCTCTTGGGACGAAGAAGTATCGTCAGAGATTTTACATCTCTGGTCTTCATTTGCTAACACATTACCCTGTCTTAATAAATTACAAATTCCTCGATGGGTTATTAGTGATCTTTGCGTAAAGTCTGAAATCCATGTATTCACAGATGCATCTGAAAGTGCGTATGGGGCATGCGTCTACATTCGGTCTGTGTGTAATTCGGGGCTTGTGCGTGTTCAGCTTTTAATCTCGAAAAACAAGGTTGCACCGATCAAACCCACAACTATCCCCCATCTTGAGTTGTGTGGGGCATTATTAGGTGCAAGACTGTGTGCTAGGGTAAAAAATTCACTTACATTAAACATTAACATGTGTCGGTTTTGGTGCGATTCCACGATCGTCTTAGGGTGGTTGTCCACCCCTTCAAATCAACTTAATCAATTCGTACGTAATCGTGTTAATGAGATCAAAGAAAGCACCAGCGGCCACACGTGGAGCTACGTGCCGTCCAAGGAGAACCCGGCGGATCTCGTTTCTCGCGGGGTGAAGGCTGATATTATCAGCGACGCCTCGTTGTGGTGGTCGGGCCCATCGTATTTGCTCGAGTCAAATCATTGTTGGCCAACAATGCCTAATGAATCCCAGAAACAGGACCTACCGGATCTCCAACCTTGTCTAGTTATAAATAATGATGTTAGCAAGAACGATGACGATAAACTATTTACAAAACTTATACCTAAATATTCGCAATTTACACGTTTACAAAGAGTTATTGCATATATACACAGATTTATTTATAACTGTAAAAACAAAACGAACAGATTCTGCGATCATCTTTCTTGTGAGGAATTGCAAAATTCGTTTAATTTTATCATGCACACTGCACAGTTAGAAATGTTCCCAAATGAATACATTATCTTAAATCAGGTCACGCATTACCAAAGAAAAATAAGTTAATATCATTGACCCCATTCCTAGATTCAAATGATATCTTGAGAGTAGGCGGCAGACTTGATAATTCACCTTATAGCTATGACATCAAGCATCCTATATTATTATGCAGCAAACATCATTTAACAAAAATCATATTCCATATGCATCACTTAAAACTTTTACATGCGGGACCTCAGTTATTGTTGTCCAATATTCGTCAAACTTTTTGGCCTTTAGGAGGAAGGAATCTGTCTAAATCCATAACTAAAAGTTGCATTAAATGTTTTAGATTTAAAGCTAGCAATGTTCAGCCTATAATGGGACAGTTACCTGAATCCAGATCTACACTGGAATTCCCTTTTTTACACTGTTCTGTAGATTATGCAGGCCCAGTTATGATAGCTAATCGTAAAGGTCGAGGTTGCCAACTGACTAAATCTTACTTGTCCATTTTTGTCTGCTTAGCTACAAAAGCCGTGCATTTGGAACTCGTTACAGACCTTATTAAAGAGGGATACATGGCCGCTCTAAACCGGTTTGTGGCTCGTCGAGGGGAACCTCAAAGTATAACCTCCAATAATGGGACCAATTTTGTAGACGCATGTAACGAGCTACATCGTTTCTTACAGGAATCCAGTTCCCAAATTAGTTCTGAAGTCGCCCAAGAGGGTATAGACTTCCTCTTCATTCCGAGCTACACCCCCCATTTCAATGGTATGGCTGAATCTGCTGTTCGTTCCACTAAATATCATCTTCGTAGGCTTCTCCAACTTACGCATTTCACATATGAAGAAATGCACACTTGTCTGACTCAAGTGGAAGCCATCCTTAATTCACGTCCTATTACCGCCTTCAATTCCGATCCTACAGACTTCACACCTTTAACACCCGCCCATTTCCTAATAGGACGACCACTTGTGTCTATTCCACATCCTCAGCTGACTGAAAGAATAACGACTCTTGAGCGATACAAACGAATCGAGTTCGTTAAACAACATTTCTGGAAACGATTCTCCAACGAGTAAGTCACCATTCTGCAGCAAAAGACGAAGTGGCCTACTTCGTCAAGCGAACTGAAATTGGGTTCCTTAGTCCTTATAAAGGAAAAGGCGTTACCTCCGTTACGTTGGGCCCTGGGTCGTTGTGTGGCCGTTATCCCAGGAGCTCAGGATCAAGTCGGTCGAGTCGCCGATATAAGGATCAAGGGAGGAATCGTTATTCGAAGGGCATTTAATAATATTTGTCCCCTTCCAGAACCTGCTTGTTCAAGCAGCCGTATACCTACCTACTTCAACCTGGGGAGTATGTTGGAGACAAAACGTGGCACCACCCGCCACTGCGACAACGGGAGCGGGGCAGCAGCATGCGGGGACCGGGGGACGAGGTGCCGATAGCCGCTGACCTGCACTGCCCTTCACTACAAAAACCGACGGAGGCACGCGTTCTTACGTCCAATATACCACCTACTATAACAGTCCGCTATTTGATTTATACCACCTCTAAGAATCACCAACACAAGTAACTTGACTTAGCACACGAGGTTGTCGACATGTGGGACGTGGACTCTGCAATCATTGTACCGATAATCGTAACAGTAAATGGCCTAATAGCGGAGAGCCTCGACCAACACCTCAGGAGGCTTGGTCAGGCTGGGTCAAGGGCTTGATTCAGAGAGCAGTACTTCTGAATACGGCACGCATAGTGAGGAGGTTCCTCTCTCTAGAGCCCTGACCGCCGGTAGCTTGGACCCCGTTCCTGATGCCGATGGGCCACAAGTTTTTATATTTTTAAATGTTTTTGTAAAAATATTTAAAAATATAATTTTAATATGTATCAAGAGAAATAAACGAAATAATAATAATAATAATAAATGGGCGAACCGTATTCGTAGGTATAAGCGGCGAGTGGAGCGGTACACTCAGAATCGCACCTTCCAGCGCGATGAAAGGTGGGTTTATAGGGGTTGGGAGCGACCGGATCAAGGTGTGGCTGACACGTGCCTACCAGATGATGATGCCATGTGTTCTTTCTGGCGCAATATCTGGTCGGTGCCTGTCACTCACACCGAAGGTGATTGGACTCGGGAAGTCGAGCGAGCCTGTGATCCAATACCAGAAATGGGGGCTATTACCATCTGCCCCCAAGATGTAACTCGTGCAGTCCACCCGCTGCCTAACTGGAAGTCTCCAGGGCCGGACGGACTGCACAACTTCTGGATCAAATGGTTTGGTAGATCGCACGCTCGCTTGGCTGCTCAGTACCAGGTTGCTTTAGAATCTGGTTCGCTACCCCAATTCCTAACAACAGGAGTTACCCACCTGCTCCATAAATCAGGTAGCACTGCGGAACCCAAAAATTATAGGCCGATCGCGTGTTTACCGACGGTCTATAAAGTTCTTACATCCATTTTGAGAGATAAAATTAACAAACATATAGACACCAACTACATCATGTCTCCTTCTCAAAATGGATGCAGGAACGGGTCCCGTGGTACTAAGGAGCTACTCCTCATTGATATGGCCATTAGCCAACAGGTTCTTCGTTCCCGAAAGGATCTGTCGACATGTTGGATAGATTACAAGAAGGCCTATGACTCGGTGCCACATACATGGCTCATGAGGGTGCTGGAGTTGTATAAAGTAGAGGCAACTCTGCGCACCTTCCTGATGTCGTGTATCTCTGGGCAATGGAGGACGGTCCTTCGCAATCCAGCATGTCGAAATACCCAAAGGAATAGCGAGCCGATAAGGATCGAGCGAGGCATATTTCAGGGTGATAGTTTGAGTCCGCTTTGGTTCTGCTTAGCCTTGAATCCTCTAAGCACACTCTTGGAGGATTCAGGTCTAGGCTATTGGCTGAGGAGAGGTGGTCAGGTTATATGTCACCTCCTCTACATGGATGACCTAAAACTTTTTGCACCCAACAATTCGCAACTGATGGATCTACTGAAAGTAACTGAAACTTTCAGTAGCGCCATCAGGATGGATTTTGGTGTGTCATACATGTAAAGCGAGGGGAGATTGTGGAATCCGTCGGAACCCAACTCTCGGATTCCATAAACCTTAGAGCCCTCTCCGCATCCAAAACCTATAAGTATTTGGGTATGTCGTAAGCGTTGGGCATGAAGTGTGTAATATGTATGCTCCTTTACTTTAGTAAGTAAGTAAACTCCTTTATGTTATGTATGTGTGTATGCTGAGTTTGCACTATACCTCATATGCGGTATTCTATACTTATTCAGTTAGTTAATAAATAGTACTTAACAAATGTGGTTGTTTCCTTGAAACCACCTTTTAGGAACCCCAACATTACAGGCATCAATGGTACTGACATGAAGCAGTCGTTAAAGGATCGCTTCTTTGGCCGCCTGAAAAAAGTATTTAATAGTCTTTTATCAGGTGGAAACAAGGTGCGCGCCTTTAACGGATGGGTCATGCCGGTTTTGATGTACTCTTTCGGCATACTCAAATGGACTCAGACCAAACTCGACGCCCTGGATAGGAAGGTCCGTACACTGCTGACTGCAAATCGAATGCATCACCCACGATCATCGGTAATGAGGCTGTATATCCCGCGAAAGTAAGGAGGTCGAGGCTTTTTAAATGCTAAGACCCTCCACAATCGCGAGATATGCAGTCTCAGGGAATATTTCTTAGAAGCCGACGTGGGGATGCATCGAGATGTAGTCACAGTGGACAAAGGCCTCACCCCGCTCTCCTTAGCTAAAGAGAACTGGCGCAAGCCAGTAGTGCTTGACACTAATGATCGCATGGAAGTATGGCAGAGTAAGGAGCTTCACGGACGCTTTTTCCGGGCTCTACATGGGCCCGATGTAGACCAACTAGCGTCCGTAGCCTGGCTGCGTTTCGGTGACCTCTTTGGAGAAACCGAAGGTTTTGTCTGTGCAATTATGGACGAAGTTATGATGACAAACAATTACCGGAGATTTATTGTGAAAGACGGCACGGTTGACATCTGTCGGGCATGCCACCGTCCGGGTGAATCAATCAGACATATTATCTCCGGATGTTCTCGTCTAGCTAACGAAGAGTACTTGCATAGACACAACCTTGCAGCCAGGATTATCCATCAGCAACTTGCTCTGAAATACAGCCTTGTAGAATCGGAAGTGCCGTACTACAGGTATGTGCCCGACCCAGTTCTCGAAAATGGACATATCACATTGTACTGGGATCGATCCATCATCACTGACAGGACTATTGTTGCCAATAAGCCTGATATAGTGATGGTGGATCGATTAGAGCAGCGCGCAATGATTGTTGACATAACGGTCCCGCATGACGGGAACCTCGTGAAAGCCGAGAAAGATAAACAAATCAAGTATCTAGACTTGGCTCGCGAGGTTGTCGACATGTGGGATGTGGACTCAGCGATCATTGTGCCGATAGTCGTGACAGCCAATGGCTTAATAGCCAAGAGCCTCGACCAACTCCTGAGGAGGCTCTCGTTGGGCAGTTGGATCAAGGGCTTGATTCAGAAAGCGGTACTTCTGGACACGGCTCGCATTGTTAGGAGGTTCCTCTCTCTGGAGCCCTGACCGCCGGTAGCTTGGACCCTGTTCCCGATACCGGTGGGCTACTATTTTTTTATATTTTTAAATGTTTTTATATCCGCTGGGACGCTTTTGATCAGTTTGTGAGGTCACCGCAATGCGCCCATGGTATGAATTTCCTACAAAAACGTGTTCAGAGTTTTGCGCCCATGGTGTGAAAGTCATACCAATTTTTTTTGGTTTTATTTTCATCCTTGTTTATCCTTGTATCACCACTATTAAGCAGTACTTACTCTGCCATACTTCCATGCGATCATTAGTGTCAAGCACTACTGGCTTGCGCCAGTTCTCTTTAGCTAAGGAGAGCGGGGTGAGGCCCTTGTCCACTGTGACCACATCTCGATGCATCCCCACGTCGGCTTCTAAGAAATATTCCCTGAGACTGCATATCTCGCGATTGTGGAGGGTCTTAGCATTTAAAAAGCCTCGACCTCCACACTTTCGCGGGATATACAGCCTCATTACCGATGATCGTGGGTGATGCATTTGATTTGCAGTCAGCAATGTACAGACCTTCCTATCCAGGGCGTCGAGTTCGGTCTGAGTCCATTTGAGTATGCCGAAAAAGTACATTAAAACCGGCATGACCCAACCGTTAAAGGCGCGCACCTTGTTTCCACCTGATAAAAGACTATTAAATACTTTTTTCAGGCGGCCAAAGAAGCGTTCCTTTAACGACTGCTTCATGTCAGTACCATTGATGCCCAACGCTTCCGACATACCCAAATACTTATAGGTTTCGGATGCGGAGAGGGCTCTAAGGTTTATGGAATCCGAGAGTTGGGTTCCGACGGATTCCACAATCTCCCCTCGCTTTACATGCATGACCGCACATTTGTCCACACCAAATTCCATCCTGATGGCGCTACTGAAACTTTCAGTTACTTTCAGGAGTTCCATCAGTTGCGAATTGTTGGGTGCAAAAAGTTTTAGGTCATCCATGTAGAGGAGGTGAGATATAACCTGACCACCTCTCCTCAGCCGATAGCCTAGACCTGAATCCTCCAAGAGTGTGCTTAGAGGATTCAAGGCTAAGCAGAACCAAAGCGGACTCAAACTATCACCCTGAAATATGCCTCGCTCGATCCTTATCGGCTCGCTATTCCTTTGGATATTTCGACATGCTGGATAGCGAAGGACCGTCCTCCATTGCCCCATACACGACATCAGGAAGGTGCGCAGAGTTGCCTCTACTTTATACAACTCCAGCACCCTCATGAGCCATGTATGTGGCTCCGAGTCATAGGCCTTCTTGTAATCTATCCAACATGTCGACAGATCCATTCGGGAACGACGAACCTGTTGGCTAATGGTCATATCAATGAGGAGTAGCTCCTTAGTACCACGGGACCCGTTCCTGCATCCATTTTGAGAAGGAGACATGATGTAGTTGGTGTCTATATGTTTGTTAATTTTATCTCTCAAAATGGATGTAAGAACTTTATAGACCGTCGGTAAACACGCGATCGGCCTATAATTTTTGGGTTCCGCAGTGCTACCTGATTTATGGAGCAGGTGGGTAACTCCTATTGTTAGGAATTGGGGTAGCGAACCAGATT
The DNA here is from genome assembly GCA_916610205.1 of Griposia aprilina. Classification (NCBI taxonomy): domain Eukaryota; kingdom Metazoa; phylum Arthropoda; class Insecta; order Lepidoptera; family Noctuidae; genus Griposia; species Griposia aprilina. The sequence continues at coordinate 25,316,999 of OU744290.1, read as the reverse complement.
CTAAAGCAACCTGGTACTGAGCAGCAGAGCGAGCGTGCGATCTACCAAACCATTTGAACCAGAAGTTGTGCAGTCCGTCCGGCCCTGGAGACTTCCAGTTAGGCAGCGGGCGGACTGTACGAGTTACATCTTGGGGGCAGATGGTAATAGCCCCCATTTATGGTATTGGATCACAGGCTCGCTTGACTTCCCGAGTCCAATCACCTTCGGTGTGAGTGACAGGCACCGACCAGATATTGCGCCAGAAAGAACACATGGCATCATCATCTGGTAGGTACGTGTCAGCCACACCTTGATCCGGTCGCTCCCAACCCCTATAAACCCACCTTTCATCGCGCTGGAAGGTGCGATTCTGAGTGTACCGCTCCACTCGCCGCTTATACCTACGAATACGGTTCGCCCATGCATACACTTTCTGCTTCAGGAAGTCGATGCGCTCTGTGACACAGGAAATATAGTCCTGAGGACTGATATCAGTCCCTGCAAATGCGCGTCTCACAAAACGCATCACTCTAGGGCGAGTATTGCCCTCCCTGAAGCAGATTAGTTTGCCGATGAGAGCTCTGGCCCCACCAATACGGCGCTCAATTCTGCACTGCCAAGCTGGTACGGCTGGTTTCGGTCGTGTAGGTCTAGAATCGTTAGCAAATTTGACGTGAGCTACATGACATGCCGCTACAGCCGCGCAGTACAGAATCGAATGTGTATCGGTGAGGTCTACGCAGTCATCAAAATAATTTGACAACTGCGCATCCAGCGCCACCACCAGCGCCCTATTTTTGTTATGCATGGGTAAACGAGGTAAGCGTGGTCTAAGTTCGGGCGATATGAACCGATATTCTCGAATCACATCCTCCAAAGCACTCCTCAATTCATCATTGCACTGGGTACTTACGTTTGTAGCCCTATCATCACTCTCCTCGTCTGCTTGACTTGTTTTAGACTGTGGTAGTACTACAACAGTCTGCGACGGGGGGGCGATGACATGACTACTCTGCATTTCATTTCGCAGGCGATCAAGTATAGTGTCATCCAACATATGATTACGTTGGATGACCCGCACCTGATCCGACAGTCGTTGTGCCGTAACGTTGACAGCTGGCTCAAGCACCTGAAAAAGAGAGAGCATCCGAACACGGTACGCGGTCAGATTGTTTCCCCCCTCTGTAGCCCCATAGTATGAGCGCATGACGTTTTCATTGATGGATCGTGTCCATCTCATGCGCTGCACACTTCCGCCGGGAGCTGGGACCCTATCAGAGGCCGTTGGGCCTCGAGGTCCTAAACCGTCCGGCGGCCGGTGTCCTCCACGTCGACGAGCAGGTGGTGGAGTCGTGGGCGAGGAGAAATACTCGTCGCTCGAGCTCGACGCAACTACCGCGGCCGGTGTCGTCACAGCGCTCACAGTGGGGCTGGATACCGGCGGCAGCGAGGCGGAGCTGAGCGACGAGTCCGGAGGTGGTGGGCGTGCTTGGCGTGCGGCTGATCTTTTCAACATTTTATTTTCATCTTCATTTTCCTATTTAGTTTTCATGTTTGTATTATCGGAGGTGACATCTGTCATGTCACCTCCGAATCGGCAGATTTTTATAAAATTTATTACATTTTGGTTTCATTTTTGATTTTAAAATGGTTTCAAGTTTCAGGTTTTATATAAAATGAAATACTATTTTAAGGCTGGGTCCAAATCACTTTCTCTATTAAAATTACAAAAAAATTGGAAAACGAGACGTTTCGTTGATACGGTGTTGCCATATTATTATTATTATTATTAGTTGTCGCCGTAGAAGGCCGTCCCTCACGCAGATCATCGGCGAGATTAGTGGGATCACGTTTAAACTCATTAAATCAGTTGTAAACAGTGGCACGAGATGGGGCTTCATCGTGAAAGGCCAATCGAAGTCTATCACAACTTTCATGTTGACTGTCATCTAAGTCAACAAGAAAGTCATAAAAAATCATATGAATTTTTACGAAAAGTTTCTCGCGTCAAATTCATGCTGACGTGACACAGACAATTTTCAATTTGCCGCCAAATCGTAAACAATTGTCAAATGAATACAATACATACACAAAGAGCAACAAAAACAGCAAAGAGTTCCATTTTCAAAATTTGAACTTATTTTTTTATTATATCGTTTACAAGTGGCCAGTTCTAAAAACTTTCAGTGTCGCCCTCGTACCTGATTATGTTTCTTTTACTTCTTTACTAGATGTCCGACGAATAATGAAGCCACACAGACTGGATAGCTCTGTCGTTTGTCGCATTTATACCCTACAAATAGTCGTGCATAACTGGCAGAAAAGAAGGTGCGACGTATCCTATGAAGGGTTTCACAGGGTTCTACGATCACAATGTATTTGAGATGATAAATATACTCCATTAAACCAGTTTTGGCCAACGTTTGCCCTCTAATTTTAGGCAAAAAATATCCAATATTCCCTCTTGGTCGCTGCAGTTCCAGTCCGGGAGGTCATTAATCATAAATGATAAATGATTTTATTTCTGTAAGTAGGTTTGTACAAACACTTTTACACGTCAATCTTTTTTTTTAAACTAGATGAGGTCGGCGTTTCCTATCTGACTACTCTGAGAAGAAAGGCCAAAACAAACTCCAGAGGTCACAGTCTCTTTTAAAGTCCAGACATAATCTTGGTCAGATCATGTGAAGACCATGTAGATTGGTATCTGAAATGGTCTTTTTAGGAAAGAACCACACAGATTAAGTGGACATGTCCAGTTAGTGCACGCATTTGTCAGTAACCGTGCAGTTCAACTCAGAACTTAAGGACCTCAACGATTCGATGAACAATACCAAAGAAAGGACATTTGAGTAGGCCGCATAAACTACTTAAACTGCCAGACCAAGAATAAAATTGAAACAATGACCCACATAGTCCTCATATTCACAATAATGAAAATAATATAATACTTTTTACAGTAAATATTCATGTCTAAAATAGTTAGCAAATTAAAATCAACATTCACCGTGTAAATTTATTGGAGCAGCTCAATCCCAAGCCTTTTTGTCCTCAATATAGTCTTTCACAGTATAATAGGCTTTCTGGCATAGTTCCCGTTTTATAAAAGATTTGAATTTATTAAAGCTTAGATCTTGAATGTGGCTAGGAATTTTATTATAAAAACGTATACATTGGCATCTAAACAAGCCACCTATTTTCTTTTGCCTGGTTGTAGGAACAACAAATTTTTGTTTGTTCAGTATTTATATTGTGGATATCACTGTATTTTTAAACAGATTAATATTTTTATGTGCATACAAAAGATTTTCATAAATATACTGAGAAGGCACAGTAATTATATTAATCTTTTTAAATTTATCTCTGAGTGAGTGTCTGTGACTTAATTTATAAATTGAACGTAGGTTATCAATTCGGATGTTTATATATTTTTTATTTATTTATTTATGTATGTTTCGGCATAACTCCGTCATATATAGACGGATTTGCAAAATTCTTTTTTTGTTTGAAAGGGTATACTCTCGAGGTGGTCCCATTGTCACCAAGTCAGAATCTGATGAAGGAATCCCATGAATATCGAGGGAAATCCTCAAATTTTACAGGCACGCCTGTAGCGATTTGGGTATTTTTATAGTAACTCGTACATTTGCTCTCGGAAAGCACCATTTGGTGAAGTTGAACTGATAATGAAGACCAGAGGTGGCCACCGGAACTACTCAATTATAAGTATTTCACGGGTTACGATTCGATTACTTTAATATTGTAGCTAAGCAATTTATGGTCGATACAATGAATATGGTGAAATGGTAAGTCGGTGGCAAAAAACTAAAATACAGATCCAAAGACACCGACTTCCGAAATTAAAGTTATTTTTCACTTTGTAGTGTTTCTTTTTTGAAGTCAGTTTACATTGTCAGTAAACAGCTGCTGACGTTTGAGTTTAAATAAAAGTGAAGTGTCGTCTGCAAACAACACTATATCATGTTTATCCTTTATGAGGTAAGGCAAGTCATTTACATAAATAAGAAATAAAAATGGCCCAAGAATCGAGCCCTGGGGGACCCCGATTCTTACTACAGATCCGGGTGATCTTTTTCCGTTAACATCAACTCTCTGAATCCTATCACTTAAATAAGAAGTAAGAAGATCCAGAGAGGCGATCGGATTCCGTAGTGTTGCAGTTTCCTGATTAATGTTTCATGCAGAACACAATCGAATACCTTGGACAAATCGCAAAAGATTCCCAAAGCATCGCATTTGTCCTCCGGCATGAGCAGACGAACGACCCCTTGTAAAACCGAACTGTTTGTTATGCAATAATTTGTGTTTATTAAAAAATATTTGCAATTGATTCAAAATAAGTTTTTCAAAAATTTTACTAAATGTAGGTAGCACTGAAATAGGTCTATAATTAATAGGGTCTGATGTACTACCCCATTTAAACAACGGTATTATTTTACTGTTTTTCGTAAGATCAGGAAACTCACCAGGGTCAATACAATTATTAAAAATAACAGCTAAAGTAGTTGCTACAATGTTTATAATCGACTTAGCAACGTCCACAGAATTATCCCATAGATCTGCGGTCTTTTTAACATTAAAACTCAAACTCAAAGCATTTATTTCAAATAAACCAATTACAGGCACTTTTGAATTGTCAAAGGGTCAGTCAGTCAGAAAAATGAAGCTAGTTGCCCATTCCAAAGCGTAGTAGGTACCTATGGAGAAGAACGGGCAAGGAACCCCATGGACACTCTTTTAAATCAATATATACATAGTTACAAAAAACAAATTGTTTACATCATTCATGTTCAAATTAAAAATGTGAGAACGATGTAGAAAGACGTGCACGTATAAAGTATCCGTAAGAAAAAAGATAAAAAAACAATTCAAAAATTTTAATTAAAATAAGCCGTGGCAGCTAAGAGTTGACCAGTCCCTACTGACGGCACCCGTTCACGAACATGACGCATGGATCAGCACCATTCAGCTCAACCATTTTGAAGGGAACTTAATGATCCAACACACACGCCACCACCAGCGAAACATTTGAGTGAGCATGACATACTCTCAGCCGCCAGGGCACATTCAAGTCAATGAAAGACGAGCCTAGTAAATGGTGGCTTTATAGTAGGTACATAGTGCTCTTGAATTGAATTTATACAATGCAAAGATGTTGTTGTTTTTACAATCTTCAGCAGCTCCTACAATATTTTTGAATGCTAATCAATTAATTTATGTCCCCCTGTGGAGCAGGACCAGCATTGAGCCAAGCATCTTTGTCAGCGATGTAATCCCCCAACTTATAATATGCTTGACTGCATAGTGTGCGTTTTATACAAGATTTAAATTTTGTTTTATTCAGTTGGAGTATGTGGGGAGGTATTTTCTTGTAACATTTTAAACAGTACCCCATGAAGGATGAGTCTACTTTAGCCAGTCTGAAACCTGGTTGAACTAATTGGTCCCTATTTCTAGTCATATAGTTATGTCTTTCACTTCTTTTACTGAAATGATTTAAATTTTTTCTTACGTACATGATGTTTTCATAGATATATTGACAAGGTACCATCATGATGTTAATATCTTTAAACAGTTCCCTTAGAGAATCGCGCCTGCGGAGGCAATATATTGCTCTGATGGCTCTTTTCTGCAGAATAAAAATAGACTCGATATCTGCAGCCCGTCCCCATAGTAAAATACCGTAAGACATGATACTATGAAAGTAACTGAAATAGACTAGCCTCGCGGTATCTACATTAGTAAATTGACGGATTTTTCTCACAGCATATGCTGCTAAACTTAGCCGTCCTGCAAGAGATGTTAAATGAGGACCCCATTGCAGCCTTGAGTCGAGCGTGATCCCCAGGAAAACAGTTTTATTGACGAATTCTAGTTTCTCCTTATTCAATACTATGTCACAATCATTACTTTTAACATTCGGTAAAGCAAATCTTATACATTTAGTTTTATTCCCATTTAATACTAAATTATTAGCAGTGAACCAATCATGTACCTGCAGTAGGGCGTTATTTACGTCGTCAAGATTTAATGCACGTCTATTTATCTTAAAAATTAAGGAAGTATCGTCAGCAAATAACACCATTTGTGGTTGGTTTTTTAATAAATGGGGTAGATCGTTAATATATACTAAAAAGAGGAAAGGACCTAATATTGAGCCTTGTGGAACACCTATTTTTACTTTTAAACCACGTGAATTTACACCATTTATTTGGACTTTTTACTGTCTATCATTTAAATAAGATTCTACTAAGCTAAGCGCAAGTTTATCTAGTCCGTAATGCTCAAGTTTTAAGAGCAAGGTTTTGTGTTCAACGCAGTCAAATGCCTTGGAGAGGTCACAAAAGATTCCTATGGCATCCTGGGCCTCTTCCCACGCTGTAAATATGTGTTTTAATAAAGTGACACCGGCGTCAGTCGTACAACGTCCTATAATGAAACCATATTGCTGATCGTGTAAGATTTTGTTGGTATTAAAATGATTAAGCATCTGATTGAGCATTGCCTTTTCGAAAACCTTGCTGAATACCGGCAACACGGATACTGGTCTATAATTATTGGTGTCTTTGCTGTCCCCAGATTTAAAAAGTGGTATAACCTTACTGTATTTCATTAAATCTGGGAAGACTCCTTGATCTACACACAAATTAAATATCAAAGCTAGGTAAGGTGCTATAGGCTCGATTATGGATGTACAAACTTTGATTGACATTCCCCATAGATCTTTATTTGCCGAAAAGCTTTTATAACTATCATAGGGTTGATATGTTTAAATTTAACCAGGCAACCTGGAACGTTCGCTCTTAATAAATTAATTGAGACTTCCGGTGAGGAATTTAAAGCTTCCGTCGTTTTATATGGTATATCGGTAAAGAAGTTTACAAATTCTTGAGCTACTTCTAAGTTAGAGCTTATGGCACCACGTGAAGTCTCCAATGTATAATCAGTGCTTCGTATTTTTTTCCTACTAGTTTCGTTATTTATAATTTTCCAAACTGTTTTTATTTTATTTTCTGCGGATTTGATTTTGTTGCTAATGTACAGGGCTTTAGCTATCTTGCAGGTATTCCTAAAAGTTTTGGAATATTTAGCAACATACTTGTTGAAAGTTTCAGTGTTAATGTAAGGCTTAAGGCCATACAGCTTGAACAATCTTTCCCTGCTTATCCTAATACCTCTAGTTGCCCAGTCACTAAATATAAAGTTAGGGCAAATATTTTTTGTTTTCTTTTCAAAAGTTTTATTGCATTCCTTGTGCACTACTGAAAAGAAATCCTGATACAATTTATTTGCATCGTTCATATTATGGCCCAGAACATTTAACTTATTATTAAGGGTACTATTGAATCTATTTAATTTGCCAGTTGTTATTGGTCTAAATTGTATTTGCACTTTTTGCAATGGTGCTTTAAAATTAAAGGATACTGTTTGTCCACTATGATCAGACGGCAGATAATTTACTATAGATTTCTCTAAATAATCACAATCGCAGAAAACATTATCAATACAAGTAGCAGAAATTGGAGTTACTCTAGTTGGTTCTGTAAAAACATTACATAAATTGAACGATTTAAAAAGGCTTAATAATCTAGTGCTATTTGAATTACTTTCCAAAATATGAATATTAAAATCACCACAAATAATTGCGGCTTTGTTACTGGATGCAAGTTTCGGTAGGACATCTTCCATTATTGACTCAAACAAAGAAAAGTTCAGATAATTAGGGGGTCTGTAAACGCACACTACAACATGCTTATCTAGCTCAACACAGGACAGTTCGATGCAATGTTCAACTGATAAACCAACTATGTCTTTACGTTGCTTAGATTTTAAACAATTTTTTATCAAGATTAGAGAACCTCCACGCAGCATAGATTTACGGTTAAAACAACTGCCCATACTATAGTTCTCATAATTAATTAGCATTTGGTAATCCTTTAACCAATGTTTAGTAAAACAAACAATGTCAAACTTTGTCTTTTCTAAAAACATTTCAATTTCTAATAATTTGGAAGAAATACCTTGAATATTTTGATGAAATAATTTCAAGGCATTCTGCTGATCTCCTTTTCGATTATTACTTACTTTAGAGCAAGAAGATACCTTGTTGTTGTTATTAAGTACAGAAATATTCTTACTGGTACCTTCTGTTGTCTTACAAACTAGTTTAAATGATTATCTGGAGTTAACCCCAATACTTTAGTTATATCACCACGCAGTGAGCTCATAGTGAGTGAGGGACATGGAACCTCCTTCGTACAATTTGTATAATTACTTATAGCATTTGAGCTATATTTATTCAGGCTCATCACATTATTATCAGTATTATTACTAACCACTGTGGTGCTAATAACACAAGACTTCGACATACTACTTATGTCTGAGTTTATATAAAAAGCTAATAGCCTTGCTATTATGTGTCTAAAACTAACAGGCAGATACACAGTACCCCTAGTCGATTTCAATGTTTCCACAAAAATGTTGGTGTCAAAAAACATTAGCTTGTCACTGTAATGACTGACTAAGAAGTGTATATGCTTATTAAGCATATGAATATAATTATTTTGTCTTTTTGACAATTTTTCAAAATATGGGAAAGCACACAATATTATTTTACTACAATTTAACTTTAACAACTCAGTTACACAGTCAGTGTTTTCTTCTTTTCTGACCTTAGCACTATACCTTACCTTACCTTACCTACAAATACAGTAATGTTGGTTTTAGAATTAAATACATTTCCTGTTACTGATGCCATTATTCGTTTGTAGGATGACCCTGGCACACAATAATTTTGAGTAGAATAACTCAGGTTGTTACCAATTAATTTACCTAAACCTCTTCCTATACTATCTGAGAACATAATTGAATGATAACAATCGAGACTACTGAAAGATGGACAACTACCAATCTCATGCTGTACCACTTGAGATAGATCTTGTACTAAATCAGATATATCTTGGCTAAGAATACTGTCCTGAGACAAACTCTCAGTCTGGGACGGGTCCTCCGTTACCTCAGGCTGGACAGAAACATGGTTTGAAACCTTCTGACAAGTACACTGACACATAACTAACTCATTAGCAGCAAGAATATGTTCTTTAATTTGGTTCTGAGAACCCACATATTTAATGTAAAGGGAACTAAGTCTACCCTCAAGTACCTGTATGTCAGACTGTAAACGCTGTGTATCAATTTCATATATTTTTTTGCTGTCTTCTAATTTGATTTGATAGTTGTTTAATTTCTGTTTTTGTTGTTTCTTAGATTGGTTACATTTTTTAATTATTCTATTTAGTTTTGCATATTTTTTCATTTTCTTATGACTAACTTTATGACTATAATTCTGTTTCAGCAAGGAATCTTCAGTCAGGTCAATCGTTATTATAGAATAAGGGTTACAATTATTATTTATTAATTCATTATATAAGTGGTTAGTTTCTTTAACCTGGGTACATTCTTTTTCTTTCTCTAACTGGATAATACGGCTATTAGCATGAATCAATTCATCTTCTAGGTCCCTAACTTTGCTTAAAGCCTCCTCATACAAATTACTACAGTTATTGAAACCATCCGTGACCACCTTCAGTTGATCGCGCTCATCAACAACATTCAGATATTGCTGATGTAGGTCTACTAGCTCCCGTTTAAGGCTTGAGTTTTTGTCAATTATCTTCTTGACTTCCTCCTCACTCTCATCATTCTCCTGTAACAATTGTTGACATTGGAGTTTTGATGCTTCAAGTTTTTGGAGGGCCGTTCTCAATTTAAGCTCCATATCCTGAGCAGTAGCCTTACGGGTCATCACAGGCATGGTTTCAGGATTTGTAACTGAAATTAGAATAAAGAAACGGTGAGAACAAGTAGGACAGACAAATAAAATAAAGTTGGAAATGAAACGGAAAATGTAAGAAGATAGTGTAGTTTAGTGGGTAAATGAGGTTGGCTACTGAATTGGCTTTAAGAACTATTATCAAAGCTATATTATCAAGTTCAATGTAAAAATAAATGATGAATTTATTGACTTAGGGTTTTACTTTTCCTTATGTGGGTAGGTTGCCTAGATTTTAAAGTTATTATTTGTTATTACAGTATAGGACACTGCAAAAATAACGATAATGCACGTTTTTATTGTTGTATATTAAGAATATTAAAGATCAGATTGAGAATAACAGAATCTTCGCTAAGATTCGTTTTCTACGATGTAGGTAAACAATGCGGTTTAGACCCAATGCAGAGTGCTAAATCGGCGAACTATTTATGCTAAGACTTAACGAGGATGTGTAACAGAATTACAGAAAAGATTGTGTGCTATTATAAAGTAAAAGTAAACAAATACTCCCCGTTTAAATCCGCAGTTCGAACGTCAGCTATTGGCTTTAGGTTACCGGTGTGTAACCAAAACACCCGTGATTTACTTTATATATTAACAGGAAAACAATAATCCTGAGTATTTATGCAATTATAGTAGGTTTACACATAAAATTAAACATAAAATTTACTTATTTACTAATTAAAATTAATTAGTAAACAAAAATAACAAAACAACGAACAAAAATTTGACATGTCACTCGGGGCATCGGGGCATTTAACATGTGAAAGGTTTTTATTATATCTTTACAGGTGACATATTGGAAATGAAATTCAAAATCATAAACAGGATCGTTGTCCTTAAGTAAAGACTCTGCAGCAGTGGGTGATGATGAGTTTAGAAATTTAGTAGTGGATACGGAAACATCTGCAAAGAAATTTTCAAAGGCCGCAGCGACTTGTGAATCTGATTAAATTAGGTATATTGTTAACAATATCAAGGCTGTAGTTAATACATCGGTTACAAGACCTTCCCGTTTCGCTGTTAATTATACTCCATGTCATTTTAATTACATTACTACTATTTTTAATTTTGGAACTCAAATAACGTGACTTGGCCATACTACAAAAGTTTGTTAAATAATTTAGAATAATTTTTAACATATAAATTAAATTCAGCAGTGTTTATACAAGTCCGTTCATCATATAATTCATAGAGTAGAAAAGTAAAAGAAAGTCAGGCACTGAAGGAAGCGTTACTATTCATCGAAAAAGTCTTTGGAACGAATGTGTTATCAAATTGTGTGCAATACATATTAAAAAAATCATTGTATTGTTCATTAGGGTCATCATTAGTCGACAAAAATGTTAATTTACTTAAAAGTTTAGTTTTAAATGTTTCCAAGCGATTACTAGTTTTTGGGTTAACAGTGATATCTTTTTTAGTAACTTTTTTGTTTATATTAGGAATAGTGATCAATTTTCCGCAATGATCTGAATCTATTAAATTAATAATTTATTTATGGGTTGGTATAACATCTGTGTAAATGTTATCTAGGCATGTGGCACTAGTGGGAGTCATTCTAATGGGCTCCAAAAATTGGTTAGCAAGATTGTATGACTGAAACAAACTTATAATTTTAGTACTTAACCCAGAATTTTCTAACAAATTAACATTAAAATCACCCCAAGGTGTAGTTTCCAATTCAAACAAGTCTATCATAGACTTGTTTGAATTACAAATTTTGTGCAACATTTCATCCATAACCTTTTCAAAACAATCATACAATCCTGAAGATGGTCTGTACACGCTTAATATAATGAACTGCTCCAATTCTATACAGGCTATTTCAATTGTCCGCTCAACAGAGAGGCTCACAATATCATTGCGCTCTTTAAATTTAAGCTGGTTATTTACTATAATTAATGAGCCACCATGTATTGCATTTACTCTGCTGAACGAACTACCAACCTGGTGATTACTAAAATTGAACATGAACTGGTGGCGTTTAAGCCAATGTTCTGTCACACAAAGAATATCTATATTGCTATAATTCAGGAATAATTCTACTTCTAAATCTTTCTTCAAAAACCCTTGAATGTTTTTATGCACCAGGTTGATACTATTTTTTACACTGTCATTTGGTTTATTATTTGCCTTTGTTACATTTTTGCAAAAGGTTGCCTCTATTGTCCTAATTTCTAATTTAAATGATGATCAATGTCATTAATTTTGACCAAATTATTGGCAGAATTGATTAAAAAGTCATTGCATTGCTCAAAAGAAGCAATTTGTTTAGCCAAGTTCTTTGCTGAGAAAGAAAAAAAAAATTGATAGTGACACAGCTATCTGTCTTTTGTGATAGTTAGAGAGATAGTACTTAACAATATTATACCTATCTTTGGTCAAATACAAATTATTACCAACATAATTGTTAGTATCAATTAAATGGAACATAATCTGTTCCATTTAATTGATACTAACAATTATATGTCAAATTGTGCAATGTCATGTTAATGTCAAATCTTAAATTATTATGTTCCTGTGGCAAACTGTTACTATAAGGAAATGTAAACAACACATTTTTTCTTAAATTAGGGTTGTTTGTTCTATGATATTGGAACAATTCTCTTTTGTTTACATTTCCCCTATTTCCCATAAAAAATAATAATTTCCTGCGTAACGTTGCATTTTATAATTTCTTTCGTAATATCAAATAAAGAAAAACCAGGAATACAGTAATTTATTATTGGGTGTCCTGGATATTCATCTGTCAACAAGTGACCTAAGTCCTTCCCAATCTCATCACAAAATAATACTATATCATTATTTACACACATACATCACGCCTGTATCCCCGAAGGGTTAGGCAGAGGTGTACCTATAGCACACCCACATTTCGCCAGTTATGTTTTTAAGTCCCATGTAATAGGGGGCGAGTCTATTGCCATCAACCGGGCACAAATCCAGACTCCGGGCTGCTACCGAGAAATTCCAGATGGAAAAACCCAATAACACTTTACTCGACCCTGGAATCGAACCCAGGACCTCATGCTCAGCAGTAGCGTTTGCGACCACTAGACCAACGATTTACAAAATCAAATCAAAATCAAATCAAAACCTTTATTTTTGCTGAATACACTGTTACAATGGTGTTATAAGAATTACATGTTTCAAGTGATTCTACCGTAAGGCATGCAAAAAAATTATACAGTCATAGTTATTCATCAATTAATCAAAATAAACATTGGAATAAATAAAATTAGATGACATAAGCACGATATAGTTATAATAAGTTAAAGTCATAGTGGAGAATAAATTATCTATTAAATAATAAAAATATTTAGATTATTTCAATGTCAATGTCAAAATTAGTTATTAAGAGATACATGGATAATTCATTGAATAATTGATTTTACTTGATGTCACTGTGAGGTCTATAATTTGGCAAAATTATCATTGAGGAAGTCATTCAAGTTATAGTAGCATTTATTAATCAGATTTTTTTTTAGACTTTTCTTAAATAGGGCCGTATTCATTGCCCTTATTTCTTTAGGTAATTTATTGAAAATTACAGGAGCCATATGGAACACACTCTTGTACATTAAAGAGGTACATGTTCGGGGTACATAGAGGCGTAGTGCGTCCCGTTGTTGCCTATTATTTATTTCTGATGCTAATTTAAATAGGTTTTTATTGGTTTTCACAAATAATGAGACCTCATAGATATACAGACTTGGGAGAGTCAGAATCTTATACTCCTGGAAAAACGGTTTACAGGTTTCGACCATTTGAAGCCCAAACATAGCCCTTAGGCACCGTTTTTGTGCTTTAAAAATCATGCCAATATCTGTCGAATTTCCCCAGAAAATTACACCATACCTCAGTACTGGCGCAACTAAACCATGATAAGCCGCTAACAACGTATTTATATTTGAGACCTTTTTAAGTTCATGTAGGGCATATACTGATTTATTTAATCTTTTGCACAATGTTTCAATCTGGGATTTCCAATTTAACTTATTATCCAGAGTAAGCCCAAGAAATTTTGTTAATAGGACTTCAGCTACAGGTTCACCCTTATAGTTAATCTTAGGTGTACCCGCATTTATACGCTGACTGAAATGCATTATTTTAGTTTTCCCAATGTTCGCCTTCAGATTGTTACTATCTAACCATTGAATGATTGCATTTAGGCTACTGTTTATATCATGCTCGTAAGATGTTCTGTCATTACACTTAATTGCAACGGTGCTGTCGTCAGCAAAGAGTGTCATTGGGTTTGAATTCGCGTTCGGAAGGTCATTAATGTATATAATGAAAAGTAGGGAGCTTAATACGCCTCCCTGTGGGACACCGTACTGAATTTCACGTCCCCCTGATAAATATGTCTCCTCCATCTTAGTTCTACTATTAATTCTATTAATTTGTGTAAATTGAGTGCGGTTCTTGAGGTACGTTTCTATTTATTTTAAAACGTTGCCCCTTATGCCATATAACTCGAGCTTATAAAGTAAAACGTCATGCACCACGTGATCGAAAGCCTGTGTCATGTCCATGAAGATGCCGCAGATCGGTATTCGCTTGTCGACATTAGACATTACGATTTCTAAGAACTCATATATAGCAAGGTTGATACTTTTATCTTGTCTGAATCCTTTTTGTTCCTTAGCTAAGATGTTATGGGTTTCAAAGTATTTAGTCAGCTCACTATAAATGTATTTTTCAAAAAATTTTGAGACGATTGGCAGTAAGGCAATAGGTCTATAATTAATCATGCTTTCTTTACTCTCTTTTTTATGTATCGGTTTTATAATTGCTACTTTTAATTTTTCTGGGTATATACCAGTTTCAATAGACAGGTTTAAAATGTAACTCAGGGGTCGCGAGATACATTCCGTTACTAGCTTGATGACTTTAGTGCAGACACCGTCATATCCTACACTATTGGTGTTTTTTAGCCCTTTTATAATTTGTTTTATATCTTCTGGTAGACATGGCTTCATGAAGATTGAGTTTAGCCTAGATGTTAGGTATTGCTTATGCTGATCGATGTGCATAGTAATAATGGGTGATATCTTATCTACAAAATAGTCATTAAATTCATTCGATATGTCATACGGATTTGTCACGATATTATTATTCGATTCAATATAATATGGGATAGATTCTAATGGTCTGTTTTGCTTTGCAGTATTAATAATTTGCCATACAGCTTTTGGTTTATTACTAGCGTTCAAGATATTGTGATTGTTTTGTGCTCGTTGAGTCAAAGATACAATCCTCTTCAGTCTTTTGGTGTATTGCTTCAATTTTGATTTATTGTCCGCACTTGGTGTTTTTCTATATTTCCACAGTAGTTCACGTTTCTTAGCGCTACAGGTCTTAATACCCCGTGATACCCACTTGCTTTTTTTGTGGAGGTGTATGGTTATAGTTTTGTAGGGAAAGCAAAGGTCATAAAACAACTGAAATGTATCAATGAAAACATTATATGCTATGTTAGGATCACAAGTACTGTACATATCTGCAAATGACATTTGACCTAAATAATATTAGGTCTTTACCTATGAAATTGCCGTTCTGCAGTACTGGCCATTTCAAATCAAAATAATTTTCGTTTGGCTAAGAATTCTAATTTCAAATTAATTTTATTTTAAAAACATGGTTTTTTTTTTCTAAAAGTAGTCATTTCTTTATTGATTAGTGTTACATTTTCATCGCATTTCAATCTTTTTCGTCATCATGGATACGTTAAAAATTCGAGTAATTATGGAATATGAGTACCGTCGTGGCAGCAACGCGGCACAAGCGGCACGCAACATCAACGACGTTTACGGAGCTAACACTACAAACCAACGCACCACCTGTTATTGGTTTGCTCGCTTCCGTTCTGGAAATTTCGACCTGAAAAATGAACCTCGCGGTCGTCCGAAGACTTTGGTCGACAATGACGAATTAAAGGCGATTGTGGAAGCTGATGATACACAATCTACGGCTGAATTAGCAGCAGCTTTCGACGTTAGCGTCAAAACAATATTGGTCCATTTTCGTCAAATTGGCAAGGTAAAAAAGCTTGACAAATGGGTGCCCCATGAACTCAATGATCGCCAGCGCGAAGTACGCGTCGAGACGTGCCTTGCACTGCTCAACAGACACACAAATGAAGGAATTTTGAACCGCATTGTTACCTGCGATGAAAAATGGATTCTGTTTGATAACCGTAAGCGCTCAGCAAGTTGGTTGGATCCTGGTTCAGCACCTAAACAATGCCCTAAACGAAAACTTACCCCTAGAAAAGTGATGGTCACTGTTTGGTGGTCTAGCGCCGGTGTGATTCATCACAGCTTCTTACCAAACGGGGTGAGCATTACTGCAGATGTGTACTGTGAAGAACTGAACACAATGATGGAGAAGCTGGCGCATCTCCAACCAGCATTGGTCAATCGCTCGTCTCCGCTGCTCCTGCACGACAACGCGCGACCTCATACTGCACAGCAGACGGTCTCCAAGTTGCAAGAACTGGGGTTGGAAGCTCTCCGTCATCCGCCCTACTCACCAGACCTTGCGCCTACAGACTACTACTTTTTCCAGAATTTGGATAACTTCTTGGCGGGAAAAAAATTTAATACCCGAGAGGCAGTACAAAATGCCTTTGAAGAATTTGTTGCCTCCCGTCCAGCTGATTTCTTTAAGAAGGGCATCAATAAACTGCCACTGCGATGGCAAAGATGCATTGATTGCATGGGTGATTACTTCGATTAATACAAATAAAAAATTCATGAAAAAAAATCATTTAAATTTTTTCATACAAAACGGCAATTTCATAGGTAAAGACCTATTATTTGAATTTGGCCTGATTTTCCACGCACAAATCCCGTCTCCTGACTCTCCAGTTCTTAATTATACATATGTTTCTCACTTGACATTTTAACAATTGTGCGGTGTGGTCAGACAGTGCTAGTTCAATTACTTCTGATTTACATGCTTTCCCAAAGTTATGGGCAAAATTGTCAATACATGTTTTACTTAGATGTCTGGTAGGTTCTTTCAATTGTAATTTTAGATTATAATTTAATAGTAGACATTCAAATTCGTTTGTCAACTTACACTTATTTAGAATATTAATATTAAAATCTCCAGCTATAACAATCTTATGTTTGTGATAGTGTTTATAGAGTAAGGTTAGAATCTTGTTCAGTCTGTCAAAAAATATATCAATATTACTAGCTAGGGGTACTCTATACACACAGACAATAACAATTTTGTAGTCCGTCAGCTCCATAGCACTACACTCAAACGCTGAGCAGACTGAACAACTCGTTAATGTTAATATTTCTTTACAATTATGTCCCTTCTTGACAAATATACAAGACCCGCCTCTTTTTGAATTCGTTCTAGAGTAGCATGATTCCAAGTTATAGTTGGGAATCGAACAGATGTCCTCACACCCGGACATCATGAAGTGCTCGGTGAGACAGATAACATCAACGTTTGATTTTTTATCTAGTAATTTTTGTAGAGCAACTGTTAATAACTGCGATTTTGTCCGTAGCCCAGCAATGTTTTGGTGAAGAATGTTTAGATATTTAGGGGCGAAAAAGAGATTCAGACTCTGGGACTTCTTCGCCCGACAGTTTTTCTTTTACACTCCTTGTATTTTCTTGCTTAATTGCCAACATCAAATCAACGAGGTCGCTAAATATAATCTTCATACCATGATTATTTAATGTTCCAGAGCGTGTATATAAGGAATGGTGGTAACTTAAATTCAAATTCGAGTCTAAATGATACACATGCTCATGGGTCATAATGTCCATATATAGCATACCATTGAATAGTTCCAGTCTTGAGTTATATAAATTGCAGTTGTAATAGTAGTCAGATTTGAATGTCGGTAATGTAATTATAATATTAGTATGATTCATGTCCTGTAGTATACTTCTAATGTCAGTTATTATGTCATAATAGTTATTTGTCTTTCTGAAGTCTTCTTCACCCACCATAATTATGCAAAAGTCATTCATGGTGAAGTTTGATAGTTTTGTTTGTATATCCTTTAGGAGACATTTAATTCCAACATTTGGTGTAAGATAGTGACATATGTGGTAGTTTCTTAGGAAGTATTCTTCTGCTAAGGTTAATATGTTATTGCTTTTATTTGCACTAATAATGCAGAGTTTATTTTTAACTGCGGTGTGCGAATAGGGCGTCCCATTAGATATATTATCCATACAAGACTTGACAGGTGGCGCCATCTGTGCACTGGAGTGCTGTACTGTATTGTTTTGTTGATCTGCTCTTCCCACAACATTGCTTTTATTTCCTATGGTAGACTCCGTTTGAGTTTGTTTGTTACTACGAGGTCCTTTTAACTGCTGTGAAATTTTTCTAGGGGTTTTGAGTGGAGATTGGCTTGGACTAGATACTATTTGTTTATACATAGAATTTTTGCGGCTTAGCTTTTCATTCGCCTTTTTTAGCGTCTCATTTTCTAGTAACAATGTATCTATTTCGGTATTAGCACTCAATAGTTTTGTAGTCAGGCCATCAATTTGTTTTTGCAGTTCGGTTATGATATCAACATTTTCATCTTCCGATATATCAGGAACGCTATGCATAGTGCCATCTAGTGTGTGATTATTGATACTCTCATCTAGGTTTGTATCAGAGTGCGCACGCGCACGTCTCATTGTGACATTTTCTGTCTGATCCATCAATTTAGACAGTGTGCTATGTAGTGCAGATGTAGACCGATAGATGTCACTTTTCTCAGCTTTATTGTACTGACAAGTGTTTTATTTACATTTGAATAGTTGAAAATTCAACGATTTTATATTTTGCACTTATATCGATTCAAGTCGTTATGTGTGATATGAAAGATTGTACCTGGTTTATTATAGTGTCGAAGGCTTCCTGATTCAGTCCAAGTCAAGTATTATGTTGTTGTCACTTATTTGTTTACGTTTTATGATCTGCAGGAGCTTTGCTTATTTCGTCACTTTGCACCTGAGTTTTTAGGAGATAACGATGTATAGCTTTGAGAAGCACTTAATACTTTAACTTATAGCACTTATAACTTTATTGTAACATTGTAATTATTTTTAAAGAAAAATTAAAATAGACTCGATGTTAGTCATTTGCGTTCCGTTTTACAATTTGTTTAAATTGTTTAATGGAACTAATAATAGAAGTAATTGTCAAATCAACACAAGGATGCGGTAAGATGGTATTGCATGTTGACAATGAATGGTCTGGTGTTGGTACATTGGGTGGTGTTTGACAATGCTCACAGCTGTTTGTGAGTTGACCAGCTCATTCATTGCCAACACATATTCTCTTATTAGATATTCAGAGGTATTATATTTATTAGTCATTGAACTAAGTTTCTCTTGCAGATGGTCAAGTTGAGATTGCAAGTCCTGTGTGTCATTGTTGTACCTCCTAGTACTTTGCTCCAAATTAAAAGAAGACATATCTAGTTGTTTAATAAGTAAATTTAACTATTCTCTATTAAGTTTAACATTTTTGATAAAGAACCTTTGTCTTTTTACCATTTTCCGTGTTTTTACAATGTATTTATTATTTTTTATGTATTTTTTAATTTTGTTTTTACTGGTGACTACTTTCACTGAATTACATGATTTTGAATCATCATGACCTGTCAAATCAATAGTGTACTTATTATGATGTTCCAGAATCAAGTGTGCGGGGGGAGGGGTAGGACTTTGTCCACAGTTCTCAACAATTTTCCAGCAGAAAAAGAAATGACTGTGCTAGTTGTCTGAAAAACCTGAGTCAATGCAAGCCAATCGGCGATGTAAGGCGGCGTAACAGTAACTAACTTTTATTGTTTAATTTTTGAGCAGTACAATCTGTTTTTCAAAGACCTTTCAGAGTGATATTTTGTGCAGTGTTCTATGCCACCTTGCTGCAAGAGGCTGCGAGTCCTATTTGCTTGACAGTTATGGATATATACACAACTATTAGGTGCACTTAAAAGATTCAGTCAAACACCCGCCAACATGTTTTCTAGGGCAAAATTGTGGTGTGGTTGTGATAAAATCACTTGTGTGTTTGACCACCGACACTTATTATGAATAAAATCACTTATTACAAAATGAAAACAGAAATACTTGCAAATGCCAAAATTAATAAAAAAAAATGGAAGTAGCAATAATATAAAGCTGTTTATCACATTTGGTAACATGAAATTGGTTAATGGATTTTAGGTCTTATGTATAGACCTTGATGTTACTTAATAGGTGTCACACCTACACACACACAACACACCTGGTGTGTACACCTTGTAACAACAATATTCTAACAAATAAATTGATTTGTTTTTTTTTTTGATTCAACTGAAAAAAGAAATGGAAAATTGGTTTTCTGATTATATATTGCAAATGGTGCAGCATGATCAGTTAGCACATTTGGCCGAAATAATCATAATTTTGAAAACTGCCCTTATCTGTCTCGTAATCTGTTTTCTAGACCATCGATATATGCTTACAAAAAAAAGCTATCAAAGCGTCATCTGTATTCCTCAGTAAAAAAATGCCTGATAGAAATCAGCCATTTGTGTTTTACGAGTAGTTCATGAATAGTCTCTATAAATGCCTAACTGATCTAGCTTAGGAGTATGTTGTCCTCGAGTCGCGTTCCAGGAAAGGAAAACGACATTAGATTGATACTTCCTGTTTATTATTAAGTTAACATAATATTATATTGTCTTTATTTTTATAAAAGAACTGACAGATAACTCACAATATAACCGTCATCTTCTTTATTGTTATTTAATTCAGTAGACACATCGTGTCGCCCGGGATGCATGCAGTGCTTACACGACCACCACTTACATTATTGCTGTCTGTGTCTTTTATTAAATAAACCTGGCTGATGCCGTCACTCATACATAAGTCACAATAAGTCAAGTCTACAATAAGCGCTATATCCGACCGACCTTACGTAGTTGTTTATACATTTTTTTTTAAACCAAAGTGTTCTTTGTTTGATGGTGGTTTATTGTAGACTCAATTCATTTTTCATAATTGTAACACTAGTTCACTTATTGCTATCGATTCTTAACCTAAACAGTCTGTCAGCACTTCATTGTAGACTAAATAAACTCATGGAATGCCATGAGAATTCCTTATCCTCATATTGTTATCGCTATGGCGGCGACGGCACTTAGCAATAAGTGCGCATCCTATATACAACCTACATTCAAGCGCAAGCACCATGTACCATTCACCGTGTACTATGCCGAAGTACGTACAGTTTTTTATGAAAAAATGTTGAAGAATAGGTTTAAAGTGTTTACTGCCGTGTGTAGTGTGTATATATACTCGTATAAGGATAACTACGGTAATACGAAAACCACCCCCATCCAACTGCTCAGGGGAGTGAGACAGGGGGATGTGATATCCCCGAAACTGTTCTCCAATGCATTGGAGGACGTTTTTAAGACGCTGGACTGGACTGGACAGGGTATAAACGTAAACGGCGAGTACATCTCACACCTTCGCTTTGCCGATGACATCGTCATAATGCCAGAGACGCTGGAACAGTTAGACCAGATGCTGCATAGCCTAAATGGAGCCTCTCGGCGGGTTGGCCTCGGCATGAATTTGGACAAGACGAAAATCATGTACAATTCGCACGTCTTGCCGAGTCCAATCCACATCGAAGGGTCGCTTCTCGAAGTTGTGAAGGAGTATGTCTACCTAGGGCAAGTCATCCAGCTCGGTAGACACAACTTTGAGAAAGAAGCCGACAGAAGGATCCGGTTGGGTTGGGCAGCGTTTGGAAAACTACGTCAAGTCTTCTCGTCGCCAATCCCGCAATGTTTGAAGACTAAGGTCTTCAACCAGTGCGTCCTGCCCGTTATGACATACGGTGCTGAGACGTGGACACTGACAGTCGGGCTGGTTCACAAATTTAAGGTCGCTCAACGCGCTATGGAGCGGGCTATGCTCGGGGTTTCTTTGAAGGATAAAATCAGAAACGAAGTTATCCGGAAAAGAACCAGAGTTACCGACATAGCTTGCAGAGTAAGCAAGCTGAAGTGGCAGTGGGCTGGCCATGTTTGTCGGAGGACCGATGGCCGGTGGAGCAGACGAGTCCTGGAGTGGCGACCGCGTATCAGCAAGCGTAGTGTGGGACGCCCCCCAGCTAGATGGACCGACGACCTCAAAAAAGTGGCTGGGACAGACTGGATGCGGAAGACGGAGGACAGGGTGTTGTGGCGCAGCATGGGAGAGGCCTATGTCCAGCAGTGGACTGCGATAGGCTGAGTTGATTGAAGGATAACTGAAGAAAACTCTTAAGCCTGAGAAATATGTTGTTAGATAGCAGAAATGGACATAACTTTCCCAGCCATGCAACTATCGAGAATAATGTGTTGTACTTTACGTCCTAGTGAAGATATCGACAATTCTGAAATGTTTCGAATGTCACATGCATAGCTGAGTCCGATGAGCATTCCGTACCATTGAGTACAGATAGCAGAGGAAGATCGTCCCGAGAGTGCAAGTATCTACTGACAATAATAATAATAGTTTATTGTCGCAAAGAAACATTCATAAGTATACACTGATTAACAAGATGCTAACTACGCTGCAGAAGTCTGAATACAGATATTGTGAGCCCTGCCTCTCAAACTAGGATAACCTGTATCTTAAGAGACAGTGTTCAGCTGTGAGGTTACTTAATAAAATCTTTTTTACAAAAAAACAGCCGACTTCCAAAAAAAACACTAAAAGACGTGAAAAATAACTTTAATTTCGGAAGTCGGTGTTTTTGGTTTTGTATTTTCGTTTTTGGCCACCGACATCCGAAATTAAAGTTATTTTTCACGTCTTTTAGTGTTTTTTTTGGTAGTTGGTTGTTTTTTTGTAAAAAAGTTTTTATTTTTCACTTTTTAGTTGAGGTACACCACTACTTGGTGTGTAAATAACAGTGACCAGAAATTATTAACACATCATCCATATAAACTAAGTGGAAAAAATATGCAGTATTAAGGATAACTCAAAAACTACTGGTCAGACCTTGATCAAATTTAAATGGGACCACATGTGAAGCACCAGCTATCAAATACAAAAATAATCATCCAAATCGGTTCACCCAGAAAGAAGTTCAGAGCTAACACACATAAAAAAAACATACAGACGAATTGAGAACCTCCTCCTTTTTGTGATGTCGGTTAAAAATAGGGATTATACAACTGCGGACTGTGCCAACCAGTTTTTCGTGTTAACAGTCAGATTTATATATATTTTTTTTTATACAATTATTATTACATATTTATTACAAAGGAAAAATAGTATAGAAATATCAATTAAAAACCCATGTAATATGACTGGACGAATGTCTGTGAGTTTTTGTATGAGAATAGTGAGTATGAGGTGTTATGTGAAGAAATATAAGTTCAAAAAAAAAATTCAATATTAGGCAATGCAATATATTTGAGTAGTGATTCAGTTTGTGCATAGTCTTGTTCAAGTAGCCATTCCATAACCTTAGCTTTTAATTTAAATTTATCGCAATCCAGTATATTTAGTTCTTTGTGAATTTTCTTGTAGATTAGTGTACTTAATGTGAAGTATTGGTGTCTGGCAAAAGAGGTTTTGTGTCGTGTACTTGGGGGAATATTGGTTCGTTTATTGGGATCAGACGGAGGAACGCTGGAGTGTCTTCTGAGAACGGATTGCAACACGAAGAGCTGACGAACTGTTAGTATCTTACAATCTGAGTAGAGTTGTTGGATAGCGATAAGGTTTTCGTAGCATCACTTTCAGTATCGCTCTCTGGGCTCTCTCCACTCTAAGAAGAGTAGTTTTAACTGCACCGCCCCATACATTGATGCAGTACCCAAGAACGGACTGACACAGAGCAGAAAACATATTTTTTAGAGTATCAGGGTTTGCAGAAACTCTAAGTGACTTGAAGGTATATATAAGTCTCAGCGTTCTCGAGTATAGGGCATCAACGTGTTTATTCCAGCGTAACCTATATGAACACCAAGGTACTTGACGTGATCGGTACGCGTGAGAGTTAGACATTGGCACGAGGATGACAGTTGAGAACAAGTGTGCACTATTATCGAAAGGGTGTGGTCTGGTGCGGAGCGGAGAGAAATAGGGACCAATTAGTTCAACCAGGTTTCAGACTGGCTAAAGTAGACTCATCCTTCATGGGGTACTGTTTAAAATGTTATAATAAAATACCTCCCCACATACTCCAACTGAATGAAACAAAATTTAAATCTCGTATAAAACGCACACTATGCAGCCAAGCATATTATAAGTTGGGGGATTACATCGCTGACAAAGATGCTTGGCTCAACGCTGGTCCTGCTCCACAGGGGGGCATAAATTAATTGATTAACATTCGAAAATATTGTTGGAGCTGCTGAAGATTGTAAAAACAACAACATCTTTGCATTGTATAAATTCAATTTCTTAACAATGTATAATTGCATAGCACATGTGTGAGCACTATGTACCTACTATAAAGCCACCATTTACTAGGCTCGTCTTTCGTTGACTTGAATGTGCCCTGGCGGCTGAGAGTATGTCATGCTCACTCAAATGTTTCGCTGGTGGTGGCGTGTGTGTTGGATCATTAAGTTCCCTTCAAAATGGTTGAGCTGAATGGTGCTGATCCATGCGTCATGTTCGTGAACGGGTGCCGTCAGTAGGGACTGGTCAACTCTTGGCTGCCACGGCTTATTTTAATTTAAATTTTTGAATTGTTTTTTTATCTTTTTTATTACGGATACTTTAAACGTACACGTCTTTCTACATCGTTCTCACATTTTTAATTTGAACATGAATGATGTAAACAATTTGTTTTTTGTAACTATGTATATATTGATTTAAAAGAGTGTCCATGGAGTTTCTTGCCCGTTCTTCTCCATAGGTACCTACTACGCTTTGGAATGGGCAACTAGCTTCATTTTTCTGACTGACTGACCCTTTGACAATTCAAAAGTGCCTGTAATTGGTTTATTTGAAATAAATGCTTTGAGTTTGAGTTTGAGTTTGAGTTTGAGCTCTGACGGATGGCGACTGGAATATATGATGTCTTGTTACAGTTGAGGGTAAGTTTATTTCACGTAGTGCCAATTCCGCGCTACTTTTAACAATATCCCATGTTGACCTGTCAATTATAACTACGGTGTCATCGGTATATAAAAAGATCCTCGAGTTGGGGAGGGACATTCTGCTTAAGTCATAAACATATATTTGAAACAAAAGAGGACCCAAAATGCTACCTTGAGGCACTCCGTAGGATAAGAAAAAAAAACCGTAAAAAATATCTTATCATATATCTTATCTTATCTTATCTAAGGTTTCTTCATCACTGAAGTGATTTTCAATTTTGGTTCTTTGGGTACGGTTGTTCAGATAATCTTTGAAGATTTGCAATGTTATACCTCTAATGCATGCACATTTTTTATAATAGCATGAATATTGTTTTTTTTATGTATTCTTAATTTTAATTATGTATTCAGAGCATGTGTACTCGATAATGTGTGAGCTGTGGTTACCTGTAATTGAGTGTGCATTACACGATAAGGTTTAATAGACAAGATTTAATTATTGTAAAAGATAATTGTAATGTATCTCGTTGGTAATCCTTAAATAAATAAAAATAAAATAAAATAAAACCAAGCAGTTCTAATTTGGCAATAAGTATGGGAACAGAAACTGTGTCGAAAGCTTTCGAAAGATCCAGAAATATTCCCAGACATTTGTTTTTCCTTTCGAGATTCCCAGCAACCAACTATGTCAAATCAAGCACTGCATCCTCAGCCGAAACACCGGAACGGAAACCATACTGATTATCTGCTATGATCTTGTATCTATCCAAGAAGTTCTTAAGCCGGTTGCCAAGAATCCTTTCCAGAACCTTAGAAAGAGCAGTCACAACCGAAATGGGTCTATAGTTGTCGACACAACTTCTGCTCCCACCCTTATGGATTGGGTGCTCAATTGCATTTTTAAGTGCGTTCGGGAAAACACCCCCCCGGAGACACCTATTAAAGATGTACGTCAAAGGTTTTACAGTGTCTGACGGCTCATCTTTAGCACTATAGGCGATATGCCATCCCAACCCAACGCACAGTCGCTACGTAGCTGCGAAACAAGAGACTCCATTTCAGATTCATCTTTATCTAGCAGCACGAGGGAGTTAGCGCGAGATAGTGGGGTGTCATCACCAATATTCGGAAACTGACTGTTTATGTTTGCGGGACACTGACCCTGTGATTGAATTTTATCCGCTAAGTTTTTTCCTATATTAAAAGTATTATAGCAGTTACTTTGTGGGTCATACGTCCATTTTATGTGTTTTTAATTTAATGTAATGGACTATGCCTAAAAAAATATTATTTCATTTGTTTCTCTTCATGCATATTAAATATATCTTTAAATATTTTTACAATAAGCATACAAAAACATTAAAAAATATAACAAATAATGGCCCATTGAATGAATGAATGAATAAAATGAATGGATTATTATTATTATTATTGTAGCATTGTTACTTATTGTGAGTCAATTCACTTTCAAATCACTTTTGAGTACAAATAGTTTGTATAAATAGTTTAATGATATCATGCTACACATAACTATAACTTGGTGTACGACGTATCAAGTGTGTCCCTGCGGTGCACGGTGGCGCGCTGCATGACTGTAGCGTACGCAGCGCGGCGTGGCGTGGCGCGGGTGGCGGCTAGCTGTCGCCGCTTGGGTAACTACGTGTGTCACCACTATACTAAGTTTCATTGTTAGTTCCATTTAGCTCTTATACGATTGTACAATCTACTGAAAATGTTATAACACACTTATTAAGTATGTTCGAATACATAAGCTATCTAAAAATCGAGTATCAAATCGAAGTGGAACCTTTATACATCATCTATCCATTCATCATTAAACACAAAAGTAACACTCCATCACAATGAGATGTACGAGGAAAGTTAAATGTGCGTGTGACGCCACTGATGCATCACTGTCACAGTGCAGCATCCGGGCGACCGGTCTATGGGCGGTACTTTACACAAAATACCACTTAAATATTCGTCACATGCAGCTCCATGGAACCGCGGATATATGATCATGATCAGGTATACGATCAAATCGTTAAAGAAGTGTGAAACGAATGTTTTTATGAGCGGCCCCGGGCTCCACGAACATTACGTGTACCTATAGTATGTCAGTCGCGTATTCACGTTGGAGGTGAGGGCATTGACACTGTTCTACGAAATCAGACTAAAAGTTTTAAAAGCAGCAGCTAAAGTTGAGATGATTGATTCCAAGTCAAAAATAATGTAAAAATTTTGACTTTTGGAAAATGTAGGTATTCATGTATCATATACCTATAATGTGGCTCTTCAGTCTCCATTTATGTTTCATTTCATATCTTCTAAATATATAAAAGGCAATAGTGATTGACTAATGTATCAACGCACAGAACAAAGCTGTAGGGCTAGAAACTTCAAATTTCGCACACGTATTTTTCTTAAGACGTAGGCATCCACTAAGGAAGAATTTTTCAAAATTCAACCCCCAACGGGGTGAAATAGGGGATGAAAGTTTGTATGAAACTTTTTATTCCTTCAACGTATTTGCATGACATTTCGTATCAATTGAGTACGGCAAAAATAATGAGTTACGTATTTCAGCGTTTTCCAAATTTCAACCCCTAAGAAGATAAAATAGGGGATGAAAGTTCGAAATAAACACAGGCCAAACCCTAGGGCTAGAAACTTAAAATTTGCACACGTATTCCTCTTATGACGTGCATATTAAAGTATAAACGGTGCATAAAACAAAATACAATTTTTTAACACTTTTGTCTGTCTGTCTGTCTGTTAGTTCCGGGTAATCTTGACGGGGCTTTCACTGGCAGATAGCTGATGTTATACGGAGTGACATACGCTACTTTTTGTCTCGGTAGTACGTTCCCGTTAGATAATATCCGACACCCACGCGGGCGAAGCCGCGGGCAGCAGCTAGTTTTGGCATAAGCATAAATTACTGTACGACTGACTTAGTAGTAGTAAGTGAAAATGTACTTTAACTAAGGAATAGCAATTTCGCATTTTGCAATGACAGAGATTTTTTATTCAAACTCAAACTCAAAGCATTTATTTCAAATAAACCAATTACAGGCACTTTTGAATTGTCAAAGGGTCGGTCAGTCAGAAAAATGAAGCTAGTTGCCGATTCCAAAGCGTAGTAGGTACCTATGGAGAAGAACGGGCAAGAAACTCCATGGACACTCTTTTAATTTTTTTCTGAGAACTGAAGAATCAACAGCAATGCAAAGATCACCTCGTCGAAAAATGACAATTTCATACATCTCAGAACCTTTCGATGCTCATAAACTTTGGTGAGGGAGCGACGCGGAGTGGGGGAGGGGTAGACCTTGACAGTCATCTGCCAAGGTGCGTTACAAATGGCGCGAGATAGCGGGGCGCTCTGAGATAGCGCGCACTCTACCAGCGGCGGCGGCGCCTCATCGCCCGCGCCGTGGCGCGCTAGTCCGCGATCTCTTCGCGTCACACAATAGTCCGCGATCTCTTCGCGTCACACAATAGTCCGCGATCTCTTCGCGTCACACAATAGTCCGCGATCTCTTCGCGTCACACAATAGTCCGCGATCTCTTCGCGTCACACAATAGTCCGCGATCTCTTCGCGTCACACAATAGTCCGCGATCTCTTCGCGTCACACAATAGCCTTATTGATAGCCGTCGACAAGTGATTTTTGCACTTTAATGCGTGAATTTTTTCTTTGGTTTAAACACATAATTTATGGCGAGCTGTCGTGTCTCCGATAACATTGTTAGGAATTAAAGTTTTATTTCATGTCTTAACTTAATTTTATATTTCTCAAGTTTCACGTATTCATACGCCAGTGACTCTTAACAAATTTGTTTGTTTTATTTATGAATATATACAAAGCGGCGCGGATTTTGACACATTAAATTATACAACGTGTATGACATGGTATACTTAGACGGTATACAAAATTTGAATGAAATCCATTCACATAAAAAAACAGCTGTTCCATAAATTTTGTCGAGCTACGTGTAACTAAATGTAAGGAACAGTTAATTTTTGATGTATCTATATACGTATGTGCAGGTGACATAATGTTACTCGCCAAAAACATTTCATGTAAAGTAGGTTGCCAAGACGTACATAACGCTTTCACTGTTAAAGAGTTATCGGATCGAATGTAGAGCCAAGCCCCTAATTCTATAGGCTTAACTCTACAAACCTTACATCTTGGTCAAACTATACGACTTAGTCATATAGAAGCCCTCGCACAAATACTCCTACGGGCTTTTTGTAACAAATTAAGTCACTGGACTTTAATGTTGGTCATGCAATAGTTCAATGAAACGGCCAAGCCATACATTTTGACCGAGATGTGCAATGTACACAGACATGTTAAAATCATAACCCTTACTTCTAGCATAGTCGGGTAAAAAAGGTATTTTTTGCACGCCAACTTTCTTCATAGCCAACGAAAAATACTTTCTTCTTTGTTGTTATTTACATGCTAATCTAGCTTTTATAACAAATGGAAGTAAATATACCGATTATCTTTAATAAATACAGACGATGCAATTGTGTATTTCTTACAGATAATCGGGATAATCCCTTTAAGGGGGTCGGAGGGTGAAAGTTACAAATTTCTTTTTTTTCGTTGGTTGCATCAAAATCCAAGCCTGTACAATTTCAGCTTTCTAGGACTTCGGGGATTACCCTAGAGGTTTTGATGAATGAGTGTGTGAGTCAGTCAGTGACGAAATTGTCGTATTTTAGGTATTAATAAAATTCAAAGTATAAAAGCTAGACACATGAAATTTCATTTTTATAAGTCTGCTATTTACATTTTACGCTGAGAATTTGAGCCTTGTAGCATTATCCAGTCCGAAGCTATGAAATATGAAATGGGTATGAAAATACGACGAAACGCTTCGAGAAAAGTAGCTAGTGCCAATGCTTTTTGTTTTTGGCTCGTCTTGTCGCCACCGCGCCCTCATCCCAAGAACAAACTCGACATTTTAGTTGAATAACATGCCCTCTCATACATTCCTGCTGCAATTGTAAGTTTGTACGCACGATATTGAAAGATTTACCATGGTATTTTAAGACCATGGACTTCTTATAGGATTTTCTGTAACCTGTAACTGAAGAACAAATTTCTGTTTTTTTTTCAATGTTTAGGTACAATAGTGTCGGAGATAAGACGGGGGAATGGTCAATTTTATTTATTTATTAAAACTTTATGCACAAGTAAAAAAATACTGTACAATGGCGGACTTAATGCCTGAGGCATTGTCTACTAGTCAACCTTAGGGTGATGCAGAGACTAAACATGGTAGGTGCAATATACAATATTATATAGATGTAATTTTTATATATTTTCTTAAATAACTTTAAAACTGTTTATTTTAAAATAATACAAAAAATATAATTATTTGAGACTCTCAGAATAAGTTCTTTCATTTGATATTGTTGAATTAAACGACGTAGCTCAGGTTTTAATAACCATTTGTTATAAAACTAGCAAACATTTAGGAGCTGTAATACACGGTCGCTTGATGTCACGGAATAGAAAGAGACAGCTATATAATAAAGCAAAAAATTACATTCAACACCCTTCCTGAATTCAAGCCTCATTAAGACAACATTCCAAGCTTAGAACTTACCTAAACACCTAAATCCATACAAAAATAAGTTATATAATAATATTTCAAGCTTTAACTTTAAACATAAGTCCTGATTCAATTGGAAACAGAGTTACATGTTAACATACCAAGCTTTGACCTTAAATATTGAAATTTATCTTTAGACAATGCTTTTGTAAGTAAATCCGCAAACTGACAATCACTACTGACAAACTTTAATAGAATTATCTTTTGATGATACTTTTCTTTAATAAAGTGATATTTAATCTCAATATGTTTACATCTCTTATGGAAATTAATATTTTTAATGACACTGATAGCACTTTCGTTATCTAAATTAAGACACCTATAGTCCTGTTTATATTCATTAATGTCACTTAAAACTGTTTGATCCACATTGACTCTTTGGTAGCAGCACAGGCTGCCATAAATTCGGCCTCTGTTGTAGACAGAGCCACTGTTTGTTGTCTTTGGCTAGACCACGTCACAGCCGCCCCGTTCTTGATGAATACATAGCCAGTGACTGAACGGCGTGTATCCATATCATTTGCATAGTCTGCGTCACTGTAGCCTGTGATGTCTCTTTCTGGAGATTGTGTATAGCACAACCCATACTCTTTTGTATCTTTCAAGTATTTGAAAATCCGTTTTACTGCATTCCAATGGATCTGATTGTAACAATTAAGAAAACGGCTCACCAGACTGACAGTAAACATGATATCGGGTCGACTCACAATGGCCAGATTCATCAGAGACCCTACTGCTTCTCTGTACGGTACATCCTTCTCACCCTCTTCATTTCCTCTTTGCAACTTCATGTGGGGGTCAACTGGAACACTGTTAGAATTAGCATTAATCATGTTGAATTTGGCCAACATTTTTTCTATATATTTAGTCTGATGGATAAATATGCATTTACTAAACTGTTCAATTTGCATTCCCACAAAGTTTCCAGGTTTGGTTAATATTTTAATTTCAAATATGGGTCTCAATTCTTTAGTTATTTCCTGTAGAGCCCATTCATCTGACTGTCGCAGCATAAGTTTCATGGTAATCGATACCCTTGGTCTGTGAATACCCTTTTGCAAACAGTCTTGATTTATACCTTAGACCTGTTGGTTCATCCTTAATTCGGAATACCCATTTACATGGTATAACTTTTGCATTCAGAGGTTTTTCAACCAATGTCCAGGTGTTATTTTTCTGATGAGCTTCCAGTTCCTCACCAATAGACTTGATCCATTTATCTTTATTAACTGAGTTCACAGCTTCCTTATATGTTACTGGAACATCTGACTGAATGTCTTCACTTTGACACAGGTATGTACTTTCTTCAGAATCATCTAGTTTTACATCATTTCTCTTCTTTCTAGGTCTTAATGTTATGTTGCTAACTATAGGAGAATCTAAACTGATGTCGGGTGAGTACTCACTGTCTGAAGATGTTTTATTTTCACATACAGTATCATATGAACTTGTTGAAGATTCTTCATCCATTTCAGTGGTATTATTTTCTTCACTTACATCAATTTTCGTTACAGTATTCATTTCTGACAGTTGTACAGGTACATAATCTCTTTTGACAGTAGATTCCAAAAATGTAGCATCCCTGCTTTTTATCACTTTTCTGGAGTTTGGTATTATGAATCTATAGCCTTTACTGTGATCACAATAGTCAATGAATATCATTTTCTGTGCCTTTGGGTCCCACTTTTTACGCTTCTCTTGCGGTAAGTGTACCATTGCTTCACAACCAAATATGCGCATGTGTTTTACATTTGGTTTCCATCCAGACCACAGTTCTTCTGGTGTTTTGAATGAAAGGGATTTGGTCGGAGAACGATTAATTATGTGGGCAGCTGTGTTACGGCATCAGCCCAATATTGTTTTGGTAGTTTTGCATTAAGCAGCATACATTTTGCTCTTTCAATGAGGGTTCTGTTCATTCGTTCTGCAGTCCCATTTTGTTCAGGAGTGCATGGTGTGGTAGTCTGGTGTATGATATCAGCACTTTTTAAGTAGTCAGAGAATTACTTACTGACATATTCTAGGCCATTATCCGTTCTAAGAATCTTTATGTGGCTATTCAATTGATTTTCTACTTCATTTTTAAACTCTTTGAATTTTCCTAGTGTGTCGCTCTTTTTGCTAAGAAAATACACATAAATCTTCTTAGTATAATCGTCTGTGAAGGTCAGGAAATACTTGGCACCTCCTATTGTTTGTGTTTACATAGGTCCACATATATCCGAGTGTACCACTTGAAGAGGAACCGTTGATCTACTTCCTTCACTTTTAAAAGGTAGTCGTGTTTGCTTACCTTCTTTACAGGTGACACATGTCAGACTTTCTGTATTTGCTGAGAAAGTTACATGGTCAGCATTTTCAGGCATTTTCTTTAAACTGTTGAAATTAAGGTGTCCCATTCTTTGGTGCCACAGGAAAATATCTTGTTCTTCAACATCAGACATGCATGCATAGCCTCCTCCAGGAGTGTTCAGCTGGTACATGTTGTTGATTATACTAGGTGTTGCTACTATCTGATTTTTACTGTTCATAATAACACAGCCAGTTTTGTCAAATCTTACTTGGCCACCATTTCGAATAATCTGATTCACGGATAGCAGGTTAGTCGCCAGTTCAGGGACATATAAAACAATGTTAAACAGGACCTTTTTCTCATGACCTTTATTATTATAAGTGTCCAAGCTTACTTGCCCTGAGGATTGCACAGATAACTCCTTGTTGTCTGCAACTCTTATTTTATTTATGGAAGAGGTCGACTCATTCTGTAGCAAATCCTTGTGTTTGGTCATGTGCGAGGTTGCACCGGAGTCCACATACCAGGCATCATTTTGTGAGAATGATGCTACAAATACAGCAGCATATGACGAACTACTTGTTTTTTGTGTGTCTTTAGCTTTAGATTTGCATTCTGAACTTGTATGGCCATATTTATTGCAAGTATAGCATCTAGGTCCTTTTGATGGCTTCTTATGGTTTTTCTGAGACTTTTTGTTTACAGCAAATGCCTTGGAGTCATTTTCAGACAGTCTTACATCTTGTAATAACTTTTCCTTAACAGAATCTGAGGTAATTTTCATTCCGGAGCTCTCAATTGCTATTATCATAGGCTGATATGTATCAGGAAGGCCAGAGAGTAGCAGTGTTCCCAGCCACTCGTCATCTACCTTAAAACCTATGTTTCTGAGCTTATGAGCGGTACCCATTATTTTGCTAACATACTCCTCTACATTTTGACATTCACTTAGCAATGTATTACACAGATCACGCAGCAGACCAACTCGGCGTGTTAGCCCAGAGTTGTCAAACGCTGACGACAATTTCTCCCATACTTCTTTGGCAGTGCGAGCCTCTTGAATGTGCACATAATTAGTTGGATCGACTGAGAGTATTATCTTTGTCTAAGCTTTAGTGTCCCGTTTCTTATCTACACTATCTGAGTTGTCTTCTATGCAATCCCAGAGTTCCTCATGTTGCAAATAGGTTTGCATTGCAAAACGCCAGGTTGCATAATTTTCACGGTTAGACAGCTTTTCGATGAACGCGGAAGTATTATTTAATGCCATTTTCAACAAGATAACTCAGTTCAAAAGCGTATATTTCGCAAAAGTCCAACAAGAAAAAAAACGTTCACACGAAACACGTTTCGTTTTGAGGTTAGGTTCACTTCAATGTCTTTGATCACTGATTTTACGATTAAATTTTGCACTGTCTTTATTTCTGAGCTTTTCTGGGCCCATAACCTATTGAATTAAACGACGTAGCTCAGGTTTTAATAACCATTTGTTATAAAACTAGCAAACATTTAGGAGCTGTAATACACGGTCGCTTGATGTCACGGAATAGAGAGAGACAGCTATATAATAAAGCGCGCAAGCAACATAAATAGGCGCGAAATTCAAAATTAGAAAATTACATTCAACAGATATGAAACTAAAACTTTTGTTTTTAATTTTCTAGTTGCCCCCCAAAAGTGAATATTTAAAATTCAGTTATTTATGTTACACGTTCGTGTTTGGGTCACAGAAACTTATACGTGTACCTTTCAACTTAATCGATTCAGTAGATTCGGAGCAAATTGGCTGTGACAGACGAACAGACAAACACACGAGTGATCCTATGAGGGTTGTGTTTTCCGAATCCTAAAAATAACGTTTTTCCTTATTTTCTCTTTACCACTGATTGACGTGATTTATTTATTGTATAATCAGCCTATAATGTTCCCACTGCTGGGACAGGCCTCCTCTCTTCGAGAGGGAATGGGCTGTAATCTACCACGCGGGCCCAGTGCGGGTTGGTAGATGTCACATGTCTTCGAATTTTATGGTTCTAGAACATGCCGGTTTCCTCACGATGTTTTCCTTCACCGTTTTTGAGAGCAGTGATGATGAAATTATTTACACAAATTAAAGCGCCTGCCTGGGTTCGAACCCACGACTTACAACTCGTAAGTCGCGGCCGATACCACCGGGCCACCACTGCTCTCTCTGATTTATTTATTAGTTAGCCATAAATACTTGTGCTTAGTCAAGACGTAAATATGTACTCTGAGAGAAACCAGTACGATTTAGATTGTCAGTGCCTGCAAGATTCCAGACAGCTTCTGATATTAATATTTTTAAACAGTATAGGACAGAACAGTGCCACCTGGCAGTAGAGTCCTGGTAGTAGTCGAAACGAGCCATTCGAGCAATTTATAACCTTAGTTGTAGGCATTCACTGAGAGATAAATTTAAGGAAATAAACATAATGATAGTCGCATCTAAGATTTATGTAAAAAAGAATATTCAAAAAATCAAAATCAAAATATTTTATTTCACATAAACCAACATGGGCACTTATGAAACGTCAGAAGCTAGGTGCACGGTTCCAATTGGTTGTTTCCTATGGTTCTCCATCGGCTCTTCTGAGCCGGCAAGAAACTCCACGGTTACTCTTTTAAAAATAAGGGGCTTTTACAATGTTTCCAATTACAGTCTTGATAGGAGGGAGGACAGTGTAGGCCTGTCAACAAGTAACATGTACTCAACAAAATATAAAAAGGTCCACAAATCTAGTCTACAAGTTAGGTCTACAACGTTCTCACATTCACAAAATATAAAAGAATCTATGTAAAAATAATAGCCTATTTAGACTAAATGACATGATTGCCATTACTACTGTAACAAATCGGAATCAAAATCCTATCCACAAAAGCCATAAATAAGGAGTTGAAATAAGAATCCGAAGTATATAATGTCAAATAATGAGATTATGTTAAAGAAGTAAGTAAAAAGAAACAAAAAACTTCGTAATTTGGGAACAGTTAATATACATTTACTTAGTGATGCCGTTAATGTGGTACCAGGGAAGCCACATGTGCAGAAGGAATTATTGCCAAACCTCCTTGTCTTCAACGTAGTCTTTAATGTTATAATATGCATTTGTGATAAGTATATGTCGCTGTGTTTAGAATATATTAATCTATATTCTAAATACAGCGACATTCATAACATAAACACTAGAAACAAAGATTTACTTATTGGGCCCACGACTAGGCTCCAAAAAATTAGTAATTCTTTTAAATTAGTAATTCATTTAACAACAAACTCCCAAGTCTTGTTAAAGAACGGAGCCTCAATAAATTTTAATCATTTATTAAACTTAAACTCTGTCAAAAAGGTTTCTATAAAGTAAAAGATTACTTGGATGACAAAAAGGCTTGGGATTAAATTAAGCTACTTCAATGTACCCCCAAGCAACAATCCATTTTATACTGTGAATAAGTGTTTTAGAATTAATAATGTAATTTTTATTGATTTACATGACATAACATATGATATTTTTGATGACATTTAAAGAGAAAAATGTCTGTGAATGTGAGTAGCATGCAGGCGAGATTGAATAGATGTTTTTTTTTATTTTATTTTAATATTGTGAATGTGAAGACTATGTGGGTCATTGTTGCTTTATTTTTTATTTTTCTCTTTCTCTGTTAGTTTTAATCATGGTCTGGCAGTTTGAGTAATTTTTGTGGCCTACCCAAATGTACTTTCTTTGGTATTGTTCGTCGAATCGTTGAGCTCCTTAAGTTCTGAGTTGAGCTGCACGATTACTGACAAATGCGTGCAGTTACTGGACAGGTCCTCTCAATCTGTGTAGTTTTTCCTCAAAGGACCATTTCAGACACAAATCTACATGGTCGTCACATGATCTGTTTAAGATTATGTTTGGACTTTAAAAGCGACTGTGACCTCGTGAGTTTCTTTCGGCCTTTCTTCTCAGAGTAGTCAGATAGGAAACGCCGACCTCATCCAGTTTTTAAAATATGATTGACGTGTAAAAGTATTTGTACAAACCTACTTACAGAAATAACATCATTTATCATTTATCATTTATCAGTAGTAGCGACTGTACCGAGTGGCCTGGGTTTCCCGAGTGCCCCAAATGCCCCGAGTGGCCCGAGCCTCCCGAGTGCCCCGAATGCCCCGAGTGGCCTGAGTGTCCCGAGTGCCCCAAGTGCCCCGAGTGGCCCGAGTGACCCGAATGCCCCGAAAGCCCCGTGTGGCGCGAGTGGCCCGCGAGACCCGAGTACCCCGAATACCCCGAGGGGCTTGAGTGCCCCGAGTGGCAACACAATGGCGGACACCGACGCAACTGGCCGCCACTAAGTCGCACTTTGTGAGACGATTGCTGCACTCAACGAACATTTAGAACCGCAAATCGACCGCAACGATTCAACGATTTAGTTAACTACTGTTGAAAGAACAGCACAACCTTAGTAATCATCACCTCACTGCACTGAGGATACGTGGAGCTAGTGAAAAGTCAACATTCGTTCTGTGAGATTTTCGATATTGTTGGTTACACGAAGAAAGCTGTTTGTTTCTAACCAAATTAAATAACTTTCTGACAAAATACAGCACGATTGAATAATAGGTTGTGTCAACTTTGCTGTGAAGTGTTCTTGTAGTACCTACATGAACGCTAAACCCACAATATATGATAACGTTATTGTTCTACGTATGTGCTACGAGCCGTAGACATGCAAGCTACGTGGTGCTACGCAATGCTACGAACAACTACGGCAGCCATTACGATGTAATCTTTCTTGTAACCTTTGTTTTAGTAATTTTTACCAAAACAAGGTTATTTTTATCTTAAGGGCACAATGGTTAATATATTACTTCATTATACAGAACAGGAGCCGTTTACTTCATGAAAAGCATGTAAATAAAAAGTATGAGTCCGGATCAGAACAATAATATGTTGTCCATACAGGAGCTAGCCTGCAGTAACAATGTTTATCAGAAAATTACGGCGAGATGGCAATGTGGAGTGACCGCAGCGGCGCGCGGCGTCAGCGCGCACCTGCTAACGAAGCATTGTGCTACCACGCCACAGCCACGCCGCGTGAATGCGCACTAATCGCCGCTTTGTTGACGCGCGCCCGACTGAAGACAGTTCAGAACTACTGTCATTATCACAGGACAAGCGAGTGTCGGCCAAACCGACCGGCCGACATGAAGCGCCCCGGTCCTTTGAACAGATTGTTCACATGATTGGCTATTGTTTTACAACCTTACTAGTGTTTGTGGGCAAGGCTGCAACTGTAATAAAGGGATACAACAATGATATAAGGTCTTCGACTGTTGGTTTAATTTTTAAGTAATTTAAAGCTACCAAGGTGCAGTTATAATAATAAATAAAATAGAAATAATACTAGCTTCTTACTGTCCCACTGCAGGGTAAAGGCCTGTTCTCAAACAAAGAAGGCACCAGCATTGATCAGCACGCTTGCTCAAGACGGGTTGGCGATTTTAGACTTAATTATATTAACTATATATGTCCAAGTTTCCTCGCGATGTTTTCCTACACCGATGTCAGTTATGTCGAAGATAATCTCAGAAAGTACATATGAATTGAAAAAGTCACATTGGTACTTGTCCGGTTTGGAACCCACAATCTTATGCATGAGAGGCGAGGCCTTAACCACTGGGCCATCACGACATTTTTTGCACTGCATTTGGTGCAGTAATGTGTTTAACAACTAATATTAAAAATAAACGTAAAACGTGTCACTGCATTGCGTTGTATTACAAAATGTAATCGCCTCAGAACTGCATCAGGCGAGGCTTGAATATTATGTGAGCGACACGCGCGTTCTCCGCATCAGCCGGTTATTGTGGGCAACCATCAATTTTCAATGTTTACATTAACTGGTGATGTACGGTTGATAACAGCACTGCGGCTGTGGTCAGTGTCCGGCGGTTGTTATGCTTACGTTTATGTTATTAATATGTATATCATCACAAGATACAAATCAGGCATTCGATCTTTGGATGTTG
Source organism: Griposia aprilina (assembly GCA_916610205.1). Taxonomy (NCBI): domain Eukaryota; kingdom Metazoa; phylum Arthropoda; class Insecta; order Lepidoptera; family Noctuidae; genus Griposia; species Griposia aprilina. The sequence continues at coordinate 25,278,119 of OU744290.1, read as the reverse complement.
TACCGCATCCCCGTTAAAAGACATAACTTTAAGTGTATTATTAAATCCAAATATAATAGTAAAATATTGTAAATACATAGGTAATACATATAATAAAATGACAAGACAACAGACACGACAGTAATAGAAAGTTGTGAGTCACGCATCTGCGTGATATTGTAAATAATTGTGGGCAGATATCATGACGCCATCGTCTGAAGTTGCCGCAGCTAACGTGCTAGTAGCGCGCACGCACTTTATATCACGCGGTTTCATTTCATTATATTAGCTCGGTCCCACTACACAGCATAATATATTAGTGTAGTCGGCTCTGTAGTGCTATCGAGTTCACAATTAACTGTCATTAGTGAAACAGGGTTATAGGTTGTGGGTTCGAACCCAGGCAGGCGCTTTACTTTGTGTAAATAATTTCATCACCACTGCTCTCAAAACGGTGAAGGAAAACATCGTGAGGAAACCGGCATGTCCTGGAACCAAAAATTCGAAGACATGTGACATCTACCAACCCGCACTGGGCCCGCGTGGTAGATTACAGCCCATTCCTACTCAAAGAGAGGAGGCCTGTGTCCCAGCAGTGGGAACACTATAGGCTGATTATGCTAGTGAAACAGGCACTAATTAATAATAACTGAGTGTGTACTGACTTGCGTTCGGTTTTAGTTTATACCGTACTGTACCGTACCGCACCGCGCCGCACCACTCTAGTTAATAACGTTTAAATAATATGAAATGGATCGCACCAACAGTTTAGGTTACTTTTATGTGATTTTTAAATTAAAGCTCAAGCATTTTCACTTTTAGACCTTGATAAAAAAAATAGCAATAGCGTAGCAGGTAGGTGAGGTGACGTCACGGAGCTCGATGGCGGATAAAACTTAGTCGCGAGGTGACAGTGATTTATGTGCAGCACTTCACCGTCCCCCTGGTATCAGCCTTGACTTTGGATATTCTTCCACTGCCCTCTCATAATATATTTTTGATCTTAAAGCCATCAGAAACCTACATTTCGGATGAAAGTCTAAGAAATCTGAGTTGCATCACACCATAATATGAACCCAAGTTAATTCGTCACGCAAGTTATTCCTGTTTTTATTATTCATATCTATGAGGTTGTAGCTCATACATGCTGCTGGTGATACGGTGATACGGTGTAACGACGCGCTACGACGTGCTACGAATTTTTACGATGTGCTACGATGCGCTACGAGACTGTCTACAACCTACGGACACGTGGTGCTTTGCTGGCAATGTTTTGATATCCATTGTTCTTACACTCTACAATACAATAAAACACAAGTCTGATTGAAGTCTCAGCCTTACTAGATAACTCAGACGATGTGTGTGGGCTAGTTAGTCCTCAGTGTCCTGACAAAGACCACCGCGGCCGAGCCGCATTGTGTTGGTACAATGGCGCGGTGGCGGCGCCGGCGCGGATAACGCGCGGGTGGCGTGCGCGGCGGCGGCGGCGCAGCTGGGCGCTCTCACGCCTAATACGATTTAGATTATATCCAAACGAACGACCACAACGTTCACACAGAAGGTGAGGAGCAATTTGACCGAGACGCGATATTATACTCAGCACAAGTTAGGGAATATCTTGTCAAGACTTTAAGATTGTAAAAGCTTGAGTGATACTATAGCTTTTCCTGACGTCAATGATTGTGATCTTGTTACAGCGCACGTGTGGGTGAACCTTCTGCCGGTATCTATGTGCTTGCGAGCGCTGCAGGAGGCCTATTTGTATTCACCATCAAACAGTTCACTCTGCACCCGAGACACGCGGACCTGCGCCCCTCTGCCCCCGCGCGTTTCCATCTGCGCCTCACCCCCTCGCTGGCCTGCTCGTATCAAGTCAACCAAATATACAAATCCTGAACATGTCAAAACAATTTGACGTCTTCCGACATTTGAACCAGAACGACAGCACGACGCGAGACAGAGTTTACGTCGGGACAGTGGGAAACGTATACGAGCAATTCTAGCCGATATTAGCAGGGATATTATGTAGTGATCTAGTGTTGGTCTAGAGATTTAATTATTATTAATAGCATTCTTGCCAATTGTAAAAAAGTTTAAGCAATAAACAAATTGCCATCGACATCCATGCAGTTTTGGCAAAATCTTGAAATGTCACATCTATCTTGTTCCGCAGTTTAGAATATTTTTGCAGTGCCTAAGCTTAGTGTCGCCCGAGTTGGCACTAGTTGTGCCCCGCCGGGGAGGGGGGGGGGGGGGGGGGGCACAAACATACGCCGCTCCAACTTCTTAACGTATGTGAGTGCGGCGGTAAATAACTCCATATGCGCTTCAACGACCACTCGATAGTTGTACTTTGTTAGACCAAGTCACCCTGAACTATCGGCGCAACTTTTGTGCAGCAGTCTGCATCGCAGCAAGTTTACAGTTTGTTTTACAATAACAATTTAAAACCATTTTGTAAAATGTTATCCAAATGCTCGTTAATATGTCAAGCGATACATTACTCAAGTCAAACAATAGTAGGTCGTAGTCGTAATAAGAAACTACATTTAACATTATATTAAACAACACTATATTTTATGATTGTAGTACTAAAGTTGTGCTCACCAGCTATTTGTGTACAAACATACTAGAAAAACTGGAAGTAACTAAAACTCATCAATCAATAAGCAACTAGAATCAATTCTATTCTATACAGGAGTGAGTCGTATGTTTGGAGTGGAGTCATATGAAGCGCGCATATTGTCCGGCGCTAGCGGGGGCGGCTGCAGGCGCGGGCGCAGGGGAAGCGCATCGTTAGGCACACTTATGTCGCCCAAAGCCAAGAGTACATTTGTTTAAGGCGCAGTACTGGCAAGAGTCCAGCCTGCCCGCACCACCGGCGTCACTCCACAAGCGAACACAAAAGGTACATCGTTTAACATCTACCACTGGTCATTCAGTCTAGCTCTGGATTGCTGAATGATCTATAATTATATAATTATGTAGAGGTGACACGGCAGAGCGCAACTACTGCTTCAGACAGCTGATGGGCTTACAGATTACTGATACCCATATTATTGAAAAGCCTAGTACCTACATGGCATGGGTTACAACCCAAGCAACGCCGTAACTTACACATGTGACATGACTCAAAACCAGATGGCAGTCAAAAATATGTAACGAAACTAACTAGCGTGGGACTATTCCCTAACTCTGTCTTCTGAGAAGTAAGCCTTCTGTCCCGCCGTCTGTTGCCCACCTTAATCCGAGTGTCTGGCAAGTCGCCAGCCGCCGCGCTAATGAAATTATACAAAAATCATTCACATTTGTTTAAACTCGCGCTCGTGCTCGTGCCGGCACGACTTCAGTGCGAACTATTAAACGGTGCCTGTCCTCGAGCCGCACCAGCTGCTGCTAAAAAAGATATATATCGTCGCTAACTTTTTGATTATTAAATAATATTACTTATCTAACTTAGTAATCGTTTATAAAATCACCTACATTACGTAATATTAAGTTGTACCTACTGCCTATGTATAAACCAATAACCTCCTTATCGGTCGCTCGTTGCTCAGTAAAACAACATTATTACACAATCCGTCCGTGAACTAGTTGTTAGGTGGAACACATAGATTGTGCCCCACGTCCCTTGCCCCGATCTCCGTGCTCCGCTCCCCGAGCCCCGTGCCCCATGTCCCGTGCGCCGTGTCCCGTGCCCCGTGCTCCGTGCCCCGAGCCCCGTGCCCCGTGCCCCGTACTCCGTGCTCCGTGCCCCGTGCCCCGAGCTCCGTGCTCCGTGCCCCATACCTCGTTGGCCGTTCCCCGTGCCCCGTGGCCCGTGGGCCGCTCCCCATGCCCCGAGCCCCGTGGGCCGCTCCCCGTACCCCGAGCTCCGTGGGCTGCTCCCCGTGCCCCGTGCCCCGTGACCCGTTACCCATGACCCGTGCCCCGTGGTCCGCTACCCATGCCCCGTGTCCTGTGGCCGGTTCCCGTGGTACCGACACTGAAATTAACAGCATGTGACTACAAGCTGCGGAAAAACACAGATTATATTACCTACAATAGATTAGTCGATTCGATTTAAGCAATCATTCCTTTACGTATTTTAAAAAAATGACAGGGTGCGGAAAGCGATCGACATGCGATCCACAGAGTACGTAGTTACAGACAAGCAATCGCTTCATTATGACCGCGCGAGTACCGGTGAGTACAGCGGCTAGCATAGTTTGACACAATTTAAATGATATATCGCTGTACCAACTGGGTCTCCCTTGTTTCATCGAAAAGAAATTGCCAAATTATCACTGCCCAATCAATTTTCCGCATAATTTGATTTGCCAAATTATTACTTAGCAAAAATCTCTTCACAAATAATTGTAACGCAAACCTAATGTTTGGCAAATGAACGTTTAAACAATAAGTTGTTTACCAACTACACTCGGCGTCACAAAAATCGCACCTCTCCGAAAATAAGTTTCAAGCATGTCCCGCCAGCAACGAATACATCAAACCCAATTAATATTGGTATCAATTGAAAGTATGTTTAACGACCTTTAAATTAACAACAGTAAGAATTCCTAAACACAACAGATCTCATAAGCACGTAACGTTATTTTTTTAACAAAGAGTACAAAACGGACGACCCGGGCTCCATCTCGACCTTAAAATCCCCACTATCAGTCAACTCATGAAGCGCATTTCCAAGCGTTTCTTTGATTCCGCGGCCTCACATCGCAACCCTCTGGTTGTCGAGGCTGCTAGTTATACCCCCTCCCGTATCAGTCATACCCGCCGTCCAAGGCATGCCCTAACTGACCCCGATGACCCCAAGCATGCCGGTATCAGGGGGAAAGCTCTCAGCATATTTACCGACTTTCTTGCAGACCGAACACAAAAAGTAAAGATTGGTGATGAGGTTAGCAATGAAGCCATAATTGACTATGGTGTACCCCAAGGAAGCTGCCTATCCCCAAGTCTTTTCCTGGTCTATGTGAATGACTTGTGCCAGCAGTCTCTTAATAAAGGCAGAATATTTAGTTATGCAGATGATACCGTATTAATATTTCACGGTGAGAGTTGGGAGGTAGCGCAACAAGCGGCGGAGCTGGGCCTACGTAAAATAATCCATTGGCTAGGAAGTAACTTACTAACCCTGAATATTTCTAAGACCTCTTATCTGCAATTTACTTTCGCCAATACTAAACCCATGGAAATAAGTATCAAAGCACACTCCTGCAATGGTTTATATGGCCACCAATGCCCATGTCTTCCAATCTCACAAAAAAAGTCTGTGAAATATCTAGGTGTACTTCTAGATGAACGACTTAGCTGGCGTCCACACATTGAACTGACCACTTCCCGTGTTAGGAAACTTGTATGGGCATTTAAGAAGCTTCGACACGTGGCTAAGTTTAAGCTACTCCGCACGGTGTACATTGCGCTGGCACAGTCAATCATAGCCTACTGTATCACGGCCTGGGGAGGCGCATGTAAAACCTTTATGATTCACCTCGAAAGAGCCCAAAGATCTTTGTTAAAGGTCATGACCTTCAGACCGTACCGGTTTCCTACGAAGGATCTTTATGAAAACTGTAAAGTACTTACCGTGAGACAGGTATACCTTCTTCATCTCACAATTAATCAACACCAACTAACGCCGGTAATTCACGCCACCAAAGTAAAGAGACCTATTACTCATACTAATGTATGTAGACCAGAAAGATGTAGAACCGCTTCCGCTAGAAGACAACACTTTTACATGGCTAAATACATTTACAATAAATTAAACAATACCCATAACATAAATCCGTTCACAACGAAAGAAACTAAATTAAAAATCTCCACATGGCTTCAAACACTTGATTACCACCAGACGGAAGATCTATTACAAAATCAATACTCATAAAATGATCTACACTCACCCATACACACACGCACACACACACACACACGCACCCCCACACGCACACACACACACACACACACACGCACACACACACACAAAGAGCATGTGTCCATCTTATAATTATTGTAATTTTGTCTTTTATTGTATTTTTTTTTTTTTTTCCTTTTCTCCTTTTCTTTTGCTTATTGCACATTGTTATGAAATTAACCATAAATGGGCGAAGACACTGGCTCCTGTAACACAGGTTGCTACCTAGCTCAGGAGCCAGGGCTTCAAACAAAGTTTGTAAAAGCTGTATTTGTGTCAATAAAAATTATTATTATTATTATTAACCCTCCTTCGCTAACGAAGCCATACGCACTAACTAGTGACGTTATTAAGAACTGCCAAAATATTCAGCTATTGCCAAGTGACAAACTCATTATTTGTGTGGGTGAAAATGACTATGATATTAAGATTTTGTCTTCACAACTTCGTCAACTTCTCGATGTATTCGGCAACAATAATGTAATTGTTCTGAGTTTACTAAAGAATATGTATTTAAATGTAAATGACTTGAACCAAACTATACGCAATATTTGCAACGAATACAAAAATTCTAACTTTATTGACTCTAATAGTAAGTTAGATAATACATGTAAATTAATTAATTATGTTATTGACTGCGATGATTATGAAAAAAAATACTTGAATGTCAAAGAACTAAAGAAATACTGCGTAGTCAACCAAATCTTAAGAAAACTGGAAACAAATACAAATATGATCCTAAGGGAACAATCCCATATTACTTTGCACGAAAACAGCCAGAACGCGATGCTTTACTTAAACCCGATATAAAAAATCCCACTTCTACAAAAATAGGTACTATACCACACTATTTTAAGGTTGTAGACAGGAAACAGCTTTTTCGTGAAAACTTCTAGTAAATCCAAGACTTTTAAAATATTACATCTAAATATCGCTAGTATTTTATCAAAACAGGAAATACTAGAACTAACACTACTAGAATTGCGAGACGCGAGTAAAGAACCTGACATTTTATGTTTCTCTGAAACCTTTATGCGTGCCAGTAATGAAAAATATTTAAAATTAAATAACTATATTTTAGCAACTGCGTTTAGTAGAGACAAACAGAGAGGGGGAACCTGTATTCTTGCAAAACAGGGTATTATATACAATGAGCTCACTTACATAAACAAATATTCAGTGCAAAAATCATTTGAAGCCTGTGGCGTTGAAATCCCTTTGCACAAATTATTAATAGTATGTCTATATAGCACGCCAAAGTCTGACCCCAATATATTTTTGAATAAGCTCGACCAACTTATGTATGAAACACACAAAAAATATGGGCCAAGTACGAAAATAGTTATTGCTGGTGATTTTAATATAAATACCCTAAAACCAGGAAAACTAACAACCTATTTAAAAGATTTATGTAATACCAACAATCTGCAAATGCACATTAATATTCCGACTCGTAAAGACGCTTGTATAGACCATATACTAAGTAACATAAAGACAACATCAACAGATGTTTTGCCTCTTTATTTATCTGACCACGACACAGCCCAATTATTAGACTTTCCAGTAAAAGAGCAAAATTCAAAGTCCAAATCATACTACATTTATAAGAAAGATTATTGTAACGAAAATATTAAAAAATTCAAAGAATGTCTAACAAGTTTATCGTGGTGAGAAGTACACATAGAAACTGACCCAAATAAGGCTTTTAATAAATTTAATGACTTATTATGTTTATTATATAACTTATGCTTCCCAAAAATAAAAATTAATAACTAATAATATAATATAATAAAGATTAATAACTCTAACACATGTAAACAGAAATGGATAAGTAAGGGTCTAAGAAATAGTTGTAAAACGAAACGATACAAAAATAAAACTATAATGTACAAAACTAAATATAAAAAATATTCAAATATACTGAAAAAGTGCATTATTGAATCAAAAATGAATTCTAATATTAATTTCATAAAAAAAAGCCAAAATAAATGTAGACCAACGTGGTCAGTCATTAATCACGAAATTGGGAATACAAAAAATGACAATAATATTTCTGAATTACAATTAGATAAACAGATATTGATAAATCCCACTGACATAGCGAACGCTTTTAATAATTATTTTATTGACTCGAAAAATACCTCAACATTGAATAATTTACTTAATGACTCTAATACGGCGTCAATTCCTAATTCCATGTTTCTTAGTTTCATGACTGAAGATGAAGTTAAGAAGGAGATAATGGCTTTAAATAATACTAACTCCGAAGGTTATGATGGAATTAGCACAAAAATTATTAAAGCGTGCAACACTGAATTAATTTCTATATTAACATATTTAATTAACTTTTCATTTTCATCAGGTACGTTTCCTGATGCCTTAAAATTATCAGTCGTGAAACCACTTTACAAAAAAAACAATAAAAATGACGTAAAAAACTATCGTCCAATTACTCTTATTCCTATTTTATCAAAAGTATTCGAAAAATGTATGCTCAACAGACTTATCAACTTTTGTAGCAAATATAACATTATAACAAATGAACAGTTTGGATTTCAGAAGCACAAGTCGACAACACAGGCAATATTTGCCCTCTTGAGCAATATCCTGGGTAATCTAAATAATAATCATATAACAACAGGACTTTTTTTCGACCTGCCGCAAGCTTTCGACTTTGTAGCACATGACGGTTTATTAAAAAAGTTAGAAAGCATTGGAATTAGAGGACTAGCACTGTAGTGGATTTCATCTTATTTAAGTGATCGGAAACAATACGTCGTCATAGATAAAGTACATGAAAACTTACTTTCTTCCTATTTTTCTGACTCCAGGGAAAATAAATGCGGAGTCCCTCAAGGGAGTGTCTTAGGACACATTTTATTTATATTATATGTAAATGACATACCACTAGTGACTAATCATAAATGTATATTATTTGCAGATGACATTTCAATTATAGTAACGACTGATAAAAAGTATAATTCAATATCTGATCATGAAATGGACATTAATAATACTATTGACAATATTTTAGAATGGCTACAGACAAATAAATTAAAAATCAACTTAGACAAATCTAATTTTATACAATTTAATAAATCTAAACATGCTAAATATAATTTTAAACTTAATATTGATAGATTGAAAGAAGTTACACCAACTAAATTCTTGGGTGTACTCATAGATCAAGACTTAAATTGGAAAATGCATCTAGATAATTTGTGCAATAGGATCAATAAATTTGCTTATGCTCTCAGACAAGTAAAGAACGTGACAAATAGAAAAACGGCAATAACTACATACTACGCATAAATAGAACCCATTTTAAGTTACGCGCTTATTATATGGGGGAACAGTACAGATAATGATAGAGCATTTATTGCACAAAAAAATGCATCAGGGCCATTTGTGGACTTCATCCTGATGAGTCCTGCGAACCGTTTTTTAAAAAGCTAGGTTTATTACCACTTCCCTCACTTTACATATACGAAATCTGTAAATTTGTGTACAGTAATAAGGGATTGGTCAAAAGAGCGTATGAAGTAATCTCTCGACCAACAAGGGATCCACACAGACTTGTATTAAAGGATAATCCTAAGTCAGCCAATTATGCTAAAAGCTGCCTTGTGATGTGTGTACGTATATACAATAATATACCAAACGAAATAAAATTATTAAATAATCCTAACTCATTTAAAAATAAAGTATTTAAATGGCTGAATAGACATAAATTTTATGACACTAATGATTTCTTTAACTTAAAAATATAAAAATTGTAATTATTAATGACAATGTTTATGATGTATGATCTGGATGACTATTATAGTATTACCAATTAATCTGCGACATTGTATAGTTCACCTTTAATTCGTGTATTCATTATTTGGCATGCAATTGATACAATATTCTGTATAGCTAAACATGTGGACACTATATCAAACCAGACTGTAACAACTTTATACCATGTTTAAAGCAAATAAAGACTTATCTTATCTTCAGGAGAGTAGTAGGGCCACCAGTACAGTGTACAAACACAGACCGCCATCGTTCCGACCTCGCCGCCGAGGTCCATCGCGACGCCACCGACGTAATTGTCCCCCCCGACCCTTGCTCGACGAAGCGCCAGCCCGCGCCGTAGCTGAGCCTGTAGTTTTTAATTCCCCGTATAATAATAATAATGATACGCCTTCGATCCAGCCTGTCCCACCTTGCTGCCCTCCCTTCAGTGATGCCCTAAGCCGAGGTTCGTACCCCACAGGGGGTGCCCTTAGTGTGCGGTCACTTAGTAATTAAGAAATTCGCCCCTGGCTGGAGGCTTTAAGTTTACTTGAGGCACCCACAGGAATGACCGGTTAAGTAGCCACGACCTCAGAGGTCACAACTACGAGCTGCCCATTAGGGAAAAAAATGTGGGTCATTCGCTATCCAACCTTTGAAGTGAACACACGTGAGCAGCTACAGCAAGAAAAATACCCCAGAATATGGATACCACTGCAGATGAAGCCGCTCAAGTCATTGCACTACTGCAATCAGGGCTGCGGCAATGTGATGCTCGGCAACTGAACTTGAGTCGTTTTTCCGTTCGACGAGTGTTCCAACGCTTCCAAGAGATTGGTGGCTATATCCGGAGATGTGGCTCTGGAAGACAACGGTGCACATCCGAAAGAGACGATCGCTTCATTGATTCAACGTCTTTACGTAATCGGTTCTCCAATGCTGTTGAGCTGCAACAACAACTGCGACCAGCTCGCAGAACTTCAGTAAGCGTCTCCACGATTAGAAGAAGAATGCGGGAGAAGAAAATTGCAGCTCACAGGGCCGAAATTGACTGCACAGCATAGGAGAACCCGGTTGCAATTTTCCCGTGACCATGTGGATTGGACAATAGACCAATGGAGGGCTGTGGTCTTCTCGGATGAGACGAGGGTGTCTTTTCCGCAATGACAGGCGTAGAAGAGTGTACAGGAGGCAAGGGGAACGATTCACACAAGCCTGTATTCAAGAGACAGTGGAATATGGGGGTGGCTCATGCATGTTCTGGGGCGGCATGTCAATCGACGGCAAAACGAACCTTGTATGTGTTTCTCGGAGTGGAAGTGCTCGCGGGCAAAGGTCGCTGACTGCTACTTGGTACATAACAGAGATCTTAGAGGAGCAGGTTATCCCTTATGCGGGTTTTGTTGGCAGTGGGTTCACGCTAATGCACGATAACGCCCGCTGTCACACCACATTAATTGCAAGAGACTACCTGCAAGGAGTTGGGGTCCCTGTTATGCGCTGGCCGGCGCGAAGTCCAGACCTGAACCCTATTGAGCACCTTTGGGATGAACTGAAACGGCGAGTACGGGCACGTGATCCTGCCCCTACCACTAGCCAAGACCTCCAAGATGCCGTCGGTGCAGAATGGGAAAACATTCCTCAAGAGACTGTTGTCAAATTAATTAGGTCTATGAGAGAATGCATGGAAGCAGTCATCAGGGCTAGGGGGGTAAAACTAGTTTTTAATTGTTTTTAAGGATCTTGTTGTAATTTTTGCTGATAAAATAAAATTTAACTTTTTAATCATTTGCATTAGCTTATTTCCTGGTAATTAAAAAACCAAATCTATTGATTTATTCAGAAATTTAAATAAATTGCCTTTCGAATGATACCTTATAGTCATATGCCTACCATTGATTAATATGGTTAAAATTACTTTGAAGGGAATTCTTAAAGAGGTGCGATTTTTGTGACGCCGAGTGTAGTACTTTTACCAATTTTTATGTACCTAGTCAAATATTTCACTTGGTATAACATATTTTACGCAAAATAAATTAAAACAAATATTTAGTATCGTCAGTTTTCAATTTACCATTTCTATTCTAGGGCGTAATCGACGGCGTGACGGCGTGGGTGGTTTAAAAAGAAATTACCACGAAGGGGATGGCGGGGTCTTTCAGACCACGTCATCCCATTCTAACCTAACCTGTCCGAGTCGGGGTGCCCTAATTCCCGAGGTCGCTTCGCTCACTCTTGCATCCTATCCCACCCTTGCATTTTATTCCCTTGAATAAATGATTATATTAAAATAATATTTGCATTTTTCTAAATAATTGCCAAAAAATCTTATTTTTGCCTTTATATGTTTTGTCATAACAAATCATTTGACCAAACGTTTATTGTCCAAAGATGGTTTGCTGTAATAAATCATTTGATTAAAGACCAAATGCCTTAATGACATTATCCTTGGTAATAACCTACCAAGTAAAAAAAATACCAAATGAAAATGTGCGTACTAAAATCATTCCAAACATTGCATTGGTATAAAAAAGGTTGCAAAAATTTGTTTGGGTAGTGAAATTTTGGCAAAATCTTTTCGGCAAAACGGCAGGATCCCGTCAGTAAGTTTGTTTAAACTTAACTCGCACTAGTTTGGAAGAAATCATGTTTGACAATGCCGATGGAACGTTTTTATTGTGTGATAGTAAACACGTACGCGGTGGCGGGTCGTATTTGTTTGTTTGGGCTCGCGTCCGCCAATACCCGGTATTACCGATAGTGATCTACCGCCTGTCATTACACTGTGCGCTGCACTCGTACTAGCTGACTGCGCCTGGCGGACACCTCATCAAATAACCATGAGTGGCTTCACACGCTTGTACCTACTACAGTTTAAAACTAGTCACGTAGCATGTTGTGTTTTGTTATGTTTTATAGGTGATAAAAAGGTGTTATCTAGGCCATTTGAATAGATTCACGTGGTGCAAGGTCCTTAGTTACTCAAATAATATTTTTTGTTCAAAAATATCGCACGTCTGCGTTACACAAAGGAATGTAATGTGTAAGGTGAGTACGCAACTTTAAGACACGCTCAATTCTGATAAGTTGTTTCACGCGGTATTTTCCTCCGTTTTGATCTCGTTAGGTGGAACAATTGAGACGCGGCTGAAACTCGCGCGCCCTATTTCCGGCTGCAAGCGGTCCGCGCCGCCGGGTCTTGTCTCTTAATTGCGGCAACCAGAGCAACTAACTATGCGCTAAATAAATTACTATAAAAGGAGTTTAAAGCAAGTTAGCGGGGATCAGCGGCGGCGGGCGAGGCGTTCGGGGGTTGGGGGGGGGGGGGCTGTTGTTTTAGGGTTCCAGGTGCAGGCGTGTTAAATACTAGCTTTTGTTTACCGTATTCTATACAGCATGGCCGCCCAGCAGAGATCAAGATCTTTGATTTTGATGAACTTTCTCAGAATAGATGATACCTGGTGACCTAAATTCCATAATAGATTTATTTTTAGAAAAATCGTCTCACATAGCTTACTAAAAATAAAATTTCTAACAATAAATCAATGTGGTCCCCGACTAGCGATACATACCTACGACCTACAACAGATGTATTAGTTCTTGAAGAAGTTACTTCTATACAGCTACAACTAGAAGAAACCCTCCAAATATTCACGTTCAAGAAGCCGAACATCCAGCCGCACTTTATTTATTTATTTAACTGTTTTATATTTAATCATTTCTTTAATTTAGAATTTTAAGTAAAACTGCACTTATTGCTTTTGAGAAAGAGCTGTATACTGACTTTTTGATAAAATCCCTCGTATCTAAACGCCACATTTGGAAATAATGGACGCCAAACCTAGTACCAGTAGCTCTGACTAAAGTAGACTCATCCTTCATGGGATACTGTTTAAAATGTTACAGTAAATAAAATGAAAAGAAAAAACAACTTTTTAAAAACAAGCTTTTATTACTTGATAACAAAAAGAACTAAAAAGTTAAAAATAATTTAAACCTGATAAGAAAAATACCATTATATAGGTACCTACATTGCAACCTTTAACGATAATTAACCTTCTTCGTCTACGTCAGAATAATCCCATATCGCACATACCTAATTATATATTTTTATTAAATCCTAAAACTTCACACCTTGTATTAAATCTTTGCGTTTTTATCACAGACCCAATTCTTTATAAATAAAAGCGTGTTACATTGTTATTCCAAAAGAAAAATAATGAAGGTGTAATATGCTAAATGTTCTTTAATGTTCCATCAAGATTACATTACAGACAAACATCGGGACAGGTCAAACTAAATAAAAGCTTGTGAAAAACAACCGACTTCCAAAAAAAACACTAAAAGACGTGTAAAATAACTTTAATTTTGGAAGTCGGAGTCTTTGGTTTTGTATTTTCGTTTTTGGCCAGCGACTTCCGAAATTAAAGTTTTTTTCACGTCTTTTAGTGATTTTTTTTGGAAGTCGGTTGTTTTTTTGTAAAATGGATTTAATTTTTCACTTTTTAGTTGCGGTACCTGCCCCACACATATTCGTATACGACTACTTAGTATGTAAATAACAGTGACAGGAAATCAATATAAACTAAGTGGAAAAATATGCAGTATTAAGGATAACTCAAAAACTACTAGTCATAACTTGATCAAATTTAAACGAGACCACATGTGAAGCACCAGCTATCAAATACTAAAATAATCATCCAAATCGGTTCACCCAGAAAAAAGTTCTGAGCTAACACACATATAAACTCAAAACTCAAACTCAAACTCAAAGCATTTATTTCAATTAAACCATGTACAGGCACTTTTGAATTGTCAAAGAGTCGGTCAGTTAATCAGAAAGTTGAAGCTAGTTGCCCATTCCAAAACGTATATCTCTATGGAGAAGGACGGGCAAGACACTCCAAGGACACTCTTTTTAAATCAAGATATTACAAAATCGTTGGTACATTATTCTTGTTGCTTCTATATGTGAGAACAATGTAAATAAAATAAAAATAAAATGTATATTAAAAAAGAAATCAAAATATAAGAATGATAAAAAATAAGCCATGGCAGTTAAGAGATTACCAGTCTCAACTGACGGCGCCCGTTCACGAACATGACGCGTGGATCAGCACCATCCAGCTCAACCATTTTGTAGGGAACCGAATGATCCAACACACGTGCCACCAACAGTGAGACATTTTAGTGAGCATGACATAGTCTCAACTGCCATGCTTTCAAGTCAACATACATAATAATGATATAATAAACGAATCCATTGTACTCACATATACAAAATTGAAAAAATGCTTCTAAATTATACAAAACTATACTTTGCTATGTATTTGAGCGATAAATAAAATTTTACTACCAAAAGAAAATACCATTATTAAATATCTAGTGGAGTATTCAATATTAAAACAATATTTTATAAAAAAATAAAAAAATAAACGAACATTAAGTACGCAATGTCAGAAAAAAAAGGTAAAATAAAAAATAAGTATCTCTTCCAAACAATAAAACTAACTAGTGCGCCCAAGTGGCTGTGGAGCAGGACCAGCATTAAGCCAAGCATTTTTATCCACGATATAATCATTGAACTTATAATATGCTGATGAACAAGTGCACAACAACTTTGGAGAAATATGGAAGGATAGAACTGGGACGGTAATCGGTCGGTGAGACCAGGTTGGGAATTGGGTAAGGGGATGATATGGGCTTGTTTTCAGGCCTCATTAACAGTACAAGAAAACGAGGAGAAATTAAAAATGTGGAACAAAATGGGAACTAATGTAGGGAGGATAGGATCATTTTAGCCAAGATTTTCATTACCAACTGCAGAGAAAAAGATAGCGCAAATAGTTTTTTTGACCTCATTTTCACCTACAGGATGAGCTTGAAAGAAGGACCCTGCGGTACTGGCATACAGGGAAGTTAATTTAAAGTAGTTGATTTGACGTGTGGATCCAACGTAACAGGGGGATGTGAGAAATGTTTGTTAAGAGCACACACGCCAGTGTCATTACTGGAAGCAACTGGAGACTTACCAATGCCGTCAGTTTTTAAAAACTTCCAGGTTTCTGAAGAGTTACGGTTGTCAAGAGAAGTATGGAAGTAGCGTCTTTTTACATCTCTGCACACACGACTGCAGCGATCACGCAGCACCTTAAATGCAATCAAGTTACGCTCAGAAGGACAGCGTTTTAACTTTCTTTTGGCTCTGTCCCTACTTGCCATCACAACCTCTTAATGGCAAAAGTAAGACGGGGAGCCGAAACATGCATGACTTTGACTCGACGAACAGGGGTATGACGATTGTATAAGTTGAGTATTGTGCTGTTAAAAATGTGAATCATGTCGTTGATACATGAGCTCTCCAAGACGTCCGTCCAGTCGATGCTGCCAGGCATGACGCAGCAGTGCCTCCAGGTCTATGCCTTTGTACTTCCTAATGATAATATATTGTGGCTTAAGCTTGGGAGAGCGAATCCTGTATGACGTAAAGATGAATCGTGATAAGAATAACAAGCAGTGAGCTGTCCGTGGACAGATACATTATTAGAATTAAAGACAATCAGCAGGTCCAACAGTGAAGGGGAGCAGTTAGGAAACACTTTATAGGGCTATAGACCCAACATGTAGCACGTCTCTTTGTTGGTACATATTAATGACACCACGTACTGTAAATAATAATCAAGGAAATCAAATCAAAATATTTTATTTCACATAAACCAACATGGGCACTTGTGAAACGTCAGAAGCTAGGTGCACGGTTCCAATTGGTTGTTTCCTAAGGAGAAGAGCTGGCAAGAAACTCTACAGTTACTCTTTTAAAAATACAACACCTCCACCCACAAATCCTCCCTTCCTCCTCCTCCTCTTCCTCCTCAATCCAACAATCCTCAATCTCAATCCTTTTACAATGTTTCTAATTACAGTGTTGACAGATATGGGAGGATAGTGTAGGCCTGTCAACAAGTAACAGGTACGCAACAAAATATAAAAAGGTCCACAAATCTACAGTCTACAAGTTAGGCCTACAACGTTCTCACATTCACAAAATATAGAAGAATCTGTATAAAAATAAAAGCCTATTTAGACCAAATGACATGATTGCCATTACAACGGTAACAAATCTGAATCAAAATCCTATCCATAAAAGCTATAATATATATATAAATATTTCTGATATTAACGAATGGTCATTTGTAAGTGTCGCGCGGTCAATCGCGCCGTCGCGTCGCGTCGCGTCGCGTCGCGTCGCGTCGCGCTGGGCGATGCCAATCACATGCGCGTCCTCTCGCCTCATTACCCGCGTGTTTTGTACGCGTTCATATCCACAACACGCTATTCAGAACTAACTTATTATGATAATAATGAGCAATGCGACTAAATTGTACTTTTATTACTGTTAAGAATCGCGAACGTCATATTCAGTAGGTGCGTTATGCCTCCTGAATTAAAGGTGTCTCCTAAGTATTAATTTGTTCTTAAATTCATCAACTCAAATACCTTTATCTTAACATTATAAATGCTGTATAAGCTGACCATGAAGCCATATTAATAATTTCAATTGTTGCACAATAATCTCCGTACAGAGAGAGTCGTGCTCACAGCAGGTGCGCGCCGGGCTGGTGCCGTGCCGACTGCCAACCCCGGAAGGTCGCGTGCGCGATGGTCTACATTCAAATTAAACTTAATTAAACGGAACTTCGCCGACTCGCTGCGAATCTTCCGGACTACAGACTCACTGGATTAAAACAATCTGGACAAGAATTACGTAAGATTTATATTACTCTCATGGACCCAGAAAAACAATATTACTATAGTTTATCACATTATAAGTGAAGGTCAATTATTTACTCTGACATGACTGTTTAGCGACAGAAAAATCGAATCACCGTTTGTTCGACTTGATGAATCGAACCCAGGTCCTCATTTTCGGTGATTTCGCAAACTTTTTAATAAGACTATAAAAAGGACGCTTCAATCTTATGTCGATAGCTTTATCAATGTTGCCTACCCCTTCGGTAACAAAGGGTTCGCTCACCTGTTTGTTTTACTAATTAGTGTGATTACAATAGTAATCAATCAATACAATTGAGATTCAGGTTACTAAAAATAATATGTATAACTAGGAAGTTTAAGGGCACAAAATGTTTTCAAGTTAAGTCATTCATTAACATGTTAAAAGTATCCGACAGAAAATACATTCGTATAATGTTCACAATCTTAAATGAACTCTTCATATCCACATTAACACATTCCAAACGGATGTCCCGCCTCAAAGAAACTAAAGTCTTGCGAAGCTTTGGCACAGTCGCACAGAGCCAAGCGCGAGTGTTTGCGCGTCGCGTCGCCAGGCGGCGCTGAGTGCCACTGTACCAACTAGAACACGGCTTGTTTCGTCCTGATGCTCTTTGTAGCGAGATTAGCCGCGCGCGTGTTTGTGTGTACGAGGGTGTGTTAGCGTGTGTGTGGGAGGGTGTGAGAGGGTGTGAGAGGGTGTGCGGCTACAGCCGCGACTTGATTAACTTTGTGTAATGAAAGATTTTACAAAGCTTAGATAAGTGGGAGTACATTGGCTCAAAGTCGTAGATTATTGAGTAAAAAAAGATAATAATGAAAATTTAAGAAAGAAAAAATAAAATACTTGGTGCCAACGACTGGACGAAAACTAAACTACACTTTTACGTATAGCTAAAACCAATTTAAATCGCAGATTGTTCGGCTTCGAATGGCTCTTATAAAAAGCGATGGCGTGATTAGAGCACCCTCCCTACCCCCACCACCCCGCCCGCTGCATGGCCAATGAATTTATTCAGCGATTGATGTTTCACTATATTTCTATGTAATTGCTTTGCATTTTATTCAGATACAAGAATTATATTTTGAAAAAAGACTGCTAAAGTCAAAGGAGACTGGGCGAATTTGTATGGAAAGTGGTATATGGACCAATAGCGATGCGGTTTTGATGTTTGTGTAGGGAAACCTCAGCTATACCCTTTGGCAAAAGGGCATCAAAATCTGCCATCAAATTTTGAGAAAAATATACTTTTATAATTTACAGGATTTTCAAGGGCCTTAGCAGCTGTTGCTACAAAAAAACGTTCTTAGAAGACTGTCCTTAACTTTTTGAGTGATTAATAACTGCATTCACAGATTTTGTAAAAATGGTACAGTCAGCAAAAAAAAATGCCAATTCTTATGTTTTATTTTAATGTGCCAATCATTGCAGGTTCATATATAAGGATTAAAAGACTCTTCTAGACCAGACCTACTGAGGTTCCAGTAAGAGAAAAGTCATAAATAAAAAAAACGATCCCCATAATGTATATTTCAAACTCAAACTCAATGCATTTATTTCAATTAAACCATTTACAGACACTTTTGAACTGTCAAGGAGTCGGACAGTTAGTTAGAAAGTTAAAGCTAGTTGCCCATTCCAAAACGTAGATCTCTATGGAAAAGAACGGGTAAGAAACTCCAAGAACACTTTTTTCAATCATGATATTATAAAAACCTGGGTACATTTTTCTTGTTGCTTCTATGTGTGATAACAATGTAAAAAAAACATTAACAAACAATTCAAAATATAGGATTAAAAATAAAAATAAGTCGTGGCAGTTAAAAGATGATCAGTCTCAACCGACGGCGCCCGTTCACGAAAATGACGCGTGGATCAGCGCCATCCAGCTCAACCATTTTGTAGGGAACCGAATGATCCAACACATGCACCACCATCAGTGAGACATTTTAACAGTGAGTATGACATAGTCTCAACTGCCATCCTTTGAAGTCAACTTACATAAAATGATATATGATATAATAATGATATGATAAATACTCACACTTACAAAAAAGAAAAAAATCTCCTAAATTATACAAAACTATAGTTTGCTATGTATTTGAGAGAAGAATAAAATTTTACTACCAAAAAGAAAAGATAATCATTAATATATATTGAAGTATACAACAATAAAACTTATAATAAAAAATAAGAATTAAGTTCGCAATGTCAGAAAAAAATAAAAGGGAAGTATCTCTTCCAAGCAATCAAATTTTAATTAGTGAGCCCAAGTGGCTGTGGAGTAGGACCAGCATTGAGACAAGTATTTTTATCTACGATATAATCATCCAACTTATAAATGCTTGTCTACAAAGTGTGCGTTTAATGCATGTTTTAAATTACTTCTCATTTAGTTGAAGAATATCGATTGGTTGTTTATTATAACATTTTATAAGAACTATGTACTTTAGACCACCCGAAACGTGGTTGATCTAATTTGTTCCTATTTCGAGTGTTGAAATTATGCCAGTCACTTATCTTACTAAAAAGATGCAGATTTTATCTAACATACATAATGTTTTCAAAATTATATATTATCATATCATATACAAGGTACCGTCATGATGTTAACTTTTTTTAAACAGTTCTCTTAGAGATTCCCGTCTGCGGAGATTGTAGATGCCTCTGATAGCCCTCTTTTGCAGAATAAAGATAGAATCAATATCTGCAGCCCGTCCCCACAGCAGAATACCGTAAGACATGATGATATGAAAGTAACTAAAATATGCTAATCTCGCGGTATCCACGTCTGTTAATTGACGGATTTTCCAAACAACGTAAGTGGCTGTCCTTAGCCGCCCTGCAAGTGATGTTAAGTGAGGACCCCACTGTAGCTTTGAGTCAAGCGTGATCCCCAGGAAAACCGTTTTTTCGACGAACTCTAGTATCTCCTTATTCAATACAACGTGACATTTACTACTTCTAACATTCGGTAACGCGAATTTTCGCGTCATATAACGCGTTTTTTTTAAAGTCGTTTGTTTAATTTATAAAAAAGATTTTCATAATTACGTTTAATAAATCGTGGATAATTGAGTGATCACTACGAAATATTTTTGGAAAAAGCTTTTTGCCATTTTTGACATTTCTTGTTCTCTAAACTAAGTTGGTTCTATTAAACGTTTTGATTCTTAAGTGAAACAGGATCGATTGGCAAAAAAAAGTGTTTTTTGTAAAATGCTCATTTTCTTCCTGACTGTACTTTTTCAAAATCTGTAAATACAAATCATAATGTTAAAAAAGTTAAGGACACTCTTCTGAGAATGTTTTACTGTAGCTGCAATGTTTAAGGTACCTATTCATACGACCCGTTCGAATGTCCACCATGTATATAAAAAAAAACATTTTTCTCAAAATGTGTGGTCTGGTTTTAGTGCTACTTTGCACAAAGGTAGAGATGAGGTATTCTTACAGAAATATCACAACCATGGCGCTATTAGCCCATGGACCAGTTTCGCTCAGTCTCCTTTAACCGTGTGGATAAAATAACAAAAACATTGACAGTTGTTTTTTCGTATTCAGTTTACAAAAGCCCATAATAGGCTCCAGAACCGAGTATAACTAATGCGCTATTGCAATAATACAACGTATTTCACAAAACATATTCATGCCAGTATAAAATTCTGTTTAACTCATAAGAATATACAAAGCCCTCGGGAGAGGGTAACATAAAGAGCCGCATACATATTCGTGTACACACACACGCTTACTTAGAAACACTTTGTGTAAAAGAACAGTTACAGATTTCAACTAACTGAAATTTTATTCCGCATTACACTTTTGCTTTTGCATTTCGTAGCCATCGTAGTGCATCTACGTGGCTACGCACACCGTAGCGTAGCCTCGTAGCAGTGCTACGACAAATAGTTTATGCTACGAGCGGCGCAGAGTTGCGGGCTTTATTGCGTACTTATGTACTGTTACTGAGAAACTAAGGAGCTTTAATTTAATTTTAAAACTATACTCTCTCGTGGTTGCGATTTTATGTATTTCGAGTTCACTGTCCAGAGGAATAACTGGATGCATTCAAGTTAAGTAATAGTTTCATGTTTACAAATATAGTTTACAAATTTTCCTTTAAGCTTAACGAAGATCAC
The DNA here is from genome assembly GCA_916610205.1 of Griposia aprilina. NCBI lineage: Eukaryota > Metazoa > Arthropoda > Insecta > Lepidoptera > Noctuidae > Griposia > Griposia aprilina. The sequence goes on along the minus strand of OU744290.1, from coordinate 25,256,518 downwards.
TGCTAGTTCCAGGTTTTTTTTAGGGATAAAAACAACAAAGTCAAAGTCAAATCATTTATTTCAAATAGGCACATAAAAGGCAATTTTGAACGTCAAAATTTACAACAAAAATTAATTGATTCTAGTTGCTCCTTCCAAAGGTAGTTTCCTATGGAGAAGAACGGGCAAAAAACTCCACCGTTACCTCCAACTTATTAGATTAAAGTGTTAATAGTAACTCTTTCATGCTTATCAATGTGCTGAGACTTTTAATAAACCTTTCATAGAAAGAAAATGAATAAACTAACAGTAGCAGTTTCAATATTATGAAGTATAACTTTTGTAAGTAGAGAGGTTTAATTTTATAATATTAATTAACGGTTTGCGCGACGGTCGCACCGGCCGGCGCGTTGTAATGTCGTAGCAATTGACGTAGCGCGTAGCGCGTAGCACCGTAGCGTAGCGGGCTACGCTGAATGGATTTCATTATGAAACGGGTGTTAAATGATTAACTTTATAATATACGCCGCAGTGATACGTGATAGTATGATACGTATGAATAGAATAGAAAAGAAAATGTTTATTTGCATAGAATGTAGGTATATAGATGAGTTCTTATAAAATATTGTTTCGTTCCAGATACATTTTAGAATTTGGCATGCAGGAGTTTGAACTTGTAACTAATAACTAATTTCACAGGTTTTGGTTTAAAATTAAAATTTTATGTTATTAAAAATAAAATAACATGTCTAAAATATACATTACAATAAGGAGACTATAGCCTCGTTATTGTTATACATTTTTAGTTTAACTGATAAACACACACGCTAATGGCGCGTGTCGTCCTTCACAACTGTTACAGATGTGTATACAAATTGTTACGTTATGGCTAAAATAACGAATTGCAAATGTATTTCATGCCTTCTTTTTGTAAGTGTTGGTAGTATTTTATACGCCATACTAATATTATAAAATCGAAAGTAACTCTGTCTGTATGTTATATTTTACGCCTAAACCATAAAACGGAGTTTGATAAAATTTGGCAAGGAGATAAATGGCGTCCTGAGGAAGGACATAGTTTAAGAAAAACCAACTTTTCGTCCCGGTGACACGTTGCCGTGAGATAATTTCCGATATCCACGCGGGCAGAAGCTAATATAAAATATGCCTCAATTTTCCTACTACTTCCAATTTCTGAAATAAACCTATGATCTAGACACTAAAAAAACTTTTTATAAAAACAAAAAACAACCAACTTTCAAAACAACACTACAAAGTGAAAAATAATTTTAATTTCGGTAGTCGGTGTCTTTGGTTTCGTATTTTCGTTTTATGCCACCGACTTCCGAAATTAAAGTGATTTTTTGGAAGTCGGTTGTTTTTTTTTTGTAAAAAGTTTTTATTTTTAAGCTATTGCATAGCTTCTATCGCGGGCCTTGAGCGCGGGACCGGAGTCAGAAATTCCGTAACGAAAAAAACCTCACGCTCCCCACTCCGACGGGCACGGAGGTGTGGCTTGAAGGCCGTGCATTGTCTAACGTCGTTTCTTTTCGGCAGTCTTCGACACGGTGTTTGTGTGCGTGCAACTAGACGTATTGTACGACTCTACGAAGCTCGCTCGAATCGAGACGAGCTGCTCCGAAATCGGACGAATACATAAGCAGCTGTTTATGAGAAAGTATATAGGTGTATAGGTATTTATCAAAAAATGTAACTTGAATTAATATTTATTTCCATTTACTTTCGTACCATTTATCATTTACCAGTCGGACACCATACATTTATTATAATCACCACTATCTTAAAACTCAATATCCCAATATCTCGGAACCGGCTGAGAATATCAAAATTCTGACCAAATTACCCCCCACCCCCCCCTATAACCCTGCTCTCAAATAGTACATACATACAGACAAGCCCCTTTGACCCCCCTTTTTTGACCCCCTCTTTTTCGACCCCAATATTAAGTTGTATTATATTTAAATCAATCCCACTTATATATGATCCCGGGACCCCCCCGCGACACCCCTTTTGACCAACCCCTCCACCCATCCATGTTCCCATGTTGTTTTTTTTTTTTTTGGAAAATCATCTACTTCTCAATATTTGTAAATATGTGAGCACCATGTATCTATCTCATAATTAATTTACCTGTCATGCGTTATATATTTAATTATTTTTACCTATTGTGGTATAGTAATTTTATTCTAGGTGCATCGTCTTCACATATAATTATTATATACATAATATTGTAAAACATTTTTAAAAGAGTAACGGTGGAGTTTCTTGCCCATTCTTCTCCATACGAAACTACCTTTTGGAAGGGGCAACTAGAATCAGTTCTATTTTTTGTAAATTTTGACGTTCAAAAGTGCCATTTTATGTGCCTATTTGAAATAAACGATTTGACTTTGACTTTGACTTTGACATCCAGGGCTACTTCACCCCCCCGGGTCTTAACTTTTGAACCGGAGGTCGTAGAGGTATCGAGTTTGGGGTTTTTGGAATCGGCAGTGAAGGGCCTATATTTTGGCCCCGATAAAGTTAGGGTAAAGCGCCCCATTTTAAATTTATTTTAGATTTAAAAATTTTAAATTCTTATTTTTAATATTTAGGATAATTAGAGTATTCAGACTAAGGGTCCGGGACCCAGTATTATTAGATTTTAAATTTTTATGTTTGCGATTTTTGTTTTTATATCAAAGAAAAAGAAATACTGCTTAAATAAAATAAATAAATAATTATAATTGCATAAGTTGATACAAAATGCTATGCAATAGCTTTACCGCGGCAGTCCCCGAGTGCCACATGTCTTTTCACTTTTTAATTGTATAAAGTATCTACCCAAAAAAATCCTATACCTAGTGGTACAGGATTTTTTGCTTGTAATAAAACTTGCTATGTAATAAAATTTTAATTAATTTTTATTTCTCGCATTTTTTTTGTGGGTCGGTTTGTAATTTACCTAAGTTACAACAGCCTAATTGCTCATCACCTTTTACAAAATATTGCTTTTCCGGATGCAGGGACGTTAATTGTTGAGGAGTTCTCCTGGTACTTCACCATCAGGTCCACTTCACCATATGCATTGAGGCGAACATAAATTGCTTAACAAACATATGAAAGTAATTGAATCGTAACCCGTGAAATACATATTATTGAGTAGTTCCGGTGGCTTCATCATCTGTGATCTTCATCATCAGTTCCACTTCACCAAATATTGCTTTTCAAGAGCAAATGCACGAGTTACTATTATATTTATTGTATTGTATTTTATTTTATTATATTATGTAATGTTTGTAGATTTTCTGCTATGGGCCTAGTTACCCGAAATAAATGAATTAAAATTGAATTTTAATTTTATAAAGAATACCCAAACCACTATAGGTGTGCCCATAAAATTTGAAGATTTCTCTCGATTTCTCCAGGATCCCATCATCAGAACCTGACCTGATGACAATGGGACCACCTGGGAAGTATACCCTTCGAAACAAACAAAGGATTTTCGAAATCGGTTCGGGCGTCTTCGAGTAATCGGTGAACATACATATAAAAAAAGATTCCGACGAATTGAGAACCTCCTCCCTTTTTTGAAGTTGGTTAAAAATAGATGCCGGGTACAAATAGGTGAAAGCAACATGAAATGTAATACGACTCATACGAGTAAATGAGCCGTCCACATATCTGTATTGCAACTCGAACATTCAACAACGAAGCGGATTTGTTTTAACGTTTTATCAATCTGTACCAAGCATAAGTACATACAAGTAATCCACTCGAAGTCATTATCGTCCAGATAGTTATCAGTAAGCAAAAGGCGCACTCTGCCACTACCACACGCCAGTATCCACAATCACTGTCGGCCAGTGCTCGCTCAACAAGTTGCCGCGCTCTTGTTTAGACTCGCTAATAAACCCCCTCCCCCCTCCCCCACTACACTCTCCTCCCTTACCTCACCCCCGCTATGGTCCGCCGTGGGGTCGACCTTATGCTAAACGGTTCAAGAGCCCTTACCTACGGGTTAGTGACTTACTTTCGAGTAACTAGTGCTCTACAAGCAGTTCGGAAGGTACTACTACTACTGTTATAAGCTCAGCATATTCTCATAGCGGTAGCATCTTTGGCGCGATCACGATCGTATGCCATAGACAAACAACAGTCTGCAAATAAATGTTTTACAGGAAATAAATGACTACCCTTTGATCAACTCAAATCTTTTCAACTGTTTGATCACTATAGCAATGAGACAGATAGTTATGAAGGAAATAATATTATTATGAAATAAAACCGAAAAAATATATATCCTGAACTGTCAACAATGAACGAAATTGAATTGAAATTAAAACATAGAGTCTATACCAATCCCGTCACTTATACATACGAACACACACACACGCGCACCCTGACACACATAAACGCGTGAGCGGCGTGACGCGCGCGGTTCGCGTTTGTTTCGTTTTCATCAGAATTTTTCTACCGCTTTTATAATTGGTTTGCAGTCTGTAAATACATAGAGAATATTCCACCATTAAATAGTCATGACGGACGAGTATTTTGTTTGCATGTGAGTTTAGAGAGGAAGCTATAATTTTTTTTAATTTAACTTTTCAACTAAGACTTAGGTATTAATCCCATGTGTATAAACCTATTAAATGATAATTTTATAAGCTGCGCCTGACACAAACAGGGGATCATAAGTAAAGGATGTTTACTGATTAGATTATAAAGACGTCTGAAATTGTTGTGAGCTGTCAATTTTGTTTTATAAAGCCAAGAGTGCTAATTAATATAAGATTCATTAAAAAGATCTGTTTGTATTATTATAAGTATTTAAAAGTTCAGGTTTGATTTATCTTTAAACGCAAATGCAACTAAAAAAATATCTACTAAATATTAAATGGTGTTTGGAACTATTAGTTCAGTTCTCGGCGAACACTTGCGCGCAATAGCCTGTTTGCCTGACGCTCTGCCGCTCAGCCTGCACACAGCTCACAGAAGCTATTGTCAACAACTTTCAATTTCAATTGAATAACTTTGTGTTCACGTTTTATTGACTCCATTTAGCTAACTGCGAACTCATAGATTGCTGCTAATAGCTATGTGCTGCGATTACTAATGTTATCATGTATGCTTAGTCTCCCACGTAATTGGTAGAGTATTCCATTTGAAGATGATTAATACATAATAATAATGTATTTTAGATACATAATATGCTACGCCAGTGTGACTGTACCTAACGGACCCCAGGCTGTTAAAATTTTCGTTTTTCCTAATTATGTTAATATTAGTATTTAGGTCGGTTTCCCCCTAAGGGGAAAAGGCCGCACCCCGCCTCCGTACGGCCCTGTAGAGCTCGTCTCCAGACTGGACACTCTCCCACCGACTGAGATTAAATAAATTACCAAATAGAAAGAAGTCCGATGCCTTGTCCCATTAACAAGGCAAGGAAAGGATTGAAACTAATAGTCACGAAGACTTAGGAATTCATGATTATTAAAATACATTGAATGTGGTTTTAGAAATCTAAATAATAGTGAGATGCTAAGTATATTATTATATAAACTTGTAAGTAACCCATACGCTAGCGTAACAGGTATTTGGTTAGTCGTAATTCACACGATACCTCACATCTACACTCAGAGTACTTAGAGCAACATTTCCATAAAGTGACGCAAGTAGCTTTTCAGCGACTGTTCGTCAGCATCATGCTCTTATGGAGACATGGTCCCTAACACTGCCGTCATAATGAAAAAAGGCACAACTAACATTTTATAAATATGGAGAAAATCGACTTTAAAGTTTTTATTGGTTTTTGGCGAAAGTAAGTGTGCCTTTTCAAAGTAGTTTTTAGTAAAAATCTGTATGAAGTAATAGTCACATCTACGTATTTGTGCCTTTTCAATATAATGGTAAATAAATGTGCCTTTTCATTCTATAAAACATGAATATTAGTCTCATTTGTGCCTTTTGAGCCTACTGGTATCTCCGAATTCCTTGAAGATAAAATTCTATAAAAAATTGAGTAGATGTGCCTTTTTTTTCTGATTCTAAATATGTATATAACTCAATTTTGACAAAAATGTTAGTTGTGCCCTTTTTTCTTACGACGGCAGAACAGTCCTTAGACTGGTTATAAAATAGATGTGGTTCCCCAAACCCCTGGAATGTCACTCTTTGCACAACAAGCATATCTGCAAGACACGAGTTCATGTCACTATAACCGAATTATTGGTCTGAGTTATAGAATACAACATTCAAGAATTACTAGATAATAGAGTTGAGAATCGAAACTCAAGAATCATTTAATAGAGTTTTGGATAATCTCTTTTAGAGTCCCGATTATTGGTCGGAGCCATAGAATATAAAAATCAGGAGTTACATTATAAGGCTAGAGGATCAAACCTCAAGAATCGTTTAATTAATAGAGTTGTGGATCAACTCTCTTGGAGATTTATAGACAGTCCCTAAGCGTCCACTCTTCATCACTTCCTAGTGTTTGAGCTGGGGAGAAGAAATGGCGCAACAAACTCCCCAGCAACAGTCTCTGTCTGATAAGTTATAAGAACCAATTAACTAATAACTCTATCGGCCTAGGATAGACTCATTCGGTGGCAAAAGTCATTGCAATCGTACTTGGTGCACACCGAAGTGGTATTTCGTCGCTTCACATTTCCTTAATCTTTGCCATTGAGAGAATGCCGTTCAGTTTTCACCGCTCAAGACATATTTCGGTCAGTTTCCACCGCACAGAACATAATTATGTCGTTCAGTCTTCACCGCTCTTAACATAATTATGTCGTTCAGTTTTCACCGCTCAAAACATAAGTCGGTCAGTTTTCACCGCACAGGCCTCCGTATTCACGTGTCTCGATAAATAGTGTCGATTAAGTAATTGGCATACCATGGCCGGTTGTAGAATTTTATCGAGATACGGTCCCTAGCGTTCTTAGAACGACTACCAATTCAGTTTGTGATTATATGTGAAGCCTACCCCACAACCCGGAAATGCGCATATACCAAGCCTCACGTAAAGTGTTCTGTAGCCAGGCCTTTTGGAAGCAGTAATTATCACTAACGTTTGATTGATTTATAACGTAATTAAAGATCGGCTCTAAAGCCTATTTTGATTTAGATGAACTGTGCATTTACGGTTCTGCCTTCCATATTTGGTGCGTCAGTTAAGGTTCAACAGTCTTCAAGAGTCAAGAGCGTTGGTGCTCATTGTTAAGTATGGCGGTAGGCTTTCTCCGTTTCTCTATAACTAACCGCAAATGACAATATCTATCTAGGTACGGTTTAGAACGTAGTCACGTAATACAAGAGAAAATAGCATTAATTATAAACTACGATACTAAATATTATTAAAGTTCACACTTACCAAATATCTCCTTGCAGGAAATTATATTATAACTCACTTACGAAATACTGCACGTATTACCAGCTTCACCTCAGGCACACCTCACTGAACTCAATTGTCTAGCGTAACCTACGTCATTCGCTACCTAACGTGGTCTATAACCCACTATAGACTTAATAAATAATGCTCGGTCCCTTACTGTCGTAATCGACTGGCATTACCTAAGTCTCCTAACTTAACTACCCTGGACTCTAGTCTTTACCGCCTCTCGCGATACTAAGTTAACTTGACCCTTAGATTCTCGTGCCTTACGCTTCACGAGGTCTTAACTCAACCTCTCGACTATCACTTCCCGCGGTTCTATCTTGACTCGCCTAACACTCCCCGTGTCACTTGACTTTCAGACTATCACTTCCCGCGGTTCTAACTCAACTGCCATCACACTTGTTTTTCTTTCCTCTTCTGACATCCCCACGCCAGCTACCAGCCCCTGGTTTTTTTATAACATAGACCCAACTTCTCGCAACTAAGCATAATACGTTTCTGTACAATTTTCTCCATTATTTTAAGTGTTCGCTCAGGCATCGTTTTAGGCCGGCTAGATGTGGTGTATTTTATGTGTTTCTTTAGAATTACTTGAGTTATTGCATCTTAACTGACGTCGAATATTGCCTTTCGACTAATGGCCGGCCCAAAAGCCATTCATAATACGTTTCAAGGAAACAAGATATTTCGTTACTAATTAGGGTCGCACTGACAGATCATAAAATAGATATTTAATGTGTTTCTAATAGTACCGAAATCGTGAGAAAGTTCCAAACCAAATACAACGTTTTGCTATTAATTATTAATAGGTGACAGACATTCACACCAGCTCCACACACAGTCGAGTCTCGCAGGCGGCGCGGCGCGGCCGAGCTGCTGCTTTTTAATATTCGTTAATGGCATATGATTAATGAAACTTTCCGATGGATTTATACGAAATTGTAACGTTCCCGATCCTGAGGGAAAGTAGAAATATTATAAAATCCATTTGTATTATTATGAAGAGGGACGTTTGTGTCAACTGGGAACCAACCCCGAACTGCGATTGTGTTGTGTTTTGAGCAAACAAACACTGGTTTTGTTTAGTTCTGTTATTCTGTAGAGCAGCTCGGTCACAACTTGTTTACTAGCAATTTTATAAGTAAGTTTTATTGAGAATTTTCTCATCGCTTGGTAAGTTCACGAAACTAATAAAGTTCTGTAACGTTTTTAGTGTCACGTCGATTGTAGGTAAATGAAGTAAAACGAGCTAGATTTAAATATTTACACAGAAACAGTTTAGTTGTGAGTTTCCATGAAACAATAACTTTCAGTGTGCGCTGGCAGCCGATAGGGGGCGACACTGCGGTAACGTTTACCGATCATATACTGAAACATGCTCATCAAAAACATATTTCTAAGTAGAAAAGTTGAATTGCTTTCGAAGTCTCTTTCGTACCAAAAACATCTAGACTCCATTCTCTCTGTATTATGTATTTTAAACCTTATTCTGTCACGATAAAGCTGAATTCAGCTTGATGTAGATTGCAACGTAAGACGAGGTGTCAGTAAGTAGGTAACAATCTGGAGTCCCGAAATTCTATGAATAATAAACACTTTAGCCGCTTTGCGATGAGCGCGCGCCTCCGCACGTGCCCACGACGACACTCCGACAATCCGACACTCTGACACTACGGAGCCTGACACTCGCGACACCGCGGCGCTGTCTCCGCCAGTGTGCCGTGCGAGTATACGGTGTGTTTATCATTCTCAGTCGGACGGCCACCGATAGTTTATTTAGAAATAAATTTCGCGCGAATATTGCTAGCCCGTGATATACGATTATAAAGTGACCCGCGGTACGTAATAACTTATTTTTATGTGTGAGGGGTCTTATTGATAAAATATACCGCCCGCGCCCGACCCGTGGAACGTCCGGCGCTATCATATTTATTATAGTTTCAATCGTCAGAGCTTCTTAGTAGATTGCGAGTGGAATGAACTGTTGACTGATTGCGGTTATTTGAACAATATACTGATGGTATTTATTATTCAGAAAGGATATTTTTTTCTCTCAAATGAGAGCAAATAGATGACGGAATTTGTTTACTATTTAGTCTAAATCTAAAAAAGCACACATGTTTTTCCTGAAATAACTTTTTTGGAGCGCCACTTCTCCCATTGACAGGAGTATACAATGAGTGGTTGGTCGGCACAGCTCGACCCTCTCGGCCCTCTCACCCCTCTCGGCCCTCTCGGGTCTATTCAAGTTGACATCTGTTTTATTTGGCGTGTCCCACATCTGGGCGCTGTATGGTCGTCCATACATTACGTGATGTATGGAGCGGAGTGAGTTGCGGTGTTACACTGACATTCAATTAAAGGGGGAGCGCGCGCAGGTAAAATAGGGCAAGTTAAAAAATCCAGTAAATTCCCGTGACGTAATATATGGCGGTCGGTGGAGGGCGTGAAATGCGCGAGTGCTGTTAAGTGTCAAATGTTTATCAAAATTTCCGCGTTACTGTGCGGCAACGTGTACACGATGATTAATGACTTTACATTTCATTCGTTTGTAGATCTTGGCCTCAACACAATCACTCTCTTCAAAGTTAACGTTTAATAAAAACGTCGAACGAATAAAAACGAAGTATTGGCGATACCTACTGGCGATACCTACTTCCTTTCATTTTCTGTTTTGAAGTTAACTTTAGTACAAAGCGAGTTTAGTTCAGTGCTATAACTTAGAGCTTACTTAATGGTTATTTCAATTTAGATATTTACTAACAAACACGATCAATATACAAGCGGCGAACCAAGTTGCATTTCATTAATACAATGAGCCTTATCGTCGTCGCCGTCGTTGAGAAATATGCAACGCCATAAAATAATATGCACTGTACAGTGTACAGCGAGCACTAATATGTCAACACTTGGCCACTTTCAACAGATTTTTTTTTGTGAAATATCGAATGCAACGTTGAAATACGACATATTACATAAACCTATGGATTCGAAAATACTGTGTTCCTAACAACATACAATTTCATTCAAAAATTAAGGAGAAAATCGCTTTTGAATTTATCCAAGTGTATACATATTAATGTTCGTGACTATACAGTACTGTTCTGCATTGCTACTATTCCGGGCACATGTTTTATTTAAAGATCGAAACGTTACAAACACCCGGTCCTTGGAATTCCTTTAGAATTTATTATAATTGTAGCTACTTACTCGCACAGGCAGTGGGTCCTCAGTATGTACGCCAGCCTCAAAAAGAACTACATACATCGATTACCATTTAATTGTCTACAACCTATGTTCCGTAACATTGTATCAATGTAAGTATAGCCACAAAACATATTACACATCGGGTACTTACTTATGATAAATGATAATGATTTTATTTCGTTAAGTAGGTTTGTACAAACACTTTTACACGTCAATCGAATTTTTAAACTAGATGAGGTCAGCGTTTACTATCTGACTACCCTGAGAAGAAAGGCCGAAACCAACTCAGAGGTCCACGGTCTCTTTTAAAGTCCAGAAATACGTATACATTGGCATCTAAACGAGCCACCTATTTTCTTGAGTCTGGTTGTATGAACGACAAATAAAAAGCTACAGTATTATGGAACGCAAATGAATCATATGAATCTTGACGATGTCTACATATTTTGGAGGCTGACTGTACCTACAGGCAGTCTGCAGAACGCACGGTATTGTCTCTTCGTTACTTGTGCGGTACATCACGGATGGCGGCGCTACGCGGTACGCTTCGGTGCTACGCGGAGGCTACAGTGTGCTACGTGGTGTTGTAGCCAACCTTGTATGACGAGGTGCACATCTTTCAACATACGACGATGTTCAATGAGATGGTAATGAGTGCATTTTATACAAAATATAAATACTTAAGATATACAGGATGGCAGGGACATCGATCTCCCTGCAATCCTGTTCATATATATATTAATAAAAATATATTCTTTATTAGTTGTAGTTAAATAGTTTAAAAGATACACATTAATACAATAATAATACTTAATAATAATATCACAACACAAAAAAAATACATGAAAATTAACGACATATTACTAAAAACATATACTTTTAGGAACAACCTGTATTCAAAACATTCTTCCACCACTTTTGTGGTAGGGACGGACGGTCAGATTGGTCACCGATGTTCGCTCGTTGGTCTACAATAGATAATATTTCGCATAGACCCGTTGTAATTTTATTTGTTGTTTCTTTTTAACTAAGTACCTACTTAAGTGGGTTTAATTCTCTAAAATATGTAGTCGATGATATTGGTGCACGGTAAAACTCTAATGAGTTTATGTCGGCACGAACTGTATATGAAATGTATGTGTACTACGGTTTTTTTGGTTTGCTAAACCTTCGTTTAAACATATTCGTTCGCTAATCACGTTTATCATTCACGGATTGAAATGATTATGCAGGCACGTGTATGTAAAAGAAAGCGGCGCGCGGAACATTATTCGTACACGGAATCGCATTGCGTTCTGTATGTACACATATATACATACGTAAGTACATTATGTGCTTCTAAGGGCGCCGCGTGCAGACCGCCCCAGGGAAATTTCACTATCGGCCTACGAATTTATACGTAACGCAATTTTATTTAACCTAACTTAATATTCTGCATCGTTACTACATCAACATGACCTATACGAGTATACCCTGAACATTCACGTCAAAATGTATTATTCTACTCGTAATTATTTTGTACTACGTAAACACTGCACTCACTAGATTTCTTACAAAATGGGAATAAACTCAGACTCTTGTATTATATCATACAGTTTTGAGATAAAAATGCTAATTGAGCGATGATTTCTATTATTTTACAGTGAAAAGGTGAGCGAGAGCCAAACAAACGCTACAGTGGTTCTATTAACATTAAAAATGATTACATAAATATCAAATAACTGCTTTTTCTTTTGAATTATATTAATTTATCTTGATTGAGCAATATGTTCGTTGCTTTGCACAGCCACGAGTGTCGTGGGACGCGCGTATGATGTAGCGCGCGAGGAGACGCGCGGCAATCGTTGTGATATCTCGTTACGATATTATGCGGGATGTTAGCGGAACGGGCACCGGGGGGTGGGGGGGCGAGGTTTGGCATAAACGAACATGATTATCGTGTTCACGAAAGAATCCACTCATACATATGGATGAAATTATGTTACGTTTGTAGCGAGCCGCTCCATGTATCTTATTTTATATTTAAATGGCGTCAAGCGCGGCAGGCGCAGTGCGCGGGAGGCGGGAGGGGCAGCGCGGGAGGCGGGAGGGGCAGCGCGGGAGGCGGGAGGGGCAGACGGTTCATGTTTAAACGTTTTATATTATTTTACACCGCCCGGCGCCGCGCCGTACCGCACCGCACGTGTCCGCGTTGAATCGGACGCGCTCGTCCGCTTCGCTTGAGCCACGCCAATGTATAGAAATTCCATGTCTGTGCACATACAACGCTGGCAATATCACGATCTGCACAAAAACGAATTATAGTGAAATATCTAGAATCAAACAACCTGCTGTCCCAGTTTCAGTTCGGTTTTCGTGCAGGGAAATCGACAGCCATGGCAGTGCACGAATTAACAAACTCTATTGTTTCTAACATGGATGATCGAAAGAAGTCGTTAGCCATCTTTTTAGACCTAGCTAAAGCCTTTGATACAGTGTCGGTCCCGATCTTGCTTCGAAAGCTTGAAAACCTCGGTATACGTGAAAATCAATTGTCACTCTTCAAAGATTACTTAAATAACCGCACGCAAATTGTTAAAATTGATAACCACTTTGGTGACACTCTTCCCGTGGCTTTTGGAGTTCCTCAGGGTAGCATCCTGGGGCCCACATTATTTCTGGTGTATATTAACGACCTCTGCAATCTCTGTCTTCAAAATGGTCGTATTATTACCTTTGCGGATGACACTGTGCTTCTTTTCAGTGCTGACTCATGGGAAGAGGTGCATAAGTACGCACAAGTTGGGTTTAATACTGTAAATGATTGGCTAAGAACTAACATACTCACCTTAAATGCCACTAAAACCAAGTATATTGCTTTTTCATTAAGGACTAGTCCGCAATCATCTCTCCAAACGTTCTCCATTCTTGCTCACACCTGTTCATTCCCTCATAACGGTGATTGTTCTTGTTCCAAATTGCAGAAAGTGGACCATATTAAGTACTTGGGGGTCACTTTGGATTCTAAATTAAACTTTGCCGAACATATAAATTGTCTGACTAGCAGAATACGGAAATTTATCTTTGTGGTTAAAAATCTTCGGTCAATCCTTAACTCCAAGCAACTACAATCTATTTATTGTGCTTTGTGCCAATCCCTCCTGACATACTGCATTACTTCATGGGGTGGAACGTTTAAAACTAACCTCTTAGCACTTGAGAGGGCTCAAAGGGCAGTCCTTAAAGTTGCACTATTCCTTCCTTTCCGTCATCCCACTGTAGAAGTTTATAGGTCTGCTAAAGTCCTCTCAATTCGGCAGCTTTTTATTCTCCATGTTGCTTTGAAACAACGATCTCTTATACCTTTTATAAATACCGATCAAGATTCTGACATGAGAAGAAGAAGAAGAAATATATGCCAACCTAGATCAGTAAAATCCAAATTTGCCCGAAATTTCTTTTCTTTTCTTGGCCCTTTTCTATACAACAGACTAAATGATTTACTCTCTGTTCATAACCTAAACAAAATAGCTTTTAAAAGGAAAATAACTGAATGGCTTATTACATTAGATTATACACAAATTGAAGATCTTTTCAAAACTATTTCATGACACAAAATTCCCTTTGCAACGCATATACAAGCATCCCAAACCACACACACACACTCACTCCACATCACACAAACTCACCCCACACGCTTTCATATACATTCACATACATCCTCCCTTGCATGTATTCTTAATAAATTACCTTTTCACGATTTCTATAAACCAAGCTAAATGAGCACTATTGCAATATTATAATGTGGGAGATTTTTATGTAAATATGATATATGAACCCGATGGTCTCCAGTGCAACAAAAATAATGTACAACTTAGATTTGGGGGCCTGGTGACCTGACATACAGGTTTTGTAAAAAACTTAGTTTAGGCACCAGTCTTCCACAAATTAATTATGAATTTGTGTCTGAAGACTATGTATATATATATCTCTGTAATTTGTGGTAAGAAAATAAATAAATTATTATTATTAAATTATTATTATTATTATTTATTTATCTTTTCACATTTCTCGGGACCCTGGGATCCCGGACCTTTGGAAGGCATACGAGGGGCCGAAGCCAACTCGCAGAGGCCCGTTAGACGTTTTTAATGAAATGAAGCACCAACCGACGATTATCCCTGTTCGGACTATATAAGTGCACCCAAGGACAACCCCCGGTTGGTGTAGGACTATTGCAAGATATGGAAACAATTATATAGGACTATGGATTTGGGTAGCTTAAGTGGACTGGTTATCTAGGACTATGGAAAGACTATGGCCCCTGCCTGACCAATGTTTTATATAACATACACAGATAAAATGGCAGGGGGTGACTTGCACACTCAATAATGGGCCCCCGAAAATGGTCGCTAGCACATAGTGTCGAAGTGACAAAGGGGCAACATGTCCTGAGGTGCTTATGAGCAGTGGAGAGGTATCCCACGGCTATCAGGACAATCCCGGAAGTACGGTCAAGATCCCTACCAGCATCTTACTGGAATACTTCCTTCCTCCGAGCACGTTTGCTCTTGCGAATCTCCACTCTAGCCGGCCAATAAAGGCAAGAAAGAGGCGGGAGCACTGTCCCTCTTCATCGTTCACTCCAGCCGGCCAATAAAGGCAAGCCAGAGGTGAGGAACAAGACTTCTCCCGGGAGATAGGGTCCGTGGGGTCGCTACTGCCCAACAGCTCGCCACTTGCTGCCCTGCGGGTTTTCAGAGCCACGTTAGCCACGCCAGTAATTTCTTATTCGTGTGTCCGCCCCCCACGTGATTAGATGGTCAATCAGGACGTGTGGTTGTTTAGGGGGCTTATTATTATTATTATTATAGTTAGATGTGCAATGAAACTGCTCCTACATAATGTAATTGCTCCTACATGTGTAACTTGCTCCAGCTAAAATTCATCATTTCAGCCGAAAGATGTTCACTGCTGGACATAGGCATTCCCCAAGCACCGACACTTCGACCGGTTCTGTGATTCTCACATCCAGTGGATTCCTGCGGCCTTCACCAGGTCATCGGTCCACCCTGTGAAAGGCCTTCCAACGCTACGTCGTCCGGTACGCGGTCGCCACTCCAGAACCTTTCGGCCCCATCGGCCATCTGCGAGCAATATGCCCTGCCCATTGCCACTTAAGTTTGGCAATTCTTCGGGCTATGCCGGTTACCTTGGTTCTACTACGGATCTTTTCATTTCTGATTCGATCACGTAGGGAAACTCCAAGCATAGCCCTCTCCTTTGCCCTTTGGGTGACTTTCAGCCTTCTATTGAGGCTTATTGTGAGCCACCACGTTTCACTGTCATAGATCATCACTGGCATCACGCACTGTTCAAAGACTTGCGTCTTGAGACACTGCGGTGTGTGGGTCGAGAAGATATTACGTAGCTTCCCGAACGCTGCCCAGCCGAGTCGGATTCAACGGTTGACCTCTTTCTCGAAGTTGGACCTACCTAACTGCCAACTGTTTTTTATAGTTAAACATAATCCTCCACTACTTTGAGTTAAGAGTCTCCGATCTTCATGAGGGTGGGTGTTACATGGGCATTTGACATGACTTTCATTTTGACCATGTTCATTTTAAGAACCACTCTTTCGGAAGCTCTACTGAGGTCATCGAGCTTTGTACTCAGGTCCTCCGTAGCCTCTTCCATGACTACTATATCGTCGGTAAACCAAACGTGAGTGTTTTACTTGCCATTGATGTTTATGCCAAACCCTCTCCAGTCCTGAACCTTGAAAACATCCTCCAGGGCAGCGTTAACAGTTTTGAGGAGGTTACGTCTCCCTGTCTCACCCCTCTCTGCAAACATTCTATGGTAACTGCGTGCGTATATAAGAAGAGGCTAATCCGACAAGTACAACCTGCACTATTTCAAATAATAGTACTATTATCACTACCCTGCACAAACAGTCAGGATGTAGCAAGTATATTGCACATGATATAATATTAATAAGCAATTAGCTGCGCGAGGTCGTCATCCCAATTAACGCGGCGCGGCGCGTCACACGGTAATCTGACAAATATTGAATGCTATTATTAACTAACCGGCGCGCAGTCAGCCGAGAGATATGTATTACAGCCACTATTACTAATTTACACTATCAACATTACGGGCGGCTTGTAAGGACTTTATTCAGTTAAAAATAAAATGTAAATAACGATTCTAGCATTTACACGAAGGCCGCCTCGAGAGCAGCCAAACGCCGAGCAGCAGAAAAACTGGTCATGAATAAATATTGTTGACATCACAACTCTTTGATAATTCGATCGGGATAGCATCATATTGTCCCATACAGTCAGAAAAATCAAATGCTCGAAAATCAAATTTTATACCAAGAAACAAGAACGGTCCGCAATAAGGGTGAATGTAGGGCCTGCAAGGCACCGAGCACACATCATCTGGACACAGTCGGATCGGCACAACGGCACTCCTGCACAAAGGCACATCTGCACAAAGGCATACCGGCAAACTGCTCACAGGATTAGCAGCCGCTTTGACACTCACAACAAACAAGCTGTCTGTGACTCACACGTCCACCATCGTAGGCACGGATGGTGTGTGTCCAAACTATACCTAAATGTAGAATTATATACTATATCTTGAAAATAGGTAAATGTGCTTAAATTGCACCTCATTTACAAAATAATTATATGATATCACAAATCACAACCGTAGTGATGTTTTTGTAAGTAGGTACTATAAACTTAGGTTTTAAATAAATAAATATTAAAGTCTATATCAACACTGATTGAGTACACAAGTGTGGACAAATAAATTAATACATAAGTAATGAACCGTAATATATGAGAGGTTTAGTGATCCATAATGTATGATTATCTACTGAAACAGACAATTTCATGTCCTTTTATTACAGATAGTTGAAATCTATTAGGGAGCTAAATAGATTCTATTATACACAGATATAGGGATGTATATAGTTATAGGAAAACAAAATAGTACACGTTGGAGTATAATTCCTACAATTACATACTTTTTGTTCACAAATCGATTAAATTCTTTTTACGCGTCAATTGGTCAACTTTTTATTTTTCGCACCACACTCACACAAGCAACCTTTCACATTCACTCTCACACTCTCTTATACACTTTCTTAAGTTGCAAATACAGTCTGGTATTTCCACATTTTTTATTTATTTATTTTTTTGTACTTTTTATTTTAATTTTTTTGTTGTTTGTTTCTTAATCCAGCCTTAGTTAAGTTACTGCATTGCTATGATGGTCTCCAAATCACAGGCATCTAGCCGCGGGAGGACCCTGGTGACCTGTAATACAGGTTTTTATATAAACCTACTTCAGGCACCAGTCTCTCACAAAGTTAGCTCCTTGTTCGTGTACTATTTTCGAATATTAGCTGTAAGTATGTACATAACCTTGTGTAGAGAAAATAAACGTTTATATTATTATTTTTCGTGTTTTTTTTAATATTCAAAAATTGACAATTGTTCTGTACAATCTTGTCAAGAAAAAAATTGAAATTGTCTTTGGAATTTCAATAGAAATAATCTAATTTCTGCTTATTAATATTAAAACATTCTTCGAATGTGTGATTTTAACCACGTTTCACCAGTTTAACCACGATATGTGAGTATTCAGCGTATATATCGATCGACTGTACGTTCCCTGGAATTTATCGTTACTTTTTCTCTTGATTGTTTGAAAAGCCACCTTTTTTGGTCTTTGGCTTACCCAGCCATTTATTGTACGTCTTCTTCCATCGTCTGCCGGCTGCCGAAGTCCAAGCGTACAGAGAACAGTGGGACCGTTGCTGAGCAAGGTCGACGACACAGGTCCAGGTGCTTGGACGGCAGGTGCTAAATAAGTAGTTTGTGTGGCGCTATAACGCCCGAGGATCATTATAGGCCAATTGGTCTTTACTACACTAACGAGCGACATTATTTAGATCTAATTCAACCAATCGTATTTTTTAAGGTGCTTTCCTAAATTCTTTTCATCAGATCTTGTTACCTATTTCAAAAGTTATCTTAACGAATTATGTAAAGAAAAACCTTAATCTTCTGCTTATTTGTGTAAAACACTTTATAGAGCGATACGAATTTCGTACGATTGCAATCGAATTTAAATTCGTCGGAATACATTTAAAATACTGTATATTTGGTAACATTTTTTAAGTTTTTTCTCTCAAATTCAAGTTGTGATTATTTTTTCTTAGTATTTAAATTTAACGACTAAATCTCATTTATTTGCCAATTTCCTTTTTTCTTTAATATTGTATTTCGGATTGTTTTTAATATATTAATACACTTTACGTCTTTTTGCTTCGTGAGTTTGATTTTTAGTTATCTCACGCCGGGGTTCGACTCCCCGGCGTGCCATGGGATACTCTACGCTGCAACGTGTATAGATATTATTAATAAAACGTGTAGGGTCGGTCAGGAAAGAAATTCCTTACGCTTTTTATTCAGCTCCGAATGTAATTCGATATAGAGATTTAGAATGTATGATGAAAAATTTGAAAATTTTCGCAGTCGCGATTTTGGATTTTCATTTTGACCTCACTATTGGCTGCAGCACCCTCGAAAACCATGAAATCGACACTCTTGATGAAAAATTTGTTTTTTTTACAGCCGGCATCGTGGATTTTCACTTTGACCTTACTATCAGCTGCAGCAACCTCGCAAACCATGAAAACGACACCCATGATGAAAAATATGTTTTCTTTTACAGCCGCCATCGTGGATTTTCATTTTGACCTCACTACCAGCTGCAGCAACCTCGCAAACCATATAATTAGACATCCATGAAGATTTTTTTTTAATTTTTTGCACCCGCCATCTTAGATTTTCATTTTTACCTCACTATCGACTGCAGCAACCTCACAAACCATGAAATTAGACACCCATGATGATTTTTTTTAATTTTCGCAGCCGCCATCTCGAATTTTCATTTTGACCTCACTATCTATTTAAACTATCTCTCTCTCTCTCTCTGTCTCTCTCTATTATACTGGGTGGATGTTTGAGATGGGGCAGCAAGGGCAGCTCCCTTAACCGTAGTAAATTTTGATTTGCATTCAAAGATTTAAAAAAAAATTACAGTCATCAGCAGAACGGGCGATTTCCACAAAAAAAAAAAGTTCCCATCGATCATGTTTCATATAAGGATCAAAAACCGCGATTGGACCAACTGAGGTTTGAATACTAGAAAAGTCAGAAATCGCATAAAACTTTTCCCATACATTTCGTAGGAAATGACACTACAACTTACTTTTTTAATAAGGATAGACTAACCGCTACAATGAAGACTGGCCGAAAATAACATTAATATTTTAGGCATATCCCGTTATATACAATAAAATTCCTGTAAGTATAAAAAAATTAAATTTACACAACTTTAAGAGAAAATTTAAGATATGTTTAATAGAAAAATGCTATTATTCAATCACCGAATATTTGAATGGCATGCTGTTATAAAATCTCTGAATGAATGAATTTCTTATGTAACAACTATTGATCTTCCTTATTGACATTTAATTTTAATTTATGGCATCATTCAATTTCTTTGACATACTTTATATATGTGCTGACAATTTTCATTTTATTACTATAACTGCGGGCATTTTTTAATTTTTTCTCAAATTTAACAAGTTATCTAATCGACATTGTTCAGTGTGATTGACAATTCTTATTGTGATAGATGATCTAATTTATTTACTTGTTTATTTGTGGTTCATAAATCTATATTAATTTCTTGTTTTAATTATATTGCATGTATTACCTATTACTTTTGTACGCCCTAGAGGCAAAGCATAGCGCCCTCAATGTATTACCAATAAGAACTTATAATGTACCTATGTTTTACAATAAATAAATGAATCTGAATCTGAATCTGAATCTGGATAAACAAAAAAAAATAACTTCGAATTTCGAACGAATACGCGTCATAATTGAATAAGCTTTGAAAACAGAATCGAGATAGTTTGTTGCTTGGTTGCTTAAGATTCCCGAAATTCTGTGACAAAAATGCAGCCTCATCTCAAAAAACCGCCCTAATAAAAAGTCGCATGGAGGGGAGGCCTAATGCTTTTTCGTTACATGACGAAAAGTAGTAAGGTACTGCTTCAAAAGAAAATCCACAATAATAAGAGCATTGAAAGAAAAAAGTTATACATTCTACTGTCATATCTGACCCTTGAAACAACACCAAGCGAGAAATGCGGTATACTGCTACAATGATGTAGCCATATGTCCAGCGCTGACAAGGCAGGAATACATCACATTACATTACACTTGTTAACGGACCTAAGTACGGTGTACACAGACAGTAGTCAAACCAACTTACTTCGTTTATGACGTGACAAACTGCCAATAAAAAAACACACTTGTAGCTCTGTAGCAGAAAATACGAGGATATTCGGCGGTGGAGACATCGTCGGTCGGTCGTCGCTCGTCGGGCTCGCATGCTAATTGTAATGCGGCCGTAACACAACACCGCCGTGTGTCCGGCTGTCGCGCGCAAGCATTAAAGACTCTAGACGAGAAAACGTGTTCACATTTCATGAAAATGAACAAGAGTTTAGATGGTCCGCAAATAGAAACAAACCTTTTTAGTTGGTTTTTTCTTAATTAAATAGAATTTCGTAAGAAATTAGTAGGAAAGAAAGAAAATAAATTTATTTGACCCAGGTTAAGGCACATAACCAGTGATCGGAAAAAGGTGAGCTAAAATGCCTAAAGTTCGAAAAAGAACAGAGGCAAAGTGGAGACGCCTTACGACAAAATATTTTTTCGGGACTGACGTCCCGGGTTTGAGAACATTACTTAAGTACAGCTAAAATTAATAAAGTAAAACAAATATCGAATTCATTTCTTGTTTCTGTTTTAAAACAAAAGAGTATGCACGTATATTATTGTTTTCAAAAAATTTAAGTAATCTCCTTATCTTCGTTTGAACGATGTAAGTAAGCGCGGAAGCTAATTTAATTACATACCAGCTTTAATAATTATTTATCTAACAAGGTAAAGGTAAAAAAAACAATTCACGAGTCAAATATGCGTACACAACTTGAGAAACTACAGGAGAGAGTGATGCGCGCACGACGACGCTTGGAATGCGAAACACCTCTCTACCCTTTAACCCTTTTGTCATTGTTTACCAGTGATAAATAAAAGATAGAAAGAGACAACAAGTTTTAGGTATTCTGGGAAACGAAAACAAGAGGCGGACCCAGTTCTTTACCTAAATTCATAACAATAGAAAACGTATCTACTGGTTTTTTGAGAACGTTCTCCTTGTTTTTGAAGTCGGTTAAAAAGGAAAATGAATTCGATTAGTCTACTGTATTGATAACATTAATATTAAATGTACTTAAGTGATGTCCCGAAACTCGGAACAAATATTCCGAAAATCTTGTCTGAAGAAAGTCTCCACTTTTTTTGTCTCTGTTCTTTGAACTTTAGGTATATTAGCTCTACCTATTCCGATCACTGCTGACATAACATTAACACAAAAACAAAAAAAATGTAAATGGTTATTGAAACAATGGTTATATGTATAATGGTTATTGAAACTCGAAACTCGATCGGCAAATGTTCTTAGCAGTGTGTATCAAGCATCCACTTACCGATCGGAATGCAGGTGTCATGCAACTTAAATATGTCGGAAATACGTTATATCAATCATTTGACTTTGACTAATCGAGACGCCAGCGCCACCAGGCGGCGCTCGACAGTCTATAACATAACGCTCGACCAGAGTTAAAGCAGAGTTTGTCGGTGGTGGTCAAGCAGTGAACACGTTTAGAAACTGTCGCTCATTCTGGGCCCCAATTCTGTATGGTAATTATACCACTTGCAAACCACGTCAATATCGTGTCTTGTGAAAACGGTTTCGTTCATTGTATCATAGAGAATACGTTATTAGTGTCGTGGTTATATAAGGAATTGAAGTAGTTCGAAGTAAGAAA
Organism: Griposia aprilina; assembly: GCA_916610205.1. Taxonomy (NCBI): domain Eukaryota; kingdom Metazoa; phylum Arthropoda; class Insecta; order Lepidoptera; family Noctuidae; genus Griposia; species Griposia aprilina. The sequence continues at coordinate 25,233,959 of OU744290.1, read as the reverse complement.
TCGTTAAGTTGTCATAGTGAATTAGGGCTCTGTATAGTTTTGTCGAGTACCTCCAACAGTGTGTGATTCGCTAGTGTGATTAATTTGTTCGTAAATTATAATTTGATTTACTCAATACTCAATACTTTTATTGCATTCCACATGTAGGTATGTTTAGGTGGTAAACTTATAATTAGATCACATGGACCCTGTCGGGCACAAAAAAATAAGTGAGTTAGGAGAGAGGATGCATTTATTAACTACATAACATTACTTAGAACAACTACTACGTAAAACAATGATGTAGGATTTTTTTAGATAATCTAATAGCTTTAATATAAAATATAAACAGGTATCTGTTGAGAGATGTAATAATAATAAATAAATCAAATATAATTTGAAGTCTCGAGTAGTTAAATAAGTGTTTTTTTTTTTTAATATGTTCATTTTCTCTTCTTTTTTTATAGCTGCAGGTAGTTTATTATATAATTTAATGGACATTACATAGGGACTTGTAGAGTAAACATACCAAGTTCTCAATTAAAAATGTTAATCGAGAACTTGGTATGTTTACTCTAGATCAGTGTCTGAGTAGATAGCGTGTCTGAATGTCTTCATGCTTGGAATAAAATTCTTGATGTTTCCGCACAATTTTGCATGTTACTAAAATGTATCTACAGGGAAGGGTTAAAATGTTATATTTTTGAAAGAAAGGTTTGCAACTATCTGTTTGCTCAATATTTACCAGGATTCTAACCAATTTCTTTTGCAGGGTAAAAAGTGTATGTGCACCTGTGCTGTTTCCCAAAAAGGTGAAACCATAGCTAAGCCATGCATAGGCATAAGCATAATAGGTGGAGCGAGCTGTTTGTAAATTGGTGGTCTTATTTATTTCACGAAGGGCGTAAGAGAATTTAGACATTTTTGAGTGAGTTTTCTGTATGTGTGATTTGGAGTTTATATGCGTGTCTATAGATAGTCCTAGTAAGGTAAATTCGTTAACGGTTTCTAATTTTGAGTCGTTGAAAATAAAATCTAAAGTTAAAAGTGTTTTTTGGTAAGGGTGGAAAGTTATTAACTTCGTTTTGGAGTAGTTTATCTCAAGGTTATGTTCGTTCATCCAGTTGCATGTTTTAGTGAGTATGGAATTGAGAGTTTCTTCTATATTTACATTGTTTTGGCATGAGATTAATATGGATATATAGTCCGCGAATAAGACACATGCCCGTTCTATGGTGTTAGGTAAGTCATTTATAGATATAAAGTAAAAATAAGAGGCATCCTATGACGCTTCCTTGAGGAATTGAGGCGTTAATTTCTTTACTAACTATATATGATCGGATTTTTTCGATTTATTTAGTGTTATGGTAAAAGTGTTCTATTTCAACTAATTGTTCTCTGTTCTTTAGATAAGATGTTAGCTATTCGTGAGCCGTATACCTTTTCCGTATAATTTGTTTAGCAATATACAAAATTGTACTTTGTCGTAGGCTTTGGTCATGTCTAGCAATATTCCTATAACGTATTTTTGTTATTAATTGTATTAAGGGCTTCCTGGATGATAAGTATGCGAACGCAGAGAAAAGTGAAACGACAGCTAGCTAGTAGCACACTAAGTTTATTTGACAAGCGACAAGACTTATATAGGAAGGATCGCAGCCACCCTCATATTCACAATAATAACAACATAATATCTCCCCCTAGCTTGACAATATAAACATAATTTATTTACTTTAGTAAAAACGCATATAATCAACCCTTGGTATAGGTCGCAGTTGTTTGCCGTCGTTTGTTATCCTTTCTGGCTGTGGTATCTGACCTGAGTCAGACGCTACGTCATCTTCACCATGAGGAGCTTCTGTGGCCTCATAAAATTCTTCATCTTCCATTGTATTGCTGGTTTCTGTTACTGTGTCCACTATTTCTTCCCTCTCTCTGATTCCCTCCTCTATCGTTTCTGATTTATTATCAACTGCTGGGGGTGTTGAGTTTGGTGGTGGAGTACTTTGTGACTTAACATCTTCAAATTAAATAGTGGAATCACCTGTCCCGGGAGTAATTCTTGCTGTACCTTTATATGCTAATAGTTGGTTTTTATGTTTTTTTACACTACAAGAAGTTAAACAGTCCTTAACAATGTATATTACTTCTCCATTTTTTTTTTATTACCCCTTTTATGCCATGTTCCTTTTTTACTTATAGTATATTTTTTATACAATACATAGTCCCCAGCCTTAAAATATTTAGTAGCCTTCTCATCTGATCCCTTAGATTGCAAACACTGTTTATTTTCGACGTTTCGAGTGAGAGTGACAGACGCCGGAAGTGGTGAGTTTGGTTTTATTAAATCTAATCGCGATCGCAGTTTACGACCAAAAACTAACTGGGCGGGTGAACAGCCCGTTGTAGAATGCACGGAATTTCTATTGTCAAATAGATATTTTAACAACTTGTTATTAATTCCCTTGACATTATTATTGCTTAAAATACACGATTTAATACCCTTCTTAACCACTTTCACGAAACTTTCTGCCTGCCCGTTACTGGCCGGATGATAAGCCGGCGAGGTCACATGCGATATAGCGTTTGATGCACAAAACATTTTGAATTCTGAGGAAGTAAATTGCGTTCCGTTATCACTGACTATGGTATGCGGTAAGCCAAATCTTGCCATGTAGACATATAATTTATTAATCAGCGATAACGACGTCGTGCTTGTCCCCATATCATAAGCTTCTACCCATTTTGAGTACGCATCTACAATAACTAAATATGAACGATTCTGTATAGGGCCGAGAAAGTCAATTTGAACACGATGAAACGCCTGCGGCGGGTGTGGCCACAGCGCAAGCGGCGCGCGCGCCGGCAACTGTCTTAACTGTACACAAACATCACAGACCGCAACCATTTTTACTATGGCGTTATCTATTCCTGGAAACCAAAATCTGCTACGTGTTTCCGCTTTCGTTTTCACTATACCTAAATGTGATTTATGAAGTTCGGATAATAATCTAGTTCTAAGTGTCTCTGGTATAACTATTTTATGTCCTCGCATAATGCAACCGCTTTCATACGACAACTGGGATTTACATAAAAAGTAAGGTTTCATTAATATAGCTGGTAATCGCTCAGACCACCCATTTACAATATATGATGTGACCTTATTTAATATTGCATCCTTAGCAGTTACATCACGAATTTCACAAAGCGTTACAGGTAACGCAAGTTTACATACGAAGCGCGGTCTTCTACCGGTACTAAACTGCCGTCGGCTTCGTAACCGCATCCCCCACCTAGCGGCGTTGACTCATCGTCTGGTAGGCTGGCGCGCGATAAATAATCTGCGCTGTTATCCGCGCTGCGTACGTATTCAATGGAGTAATTATAAACTAAGAAACATCGCGTAACGCTGCAGTCTATTAGCGGAAACCTCTGGAATTCCATGATATGGACCAAAAATTGATAAAAGGGGCTTGTGGTCTATTCGAAGTACAAAGGGAACTGCCCTCCCGTATAAATACTGGTGAAATCGTCGTACTCCCAAAATAATTGCTGTAGCCTCCTTTTGCAATTGTGAATACCGCTTCTTCTCTGCATTCAGTGTACGAGAGGCAAATGAAACTGGACGTTCAACTCTGTCAAAACCTATCTGCGATAAAATTGCTCCTAATCCACTGGGTGATGCATCTACCGTTAAAATTATTTTGGCATTCTGATTAAAATGGGCAAGAACCTGATTTGAGGCTAAACATTGCTTAATTAAATAAAATGCTTTATCGTGCATACCCTCCCATTTCCATTTATTGCCTTTTTGCAATAAAGAATAAAGCGGACTTAATATTGACGAGGCGTTCGGGACAAAGGTCCTATAATAATTTACTAATCCTAGAAACGACTGTAATTTATTTACATTTGTCGGTGTGGGTGCCTCAACAATTGCCTTGACCTTTTGATTTGATTTTCTTAAACTATTCTTATCTATCGCATAACCTAAATATTCTATTTGGTTTTCGAAGAACACGCATTTATCTCTACGAAGTGTCTTGCAATCTTTGCAAGACCGCGCTCAATCTATCTAAATGTTGTTCTTTTGTTTCTCCTGTTATACAAATATCGTGAAGCATACACATACCACCATCTAATCCCGACAATAAACACTCCATTGCCCGTTGAAAAATAGCAGGGGCACTAGCAAGACCAAACATTAAACGCGTATAAACAAACAGTCCACGATGAGTGTTGATACAAGTAATTTTTTGAGATGTTTCGTTAAAAACAAATTGTGAATAAGCTTGCGTTAAATCTAACTTGCTAAACTGTTGTCCTCCGTGTAACTTAGTAAAAAGTTGTTGGGCCGTAGGTAACGGATACTGTTCAATAATCAGCTGTTTGTTTACGCTTACGGAATAGTCTGCACACAATCTAATTGAGCCATCGCGTTTTAATATAGGCACAATAGGTGAAGCGTATTCAGAGTACCGAACCGGTTTTAGTACACCTATACGTACCAAACGATCGAGCTCGCTGTTAACTTTATCTTTAAGTGCGAATGCTATTGGACGAGCTTTGAAAAACACTGGTTTCGCATCATCTTTTAATTGTAACTTGACCCGATACTTTGTAAAAACACCCAGTTCGTCAGAAAAAACAAACGGATACTGTAATTTTAGCTTTTCGACAATATTATTAGACTTAAAATAATTTACTTGCATCATTTGTAATCTAAACAAACAAATAAAATCTCTGCCTAAGATTGGGGGTCCACACCATCACGTATTACTCGCACTTTAACTACGTGTGTTTTATTCATATAAGTAAAAGGCAATTGCACTATACCTAAACAATGAATAGCACTACCTGTATACGTAAACAGTTGATCTGTTGTTGACATTAGGCATCAATTCAAAATGTTTTTTGTACATTTTCTCAGAAATCGCTGTGACAGCCGATCCGGTATCAACTTCGAACTTTAATTCCGTATTTTGAATCGAAACTACCAAGGTCATAGGTTCACCACTATATGAACTTTTTTTTTTTTATCTTACCGTCATCGTCACTCTCGCCCGACCCGCCAGTACCTACGAAATTTATCCTTTTGCACATTCGGCGTAGATGGCCCTTTACATTACACTTTTTACAAGTATAGCTTGCAAACCGACACTGCGACGTTTTATGATTTTTGTACCCGCACACGGGACACTTCTTTATTAGCACTGGATTCGGTTGTGGTGGACGCGATCTTGAACAGCGGCTCGCTTGACGGTGGCGCTTGCGCCGACGCCGATGATGATGCTGCTGCTCCTTTGCGTGCACTGTGCACGCTCTCCGCCAACTCCACTGCTTTTGCCAATGTTACCTCTTGTAGGTTACGTGCGAACAGTTTGTCCTTCTCCGGTCCCGGCAGCATACCCATAACAAACCGGTCACGTAGTGCTTCTTCCACGTTCAGAAACTCGCAATGTGTTGTGAACCCACGAAGCCTCGCAGCCCACTGCGAGAATGTTTCTTCCTGACCTTGAGCAGCTGCATAGAAATGATACCGCTCGTCAAATCCACATTTCTTTGGCGTAAAATGGCTGTCGAGAAGTGTGAGAATGTCTTCGTATGGCACCTGCGTTAGTTCCTTCGGTAACGCTAAATCAGCCGTGAGTTTGTAAGTGCTGTCGGCGAATGCACTCAGCAATATTGCCCGTCTTTTCACCCCCTTCGGATCCTTTACGTTGTCGATGTCGTTAGCAATGAACCATTGTTAAATTCGTTGTTTATAGTTTTGCCACGTCTGATTAATATGGTCAAAACTCGACAAAATCCCAAAATTAGACATTTTTTATTTTTACTTTTTCGATCGTGGGTACTCGTCGCCTCTAATAAGTATGCGAACGCAGGGAGAAGTGAAACGACAGCTAGCTAGTAGCACACTAAGTTTATTTGACAAACGACAAGACTTATATAGGAAGGATCGCAGCCACCCTCATATTCACAATAATAACAACATAACACTGGATATACCTATAAACTGCTAAGGTGGTAGAACAGTTTTTTCGAAAGCCCATTTCGCTGTGACAGACGGACAGATAGAGAGACATAGGAGTGATCCTATAATCCTACAGGTTCCGTTTTTTCATTCAGCCGTAAGGAACCCTAAAAATAATAATGATACCTACTTTAAATCCCCAATTCAACAAAAAGCTAAGACTTGATACCTATTTGCAAAGAAATAAATGATTTAGTTTTGGCGACAATCAATCTACATCCGAGACTTTCAGAACTTTACAGAACACATGTGTATAAGTAGGTGCTACTACTTAAGCTTCTAACACTAACATCGCCTCTTCAACACCTCGCCACGTAACGTGTTAATAAATAATGTAGCTCGGTCATTTTCTCTAATAAGTAATTCAGGACATTCACGCGTGTGAGGACATTCACGCGTGTGAGGCCGGGACCAGACCGGGGGAGATCAAGCGGGCTAACGGTTAATTGAGTTTTCAAGTCAAAAATCCTTTCCGTTAGCAATAGAATAGAGGGCACTGACACACTGACACATGAGAACACACAGTTTGAAGATTAGTGAGCTGCGGTAAAAGGAGTTTCTAGCAGATCGTAGTTACAACACGTCTGGTTTGATCCTCCGCGCTCCGGGGGCACAACAGATGTACACACTCACTGTGCTACAAAACTGAATTTACAAATTAATACTCGTACAATTACACGCTTTCTCCAACTTTGGCGCTAAAACAGTTGAAATAATACCCCCCTCCCCCCCCCCCCCCCCCCCGTGAAAAGGGACAACACACGGGATATAATGGCTGCAAGCACATTACCCGAGGAGCGGCAGGTACCCCGACGTACTCGTGGTACTCGTAGTACTCGTGTGCGCACGACGCTTGCATACTAATGCCGAGCGGCCGCGGCCCGGTGGAACGACTTCATGTAGGTAATAGATATTTATGTGCACACGAGTATTTCGCATCGCAGGTAATTGCCTACGCCTGTACACAGGGGTGCGCCAATATGAAAACGACCTCAATGGGATGCTTTTGCTACGTTGTCATATTTGTAACTGATGTAGGTACACTCAAATGCAAGACTATTCGTGTGGCTTGCAGTACGTATCTCTGTAATTGTGATGTCATTATGTCTAGGTTCTAGGAAATAAATAATAAAGACAACTACATTTTATGTAAAGTCTATGAAAACGTTTATTTCCTTTACAAAGAAAATAATGTCGTCATTTTGATACTCGTGAGCTAAGTTTGTCATTGCAATTGTGGCGAATTTGCGATAGGTAACGAATCAAGTCACGTCATAGAATTTCGCGGCACCAACCTGTACGGTATTCAGAATGGTAGTAATCGTAAGAAAATACCTAAGAACATAATTATAATTCATGATCCATTTCGGGTAGGGACCAGGAATTAAAATGGTCCAAATTCAAGAAAGGCGTTTATATAAATATTTTCAATTTTTTAGCCACATAAAAGGCATGAAAGCACTTTGGCTGAGATTAAAAAAACATGTGTTCAACTCTGACTACACTAGATCGGGAATGCAACGTAAAAATCACGCGTGATGATAACACCGCATTGTGAACCTTAAAGTGGTGCAACAGAGCCACTTTACTGGTAAGAGTGTTGAAAAAGCCGTTTTCAATATTTTAGTTATTTTTTCTCAATGGGGCCTTCGTGAAATTTATTTCCACCTTGACGCTCATAATTTGTTATTCTATACAAAATGTAAGGAAAACCTGTACCTGTGCCACACATGGCACAGGCGACACCTGCTGATTACGAAGCGCAAAAATTATTTTATTTTGCCCTATCGTGCTGTATAGTCTGTCCTTACGTACTGCTTGCCCGTTTGGGGTGGTGCCACCCAAAACGTATTTATCCGCCTTGAGAGAGCCTAGAGAGCTGTCCTGAAGGTAATGCTCTCTCTTCCGCGTAGGTACCCCACTATGCAGCTCTATTCCGATTGCAAGTTACTTACAGTCAGGACACTTCATGTGCTCCCGTCAACCTTGCGCAAACACTCCGCCCGCCCTCCAAAGGAACTGACTGGCAGACTTAAACATAATGTTTTCCGCCACAAACGCCATTGAACAGCCTTTGCCAAGCGCCAATTCTACGTTAATAGCATTAAAATGTACAACTTCCTAAATAAAAAGATAAAAATTTATTCGTGCCCTAAATATCAATGCAGAAACTTACTTAAAGATTATCTCCAAACACTAAGTTATGACAACACTGAGGATCTTCTGCTAGGTAATTTACAATGACAATGAACTACATAAAAAAATCTCAATCTAACCATAAACGAATGTGTACTGGTTACATCCCATTATTTCTCCTACACATACCCTACACCTACACACTACACACACACAACACACACATATACACACATCCTATACTCACTCACTACACACATACTCAAACCGTACATTTATTCACCTCACCACACAGTTAAACGTTTTTCATTTTGATTTCTTTTTTCATAAATTACATCCTGTTTTCTTTCAACCATTTGCTTATTGTTGAAACATCCTGATTCAGTATATTATGGCTTTGTTTGTTACGGAGAATCACTGACTCCTAAGACACAGGCACATACGAGTACACCTAGTTTAGGAGTTAGAGTATTCAAATTATTGTGACCTAGTTTTATAACTAGGTCACAATAATTTGATTCAAAGACATGTAAGGCTTATGCCTTACATGTCTTTGAATCAAATTGTAATATGATGACTGTTTTTTGGTGAAATAAAGAATATATATTATTATATTCTCACGTTGCGTCGCGTGTCGTCACTACTCCCGCACTTCCGAAAGCAGTCCAAATTACAATTGTCTTTACAAACAACAAACTGGTATCACTTGCGATTAGAAAATGAGCGACTGAACGGGAAACGCAGCCGGCGAGTATGTAGTACGGAAGGTGCACTTCAAATGCTACTGGAAACTAAACTGCCGACGTAATGTTGCAGATTATGAGATTACCGTGATAACAATTTACAGATCACGGAACTGTAAATAAATACGTTTTGGTGGTAATGAGCAGCACAGTTATCAAAGCAAGATCTCACTGGCTCCATCACTAGATGATGTCCCGCGGAACTGCAGCAGATAAAGAAAATATGGTGAATAAATGGTAGTGCTCGGTATTGTGAGAGTATTCTGTGCATCTTCGTGTGGTGTCGCGCGGTGTTGCGACTGCACTCGATCTGCAGGCGCTCGCAACTTCGCCTAATTAGTACCTCCGGTGCCTATTCCAACCACCCGTACGTGCATATTTCACCGCTACTATTCCACGGATAATAAGGCTCAGTGTCCTATGTGCCAGCTGCACGTGCAGTTGGAAATTTGCTAATTTCCGGAGGCACGCAGAGTTGCGTCGGTTACTGATTTTCACACGAGCAGCGTCGTTTGTTAAATAACTTGTATTCTACAAAGTGCTGTCACATACAATCACTATGACGTTTATTACAATTTGAAATTGCTCTTATTTGGATATTTTTATGGAATATGTAAAAAAAGGAGATATTGTTATTTGTTTGCTGGATAAGTGCCTAGGTACGTACATTAAAGCCGTATTGATAAATGTTTTAATGCATAATAGAAAACAAAAAATCTCATCAAATCCATTTATTTGCATTTGGATGACGGAACCCGAGGAGATGATGAAGACAAAGTCCTAAAATTTTAACTTTAAAAAAAAATTGGCCCTCTGGCCTAGACCTTAATCTTTCAAAATGTGAACTTTATCCCAAACCACTGACAGACACACCACCATAGCTAAAGTTATTACAATAGCACCGTAGCAGCGTTATCAAAATTACGGAAAGAAATTGTCTTTACCTCCTGGGCTCCCCAATGTTTGACGAATCCTTTACAACGTGCATTGAAGAGAAAATACAAAATTTGAATGATGTCTTGGAAAGACTTTTCAAAAATTACATTCAATACTCAATACTCAATCATTTATTGCATTCCACAATGTGCTTAGGTGGTAATTTAATATTAGTGTACCAATCGTGGACCCTGTCGGGCACAGCAAAATAGAAATTTGAAGGAAGAGGACATATTTATACATGCAAAAAAAAAAAACTTATTCTAAGTAAAATTAAATATAACATTCTATTAATTATTAATTAAATTAATTAAATCTAAATTTTTATTCTTCATTTATATTATTATGTCAGTTCTATGGATTTTTCAATTAAATATTCATTTATACTGTAATAACATTTATTTAGTAAAAATTTTTTTAATTTATTAGTAAAAATAGCAATTTTTCCCTCATTTCTGAGCACCTCGGGTAGTTTGTTGTAGATTTTTATCGACATAACCAGTGGACTAGATGAATGCATTTTTAAACGGGATGTCGGTAGGTTTAATCGTGATTTGTGACGGAGTGTGTATATAATTTGTATGTCTTCTCGTTTAATATAAAAGTCTTGGTGTGTGTGTGCGAATTTACAGATTTCCAGTATGTATAAAGAAGGAAGAGTTAGAATTTTAAGGTTTTTGAAATGGGGTTTGCAGCTATCGGTTTGTTTTAAATTAACTAAAATCCGAAGTAACTTTTTTTGAGTTGTGAACAGCGCCGGTGCGTCTGTGCTATTTCCCCACATTATTACACCGTAGCTAAGCCATGCATGAGCATAGGCATAGCAGGTGACCAGAGCAGTTTGCAAGTTTGTGGTCTTTTTTATTTCTCGAAAAGCGTACAGAAATTTGGAAAGTTTGGATTTAATTTTTTGTACGTGTGATTTCCAATTGATGTTTAAATCTATAGTTAAGCCTAATAGTGGGAATTCATTTACTGATTCTATTTCGTGGTTGTTAAAAGAATAATTTACATAGAGAGGGTGTTTTTGGTGGGGGTGAAAAGTTATTAATTTAGTTTTAGCAAAATTGATTTCCAAATTATGTTCATTCATCCAGGTGATTGTTTTGGTAAATACAGTATGGAAACCACATATATGCAATAAATAAAACCATATACTTGTTATCGCCTTTTCTGACCATACACAAAAAATGGACGAAATGGGTCCAGTAATTAGGTAAAAAACTAAAGTTCTAATTTTGATCAAATTTGAACACTCTGTAGAATTGGATAACTAGGTCAATGATTCAATGAACTTGAATCCTTGAACATTGAAAAGCGACGTTGCCATGCAGTGCAAACTACATATCACGACGCTGTTACGTATTCTACTTACCTATTTACCTAAAATCGGTACACCTAAACGACAAGCTGGAATATAAACAAAAAAAAAATTTCAAATACAAAAGAAAGAAAAAATTAAAATATAATACATTTTATTTCAACGTTTGAGTGCGCAAACTAAGTGTGTATGGAGACCGCGGACAGCATCGCCCAACTCCCCGCGAGATCTCCGCCGCCGCCGTTGCTCTACGCAAATACATTCGTTTCGCAAATGTATGGAATTTAATACTGCGACGGTACGGCCCACTTGCTCTCACAGACAGAAAACCTGTGCAGTCAATGTGTGCAGGAAACATTATAGGCTGTTTTTTTTTTTTTCGATACATGAGTACTTGAAATTACTGTTATAAAATACTGGCATTCAGCTGCATCCGGTTAGACTGGAAGCTGATTAGTACTTGGAAATTTGGAATTGCCTTTTGACCTGCCACGGCCGAAATTTTGTTATGCAATTTACACAAACATAAACTATCACTGGCACGCGCTAACATTTCCTGCGGGTGTACGTAGGCAGCGGTGTCTTTGGCGGTATCTTACAACAGGCGGCTCGAGACATGTGGCGTTTTTCAAAGGCGGCGGTCATTGTGAACGAATTTTGCGGGCGGCAGGGAAGGAGGGGTGCGTGTAGGTAAGGACACCTGTTATTGACTATTTGGGAATAATGATCGATAAACAAAAAAAAACTGTTTAGCTTTAAATACTTAGGGCGTAGTGTTTTTATTAGAATTATCGTGCTCTTGTGATAATTCTAAAAACACTATGCCCTAAGTATGTATAGCTATACAGCTTCTTTGTTTAAGTGTGTTGTGTAAGTTCTTGTTAAATATTCAGTAGATTTAGAGATAAAATTAATGAAGTAGTACAACAACAATAACAATTTTACAAGTTACGTAGAAGCAACCTATTAATAAAATCGTACCTACTTACACATTTACTAGTCAGGAAGTCACTCCAGTCCAATCGTACAAAATTACTAAAACTTTTTTTAATACTTGATCCAATCAATAATTTGTTAAAAATATTAAAACAATCGAATAACACAAAAATGCTTGTATTTTAATGCCTTGTTTTGGTAGTAGGAAAGTAAGTGTAAAAAAATATCGATAAACGATAATTGCGCCGTTAACCCTAAATTATGACTTTTATTATTTTCGCCATTTTTGAGAAGTCTCGCTTTGTCAGTTCACCGCTGTCTTCCGGGATAGTGTATCGTGACTTTCGCAGAGATTTTATAGCTACTTGCGCGCATTGCTACAAGTGATTTTGGCAAATTAAACTGATAAATAGGTCCTTTTTTTTAAGGTGAAATCGACATTTATTTGCTACTTGACTTTGTGTGCGTATAAATAGTGTTTTCAAGTTTATTTGTATTTATTTTTTACGGTGAAATTGACACTACTTGACTTTTGTGTGCCCCGTGTGTTTTTTTAACAAAATGCCAAGACAATAGCATTTTACAGTGCTGCAGAGTATACAGACATGGTTTTACTGTATGGCGAATGCCGCGAAAATTCAGTCTTAACTCTACGTACTTATCGTGAGAGATACGGCGCAACTCGTGTCTGCCCTACTAATGTCCGGACAATCCTGGGGGCTGTCCAAAGGATCAGAAAAATCAGCACATAGTGCAGAACACTCATGAAGGAGTTGCTCCGCGTCACGTTCCATCCTCTTTTGAACAACGAGTCTTAGACCATTTCGATCGGAACCGAACCCAACCCAGCCTTAGACAAGCTGGGCGTGTGTTTAGAGTGAGCCATAGAACAATACATCAAGTGCTGAAAAGGAACAAAATACGTCCTTATAAATATGCAAAGTTTCAGGCGCTGCTGCCCCGTGATAAGCCGATTAGAGAGTTTTACTGCCGCTGGGTACTGGAAAAAATCTCTCAAGACCAATGTTTTTTATCAGATGTGTTTTGGACAGATGAAAGCACTTTTACTCGGAATGGCATGTGGAACCGACAAACCATGCGTCACTGGAGCCATACGAATCCACATTTATTTAGAGAATCAGCTCATCAGTACCGTTTTTCCGTTAATGTTTGGCCAGGCATTCACGGAGATCAAATAATCGGCCCTGTTTTTATCAACGGAAACCTGAATGCACAGAAGTTTCTAGGTCTTCTTAACGGCCCGATAGCACGATATTTAGAAAGATTGCCTGCGGTAGCTTTCAGGCGGGTATGGTTCCAGTTAGACGGAGTTCCTCCACACTCGGTACTCGTCGCGAGAGAGCGGCTTAGCACCATGTTCGGCGAACAATGGATTGGGCGCTATGGCCCCCCACAGGTGGCCAGCTCGGTCGCCCGACTTCACTCCTCTAGACTTCTTTTTATGGGGCTTTATTAAAAATGAGGTTTACTCGCGGGTCTCCGAAGCCGAAGATGAACTGCGCAATCGTATTGTCGCTGCCTTTGACAAATTAAAAGCCATGGCTCTGGATCCTGAACGAAATTTGTTGAGCAGGCTTCTGGACAACATTGTGCGGCGATGTAACTTGTGCATTCAGAAACGTGGTGGACATATTGAAAATGTGAAAATTTAAGTTTCTTTTTTTTTTACTAATGTGCAATAGTTAATTTAGTTAGTTTAGTTCAGTTAGCGCGAAATTTAAACGTGGCAGTAAAAATGAACTAAGTGAATTTTGATTTCATCGAACATTGACAAACGATCAAACGCCAGCGCCGACAAAAAAGCCGCCATTGGATGTCACCCACGTGCGTAGGTAGTTGCCGCTCTTCCTGAGGTCAAGGTACGTTTTCTAAACAGAGTGTTTACTTTTATAGAATTTATTTTGATATTTATTTTGTTTGAAAATTTCACTTTTTTAATTTACGGTGTTTTATTTAATATTTAATTTTGCTATACTTCTGTGGACTAGTATTACTTGTGGTTTCATTTATTGCATATATGTGGTTTCCATACTGTATATTATTAAGGGTATTATTTAATTGTCCGTTATCTTGACAAGGAGTAAGAATCGAAATATCATCTGCAAACAAAACGCATGATCCGGATTCCTTTATGGTTTTTGGCAGATCATTGACGTAAATAAGAAAAAGAAAAAATCCAATAACGCTCCCTTGGGGTATTGAGGCGTTTATTGCCTTGTTGTCGGATCGAAAGTTATGAAGTTCATTATTTTTATTATCGAAGAATTCTATTTCTACTAATTGCGCTCGGTTTTCCAGGTAAGATTGGAACCACTCGTAAGATTTGCCGCGGATTCCCACTCCGTAGAGTTTATTTAATAATATTCCATATTGTACTTTATCGTACGTCATGTCAAGTACTATACCGATTGCGTATTTTTTGTATTAATTATATTTAGGGCTTCCTGTATAAATTTGTATACTGCTAAAGATGTGGATTTGTTTCTTCGAAAGCCATTTTGGCATTCATCAAATATATTATATTTCTCACAGAAGGTGTACGTACACACAATTACACATTGCTTTTTCAAAAATCTTTGAAGCTGTAGGCAGAAGAGCTATTGGACGATAATTATTAGGGTCTGTTTTGCTATTTTTCTTGTGTAAAGGTTTCACTATTGAGATTTTTAGCTGATCAGGGAAAACACCTTCTTCGAAGGATTGGTTTATTAATTTGAAAAATGGTAAGGTGAGTTCGTTTGCACATTGCCTGAGTAAACTAGGTGGGAATTCGTCTATTCCGTGACTGTTTTTATTTTTTAGGCTTTTTATTAAAGTGTTTACTTCATATGGGTCTACAGGGGCAAGGAACATAGTGTTTTGGGTAGGTGAGAGCACGGGGATACCTTTCGGCCCGTTTGTTCGTGAAGAGCTGTCTTCCCCGATGGATGCAAAAAAGTTGTTGAAAATGTTTGTGACTTCCTTTGGTTCCGAGGTTGTTTTATTGTTGTTACTTTGTAGTATTATGTTATTTTCTCCTTTTTTGTTTGGTTTATTGGTACGTTCGTTTATTATACTCCACATAGTTTTGACTTTATTATTAGATTTTTTTATTTTGTTAATGTATTGTAATTTTCTCGCTGTGGTTACTAGTTTTTTTAATAATTTCTCATATTTTTTATAATATTTTGATATTATTAGGTTATTTGTTTTTAGGGTAAGAGTTTTTAATAATCTTTTATTTTTGCAGGAAATTTTGATGCCTTTGGTTAACCAATATTTTTTATAATTCGTTTTTATTTTTATTTTTTGTTTAGGTATGCATTCGTTCAGGATATTAGATAATGCATCGTGAAATGCTTTATAGTTGTCGTTCATATTGCTATTTGTCGATATAATAACGTTCCAATCTATTTGTACTTAGAGCACATTTAAATTTTAATATGTTTGTGTTGTTAAATAATCTCTTATATGCGTACCAAGTAGTTTGTGAGGTAGTTGCATTGGGTATGGCAATGTGTATCACTGTTCCGCAATGATCCGAGAAACCTAATTCTTCAACGGAAGTGAATATTTTGTTTATACTCAAGTTTGTGAAAATTAAGTCTAAACATGTAGATGTTCTAACATTTGGTCTAGGAATTGACCGGTCGTCCTGTTATTCTCCAAAATATTTATGTTGAGATCGCCGCCTATAATAACATTAAGTTTAGAATATTTATCGTTTATATAATTCAAAATTAGTTTTAATTGGCTATTAAAAATATCTTCTTCTCTTTTGTTCCAGTAAATCGTAATTAATAATATATTTTCTTTCGGTAATTCTATTGTACATAATTCTAATATATATTCTATTGACATGACTGAGATATCACTTCTCTCTATACAATCGATGTGATTTTGAAGCAGGATACAGACGCCACCACTTCCGCGCATACTTCTGCAGTATGACGCTGCAATTTTATATCCGGTGAATTGAATCATTGATAGTTTTTCTTTTGATAACCATGTCTCTGATATTCCCACGGCGTTATATATAGGGTTTTGTTCGAAGAATGCTTCTAACAAATGTGTTTTATTATAAATACTTTGGATATTTTGGAATAAAATTTTAAATTGTTGGCCTGTGTTTTCGAAAGGAATAATTTCCAGTATCTAAGTCACTACTTGTTTGTTTGGGTTGGTATTCACTGTTGGTGTCGTTTTGTATTAATTTCAGACTATTTTTCCTCTCATTAGTTGAATAGTCTAAATGTTTTGTATGATTTGTTATTTTTATAATTTTTCCTTCGATATATAATTGATTGTTCCGTATTACTGAAAATAAGCCTTTCTTTCTTGCTTTTATCATTTCTTCACGCATTTGTTGCCTTTCTTTGCGAGCGTTTTCATCTAAAAATTCGGGTAAAGATATTCTTGTTTCTTGAAAATATTGACTATTATTTATGATGTATTTTACCATTCTTTTGCTGATTAATTCTATTACTAAAGGTCGGGCACTGGTGTTTTTCCTGCCTTTTTTCATTCGGCCTGTACACTCCTTCGATACTGTTGAATTGGATCAAAATTTAAATACACCTTCGCTCCTGCCATATAGCCTTCGCTCCTGCCTTATAGCCTTCGCTCCTGCCATATAGCCTTCGCTCCTGCCATATAGCCCTCGCTCCTGCTATATATGGAACCATCCACAACTTTTGCAAAAAGTTGACCAAATTATTAGGAACACACTAACTTCGATCCTGCATGTGACGTGTGTGGTCTCGGCGTCCGCAAAATTTCAAATTTAATTTGTATTTGATTTATTTATTTTTTGCGTTGATGTTGTATTTATTCGTTTATATTTATTTATGTGTAATTTTGTATTTATTATTGAATAATTTCTAATATGCTGCTTTCTAATATGGGTGATGTGGTACCAAAATAAATGAATTTTAATTTAATTTAAAATATATGTTTACCGGACTTCATTTCCTCGGTCCACAGTACTGATAAATTAATTAAACAGGAAGATTTCATCTTCCTCACTTATCGTTTTTGAGGTACCGTGTTTGACCGATACGTTGATCGCTTGGAAAATGGCTTGTCCCAATACGGATTTGCCCGACAACCCGTCCTCCCAGAGACGGTGGGACATTCCGCTCTGCAGTGTTATACTGAATACCCTAGTAAACACTTTACCGAATACTGTTGAGCGTATCTGTACGGAACCGTACATTACTTTACCGACTTACGCGTCGTGCATTCTGCACACACAGCATTTTGTTCCTATTACTGCAAATAGTATGTAAAAATATATATCAATAAATCAGTGTTTAACGAACATTCACGGTGGTCGGTTTTATTTCATCATCCCAATAGAATTGCCCCGTTATCATATCACTAAGTGTAGGGATCCCCTACATTTATTTTGGTCCTTCGAGCATTGGAGGACTTCGTCGCGATACTTTGACCTAGCGCGCGTACAGGTTAGAGACACGGTTCGGACTCAAGGTTCTGTGGTCAAACCAGTGTGGACTCATTCAGTGAAAAACACACTTCATTGTTGACTTGAGCAAATATAGCTTAGGTCAACAGCACGGTCGTGGTCGACCTCTCTGGGAGCAGTACCGGTGCAGACAGCTACGTGGATCATCATTTAACCAAGTAAGACTGTTCCTTTACCTACATCATGGAAGCTCTTTTCTCTCGTCAATCTGAAATCATCACCAATTTCACTACCATAAAAGTGAACTTCAACAAGGACTCGGATTCTCGCAAAAATGCCGAATACTTGAAGAAACGGTTAGAGACGTTAGACAACCTCTGGGGAGAGTTCGAGCAAAATCACCAAAAAATATCTGAGCATAAAAATGTGGCGGTTGAGTATTTCCTTGACAACACATATCAAAAGAGTAAGGACTATTATCATTCAACTCGTAATTCTATAGCATCTTTTGGCAAATCATCAAAGTCTACTCAACCAGATGGAAAGCTAGACGAATTGTTATCATTGCAACGCACTAATTTTAGGGCATTTAATCGGCTAACCAAGGGCATCAAAGTTGATCTAATAACAGATAAATGGGAACTAGAAGATGAGCTTAAAAACGTTCAATCTAAGTGGACAATTATTGATGCTCAACATTTGCAAATCGATCATTATACTTGCTGGTGGAGATATATCATATGACGAGGAGTTTAATCATCAAGAGTTGGCCTACAAAACTATCAAACGTGAGTTGAATAAGAAAATCTCATCACTTAGAAATATCAACTCCGCACATTGAAATACCATCGTTCAGCGGGAACTACACACAGTGGCCAACCTTTTATGACTTGTTCACGGAGACAATTCATAATAATAACTCAGAGCTCACTAGAGTTCAGAAGATGCAGCACCTTAAGGGAAAACTTAAGGGTGAAGCAGAACGTCTCATCTATCATCTCCATATTTCATCAGAGAATTATGATACTGCGTGGGAGATCTTACTACACCGGTACAACAATTCTCAAGTTCTTTTTACGAATCAAATCGAAATGTTCCTCAATCAACCCAACATTCAAAAGCAATCATCGTTTGAAATCAAAAGGCTGTATGATACCTCAACCGAATGTATTCACGCAATTCACAATCTCGGCGTTGTTATGAATACGTGGGATCCGTTGTTGGTTCATTTATTGTGCAAAAAACTGGACCCAGAAACTTACGCTGACTACAAGGAAGCACGTAGGACACCTCGTGATTTACCAAGGTTGGACGAGTTAATGGCATTCCTCGAGAGTAAGTTTACCGCTCTTGAGCCCATCCATAAAAACGATAAGGAACCCTCACCATCAAGCAAGCGGAACCCAAATCAATCAAAGAACACAAATAACTTTAATAAGCAAAACAATTTTAAAGGTTACATTAACAAAAATTATCAAGCCATCATTACTCAAACTTCGAAATGCTCTGTATGCAATTCAAATCATGCTCGCAATTTGTTTTTATGTAAAAAATTCATGAATATGACACCGGACGTGCAATTGAAGACGGCGACGAACTCAAATATTTGTCGAAATTGCAGTCACGATGGAAATCAATGCACTTCGACGAAGCGTTGCAAAACCTGTCAAGGTGATCATCATACAATACTACATGAAGCGTGTGTCCCATCATCAAAATCAGCTCCTCAAGCAACATCATCATCATCTGCAACAACCGCTTCGTCATCGAAATTATCAAACAAGCAACCTAATGTTAATCATGTCGCATGAGATGACGAAGAGTTATTGTTGACCACGCTATCAATCAATGTCAGGTGTTCTGATGGCTTAGGGGCTTGCCTTAAGGCTCTTCTAGACCAGGGATCCCAAATATCATTAATATCGGAAAACGCTGTACAGCGGTTAGGGTTGCAGCGGCAACGATACAACGCATCAATATCAGGAATAGGTGCTGGGGCTAGGCAAAGCAAAGGACGGGTATCAATCGACTGACAATCTATCTACGGTGACTATCATTTTACTACAGAAGCACTGGTTCTGTCAAAGGTCGCTAACTGCTTGCCTGGTACACCATTCAAAAAACAATCATGGTCTCATATCCAGCATCTTCAATTAGCAGATCCAGAATACAACGTGTCGAAGCCAATTGATATTCTCTTGGACGTGAGTATCTACTCTCAAATCATCATGGACGGTCTCATCAAAGGACCAGCGCAGGCTTCGATTGCGCAACAGATGGCACTCGGATGGATCCTGTCTGGCAACGTTCGCACATTTAATTGTCATATCGTGACAAACGACTTATCAGACCTATCAAAATATTGGGAGATAGAGGACGTTGAAACATCATCATCATCATCATCTCTTGCCAGTGAAGAGCAGTATTGTGAAGAATTTTATCAGCAAGCTACTCGTCGTTTGGACTCTGGTAGATACGAGGTTGGCATACCCATGAAACCCGAATATGAAAATCAGCTTGGATCATCTAAATTATAAGCTATTGCACAATTCAAACAATTGGAAAGAAGAATGTGCAATAACGAATCATTATCAGAAAATTATAAATCATTTATGTCTGAATATCAACAACTAGGTCACATGTGTATTGTCAATAAGGTCGATGAATCAAAACGTGCCTTCTACTTACCACATCACGGCGTAATGAAATTAGATTCAACAACAACAAAACTTAGAGTTGTTTTTAATGCGTCGGCGAAATCCACATCAGGAAAAAGCCTAAATGACGTCATGTTTTGCGGACCGAATCTTCAAAAGGACCTCATGACACTCATCTTAAACTGGAGAACCTACAGTTATGTAATCACAGCGGACATAGAGAAAATGTTTCGGCAAATCTTCATCAGACCATCAGATCGTCATCTTCAATCAATCATTTGGCGGCAATCATCTCAAGAGGTGCTCAATGAATATCATCTTACTACCATGACGTACGGTACTAAGGCCGCCCCATACTTAGCTATGAGAACGCTTAAACAGCTGGCAATAGACGATGCTGACAAGTATCCACTAGCTGCGTCAGCATTAAATCAATCATTCTATATGGATGATTTGTTTAGTGGAGCAAATACCATTAATCAAGCCAAGGAGATTCAGCATCAGCTCATTGGGATACTGAAGGGAGCTGGAATGTGATTCTCCGGAAATGGTCCAGTAACGTATCGGACCTACTGGTAGATCTATCACCTGACCAACTCAATAACCCATTAGACTTCAAGTGTTCGGAATCAAGAAAAACACTTGGATTGAGATGGAACCCCTCAACGGATAGTTTCAGCATTCAAAATCAATTACAGCATTATGATAACCGCATAACAAAAAGACAGCTGCTTTCGGAAATCTCAAAGCTATTTGACCCCTTAGGCTGGCTGTCACCATTATCAATCAGAGCAAAACGGCTTTTTCAAAATGCATGGTCATCACATCTATCGTGGGACGAAGAAGTTTCACAATCGGTTCAAGATGATTGGATTCTGCTAAAGAATGATTTCGACATCATAGATCAATTTGACATACCACGCTATCTCGGTAACACAAATCAATCATATCAAATCCATGGATTTTTTGACGCTTCCGACAAAGCATACGCATGTGTTGTGTATGTAGTAGCAAAAGATAATAAGGGCGAGTCCACATCAACGCTCGCAGTAGCAAAAACAAAGTTAGCACCTCTGGCAAAAAAGGTATCATTGCCACGACTAGAGCTATGTGGTGCGCTACTGCTATCTCAACTTATCAAGAAGGTCATGGAATCCTTATCACATCAGGATGTGGATATCTATGGCTGGACAGACTCCATGATAATTTTAGGATGGATCAAAGGTGACGTGAACAAGTGGAAGCAGTTCGTGGCTAACAGAATCATCAAAATCATTAGCATCGTTCCATCATCATGTTGGCATCATGTGAGGTCAGAAGAGAACGCTGCAGATTGTGCTACTCGGGGTCTGACGTCACGGAAGTTATCAAGTCATCCGTTGTGGTGGCATGGTTCGAAATGGATAACCAATTTCGAACAAAGTACTCTTCCTATCACCTCATATCAATCACCAGATTTGGAGATCAAGAAGCTTAGTGCGAACACGGCTTTATATCAAAATCATATTTCATTAGTACACGAGTTATTACAGAATTACAGTTCATTAACTCGCATTGTAAAAATTGTCGCTTGGATATCGCGTTTCATATCGCAATCACGAGGCAAACACACATCAAGTACTAATATATTGACGTCATCAGAGATGGACAATGCATTGAATATCATTATCAAAGATGACCAAACACACCAATTTCATGAAGATATTTTATGTATCAATCAAAAGGGATACGTGCATCCAAGAAGCAAAATATCATGTTTTAATCCTTTCATGGATGAGCACGGTATCCTTAGAGTAGGTGGACGACTGAAAAACGCCTGCATCAGCGACTCATCAAAGCACCCTATCATATTATCAAGTCATAGTCGTCTCACCGATTTAATCATTGATCAGGCTCACATTATCACATTACATGGAGGCCCGCGACTGACACTTTCATACATCAGAGACAGATATTGGATAATTAGCGGAATCCGTACCGTCAAGAGGAAGTTGAGATCATGCGTTAAGCGTCAGCACTTTAGTCAAACGCAATATCAACAAATCATGGCCGATCTTCCACAGCCACGAGTCACCCCGTCGCGACCTTTCTCTCACACCGGTGTCGATTTTACCGGACACGTCGAGATGAAGGCCAATAAGGGACGTGGAATCAAAACAGTCAAGGGGTATATTGCAGTGTTTGTTTGTTCGTCTACTAAGGCTGTCCATCTGGAACTAGTTTCCGATCTGAGTACTCCAGCATTTTTAGCAGCTTTCCGTAGGTTTTCGGCCCGACGTGGAACGCCGTCACGTATACAGTGACAATGGCACGAATTTCGTAGGTGCCAATCGTATCATTAAGAAGGAGTACCAAGAGATCATAGCTACCATCAACACCGATTTCTTTAATAACATCAATGACATGAACATAAAGTGGCGGTTCAACGCTCCTGCGTGGCCAAGTGCAGGCGGTCTTTGGGAAGCTGCGGTGAAAAGCCTCAAATATCATCTAAAGCGTATCATCGGCGATCAGAAACTCACTTACGAGGAGTTTACTACGCTACTACATCAAATCGAGGCATGTTTGAACTCAAGGCCTCTCTGTCAGTTGACAGAGAGCATTGACGACGACATTCTTACGCCAGGACATTTCTTAATCGGTGGTCCACTTATATCTAGGCCACAGAGTGATCCAGATCACATGAATCAATCAACAAGGTGGCAACTGATTCAATCAATGAACAAACAGCTTTGGAAAAGGTGGTCAAGCGAATATCTTCAGCATCTGCAGGCTAGATCAAAATGGCGTAAGCCAAGTAGGAACTTCGAAATCGATGACGTCGTTCTTATCAAGGACGAAAACTTGCCACCCGGCAAGTGGGCGTTAGGACGTATTCAAGCAGTTCATCCTGGAAAGGATGGCTATGTAAGGGTAGTCAGTTTAAAAACTAAGACTAACATCATACAACGCCCTGTCATCAGACTTGTGTTGTTACCAGTTAACAAGGACACAACGCAGGAACAAAATCAAAATGTCAATCAAGACAATTTAGACGAGCGAAGCAAGAGAAAGCGACTTCCTCGAAACAACGTATCATTGAAGAGCCTATTCACTAGTTTATTATTACTATTTTTCATGTTATTATCACCTACTTCAGCACAAAATATACCTAAACATGAATCTTATAATGTGACGTCATTAGAAGAGAATCAAGCTATTTACTTCGATAGAATATCCAATCTTCAGTATATCAAGGACGAATGGCGTCTAGTTGTCTACTACAACATGACGACCTAATGGAAAGGCTTATCCGATATCAAAGGTTACGTCAACCACATCAAGTCATTATGCAACACCCATGCAAGTAAACAATATCAGAGTATCATTCTTCAGTTAGAGCACGAAATTGGCGAAATTGAACACTATGATATGTTACTTAAATATCAAAGTCCGAAGAGGCTGAAAAGAGGCCTAGTAAACGGGTTGGGTTATATTGCTAATTCATTATTCGGTGTACTGGACGAGAGGTTTGCCGAAAAATACAAGAGTGACATCGAGCAAATCAGTCATAATGAAGAACATCTTCAAAAACTTATAAAAAATCAGACTAGTATTTTAGAATCAGAATATAATATCATACGCCGTAATGAAAACATCATGAATCAACGATTTACATTCATCAAGCAACGTCTTCAAAATCTATCGACTGAGGTGAATAAAATACGTTTGGACAATGAAGATGGCCTTTATGTCACATCATCAGCTCTAGCAGCATCAATAATTCTATCAAATATTCGTTGGATTCAGCAAACGTTGATTGCTACGGTCACAGATATTTCACACGGGCGCATTGACAGTCATTTGTTGTCACCGGAGCAGTTATCGTATCAGCTGAGCATCATCGCTAGTCAACTGAATGGTAAACTTACGGTACCATTGGATTTGAAACATATCAAGGACTTGTATCGTTTACTCCAAGTGTCAGCTAGAGTATTCTCAAACTACTTAATCATCGAAATCAAAGTTCCACTCCTAAGCAACGAATTGTTTGAGTTAAACAAAATCATTTCTATTTCACAAAACAGTGGAGTACAGTTTTATCACCTCGTGCCATCAGTACCATTCATAGCATACAATCTAGGCAAGGATACAGCATTTCTTCTATCAGAAGCAGACCTACAATCATGTACTCATGTTCCCAACGATATCTGGTTATGCTCATTAGACATGCACATTTACAATCTAAACATAAAGCAGTCTATCTGCGAAATCAAAATCTTCAATCAAAAACAATTAAGTCACTCCGTAAAATCGTCATGTGAAGAGCAATGGATCAAATTGCACAGGCCGAACACCTGGTTGTATACGTGTTGCTCAGAATGCCAAGTGCGCATAATTTGTGCCAACGGAGTCACTATGGTCAACCTTGTCGGCAACGCGATTATAGCCCTAGGTCAAGGTTGCACATTGAAAGGGGATACCTTTAGTATTTATGCTCATAATAATTTCATCAATCATATAAATATTCATCATCACATCGAAGTCCCAGAGGTATCTGTCTTAAACAAAATCATGAAAACGTCTACACCAGAGAACTTCAGTGTGACCGACGTGATCGTCGGTCACACTCTCATTTGGAATAAATTAAGGGCTCAGATTGACGAGGTTAAGGAACAGTCGTCTACGGATCTGAGCATTCACGACATTCATCACTATACTGTGTTGTACATCAGTGTAGCTTCGGCTATCATCTTGGGAGGCCTCGTCGTGTACCTCATCAGAAGACATCGACGTACGAGCAGATTACCAGCGTCGCCGGCCCCCCAGGGCCAAGAGGCTGTCTGGGCGGGGCCAGTGACGGTCGCGCTGGCCGACACAGTACCGGTACCATCAAATAAAGCGAAATCAGTGCAAAAGTGTAGTGAAGTGTTTACGATTAGTGGTGTAGATAGGGCTACCTCACCAACATTTCTGCGTTCCGTGCACTTACAAGACCGTGATGATTAAGTACATGTGTATCTTAAAATAGTCATTCAAATTAATGTTTGAAGGTATTTTGTATCATTAGCTATCAGTCTATTATCATTTTACTATTTGATCATATATAAACTTGTTTGTAACTTCCATTATCTGCCTATCTATCAATCATTTCAGTCATTCCGTTTGGGCGGGCAGGATGTACGGAACCGTACATTACTTTACCGACTTACGCGTCGTGCATTCTGCACACACAGCATTTTGTTCCTATTACTGCAAATAGTATGTAAAAATATTAGGTCTTTACCTATGAAATTGCCGTTCTGCAGTACTGGCCATTTCAAATCAAAATAATTTTCGTTTGGCTAAGAATTCTAATTTCAAATTAATTTTATTTTAAAAACATGGTTTTTTTTTTCTAAAAGTAGTCATTTCTTTATTGATTAGTGTTACATTTTCATCGCATTTCAATCTTTTTCGTCATCATGGATACGTTAAAAATTCGAGTAATTATGGAATATGAGTACCGTCGTGGCAGCAACGCGGCACAAGCGGCACGCAACATCAACGACGTTTACGGAGCTAACACTACAAACCAACGCACCACCTGTTATTGGTTTGCTCGCTTCCGTTCTGGAAATTTCGACCTGAAAAATGAACCTCGCGGTCGTCCGAAGACTTTGGTCGACAATGACGAATTAAAGGCGATTGTGGAAGCTGATGATACACAATCTACGGCTGAATTAGCAGCAGCTTTCGACGTTAGCGTCAAAACAATATTGGTCCATTTTCGTCAAATTGGCAAGGTAAAAAAGCTTGACAAATGGGTGCCCCATGAACTCAATGATCGCCAGCGCGAAGTACGCGTCGAGACGTGCCTTGCACTGCTCAACAGACACACAAATGAAGGAATTTTGAACCGCATTGTTACCTGCGATGAAAAATGGATTCTGTTTGATAACCGTAAGCGCTCAGCAAGTTGGTTGGATCCTGGTTCAGCACCTAAACAATGCCCTAAACGAAAACTTACCCCTAGAAAAGTGATGGTCACTGTTTGGTGGTCTAGCGCCGGTGTGATTCATCACAGCTTCTTACCAAACGGGGTGAGCATTACTGCAGATGTGTACTGTGAAGAACTGAACACAATGATGGAGAAGCTGGCGCATCTCCAACCAGCATTGGTCAATCGCTCGTCTCCGCTGCTCCTGCACGACAACGCGCGACCTCATACTGCACAGCAGACGGTCTCCAAGTTGCAAGAACTGGGGTTGGAAGCTCTCCGTCATCCGCCCTACTCACCAGACCTTGCGCCTACAGACTACTACTTTTTCCAGAATTTGGATAACTTCTTGGCGGGAAAAAAAATTAATACCCGAGAGGCAGTACAAAATGCCTTTGAAGAATTTGTTGCCTCCCGTCCAGCTGATTTCTTTAAGAAGGGCATCAATAAACTGCCACTGCGATGGCAAAGATGCATTGATTGCATGGGTGATTACTTCGATTAATACAAATAAAAAATTCATGAAAAAAATTCGTTTAAATTTTTTCATACAAAACGGCAATTTCATAGGTAAAGACCTATTATGTAATTTCCCACCAAGCATTTACCAGTAAACCTTCTTAAAATCTTTTTAGTTTGTGTTGACTCTCGATTAACCTCAAGCATTACGTTTGCTATATTCGGGCATCCAGTTCAGACATTTTAATTATATAAGCAGTTGTTAGTGATTAATATAGACGTAGTTATTGGAAATTATCTCGAAATATATTTAAATTATTGCTGTCCTGGGAAACCTATGGATCGTTTAAATTTTTTCATACAAAACGGCAATTTCATAGGTAAAGACCTATTATATATCAATAAATCAGTGTTTAACGAACATTCACGGTGGTCGGTTTTATTTCATCATCCCAATAGAATTGCCCCGTTATCATATCACTAAGTGTAGGGATCCCCTACAGTATCCGTCTGCAATGCTGTAGGAGAATTGGATTCAGGCGCTCCCGTCATCCACCATAGGCACTATGATGGATGACTTATCGTTTCGGCTGGCTACGTATCTCCGCTTGGGCGCACTATGTGTTACTCCGCATCGGTGTCACTGCGGTGAAGCTTTCGACAGTCTCAGACACCATGGCCGTGCCTGCTGCCGAAGCGCAGGTAGCATAGCATGCCACGGCAACCTGTGTCGACATCGAAACATGAGATGGCGCAAGGCAAGGGGCCTTGCACCATCTTATGTTTGAGCATTGCTGGCTGTGCTGTCGTCGCTGTTGCAGCAGCTGAGACCCTCAAGCGGCACAAATACTCTGCCTTATGTACCCATAACAGTTTTGAGCCGTTTGGGGCCAAAACGCTCGGGTAATGGGGTCCAACTGCGCGTCTCCTTTAAAAAAAATACTCGCTGTCTAGACTGGTCGACGCTTCAGGTTACCAGAGGGCTGGCTTGTTCTCTGGCCAAAGATTTAGCATTTCCATTGAACGTGGCAATACTGCCAGTCTCCTGGGCCTGCGCCTACTGGCGGCTCGGCACGGCAGGAGATCCTCGGCATCTATACAAGCAAGCGCATACTGACGACAACGACGCCACGGCATGCCGCGACGTCCTTAGGCATTATCATCCAAATTGCAATTTTATTGTTATATAATTAAGTTATAATTGTATTCGGCGCAGGCCCTTAGTGACCATAAAACAAAATGTTTTTTTTTTTGTATTTAGTTAGTGAGTCATTTAATTTAATACCTAGTGTAAACAGTTACTTGCATTATTTACTGTGATCATTTATTTGCATAAATAAGGTATATAAAGTTTTTAAGAAAATTAAGATAACATGGACGAGTATCTATTATATATTAAAGCTTTATTAAATCACTATCAGCAATTAATTGGGGCTATGAAGGTCTGGCATAATACTTTAATTGTATGAGCTCTCATCAGACCTGTCTTTTGCCCAACATGAAGAGACTAACTACTATATAGTAAGAAAATTGGCCAATGATTCATTGTGTGTGCATAGGTATAAAAGAACTAATTATCCTTACCACTTTTTACCTGCTATCGTAATTGATATTGATATTACAGTGTTTCGCAGCGAACATTTACAGATGATAATATCTCGTAGATATTTGCTCGCTACTCTGATGTTCCCGGTATCGACAGTCATTACAGGAAGGAAGCCACAACACCGGCGCTGCACCGCGGCTCCGAGCTCTGGTATCTATGTAATGTATCTGAGCGTTACCCTGCGATAGCGCCCGGGAATTAACTTAACACGAGTTCCAGGAAAAAATCGTCTTTGTAGAGAGTCGTCTCTAGTCTCTTGCAATCATACTTGTGACAGTCTTATTATGTCTCAGTCAATCATACTTGTGACCGTCTCATTATGTCTCTGCCAATCATACTTGTGACCATCACATTATGTCTCTGCCAATCACACTTGTGGCAGTCTTATTGTGTCTCTGCCAATCATACTTGTCACAATCTCATTTTGTCTCTGCCAATCATACTTGTGACCATCTCATTATGTATCTGCTAATCACACTTGTGACAGTCTTATTGTGTCTCTGCCAATCATACTTGTCACAATATCATTATGTCTTTGCCAATCATACTTATGACCGTCTCATTATGTCTCTGCCAATCACACTTGTGACAGTCTTATTATGTCTCTGCCAATCATACTTGTGACCATCACATTATGTCTCTGCCAATCATACTTGTGACCATCACATTATGTCTCTGCCAATCACACTTGTGGCAGTCTTATTGTGTCTCTGCCAATCATACTTGTGACCATCACATTATGTCTCTGCCAATCATACTTGTCACAATCTCATTTTGTCTCAGCCAATCATACTTGTGACCATCTCATTATGTCTCTGCCAATCACACTTGTGGCAGTCTTATTGTGTCTCTGCCAATCTTACTTGTCACAATCTCATTTTGTCTCTGCCAATCATACTTGTGACCATCTCATTATGTATCTGCTAATCACACTTGTGACAGTCTTATTGTGTCTCTGCCAATCTTACTTGTCACAATCTCATTTTGTCTCTGCCAATCATACTTGTGACCATCTCATTATGTATCTGCTAATCACACTTGTGACAGTCTTATTGTGTCTCTGCCAATCATACTTGTCACAATCTCATTTTGTCTCTGCCAATCATACTTGTGACCATCACATTATGTCTCTGCCAATCACACTTGTGGCAGTCTTATTGTGTCTCTGCCAATCTTACTTGTCACAATCTCATTTTGTCTCTGCCAATCATACTTGTGACCATCTCATTATGTATCTGCTAATCACACTTGTGACAGTCTTATTGTGTCTCTGCCAATCATACTTGTCACAATATCATTATGTCTTTGCCAATCATACTTATGACCGTCTCATTATGTCTCTGCCAATCACACTTGTGACAGTCTTATTATGTCTCTGCCAGTCATACTTATGATAGTCTCATTATGTCTCTGCCAGTCATACTTGTAACAGTCATAATGTGTCTCAGCCAATCATACTTGTGACAGTCTCATTATGTCTCTGCCAATCACACTTGTGGTAGTCTTATTGTGTCTCTGCCAATCATACTTGTCACAATCTCATTTTGTCCCTGCCAATCATACTTGTGACCATCTCATTATGTCTCTGCTAATCACACTTGTGACAGTCTTATTGTGTCTCTGCCAATCATACTTGTCACAATCTCATTATGTCTTTGCCAATCATACTTGTGACCGTCTCATTATGTCTCTGCCAATCACACTTGTGACAGTCTCATTATGTCTCTGCCAATCATACTTGTAACAGTCATAATGTGTCTCTGCCAATCATACTTGTGACAGTCTCATTATGTCTCTGCCAATCATACTTGTAACAGTCATAATGTGTCTCTGCCAATCACACTTGTGACAGTCTTATTATGTCTCTGCCAGTCATACTTGTGACAGTCTCATTATGTCTCTGCCAATCATACTTGTAACAGTCATAATGTGTCTCTGCCAATCATATTTGTAACCGTATCATTATGTCTCTGCCAATCATACTTCTGACAGTCTTTTTGTGTCTCTGCCAATCATACTTGTCTCAATCTCATTATAAAAAAAAATACGTTTATTTCGACCAACAAGGATCATATGCACAAAATGTTTTACTAAATTAAAAATAAAATAAACACACACATTAAAATATAAATAAAAACAGACAATTAAAAATACCACATAGACACATTACCGACCTTGATTGCTCAGTATGTGAACCATACAGCAATGGTTCAGGTACTGGCAATCGAACCTCTGCGCGAATGTCCTCAGGATGCCGCTGGAGCTAGCCCGAACCCTGCGCACCAGGGATGTACACCATTTTTGCATAGTACACTCGAGAGCAATGAATCCGGGTCACTTAAAGAATCCTAAAAATCTCGGAAACTAAAAATGCTAGGTTAATGCAATAAATTGTATTTAATAGACAATGTAATACTCCTTAAATGAAGGTATTAAAACTTCTTAGTTATTGTAAAGTTATATCATAAAAAAATCAAATTTCAAAAACGGCCACTTTCGAAGATGGAACTACGAAATTACAGCATTTGGTTTTGCTTTTGTTTGTAATCTGTCATTTATGTGGGTACATAAACCATATTGATAGTGCTCTATATTCATTATTCAAGCTGAAATTATGTCACTTACGCCTGAAGAATGCACCAGAATACTTACAATGCTGGAAACCGGCCGGAGTCAGCGCGATACAGCCAGGACTGTCGGTGTGTCGCTGTCAACAGTACAAAGAGTTCTCCGACGTTACGAAGAAACTGGTTCTAACCTACGCAGACCAGGAACGGGCAGAACCAGGTGTACCACAGCACGAGAAGACCGATACTTGGTGAACACCATGCTTCGAAATCGCTTTCTCACAGGAACTGAACTCACAAATCAGTTTCGACGCCTCGGAGGAAGTAACCCAAGTGCATGGACAGTAAGACGTCGGCTTGCTGAATCTAACTTAAAACCCCTTAGACCTGCAAACGGCCCTAAACTGGAGCGTGGGCATCGTATTTCAAGACTAAGATATGCTCAGAGCCACGTAAATTGGAGTATTGAAGATTGGTCAAAAGTTATGTTCTCCGACGAATCAAAATTTATGCTCTACAAGCACGATGGAAGACACAGAGTGTATCGAAGACCAGGGGAAAGATTCAAGCAAGCATGCATCGAAGAAAAAGTAGCCTACGGTGGTGGGTCTGTACTTGTGTGGGCCGGAATTTCTTCTGAAAGTCGCACAGAGCTGGTGATCATAGAAAACGGCTCTTTAACTAGCGTAAGATATGTGGAAGAAATCCTCAATGATCACGTTGGTCCATTTATGGTCAATTTAGGTGAGGATGCTATATTTATGCATGACAATGCCCGACCTCATACAGGTAGGATTGTGAATGACTACCTTCAAGAGATGAACATTACTCGTATGGAGTGGCCAGCGCGCAGTCCGGATATCAACCCGATCGAGCATGCTTGGGACGAGCTAGGCAGATGCGTAAAACAACGAAACCCTCCCCCAATCACGCTTCGTGAGCTCAAAATTGCTCTCACAGAGGAATGGGAGAATATTCCCCAAAATCGTATAAGGAACTTGGTGTATAGCATGCCAAACCGCGTAAACGCAGTAATGGAAGCACGAGGAGGCAATACGAAGTATTAAAATTCAAGAAAATCGTAATAAAGTTCAAAAATTTCATGTTTCCTATTTTTGTTTTAAGGAGAGATCAGCAGTTTTTTTCTTTATGTAATTTTGTGTTAATAAAATGTATGGTGACTCATATTTTTTTTACTTTCATTTAAGGAGTATTACATTGTCTATTAAATACAATTTATTGCATTAACCTATCATTTTTAGTTTCCGAGATTTTTAACATTCTTTAAGTGACCCGGATTCATTGCTCTCGAGTGTAGAATAGAAACAGTCTACATGAGACTCGGCGAACATTCCTGATGCGCTGCAGAATCGGGGCAGCCTCATCAGCACCCTGAATGCATTGTTATATTGCACATGCAAGGCGTTGTACTGTCTGCGCGTGTATAAGACCCACAGGCTGCTCGTGTAGAAAGATGTACAATATGCTCTGAACAATGTTGTTTTCACTTCAGTGGTACAACGAGCAAACCTGCGGGCCATCATATTCGCCCTTACAGACAACGCCCTGCGTTCTCGCTCTATGTCTGCATTGTCTTTCAGATCAAAGGACATCATATGTCCAAGATATTTAAAATGTTCCACTCTCTTCAGTGGTGTTCCACATAATTTTATAGCAGGTATTGTAGTTGGATATTTTCCTCTGTCCTGAAAGACCATGCATTCACTATTTTTGACATTATAAATTAAGCCATGGCTGTGAGCGTACTGTTCAGAGATCCCCAAAATTTTTGTTAGGCTACACACAGAAGCACTCAGCAGCACCATATCGTCCGCGTAACTGATATTATTGAGACATACATCATCAATATGGCAGCCAACACGGGTGCTGCTGAGCTCCTCTATTAGCGCGTTGACGTACAGATTGAAGAGTTTGGGTGAAGTAAGTCCCCCCTGCCTCACCCCACATTCCAACCTGTACGGCTCGGAATATGCACTCGACCATCGCACGACATTGACCTGGTTATCATACCAAAATTTAAATATCTTGCTGAGTTCAGTTGGCAGGGATATGTCTTTTAGTTTCTGCCACAGGATATCGTAATTAACCAAATCAAATGCCCTCGATAAATCTAGAAAACACGCATAAACGGGCGTTTGTTTTTCTGTGTAGTACTTAATAGTTTGCTTCACACACAAGATGGCAGTCTCTGTTGAGAGTCTCTGCCTGAAACCGAACTGGTTGTCACTAATGTTCAGGTATTTATCCATTTGTTTGTTAACCTTTCGCGTGTTTATGATGCACACGTGTGCATCATGCCATCACCTTTCGCGTGCATCATAAACACGCGAAAGGTTAAGCAAACTATCAAGCACTTGCGCTACCGTAGTGGCAAATGAAATCGGCCTGTAGTTGGATTTATCAGAAATATCACCAGTCTTATTTTTCACAATTGGCACCACCACAGTTTTCATAAGCGCAGGAGGTAAGTAAGAATGTCCTATACATAGGCCTACATATAGGGTATAGAACATCACGAGCACTCTAGGCAGGTGAGGGCCCACGTGTTTAAAATGTTCGATGCTGATGCCATCACGACCAGGAGACTTCCCACGCGACATAGCTTTAATAGCTTCTTTAACTTCTTTAGCTGTAATTATAGCTCCAATCTCCTGACACTGCGGCCCAACATCGTTCACCAACTGTGATGTTCCCAATGGTGAATTTATAGTGAAGTGATCCTTAAACATATCAGCTATACAACTTTGTTCATTAATACGGTTAACGCTCACTGGGAGGCTAGGTTTGCCATTGAACTTCTTGGTGGACTTCCAAAGGTGTTTAAAATTATGCCTCGAATGGTGCGATGCCAACATGTCCATTTTTATTTGTTCGCTATGATTCTGACACTATTTTAAGCGAGACTTAAAAACATTTCGACTTATGTGCATTTCCTCAAAAATACGGCCCGACTTTGGTTTTCCATACCATACCCACAGCTGAAATATACACCTAGCCTCCCTATGAGAATCACTAACATGTTTATTCCATCCAACTACAAGCTTCCTAATGTTACGCCGTGCTACGACAGCAAAACTGTCAGAAGCAGCCTATATATGTATATATTATGTCTCTGCCAATCATACTTGTGACAGTTTTATTATGTCTCTGCCAATCATACTTGTGACAGTCTCATTATGTATCTGCCAATCATACTTGTGCTTATCTTGTACTTGTGCTTGTGTGCTAATGGTAATCTGTGAGGAGTACGCGAGTGGGCACGGCCTTAAATATAATGTGACCAAAAGCCATTGCATGGTCTTTGAGGCGAGTAGTGCTAAATGCCCGCAAAGAATACCACCAGTTTATCTCAATAGTGTTCCCCTAGACTGGGTGAAACAATTTAAATACTTGAGGCATTTGGTCACGGCTGGCCTCAGGGATCATGCTGACATCGAAAGGGAGCGGAGGGCTTTGTCAATAAGAGCGAATATGTTGGCACGCAGGTTTGCACGCTGTTCTGATCAAGTTAAGATCACACTTTTTAAAGCATACTGCACTTCTTTATACACGTGTAGCCTGTGGGCTAGCTATACACAGGCGAGTTACAGTGCCCTCCGCGTCCAGTACAACAATGCGTTCAGGGCGGTATTGGGGCTGCCCCGTTTCTGCAGTGCCTCGGGCATGTTTGCGGAAGCGCGCACCGACTGTTTTCACACCACAATGCGCAAGCGGTGCGCGTTCTTGGTGCACAGGGTGCGGGTCAGCTCCAATGCTGTCCTAGAGATGATTGCTGGACGATTGGACTGCCCTTATATTAGGAAATGTTGCAGTAGGCATATAGCCAGGGCATGTTAACGACTGACGTGAGATTTGCTGTTTTATTAATGTATGTTATTATTTTTATCTAAAAATATTGCCTTAAACTTTTATTTTTATTTGTATTTTATATTATTAATTTCCATTTTTTTTTTTTTTTTTTATTGTTTTTTTTTATTTTATTATTATTATTTTCATTTGACATTGAGTTGCTTATTTTTATTTGACATTGTATTTATGATTTTATGACATTGTATTTATTTTTATATTGTGATTGTAATATGGGAGAACATGATTTTTTTTTTTATGTCTCTACCCAATCATACTTGTAACAGTCATAATGTGTCTCTGCCAATCATACTTGTGACAGTCATAATGTGTCTCCGCCAATCATACTTGTGACAGTCTCATTATGTCTCTGCCAATCATACTTGTGACCGTCTCATTATGTCTCTACCAATCATACTTGTGACCGTCTCATTATGTCTTTGCCAATCATACTTGTGACCAACTTATCTAAAGGTTTGTTCTCTAGTATTGTATGTAAAACTGTAAGTAAGTAAGAACAGAGCTGACCATATGGGTCTCCATCAACGACAAACTGTCACTAATAGTGGTGACCACACGGGCCGCACGTCACCGCTCGGCCCCGGACGACACCGACCGACGCTAATCTCACTTATCTGATGGAAATAGGGTGGCCAGTTAGTTTCAACTAGCGCGGTGTCCTTACGATGCAAACTGTATGAGCGGGGAGGTTCTGTGTGTCACCCTACTGCTGTGGGCTGGTAATAGGATGGGTCCTGCTTGTAAATGACGTTAACAAATGATGCTCTTTACGCTTATTTATAGTTACCTACTACGTACTTGATTGTTGTTTAAATTACAGAAATGATGCAATAGACTGCTAATAATATTCGCCCTAAAAATGTGAAATCTTTTTCTACGTAATTAACCGAAGCAACCACTCATCATGACTACATATTAAAACATAATTATTGTAGTTATTGTCAAAGGCCAGGTAATGCAAAACAGCTCCCTAAAAACTTGGGAAACAAATAAAATACCCAAGAATAGGGAACGAGAAATAAAATAAACTTCTTATTCTGCTAATCTGAACGCCAAGTCTAATGGCAATTTTATGAAGTCGACTCCACTCTCATTTGAATTTTTATACCAACAGTCGCTTTAAGTCCCAAACGTTTCATCTCTACTTGGAAAATACAGTTGTATACACCGCGCACCGAGCTGAAACAAATGTTTTTCGAATGACTGTGCCTCCGGGGTAGACGCGGGCTAAAAACTAAATAGAATGGGTTGGAAAATCCAATATGCATACTATATAGGATTTTCAATAGTTTTTCACACAAAGTTGAAAATAAACCTATTTGCCTAAATCATTCGACCGTTTACGATAGACATGAAAAAATTCAAACAAACATTTGCACAAAAAACCGTTTTAAGTTTAAAACCAGGTACTAGGGGTGTTACCAGCCATGGATGGCAGTTTGTTGTGAACGAGCTTCATGGACACAGTTATTTTAATATAGTTCACATATTCATAATTCAACATCAAAATTGTGACGAGAAAGGATCACGAAACGAAATGTTGGTCGATTGCAATTCGCTACTGCTAGTGGCTCGGGACCGTCACCAGCTCGCTACAGCGGCCCGGCACCGTCACCAGCTCACTACAGCGGACCGGCACCGTCACCAGCTCACTACGGCGCAGCGGCCCGACACCGCCAGCGCTCCCTAGCGTACATTTACATGCAATCTCGTTTCAATTTTACCAAATGCCCCTTTCGCGTAATCCTCATACTCTCCAAATGGAACTTATTTCGTACGAATTCCGTAGGTACTAGTAATATTAAGGCTTTAGGCAAATATACTCGCGTTATAACTTCGGAGACGAGTTTTTACTTGGCGGAATAATTGAGATCATCTCACTCTGCTATAGGTACTGCTGTACTGTGTACACTGAATGTATTTAATAATTCCATGCGCGGAACAAAGACGGACCTGACAATGGAGTATTTCTCAAGTAGTTCTGATGAGCCGATTCCCGCTAAATGTTTAATAAATCGATGTCGTCCCGCACCGCGCCGCACCGCACCGCGCCGCACCGCCCGGCTCGCGAGCCCACAATCAGCCAATCTATTTAATTTGTCGTCAACATACGGTCACCTACAGGTGGAGAGTTGAGTCGATTGAATGAACGGTGTTATGAACGCTATTTAATTTGAATCATTGATCAAAGTGCGTGGGTGTACAACCACGGCTCCTGAATTTTAAAACTAGGTACACATGGCTACATATCAAGCTATACATTTTCCATTATAAGCTGACCTCTCATTAAACGGCAATCCTATACAATGTGAGATCAGCTCATACTGGAAATGTATAGCTTGATATGTAGCCGTGTGTACAATCGACCGCGCGTCGTCGGTGATAACACTTTGACCTTGAGCTGGCCTGGGGACGGACGTTGTACGGAGGTTCAATATAGTAAGAGGCCAGCTTATACTGGTTTATTAGCACTGACGTGCGGCCTACTGTACCATACCGTTTGAACTTAGGTACCATATCTACATTAAAACATTCACTTTTATGTGGCCCTGTATCGTATAACTAATTCCAATGTCATACAAAGTGTGATAATTAGCGAGTCTTATTGATGTGAACTAATTAGTTTATAGTCTGTCGCATCAACTTGTTGCGCAGCGCACTGGACCGGAACTACCGAGGGACAGCACTTCCATACGGGGAACTAACGTTGGTGTTTTATGTCGTTTGAAGAAGTGGTCTATAGAAAACTTTAAGCAATGATTAAATCGTTTTGAAAGGTAAACCTATTTATGACTGCTAGTAAAACTCTCACATATCTGTCAACAACCTTGTTTATTCAATGAAGATGAAGACAACTCGCTTGCTAGCAACAGCCGATCTGATATGACAACTCGCTTCTCGCTTGCTAGCAACAGCCGATCTGATATGATAACTCGCTTGCTAGCAACAGCCGATCTGATATGACAAATCGCTTGCTAGCAACAGCCGATCTGATATGACAACTCGCTTGCTAGCAACAGCCGATCTGATATGACAACTCGCTTGCTAGCAACAGCCGATCTGATATGACAACTCGCTTGCTAGCACCAGCCGATCTGATATGACAACTCGCTTGCTAGCAACAGCCGATCTGATATGACAACTCGCTTGCTAGCAACTGCCGATCTGATATGACAACTCGCTTGCTAGCACCAGCCGATCTGATATGACAACTCGCTTGCTAGCAACAGCCGATCTGATATGACAACTCGCTTGCTAGCACCAGCCGATCTGATATGACAACTCGCTTGCTAGCAACAGCCGATCTGATATGACAACTCGCTTGCTAGCAACAGCCGATCTGATATGACAAACTCTTCTACGCTCATTACTCTTTAGGACGTTACTTCACAGTCTCCGTCGGCTCTTTTAAAACCTCGGCCAGGGTGCTTTGATGTTCAAAGCCGCCTTTTTTCTAACATTATTTCCTTCTGGAACCTCCAAATGAGCCTCACTCGACCCCCTATCAAACAACAAAATCAAAACCAAAAAAAAATAAAAAACAAAGTCGATATGAATGGGTAATAGAAGACATAATAACAGCTCTTTTAGCTGGATCACCTGTCCCTGTACAATAAAGATGGAGTACACACACCGAGCTATCTGTGGCAATACATCGCTTTGGGCGGAGTGCACACGCGCGGTCACACTTCGTCTCTGTCACGCGCCACCCGCTGTCCTATCGCTGGTTTTATTGTGTAGCCGTAACGTACAGCCCTAAACGTGTACCCAATACTCAAACTGTGAACCTAAGCCTTACCTATATGGAACTGTCGTGCCTGAAATGTTCCCACAATAATTCTTTCTACACAATAACCAGAAATTCCCGAGCGTGCCCTCTGTTTTCAAAAAACATAAGTTTGCAGGAACATGTACGTTCCCAGTGAGAATGTTATCCAGCTCCGAGTATCGCACTAAATCATTGTTCACGAAAATATTTTTGGGTCACGTCGGTACACGGCAGCGTACCGTCGGCAAAATAACTGGGTGCGTGCGGCCGCAGACCAGACGTTCTAACGTGCATACAAAGTGACCGCGCGCACTACCCCAGCGACACCAAAACAAGCTGGCTAAAAGCCACCACGCATACATATAAAGCAAGCAGCGAGATAGCGACAACAAAACAAGGTAACGAGGTTCTGCTGGCAGCAAAAAGCATGCATGTATAAACGGCGGGTAACGATAGCAAAGCAAGCTGAGACCTAAGGCAATGACCACGTCTCCGCGTCAGCGAGCGGCGCCGCGCCCGCGCTGCTTCGCGCGTCGCGTGGTAATTAGTAGTGAGCGATGCGTACGCAGAGAACATGAGTGTATATAAGGCAAGCAGCACGATGCACTTCTCCTGGAAATAAAATGAACTAATCTTAGAATAATAACGCATAGAAGCCGCGCCTAGAACAAAACACGAGCGAT
The DNA here is from genome assembly GCA_916610205.1 of Griposia aprilina. Lineage (NCBI taxonomy): Eukaryota > Metazoa > Arthropoda > Insecta > Lepidoptera > Noctuidae > Griposia > Griposia aprilina. The sequence goes on along the minus strand of OU744290.1, from coordinate 25,194,861 downwards.
ATCGTGTGTCCACTTACTTCATTTTCTTTGTTTGCGTGAGCCGAATGTGTCTACGTTCCTCAAACGCACACAAATACAGCTTTCAGTGGTACCATCACCAGGCCGTTACTCACAAAAAATGGGAAAACGCACTACTATGTTGCTGGATCAAATCAAGACAAGTATTTTATATTATCAGGAACTGGATAAGATGAAGATGATTTTGCATATAATATATTATGACACATTTTTACGGAAGGTAAAATTCTTTACGATTACTTTATTTCAATTACTTCGAATTATTTGTATCCAATGATTGGATATCACAGAATCGACAGGAAAGCTAAAAAAAACAAATAAATGGAATGCTCATATTGCATTAAATACACGTAAGTAGTTAAGTACACAATCAGAATAGGCACACCAGGTAATTAATACAGCACTTGGTTTATGTACTCAAACAATTACAGGAAAATAATCACAAACAAACTTATTTATTTGGTCCGGTTTTATTTAACTACAGTAAATTACTAATTAAGTTTTCGTTTAAAAACACTAGGTAGCAGAGTCGATAACGACCATAATTAAGAGGCTGTAAATAAATATAGTATAGTTTGACGCACACGAAATAGCCACTAGTATCCTATTTACAAACACTAATATGAAATACCTAAAGCCAAGTTAGTTTCGCGAAACTGGCAAAATGTGACATCGTCGGATATCGTATTCAATAGCGTAGGTAGTAGGTACGGTCACCAAAGGTGATACGTAACCAGTGCAGCCGGTTATATTTGAAGTTTAGTAAGAAACCGATGGATACTTTCGAATAATATTTAATTTAATTAATAGAAAACAAACAGTTCATTTATCAAATAAAATTTCATTCGAAAACTTTCATCGGTTTCTTACTAAACTTCAACTATATCCGTCGACCCTGGTTACTTATCGCTTTTGGTGACTGTACAAGAAAAACTTTTTTTTTTGCTAAACAAAAATTTGAACAAAATTGAAAGCAATGTGGATATTTTTTTCGTCACAAATAGCAACACTGTATTGTGATAAGTTAGGTCATTAGAATTTTTGTTTGATGATCGATTTACGTAAAAATTGAGTATAACACGTAAGTACTTACTTGTGAAATGTAATTTGATCACATTTCTTTTGTTTTCCTGAAGTGCTATGACATCCCTTCACGCTACTAACTGTCATTTTAAATTACTTACTCGGGAGCTGTGTTCGACGGAACTTGGCCTTGAGTACTGACAGCTCGCCGAGACAAGTTAGCCACCATGGCTCAGTTTTAGTTGCCTAACGTTTTGCACTCGTACTAGGTTTCTATGCGTTATTATTCTAAGGACTAATATTTGTAAACTTCGTTCATTAAAACACTTTATAGGTAGGACCTTCAAGCGCAACAGCACTTATAATTTCACCCTTACAAGTCGTCAAAGTGATTGACCCAGAGTACCTTTTGAGTGAATGTCTCTGGGCGATTCTAGGAAGTACCTTCTTCTGTTTTTCGTAATGTTTCGTATTAGCGCTCTACATCATATCTAACAGCGACATACTCTAGAGTCCTAACAGCTAGGCGGCGCGGCGGCGGCGCCTGCAGGCTGCGGCGAAAGGTTGAACCGAAGCTAACGTTAAGGCGAGCGGTGTATGGTAACGACAGCAAAACTAAATAAGGCGGGGCACAAACAGGGCGCGAGCGAGGCTTTTAGCGGTCGGCTGTGTGCGGCAGCTAATGGTGCTGCATGGTCGGCGCCTCGCCTGTCGCGCCTCGTACTTTACGGTACGTAAACGCTGATCCAAGGAGGGTTTTAAACTAATTAAAAGTCAATGTTGATTAAAGTGACGCTTATTTGCATGATTTTGCCGTGGAGGGGAACAATGCGAAATGAGCGGCTTAGTTCTACAACACACACACATAACATCACGCCTGTACTCCCCGAAGGGTTAGGCTTTGGGGGGGAGTTCTACAAATCTTGTTGAAAATGGAATATCTTATGTCTCTGGTCTGGTCTGGTCTGGTATATGTTTCGTCGTCATGAACAACTATCAAATAGAAGAACTACCACACATAATATGTATGTATAATACGATATTGAGGAAAAACGAGGGCAGCGCGCCATTGAATACTATCTCCGCGAGACGAGGTCTCCGCAAACAGCGCGCTATCAACATTGCATCAGCACACACGCGGCACACTGCGACACACAGTACCGGAGCGGCGAGCAGCATGCGGCATGCGGCATGCATGCGACACATTCACTCTGACATCATTGTGAGACACACTGACATACACACGTTCAATGATGGCGCTCGCTTGCTGCTCGGGAATTCATTTACATTGCGATAGCATCCTGTCATCGTTATCGTGGTTATTTTCCTGCTTGCCTCTTTAAGCAAAAACGATCCTTATCTTGCCTCGGTCGGTGAGAGACAAGATGTCATAGCTGTCTTTATCTGGAGAACTCCTAAAAAAAACAGAACTCAAAATCAAACAATGAACATGCTAGTCTTCGTTTGATTTCTGCAGTTTTTTCAAACCTCTAAGATGTATAAACAAAAGCATTTAAGGATTTGTTACTTAAAATCTATCTATCTAAATATATAAAAGGCAAAAGTGATTGACTGATGTATCAACGCACAGGCCAAACCTTTAAGGCTAGAAACATAAAATTTTACACACGTATTCCTCTTATGACGTAGGCACCCATTAAGGAAGGATTTTTCAAAATTCAACCCCCAAAGGGGTGAAATAGGGGATAAAAGTTTGTATGAAACTTTTTATTCCTTCGACGTATTTGCATGAAATTTCGTATGAATTGAGTACGGCAAAAATAATTAGTTATGTATTTCAGCGTTTTCCAAAATTCAAGCCCTAAGAAGATAAAATAGGGGGTGAAAGTTCTAAATAAACACAGACCAAACCCTAGGGCTAGAAACTTAAAATTTGCACGCGTATTCCTCTTATGACGTAGGTACCTATTCACTAAGGAAGGATTTTTCAAAATTCATAGGGGATGTACTTAAGTTTATATGGAACTTTATATTCTGTTAAAAGGCTTACTTAAAATATTTTATACATGAATAAAATTCAAATTACAGTAAAAAAAAAAAAAAAACCTCAAGCGTTTTAAGTATTTTAAAGTGGGTATTGTGCAAATACGTTTATGAACAATGCACTCGATCTGTTTTGCTGGGCGAAGAGGCAAGAACTTCAATTCGTCAGTTAGTACCTGTTTTTGTGACAAAATTTCGTGGCCCAAAATTGTTCTGTGGGGAAAAAAATGCAAAAAATTGTAAGTGCCTACGTGAAGGTTTACTTGGGCCACAATGGAATTATTGTGAGCTTTGTGGATCACAGACTAGGTGTTTTAAACACATACAGCGCGCCAAAAAACTTTCTTTATAAGCAAAACGACGCAAACTTTCTGAACCTCAGAATGCTGAACGTCCAAAGTCACCAGATATTTTTGGAGAATTTGATATCACCTATAGTGACATATATGACTCATCGAAGAAACGATGAGCGTCTCTGAGAGCGATGAAATAAAGTATGTAAAGAAATATTATGAATATGTAATTTTTTGTTTTTTTTACAATACAAGCGGCCCGCCCGACTGTGTAGAGATTTTTTTATAAAGTACCTATAGTAAAGGTTAAAGAAGTTCTAACATACATACATATTACATACTACAATAAATAAACTTGAAGTGTCTGTTTGTAATGTCAAAATAACAGCCTTTTTACTAAATGCATATGAAAATATAAACGGTACATAAAACAAAATACCAATTTTTAACACTTTTGTCTGTCTGTCTGTTTGTCCCGGTAGTACGTTCCCGTTGGATAATATCCGACATCCACGCGGGCGAAGCCGCGGGCAGCAGCTAGTCTCTAATAAGTCCTCAGAGTATCCTGAGCTGAATCCGAGCGGGTCGAAAAGTGCAAAACATTGTGAAAGAGCAATTGATTTCACTATAAATAAGTGAACGTAACGTGAACTTAATATGTTAAGTGTTTTGTTGTGTTAACACATTCGCGATCTGATTCCAACCAACATGAACCGGTTACAGCTGGTTTGAACTGGCGCAAATTGGAATATACTGGTAGAATCTGCACCTATCTCAATTTGTGCATCTGGAGATTCGTATCTTTCCTAACAGGCGCTTCAAGGATTTGACATGATGAACATGAATCAATTCAAATTGTTAATCAATTTAACCGTTATTATTTCCTATCTTGAATCACTTTATTAGATAAAGATAAATGCGTAATTAGAACCTTAATTGTAACAACTTAAAACAATTTTTTTTTAGCTTTTTGTCGTACCTATTTCATTTGTACACTGTCAGTAAAGAGCCTGAAACTTCAGACTCCATTATTGTAGGTGTTAATTAGGATGCCTAAATATTTGGTGTCTCCGCTCCGAGACAAAGGCTCGACTCGCCCGGCGCGGCGGGGGCGGGGGCGGGCGGCACGGTTGTCGGCGCTCACTGCTCGTTATTTTTGTTTCCAAACGTTTTCCTAATTTGCCGGCCATTAGCTCAGCCTCATTACTAACTTTTATTGTTCTTTGAAGGAATTGTCCCGTGCAACACTCCCCCCCCCCCCCCCCCCCCGCCCCCCCCCGCGCCCCTCGCTAGCGTCCGTCTGAAAGGAAACAAATCCGCCGTTGCTTTCCACTTTTATTGAAAAGGCTGTGAAAAAGGCCCCCGCGCCGGAAATTATATTAATTAACAAGTATTGCCTTCCGGCACTCCACGGCTTCCGGGGACGAGTCTCGTTTTTTTAATGTTATATTTTGTAATTTTTTTATTGTGACGGAATATTATAATTGAGTTGGTTTTTAAAGTGGTTTAAAATTAATTTGTATAATTGGGTGCTCTGATATCCTACAGTTTTCCCTATCTATTAACATTTTTACCCCAGAGGCAAATCCTTCGCAATATTTTAAAAGCGACAAAACTCCAACAAGGGTCACGCAAATAACTTTCGATATTGAAATTAAAAAAACCAACTACATGTATGTAGTACGATCAACATTAGGACTTATCGGCGAGCTAGCTTATCTGATAAGTGAGTTATCGCTTGGTAACCAATTATAATTAGGTACGTCATTATTTTTATTAATTTTCTTATCGGAAGTAGGTCGTAGTGAGCAGTACTCAGTAGCACTATTTATAGCCTCGCCTAACTAGTGAACGTGTCGTCCACTCGACCAGTAGGAGCGCCAAACTGTCGCAGCGGACCAGTCGCCCTGACACCGACACACAGACTAATTAAAAAGAGGACAATTAACCCCCAGTTAACCCTGTATCAGACGGTACACAACACGTACTATACCTGTACTCCTAGGACACGTCCTACGTACACTCGTGCAGGCGACGCACAGTGGATCGTCCCCATACAAGAGGTCGGACATAGAATTAAAAATTGAAAAAGTATTTAATTGAAAAAAATGAAATATACAGTTGCATTACTCTATTATGGAACTACAAAAAATGTTACTACATTTTTTTTATTTGACCAGTACTTTATGAGCAATTCGATGAAAACTGTTATTTTTCTATGGAAATGGTCACAAAAATGTCTGTATCTCATGATTCCCTCCTTGTTTCGATTTGCGGTTTTCACTACTGTTATTTACCCATTTTATGCCACATTTTCTTCAAGGACACATGGTGCCCCCAGCGACCCCCTTCCGAGATATTTTGCTTTTAGTAACTATACTTTTTATTGTATAACTGATGAAATGGAGGTACATTAAGTATATTCATTAATGAGAATAAGTCATCCCTAAGTAGTTCCTTAAATAACAGGTGCATTTGCGATTACTTTAATGACTTATGAACGCTTCTGTTGCCATACAACAAAAGTGTTAATGAGTCCTTAAGTAAAGATTACCAGTACTTGCTTAATCTAATTAGTTATTGTAATTACTATGTTAACAGCCCTTAATCTCTGCATTGTGATTGGATAATGTCATCATTAGCTTAGTAATGACTGAGTCGAATTTACAATAACATATCGAAAAGAAATAGAGTTTTATGATCAATAAGAAAATATGTAGGTATAAAAATATTTTTTATTTAAATAATATAACTGTAAAAATAATTTAAAAATAAAACAACTATGTACCCTAAAACAAACTAAAAAATTAAACAACTACTAAGAACTAAATTATAATAGGAAATTAATTAATTAACACGACCATTTAGTTACTAACAACAATAGAAAATTTGATTCAAGTGAATCGATCAGCCTCCTAACTGTGAGATCAAGGAGGGCTTGGATCCGTATCTTTGCGGAAGTTTCAGTCACAGTTATGTCTTCTTTTGCCGGGTAGCATTTAAGCTTTTCTTTAACCAACAAGTAGTAGCTTGGGTATTTCGCATGACCTTCTTTTAAACTAAAGTCCCGAAGTGTGATGTAACGCCACTTGGATAACTGCAAGTAAACGTAAAGAGCAAGTGCTTTGTGAGTAGGAACTTCACGAAGCGAAGGATTCTGCTTAGTTTCCAGGACATTTAAAACTGTTGAGACGTGTTCAGGATTTTCCAGCAAATTTTTCATCATTCTGGCCATATCATTTTTTCCGGCAGACTTAAGTATACTTTCAACAGTATGCAAAAGCTCATCCGGACGACTGCAACTAGCAACATTTTCATTAACACGTCTTCTTTTGTGTCTAGTCGATAAATCTTCAAAGCGTTTGCGAGGAGATGTATATGTTGAAGTTGATGCATCTGATTTTGATGGACTGACTACCTCTTCTGCCTCATTTTCATTTGCTTCTTCAGTGTCAACAACATTTTCTTTAAAGCAATCTGGCCAAACGATATCGGAATTTAACCACTCTCCGTTCTTGTTAATGAACCTGTCGACTGTCCTTCTTGATTGCACCCATTTGGTGTAAACGCTATAGCAAAATCGTCGACACCAGTTCTTGAGATCCGTCACATCACTTTCACTTAACTGGACGTTAGTACTCGACTTCAATGTGTTAAATAAATTGTCATAGTCACGAAGATCTTTATGATTACGAAGAGCAACGTAAAGATCTAGATAAGTAGAAAACCCACGGAAAGCCATAATGACAACACTTGATAGAAGTTATAATTACAACTGAATTACATTTGCTAAACACACTCAAATATATAGGGCAGCAAGTAGGCAACTAGCAATGAATTTGATAAGCTAATGATGACATTAGACAATCACAATGCAGAGATTAAGGGCTGTTAACATAGTAATTACAATAACTAATTAGATTAAGCAAGTACTGGTAATCTTTACTTAAGGACTCATTAACGCTTTTGTTGTATGGCAACAGAAGCGTTCATAAGTCATTAAAGTAATCGCAAATGCACCTGTTATTTAAGGAACTACTTAGGGATGACTTATTCTCATTAATGAATATACTTAATGTACCTCCATTTCATCAGTTATACAATAAAAAGTATAGTTACTAAAAGCAAAATATCTCGGAAGGGGGTCGCTGGGGGCACCATGTGTCCTTGAAGAAAATGTGGCATAAAATGGGTAAATAACAGTAGTGAAAACCGCAAATCGAAACAAGGAGGGAATCATGAGATACAGACATTTTTGTGACCATTTCCATAGAAAAATAACAGTTTTCATCGAATTGCTCATAAAGTACTGGTCAAATAAAAAAATTGTAGTAACATTTTTTGTAGTTCCATAATAGAGTAATGCAACTGTATATTTCATTTTTTTCAATTAAATACTTTTTCAATTTTTAATTCTATGTCCGACCTCTTGTATGGGGACGATCCACTGTGCGACGCGGTGGTGGGGGTCGGAGCGAGACAAAACGCAAAACTGGATATTCTTGTACCTATAATACGACTATAAATATACTAATACGGGTGGGTTACATTGCTTAAGATCGCACGGCAGTGCCTATATAATTGTTAATAAATGTTTTTGTTATTTAATAATATGTACTGTTTGTTTTATTATATTTTTTTACGTAGATGTAGTACCAATCATTACACCTGACTTGGTCTCCGTACGTCCTTTTTGGGTAACCACTGAAAACCAGCGCCGTGCTGTGGGTCCCCCATAGCACAGCATCATGCTGAGTGGAAGCCTTCTTGTCACAGTCATGACGTGCAGCTGTCGACTGTTTCTGTTTTGTGCTCGTGATTAAAGATCTAGTTTGTTTGTTTCTTTTTATTAAATTGTTACCTGAGCAAATTTTTTTTTTTTTGTATGCACGTGTTTCTGTGACAAATAAACCATTTTTTCTTTCTTCTTCTTTCTTCTTTCTATGTGATCATGTCTGTTATTGTATGTTTCACTACTGACAGTTTCTGATTCATCATCAAAAAACGTCTCAAACCAATAATAATATCGCCTTATTGGTTGAGTCCCACGAATTTACTCGTCCGAAACTGGTGAATCGACACTTTTTAATAAAAAAATTACTGTAGGTGATTCGAACAAAGTTAATTTAATAGTGTGCGAATCGACAACTCCAGAAATACGTATTAATAGGCAATTGGCAAGTTTTGAATTTTATGCAATGAAGTTAAGCAAAAAATACACTAGCGCACAGAAGTCATAAGTATTGCATTGTGTTTATGAAGTGCTTCGAGTATGAAGTAAATTTTGAATTTAAAATGAATTGTATGTTCTGAGGTACTCTTGTAAAGTGTTAATATAGTCTGTCACTCACTAAATGTTACGAATATACTTTGCTACGATATATTTCTTTATCTTACCTTTTTTACGGGCCCGGATACCCAAAGTACGAGACCCATGGTGGATAGGAGTAGCGTGGATCGAGTAAGAAGTCTGGAGAGTTAGATAAGGAGTAACATTAATTTTTCAAACAGCGAAATAATTATTTGTGCAAAGGAGCGACGGTAAGCAATATGTTTAGGATTGAGCTCCTAAACAAAGAGAATGATAATAGCTGGCGAATACAGGTGCAGACGATCCTAATAAAAAATAATGGATGCAAGTATACAAATGGAGAGATACCAAAATCATCTGAAATAGGAGAAGCTACGATTTGGGAAGCAGCTGATGAAAAATCCAAAGCGGATCTAATTTTGTCGATGTATGGTAGTGAACTTCGACGTATTTCTAAAAGAGTTAATAAAACAAGCCCAAATAAATTACTTGCACCTAGCCAGAAACTACATTTGTAAAGCAGGAATTCCAATTGTATGGCCATCAAAATCTTCAACAATTTACCCCCAGAAATCAGTGTTGCCCACTAATAAATTCAGAAAAACAATATTTGCCTGGCTTTTAGACAACTGTTTCTATTCAGTTAACGAAGCTTTTAATTATAAATTTTGAAATTACATTTTACCAATATTTCTTTTGTTTATTGACTTCTGATTCTTTTATTTATTATTTTTAATATTTTGTGTAGTTAACATTTGACATTATATAATTGGTATATTTTTGACATTTAATTCATAAATAATATTAAGAAAAAATTATAAGTAATTGACATTGTATTAAAAATTACCTATCATTTCAAACTAATTTATAATTATTAATGGGGATATTAATTGTACTATAATCTTAATTTTAATATTTCTACACCGGCAACGGTAGTATATGTGAAACTTTTTATTAATATTAAGATCTTAATTTACCATCTACTCAGAAATAAATTATATCTTATTATTTTATTATTATCATATTATTTTATCTTAGCTATTAACATATCGAATAAGTAGTAGAATAAAATAGAATAGAATACGCTTTATTATGTACACCATAAATATTACACATATAAATGTAGAAATTTTACATCGGGTGATACAATGGGCACACAGTAACACTTCGAAAGAGGTTTTATTGAAATTGGAGTCTATTATATACTTCGAAAGGACCTGCTAAGAAGGCTACACTTCTCTCTCTCTCAGAATGACGGCGTTATGCATTTATTTGTGAAAATGGTTCAAAGAAATGGAATAAAAGCGCGAAAGTTTGTAATAAAACTAACCTAATTACCAGCAGAGAAGAATTTAAATATAAATGCTTTAAATGTCACGAGGAAGAACATAACTAAAGAATAATTTATTAATTTTATGTACTTATTAATTTAACATATTTTACTCTTATCACTTCTGTGCGCTAGTGTACTTTTTTCATAACTTTATTGCATACAATTCAAAACGTGCCAATTGCCTAAACTAGAACCGCGACAGCGTGTCGAGCCAAGCTCAGAGAATAAGGAACTGGCGACGCAGCAGCCGTGTGTTATATTACACGAACTATTTGGAGACACTTTTGACCCCAAAATATATTTAACATAAACACATAAAATTTGGTTTGTGTAAAACAAACCAAATTTCATGTGTTTATGTTAAATATATTTTATATTATAAAATACTAAGTCGAATCCCAAATTTTATAAATACAGCCCAAACGATTATTGAGATATTAATGTCTAAAAATCGCCATTTTTATCACTGACTGACTGACATATAGATCTAAAACCTAACCCACTTCCAGATGACCTAGAAACTTGAAATTTGGCGTCCAGCTGGTAATTGTGTGTATATAAAGAAAAAAATCAGAAAACAGTGAATTTGTACGATTCGAAATATTTTCCAAGCAATCGCTTTTTACTTAAACCTAGCGCCTTTCGAAATAATAATGCACCAAAACTTTTCTTTCGCAGGAGAATAGATTCCATAAAGAAAGGTTGCTTTTATCGTTTTACATACCAGCTTATTTATAATGTATAAAACTTAGACAACCAATAATAACACAAACTGCAACTGGCAGCGCCGGCTCAGCGACCTAACGTGCGTCGCTACGAACAAATGTAACAATTGTTACGAAAGGAAATTCTTACACAGTCTGTGATTTACAAGAGCCCAGATTCGATTATTTTGTCTATAAACGTCCAGACACTTGTGGAAAATACCTAGTCTGCCGGCACATATATAGGTAGGTACACCTTACTTACCCTATTTGCTTAACTTATTGTACTTACCTCCACACATGAAGAGGCGATGGTGGTCTGTAAGTAAGCAGGCGCCGGGAGAAATACCTATACTTACGTGTTTGGCAACATTTGGCTTAGAGCTACGTATCATTAATTTATTATGCTGGCTGAATTCGTCCCGACGACAATCCGCGCCTCGTACGGTGCGGGGTGCGCGGGGCGGGCAACAGGAGTACGCCGCGCGTGGGGTGGGCAACAGGAGTAAGCCGCGCGCGGGGCGGGCAACAGGAGTACGCCGCGCGCGGGGCCGCCGCGACACAAAGCAGATAACTTAGGATAGATTCTTGACTAGTTTTCACCAGCAAACCAAAATTTTAGAAGAGTAAGATATGTTGCCCTTAGAATATAAAAACATTAACTTACTTATGACATACAAAAGATAAGTTGATTAGCCAAGCCATACAAGATAACTTGCATGTGAAAACTAGCCAAGCCAAATCATGAGCTTCAATTTATCCTAAGTTATCTGCTTTGTGTAAATAATTCGACTGTTCAAAAAGTTATATTTTTAAATAGCAAACATTGTTGTAGCAGAAAAAAACAAGAAATTGTGTTATACATTTATTTTTTAATATTATATGTTCTTATAAATAAATTTCAGTATTATGATCTACAGAACTTGGTACTTACCCATTTAGATAACCACGTATATTCTTAACATGTAACTTGGCTCCCATTTGCACATTTACGTTTTTGATAGCACTTATTTCTTGGAGTTGTCTATTCACCCATAAATAAATTAACTCCGTGCGAATCGCCTACAGAAAATATAATATTATTTAAAAGTGTCGATTCGCCCGTTTCGGGCGAGTAAATTCGTGTGAACCAGCCAATAAGCCACAAAATCTCTCATTATTTTGATTGAATAGAAATTTTGAATACCCAGTAAAATATCATATTTTTTTGAATAAAATATGTAAATCCTAACGCAATTCACGTCAGTTTCGCCTAAATAGGATTATCTCGTCTGTAGGACGGGTATTGAAAACGTAGGCATTTGGTTTGTTACGTCAGCTGGCTTAGCATAACGCTTTCTATTTCTTGGAAGAATAGACATAGCTACTTCTATACAAAGTGACATTTACTTTCTCCATTTTTGACATCGCACCGTAAAAATCCTTCTATAATCTGCCATTTTGTCTTTCGTTTCTACCGATCGTTGTCTAGGTCCTTTTCTATGTAGACTATTTCAGAAGAAAGTTTTCTATCCCAAACTGTCAAAATCACTCTGACAACTGACAGTTGTCTAAGGCATGGCGAAGTATATTATTATACCATGGTCTAAGGTAGTGAAGCCAATTTGATTTTGTAATCGCCATGCTAAAGACAGTAGAAAACTTTTTACTCGACGGCCAGAAAGTATAAAAATGGAATGGAAAAATGGAATTTTTCACTTTTTGTTTGGAAACTGTGAAAAATTATTACCTGCATGTGCAGTTGACTCTTTCTACTTTGCTGCCGTCGTACTATCTTCACGGAACGTAATTTTTGTCTATTCTTCCGTCGACAAAACGGTGCTCGTGCTAAGCCTGCAGATCGTAGAACGCGTCACTTCTGTGACAAAAAGGAGATAGATCTACAGAGAGAATGTTCAAACACACACTTAGGCACCAGCGAGTCTCATGGGGATTGAATATCCATACACACGTTTTTCAAAGATGAAAGGCTTTTATTTGCATTCCCCCAGTGGTCGGGTTGTGGGGGTCAGATGGCAGTCGCTCCGTATTGAATACTGATCGAACCGCAAGGAGAGCGCCGTCCCACGTCGAGCCGCATACCAGTGACCTTCATCACAACTCTATGAGAAATCCAAAAGAAATAAAGATCAGAGATAAAATATTTTACCAAAAACAAATAAAACATCATCATCATTAGTTTGCCTACAAACTTAGATTAATGATTGGTCTAGCTGCGGTCCAGCGCAGCGAGGCCAATCATTTATCTAAGACTATAGAGTAGTTGTCCGGACATTTTACAGTTATCAAATCAAATCATTTATTACTTTTGCCTCCATACGTATTCCAAGTCGAATCATTTACTTTAACACCTTAATTTGAAATCAAATAGGTACTGCACTAAGCTCAACAGGCATGACACTCCTTCACCTAGTATCCGTCAAAGCTTCCCTTTGCTGAGCCGCAACTCAGTGGCCACAAAGGAGAGCGAACCAACTGACTCAGAGCAGCGCCGCGGGGCACGCGCTGTATCCGCTTTGCAGAGAAAGGAGAGTTGCAGACACTCTGGGATCTACGATGCACATAGTTGAAAACTCCCTAATAATAATCATTCCAAGCAATAAATGATAGATACAGCAATCAAATACCTATTTGCTTAAATTTTGTCTTTTAATTCACTGCTGAGCGATACCAGCCTATGAGACTACAGAGATTGATTGTGAGAAAATACTTAGATGTAGTATCGCCGTGAACAGATGAGATTATTTAATAATATTAGTTTTTATCAGAGCGCAGCAGAATAAAGTCATACTAAATAAAGCATTGCCACTTAGACCACAGACCCTCTTCTAAAAAACACAACACTTATCTACATGGACTTGACTTACCGACCTTATTTATAACCCGCAACTGAATGCAAGAGTTTTCAAACAGAATTCTCTATCGTAGTGTAACGTGACCTGGGAGACGCAACACAGGCTTGGGTTCATAAAATAATTTGACATCTACTCAACGAGGCAACATTGTAGAACTTACTCTAACAACAACATTTTATTATTTGTTACTACATGTGTGTGTACCTATTGTGATCTTATATTTCCATCTTCCTTGTATTACTTAGAATAGTTCTTGTACAGTATATTTTCTGTATCCTATTCATGTTACAATATTCTTTTTGTTTATTTTCTTATTATTGTACGTCTAGAGGTATGTGGTAGAGAAACTTTTTTTGGGTTAGTCACAAACTGGGCAAGGAGAGACTTGACACATGTGTGTCCAGTTGGTGAAACTCAAAATAAGTATTACTTGTTATTTCGCCATCTGGACACGCCAAGATTTTTAGGCGTGTCCAGATAGTGAAATTGAATTTAATGTCCAGTTGGCGAAAACATAAAAGTGATTAAATTCAATTTCACTATGTGGACACGCCTAAAAATCTTGGCGTGTCCAGATGACGAAATAACAAGTGATACTAATTTTGAGTTTCACCAATTGGACACACTTGTGTCCAGTCACTCGTGTCCAGTTGGTGACTAACCCCTTTTTTATGTTGACCAACTTTATTTGTTAACCACCTGCAGCAACAATAAACAATGTTCTATTCTTAAACGTAGGATTATAGTACAGTACCGACTTACCCAATGAGTCAGAGCTGCCTATGACTCCAGTTATTATCCGATACATCACTCCGGTACATTTACGACATCCTACTGAGCTAGTGCCGGAGTTAGCGCGTGAAGTTGGCGCCACTCGAATCAATCTCTGTCGTATTGGGTGACGTTGATATCAGGGCTTGAAAACGTTACCAATTCACATTAAAAGTAACGTTAAGTAACGGTATTTCCGTAGAGATACCTGGATATCGGTACGATTTGGTAGTGTTACTTAGTAGCATAACATAATAATAACGTTAAAAGTTGTGTTAAAAACTAACGGTATTTTTAAGGTTATTGTAAAAATAGCGGTAAATATTACCGGTATTATTTTGGTTATTTTATGCGACGTTGCCGTTTTCTCTAAGGCGACCGGCGCGCGCTCCTCTCACACGCTGTCGGCGCTGTTGCCATTTTCTTTGTCGTCTTCTTATCTCTCACGGCAGTCGCACGCGCTTACAGAACACGCTCGTGAATTATTACTTCAATTTGGATTAGCTACTGCAGCTGATTTAGTTCTTGTGAATTAAGTCACGATTAATTACCGAGTTCCTATAACCATCTTCCAGCTCCATCATCAGACCCTGGTTACCATCTATCACCATAGTACTCCTCAAGACGAATCAAACGAGCCCAAATTCGATGGGGTTATGTCGTTTAATTATTGAGCTCCTATGGCCATCTTCCAGCTCCATCATCAGACCCTGGTGACAATCTAGCACAAAAGTACTGGTCAAGACGAATCATACGAGCTCAAACTCGATGGGCTTGTGTCGGTTAATTACCGAGTTCCTATGGCCATCTTCCAGCTCCATCATCAGACCCTGGTTATCATCTAGCACCAAAGTACTCGTCAAGACGGATCAAACGAGTCCAAACTCGATGGAGTTGTGTCGTTTAACTACCGAGTTTCTATGACCACCTTCCGGTTCCATCATCAGATCAGCTCCATGTCATAATAATTTTTCATTGTCATCCGATTTACATATGCACGCAAAATTTCAGCTCAATCGGTAGCCGGGAAGTAGATCAAATTTAACTTGCAAGATTCTGTTACAAACAAACATCGGGACAGGTGAAACTAAGTAAAAGCTTGTAAAAACATACAGTCGAATTGAGAACCTCCTCCTTTTACGACTATTTATACTAATACGGGTGGGTACATTGCTTAAGATCGCACGACAGTGCCTATATAATTATTAATAAATGTTTATGTTATTTAATAACATGTACTGTTTGTTTTATTATATTTTCTTACGTAGATGTAGTAGTACCAATCATTACACCTGACTTGGTCTCCGTACGTCCTTTTTGGGTAACCACTGAAAACCAGCGCCGTGCTGTGGGTCCCCCATAGCACAGCATTATGCTGAGTGGAAGCCTTCTTGTCGCAGTCATGACGTGCAGCTGTCGACTATTTCTGTTTTGTGGTCGTGATTAAAGATCTATTTTGTTTGTTTCTTTTTATTTACATTGTTACCTGAGCTAATTTTTTTTTTTTGTATGCACTTGATTCTGTAACATATAAACCTATTTTTCTTTCTTCTTTTTCTTTCTTTCTTTCTTTTTTTGAAATCGATTAAAAATAATATTAAACACGCAATAGTCGTACGGCACAGTCTTAGCGTCGATGCAGTCTGAGATTATTTTGCGATTTGACGAGAGCGACGGTAACAAAACTAACTCATAACGATAAAGGGAAATGCCCACCATCCATAGACACTTCGGCCTCGAGTGCATACATTTTAAAGTATATGGATAGGCTAATATACAATTTAAATAATGAACTGGTTAAGGAATTGGTTTAAAAAAAGATCGGGTTTTTAAGATAACATAGTTTTTAATTTTCACAAACACAACTATTTTACAATCATCTTAATTTAATATTTTATGATCTTATACATCATTTGTATCATATACAATTAGTACATAACAGATTCTACAATCCGATGGTACATAATAATTGTAGTTCACAAAATAGATGTGCCCGCCGAATCTTATTGAGGCAACTAACAACAATTTAAAAGTACTCGTAGATTAGTTGTGATTTGACAATTGACAGCCGGCCGGCGTAACTCAATGTTGCCACACTATACACAATAAATTGATAAATCGAAATCGATTTTTTATTCGAATCATAATTTAATTCTAAATTATAAACATCACTGAAACTCCTAATACTTTATGTACGTCTTTGTAAATATATTTTTATTTAACACATTCTGTTTTTATTGTGCTGAACAAATAAAGAATGATTATTAAAATGTGTGGTATTGTTTTTGCCATTATCTTATGCATTCGATATTATATTATCAACTATCAATTCGCTTGTTCATTGAATTTAATATCAATAGTAACAGCAGAACACTGTATATAATATAACAGAACGAATAATAAGCATTACGGATGTGATATTATAAATATAAAAAATCCATGAAAACATAATCGATTATTTCGTGCACGAAATTATTACTTATTGGCAACACTGCTGAATTTAGACACAAACGTGAGTTTTAATTCATTTATCTTTTCGGTACTTTTTATTTGTGCAAAAATGTTGCAATCTTGTTCAGAGAAACGAATATCATGTTAATTAAATAGAAATTACGATGTATTTTTTACAAAAATGCAAATTGTTGTGCCTTTATGGCCAAATATGGGCATCTCCCTTTATCGATAGCGTAGACTTTAACGTTACGTATATTTAACGATAAAATGTGACAGATTTAACGGTAAATATTATAACGTTATATATTAGTTTACGATATCTGCATCAAACGGCTGTAACGATACCATATTTTTAACGGTATTTCAAGCCCTGGTTGATATGCACCATGTTAGTAACACTCAACTGATATAAGCCCAGCGATCACTCTCAGCACCTACGATCTCCATGACTATTACAAATTCAGCTACCATCCAAAAACAACTTTACTGAACAAACAGCTTTAAACTGCCATTTTGCGGTTAGTCTTATTAAATTTATAGTAAATTAATACAATACAATTAATACATTAAATTGTATCCACTAATTAAATTACGTATACTTCAAACGCCTTAAAAGTTGTTCTAATCCCGCATTGGAGTTTACTTATTAAGTAAAAGTAGCTTACAAGCAAATGTGTGAGAGACTGAGTTCACAAAACTTGTGAACAACATTCGATATCACTGAAAGAAAAGTCACTCGGTAAACCAGTAACGTTCGCAAGGATACCATTATTCAATCTTATTGGAAGGAGCTTAATAATGTAGACTTGAAAAGAAAACCTACTTAATTTACTGTTATTTTACGAGAATGTTTTAATTAATAATATTTCTTGACTTTTGCACGTCACATCATGTGGCAAACATGTCTGTACCTGATAATGTTGTTACCATCCTATAAGCATGTCTTTTCTTGTATGTATGACACATGTTTAAGCAAATAAATATTATCTTATCTTTCCATTTTAAAAACACCACTTTGAAAATTTGTGAAGTCAAAGTACAATCTTATTCCACGCAAAATATGAAACCAATTGTCATAGCAAGCACCTCGGTGCACACCGCGCGATATTTCAGCAGACGCGGCGCGTCGCTATCCGCGGATAAGCCGTCGCGTTTGATACGGCGCCGTCGTGAGATATATCCCGCCATTCGTCTCACGACTGCGGCGCTTGTATGCACGCTCACAAATAAGTCGCGACTCGTTCTCCTGCTTTGAATATAATAGCATCTTAGTTTTATACGGAGCTTGCAGTTTTATAGCAATTTGGATTACAAAAATATTATAAAAGAAAATCTGTTTGTAAAAGGAGACAATATAAGAATACTACATAATGCTACCAGACAGGCTATTTGTGATATACTCCGTAGTTTACTTTGGCGATAACTCTGCTATTCAGTTTAGAAGGCGGCATTTGTGGATGGAATGGTGCTGATATTAAGTCGACGTCATGATTATTCATAATCCCGTAGTTCCGCACCGGCAGCGGCAGCCGGGAGCCGAGCTCGCAGCTCGCAGCTCGCACTCGCTTCACATCATTCATTTATGTTCGTGTCACGACACGAGCACAGCTCGGCGTTCCATAATATTCGCTGACGTAACAGTCGCGAAGATAAAGAATAAATAATATCCAACAATGATAAGATACTAATGTATGAATAGTGGTAATGATGGTCATTAGTCTTAAATATGTTTTCAAGTTCTAAGTCCTATGATCTCCTGCCGGGGTCGCGGGTTTGTCCGAAAGGGTTACCGTGGCCCTGGCGCACAGGCAACTGAAGGAAAATGGGTGGATTTTAGTCAGTAAAAGTCTAACACGTCCTGCCGCTCTGATCAGAGCGGGTGAAGTTATTTGAAAATTTCAAACACAAAAAAAAATACGTCCTATGATCTGGGTGTAACATGCAATGTAACATTTATTATAACAATAACAACGTACGACATTATTACGGTAGGTCACACTTCAATCATGCACAAGGAGTTTTTGACATAGAGATAAAATCTTGAATTTGGGAAAAAGAGTGATTAGAAATAAGTTCTAAATGTCCTAATCACTCTTTTTCCCAAATTCAAAACATGAAGTATCTTTGCAGTAATATTGAAAAGAGGCGATACGAGAGAGAGTGAGAGTATCTGTTAATAGCATTCAAATAGAGACAGCTCATGATCGAATCATCGCCTTATTAGTAACTAGCTTCTACCCGCGACTTAGTTCGCGTGGAAATCGTAAGACACCACAATTTAGTAAAATAACAGCTTCATTATTTTTATAAAATGTTCTTGTGTGTACTACGTTTGTAGTTCTGGTCTCAACAGCCAAAATATGAAGAGAGTCAGGACTGGTGACGCGGGAGCAAGCGACGTACCGTTGTCCGTGTGAGAAGCTGTTCGTCCTGAGGTCGACACCCGCAAAATCCGCCTTCAGTAGTAATTTCCCATTGCTTGCGAAGTTTTACGTTTTTTGTGAATTAATGATCACTTGCGTTCCTGTTTACACTACATGGCACAACACTGATGCACTGACTGATGCTTTTTCACAGATTATTTCTGACGAACAACTATCACAAAAGTAATACAACATTCTCATTAACAGTCACCTAATTATAGATATTTATTTTTATTACTAGCTTTTGCCCGCGGCTTCGTCCGCGTGAAATTTCTTGTTCCCCCGACCCACCCCGTCGCATCGCATCGCCTGCCCGCGCTATCACTTCGTGTTTCGCTTAGCGTTCTTTCTAACTTTTTTTTTCTTGGCCCTTAAGGGTCATATCGTGATGTTAAATAGCTTATAGCCTTCCTCAAGAATTGGAAAACAAAATTAATATAATTAAAAATCCCATCGAACCGGCTGTTTCAGAAATTACCCCATACATACAAACTTACAAACAAACAAATCAAATCAAAATATTTCATTTCACATAAACCGACATGGGCACTTATGAAACGTCAGAAGCTAGGTGCATGGTTCCAATTGGTTGTTTCCTATGGAGAAGAGCCGGCAAGAAACTCGACGGTTACTCTTTTAAACCTAAGGGGCTTTTACAATATTTCAAATTACAGTGTTGATAGATATGGGAGGACAGTACTCAACCAAATATAAAAAGGTCTACAAATCTACAGTCTACAAGTTAGGCCTACAACGTTCTCACATTCTTTTTTACAAAAAAACAACCGACTTCCAAAAAAAACACAAAAATACTTGAAAAATAACTTTATTTTCTGAAGTCGGTGTCTTTGGTTTGTATTTTCGTTTTTGGCCACCGACTTCCGAAATTAAAGTAATTTTTCAGGTTCTTTAGTGTTTTTTTTTGGAAGTCAGTTGTTTTTTTTTTGTAAAAAAGTTTTTGTTTTTTAATTTTTAGTTGCGTTACCTACCCCACACAAATTCGTATACTACTACTTGACATGTAAATAACAGTGACAGGAAATTATTAAAACATCATCAATATAAACTAACTGGAAAAAATATGCAGTATTAAGGATAACTCAAAAACTCCTTATCAGAATTTGATCAAATTTTAATGGGACCTCATGAGAAGCACCAGCTATCAAATAAGAATCATCCAAATCGGTTCACCCAGAAAAAAGTTCTGAGCTAACACACATTAAAAAAAAAACAGTCGAATTGAGAACATCCTCCTTTTTATGAAGTGGGTTAAAAATATAGAAGAATCTATATAACAATAAAAGCCTATTTAAACCAAATGACATGATTGCCATTACAACTGTAACAAATCTGAATTAAAACCCTGTCTACAAAAGCCTTAGGTAATGAGTTGAAATAAGAATTAGAGGTATAAAATGTCTGTTATCTCTAAAATAGGAAAAAACACTAGGACGACATATTGCTCAGAATTAAAAATTAATAAATCTGGCGTGCCACAGGGAAGCGTACTGGGTCCGCCACCATTTATATTATACATAAATGACCTCAGAAAATGTTTAAAATATGAATGTTTCCAATTTGCTGACGACACTACATTGACTATAAAATGTTCCAGCAAAACTGACATAGAAACTAATACTAACATTGAATTAATTAATGTAATAAAATGGCTCCGGGACAACAATCTTAATGTTAATATTAATAAAACCAAAATTGTTCAATTTCTAACATGCAACATGTCGGTAACACCAACAAAAATTCGACATGATAATACAATTTTGCAACCAGGACTTCTTTCAGGCTTTCTTTTTAGGTAGAATAATAGACAATAAACTCAACTGGAAGGAACATGTAGAAAGAGTATGCAACAAGCTTGTTAAATTTGTATATGCTCTTCGCAAGCTAAGACTGGTGTCTAGTAAACAAACTGTCCTAAATGCTTATCAAGGGTATGTTTCATCAGTATTGCGTTACGGCTTAGTGATATGGGGTGACTCAGTGGATGTGGACAAGGCATTCAAAGTACAAAAAAAATGTATCAGAGCCATGAGCGGAGCAGAATATTTAGACCATTGCAGGCCATTATTTAAAGAATTAAAAATTCTGCCACTCCCGTGCCTGTATATTTTTGAAGCTTGTTTATTTATAAAAAAATACCCTCATTTATTCTTATTGAATGAACAAGTCTCACAAAGATTGAATAAAAAAAAATGCCGGGAAATTGCTAGTACCTCCTGAGAGATTGCACTATACAGCAGAAATGCCAGTTGTATGACAGTAAAAAATTATAATAAATTACCACCTGGCTTGAGAATGTTACCAATAAATAAATTCAAGTGTAAAATATTTACTTGGCTTTTGGACATGTGTTTTTATTCCGTTAATGAATTTTTAAATCATACTTTTTGACTTTATAATTAATATTCCATGCTATTAGTATTATGACATTATAATTTGACAGCCACGGCTGCTGGCGGAGCCGCGCGCTCGGACCAATCTTTTAAGTGAGGCGCCACTGACGCGCGCACTCCGCACTCTCAACCTCATAGCTAGTGACTCGGACCTATTCTGTTGTTCTCTGAGTGTAATTCCCAAAGAATGCATTATTTGTAATAAGTTACAAAAAAATATTATAATAATAAGTTAATATAAGACTTTAGATAAGTACACTATCGCATTAGGTTACCCCTGTAATGATAGATGTAAGTTGGAAAAATAAATAAATAAATAAATAAATTAAATATTTTGACACTAGAACTTATATTTTAGACATTTTTTTTTGTCATGTTTATTGTATTTTGTCTATTTTATTTTTATTTTTTTGGCATAATAATTAATATATTGACATTACAAATAATCCTATTCAATTAATCTAAATCAATATTATTGTATCAAACTAAAAATATTTATTCATAAACAATTTCATTAATGTATTATAACTCATATTGTAATGTCTACAATTTGCATGCACTTAGCTTATTTAATTTTTATACACCAGCAATGGTAGTATATGTGAATCGATGTTTAATTTAAGATCTCAATGTACCATATACTTGGAAATAAATATTATTATTATGTCGTTTATATATTTACAAGCTGACCCGACAGACGTTGTCCTGTCTTAACTATGAATGTCATATGTCGTTTAGTTTTAGTTTTGACTATTGACTAAAACTAAAACTATCGACTCATTTATCAACCGATCCATCTGTGTTAAACGATATTTGCAGCGCGCATCCTGTCAATCGCTGACAGTTATTTCAAACAACTGACAGTTATGTAAAATTAATATTGGCGTTAAGTTTTCTTAAATTTTGTAACGTTCCGATCAACTTCCTTATTTTTTTATTTCATAAGATTCTTCTCCTGACAATAACGAATATCACATTTTTTTTTTTTGTGAAATCGGTCGAGCCGTTCACGCGTGATGGCGTGACCAAGGGAAATAGGGATAAATTTTTATATACTCGAATATAGATATACTTATTTAGATACATTTTTAAATATTTTTATAAAAACATAGAATAAACATTTCAAAATATAAAAAATAGTGGTCCGCCGGTACAGGGAGCAGGGTCCAAGCTACCGGTGGTTAGGACTCCAGAGACAAGAACCTCCTCACGATGCGAGCCGTATCGAGGAGAACTGCCTTCTGGATCAGGCCCTTGACCCAACCGCCTAACGAGAGCCTCGAGAGATGTTGATCGAGGCTTTCGGCCATCAGGCCATTGGCCGATACGACAATCGGCCTAATGACAGCCGAGCTCACATTCCACATGTCAACAACCTCGTGTGCTAACTCGAGATATTTAATTTGTTTCTCTTTCTTAGCTTTCACGAGGTTCTCGTCATGCGGGATGGTAATATCGATAATCATTGTGTGGCGTGCTAATCGATCTATCACCAGTATATCAGGCTTATTGGCGACAATAGTCCTGTCAGTAATGATCAGTGATCGGAGTAGGTAGATTGATTTTATCAATCATATCTTGTATCATAAATGCACACACAAAGAATAACATGGACAAGCCATTTTTCCGGAAAGTAATTCGGGTATTTCCGGATTTAGTATTTCCGGCGGGCGTACGCATTGTTCTGATAACCGGTTATTGTACCACCCATGATCCTTTGTTCTGATTGGTCGTTGGGTTTTGTCAAATCGTGACAAAAAAAGAAATAGGAAGAATAATAAAGAATAAAATTGCTCATTTTATTACAATTCCTACCTTTTTTTTGAGGATGGCAAATCATCAAATGACTCCTTCCACTCTGGCAGAATACAATTCCTACATAAGTTCCGGTTTTTTTTTAATAATCCACCAATTCCGGAGGAATGTCCATAGTAATATATACGTTTCGGATCAATGACCCCAGTTCAATCTACCTACTCCGATCACTGGTAATGATAGACCGATCCCAGTACAACGTAATGTGGTCATTTTCGAGAACTGGGTCGGGCACATACTCGTAATACGGTACCTCAGAATCCACTAGTTTATATTTCAAAGCAAGTTGCTGGTGAATAATTCTGGCTACTTGGTTATGTCTGTGTAAGTACTCGCCGTTAGCCAGACGAGAACAACCAGAGACAATATGTCTAATGGACTCACCCGGACGATGGCATGCCCGACACACGTCAACCGTCCCGTCTTTCATAATATGTCTCCGGTAGTTATTCGTCAAGATAACTTCGTCCATAATTGCACAGACGAAACCTTCAGTTTCCCCGAAAAGCTCACCAAAATGTAGCCAGGATACGGAGGCTATGAAATCTACACCGGGCTCGTGAAGAGCCCGATAAAAGCGTCCGTGTAGCTCCTTGCTTTGCCATACCTCCTTGCGGTCATCGGTAGTATGTACCACAGGTTTGCGCCAGTTCTCTTTAGCCATGGAAAGCGGGGTGAGGCCCTTGTCCACTGCTACCACATCACGATGCATACCAAATTCGGCTTTTAAAAAATATTCCCTGAGACTGCACACTTCGCGGTTGTGGAGGGTCTTTGCACTTAAAAAGCCTCGACCCCCGCACTTCCGCGGTATGTACAGTCTCATCACCGATGATCGTGGGTGATGCATCCGGTTTGCGGTTAGCAGTGTACGGACCCTCCTATCCAGGGCGTTGAGTTCGGTCTGAGTCCATTTGAGTATGCCGAAAGAGTACATCAATACTGGCATGACCCAACCGTTGAAGGCGCGCACCTTGTTTCCGCCTGAAAGAAGACTAATTAATATCTTCTTCAGGCGACCAAAGAACCGCTCCATCAGCGATTGCTTCATGTCAGCAACATTGATGCCTAACGCTTCCGACATACCCAAATACTTATAGCTTTCGGATGAAGAGAGGGATCTAAGATGTATGGAATCCAAATGTTGAATTCCCTCGGGGTCCATAATCTCACCTCGCTTTACATGCATGACTGCACATTTGTTCACACCAAATTCCATCCTGATGGTGCTACTGAAAGTGTCAGTTACCTTCAGTAGCTCCATCAGTTGCAATTTGTTGGGGGCAAAGAGTTTCAAGTCATCCATATAGAGGAGATGAGATATGACCTGACCACCGCTTCTCAACCGATAGCCTAGACCTGAATCCTCCAGTAATGTGCTTAGAGGATTCAGGGCTAAGCAGAACCAAAGTGGACTCAAACTGTCGCCCTGAAATATTCCCCGTTTAATCCATACAGGCTCATCATTCGCTTGGATCTATCGACACCCTGGATAGCGAAGAACCGTTCTCCATTGTCCCATACACGATCTAAGGAAGGTGCGTAGAGTTGTATCTATCTTGTACAACTCCAGCACCCTCGTGAGCCATGTATGGGGCACCGAGTCGTAGGCCTTCTTAAAATCTATCCAGCATGACGACAAATCCTTGCGGGATCGACGAACCTGTTGGCTTACGGCCATATCGATGAGGAGTAGCTCCTTAGTACCGCGGGACCCGTTCCTACATCCATTTTGAGAGGCCGACATAATCGAGTTACTTCCAATGTGCGTATTCATTTTCGTTCTCAAAATGGATGTAAGAAGTTTATAGACCGTCAACAAACACGTGATCGGTCTATAATTCCGGGATCCGTGGGACTACCTGACTTATGGAGCAGGTGGGAAACGCCTGTTGTTAGAAACTGCGGAAGCGACCCGGACTCTAAAGATGAGTGGTACTGAGATGCCAGGCAGGCGTGTGAACTAATTAGCCATTTCAACCAAAAGTTGTGCAATCCGTCCGGTCCCGGTGATTTCCAATTCGGTAACGGACGGACTGCTCTGGCGACGTCTAATGGCGTAATTAGGACTGTTACAGTTTCACACGCCCGCCTGACATCCCGTACCCAGTCAACTTTAACGTGACAGACGGGCACTGACCAGATGCTGCGCCAGAATGTACTCGTGGTGGCATCATCCGGGTGGCACTCGTCCGTCACATTTTGTTTAGGTCGCTCCCAAGCTCTATACGCCCATCTCTCATCTGTCTGAAACATGCGATTCTGCGTGTACCGATCAACCCGCCACTTATACCGCCGAATACGGCTCGCCCATGCACAAACTTTATGCTTCAGGAAGTCGATGCGCTCTGTGACATGGGACATGTATTCTCGAGGGCTGATTCCAGTCCCCGAGAATGCCCGCCTTACAAAGCGCTTTAATTTTATTATTATTATCAAATAATGAGTAGATCATGTCAAAGAAGAAAGTAAAAAAAAAACAAGAATCCTTTTTTTGTTTTTATTAAACTTCGTAATTTGGAAGCAGTTAATAGACATTTACATAGTGATGCCGTTAATGAGGTACCTGGGAAGCCACGTGTGCAGAAGGAATACAAACAAATGTTTACCTCTTTATAATATTATTATATTATACCTAGATAACCAAAGTTGGCCATAACTTTATGTTTTTCTGTGTACGGTCTACGAACTATCATAATATAACAATATAACAAAATGTTTAAAAAGGAAGCACAAAAATTATCAATTGTTAGGAATCGAACATAGGTTTGCAAAGCAGTCGTTGAACCGCTTAGCTGTTTGCTATGAATTTATTTATTTATTTGATGTATTCATGACTTATTATTTATGACTTATTACTTATTATTATTGCATGGCATGGCATTATTATTATTATATGGCAATAAGGGCAGGTACCATAATCGTTGTTGCTCAAAAATCATTGACTGTTTAGCTCCACAAAGTTATAGCGGGATGATAATCATTTAAAAGGGTAAATTTGTAACTATTTGCTATAGTCGTTCCCTAATCAGCCCAGTGAAATTTATATGAAGTTTTTTTGCGATTTCTGACTTTTCTAGTACTCAAAGCTCAATTGATACGATAGAGTTTTTTGATCCTTATAATAATCAGGATGGTTTAATAATAATAACCGCACCGCCGAATCTCTACGTTGACGTCGTAGTGGTACTTGCGCGCTCCTGAACTTCGGGTCTGTACCGGTAGAGTCTACTTTGCCGAAACAGGTCTAGGGTGAGGAGCCAGACCAAAGGTGATACATGAACCCGCAGGGCAGCATGTAGCGAGCTGTTGGTTGGGTAGTAGTGACTCCACGGACCCTATCTCCCGGGAGAAGTCTTGTTTCTCACCTCTGGCTTGTCTTTATTGGCTGGTTGGAATTAACACTGACAAGGAACAGAGCTTC
Source organism: Griposia aprilina (assembly GCA_916610205.1). Lineage (NCBI taxonomy): Eukaryota > Metazoa > Arthropoda > Insecta > Lepidoptera > Noctuidae > Griposia > Griposia aprilina. Next base: position 25,168,022 of record OU744290.1, on the reverse strand, counting down.
CACCTCTTTCTTGTCTTTATTAGCCGGCTTGAGTGGAGATGCGCAAAAGCAAACGTGCTCGGAGGAAGGAAGTATTCCAGTAAGATGCTAGTAGGGATCATGACCGTACTTCCGGGATTGTCCTGATAGCCGTGCAATACCTCTTCACACCTCAAACACCTCAGGAAGTTTGGCCCCATTGCTGCTACGTCACTATGCTACCGACCGTTTTCGGAAGCCCATTATTGAGTGTGCAAGTCACCCCCTGCCATTTATCCGTGTATTACATAACATTGATCAGGCAGAAGATATAGTCCTTCCATAGTTCTAGGTAACCAATCCACTATATATATAGCCACCCAAACCCATAGCCCAATATGTTTTGTTCCCAGGTTCTGCAACAGTCCTGCACCAACCGGGGGTTGTCCTTGGGTGCACTTGCATAGGGCATACAAGGGTGTTATGGAGATGAATAAAAATCTTCTTCGATAGTAATTAGGCGTATAATGAATGATAAAATGGTTACAAAATTGTCGATGCTTCATGTGCGTGTATGTCGGGCGATAGATTAATGCGATGGCGGCTCCACGCGTTGAGGAATTCGGTGCCACACCCCGCACTCCGCTCCTCTGCCGTCCAGTAGTAGTGGGGTCGCTCATGGTGATGATGCGTAGACATGCCCCCCGCCTTGGAGTAACAGCCTCCTACGAATATTAAGTAGAAGCAGGTAGAATTTGAGAGAAGTTAGGGTTCTTCCTCCTTTAGCAGCGGACACAATCTGGGGTATGATCGTCGTATCACTCCGTTAGCTGTTTTAATGTCAGCTACACGTGCTAGTCCATCCTTGCCAGGTGAAGTGCTTATGACTCGTCCAAGACGCCATTTCAAGGGTGGCAGATTGTTGTCTTTAATGAGCACCATGGTATTAGGCGCTATTGTATCAGTGTTGGACTGCCATTTACTCCTCGTCTGCAGCTCCGAAACGAACTCCTGCAACCACCGCTTCCAGAAAATCTGCCTCATTTGTTCGATGCGCCTGTAGCGGACCAAGCGTGAAGTATTTGCAGCTGTGAGGTCTTCGTAGGTAGGAGCAGCAAGCGACCGGCCAATCAGGAAATGGGCTGGTGAAAGAGGGAGCAGGTCGTTTGGGTCTGAAGACATGGGATACATAGGTCTAGAGTTTAGGATAGCTTCTATTTGTGTCAATAAAGTGGAAAATTCCTCATAGGTGAGGTTTACGTTTCCTACACGACGGAGATGATGTTTAAAGGATTTAACCCCTGCCTCCCACAAACCTCCAAAATGTGGTGAGTAGGGAGGAATAAAACTAAACTTAATATTTTCGCTGGCAGCAAAATTTAAAATATCATTTCATCATTAGTATTTAAAAATTGAGAGAATTCCTTTAGTGCGCCAACAAACGTTTTTCCGTTGTCGGAAAATATTTGTGCGGGTTTTCCACGACGAGATAAGAACCTTCTTAAAGCCAATAAGTATGCCTCAGAACTTAGACTGGTGACTAATTCTAAGTGTATCGCACGAGTAGTAAAGCATATGAATAGGCAAACATAACATTTTTCCAATTTTTAACCCCTACCTTTGCGATTCAATATGAACATAGGTCCCGCATAATCGCAGCGCAAGAAAGGATACCCCGGTTCCAGTCTTTCAAGAGGCAAGTTACCCATTTTTACTGATAGTGCCTTCCCTTTCTGGCGAGTACATGTAATGCACTTATGCACTGTCTGCTTGGCTAAATCACGACCTCTGAGTGGCCACCAACTTTCTCTAATAGTAGCCAAGAGCAATTGCGGACCAGCATGGAGTAGACGTTTATGTTCAAATTGTAAAAGAAGTCGCGTAAAAGTATGTTTGGAACACAACAATATGGGATGTCTTTAACTATAGGAAAAGGTACTTGAATTTACTAATCTGCCTCCTACTCTAATAATGCAATCAGAATCTAGGAACACATCAAGACTAGATATATTTCTCATCGATTTGACAGGTAAGTTTTTTAATAATGCATTAGAAATTACTGGAAATGACGTTTGTTGTGCTAAGCGTACTAAAACTAAAGTTGATTTATATAATTCATCAGACGTAAGCGGGCCAGTGCTACGTTCTGTTTTGACCTTGATTCGTGCATTATGAATGAATCGTAACAAGTAAGCGGTTGCGCGTCTCATGCGATAAAAATTTGAAAAACGTTCAAAGGTAAAAATACTAGTAAAAGTTGATTGTGTAAATAAAGAATTAACATTTGATTTAATTTCTGGTAAATCGTACAATTTAATTATTTCATCGTGATTATTTTGTTTAAAATTAGTGTTAATTTCGGTTAAAAATGCTGGCCCGTACCACCAAATATCTGAATTTTGAAGCGCGTCGAGCGTGAGCCCGCGGGATAAAAGATCAGCCGGGTTGGTTTTACCAGCAACATGTAACCACGGTAACTCACCAGTCAACTCATTGATTTGCACTACTCTGTTCTGAACGAATGGTTTTAATAAATTAGGTGAAATTTTAATCCAATTTATGACAATCGTGGAGTCAGACCAAAAGTACACGTTATCAAAAGTCAATCTCCATGACTGGATTATTTTGTTATATAACTTAGCACCAACTAAAGCTCCGCACAGTTCAAGTCGCGGTATAGTAACTGGTTTAATTGGTGCGACTTTGTTCTTAGCACAAAGTAACATTACAGTGACTGGTGAATTGTCGTTGTATGTACTTATGTATGCACATGCACCATATGTATCCTGTGATGCATCCGAAAAAATATGCAAATCTGTGTAGTTTGTATTCACTTGTCTAACATGACGAGGATTTTTTATGTTTTGTAAGTGTTGAAGTGTGTCGATAAAGTTTTTCCACATAAACAAAACATTGTTAGGTACTGGATCGTCCCAACTTAATTACAAAGCCATAGTTTTTGTAAAAGTATGTTCGCAATTATAATTGAGGGTGATAACAAGCCTAATGCGTCGTACACCTGTGAGACAACGGACAAGATAACGCGCTTAGTCACATGAGTGTAGGTTTGATCAATCTTTGTAGTAAAGTATAACAAATCTAAATAATTCAACCAACCAAGACCGAGAGTTTTAGTTAAACAATTTTCGCCTAAAGCTAATTCCCTTGTTTGATCTGTTGTAGAAGTCTCCAAATTAAACAACCATTTACGTAAATGGAAGCAACCAGATTTTAAAACATCATCTACTTTGGTACAAATGTCTAATAAACATTGTTTATTATCATGACCAGTACTAAGATCATCTACAAACAGATCTTTGTCTATTACTTGTTTTATGACGTCATCCTCGCAATCAGATGCCAGCTGTTTGATGCATCGAATACTTGGATATGGAGCGGACGCGGTACCGTATGTCACGGTATTATGCTGGTACACACCGACTACGTCCGAGTTATTTTCACGCCAAAGAATTAATTGGAAGTTTCTTTGATCCGGTTGGATATTAATTTGTCGATACATTTTTTCGACGTCAGCGCATGCGACAAATCTAAATTGTCGAAAACGTAACAAAATTGAGAAAACGTCGTTATGTATACTAGAGCCAATATACTGAATATCGTTAAGTGATTTGCCCGATGTTGATTTCGCACTTCCATCAAAAACCACCCTAAGTTTGCTAGTACTACTATGAACTCTTAAAACACCGTGATGCGGTAGAAAATAATTTGATGATGGATAGTGATTGACTCGACTCATGTGTCCTAAACTTAAATATTCATTCATAAAATCGCAATATAATTTTTTATATTGAAGTGTAGATTTATCTAATTTATGTTCAAGTGCGTGAAAGCGATTTAGCGCGAGTGTATATGTATCTCCTAGTGTGTCACTAGACTCGGCTAATGGAATGCGCACAAAAAACCGACCCGTGTTATCGCGGTACGTAGTTTGCACAAAAAAGTTTTCATATAAATACTAGTCTTTAGTTAATTTATTTTGCGGAACTATTTCTTCTAACTCCCAGAATTTTCTAAGTTGAGTATCTAATGATTGTGAGTAATTGCATTGAACTCGATTGTTGCGTGAAGTTTTATTATTCAACAATAAACCAGATATTACCCATCCCAACTTAGTGTTCTGAAGATATGGACCGCTACTTAGTCGAATTAGTCCGTCATTTAAAAGTTCCCAGAACTTATCTGCCCCAATTAATAATTCGATTTCTGATGGCGAATAGAATTTGGGATCTGCTAACTGTATATGTTCAGGGATATTTATGTTTGATTTTGTGCCTAAAGATGGCAATTGAGCAGTGATTTGATTTAAAACTAAACATTTAAAGCGTGTACTATATTGTGTATTTTTAGACCTCAAATGAATTTTGCATGATTGTGTGGAATTAGTCACCGAGTTTCCAACCTTGGAGACTTGCACAGTGGACTGTATTAATTTAAGGTTTAATCGTTTGCATAAAGCAGTGCTGACTGCCGTTGTCTAATAAAGCGCGGGTAGTGTGGAAATTATTGCTCTTATCTGCAACCTCCACTGAAGCAGTAGATAGCAGTACTGTCTCTAATAATGAATGAGAAGTAGTTTGATGTGTTGTGTGAGATGCAGAATGTAATGTGGTAGTGTTTGAAGAGTTAGCACTAGTTATATCCTGCGGCGATGCCTGTGAATTAAGCCTAACAGCTGACGATGTGGATGCAGTCACATTATAGTCACATTTATCATGAATTAAATTGTTGTGTTTCTTATTGCATTGCTTACAAGGACCGAACCAGCACTCATCTATCGAATGACTAGCGCGTAAACAATTACAACATAACTTCTTTTCATTAATGAATTTTATTTTATCGTTAACAGATAATTATAATTATTATTTTAAGAATGAATCGCAAGAATAAAGCGAATGGTTAGCTTGACACATAGTGCAAATACGAGAACGTTTGGAATGTTTACTATTAGATTGTTTATTTTGTGTTGATGTGTAACTATGTGATTTGTTTGGCTGTTGTGAATGTGATGGTTTCTTTACGTTATTGTCCGTGGTAGATTTACCATGTGCTAAATAAATAGTTTCTAGTACGTCAGCCCTATTTTTAAGAAAAGTAATCAAATAATCAAGAGATAAACGTGAATTTGACTGGTTATGACTATTTATAATTGAACTTTTATGAGTCTCCCATTCTCTTTCGGTAACTTAATCAAGTTTAGATGTAACTAAGTAAATAATCAAGGTGTCCCAAGACTCAGTTGGTTCGCCGAGGTTCTTTAGGGAACGTAGGTTTTTGAGAACGGTATCTATAAGTTTACGAATTTGATTGTATGATTCCTTATTAAGTGACGAAATAGAAAACAAAGCCTTTGCATAGTTTTGCACAAGTAAACGGTTATTATTAAATCTGTTTTCCATTAACTCCCATGCTATATTGTAATTATCAGAGGAGAATTCTAATGACTTAATCACTGATAATGCACTGCCAGTAAGAGAAGACCATAAATAATGGAATTTTTGCACATTATCTATTTGTTTAGAACTATAGATGAGAGATAGGTAAGTATCGCGGTATTCTAATCAATGATCATAAGAGCCATCAAAGGAAAGAAGTGAAATTGTAGGTAATTGAACTTTACTAGAAACTTTAGATGAATTTTGAGCGTTATCTGCGTTAATAATACACTTAGCTTTAGTCACATAAGCATAATAGTAGTGGTTTCAAAGGTTTCCCTCTCCGATAATTCCTTTTCTACTTGACTATCAGGGATTTTTAAGTCTATTTCATCCTGAATTTCTGAAAACTGCTGTAACAATAAATCTGCCTTTTGTAAACGCGTTTGTAATTCTGTTTTAATGGTTTCAGTAACAGGCACTATTTCTACAGAGTCTACATACTTCATGAATAGTCGAAGTTTACCGCGAACAACACCTCTTCTTTTATTTAAATCTCTAAATATATCCTCACTACTACTACGACCCTCTTTTGACGGAGTTTTAGTCATTTTGGAGTTTGTGGAAGACAGTGGAAAATACTTATTTGTAAAGATTTGTAAAATATTTTATTTTTTATTAAATGAAGTTGAGGGTAGTGGCAAAACAAAATCTTTACGCGTTTTTAACTATTCAACGGGAATAAAACACTAGGATTTCACACACTATTAACACAAATGAAGCACTGGATTTAGAAAAAGGGATAAGGATGAATAATGATGATTGACCTGACCGTTTTATGCTGGTTCTGTGGATGACTTCGCTGATGGCCTGGTGCGTCCGATTAATGCTGGTCGCAACGATTTCTTCAGCTGCATCCAGCGCTGAAGGTCCAAATTATGTTATGGAGATGAATGAAAATCTTCTTCGATCGTAAATTGTCGATGCTTCATGTGCGTGTATGTCGGGCGATAGATTAATGCGACGGCGGCGCCGCGCGTTGAGGAATTCCGTACCACACCCCGCACTCCGCTCCTCTGCCGTCCAGTAGTAGAGGGGTCGCTCATGGTGATGATGCGTAGAAAAAGGGTTATCGTCGGTTTGTGCCTTAACGCTAAATTGTCAAAACTCGCAGAGGCCCCGAGTTGGTTTCGGCGACTCGTACAACTTCCAAAGGTCCGGGACATAATAAACGCGTGTTTGACACTTCCCGTGACCCAAGGGCTGGATTTTACCTTGGCCAGAGGCTAAGCATTTCCATACAACGTGGCAATGCCGCCAGCCTCTTGGGTACACTACCAGTCGACAGCGATGCGGAGGAATTTTTCGACGCCATTTTTTTATTTGTTAATAGATTTAGTTAGGTTAGGTTATTATAGTTTAATTGTAAATACTATTGTAATTTAATAAAAAATATTACACTGTGAAATAATAATAATGATTTTTATTTCAGAATAAAGAATCCATAGAGTGTTAGTAACATAATACTAGTCAAGCATCGCTAATGAGACACAATTGACTATCTATTTTAATGGCCCTCTAGCGGGCCACCTTGGACCTAACTAGTTAAAATAACTTATCATCTAGTGTTACTTCCAATGACACTCCGCAGAACCTGCTTTACAATTGGAGAGCTGAAACTCTCCGCCACAGTTCTCAGGATGCGGTTGCGACTGTATCTCACTCTCTTCTGTAGAGAAGCTGTTTCCTTGCGCACAATCACGGGACATCCATCGTTACGAGCTTGCGCAAACATTTCCGACGCGCTACAGTAGCGAGGAAGTCTCAACAACATTGATGTACTTGGATCAATCATTTTTTGGAGTAAATTGCCCATTTTCTTGATGACTGTATTTTTTTTTTCAAAATCGGAGACCGGTTTCTTGTAGAGCTCTATAAAGATAAAGCGTGATGATAATCATTTAAAAGATTTCTGTAACTATCTGCAATATTTTGGCTTGTCTTTTTACAATTTGCTGTAAACTATAGAAGAATATGAATAAATTGCAATATTGCCCATCCCCCATAGCAAATAACGTGATGATTTATAGCCTACAGACAGACCAAACTTATAGGGAATTGAACAAAATCTATCGAGTAGTTTTTGCATCATGCTGGAACATTTATTCAGACAAACGGACAAAAATTCTAGAAATAATATTTTTGGTATTAGAATCGTTCCCAGACCTCGCATTTTTTTTTTAAATTATATGTGCAGTTTTGACTTCGCTACGATTTTATTATATGTAAAGATTACTAGATTTGTTTTCTTAAACGTAAATAAAATAAATAAGCTACAGTAGCATGCGGCTGAGGAAGTCTCTGCGGCGACAATTAGCGGCTCCCCGCGGACGAGTCCTTTATTAGCCGACTGCGAAGCCTGTTGCTACACACACACACACACTCATAACAACTACTAATCGCTCCACGGCCCAGGGGAGGCACCAGCTACAGAGAACTGTTGAAGTCACGCTAACTCGACCAGCTCAATGTATAGATACCGAACCTCCTGTAGGAATATGTGTTCCTGGTAATTTTACAGCTCATTTGAACTGACGCGTGATATAGGTGCTGAACTGCTCACCAATATATTTTCCTTTTATTGACCGTTGCTCAATGCCATTCCATTGCTGAAACCTCAGCAGAAATACCTGTTTATATTTTCAGTTGTATTGTAGTGAGTTCAGCTCCATTTATCGATGGCAATATTGCGGTAGAAAACAATAAAGCGTGCACTAACTCAATAATTCCACAGAACGTGATTTTTTGAGCGTCTGCCAACGTGAGCACCCGTACCCGCTTGTCACGCAGTAGGCAGCTACCGAAGATCCAGTCTTCATTTTGAACGTGAACACACCTCGCATTACATATAACTATTCAAACAAAATATAGTATCAACATTATCTAATAGCAATCATTCGACTTCGTTTCACCACAAAAGCCACATTTTTGAGTTTGTAACCGTGAGGATGCAACCTTCTGTCCCTTCTTAATTCACGGTTTTACGGCCACAGTCGCGCAACGTCGATTGAAAGGAAGCCAAATATAAATGGAGGTAAGTATATTATGAATAGTTAGCCGGACCCGCCGGCGGGCGGTTATAAAGAAAATCGTTCGGGAAGCGACGAAGCGAAATTGCCGTCCGATTGAAATTCGAGTCGAGTAGGAAAATCTTCCAGAATAGCTGCCGTAACCACTACCACGAGACTTTATACTAAACGTGAAATATGTGCCGACATGAGCGCAGTGCACCCATCGGACAACTGACCTTGAGGTCGCTAGATGTATCATAACTATGATATCAGAACTTGTGCCGTGAACAATTGTGGCTCAAATGGTGCGAGTATTATTATTTTAACTTGTGTACCTACAGCATAATGCATACGCACTGAGCATGCACCGATGGCTTTCTTAGGAGCTACTCAGTAAATTTTAATTTGGCCTAAGAGTATGCCTCTGTTCAAGAGCTTAACAAATATAATAATGTCTACTTGCAAGAAATATAGCAAACTTTCTATAATGTTCAATTGATTTCAACAGACCTGAGTCAGTGTGGTGGGAGGCGGTATAAATCATTCGCATGGCTAGAGCGCGGGCATCGCGTGAGTGTACCTCTGGAGATGAAGCGATAGTACATCACTAGATGAGCGCCATTCGTGGCGCTAGATGGACGCACCTGCGACTTATTTGTATGGATGTGCTATCGTCGTCTACAGACCGCGGTGCGCGAATGGATATGGAGAAGGACGAGGAACGCTGACTGGGATATAATCGAATCGATGCATTAAACTATGTTGTAACCTAGTTTCTCAGTAGGGACGGTTCAGGTGGATGCCCATGATTTACGTCGACGTATTTTACTGGACATAGAAAGAAATAAGTAACTAAGAAACATTCCACGCAGCTCACTGACTCTCAAAACATGAAAGAAGTCACAAGGTGCCCGCTGAAGAGCGGCGGCGCGAATTAAACTTCCAATTCAATACAAGTTTCGATTAAAAATTTGCAAACGGGCACTTGCAGGGAGAGCGCGGGGGCGCAGCAGCCGCCCCCGCGCTAATATATACAGTTCGGGGCCACCGCGCCGAACTCCGCGCTCAACGACCACGGTTTCATACTGAGAAAAGATAAGCATTTAAAATGGTAATCCGAGTTATGATGTTTATTCGTTTCCAGACGACCGGTCACAAAGTACTGTAAAGGTTGTCTGCAAAAGGGAGCCTTATATCATTCAGGCAACTGCAATGCTGCAATGGGTTCCTCGCATATTGGGATACAGGGCAATGAGAAGGCTGAAATGCTGGCAAAATATGCAGCTAAAAATGGGAAAGAAACTAATATAACGTTAGATTATGCAGAACTTTTACCTAAATTTAAAAAGAAATGTTACGATGATTAGAAGGAGTATTTTGACAAACGTTCATTGGAAAAAGGGATCTGGTATAAAACCATGCAGGGTCAGCCTTTTCGTGTGCCCTGGTTTATCAATAGTAATTTAAGTAGGAAATTGGTTGTAATAGCTCATAGACTCAGATCTGGACACATTCCATGTAATAAGTTTACTTTCAATGATGAAGAAAACTAACTCGCCTAATTGTTTGGAGTGTGGAGTTGTGGAAGACTTACATCACTTATTAACGGATTGTGTTAAATATGAGTCTCAAAGAAAATATCTGTTTGAGGTCTTGAGGTTGAACCGACTTGATATGGGCCTATTTCATAAAATTTTGTCTCAACCAAATAGTGATGATGCGAAGAGTCTGTTCAGGTTCATGGCCCAGATCTAATCTGTAGCAGTATGTATGTTTAGGGTTCGATGGGACTGGCATACGCATTGCCGTCATAAAAGTCCCTAATCAAAAGAAGAAATAAAAAAAATAACTCTGATTGCATTCGATCAACCAAGCGAATTTAAAATCAGTTTTCAAAATTGTATATTCGGCGTTGTTTCCAAGAAACGACAATTATGTGGCAGGCACGCATAAGTGAACACGTCTTCTTGAAATAAAGAGCGAAACTATATATTGCTTCTTATTTTCGTGTGTAGCGCCTGCACCCATATAGGATTCCGGTACCGTTAGCACGCCGGTGCTAACATTGCAGTAGAAGTGCTGGATGCAGGTGCTAACATTACCTACCAAGGGAGTACTAAACAGAAGGCCTAAGAGAAGTAACAGAGACTGACCTGTACATAGCAGTACACGGTTGGCTAAATATAACATGACTCACTAACCGGGCTTGGAATCGAGCCAGAGAAAGTCGCTACGATGAAAAGAACAAGAAATTATTATAAAAAACTTACGAGCTGTACCACTGCACTGCCAAAAGACTGTAATAAAATACAATGCAGTTTCAATTACGTGGGAACGACTGTGGAGAGTGGAGTGCACTGTCATCATCGATATAACGTAAAACAACGTTTTATGTATTTCAATGTCCCGTGCCGCTACCCGCTTTGGCGATAAAATCCTCCCACAATGCTGGCAACTCCTTCAGAGCTCGACTTCGCTAATAAAATCGCGACTTCAACTATTCCCATTACATTGCTCACGGTTATTACGAGCGAGTTAATTACCGAACTTAGATCGCCTCCCAAATGAACCGAACTTTGGCTTCCGTACGTGCCGATACGTAAAAGTGGGCGTTATTCATTACATAGAGCTGTGCTATGATTAGGAATAGGACAATTAGTACAGAGCGCACGGAATATCTCGTGGAGATGTGTATTTGTATAATATCCTGACATAGGTCATCTCAGATTTGTTCGATGGTTCGTTCGATTGAGCAAATTTGTTTCACTTGAAATATTCTTCCGGTTCTGGGTGTATATGCAAGTATGATTTGGATCTGATGTGACCACGATACATTATTCTTGTGTAATGGAGTTAAAAGAATAGAAAGCTATTTTTTAAATCCTTAAATCTTGTTAAGGCCGTCACAGTTCACACTATTGTTTCAAGTTTACTTGAACCACCCCTAAAGGCGCAGCTCCAACATTTGAATGTGGCGCGTCTGTAACATATTCCCTCCTTGACGACTTCATACTGCAAGGCAGACTGTCTCCAATCTCTGTTACAATAACGAGTGCGGCACATAGTTACTAAGTTATCTGAAGTTAGTGGAGGCGCGCGCAGATATAAAGACGGCCAACTTTGAAAGGAATATCAAGTTAGATGGCACGCAGCTTCATTAATTACACGATCGCTCTGATGGAACAGGAACGTGCTGCCCCTGACTGACGTGGCGAACACTTGCCTCTCATTGTCCACGATGTTCTTATCCTCTGCCCATGTTACTTGTTATTTTGATAGCCGTCATTTTATCATCCACTCCGTATTGGTTCATGATTGTCAGCCCTCACTCAATCCACCTACAGATAATTTACTCGTTTTTTTCACTAAGATATTCGCATGTTTTTTTTTAGGTATAAGTTGTAAGTAGGATGTTTTCCTAGTATAGTCATCATTCTAACAAAGTACTAACATTGAAGCGGCTGCTTCACTAACGAAGCTGGCGAGCTTCTAATTATGATGAAAGGTCTTTTCAAATAAACCCATTATTGAACATTTAATCAGATTGTCGCTTAGCTACTTAGCTTTGCGTGTTCGTTGACCTACACTCAACCAAACTTGACTTAATTGTCGTGACATTTCAACAGAATCAACATGATTCTCATAATTTTTCATACTCTGATGAACTGGCGTAAACAAAATTCAGAGTCTTAGCTTCTGAATTCATGACAATAAACGCGCCATTTTCTTGTAAACAATTTCGTGTCATAAGTAATAAGTTAATGAAAAACCTTAGTCCACACAATGCTATCCGACCGTGCTGACTGCGCTCATTGAGACTCATTCCGTGTCCATTAACAAGTTCTACATTGACTCGCAGACATCTCTCGGTAGATTCCATTATCTCCGATTCTTTCCCTTTCTAAATTCAATTTTTCCAAGTCATCGTGAGGAGGGAGATACTTCGTTTTGAAAAGTTGAACAAAGTCAATTTGTTTAGCGCAAGTTTGAGTGTGCGGTACGAGCCCCTCGAGGGGTGCGGAGGGGGATCTATCAGCGTTTGTCGCGAAAGATTGATGGCACTCTCCTCGTGCCGCTCACCCCACGGAATACAAACACCACGCACGTGCGGGGCACACACGACGCATACTGGAACAGGCCCACCAACCAAGAGAGTACAGAAGAACTAAATTATCGAAGCGACCTTTGGATTCAGGATGACAGCCATATGATTTATAACTATAAGTAATTGTGATTGTTGTTGTTTTGTGAGTGAGTCGTTTCTGTGTTTATCAGAACAATATGAAATCGAGGGGAAGTAACTTGCATGAACCGTTAAAAATCGCTGCTACGCCCGTTCGTTTTCATTAGATTGGACTACAATTCCGTATGATTGTTAATAGTTACCATACTCAAAATACGTTCATTGACGTGGAGTTGCGGACACCAGCCCGTATTACCTATCTTAGGTAAGTACATGATGTGTATAGTGGGCCCTCTGCACCTCTCCATTACGTGGTGGTACTACCTGCTGGCTCGAGGGGATACCTACTAGATATCCGCTCTATGATGTTTAGGAACAGAGCTACCTATGCAGCGAGCGTGGCAGCGTGGTATTAATTACCATTAGTACAAGATTGTGACAAGTTATCTAATTGCAAATCATGACATTACACTATTTGCTGATGATAGCACTGTTTTATTCGTTGATCGATCTAGAATCTGACATTAATCAAACAATATTATTAATTAAAGACTGGCTTAAAATGAATAATTTAATGATTAACATTGACAAAACTAAAATAATGAATTTTAAAATACGATCTCCACGTAAGGGTACTTTAAAAATCCATTACCTAGATAGCAACATTGAATAAACTGAAGTAACCAAATTTCTAGGGTTACATATTGATAACAAACTTAATTGGAAATTACATATTGACCATGTATGCAAAAAGCTGGGACAGTTTTCAAATGTGCTTCACAGATTGGGCAAAACGGCGAATCAGAGTACTGTACTAACAGCTTACCACGGTTACGTTAGCTCTATCCTCAGATACGGTATAATATTCTGGGGCAACAGTACAGACAAGGAGCGTGCGTTCATTGCTCAAAAATTCTGCATCAGGGCTATATTTAAATTATATGAAACTCACTCATGTAAGCCATTTTTTTAAATAATAAATGTCTTAACACTACCATGTCTATATATATATATTTGAGGCCGCAGTATTTGTCAAAAATAATATTGACATATACTACATGTACTACACGCGTATACGGCGTAAGGACAAATTGCGCACAGTAGCTAGCAAGACTCATCTAATGCATGAACGTATCTTTTGTAAAGCTTCATGTATCTTTAATAATATTCCGGGGCCTATTAGAATAATTACGGAAATGATTTTTTTTAAAAGAATCTCCTTGATCTATTAGTAAACAAGTGCTACTACTCTATAAAAGACTTCTTATCAGACAAATCACTGCTCCAATATAGTCCTCCTCAGTCATGATGCGTTCAGTGTTCCCACTTGATGTGTACCTGGCTTAATTCGTACCGTTTTATTTTTATCTTTTATATTTTATGTGTCATAATAATAATTTGTAACAATAATTGTAAATTTATTTTTTATGTAACTATTGTATGCCCTAAGGGCGGGACGTAGCTGATCACAATTCAACAATTTAAGACCTGTATTATGTATCTACCTATGATCCACAATAAAGATATTGAATTGAATTGAATGCGAATTGCAATTATAACAAGTCGTGTAGGTTACATAATAGGATATAATGAAACAGAAAACTTTTTAAAAGTTATTGAGTCGCGTTGTGTTATGGGGCATCAATATGTTATACATAATATTCTTATGTTACTCCGAGCACATGCTGTGATGCAGCCGCGGGCCGGTGCCCAGGTATAACAAAGGTGCACCGCTGTCATAAGCCCCCGCTTTGAGGCGCCGCGCCGCCGCCCTTTGTCACACAGATGATAGTTTTTTAACGTAGAGCCGCGCACCAGTGTCAGCCGCCTGCAGCCAGGAAATTGATATTTTATTTATGTTTAAGCGCCGGACAAAGCATAGATAAACATGTTTGGCTTGGACCGATCAATGTTACTGAAACTTTGCATACATTTCACATAGACATAGACTTTTCGTAGAATAGGAACAGTGTCATCACATACCTACTTTATTATCATAATATTCAATGGTTTTGGGTGACGTCTTAAGAGACGGAACAAGAATTATGTTGTAGTGCAGTTTCGGTGACTATTGTTTGATACCACTACAGCTGCTCGCGCAAGCTTTAGTAATAAGTACTATAATATTGCCGACCGCAGTTTTGAGCTATATTTTCTTCCCTCCCAATTTCCATACAACAGAATGAGAGGGATTCTCATCACACGCGCCGAATCAGAGGCGCTTCCGCCGCAGCGATAGCCAATCGCAGCATAAATCCACAGTGATTTGAAAAAAACACTCTTGCAATGAGACTTGAGTCACCCGCACCGCACCGCGCCGCGCCGCTAATAATCCGCTATTACACTCGAGAGCAATTAATCCGGGTCACTTAAAGAATGTTAAAAATCTCGGAAACTAAAAATGATAGGTTAATGCAATAAATTGTATTTAATAGACAATGTAATACTCCTTAAATGAAAGTAAAAAAAATATGAGTCACCATACATTTTATTAACACAAAATTACATAAAGAAAAAAACTGCTGATCTCTCCTTAAAACAAAAATAGGAAACATGAAATTTTTGAACTTTATTACGATTTTCTTGAATTTTAATACTTCGTATTGCCTCCTCGTGCTTCCATTACTGCGTTTACGCGGTTTGGCATGCTGTACACCAAGTTCCTTATACGATTTTGGGGAATATTCTCCCATTCCTCTGTGAGAGCAATTTTGAGCTCACGAAGCGTGATTGGGGGAGGGTTTCGTTGTTTTACGCATCTGCCTAGCTCGTCCCAAGCATGCTCGATCGGGTTGATATCCGGGCTGCGCGCTGGCCACTCCATACGAGTAATGTTCATCTCTTGAAGGTAGTCATTCACAATCCTACCTGTATGAGGTCGGGCATTGTCATGCATAAATATAGCATCCTCACCTAAATTGACCATAAATGGATCAACGTGATCATTGAGGATTTCTTCCACATATCTTACGCTAGTTAAAGAGCCGTTTTCTATGATCACCAGCTCTGTGCGACTTTCAGAAGAAATTCCGGCCCACACAAGTACAGACCCACCACCGTAGGCTACTTTTTCTTCGATGCATGCTTGCTTGAATCTTTCCCCTGGTCTTCGATACACTCTGTGTCTTCCATCGTGCTTGTAGAGCATAAATTTTGATTCGTCGGAGAACATAACTTTTGACCAATCTTCAATACTCCAATTTACGTGGCTCTGGGCATATCTTAGTCTTGAAATACGATGCCCACGCTCCAGTTTAGGGCCGTTTGCAGGTCTAAGGGGTTTTAAGTTAGATTCAACAAGCCGACGTCTTACTGTCCATGCACTTGGGTTACTTCCTCCGAGGCGTCGAAACTGATTTGTGAGTTCAGTTCCTGTGAGAAAGCGATTTCGAAGCATGGTGTTCACCAAGTATCGGTCTTCTCGTGCTGTGGTACACCTGGTTCTGCCCGTTCCTGGTCTGCGTAGGTTAGAACCAGTTTCTTCGTAACGTCGGAGAACTCTTTGTACTGTTGACAGCGACACACCGACAGTCCTGGCTGTATCGCGCTGACTCCGGCCGGTTTCCAGCATTGTAAGTATTCTGGTGCATTCTTCAGGCGTAAGCGACATAATTTCAGCTTGAATAATGAATATAGAGCACTATCAACATGGTTTATGTACCCACATAAATGACAGATTACAAACAAAAGCAAAACCAAATGCTGTAATTTCGTAGTTCCATCTTCGAAAGTGGCCCTTTTTCAAATTTGATTTTTTTATGATATAACTTTACAATAACTAAGAAGTTTTAATACCTTCATTTAAGGAGTATTACATTGTCTATTAAATACAATTTATTGCATTAACCTAGCATTTTTAGTTTCCGAGATTTTTAGGATTCTTTAAGTGACCCGGATTCATTGCTCTCGAGTGTATATCAAAAAACTCAAAAACTCTTTATTTTATAAGTGTTGGCCGACACAAGTGTGACATTTAAAAACCAAGTGATAGTGCATCACCGTGAGAGGAAGAAAGTCAGTGAACACGTGGGACGTCTGCGAAGGCTGTCCTTGAGTCAACGTGTTTCGTCCAGAAGGTACTCAAGTAAGTCCATCCATCCATATTTTCTCACTCGTAACCTCATATTCCCTTTTGCTCAATTCTGTGTGTCGTCCAATATTTTCCAGCCCCGCAAAACAAAAATTTAAAAAAAATACGTCTCCACTTATTGGTCCTTCGAAAGCCGCGTCAACTTATACACCAACAGCGCTGAAGCAACACAATACATAACGTAGTCACCGCAGCCGGCTTGCCTGTTAACTTTCACGTTTCCGCTACGAGCAGTCCGCGGTGCTCGTGGTCGTCGCAATACTTTCCCATATAGCTATCATGTTCAAATATTATATCAGACTAGCACTTTGCCCGCGACTTCATCCGCATGGATTTAGTACTTTCCTCTAAAAAAATGAACATACCCTCCACCTATGAAAGGTAGTGTTGACGGCAAAAAATGTAAAATAAAATAATTTGACTCTTATAGTCTAAAAGGGCTGGTGCGCAAAATCAAAATTTTATAAAAAAAAAAAAAAAGTTACTATGATGAGCATTCGGGCGCTTCCTATATTCATCCCTTTCCCTCCCATAATGATTTAGAGGCAAGAGGATGTACTTCGGCCATCTCCAATCGATTAAAGTCGGAAGCAGTTCGCAACCGCAATGGAGTCGACATTTTCTACGAAGGACACTGTGCATCAAGACACTGCTGGAATCACATGTTCGTATTTACGTGTGCGCACGCAATTTCTGGAAGTTTTATAACCGCTATAATGTAGGGCTGCTACTACTGCAACCTATTAAGTTTTGAGTGAACATTAATCGTGAGTGAAGTGCAGTGATCTCGTGCCGAAGAAAACACCAACTAATGAAGCCACGCGGGAACCAGCTGCTCACATTGGTATTCCAGGTCAGTCCTTACTCCCTTTCTCAGCGACGAATGCTCTCCTCGAACGCGTCAAGTAATTAGTAATCAACCCGCGCACAATACCTAAAGTCACCGCAAACGTAATAGTAGCAGTAGTTGGTAGCCCTCCAGGTATAAGTTTTTGAAAATTAATGTCTACGACCTTTATCATTTAAATAACAATTTGGGGCAATGTTTTTGTTCATAGATCAATGAAATAAGACTTTTCAAATTAACTGTGTCCTCCCTTTTCACCACGATAGGGCTTGTTTTTTAAAAAGTTTTTGGTACGTTTCCATTATATTTGTTAAACATTATTTATACCCATTATCGAGTTAATTGAAGCTAATGGTCAATCCTTTACTATCCTAGGGATTGATTTTTAAAAACACTGGAACTCATAGTTCCAAAGAACACATTACTTTTTTTATTTTTTTTGTTTTGAGTTCGAGTTGTATGGTCGAGTTACGAGTTAATTCGACACCCCCTAAATCATTTGTGTGGGGTTGTTTTGAAAAACGAAAAGTGGTAATTTTTATTATTTACTGAGACAAATATTGCCATGTAAAGGAATAAGATTTTTCATATAAACTGTATAACCTCTTTTAACCCCACAGGGGTGGAATTTTGAAAAATCGTTTGGTTTGTTTCCATAGCTTAACTCAAAAATTATTCATACCATTTTTTTTGTTGATGAAGCCACGCAGTAAAATCCTCCCCTTAAAAAAAATATTACCTCTTTTTCACCCCATCAGGGGTCGATTTTCGAAAAATTCGAAACTTATTATTATTGGTTTTTTGTCAAAAGTATTAATTAATACTCAGTTTCGAATCGGATCACGCTCTAAAATACTTCCCTTCAAACTGACACCCCTCCCAAGCAACGGGGATTGAGAGGGGGTGTCAGTTTGAATGGAAGAACTTTACGGGGTAGGTTAGAAAAAGAAAAAAATTACACACTTCATAATTTACTTAGATATGGCAAGTTTATTAACTCAAGGGAAAAGATTTTTCATACAAACAAAATCCCCCCTTTTCAGCCCCTTAAAGGTTGAATATCCAAAAACCCCTTCTTAATGCTCCCCTATATTATAAAAAGAAGCCGTGTACAAAATACCCAGTGGTTTCGGCTGTGCGTTGATATGTCATTCAGTCAGTCAGTCAGTCAGTCAGTTTTTCTTTTCATATATATAGATATCGTTAACTTGTTTTTTAAAAGGACAATGACACCAACATTGCGTAGTAGTCTACAAGCCGGTACATTGCCAGCTCCTGCACCCACACAGGTCTCAGGTGTCTGGTGTCATCAGAAAACTGTCTAAATCTTTGTCTTTTGCCTGTAACTATCAGAATTATTTATTGCAAAAAATAGCATAAACTTATTACATTCCAGGATGGCAACACAAGGCACTGCAGATCAGTAGATCGTGCTGCGCCTGTCGGACGCAGACGTCTGGCGCACGTCCAGGTCGTACCTCGCCGTGCCGCCGCAGTGCCGGTGCCGTGCCAGGCCGCGCCGCAGCCGCACCGTCGGCGCGCCCGTCACATACATAGGCGCGCGCGCCGCACGCACCATTAAGCGCTGGAAGATAAAGTTGCTTTGTTTTGCTCTGTTGAATAATAGATTGAACTAACTGCTAGCTTGCAATTTTGCCAGTTTTGTTGAGAGGTATGTTTAGGTTTACTAGTGGCGAAAATAGTTGTGTTCGTCTTTTAGAGTGACTGTAACAAATAACTAACATAAGAGTCACGAAGACTACAAAAACAATTTGGGAAATCGCCAGAATTTTCCTAATTCTCTCGCACGGCCACCTCGCGCAAACCGACGTCGGATGTAAACACCGAAAACATTACGTTAAGTGCATGTAGTGCGTGAGTCGAATCTAACGCCATCTCTATACCGCCAACACACTCGCGAGCACAGGTGTGTGCACAAACCCTGTAATTTAGTCGTTTGTATGTGTACGCCCGCCGTACCTTTACGCGATGAATGAGGTGCATTTTCTCACCAAATGTAGCGATTTTTTGACCGACAATTACTGTATTCCATAAGTAAGGACATTGATTTTCTAATATTTTAATTGATCTTCTCGATGTTTCAAGTAAATTAAAAATGTAAAATAGTAATGTATTATGTGACTTAGCATTTATGCTACGCCGTAGCAGATGTGACAACTTTCTCTACGCTACGACGCCTACGCTTCTACTCGTCGTAGCAAACAACTTTATATTTATGATATTTTTGTCAATTCGAGAAATGCTAAAGTCAAAGATAATTTATTTGAAAAACGTGCGTTTACATAAACTGATTTAATCAGACATGCAGAGTTTGAAATAGATGTTGTGTACGTTCATGTTTTGCCAATAACGGCGTACAAATTTTGTAGGTATATTTTTTTTTTACATTTGATTGCATTTTACATAATTAGTCATTCTAAATTTCATTACATAATAACAAAAAAAAAATATGATGTCAAGATATTATAAGATTGTATAAGTACATTATAGTCAAAATAGATTAAATTATGTCCAGAATATTCATTATTATGCAGTTTAATAGAATCATGCAAAAGCCAATTGATTTAAGATTCACATTATTCAATTATTATTCATAACTATGTATATTAGAAGTCGGAATAGAAAAGTCCTTTTCATTTAAAAAATCTATAAGATTGTAATACACTTTACTAACTAAAAAAAATCTCAGCTTATTTTTGAAAAGTGACAAGGGCAGTTCTCTCCAACTTTTAGGTAATTTATTAAATATGGTAGGAGCCATACAGAAGACACTTTTGCGCATGAGGGTTGTTCTCGCAGTATGAGAGCATATCCTGCAGTTGTCGCGCCTATTATGTGGGACTACTTCATCTAATCGTTTAAATCGGTGTGGATTTGTTTTGACAAAAACAGCTACTCCTAAAATGTACAGACATGGCAAAGTAAGTATTTTATATTTTTTAAAGTAAGGCATGCAACTATCAGTAGGTTTTATTTTAAATACTGAAACAACGCATCTCTTTTGAGCCTTGAACTCCGTGTCTTTTTCTGTTGAGTTGCCCCAAAAAATGACACCATAGCGTAGATGAGATTTTGTTAAACCACAGTAGGCTGTAAGTAATGCCTCCACACTTATTATTGACGACAACGTGTGCAGGGCATAGGCAGATTTACTGATTTTCTTGCACAAGATTTCGATATGGGTTTTCCAATTCAGTTTTTTGTCATTGTGAAGCTCTAAAAATTTTGTTGTTTCTACCTCTTCTATAGGCTGGTCATCGTAGTGTATATAATATTTAATTACTCTTATGGTTGATTCGTTGACTAAAATGTATTAATTTAGTTTTTATCAGGTTAATTTTTACGTTATTGTCATCCAGCCATTTTACCATTAGATTTATAGAATGATTTATGTCACTTTCATAAGTATCAACACTTTTACAAGGTATCGTTATGGTGCTATCAGCGGCAAATAGTGTCAGAGGTTGAGGGATGCCCTTCGGTAGATCATTAATATATAATATAAATAAAGGCGGCCCTAGAACACTCCCCTGTTGCACACCAAACGAAACTATACGTTCTGAGGATTGAATTACAATTTCATGTTTACTTTTCATTCATGCTGGTTGGCAAAATTATTTTTATAGTAATTTTTTCATGAGCGTCTAATGCGATCACGATTTAAAAGAGGAGTGATGGCTTACAAATATAAAAAAAAACATTTTTTATTGTTGGTTCCATAATTTCAGTAAATTATGGTAAAGCGCATTAACGGCTGTTATAGCGGAGAGCTTACACAAAATATAGCGCAGTCTAAAGTTGGACGAGACGTGGACCAGACGTAAATCAATATCTATTTGTGTACGAGCAACAACACCATGTAGACAGGCGCAAAGGGACACCCCATAGCTAACGACCAGGACATTCAACTTTACTTACCCTAATATTGCGTACAGAAAGGTGCAGTGTAAACAAGCTAGTGACAGTCACCGGAGTTTGCTGAATATGGAAAGCATAGAATCAGTCGTAATGACGATTGTTGAGTGAGGCCTACATACAACAGTGAAAGTCTTTCGGTGATATGATGATGCCTGAAAGATTATCATTTGCATAAAGGCTGGTGAACAGCGAACCTTCTGTTTGTAATAAACAAGTGGTGAAGATAAAGCTGCCTTGAGTCAATTAGTCATTGCTGGCGGCGGCGGGCGGCTGTGTGCTCGAATACTCAATCAATTTGCGTATTAAGCGCTTATAATAGATATCGTTTTCTATTGGTTATAAATTGTGGCTTTAAGATTGAGGTAACGGGTTTATATCAATTTAGGCAAAAGCACCTTTGATTAAATCTAGACAATCGAACAAGATGAAATAAATAATTTCAAAATGTAGTTACAATCAACATCAACATAGAGCACAAAAGTTGCAGTTCACTAGTTTGGAACCTCTACGTGACAACCAGCGATTCATATTCGGGCATCGTTCATCGGCGCGGCAGTATAACAGTCGTAAAGCCGGCACGTTTTATTGCCGGTGATGGATATTGCAGTTTGATGCTTTACGGCAGTAATGCTTGGATTGATTCGCGCCGTGCTGTGGCGACAATCGGAGCACATAAACCAACACTAAAGCGATCGTTTGTTAGAGTTATTGGGAGCCGACAAACAACGAAGTTCACGGCATGTTATTATGTGACGGTTATTATCTTGATGTCAGGGAACGGTAGGTATGCTTTTCCGATATTATTAACCGTTTGAATGATGTTATTCATCCAACATACACACTCATTACAATCTCAATAGCTCTGACTCAGATCGTAAAAACTTCATGAACAACCTGCGAAATACTGGTTGTTTGTGAACGATAAATCGCATTCCTCGTTAACATAATTCGCTCCTGTCGCCTAGCGGCAGGGCGGGGAACAAGTTATGAAATGAAAACAAACCCAGAATTAATTACGAGTATGGATAAAAAAGGAATTATCTAATGTGTGTCTAGTAAACGCGCACAGTAAAATATTTCTAATTAAGCAAAACAAACAATCAATCATTGCTAGTAAACTGTCTGCCAAAGGCTATAAAAGATAACTCCAAAGTTGTAAAAATAACTAGAAGGAAACTAATTAGTAAGCCGTGGATTACAAAAGGGCTTTTAAGCTTTTAAAATGCATGCACAACAGGGACAATATGTATAAAAAGCTGAAAAGTGGACCCAAATAATGAAATACTCCAGATATCACACAAGCGCAGAAACTTATGTTCTTCGCTTCTAAAGAACTCTAAAATAAATAATGAAAAACAAGAGTTTGATTGCGCAAGACGTAACAAAAATAATCTGTGGGATATAATCAAACAGATTAGCAGCTCCAACAGGGCAACAGATCACTCCTCCTGTCTCGTCTCAAATGTGAACCCGGATAAGAGCATCAATGAGGTCTAAAGTTTCTTTGAAATGTAGGGCGCAACCTAGCCGAGCAAATCACTTCTCATTCATTCCCTCTCAGAAATAAACCTGATGATCTCACGGATACCGCTTCTCTTCATTCCGTGTCCATGCTTCCTACGGACGACTTTGAGGTCCTACAACTCATTGAAGATTTACGGTATTATTGTGTTGTTGGAATTGGCCAAATCACGGGCCGGTTACTGAAAAAGTATGCTCACATTCTCTACCCCGCTATTACCTATATCTGTACCATCACCATATTAATAGGCAAATTTCCGCAGGCGTTCAAACCCGCAGGTATAAAAACTATACATAAAGGTGGTGACAGGGACTCAGTCAACAACTTTAGATCCATCTCTATTCTTCCAACGGTCTGAAAGGTTCTGGAGCGACTAATGAATAACCGGTTGGTAAGGTTCCTCGAGGCTAACAACCTTCTTTCATATTCCCAGTTCGGGTTTCGGCAAGGTAAATCTACCAATGACGCGGTACACGAATTGGTTAGCTCGATCACAACCACCTTGCATAAGAAAGGAATGTGTCTCATGGTGTTCCTGAACTTGGCCAAAGCCTTTGACACGGTTTCTGTCCCACACTTATTGCGCTAACTGGAAAAAATTGAGTACGAGGTCTTCCCCTAAAATTAAATCAGAACTATCTATCTAACTGGAAAAAGCAAGATAGAGTTGATAGCAGGGTGAGTAACGAACTGCCAGTGAGTTTTGGAGTGCCTCAGGGCAGCATACTTGACCCGACCTTCTTCTTGATCTACATCAACGACCTCTGTCAACTTCGCCTTAGTAATGGTAAAAGGAGATCAACAAAAGCCCATATAACTTTGCCACGAGAGACTTTGCTTTGTAACGAGATTGCGGAAATTCATTTATATCTTGAGTCAAAAAAACGTAGCCGACCTACGTACTATCTAGATGGTCTACTTCTCCTTGTGCCAGTCGCTTAAAGACTACTGCATCATATCCTGGGGAGGTGCTGGTAAAACGCACTTGATAGACGCGGAAATAGCTCAACGTGCTATACTTAAGGTTGCTGTGGGCCTTCCCTTCCGCTTTCCTACAGTCGACTTGTACAAGAAGTGGGAGGTACTGTCTATAAGACAAACTTTCGTTTCGCACACAACCCTTAAAAAGCACTCACAGCTAGTTTATGATTCGGATTTATTGAAAGATAAACGAAAAAAGGTGCAGAACAGAATATTTCCGAACAAGTCTGGCCCACAAGTTTTTCGGATACCTAGGGGATTATCTTTATAATATTAACAATAGTCTAAATATATAACCATTACATAAACCCAGTTGTAAGCAAAAAGTGACTGAATTCTTGAAAACCCTTTGCTATGATGACACAGAGAAACTGCTCCACACAATTAAATAAATCCGGTATAAATAATTCCGCATCTTTGTTAAGAATTTCAATATTGTATGGTCTTATAGCTCCATAATTCCAATTTCCAACGTTTTCACACAGGTACTTGTATTCAAATAATTACCATTCACCTACACATTCACCATCATTCACCTACACGTTCACCACCATTCACCTACATATTCACCACCATTCACATACTCATTCACCACACACCCTTTAACTGTTTTTGTTGTTACTTTTATTTTTCTTTTCATTTAATTATTTTTTGTTGTAATTGTTTAGTAGATATACATGTAACCTGCCTGTTAGTTTGTATGAGGCCACTACGTGGGGCCTGGTGACCTGTAATACAGGTTTTTCCTAAACCTACATTAGGCACCAGCTCTCACAATGTAAACTTATATAGTTCAAATTGTTTAGTGCTGCAAAACCATTGTGAGAGAAAATTAATAAACGTATTATTATTATTTTATTTTTAAACAAAACAAATATATTGGATGGCTAAAGTGGTTATCTAGGACTATGGGCGGACTTATGGCCCCTGCCTGACCAATGTTTTATATAAAATACACAGATAAAATGACAGGGGGTGACTTGCATACTCAATAATGGGCCCCCGGAAACTGTCCTAGGGTGCTTGAGGAGTGAAGAAGTATTCCACGGCTATCAGAACAATGCCAGAGCCCGGAATATAGTCAAGATCCCTACCAGCACTTACTGAAATACTTCCTTCCTCAGAGAACGTTTACTCTTGCGAATCTCTACTCCAGTCAGCTAATATAGGCAAGCCAGAGGTGAGAAACAAGACTAATCCCCGGAGAAAGGGTCCATGGGGTCGCTACTGCTCAACAGCATGCCACGTTTATTATTATTCGATTATCTATTTATCGATTCAATTTAATTGATCACTGTGATTTCAAGCTATCTGGCTCTTTGACTCACTGAATAGCTTTTGCATTGCTGAAGACGTAGTTGCGCGACTTCTTCCCAACAAAAATACTGGGAAAAGGAAGGGTGGTCTGTCTATTGTAACTTTTGACGTTTTAAACTGCTAATTCTGAATCTGATTTAAATCAATGTTTTTTTAGCTCCCTTTCCTCGCTCCCTGGCATAAGGGCGGCCAACGCGACGGAGCACAATTTGCGGTGCACTGCACCACCTGAGTGATGCGACCAAAACTCATAGCGGCCACCACGCAGGGCTGCAACACAACTAACTAACAGCTTCTCGGAATCATTATAAACTTGTAAAGTAACTACCGCTGCTTTTGAATATTTATTCATACAACTACGGGCTATTGAACATGTTTTTCTCTTACAACCTAATTCCAGTGTGCAACTACAGGCCAAGGCCATCAGCACGTCGTTGGTGTGTCGGCCATTCCAACCTTCGTGCGGCCGGCTCTCTTACATTCCAACCTGCGTGCGGCCGGCTCTCTTACATTCCAACCTGCGTGCGGCCGGCTCTCTTACATTCCAACCTGTGTGCGGCCGGCTCTCTTACATTCCAACCTGCGTGCGGCCGGCTCTCTTACATTCCAACCTGCGTGCGGCCGGCTCTCTTACATTCCAACCTGTTTGCGGCCGGCTCTCTTACACTTCAACCTGCGTGCGGCCGACTCTCAGCGGCTCTCTTACGACTAGCTAGCTTAGATTTAAGAATTTGATTACAGTCCTATTAGATAAATAATTGTATACCTCCCACGCTTCATATTAGTCATATCCACGCTTGATAGTTGAAGCTTTATCAACGGTTTCGGGGTAATATATGTATATGATAATATAAATATAGCCTTTAATTCCACAAGAATTTATACTATATAAAAATGTAAATATGCGTCATTTTGGGTACATATCTATGTGAAAATCATTTGTATCTAGAATAGTTCAAGTAGTTCTGCGCTGACATATGACTCAACACAAAACTTAGATAGGATTCTCAAGTTTTTGTCGGCGAACGATAAGTTCCGAAGATTTTTTCTCACATTCGTCGAGTACAGCGCGACAAATGGTTGATATGAAATATATTGTCACATGAAACGGATATCATTATAAATAGAGCTATTTACATATTAATCAGGTAAGGGGAACCAAGTTTTAATAAATTCATCTGAAAAACAATTTTTAGGGATATTGTCAGGTCTAGAGTAAATTTTCGTTACAAACCTGCCAACCCTGGCTGGTGGGCGTGTGGCGGCGGCAAATATTCCATTTGGAGCGAAGAAGGCAATATCCCACGCCTCGACCTATGAGATAGTGCCCCAACCTCGGCACGGCATGCGGCACACCGCTAGGAATAGCTGAATACCGCATTTATTTAGCTAAAGATTCACGTATATTTGGAGCTGAAAGATGGAGCGATGAGGTCACGACACGAGCTCAGTAAGAAATAGTAACGTGTAACATTTTATTAAGCGTGAAGTCATAAACACGTTGGACTGCTATTTGTAAAACAATTGAGCTCAATATAGAGTGGCAGTCTGTTTCGAAGTGATCCGTCTATAAAGCAAGGTTAACTTAAAACGTAGTGCATACGTACGCAAGGCAGGTGCATCAAAATAGGTGTAAAATTGTTTACTAATACTTTGTCACGCTCGCACCATGTTAACATTCCATTCTATACAGACAGCCAAGTTAACGTGCCTCCACGTTACTCATACATGAATAACAAAAACATTCCAGTAATATAATACATATTATATATTTAATGTGCGACTTGGACACAATAAGCAGCAGTCGGGCGCTCCGGGCCCCGCGCCGGCTGGCGGCGAGCGGCCGTAACACAATCAAAATACGAGCCGCACCGTCTGCGACCTCACGGCTCCTACAAACTGGCGCGACACAAAGGCACCGCTCGTCGCGCAACACGCGGTGCCTTTGTGTCGTGTACGATACGCATCGCGTGTCGCGCCTGTTTGAAGTAGCCTTAACCGCTCATGACCGGAACTACCGAGCCAACCGAGCCAGGTACAGATGATATTTATGAATATACCAGACTGGGTTTACTCAGATAAAAATAAGACCAAAGTTTGCATGTTATTTTTTAATTTTGTGTAATGTTTAAAATCTACGTTTAGAAGTGCAAAAATATGTCTGCAGTTATTTACTCTTATGGCTACTGAAGATATGTATTTTGCAGTAGATAATGTTGACATAGTAACCACCCGGCAATATATTTGAGAAGCGTTAGCGACATGGGTTTACATGCATGTCACAACGTCCTCTATGTCTCTACACATACTGAACTCCTTACTTTGTCCCACACTGCTGTAGTACTCGTATAAATCCTAAAGTATTGTCCTATGTTCGCAACATCTTTCACGGCTTATTGATTGAGCTCGCAGTATCGTGCAGTAAAGTGGCGAACGGAGCACAAACTAATAGATGGATCGCGTCGGCCAGCAGCCCGCGGGTCGATAGCCGCCACTTAATATTTAAGGCCAAGCTCTCGTCTAGCCTATCGAAACACTAAAGGTGCCTTTTGTAAAGGTACTTATAAAACTACTCAAACAGCGCTACGATACGTAGACAGCTATATATAGTATATATCTTTCTTAATTTTTTGAACAACAATCAGCGGCTGATAGTTTCAGCTGTCTAGCTTCTAGCGAAGACTATTTGATGGCGACTGCTGCGCTATTCTAGGTCATCATTCCGTCAGGAAAACTACTGACGAATCCAGTTCTTTTCATCAATTTGTTGATTACAACTGAAACTGTAAAGGTGAGTATTTCCAGTGCGCCTGCTCCGCACGGCCACACTAAGGTGAGTTGACACATTCTGCCGAGTGACTCAGCGCGCTGATTTCACGGCTCCCACACATTAACAGCTACCAGCCCTGAACCCGCTGCGCATACCCAGAATACTACATGGGCTTCGAAGGCTTTCCTATCAGAAGTAGGTCTACACGATCAGAAGTAAGTACTGTAGAGGTTGTCTGCATGTGTCAACCTTATGTTGACTGGCTGGATATATATTATCGTTGGTTTGCCTCGAACAGTCAAGCGAGTTTAAAAATAAGATTTATAGGAAAAGTGATGGTAGTTTGTTGAATTGGTAGACAGGCAGAGCTAGGGCCTGCCGGTGTATAATTCCTTGATAAAATATATTTACGTTCTAAGGAGTACTGCGTGTGTTGCTTTACCTCTACGATCCCTTAGTTATTGTTAGGCACACGTAGGACTCCCACAGTACACACGATCATCTACGTAAACTTAGACATTTTTCGATGTTTTGATTATTTTAACAAATACATTTTTACTTACGAAACTTTTTTACTAACCGAGGTCGTAAAAAGTTATGTTTATTTAGCAATCTTCTCTGCATATTCAGGTGCACGACAAAATGCCATCGTGTTCCAATCGTGAGATAATAAGAGAACATAGCACAATAGATAGATAACGAAAAGCAATCGCATGCAGATTACATTCGTGCCCGGCGATGTTACAAAACAAAGAATCTAGAGCCAGCGAATACCGCGCAGCGACGTAATTACTTGGCAACAAAGACATGCCGCTATAACTAACTGTATTGGGCTCGAACAGTTAAAGTTAAACTTTCGTTTAGATCTGTATCTCGTGCGCGCGGTTAGTGCACTGCGGCACGGAAACGTAAACGGTGTCTGTGGAACGGGAAATGCTACAACTATTATTTTGTTTAAAAAGGAATATAGAAAGAATTATTCAGAATTCCAAGTACCTAATTATTTTCTTCTATTTTGTGAGCCTTCAGTTAAAGAAATCTGTTCTACGTGAGTAGGGAGTTTAGTTTTTAATGAAAATCTATGAACAAAACAACGCTTCGAAGCGATTCCATTAATTTTGTAAACCATCATTTTCGTCCAAGGCTTAAAAGGATGTGTGAAAGTGTGCGTGCATAAAAAGCCTACAAGTTACATTACGAGACACGTCAATGTACTAGTTTACTAGTTATGTAATCCGTGCAGGTACTCGCACTGCTACGTACACGACAGCACAATATCGAGCACGTAGCTACCTCGCGCCGCTAATGGATTTCCGATATAAATATTATTTTGGCGGCGAATTGAATTCCGATTGATGGTCTATGTGGAGCCCGACGTGTACACAGTACACACGGATGCCTATAATAAAAGTGTTTATATGAACACGTTACAGAGGGATATTGATGTGTTACATTTAAATGGGTATTCGTAACGGTTATGCATATAAAAATTCTCTGAGCTGGTACTGGTCATTGTTGGCTTATGTTAAGTATATCAAAGCACTGGATTTTTTTTATCTATGAAATAGAACGCTGCTTACCTGAAATACTGGGGAAGAAGTACCATGTTATATAACCCCCATGCCAAAACAAGTGTGAATAAATTGTAAGATTATGGAAATGGTCGCGAAAAACCACGGGATCAGTTTCAGTTCTGCTATAAAATATGTGAACTCGGTTTCCATTTTCAATAAGACGAGTGTTCAATTAAAGAGAACAGTCAGTGTTCAACGTTGGGCGTGCGCAGCACATTAATCGACGTTGAAGATCAGCGCGCCGCAAAAGAGCCGTGAGATTGAGCCATCCACGCGCTACGTAAATGCGACACGATACATCGATTCTATTGGTGACTACTAGCGTCATCTGGTTACCCTACTCTTTGGCACCTTTCTCACATAAAAACCAGAATATCTCTATAGGAAATTGACTTGATAACGGGATATAAACCAAATTAAAACAAGAGCATCTTCTTACCTTCTGTTGGCCTGCACGCACAGAACTGCTGAATTCCTTAGAAGCTTTAAACTCTCAGCCACTCGCTGCTGGAACGACTTGTCACCTCATTTTCGTGCTATAAAAATAGTTGGTACTTTTAGTTCTAAATATAAACAACACTTGGTACGGTTACAAAACGAAACCAGTTTCACAACCCGGGGAATGCACGCAGTTGGTATTGGTGACCTTAGTGGAGTCTCATGTATGTTCCTAGCAGCATGATTTCCATAAATAATTTGTTTTGTTCGGTGAACCTTTTTCTCCTGACTTACCTAAAGTGTCTACACACCGGCGCGGTGGTGTCCTGCCGGCGCGGCGGGTTAGCCGGCGCGCGCGCGGTCGGACAACTTTGTTTAAATTGGCTTCGGTGTGTAGACATCCTTAAACAACACAACACTATCAGTCATATACACAACAACAACAACGGTACTTTATAAATATTATAATATGTGCTCCTCTTTCTTGCCTTATATTATATTATTCACTTAACTCTGTAGTAAATCAGATGCTGTTATTTGCCATGCGTCCATTGTTTTATTTGTATCAATACTTTAAATATTTATTCTAAATACATTTACTGACGATTGCATCGCCTGCTCCCGCGTCCTATCCTTGTAGTATCCTAGCTGTTGCTCGCAACTTCGTCTGCGATCAATGATGAAAATAGCCTATGTCCTTACCCAGGTTATGGTTTATCTGTGTGCCAAACATCCTAATCCGTTTTTAGCCGTGTTTGGCATGAAAGCGTAACAAACAAACAAACTTACTTTCGCATTTACAATATTGTAGTTAGGATTAGAATTATCTATGGTCCTACGGTTTGTCATAGACTATAGACAATAGTCTGTAGCATGCATTAGTATGTATTTTAAAGTACAACATAAGCAAGACGTGATCTTGTAGCGTCGTGCGTGGGCGTCAATCGTAATATTTATTGTATGTACAATTAATATCATAAAAGAAATACGGTTTTTATTTATTTTTGTATATAAATATTGTGTGTGTCCGTTTCATCACAGTGGGCTCTACCAGATTACAAGCTTTGAGCGCTGCGGTATTAACTTTTTTTAATATAATAAATAATAATAGTAATCATTTATTTATAAAAGGGGCACATTTTCAATTAGTAACTTATGAATTAAAATAGAACACACCTGCATATTTGCCTGAACCAGGTTGAACGTGTGCTTTAGACTAGGAAGTGTATAAATATTTAATGTAATAACCGCTGGGACGCTTTTGGTATAAAAAGCATACCAGACTTTTCTAACACTAAATTGTACTCACGCGCTTAGGTATTCCCACTACATTGTACACGTCATATGACGCGTCGGCTCGCGCGTCGAGTGTTTGTAAACAAACCCGATAAGCGGCGTCATTTCTTGGTATTCTGCGACCGTTGTATTTTTTTATAAATGCTAGTGAGTAGGGCTATATTGAAGTGTGCGTTGTATTTGAATATACGATGTTTTCGTTTGTAGACGACTGTTTAAGACGAACAAAGACACTTTTTTCACAGATTCCAACAAGATTTTTTCTAATAAGAAAAACAGGGGTTGTCCTATATGTTTTATGGTTTAAAAAACATGGTGTGTTAGTTCTTCATACGAAACATGAATAAAACTACTTACCACAGTACAATATT
This sequence comes from Griposia aprilina, assembly GCA_916610205.1. Lineage (NCBI taxonomy): Eukaryota > Metazoa > Arthropoda > Insecta > Lepidoptera > Noctuidae > Griposia > Griposia aprilina. Next base: position 25,136,272 of record OU744290.1, on the reverse strand, counting down.
AATTATTTAAAAGCATCCAAAGTTGAGACTCACGACGGGTCGCTCGTTCAATGACAGCGAAAATGATATTTTTTAATGTCATAGACTAATTCCTTCTAGTGTTGTCATATCTCAAACGGTTCGGAAACAGATAACGTATGAAACTAAATCCATGGAATTGGAAAGTACCGCTTAATAGTGGTGATACAAGGATAAACAAGGATGAAAATAAAACCAAAAAAAATTGGTATGACTTTCACACCATGGGCGCAAAACTCTGAAAACGTTTTGGTAGGAAATTCATACCATGGGCGCATTGCGGTGACCTCACAAACAGATCAAAAGCGTTCCAGCGGATAAATTAACAATAAGTACAAAGTTAACGAGGTAAAAGGAGTATGTAAGGATCGTAACAGGCGGCGTTCTGTAGTTTCTGCCTTCCCCTAAGGGAAGAAGGCGTGAGTTCATGTATGCATAAAGTAAAAAATAAATTAAAATTAGGAAAATAAAAGAAAAAAATAGCATGTTAATCGTTCTATTTGCAGCCAACAAATAGATCTTCTGTATAAGCAATTGTTGGTAAATAAAACATAATATCACGCTTTGTTTCCCCGAAGGGTTGGGCAGAGGTGTACCTATAGTACACCTACAAATCGGTTAGTAAATATTTAAATATAAGTAACTTGAATAAAACGAAAGTAATTTAATTTATAGATATCAAAGTTTTTTTTAAATTTAATGTATTGTACAGAAATGGGCCTCAGAATGTAAAAAAATCTTTCTACAAAGACATGTTTTGAGGTTGTATTATAATGTGCATACTACATATACCATTCCGTCTCTTCTTAGCATTGTCAGTAATGTAGGTAAGCATGGTGTGTTGTTTTAGTACTAAGTGCTTAATGAAAAGTTGGCGAAATGTCAGCACGTTGCAGTATTTATATAGCAGATATGTGGGAAAGAAAAAGGGATGGAAGTTTGCTACCTTTAAAATTGCTCTCTGAGCACTTTCAAGAGGAAGCAGCTTAGTTTTTGGTGCGCCACCCCATTAATGATACAGTATTGAATTATTGATTGACGTAGAGCTAAAAAAATTGTGAGCCGTCACGGGACGCCTGGTAGATGTGAAACATAGAAATTATTTTGGCAACGCGTCGCCACGGCATGCGACGCCACGCTCTCAATCGGTTTTACCCGCGGCTATAGATGTTTCACATCAAAAATATCCAGTCGATCTTTCTTTTTCGCGCGCGCGCCAATACTTGAGTTTTTTTCGTTGTGTAAACAAATAGTTTTTATGGTGTTTTTTTATTGTTTCAAAGTGGAATGAGTTGTGTTATCATTGCCCACAAATATTGCGTTATCATAATAAAGTGTTTTTTGGTGAATGTGTGTGAGAATTCGATGTATTTGTGATAATGTTATCAAAATGGAAACATATCACATCACTGCGATATAAGGTCAGTTTTATTTGCTTATTGAATGGTATAACTAGTTAGGTAAACTCATTACGAAGCCAGGAAGGTGTCATTTATCCCGTGTTAATGGCTATATATTGACGAACGCTCCGTTTTTCTGAAGGCCTACGCAAGAATTAAAATGGTCACCCATCCAAAGACTAACCTTGGCAAGCGCAGCTTAACCAGGTGGCATCACTAGTGTGAACGAATCAAGTTAAAATTCAATATGATCAAAATAGTCACCCATCCAAAGACTGACCTTGGCAAGTGAAGCTTAACATTGCAAATTCATTCTTATTTTACCCTATGTTCAAGGTATACATCAAAAACCATTTTGTAAAGAAAGTATAGCGTGCTGACGCGTCGTCACGCTAACAATCGGGTTACCCGCGGCTATAGATCACATCAAAAACTTATGTTATTAATTTTGAATCGGCAAATTTTCGCATTTTTTTTTAAACATATTAATTGGCGCACTCTTTTAACTAGACTTTCATTATGTTTTCTGAAAGAGAGCGTGTCCATTATTATTATATAATATATATATTACGCCGAGGTATCTTATGTTGATCATTTTGAGGCTATAAGAACACTTAATCATGTTGACTGACCGGTTACCACATTGATAGACATATTATAGGTGAGGGTTAGTAATGGCTCATGGAGAAGTGAATACATTTTGTCTCGTCGGCATTTAATGATAATAAATTGCTTTGAAGCCAATTAGTCACAGTATTAAAACCTAGTCGAGCGATTTCAAACAGTTCTCTTCTGGTTTTAGCGGTAAACATTAACGCCGTGTCGTTGGCATGTGAAATATTTTTGCCATCTTTAATATTACGATTACACATGTCGTTAATATAAATCAGGAATAGCGTGGGACTCCGAATACTTCCCTGAGGAACACCAAAACCATTACTTTACTGCTCATCACTCGTGATTTTATAAACACACACCAAAGTGTCTAGGGATCAAGCACGTTTTTTCTAGTTACTAAAAATCTGGTGTTTGAATTATATTTTTTGTAACTATGATAGTTTTCTTGTAGAGTAGTACTTCTGAGTGGAATCTATTGATTCCACTCAGAAGACTCGTTCTTTCGTATTCGAAAGAACGTTATTATGGAGAGAAGACGTCATTTGAGCCGAGAAGAAATGATCAGACTCGTGGGAATGTTGGAAGCTGGTTTTTGGCAACGTGCTGTGGCAATCGCTCTGGGCACTACGCAGAGTGTTTTTATAAGTCGGCATTGGACACATTACCGTATCACTCGCAGCGTGGCAGAGCGACGTGAAAGATGAGCTGGCACACGCATGCAGATAAAATCGTTACATACAAATTACTACTCGATGAAATCCTAAAATGACTGTCATGATGTTGATGTTAATAAGCAATCAGACCAAAAGAAATCGCTTGCATAAAGTCAATCTCCGTTCCCGAAGGCCGCTACGTGTACTACCTCATACTCGCTCATTGTCTTATACTCCAAACAACAATTACAGATCATAATAGTGTTGGTTTGTACATAGCTAGTCTCCCTAAACAAAAACCTGCCAAAATTATAATTTACTTAGATCCCAACCCTCTAAATGCGGAACTTAAAAGTGGTGACTTTAGTCCACTATACACAATTAAAAACGCTAACGAGGCTGCTAATTTCTTCCACAGTATCTTATATAGGGCTATCAAAAACTAAAGAAGTCAAAATATCAAACAAGAAAAAAAAACTAAAACCATGGATAACCCCAGGCATTCTGAAGTGCATTAGAAACCGCGATAATCTATATAAAAAAGTAAAGAAACACCCAGACAATGAGTTATATAAAACTACATACAAACGATACCGGATTTTTTGTTCGTTTTTACTAAAAAAACTTAAAAGAGAATATGAGAAGCTGCAATTCGAAAACGCTGGCAAAAATTGTTTTTTTTTTTTAATAGTTAAATAAATTACATACTCAAACTAAACCCAAAGACAGCCCGATTGAACTTATAAGCACCAATGACCCTAAAATTCGACAAACAATGTTAATCAATATTTTGCAAATGTTGGTAAAACGCTTGCAGAAAAAATCATTAAGAATAATCTACAAGCGGGACCCATCACTTTTAACTCGTGTAGCCATTATTTTTGTTTGCTCACTACGGATGAAGATGAAGTTAGGTCTTTAATAACAGGGTTGTGATTGTTCGGTGGGCCTTGATTTGATATCTAGTGACATCTTGAAATCAAATATAGATATCCTAACAATACCTATAACATACGTCTGTAATTTGTCGCTCACAACCGGTATATTTCCAAAGATCTATAAGAAGTCAAGAGTTCACCCAATACATGAGAGTGGTGACAGAGACTGTGTCAATAATTATAGGCCTATTTCAATTCTCCCAACCCTATCAAAAATTTTAGAGCGCATCATTAACAAAAGACTTGTTAACTACTTGGAAAAAAAAATCTTCTTTCACAAGCACAATTTAGTTTCAGAGCCAAGAGATCTACTGCCGACGCTGTGTCAGAACTAACAAATTATGTAGATAACAACATAGATTCAAAGAGGAAAACCATTGGAATATTCTTAGATTTAGCAAAGGCTTTAGACACAGTCTCTGTCCCTATTCTGTTAAAAAAACTCGAAAGCCTGGGTATCCGGGATCTTCAATTTTTTTTTTTTAAAGATTACTTATCTGACAGATCACAATGTGTTAAAATCGGTAACATAACTAGTGAGGAGCTCCCAGTGACATTTGGAGTTCTACAGGGCAGTATTCTTGGACCGACGCTGTTCTTAGTCTTTATAAATGATATAATATGTCAGTTAATGTTTCCGGTTTCGAAAATTGTTGCGATTGCTGATGATACGGCTTTACTTTTCAGTGGTAACACCTGGCATGAAGTTTTTGTCAAATCTCAGATAGGCATAAACACTGTAATCAGTTGGTTAAATAAGAATTTACTTACATTAAGTGTAGAAAAAACGACCTTTATCACGTTTTCCATTCAAGCTAATGACAAACTGGATCCCTCTTTGAGTATTGTCTCCCATTCGTGCCCAAATGCAAATGACACAATTTGTCACTATCCCAACCTTAAAAATACTAAATCTACAAAGTACTTAGGAGTAATTATTGACAGAAATCTTAAATTTCATGATCATATTAATCTTCTATCAGCGAGAGTGCGTAGACTTATAGTAATATTTAAAGCCTTAAGAAGCACTGCACCAAAATCCGTTATAAAATCGGTCTACTATGCTCTCTGTCAGTCTCAGCTCGAATACTGTATCACCACATGGGGTGGCACATGTAAAACTCATCTCTTAAAAGTTGAGTGAGCACAAAGAGCACTCTTTAGTTTGTTTCTACCTTTTTATCACCCAACTATTCGAAATGGGAGGTACTTACTGTGAGGCAGCTCTTCATCCTAAAAACGGTTATGAAAAAACATGCCCTAACAGTTTTTGAACCAGAAAGAATCAGAAACATACGTCGTAAACATACAGTCTGTTCTTCATCGTCATTCAAAACTATACAGGGTACAAATTTATACAATAAGGTAAATCGAGCCTTAATGCTATATTCCTTGCCAAAAAACAAATGTAAGTCCTTGGTTTCGGACTGGTTAAAAAGATGGATTATAATTTTAGAGAAAGTCTAATTCATTCAAATTAAAATAAATTAGTACGATATAAGTTTATAAATTGCACCAAAACCCTCTCACGTACACATCGGCACACTACACCTGACACTCAACACTACACACTAACAGCATACACTCTCATAGACACACACATACACACAGATACAGGCGCCCTGATTAAGTGTTTTTTTTTAACTTCTACCCCCAAAATTATATTACCTTTAGTTTTTAGTCTTAAATTTCCTTATCTATAACGTTTATTGTAATATCATTGTCTAAAAGGATTAAGATAAATAATAGTAATAAGTAGTCTCCTTACACACACACACACACACATACTGCACTCATCCATTCAAACAACGTTCATACAGTCCACTCATTCAAATATTGAAAGTGTAAGTTCAGTGCAAAATAAAAGTCCTTTGAGTAAAGACTTTTAACGAGTTTTTATTTCACCAAACAAATAGATATAGACCTTATTGTCCTAAACCATCATATTCTTTTTAAGTCAAAAATTCTGTTCTTCCGTGGGGTAGGGACCCGGTGATTTGTAATACAGGCATTTTACGCCTAACTCAGACACCAGCTCCTCAGATTGCAATAAAAAAAAACAAAGATGTGAACCCTAGAATAAGCTTGTCATTGTCAAGAGAAATAAAAAAGCTATTATTATTATATCTATTTAGCCCCGCAATCACAGAGCCCATTTACAATGGGCTCGTGAACACAGAAAATGGGCACAAGAAGTGTGGCGTGTTGTGTGTTTTTCTGACAAATCTCGCTTTGGTATGAGGCCAGACACTAGACGTACATGGTTTTGAAGGACCCCTTGGACGCCAAGAACGTTTAAAATTATGCTAGGAAGTCCATGCATATAGTGGTGGAACAATCATGATATGGGCGAGTATCTGGAACAGCGGCAGAACCGAACTGATTTGGATTAGAGGCAATCTCAATGCACAGATTTACGCTGAAACGATTGTATCAGATGTTGTCAGGCCTTTGTGGACCCAATTTGATGCTTAATTTTTGCTTATGCATGATAATGCACGTCCACACACTGCCAGAGACTTTGCAAATACACTTGCCGCAGCTAATATCACCGTCCTCTACCATGGCCTGCTCAATCCCCAGACTTGAATCCCATTGAGCACGCATGGGATATGCTTCAAAGAAGAGCTCTGCCAAATACAGGTGCCGTACACACACCATAAAATCTTTTTCGCCTGTTACAACGGACATGGGCGGCCATTCCGCAACGTGATTTGAATGACTCTTAATGAGTATGCCTAATCGCTGCTATTGTGTTTTACGCGTTAACGGCGGAAATTCAGACTACTTGTTTATTTTACGCAATAAAAACCTCTAAAACTTATTTTTTTATATGTTATCACATTATAATGTCAGGATTAACGAAGGTACAAAATCCAGCATAAGCAAAAATCGCGAAATGTCTATAGTAATGCAAAAGCAAATAGTTATTTATGATACTAGTGCGGTAAGTTGGTTTTTACAAATAAGTAGACGAATGTAAGCGAGGGCTTACCATAGTCACGAGTTTGTAAATATCAATTCCCGCACGTGTGTCGTACAACATTTGTGAGAAAACAGTACAATATTAATATCGGATTCCGTGCTTGAACTCATTTATTATTACTTTGTTTTATAAATATCAGTCTGAAAGTCGCAACAATCTTTGACGTTTCTAATATGAAAATGGCGCGAACTGCAAATTAGAACTACATCTTTCGTCTCATTTTCTCTTTAGTATTAAAGTGAGACAAACGTATTGAGCAAAAGCGCTTCCAAGGAGGTTCGATTATTCAGCTTATTTATTCCTTGTAATGTGAAACTTCTTGGTGTAGTTCTTTTATATGTTTTATGGAAATTAAAAATAAACCGTAAAGTATGCGCACGGCGCTATACAACGGAGTATGCGGTAAAACAGTTACTTAGGTGTGAGTACCTATTTTACCGCACGTTCCGTTGTATGGTGCGTTATTTTTAACTTTCGAACCATGTACACAGGCATCGTAAATGCAATTTTTGAGCAAATGTGTTGAAAAAGTACTTTTCAATCTACACGTACTAAAATGTTTTATTTCATTAATCTAAATAGACATTTTTATTTAATTAATCTAAATATACATTTTTATTTAATCAATCTAAATATGAAGCGGTAAAGGGTTGCAACAAATAAGCAAACAACAGCTTACGGAAAAGGAAGAAATATATTGTCCAATAGTTTTTAAAGTTCACAGAACACAGATAACACTATAGAAGGCGAAATGAAGAGTACAGAAAGAAAGCGAAGGCACAGTTAATAGTTTAGCACTATGTAGCACGTCTAGGTACGAGACTTCCAAAAAACACTGGATAAAGTTTATATGTCGAATGTTTACCGGGTACGAGTGAGAGCGACATGCGCTTACGACCAGTGAAGATTCTCGACTAACACCTGCGAGCGCCGCGAGTTTGAAAGAGATAGATAGACAAGGCGCGGGCGCTCGCTCAGGTAACCGGTCCGCATTCCACATAACTACATAAAAAATATCTAATAACAAAATTATCTGTTTGTACGGATGTCTTAATTTTTAACATAAGCTTTAAATAAAGCTATATAATATTAGGTTATAGTTAAGTTTTTAGTTGTATATATTAGGTTTAAGTGCGTATAGCGTATAGTTATATAATATATAAATTTACTGTAAATACTACTTTTTGTTTATTTATTTATATAATACTAACTTAATTTAATGAATGTACCTTATAATTGAAATAAATAATATATTGAGGAAGTAGCTACGCTACAAATAGACCTATTTACCAAATTTCAATAACGTCATGATCGTGAACGGGTGCCGTCAGTGGGGACTGGTCATTTCTTAGCTGCCACGGCTTATTTTAATTTAATTTAATATTTGAAAGAGATTGAAAGAGGGTGAGTATGGATTGACGATGAATGAGTTGCCTGTCAAATGCCTTCTCTACGCAGATAATCAAGTTCTACTTGCACCGTCAGCGGAAGGGTTGCAAGACATGATGACTGTGATGGATGAATCATATAAAATTAAAGGGATGAATATAAAATGTGAGTAAGACGAAGGTCATGGTTTTTGAAAGAAAAGAGGATGTATCGGTATGTGATGTGAAATTAAATGATAAGAGTGTGGAGCAAGTAAGTGAGTTCGTATATTTGGGGAGTCTATTTACAAGGGATAGAAAGATTCATGGAGATGTGGAAAGAAGGGTAAATGCGGGAAATAAAGTGAATGGTGCTACACATGCAATTGTGACCAACCAGTTGATGTCCAAAAAAGCACGACTGGCTGTTCACAATGGTGTGCTGGTGCCTACGCTTATGTATGGAACTGAGTGTTGGGTGTGGCAAAATAAGCATGAAAGTAGAATAAATGCTGTGGAAATGCGTTCCTTGTGAAGCATGTGTGGTGTGACTATGAATGATAGACTGAAGAATGATGTGATAAGGCAACGGTGCGGTCTTAGATAAATGATTGGTCTCGCTGCGCTTGACTAGATACCGCGTTATCCAAAAACAATAGCTCCGTGAATGCGGCAACTCATTATTGTAGTATGTGTAAGACATCTTCACTTGACATTTGTCAGTTGACATTGACTACTTGTGTGCGTGAAGAATTCTGTTACCAGCTGCTCAACTGTTACCCGAGTTAATGGGAAAAATATTTTATGCTGTGGTCTATTAGTTAAAGTTATAAATGTAGCTCAGAAAATACTTAAAAATTAACAATAGGTAAATTAAAACCGAATGTATAAATATATTTGTGTATAGGTTAGGCGTAGGTTTCTTCTTTAGAAAAAATGGAAGGTATATATATCAATGATTAGAAGATTAAAAATGATTAAAAAATTAATAATTAATTCATGATAAAAAATCATTCTAATGTGTTCTCTCACATATCCTTCATCGCCTCGAATATTTTTTTCACAAATATTTGTGATGTACAGACACGAAGTTTACATTTCAGGAACATGGGTCGAAATACGAAAAAAAAATATTTCTTTCCCGTAGTAAGTCAATCAGCTGATTGTGCATTTTGTATGGGAAGACGGCTTTTTTTTTTCATTTTTCAGCCCATGTTCCTTGGGGAAAGTTGTTCAGTTTCATGGATAGAATCACCCCTTGAAATATTGTCAGCTAACATTTTTACACCTTATGTGTATAGATTACAAAAATAAACATTAAATAATTTATAGAACTAGATTGAGTATATAATAACTAGGTTAGATAAATGAAATAGGTTTTATAATAAAATACAAAAACAATAAATTCACATTATAAAAACCTCAACCACGGGGAACTCAATTCTTGTACACGCGGCAACACTGAATGGCGTCTAAGGTTCATGTTATTTTATGTTGAAATTTTGAAATTATACCATACTTAATGATGGTAATATGATCCCAGTGTCCTTCTTGTTTCGTGTAGTATTATTTTTACGCAGTTTCAGTACGCAAACTGGCATTTTACTTCGGATTATGCCCAAAATTTAATAAAACATTCGGCACGTACACGTCACACATAGCTTGCAATGTGACTGGCTTAGGTACGCCGACTTCGGCGTACTATTTGTTGCCGCATTTTACAAGTACGCCGGCTGTATATAGTCGAGCGCAGCGAGACCAATCATATATCCAAGGGTGCGGTTTAAAAGAATAATAGTCACAAAAATTGAAAAGAGTATCCTAAGATGGTTTGGTCATGTTGAGAGGATGAATGAAGGGCGACTAACAAAAGGTATTTACAAGGCAGATGTGAGTGGAAATGCCGGGAGGGGACGCCCTACGAAGACATATAGTGACCTTATCGGTGATGTTCTTCAGAAAGGTCAGGTTCGTATTACTCACAACCGGCGTGCGTGTATGACCAGATGTATGAACGTAAACGAGGCAAAAGGAGTATGTTAGGATCGTAGCAGGTGGCGTTCTGTAGTTTCTGCCTACCCCATGGGAAGGAGGCGTGAGTATGTATGTTTAATATTTGAATTGCTTTTGTCTTTTTATTACGGACACTTTTAACGTTCTGCATCATTCTCACATGCATAATTTCAACATGAATGACGTAACAAATATTTTGTAACCATATTTTGATTTAAAAGAGTGTCCATGGAGTTTCTTGCCCGTTGTTCTCCATAGGTACCTACTACGCTTTGGAATGGGTAACTAGCTTCATCTTTCTGACTGACCGACCCCTTGACAATTCAAAAGTGCCTGTAATTGGTCTATTTGAAATAAATGCTTTGAGTTTTTTACAACGTAATATGGTCATTTTCGATAACTGGGTCGGGCACATACTTGTAATACGGTACCTCAGAATCCACTAGTTTATATTTCAAAGCAAATTGCTATATCTGATGGACTCACTCGGACGATGGCATGCCCGACACACCTCAACCGTCCCGTCTTTCATAATATGTCTCCGGTAGTTATTCGTCAAGATAACTTCGTCCATAATTGCACAGACGAAACCTTCAGTTTCCCCGAAAAGGTCACCAAAACGTAGCCAGGATACGGATGCTACGAAATTAACACCAGGTTCATGAAGAGCCCGACAGAACCGTCCGTATAGCTCCTTGATTTGCCATACCTCCTTGCGGTCATCGGTAGTAAGTATCACAGGTTTGCACCAGTTCTCTTTAGCCATGGAGGCGGGGTGAGTCCTTTGTCCAATGCTACCACATCACGATGCATACCCATAACGGCTTTTAAAAAATATTACCTGAGACTGCACACTTCGCGGTTGTGGAGGGTCTTTGCATTTAAGCCTCGACCCCCGCACTCCCGCGGTATGTACAGTCTCATCACCGATGATCGTGGGTGATGCATCCGGTTTGCGGTCAGCAGTGTACGGACCCTCCTATCCAGGGCGTCGAGTTCGGTCCGAGTCCATTTGAGTATGCCGAAAGAGTACATCAGAACTGGCATGACCCAACCTTTGAAGGCGCGCACCTTTTTCCGCCTGAAAGAAGACTAATTAATACCTTCTTCAGGTGACCAAAGAACCGCTCCCTCAACGATTGCTTCATGTCAGCAACGTTGCTGCCTAAGGCTTCCGACATACCCAAATACTTACAGCTTTCGGATGAAGAGAGGGATCTAAGATGTATAGAATCTGAATGTTGAATTCCCTCGGGTTCCATAATCTCACCTCGCTTTACATGCATGACTGCACATTTGTCCACACCAAATTCCATCCTGATGGCGCTACTGAAAGTTTCAGTTACCTTCAGTTGCAATTTGTTGGGGGCAATGAGTTTCAAGTCATCCATGTAGAGGAGATGAGATATGACCTGACCACCTCTCCTCAACCGATAACCTAAATCTGAATCCTCCAGTAGTGTGCTTAGAGGGGGTTATTATAATATTTATTGGTTTATTTATTTTCTCTCACATTGGTTTTGTAGGACTTGGCAGTTTTGAACTTTATATAATTGCTCTTGGGAATGGAAGTTATTTTTTTCTAGATAGTTAACTTGTCTACTATTTATAATTTTCTCTAATATTTTTGATATTGAGGGTAGTAACGATATTTGCCTATAAAATGATTAACTAAGTTTTTACTGCCAGATGTAAAGACAGGGGTTATGCTGCCTTTTTAGACAAATAGGGAAAACTTCTTCGGAAAGACAAACTCCTTACCAGGAGACAGGATCCCTTTTGGCCACGCACAAGAACTTTTTTGTTTTTCTCATTACCTATTTTTTTAGTTTTAAATGACCCTTTTTTACTGTTTGTATCTTCTGTTTGTAGAAAGAAAGAAAAAAATATTCTTTCTTTCATCCTTCTAGTAATATGACGAAACACAAAATCAATAAATTTATGAGATAAGTTACAGTTCTTTCCATCAATATAATGACCAACTATAATTACAAAAGAGTGTATTTGGGGTCGGTCACGTCGGGACGAGCCTAATTGGTTGATTATTGGTCCGGGGAACCCTCATCATAGCGGACAGATTGCGAGGCGCCGCATTTAAATTGAAACTAATGCGAATCCCGTGTTCATTAGTGTTTGCAAACGATACGGGGCTGTTCTACATCGTCGGATTACATTAGCATGAGATCGCGACAAAACCGCGAGACGTCGCACAATGTAGGTACACAGTTTGCACACGACATACTGCTTGAGATGTTGGTATAAATACTAATAGCAGTAATGTAATAAATAATTCAGCTTAGGTTTGAGTTCATGCTAGGTTAACAGACAAGTCATTTCGTGAACAGCTGCCTTAAAGATTAACACTTTTTTTATAAATTACGCTTTAATAGTGGTCATGAAAATGGAATCAAGTGTATGTGTCAAATTAGTAAATGATGAGGTGTCTATGTATCCTTTTATCAAGGAAGTACTTCCCCGCAGTCACCGGTCAGTCCGCGCATCCGGGCGTCCTGCGCAGCGGCACATAAATCAGGCCTCACGTTCAATTTCCTCCGGTCGGAGCTCGGTACTGCTCTACACTACTGTCACTTCACCAGCCAATGTTGAACTATTTATACGACTGCGACTTTGACAGTGTAGCCTGATGGTACAGAAACTGTAGTATACATAGAAATATTGTTCTATTGTTCCATGCTCTTTCCCGAGTTTCGTGTTCTATCTGTTCAGACAGTATGGGCAATTTCTTTTTTAGGGTCGTTCAGCTCTTAATACGGCGTGCATATTATTTCTGCCTGGTCACATGATCAAGGAAATAACACAGCATGTTGATAAAAAAACGGAAGAGGTGATAATACCATATATTTCGCTAATATATGTCTAATATAAATATTTCGCTCATAACTACGCATTGAGCCGGATGATACAAAGTGATGGCGTCGTAAAGCTGCTCCGTGCGGAAGGGGCATTGTCCTTTAGTTATCGAAACGAAGCAGTTGTAGAGAAAGGGTGGCTGAACATTGGCACCCCATTGTTGCGGATAGAGGGCACTTTACTATATCCTCTGATGTATTGAAACACTTATCCACTGTATTATCTTATCACGGGTATGAGGGGGTATCTACTTGATATGTGGTTTTATAGGCTGAAACATGATACTGAGGTGTCAAGAAAACAAATGGATGTAATAAGTCCCTCAAGACTACCATTCATTTGAAACAAACTACACCGGGATTTTACAAGCTAATAAATGTTTGCAAAATGTTTAAACTGACAGAAACATAAAGCTAGCAAATTTAAAAACCACACCACATGTTAGGAGAAGTTGAAGGTCTTGGCAGAGTACATACTGTACCTATGTCAAAGTCACTTTCTGTTTCACCCAATAAATCAAAACCACCTCGGAGTCCACACTTAGAAGCTTTACGTCAAGTAAGCGCAGTCGTGCCAATTTGTGGAAACCTTGCAGCGTACCGCGTCCTGTCTTCACGTCCCCTGCGTCCCGCGGGCGAATAAAACTTTAACCGACACACTCGAGAATGTACGAACACACCTGAGTAACAACGCGCGTTTTATTTTTAAGTAGCCAATCAAAGGCGTCCTGATTTCCCTGGAGGTGCTGCGTCAAGAAGCTTTTTTAATTTGAAGTGTTGCCTGCGTGAGCGCGAGGCAGTAGGCAGCAACCCTCGTAAATCCGCAATAGATAAACATAAAAAACTGCAAGTTACTTCCGAAAGTTGGTGTAAACTTATACACAGATCTGATAGCGAGTTGGAAATAAAAGCGGGTCGCGTTCGAGCGCTTATCTTTATTTTGTAAGTGTGCCTACTGTATGATGATTTCTTCATTGACATTTACGACAATGTTACTTGGAGTGTTGTATATAATACCATCATATTTATAACTTACACAGGCTGTGCTCACTTTTATTGGCGCTGTCATCAGAACAGAACACAACATCATATTGCGACCACAAGCAAGAAAGTAGTGCTCAATGTCCAACCGCTGCCGATGTCCGCTGTGTTGATGTAGCAGCCCTGGTAATATTCTGACGAAAAAATAAATATGGAGCTCTTTTTATTAAGTACAATAGGTATTCAAAAAGTGGCGTCGAATTCAAGTCGTAGTTTGCAGCTGATTGAATGATACATAGATACCTTGTTACCTCAGCAGAGGATATTTAACCGATACACTGATACCTAGCTATAAATCGGACATTCCGTAAATAATAAAAGAGTAGTTGCCAATCGGCCGGGACAAGTAATCCAGCGCTAGTGATGTACGAGTGACCGATCGCTCGATACGAATCAATACTCGGCCCATCGATACATCGTTATATGCAGCGTGTCGCGCCACGTAATCTATCGACGTTTACTGTTGCCGGAAACTTTATTAAACTGACTATGCATATTTTGTAAAAGGTTTAAAAAAATGCTTTTATTGGCGTAGTGTGCGGGTTTTGCGTTTGACGTTTTGGAGTAATCAATTTTTAATTCCGGTTTGTTAAAACGGTTATAGGCCATTTCATACTAAATTCTGTAAATATTACCTCTTTCGGGATCACTGAAAAACCACGGCTTTGGACTTGTAATCTACTCATTATTGGCGCTAAAGTCAGATAATATGTCAAGTAAGTAAACACTGATCAAGATAGTTGCCTTTGTACAGAAGATATCCGTTATAGGATATATTCGATGTTCAAAACAATATCGTACGGTTACTCGTACGATATTGTTTTGAACAAATATTTCTTACACGAAGAGAACTCTCTCACGGCCACAACATCACTTCCCCGTCTACTTGACCCCCTCAGAACTTACTCTCCGCCGTCACATCACTATAGTATCCCACTCGCTCGCCGCCGCCTCTCTAGCAATACTTGGCGGGCAGTGTTGTAAATTGGCACATGACAGGCGAGGGTCCATTTGTGGATTTTATTGAGCATCGGCTCAAATTGGTTGGTGTGCGGATTAGCCGGCGCTGACGTCACGGCCGATGTACGAATTGCTCCCAGTGGTGCCTCGCATGCAAGCAGGGCTGCCATGTCTATGGACAGCGGATATGTTAGAATATCAATACTTATTTGTTTATACATAAAAGTAGACACACCGCAACTGTGTGTGGATTTGCTCTGAGACTGAATTCTATCAAAGTAATACTCGTACCTACAGTCTTCCCAAAACTTGTTTTACATTATTCATAATCATTGCATCCACAAAACGTTTCCGTCCTATACGACGATAGTCTATACACTTGGTTCAAGAGTACGATGATTGTTCTGCACACTTGTGATGATGTAAACCCGGGGATGAAGAATTAAACCGCCCGTGTTGAGTGTGGTAAAATCACTGATTTATTTTACTTAGCCAGTTCACTAAATGATCGCGCGTATGCAAACGCTGATGTAGCTTAACCTACTTAATGTTATGAAATGTGCGGGTTCACCGTACATACTGCCAACTCTGAAGGAGAAGACGAGGGAATATGTTAAACCTAGATGAAACCTAATGTGTCTAAATACAATAAAAATGATGACTTAGAATAGATGATACAATGTTTCGATGAAAGCTGATACAATGTGATTTCAACAATATCTACACTAAGTACTATCTATAACTAACACTAAATTGTCTGATTTTGTTCTTGTTAATATTTCACCATAGGAGAGGTCCCTTTATTTATACTTTCGGTTGGCTTACTCATATCACTGAACTCACTGATTACTGGCACTCGCACTGTTTCACGCGCGCACTCAGTAGATCCCGATCCTGTGAGGTCAGCTTGCGCCTCCGCCCCCGGAGCTCGCTCGCCGGGGCTTACACGTACCTCCGACATCTCCCGCTGCTGCAGCGCAGGTGCGGCTTGGCACTTACTTCTTATAATTAAGTATAAGCATATACCGTCTAAGACGAGGACCAAGGCCAAGGTAACGTACACGACGGAATAATGGTGGATAATAATAATAATAACAATAATAATAAAAAAAAAAAAAAAACGTCTAACGGGCCTCTGCGAGTTGGCTTCGGCCCCTCGTATGCCTTCCAAAGGTCCGGGATCCCAGGGTCCCGAGAAATGTGAAGAGGTAAATAAATAATAATAATCTTTATTTCCAGTTTTACAATTTAAAATTTTGCCACCTGCAATTTTTTTTTTTTTTTTTGTTTTTAATATAAATTGTACGGTACTACAGAGTTATAAACCTCTAACACCCAAGCTAAGATTGAACTTGTGTTATGGGTGTCAGGGCTCTCAAGTTAACACCGGTTAGATAAATAAATGTTCGGAGTTTCACAGTGTAGGTACTACAGACAGAAAATAATGAAAATAAAGATTTTATACAGAAACTAAAATAAACTAATTAAAAAGAAAAACCATTTGTATAGTTTGTATGTGTGTGTGTGTGTGTGCGTGTGTGTATTAGTTTGTATGCGTGTGTATGTCTGAATGCGTGTGTATGTGTGTATGTGTTTGAGGGTGTGTCTAAGGGTGTGTGTGTCCGTGTGTTTTTGTTTTCGTTGTGTTGTGTTGTAAGGTCGGTGTATTCCAGGATGTGTCGGACAGGGTACTGTTTGGGCGAAAGGAGGTGTGAGTTAGATCTAGGTATTGAGAATTTTTTCAACATCGTCATAGTTAAGGCTCATTATCCATTTACAGACCTTACCTTTACAATCAAATTTATTGAACGTGTATATGTTACATTGTTTGTTCACAAAGTTGTACTCGTATATACGATTACCAAGGATTCTAAAATGACGTTCTGCAAGTTTCGTTCTGTGCCTCTTTATGGGACACACGTTTCTAGTCCCTCGTTTTGTCAGGTGATTGAGATCCAACTGTAACGAAGCATGTTTGTGCAACGTACAGTTTAGCACAAAGAGCTGTCTCACGGTCAAGACCTGACAATCTTTATACAATTGAGCCGTACTATACCGATAATGCTTAAAGGTCATAACCTTGAGGACAGCTCTCTGTGCCCTTTCCAGTTGTATCATACTTGTCTTTGAAGCACCGCCCCAGACCAATATGCCATAAGTTAATATTGACTGGCAGAGGGAGAAATAAACCATGCGTAAGGTATCTGGGTCAGCACTATACCGCAGGCTTTTAAACACAGCAATTAGTTTCCTAACCCTGCCAGACAATGCCCTAATCTGAGCATTCCATGATACGAGGTTGTCTATTATTACTCCAAGATACTTCACAGTGGTTTTCCTTATCAGGGGGAGGCAGGAGCATTGGTTTGGGAAAGCATTACAATTTGTATGAGCTTTAACTGAAACTGTGTGGTCAGGTTGTGAAGTAGATTTTAGGGAAAAGGTGATGAAGTTTGTTTTATCCACATTTAGGGTTAGGCTATTAGCCGATAGCCAAGACATAACTATACCAAGAACAGATTCTGCTCTCTCTCGGGCTTCATCCCAATTTTCAGCATGAACTAAAAGGGCCGTATCATCCGCATATGTGTAAATGGAACAATTAGGGAGTATCAAATCACATAGATTATTCACATAGACCAAAAAAAGTGTAGGACCCAAGATGGAACCTTGGGGCACTCCGAAGGACAATCCGCACTCATCACTGACGTATGCGGTGACTTTAACACACTGGGTTCTCTCAGACAGATAGCTAGCAAAGATAGCAAGTGCAGGGCCTCTAACTCCAATTCTCTCCAATTTTCTAAGTAGGATGGGGACAGAGACAGTGTCAAATGCCTTAGATAGGTCCAAGAATAAACCCAGGCACTTAGATTTTTTATCTAGTGTCTCAACAACTTCGTCAATCAAGGCCGAGAAAGCGTCTTCACATGACTTCCCCCTACGAAAACCAAATTGATTGCTGAAGAGAATATTATGGTTTTCAAGGAAACACACAAGACGATGGTTCAGAACCCTTTCAAGAACCTTTGACAATGCCGGAAGGACCGAAATTGGTCTGTAATTGTTGACACTGCCTCTGTCACCTCCCTTGTGGATAGGGTGAACGACCGCTCTCTTTAAAACTTTGGGAAATACACCTTCAGAGATACAAAGACCGCATATGTGAGCGACGAGTGGCACAAGAGTCTGTCTACTCATTTTAAGAAGCCGTGAACTGATTCCATCCCACCCCGGGGCAGAATCGGCACGAAGACCCATTATAATATTTTCAACTTCAGCGTGATCCGGAGGGAGAAGAACAATTGAGTTCACCTGAGCGTCGTCCCTAACATATGACTCATGTAACGTACCAGTATTTGTATGCTTAGCTGCAAGTTCCTTGCCAATATTCGCAAAGTAATTATTTACTAAGTTTAATGAAGACTTGCAGTCTAGGTTGGACATAGACAATAACTCCATAGGAGGAGATCTAGAGATTTGTTTATTAATGATTGTGTTTATGATATTCCAGGTCTTTTTAGGATTATTTTTAGCTTCCACCAATTCATTTTTTTCGTGATTATTTTTTAGCCTATGTAGAAGCTTATTGCAAAAGTTGCGGTAACGTGTATAAGTTAATTTTAAAGTATAATTGTCCGGTGTCTTTTTGTGTTCTCTATGCATGTTGTCCCTATTCCTAATGCATCTTAGTAGCCCCGGAGTGATCCAGGGCTTGATTATTCTCAGCCTAGAAGGAATGCACCTGGTGATGGTATTTTTATGTATTATAGAGACAATTGTGTTAATAAGAAATTCAGTAGCCCAATTAGGATTGCCAGTAGATAAGATAGTACTGAAATCGGTTTTTTAAATTTCAGTAACAACCCTAAGCAGATCTACTTTCGAAAGAACTTTAGACGTTTGATGTTTTGTTTCGTCTTTTATACAAACTAGCACTGGGACATGGTCGGTAATGTGACTGTCCAAGATAAAAGATACTACCAATTTCAACACTTTAATTAAGACGTGATCCAGGCAATTTTTTTCTCTGGTAGGGACAGTGAAGGCCGGTAAGAGTCCATGTGATGCAGTCATATTCATGTATTCGTTATAATTAGGATCATTATTAGTTGTGCTAATGTTAATGTTCATGTCTCCCACCAGAAATATATTTTTATGACAGGATACCGATGCTAATACAGTATTTAGACTGTTTAAGAAGTTGTCTATTTTGCGAAAGGATGGCGGCCTGTACACAGCAATAATTACGATACTCGTATCAGTGAGTTTGCAAATTAGGCAGTTTGCATCAACAAACTCCGGCTCCACAATGTTATGTTGTAAATCTGAGAGAACGTAGATAACTAGACCGTCGTTTTTATTTAGGCTATTTGTAGATGAATATGCCGAGTATCCCTGCAGAATCGGTATATTAGTATTTTTGTTCAGCCAACATTCCGAGAAAATGATCACGTCACACCTGATTTTTAAAGATGATAATAACACAAGGACGCTATTGAAATTCTTGTTAATACTACGTATATTTAGATGCAGCATATTTATTGTTTTATAGAGATTTCCTAAAATCTGATGGCATTTATCAGGGGAACAACTATAGGATTCGTGAGACCCATATGTATCCAAGTTATTTATTATATAATTTACATTATTCATTTTTATTTAATTTAATGTCAAGTGCACTTATAGATTTCACGTTTAGTCTAATTTTTAACTTTAGGGCATTACAGAACTGATCATTATTATTCCCTAATATAACGTGGGATAAACAATATGTTCGATATTGCACACCATATTGTATAATAAGATGAGAACAATATCCGAAAATTAATAAACTTTGTGATTTGTGAGTGTTTTGAATGTACGAGTAGGTGATTGAGTTGTATAGTTGAGTGGTAATTTTTAGAGTTGTGTGTTTATGTGACTGTGTAGAGAAAATACAAAAGGTTAAAAAATAACAAATAAGATTATGCTTACATAATATGGAAGCTAAAGTTACTTGAACAATTAAGAAATCACTTATTATCATGCAGTATGTTTTGAAAGCTGGATTCAGAGATTATAAGTACCGGTTTTTCCCCTTCTTTCTTGCGAATAAAAATTTTCCCATTTGCCGTCCAACAGTACTGGCATCCATTACTTTTAGCAAATTTTCGTGCATCATAGAAAAGCTTCCTGGCAGTTGCTGGAAGACGATCAGCGATGTAGATAGGGGTACGTTCACCATTAAAGCCAGAATGCTCACTATTTAATTTTTCGGAGGGTGGCTTTCCTTTATTAAAATCACGCGCAGCACGAAGTACTGTGTTTTTCAGAGAGACTGAATGAAATTTTGCAATAATTTGCTTAGATGGGCCTTGGCTAGTCTGCACTCGATAAAGGTCCCGAATCTCTTCCGGTTTTACCTGCACTTCCAATGATCTACATACACGCACAACTATTTCCGTTAAGTCACTTGCGTTTTCATTTGGCTTTGGAGAGATGTTACGCAGCTCGATTACGGCAGACCTATGATTTTCTTGATAATCTTTCATTTGTTTTTCTAGCTGGTCTATATATTTACGTTGCTCTGAGCGTTCACTTTCCAGCCTTCCCACACTAGTTCTAATCTCCTCGTATTTGGCATTCATTAAATTAGCAGAGTCCTCTATCTCAGTCTTGATGTTCTGTAGTTTATCATTTTGTGCTTTTAATTCTACTAACTCAAGCGTTATTTTAGACATAAAATTTTGCAAAATAGTTTCCTGATTTGTGTTCCAATTACTAAGCATTGCACGAATTTCCTCTTTAAAATCCTCAAGTTCGCTTGTGGGACTGAAGTCTAAACACGGGCGCTTTGTTGATCTTTTTTGTGTGTTGATGAACTCACATTCAATCGGTGGAGCCGCAATGTCAGGGTTTGATAAAGCACGTTGTACCTCTATAGTAGGAGTAGAGGGTGGCGTTCTGTTTAATTTAGGCATTCTATAAATGTGTAATTATAATTATCAACAAAGTATTTCAATATCTTAACGTAAGTAGTCCCATGTAGCTCAGCCCGCAAACAACTCGTAGCAGATAAAGTATTCGTAGCAGTCGTAGCGGTTCTTGCCGGCGCGTAGCCGATGCGCGTAGCAGATGCACGTGACGTATTGCGAGCTCCGTAGCAACGTATCAGTAACAGGACAAGTGATTTGGAGTGATGACGCAATGTTAGTTCAGCGCCGACACTATGAGCGCAACCCCGATGCGTGCCGGCTGTGGTTCGAATTCCATCAGGATCAGGTCCACTTTTCGTGTTTATTAAAATTTTGATCTTGACTCACCAAAGTCAACAGCGACACGTGAGAAAGCAAGACTTCCGACACCAACCAATATGTCCGCCACTCCTTATGACTACTACCCCAAGAAGAAACAGGAGGGTCCGAGTGTGTCGGCACAATTTAATAAAAAATAATAATTAAAATATGTTAAAACGATTTCTATATTCTCAAAAGCCAGAAACACGTCCGCTCCGAACGGGCACTGAGCAGAGAGGGGGATGTCGTGGACGTTTAGTTGTGTAGTAGATTGTTCCTTTATATTGGTTATTTGGTCTCTAAGCTGATTCCACATATGGGTGTGGTTTTCCGGTACGTTGAAATCGTTGGGCAAGGTTGTGTTTATTAGAGAGTTCAATATGGAAACCTCTGGGACATCGATATTTGATCGCATGTTCATATAGCGTAAGTAGTTGTTGTGCGTGTGAATACTGTAAGAATCCGATTTCAGTGTGCATCCATAACCTAGGTCAATGATTCCACTGCCTCGTATAATGGTCGTTGTTGTGTCAGCAATACAAGAAATACGGAGTTCACATGACTCACAACAGGTGTAAAACCAGGAGTTCAAATTGTGTAAATTGACCCAATAATTGTGGCAGGTGGACATGTCTTGTTTACAAGTGCTCCTCATATTACTTACAGTCTGGATATCGCATAGCGACTGTTTTATTCCCAGATAGTAAACAGGTTTATCAATGGAGCATAGTAGCCGACTGTTACTGATGATATGAAAGCATGCTTGCAGATCGCTATCTGATAAGAGAAGAGCGAGGTCCTTATGTATGTTGTAGGCAATATATGGTAAGCTTGGGACAGTGCGAACGTGATTCGACCCCCTTTTCTGAGGGATAGGTATGATTCTATCTAACTCGAAGATATCGTTGCTCACATGCGGAATCTTTATCTCTATAATAAGATAGCCTTCATACAGCGTTGCAGACGCCTTCATAATCTTATACAGCTCGGATAGGTTTGATGACTCGATTGGGGTCATTAGATTTCCCTGCAATTGCCCGGATATTATGTTGATCTGACGAGCCAGCTGTTCTGGAGTCAAAAGGTACGGGTCGATGCGGCCGTGGCTGATGTCTGTCACGGTGTTGATAAGTGTGTGTTGGATTCGCATTAAGTTTGACAATATGATACTCGCAGCTCAGGCGGATGATGTTACATAAATGCCGTTTCTCTTGTCCAGACGCACCTTATTGATTTCGTCAGTGCCGTTTTGAAGATGCTGTTTTATAAATTTGAACTGTTTGTTCACAGTCTCCTCGCTGCGTCGCAGAATGTTATACTCCGATTCCAAGACCAAGGTTTGATTCTTCAGTAGCTTTTGAAGATGATTTTCATTATTTCTATGTCCTGCTTATACTGTTGAGCGAAGTTTTCATCTAATACTCCGAACAACGTGTTTGCCAGGTATCCGACTCCGTTGATTAAACCACGTTTTTGCCTTCTGGCGTTCGGGTTTTCAAGAAGTTTTTGATAATGTTCAAGTTCCTTTACTTCGTGCTCTAATTGTAGGATGACGCTGTCGTATTGTGAACCCATGCAATCGGCGGTTTGTTTTAAGTGCATGACATATTTTTTAATGTTCGATACTCCGTGATAAAACGTGGATATGTTATAAAATACGATGAGTTTCCAATCGTCCTTGATAACTTGGAGGTTGGACATCTTGTCGAAGTAAAGTTCTTGGTTTGTGGTAATTGGCGTAACGTTGTATGTCGGCACTTTTTGTTGTAGACTAGGAGATGCAAACAAAAGCATTAGTAAAACACTGATTAAAAACGCTTGCAAAGTCTTTTGCTTTCGCGGTCGCGGAGGCCGCCTTTTGCCTTCAACCTGATCTGATGACGGAGTAGAAGACTCATCTTCACATTGGTTCATGGGTTTGGATGGGGATACCTTCTCATTTACAGGCAAGTATACAAGCTTGTTGACTGGACGCTGTATGGTGTTGTTGCTTGTCTTGACAGTAACTACTCTCACATACCCGTCCTTTCCAGGATGAAGTAGGTGCACTCGTCCCATTGCCCATTTACCCGGAGGTACGTTCTCGTTACGGATGAGGAGACGAAGTCATCGACTGCAAGATTACGTCGTACCTGTTGCCACTTGGTTCTAGTTTGTAGCTGTTGCAGATATTCCGATGACCACCGTTGCCAGATATTCTTTGTCATAGCTTGGACGAGTTGCCATCGCGCCTTTAGCGTTGATGATTCTGGTTCAGTTTGAGGCCGTAATAAAATCGGTGCCCCAGTCAGGAAGTGTCCTGGAGTAAAGCAGTCGTCGTCTGAATTTTCCGTGAGTTGGCATAAAGGTCTGGAATTCACACACGCCTCTATTTGGCAAAGTAACGTCGAAAACTCTTCGTACGTAAGACGTTGATCGCCTATGACCCTTTTCAAATGGTATTTCAGGCTCTTCACAGCCGCCTCCCAAAGTCCTCCAGCATTAGGCCAGGCTGGTGCATTAAATTGCCACTGGATGTTCTGCTCACTGATTTTGTTAAAGAAGTCCGGGTTGATATTCTGGATGATCTCCTTATACTCCTTTTTCATGAGTCGATTAGCGCCTACAAAGTTTGTACCATTATCACTATACATGTGGCCTGGTGATCCACATCGGGAGCAGAATCGTCGAAACGCTGCTAGAAAGGCGGCCGTACTCAGGTCTGAAACCAGTTCCACATGGACCGCTTTCGTTGACAGGCAGACAAAGACTGCTACGTATCCTTTCATTGTTTTGATCCCGCGTCCTTTATTGACTTTCAGCTCTACGTGGCCCGTGAAATCGTCAGCAGTATGCGTGAATGGCCTTGACGGAGTGACTCTGGCTCGTGGTAAGTCTGCCATAATTTGCTGTTGAGCTTCGTTGTTAAATCGGCGACACTTAACGCACAGTCTTAACTGCCGTTTTACCGGCCTAAATCCGCTGATGATCCAGTATCTATCCCTTATGTAGGAAAGTGTTAGTCGGGGACCACCGTGCAGAGTTGTTATGTGTGCCTGGCTAATGACAAGATCAGTAAGTCGACTGTGGCTTGGTAGGATGATGGGATGCTTCGCCGATTTGCTTATACTGGCGTGTTTTAAACGTCCACCAGCTCTTAATAAGCCATTTTCATCTAGCCAAGGGTTTAGACTGCAAATCTTGCTTTTCGAGCTCACGTGTTGTTTACTCTTAATATGTTGCAATTCTTGTTGAAATTCATGTGATTGCATTTCTTTAATAATTAAATGGTAAGCGTTATTTATTTCTGATGACTCTAGAAAACCATGTGTTGGAATCTGTTTGTCGCGAATTCGCTTGATGAAACGTGACACCCAACCAGTAACCCGTACAATTTGTGTCAACGAACTGTAATTTTGCAGTAAATCAGTAATAAACGTAACATTATTTTTCACTAAGGCTGTGTTCACACAAACCGCTTTTGTTTCTAATGTTGGGGACGATACGATCTTAACAGCTGTATCTTTTCTCTCGCAACCTTTTAGCCATTCAGGGCCTTCCCACCACAATGATTGGTTTAACAATTGATGAGACGTTATGCCTCGTGTAGCACAATCGGCTGCGTTTTCTTCCGAGCTGACATGACCCCAGAATTCTGCCGGGACTATGTTGGTTATCTGCTTAACTCTGTTGGCTACAAATGACTTCCATCTGGATATATCTCCGTGTAACCAGCCCAAAACTATCATGGAATCTGTCCATGCATGAAGCGTCATACCTATATTTGGTAAGGACTCAATTACCTTCTTTACAAGTTGGGATAGAAGTAGCGCGCCGCACAGTTCCAGTCTAGGGAGCGATGTTTTTTTTGCAACCGGTGCCAGCTTTGTTTTTGCAGCAACAATTGTCGATGTGTACTCGCCCTTATTGTTCTTGGTGACGAGGAAAATAACACAAGCGTAAGCTTTGTCTGATGCATCGCAAAATGCGTGTAATTGACAGGTTTTTTCTGTGTTATCTAAGAATCTTGGTATGCGAAATTTGTCGATGCAGTTGATATCTTCTTTTATTTTAAGCCAATTTTCTTGCATGTCCTTTGGTAGTTCTTGATCCCAGTTTGTTTCAATGGACCACGTTTGTTGAAACAATAGCTTCGCTCTGATTGTAAGCGGTGATAACCAACCAAGAGGATCGAATAACTTTGATACTTCTGACAATAATTGCCGCTTTGTAATTACTGCATTACTCTTAGGGATTACATGACTTTGGAACATGAATGTATCAGATGATGGGTTCCATTTTAATCCAAGAGTCTTTCTGGATTCGAGACACTTAAATTCGTAGGGACTGTTCAATTGGTCGGTTGTTAAATTCTGCAGGAGTTCTGGCTTGTTACTTGACCATTTTCGCAGGTTCATACCAGCACCCTGGAGCATTTTAATAGGTTGTTGTTGTAGCTCTTTTGCTTGATCGGCGGTATTCTGTCCACTCAGCAAATCATCCATGTAGAAGGAGTTCTGTACCGCTGCTGCTGCTAGCGGATATTTCTCGGCATCATCTGCCGCGAGTTGTTTTAGCGTCCGCATGGCCAAAAATGGAGCTGCCTTGGTCCCGTACGTTACAGTGGTTAGTTGATATAGACTCAATTGATCATCCATTGAATCTCTCCAAATGATCGTTTGCAGAGGCTGATCTTGCTCTCTAACGAGTATCTGACGGAACATTTTTTCAATATCCGCCGTGATTACACATTGGTATTGCCTCCAATTTATAATAAGTGCTAATAGGTTGTTCGGGATTTTATCAGGTCTTTTAGCGGGAGATGTAATAAAAAACGACTTGATTCTTCAGTAAAATTAAGTGTATTAATAAAAGTAAAAACTGTCGGTAGAAGCCGAAAATAAGTAAAATAAAAAAAGTCTAGCTTAAACACACATAGCGTCACTTGTGCTATGATCACTTTAGCAGGCGTTCCGTGCAAACATACCCCCGGGCGTTGAAAGCTTGTCTTTCAACCGGAATATTCAGACTCTGGGAAGATGGGCAATGGACAAATCTTGGAGAATGATCTTCGGAGCAGGCCACTGGAGGTTTTGATATCTGCAACTCTGATTACGCCATCGGGACCTGAATAGGTAGCCACAATACGACCCATTTTCCACTTCAGAGGCGGCGTATTGTCTTCCTTCAGGAGTACCAGGGTGTTCAGCTTCAGAGAACCCTTACATGTGCGCCATTTCGTCCTGAGTTGGAGCTCCGATATATACTCCTTGCTCCACCTGTTCCAAAAATGTTGTCGGAGTTGTTCGATGCGCTGAAATCGAGATAAAGAACTCGTGGAGTGGTCATGGTAATCAGGTGTCGGCAAGGAGGTCAAAGGACGTCCGATTAAAAATGTCCGGGTGTCAATGGAGCCAAGTCTTCAGGAATCGATGAAAGTGGAGTCAGTGGTCTGGAGTTTAAAATAGCTTCTATTTGCACCAGCGTTGTATAAAGCTCTTCATAAGTTAGATTACAAAGGCCCAACACCCTGTTTAAATGATGCTTTGTTGACTTGACACCAGCCTCCGCAAGGCCAGCAAAATGAGGAGAGTATGCAGGGATGAAATTAAATTGAATTCCCTCTTTAGCTATTTCCTCAGATAACGAGTCGCAATTAGTTTTAAGAAATTTACAGATTTCATTGTATGCGCCAACAAACGAAGTGCCATTATCGGAAAATATATTAACCGGTTTACCCCTACGCGAGATGAATCTCTTTAATGCCATTATAAAAGTATTGCTGGTTAAATTACCGACCAGTTCAAGGTGTATTGATTTTGTCGTAAAACAAACAAAAATTGCGATGTATACTTTCACCAATTTACAGCCTCGACCCTGTCGAACAGCAGACTGTATTGGACCCGCATAATCCAAGCCAATATTTTCAAAGGGGAAACGTCCCGCTAGAAGTCGCTGCCGTGGTAAATTACCCATGATCGGTGTAACGGTTTGACCTTTAAGACGACAGCAACGTACACACCTACGGTAGCACACCCTGGCTAAATTGCGACCTCGTATGGGCCAGTATGTATCCCGTATAGAAGCTAACAGCAACTGGGGCCCAGCGTGAAGCAAGCGTTTGTGTTCATACTCAAATAGTACTTTTGTAAAGTGATGACTAGATTGTAAAAAAAATTGGACATTTTTTATCATAAGTTAAATCCGAGTTTTGTAATCGACCTCTAACGCGCATTATTTTGTGGTCGTCCAAGAAAATGTTAAATTTCAATAAAGCACTTTTTTTTGGTAATTGTTTATTATGAAGTAACAATTTGTATTCAGTAAAAGACTCCAGTTGACTTATTCGAATTATCAAATTTAAAGAATTTTGTAGTTCATCTTTACTAAAGGTACCATAAATAGATTGTTTTTTACATGCAGAAACAAAACGTAAAAGGTATGCTACCGTGCGCTGAAGCCTTAAAAAACTAGAAAATCGGTTAAAGTTAATAAATTCATTGGTCACTTTCTCCTTATCGTTAACAGTACCGTGTAATGTGACATTTGATTTAGTTTCCGGCAATAACTTATCAATACATTGTGTAAATCTAGAAGGCCAACATGATACGTCGTTCTTTAAAAAACGTGGACCAGACCACCACTCCTCTAAATAGGGTAATAAATTAATGTCTACTCCTCGAGAGACATAATCAGCGGGGTTCTGTTCGGTTGGGACATGCCTCCACTCACAGTTGCCAGTCTTCTCTAAAATTTCAGCAACTCTGTTGCGAACGAAAGGCTGCAGCCTACTTGGCAACATTTTAAGCCATCCTAAGACAACAGTGGAGTCTGTCCAAAAAAACGTACGCGGCCTAGTTTTTAAGCGTAATGATGCGACCACCTTTTCGTATATTCGAACTCCGACCAGAGCACCGCAAAGCTCAAGTCTGGGAATAGTGGTTGGTTTCAGAGGAGAAACACCACTCTTTGCTAACAATAAACGTACCAACACTTGATGTTCATTGTTGACATTGCGAACGTACAAGCATGCTCCGTATGCTCGTTCGGACGCATCAGTGAACACGTGAATCTCGAAAAACTGCATTGAATCAATTAAAACATGGCGTGGAAATTTCATTTAATTTTGGTAAATTCATTACTAATTCAGCCCAAACTTTCCTAATGTCCGGCGATGGCGGTTCATCCCATGACAGTTTATGTAACCATAGTTTTTGAAGTAACATCTTCATCACTATTATGCATGGAGATAGAAACCCTAAAGAATCAAAAATTTGTGATATGATCGAAAGCATGTCACGTTTCGTATTGCCACAACTAATTGGTTGACTAATGGGAAAATAAAGTTGATCGGATTGTGATTGCAAACCCAGACCCAAGGTTTTGGTAGCCTCAGATCCACCAATATTCAAATCAAGTGAAGATTGGAGACTGTCAAAACCAATAACCAAACGCATATCATTTGACTTCCACTTTCTTAGGATCATCCTAGCTGAAGCAAGAGTGGAAGTTACTTTATGACGCAAGTCTCTTACTTCATTGAGATCATCTCCTCCCGTCAGCAAATCATCGACGTAGAAATCGCGTAGAATGACGTCGGCAACACTTTTATCAACGCAATCTAAACCTAACTGTTTAAGACACCTCGTTGCAAGGAACGGAGCGCTGCAGCGCTCTGGCGGTGCCGTACGTCACGGTATTGAGCTGGTACGTTTGCAACTGCACTAACGGGTCATCACGCCATACGATTTGTTGGAGATGTCGGTCAATTGGATGTACCACTATCTGCCGGTACATTTTCTCCACGTCGGCAGCAATAATATATTTATGTTGTCTGAAACGTATCAATATCGATAAAAGATCATCCTGTACTACAGGTCCGGTCATCTGTATACTATTAAAAGAAGTGCCTGTAGTAGTGACACTGCTGGAATTAAAAACTACTCTTAATTTTGTGGTGACACTGCTGTCACGCAAAACTCCGTGATGAGGGAGGTAATGAGCAGAATGTTTGACATTTTTACATTTTGACATATGACCTAGACTTTCGTACTCTGCCATGAAATCTTTGTACATCTTAGTTGAGGCTGGCTTTTAAATCTACGCTCTAAAGAAGAAAAGCAATGTTTAGCCCTTGGAAAGGATTCACCTAGCAAATCCGGGGAACATTTCAATGGAATTCGAACACAAAATTGCCCGTTCTCCAAACGTGTAGTATTCTTATTGAAATGTTCCTCGCATAGCCTTTCTTCCTGCGAATACACTGATGTAGTACAGACTTCTTCTAATTGCCAAAATTGTGTGATTTGATGATCTATGCTTATATTTAATTCATCATTACCGTCAGAAATAATCTTTGTAAAATTACATTTTACCATTTTTGATGGTGACGAAGCATTACTAATTTTAGTTGGGCCTGAAACCAGCCATCCCAGTTGAGTTTCGCAAAGAATAGGTTGTCCATCTCCTAACATAATTATTTGGGATTCCAGTAAGTCCCAGAAGATGTCAGCAATGAGCAGCATATCTATGGGGGCCGGTGAGTAAATGTTAGGGTCAGCCAGAAAAATATTAGATGATATTTTCAATTTTAATAAATCTGCATGTCTACTAGGAATGTTATCGGTAATTGAAGGTAGAACAAAGCAATTAATGTTAACGAAAAAGGTATCGTTTAAAGATGAAACTGAGACAGAACACATTTTATTGATATATGAAGACGAATAATACCTAATATGGAGTTGTTCACAGTATTGGCAGTTAAACCTAGTTGGTGGTACAGTCTTTCAGTCATAAGACATGATGTGCTGCCACTATCAAGCACAGCTCGAGCAACGTATTGCTGACCGTTTTTACCTATGATCTTAATTAACGCCGTGGATAGCAACACGTCACCACGTTCAACATTAGCAGAAAGAGACAAACCTGCACTAGAAACTGACGCAGCAGGGGCATTGGTCGCATCATTACTATTAGCGGAAGTAGTAGCCAAGTGTGACTTCTTCGAATGATCTGCGACATGCACCAGAGTGTGGTGCTTGCGCCGACATATTTTACAACATGCCCGTTTACAATTATTAGCGTAATGTCCTGAAGACAAACAATTATAACAAATCTTATATTTCGGAAGCAGTTGTAACCGTGCTTCATTACTCAATGCCAAAAATTGAGGACAGTTGCTTAATTTGTGCTCACCGTTACATTTTACACAACTCTTAGGTTTAGAAGAACTATTGTTCACTTGATTATTCTTGTCTACTTCATAATTGGAATCCTGTATTACCATTGTTCTTACCTTCGGACTTTTATTAGTGATAGAATGTTTATCAATTGTTGTTGAACTTGACATTTCTAATGTTTCAATTAATTCAGCACGATTCTTAATGAATGTGAGGAACACAGTAAATGTAATTTTGTAGTCCTTGTCAAGGTGACCCTTATACTCTTCCCATTCACGGTAAGTTTTATTGTCCAACTTATATCTCATAATGTGAATGAGTAAAGTGTCCCAGTCGTTAACAGGTTCGCCGAGTGATTCCAAGGCACGCAAGTTTTTATTAATGTGATCGATTAAGGCTTTTAAATTCTCAGACGACTCCTTACTGATCGTTTCAATATTAAATAATGCTGAAACATGGTGTTGAATTAACAAATGTTTATTATCAAACCGGTCACAGAGTAATTTCCAAGCGACTGAATAATTTGCTGCGGAAAACTGGATTGAGTTTATCACCACTGCAGCTGAACCTTCTAGTGATGACCTCAAATAATGAATTTTGTTTATGTCGTTTATGCCGTCATTAGAGTGAATAAGGCTGATAAATGTATCGTGAAATTCCAACCAATTTATGTAAGAACCGCTGAACTTTGGTAACTGTATAGTCGGTATTTTAACGAAGCTGTGATTATTAGAACGTGAGTCCACCTCACTATCAGTTAAATCCTTTTTCTTATACTCATCGAGCACTCGGTGAGCCTCAGAGAGGGTTTTATAATAAAGAGACTCAAACTCGCTTCGTTCTAACATTTGACCATCCAAATTATCTGTGTTACATTCCAGTGCTAATTGCACCTCGTCGTACTGGCCATACAATGCCTCAAGCCTATTTAAGCGTAATTGCAACTGGCTTACCTCAGAATGACTCATAGAAGGTTTTAATGAATTTAAATAATTCTGGATTACTGTAACCCTTCCCTTGTAACTTGCCCTTTTTCTAATGAGCTCCTTATCCTCTGGCATTGCGTAAGCTGGTGCAGACAACCTGGAATGTATACAATCAAAGTTTTAACAGCGTCTACAGTTGTACGATACCTGCCTGTAAATGAATACAAATAAAATAAATACCTACATATGAAGTACAAGATAACTGCAAACTTTTTGTTAATTGTTTTCCTATAGGTACTTTTATACCAATTAACTATAAAACGTTTTAACAATAACAAAATCAGTATAAAACTTAATTAACTACTTTGAATGCACAATGCAGTTATATGAACCTATCTTAAGTTTAAAGTGATTACATGAATAATGAGTCAGTAACTGAAACCTACCTAATAAAGTTATAATAATGCAACTATTTCATAGCTACTCTCTAGAAGGTACAAATAACTATGATTATCACAAGATAAATCGGCTAAAGTCTGATCAATTATAACAATTTGTAAGCACTGATAGGGTTTTACAACGATTAGGTATATGAATCTGTACTAACCTGGTTATTAACAACAAATTACCACTAAATACAACCTGATTTTAGAGTGTTGGGTGGAACTTTATGATGATTTCGATTATCCAGACCACAGAAAATTCCAAATCTTCGCAATGACACAGCAAAATGAAGGTCACACAACCAACTCCGCATGTAATTACGAGTTATCCACCAATTCTCTTGAAATCCTTATTAATAATAGCTGATCGAAGTTTTTCCAACGTGAAAATTTCTAATCCGGCTCAAAGGACCATGTTCGGGATTTTATCAGGTCTTTTAGCGGGAGATATAATAAAAAACGACTTGATTCTTCAGTAAAATTAAGTGTATTAATAAAAGTAAAAACTGTCGGTAGAAGCCGAAAATAAGTAAAATAAAAAAAGTCTAGCTTGAACACACATAGCGTCACTTGTGCTATGATCACTTTAGCAGGCGTTCCGTGCAAACATAGGTCTTGGGCCCACTGTACATTAAGTCGTTCAGACTGTTACCCGATGTAGTCTTGGATGAGGCATTAAAAACTACTCTCAACTTTGTTGTTGTGGAATCAAGTTTCCATACACCATGATGTGGTAAGTAGTACGCCTGATCGGTTTTACTTTCGACTTGCCGCATGTGACCTAATTCTTGGTATTCATTCATAAATTGTTTGTATTGACTTGAAAATGATGTATTTTTAGACATTTTTGATTCTAATTGTTTAAATTGCGCTATAGCCTTAAACTTTGATGATCCGAGTTGCTGCTGAAAGCCTGGCATCATGGGTATCCCAACTTCATACATGCCATTATCTAAGCGTCTCGTGGTGGTTTTGTAGAAATCTTCACAAAATTGATCACCGATAGTCACGTTTGATGATGATGAGTCGTGAATATCCTCCAACTCCCAAAACTTGGCTATTTCTTCAATGTTATTGATGGCGACATGACAGTTGAACTTTTTGACATTTCCTGATAAGATCCAACCCATTTTGGTTTGTTGAGCTATTGGGGCCTGCGCTGGGCCCTTGATAAGACCGCCTAATATAATTTCCGAATATACACTGGCATCCGGAAGAAGATCGATAGGTCTTGATACGTTATACTCCGGGTCTGCTAACTGAAGATGTTGCAAGTGAGACCACGGGTGTTTGCGGAATGATGAGTTCGGTAGGCTGTTTATCACCTTTGATACAACCAACGCCTGAGTCTTCAAGGTGTAATCTCCGTAGATGGACTTGCAGTCTAGTGTTACAATTCCTTTGCTTTGTTTGGAGACTGGACCTACTCCTGAAATGGAGGCATGATATTGTCGACGTTGCAAGCCTAGCATTTGCGTCGCATTTTCTGAAATCAACGAAATTTGGGACCCCTGATCTAAAAGCGCTCGTAACGTGGCATATGTACCATTTCCAGATAATACAGTTAACGACAACGTAGTTAACAGTATTTCTTCATTATCAGCTGTGACGTGATTGACATTATGCTGCATCGGTGATGGCTGCACGGTAGCGCTTGTCGTCGCTGCGGTTTGTTGATGTGGTACACACGCGTCATGCAGTAAAGTGTTGTGTTCACTGTTACACTTTCTACAACGTCTTGTGCTGTTGCACTCACTGTCAGGATGATAATTAAGGCAATTCTTACAATATTGATTTTTTGTTACCAAGGTCAATTTATCACCCAGGGTCATTTTCGTAAATTTCCTGCAACGAAATATAGAGTGACGTTTACTACAAATCGGACAGTCTGGCCCTTGAGTAGCGACGACTTGATACTGTTTCGTGTAGTGGTTCCCAGGTTTGTCACGCTGTTGACCAGACTCCCGTTTAAAGGCAGGCTTCGTTGTTTCTCGCTCTCTTCGGTGTAAGGGTTCTAGTGCTGTGAACTTGTTTTCGAGGAACGTCATAAATGCTGTCAAGGATGGGAGCTCCCTGGGTGATGTACGCGCCTGTTTGTAGTCACAGTAAGTCTCCTGGTCCAGTTTCTTACTGAGAAGATGTACTAACAACGGATCCCATGTATTTGTGTTCACACCAAGGTTATGTATAGAGTGGATGCACTCCGTGGTGGTATCATATAACCGCTTTAACTCATAAGCTGTTTGTTTGGAGATAGAAGGCTGATTTAAAAATATCTCTATTTGATTTGTAAACAGAACTTGGGCATTATTATATCGGTGATTTAGAATTTCCCAAGCTGTGTCGTAATTTTCAGACGAAATATGAAGATGTTGAATAAGGCGTTCGGCCTCTCCCTTGATCTTTCCTTTCAAGTGTTGCATCTTCTGAGCCTTGGTTATTGTGTTGTTGTCGTGAATAGCTTCTGTAAACAGGTCACAAAATGTTGGCCACTGCGTGTATTTCCCCGTAAAAGTAGGAATCTCTAGCTTCGGCGTTGCCTGTTGTACATGAACCAAGGACGATATTTTCTTATTTAGCGAACGCTTCCTATCTTTGTAGCTATGCTCGTACATGCTAAATTCATTTTCGTACGATACATCTCCACCTTGAAGTATGTGGTCGATTCGCAGATGTAACGCATCGATAGTTTTCCACTTGGCTTGTATAGCCCTAAGCTTGTCTTCAAGTTCCCATTTTTCGGATATTTCGTCTACGTTGACGCTCCTCACCAACCTGTTGAACGACCTTAAGTTGGTTCTCTGTTAAGCCAACAGTTCAGTGGCTTCAGGGTTTGACTGCGTACCCTTTTCATCCGAACCAAAGGCCGTAAGCAAGTTTCGAGTAGACTGGTATAGGCTCTTACGCTGTTGATAAGAGTTAGATGCGAAATATTGAGGTTCCTTATCCGGAAACTCAGAGAGTTTCAAGTGATTTTGTTCGAACTCTCCCCAGAGGTTATCCAACGAGTCTATTCTCTTTTGGATATATTCCGGAGTTTTTCTAGACAACGGATCCTTACCGAAGTTGACCTCTATCCTATTGATACTTTCTAATATTTCCGATTGACGAGCGCTTAAATCGGCCATTCTGATTTAATAAAAGGAACAATCTTACTTGGACACTGACGAGTTGCGATACCAACTATGGGCTGCCGACGCCGTGGGCAGTACAGATGTAGATTCAGCTCCACCGATGTCTTCTTGGAACGATTCATTGATGGTTCACTGAATGGACTGACTTGAACTTTACGGAACTATCGCGAAATACTCAACGAATATAATCAAGTGTGTGGCTGCGATTTCAACACACCTTGATCTATACACCCGACGGATTGTTACGCTTGATACAGTATCCGGTTCGAAGGACCAAAAAAAATGTACGACGATAGTCTATACACTTGGTTCAAGAGTACGATGATAGTTCTGTACACTTGTGATGATGGAAACCCGGGGATGAAGAATTAAACCGCCCGTGTTGAGTGTGGTAAAATCACTGATTTATTTTACTTAGCCAGTTCACTAAATGATCGCGCGTATGCAAACGCTGATGTAGCTTAACCTACTTAATGTTATGAAATGTGCGGGTTCACCGTACACGTCCCTTATGTATGAATACATAGATAAATGCCATTTTCCTTTTTATAACTTATTTAGTTATTTTATCGTTTAAAACAACAAAATAAATCTGGAACTCGGCCAAATAATCAGAAACAAAAATCTGCTAGTTCGATTCCGTTCGATGGCAGCCATGCAAGCGATGCATAACATTATTGACTGGATTCGGGCACACGGCCGCGGCTCCCCGCAGCCTGCAGCCGTTGTTATAGAATTGTGAACACGCTGTAAGATGTTTAGGTCTATGTCAACATGGCGCCGCTTCACTGCGTCACAGCAGAATCATTTTGTGACTGTTACGATTCCGTAAGTTTATCTCAATAAAATCTTACTGAGTGGTAACAAATAAGTGCTTACCTAAGGGTTTCTCTTTTGTATTGTCAACCATAGATTTACCTTCATCAAACGGCTAACAATACTTACTTAACCTAAAGAACACTTTATAACACTATGATAACACAAGACTCAAGAAGCATCTAACACGAGAGCGCTGCAGTGCAGCACGTCAGTGGTTCTCGGTTACCGCGCGAGTGCTGCAGCGAGTTCTCAGGCGAGTCGAGTCAGCCACTCGCCTGGAGTGTCCCCGCCCGGCGCGTGGCGGGTGCTAACAGTTAGCACTCAGCGCTAGTACAATGTCGCAAAGTGAGATTACTGCAAGAGTGCATCATAGTACTAGTGCTAGTGTGTATTGAGCTTTGTTCAAGTTCAGATAGAACAGGATCCATTTGAACTTTAGGACTCCGGCTACACTTTTAGTACCTAGCTGTTTGTAAGTATGAGTAATGAATGACGCTGCATCAATCCGGAAGGCGACGTATTTACTAACTCACGAACACAACATAGTTTACATCATAACGTGCTAGCATCTTGGAGCAGAGCTTAATAAGTTGTTCGTCAGAGTATGCGTCGCAGCAGCACCGCACCGACCCGCGCCGCACCACCGCGGGACGTGTATCAACGTCGTCGGCTCGCATTAGTGAACCACCCCCCCGCCCCCCCGTCCTGCCCCCTCACCTGTACAGTGAGGCCCCACCCCCTTCGGTCCGCGCTGTAAACAACATCCAACCTTAACTATAAATCCGTTCCCAGAAAGATTTAAATTCAATCGTACAGAACGAGGCACCCTAACCATCGACTGCTTAAATAACTTTAGTTTAGTCTGTCGCAGAACTCATTGTATTCCGGTTACGACGATAAAATATCCTGTTACCTGAGAACGCTTCGTCATGCAAGCGAACAAGCAATCTCCCGCCGAACAGAATACACCAAAATTGATTTACATCTGCACAAAATGCACAGTTTTAGAAAACTGCGGCTCGTGGAGCAGCGACGCGCGCACGTAGTACAACTTGTGCCTTAATACGTAACGTATCGAGCAGCTATCGTCCGGCTCGTCCAGTGCGGACCGGCCCGGTGCCGGCCAGCGCGGCGTCGCCCGACGTGAATGATTTCCCGGCGAGCGCGAAGGTGCGCGTTAATAACCGTAACTCGGCGCTCACAACTCCGCAACTACAGTTTACAAAACGGAACGTCCGATGGAGAACTGAAAGTTGTGCCGTTAAGCCGGCTCCGGCGGGAGGACGGCAACTATTGTTTTAAATGAATCTTAACTTTTCAATGTAGCACGCGGCGGTTGCCATTAAACTCTTAAGGAGGCGGACTCAACTTCGATTGCCAGTTAACGTTCATAAAGGGGCTTTTAGCGGCTCGCCAAGAGTGCCGCCTCGCCCAGTGCCTGACGGCGGCGGCCTGGACACGGCGCGAGCTTGAAGCGATCTTCACCTACACTAGGTATCTTCATTTCCTCTTTCATAGCTTTATCACTTTATCGAAAACGAGTTAAACGCTAATGCTTGAGTTTAGTTGTTTTTGGTTAAATATGAACAACAGTATCCATGATACATCCCTCTTATATGAGGTTAATTTTGTCAGGTAATCCAAAATTCAACTGGGAGGCTTTAGTGGAACTCAATAGTTTTTGCTACAATTCTGTGGCACGGTGCATATAAGTCGTATGCAGTAAACACCTCTGCACCTGCGTTTGTTTCAAGCGGCTGGTGGCAGACGCTCGCACGCGCTGCTCTTGAAAAAATTCTCTCTCATCTACGTCGGTATGTTTTGTGTAATAACAGTACCTCCTAGCGATCTACCGCGCTCGCACACCGCACTTTTTCCCCGCAGACTTCTCTGAAGACAAATCCTTTAAGAACAAATCAGAGTTTTCATCACTTAGCAAAACGAACAATGCATCTCGTCTAAACCTAGTATTTTCACGCAAATTAATGTAGGACGGGTATTTCATAAACTATACTCGCCATCAACAGTAGTCGGAACAACGCGAGCAATATTATCGATAAACCATGGCACGGGCGAGGGACATTGGGACTCTTTATAATGACTTTATAATTAGAATAACTGATGATGTTCCTATTTACTGCTGGCTACGTCCGCAACGCTGGCTAGCAGCACATTACGATGCTAACTGGAGTGTGGAGGTAAAAGCGCCAATATTTACATTCGAGGCAGCCTCGTTCAGATCACGCGGCTGTTGTTGATAAACGCGCACTGGTCATTGTGCGAGCTTTGCTGTGCTGCGCTAAATGTTTGGAACACAACTATAATAATTATACTCAGTTTACGCTAAAATCATGTGAGCACAAATAGCAGATCAATCTATAGACCAATAATGATTGCAATGTTTAGTACGAAATTTAGAAACTTAGAACGAAGAAAAACGTGCATAATTTATTTTTAAATCACGTGCTGTATTTCCGCGGTGGGATATCACCTGCAACGTTATAATGTGTCTGCGTCCTCCCCGCCGAGCCACACCGAGCCGCACCGAGCCGCAACGAGTCCCACTTCGCGCCGTGCCGTACTTTGAGATAGGTTTCCTCTTATAAGGCTTTTCTAGAATACGAGGATTACCATTTTTCTACCTGTCTTTATACTTACACTAGCATTTCGCCCTGGATTTGTGTAAGACCTATATATTTTAGATAGAAGACAGAATTCTGCTCCCAACTTGCTCTAACATCGTCAACATTCGAGTAACGAGATCAGATTGAACCAACAGCATCAACAGCAGACAAGCGCGACGCGACTGCACGACGCTACTTTCGTAGAACAATTTCCATGAGGTTTTCATAGGAATTGTTCAACTAGAGTCGCGTCGAGCCTCCATAGTGACTTTAGTAAGAATTTATCCGAAATAGTTTTTCTGTGTAAGTTCTAAGAACTATAATAGTATAACAAAATGTTAAAAAGCAGCAAAAAAAAAAAAGAAGATTTTGGGAATCGAACATAGGTTTGCAAAGCAGCCCACTAAGCTATTTGCTTTGTTGAAAGTTGACTAAAATAGCCGTTCTTATAATTATGTCATGATTGACTGCATAGCTTATGTGATACCTAAGCATTAATAATGGATGCATAATGGATGATAAGCATTTTAAAAGGTTAAATCTGTAACTATCTGCTATATTCGTTCCTTATTCAGCCCAGTGAAGTAATGAAATTATTCAACTGTTGTCAGTTGTCATACACTGTGCACTGGTAATTATACCAGTGAGATGAGATGAGATACAACACTATTGTGTTCTCTCTCTCATCCGGAGTCGCATTTCCTACGAAATGTTTGGGAAGTTTTTGCGATTTCTGACTTTTTTAGTAGCTCAGCTGGTCCGATAGCGTTTTTTGTTCCTTATAGGGAACAGGATAGATTGGCATCACCATATTTTTTTGTGAAAATTGCCCATTTTCTTGCTGACTGTCACTTTTTTTTAAATCTTTGTATGCAGGTTAAAATGTTTCACAAAGTTAAGACCGTCCAGACCGTTGTCTCCTAAGACCGTTTTCTTGTAGCGACAACGATTAAGGTACCTGCCCATATTGCATGGGGCAATAAGGGCAGATACCTTTATCGTTGTTGCTGAAAAATCCACCCTGTATTTATATAAATAAATTTGTCATCATTGACTGCTTAGCTCCACAAAGATATAGCGTGATGATAATCATTTAGAGGATTAAATCTGTAACTATCTGTAATATTTTGGCTCGTCTTTTTACAATTTGCGGTAAACTAAACAGGGTCAACTCGAATTAACTAGCGAAACTCTGCAGACGTGATAAGTATCGATATTTAAACAGGATAATATTTATTTTTTAAGTTTATTTATTAGGGGTCAACGACCGCTGGTAGTGTCGTCACTTGAAAGATGAGTTGAGAAAATATATTTTATAGTGTTTAGATGTCTATACCCACCACGTCTGCGGAGTTTCGCTAGCTAAGTTAATTTGACACTGTAGAAGAATACGAATAAATTG
This sequence comes from Griposia aprilina, assembly GCA_916610205.1. Taxonomy (NCBI): domain Eukaryota; kingdom Metazoa; phylum Arthropoda; class Insecta; order Lepidoptera; family Noctuidae; genus Griposia; species Griposia aprilina. The sequence continues at coordinate 25,096,624 of OU744290.1, read as the reverse complement.
CAATATTGCACACCCCCCAAAGTAAATAACGTGATAATTTATAGCCAGACTGACTGACCAGACTTATAGGGAATATCTATGCAAAATGTTAACAAAATCTATCCGGTAGTTTTTGCGTGATGCTGGAACATACGTTCAGACAACCAGACAAAAATTCAAAAAATTATATTTAAGGCATTAAAATAGTTCCCAGACCTCGCAAAAATTAATTTATAAAAAATATATTCAATGTAAACTTCGCAACGATTTTTTTTAGGGCGACTTGTAATTTGACATATTCCTTCCAGGACGTGATACGAGTAGTGTGACCCATTTGCAACAATTAAGCACCCTATAATGCCTAGGCGAAAATTCATGGAATTTGAGAAAATTAAATTTTAATGAAATTTTGAAAAAAATCCAGAATTATTCACTTAATGTTAGTTTTCTGTAAACTCTCAAATTGAAAGGCCTTCATTGCTATTCCATTAGGTACTGTGGTGTAGCTACGTGTATCTAATAATAATTAGGGGATCGTAGAGGTAAAGCAATACACGCAGTACTCCTTAGAACGTAAATATATTTTATCAAGCAATTATACATCGGCAGGCCTTAGCTCTGCCTGTCTACCTATTAAACAATCTACCATCACTTTTTCTATAAATCTTATTTTAAACTCGCTTGACTGTTCGAGGCAAACCAACGATAATATATGTCCAGCCAGTCAACATAAGGTTGACACATGCAGACAACCTCTACATGAGCTACGCCCACCCTTAAATAAAAGGATCGACGCAGTCGTGTTTTCAAACAAGACTTTTATTTACCACCTCGAACAATCAGACACTTCCTGCCTATACCTATAAGAATAATTACCTAACGCCAGAAATATATTATACAATATGAAGTCCAACTCTTACAAGAGAAGGCTTAAGGACAGGACGAACGATTTGCGAATCTGACTAAGATATGTGTCAGGTAAGAAAAACATTACTTTATGTTACCACATACATGAATAAATTAACATTCGCCATGCTTAAACCTCGTCGCGCCAAAACTGGCAAAAAGATGCGACGTGGCTTCCTAAAAACAAATAAATTGAAGTGACAAATTCACAACAACCCTGAAGGAGTTTAATGAAAAGAATGAAACTTAACATCGTAAACTTCGACCCCATCGGACGGTATGAGTCGGAGGGAGAAAAGGCTAAGAAGTCGGAGCTCATCAACAAACCTTTTTCAAGCACATACTCCAGAGGAAAAATCTCAAAAGCCTATTCGATCTCACCGTTTCAAACTTCATTAAGCATCAGCTAGTACTGATTGAACTGTGGGTTCTCAACAACATTAAGTTTAACCATTGATGTTCACTCAACATCCTTTGCAAGAGCTACGCTCCTTTAGCAAAGTTGGCTACAACTCAGAGAGTATTCAATCCAAATTCGAACTGATGGTGTCAACACAACACCCTTTGCAAGAGCTATGCTCCGTAAGCAAAGTTGGTTCGAGTTTAGACTGCGTATCACCCTCCCCTCTAAAAGAACCACAGTTTCCAAAAAAATAAAAAATATCTCTTGACTCGCATAACTATGATCTGGAGTATGGCTATGCTATCACAGCCTAGTGAAATCCAACTATTATTGAAGACGAAGATGCCTTCTCCCTCAGACTTCTTGGTGTGGCGAGGTGTGACACCTCACACGCACCCAGCTGCGTCCAAAGATTGCTCCCCATATATGAAAAACATAAATGAAAAGGCATTAATACATTGTATCATATTATCCAAACTAAAATAATGAATTAATCTAAATGATGTTTACATCTAATTGACATCTATATGACAATAAATGACAATACAAAAAGACAATAAATTATTATAAACTGACATGAAAAGGTTTTAATCTACATACATATACAATATCCCTGAATTTCCTATGATTTAATTTTTTAAACTTATATTTTAAAAAGGAAAAAATGTTTATAAAATAATTATTCATTTCTCTAGACTTTCTTTTAAATTTATTCAGTTTTGGAAAGAAGTCTTTTATTTTAGTTTTTCTAACATATGAGACCTTTTTCTTTACCCGAACTTTTCTTTTTGTATTGTTAACAATACGCTGATGATATGATGGGACATTACGAAATCTTCTTTTGCTGTGGTAAGAATGAATTATAAAATGACCACCTACAGATTTGACTATTTTACGAGTCAATGTATTTTTGACCAGATCAACCACTATTTTTATTTTATTATCATTATTTCCGACAATATGTGACACCGCGTCATCCTCGACTATCTCATTGTCACCATCTAACTCTGAACTAAACTTTAATTTACAAATTTGGTCTGGAGTCACAGATAACTGCATATTCTCATTTACTGTGGTTATCAACGACATATTATCGATTTCCTTTATATTTGAAAGTAAAATAAAATTATCCTCGTTAGATTGATCAACACCGTCGTTATATTTGTGTGATTCTTCGACGTGATCAATATCTTCGTTTAATAAGGACACACTCTGCTGTTCTGAAACATGGCTATACAATTTAATATAAGGATTAGTCTGACCCGATTCATCAAATTCGTCCTCGTGTTCATTCTCGAACACTTCGACTGGTCGTTCCTCATCATTCGCAGGTCTGCACTCTTGGCAGCTGCGCTCGTCATCAACATCATGGTCATCACTGCCTGCTTGGCAGCTTTGCTCATCAAAAATTTGGTCATCCTGTTTTACGCTAGAAAATGTAATAGCATCATTATCTAAATTAAAACAACTTTCTTGCCCGTCTTCATTGGCCATATCATATGCAAATTCATCTTCTTGCACTCTATGCCCTATTTTAGAAATGCATCTGCATGGGAACTCAGCTTTAAGCTGGTCACAGATCGCTACAAAACTCATACCTTCCCGGTATATAAATTTGTGAAAAGCTAGGGCAGCACCCTGAAAATATGCGCTCACTATTAGCGCCCAATCGCTTTCTCTCCATCCGTAACTGGTAGCAAAATCCTCGAAAGCGTCTAAAAAAATCTCAATGCAATCGTGGCTTGAGCCCGTGAAAAAATCTTGAGCCATCTCGCTTTTTTAAATCATAAAATTGATGAAACCACTTAGCTTTCAATCCGGCGACGAAATTCGTCTGCTTCGCATTCCTTTAATAATAATATCTTCGCACAATATACAGCTTTGTGCACGCAACACACAAATACAATCTTGTGCAGTATTTTATTTGGCTCTGCACACGCCTTAAAAACAATGGGAGCTTGCGTACTTTTGCGCTTCGGCGCCTCCACCAATTGTGATGTTGCTACGTATATGTAATAATTAACGCAGTACTCCTTAGAACGTAAATATATTTTATCAAGCAATTATACATCGGCAGGCCTTAGCTCTGCCTGTCTACCTATTAAACAATCTACCATCACTTTTTCTATAAATCTTATTTTAAACTCGCTTGACTGTTCGAGGCAAACCAACGATAATATATGTCCAGCCAGTCAACATAAGGTTGACACATGCAGACAACCTCTACAGTACCTAACACTCTAACAGACCTTTCGATGTAACCAAATTTTCTAAAACACCAAACAGTTGAAAGTTAAAGGGAGAAGATTGTTAACCACTTTCAAAAAGCAACCACGTACATGAACTGTGACACCAGTTATCTCAAAATTTGACCACGGCATTAAGCGTACAAATTACGGGGAAGACATCTTCATTTAATCAGCTATCTAATGGGATACAAAAGTTTAAATAATATTAATAGGTACCGATGAAATAGTCGATAATGCTGGCAAAACCCGAATTGCAAATGGTAGTATTTTGTTTTTGTTGATATAATTGAATTAATTGGCAGGTTTATGCTATCCCTTCACCTTCTCAACACCCAGTAATCCATCCTACGTTGTTTGGCCAGGTCGTCGCGACCAGGTTGCAAGTTGAGACGACGGCGGCGGCGCCGCTTTTGAGTGGTAGGTTTTCGTCGTCGTTTTCAAAATTACATGAACTTGATTAGTAATAGTGGTAACAGACAGATTAGAAAGGTATCAAATATAAAAACGGCTGTGATGTCATACCGTGCATACGTTGAGTCCTCGTTACGGTATGGATTAATTATGTGGGGAAATAGTACTGAAGGAAATAGAGGATTTGTCGCCCAAAAAACATGTTTACGAGCCATATATGGGATTCCAACTGATGAATCATGTCAACCTATATTTAAATGGCTTGGTTTGCTACCGTTACCTTCATTATATTTGTATAAAACATGTATGTTCGTTAGGAAATATAAGGAATTATTTAAAACAGCAGACGAGATAAGTTCTCGCAGTCGGCGTGACCAATACAGATTTGTACTAGATGAGCTCCCTAGATTAGCAAAATATAACAAAAGCTGCGTGGCTATGTCTGTACGTGTTTATAATAAATTACCGTGTTTATAATAATTAAAAATATTAAATTGCAGGTTATTCAAACTTAAATTATATGAATGGCTGAATGAAAATAATTTCTATAATATTAAGGTTTTTTTTTTGAACATAAATTATAATGTTTTTAAATTCAAAATTGTTTTAGTCGTATAAGTTTGCATGCTTTAATTTTAAGCAAAACATGTATGATCTCACTTTCTATAACACCTATGTATACCATGTTTTAAGCAAATAAAATTATCTTATCTTATCTAAAGTCGCCAGCGATTGATAACTGGCAGTCGACGCGCTAATCACTCATCACTCACTTGCACTTAGTTCGCGTGTTTTTAAACTACTGCTCACGAACAAACTCTTTATTTTTCAACATACTTTGGTTTTTTAGGCTTTTGACAAACAATCTTTTTATCATGTCATTAGCCTGCAATGTAGACTCTTCACATTAATTTTTTTTTTTTTTGTAAGAGAAAGACCAAGAAAAAGCATTTCCATAATCTTTGACGAAGGATTTGGTGACAGTTGCCAATAGCAGAAAAGAGTTGCTTTGTGCCTACGACAACTTTTTACAACTTTCAGTAATAATGGTCCAACCGAGCAATCAATTAACTGAGTCTATCGCAATTTAGAGCTGGACCTTGACTTCGCCCGAGCTACTTGCATGACATAAAATGATGTGCTGCACAAGCCCTTTAAGAATTATGAACGTGTTTGCTGTTGGTAACTAAGAGCATTTATTAAGTCGTCTGGTAATGCCAGTGCACGTTTTAATAAAAAGTTATTTATTTTAAAAAGCCTCAAAATTTGTAGGTCGTTAAAGAATTAAGAGTGCAAACTCTTAAGGTGCGTGTCTGTAACTACTGTGCACGTTTTGTACATGAACAGTAGTTTAAAGATATGCGAACTAAGCGACTAGACGTGATCAGTGATTACCGCGTTGACAGCGAGTAATACTAATCACTCAAAAGCGGCGCTGCGCGCTGTCATTTCAACTTGCAACCTGGATGCTTCGACCAGGCAACCTAACGAAGGAAGGATTGCCGGGTGAGAAGGTAGTGGGATGACATAAACCAGTAAATTAATTTGAAAATCGCGCAATATTTTAATATTTCAACAATAATTCCACCCTTGCCATCATTATCGACTGCTTCATGGGCACCTCTAAGTATTTTTTAAATAATTGTAGGAGTTCTTACACTTAATGCCATTGTAAAATTTTGAGATAACTGGTGTCAAAGTTCACGTACGTGGATGCTTTTTGAAAGTAGTTAATAAACTTCTTCCTTTATCTTTAAATTGTTTGATGTTCTAGAACATTTGGTAACATGGAAAGGTTTGTTAAAGTATTAGGTACCCAATGGAATAGCAATGAAGGCCATTCAATTTGAGAGTTTAGAAAAAAGTGATACTTAGTGACGAATTCTGGTAAATTTTCAAAAATACATAAAAATTGGATTTTCGCGAAACCCATGAATTTTCGCCTAGGCTTTATAGGGTGCTTAACTGTTGCAAATAGGTCACACTATCATGTCCTGAAAGGAATACGTCTAATTACAAGTCACCCTATATATAGATATAGTTATGTTGTTAGGGGTGTGTATAGGGAGAGTTATAAATAAAAGTCTACCTGCTATAGTACTCACGGTTGTATTTAGCAACACACAGACACAACACAGAAAACAGTCAGAAGGAGTACAGTCACATAAACAATAGGCACACACAATCACAATAGTCACATCACAATGATGACAGTTATTTATATTATTTCACGTAAACAATAGGCGAACGAGGTGCTATAAAATTATGTGTAACCGAGCGTCGCATGAGCTAATTTCGACTGAAGGTCGTGGGAAGGTGATCGAACGATCACTGTCCGTTCTCCCACCTCGGCGCTTGCTGACCACGTCACAATGACGTAGGTCGGCCGTGCGCGAGTCCACTGTTTACTGGTAGCTCGTCATCAACCGAATGCCGGTGAATATGTATGATGATGTAAATAAATGTATAAAGGTATGAGGAACAGGGTGTAAAGTTCACTCATACTCTATAGAAAAGGGAGGATCCTCCGACCAGACGGGTGTTGTGTCTGGTGGGCAACTGCCCGACGGTTGATGTCGGGAAGTTGTATATATGCTAGTCGCGCGGTAAAATCTGCTTGCGCGATGCAGGATTTGCGTGACGTCAGTATGACATGTAGCTCGCATGTGGCGATGTTGATACCGCTACATAGATATAGATATCGAATACAAAGTACTACACTCAGTCCTTTACCTAAGTCACAATTATTGTAATAAAGAATTCAATGTTCTCTGTTCCGTTCAAATGTCTTACAGCAATATTTAACAAAGATCTGACAACGGTAGACTGCGACCAACTAGCCTGTTGCGTGTGATAATAGCAACAACCTTCCTCGTGGTTACTGTGACCAATGCAGTAGGTGTCCAACTAGCCTGCTGTGTGTGATAATAGCAACTGTACCTTCCTCGTGGCCACGGTAACCAATGCCGTAGTTGACCAACTGTAGCCTTCGGTGTGTGATAATAGCAACTGTACCGTCCTCGTGGTCAATGTAACCAATACCGTAGGTGACCAACTATAGCCTGCTGTGTATGATAATAGCAACTGTACCTTCCTCGTGGTCACTGTGACCAACGCAGTAGGTGACCAACTAGCTTGCTGTGTGTGATAATAGCATCTGAACCTTCCTCGTGGTCACTGTAACCAATGCCGTAGGTGACCAACTATAGCCTGCTGTGTATGATAATAGCAACTGTACCTTCCTCGTGGTCACTGTGACCAACGCAGTAGGTGACCAACTAGCTTGCTGTGTGTGATAATAGCAACTGAACCTTCCTCGTGGTCACTGTAACCAATGCCGTAGGTGACCAACTATAGCCTGCTGTGTGTGTTAATAGCAACTACCTTCCTCGTGGTCACTGTAACCAATGCCGTAGGTGACCAACTATAGCCTGCTGTGTGTGATAATAGCAACTACCTTCCTCGTGGTCACTGTAACCAATGCCGTAGGTGACCAACTATAGCCTGCTGTGTGTGTTAATAGCAACTACCTTCCTCGTGGTCACTGTAACCAATGCCGTAGGTGACCAACTATAGCCTGCTGTGTATGATAATACCAACTGTACCTTCCTCGTGGTACCTGTGACCAACGCAGTAGGTAACCAACTAGCTTGCTGTGTGTGATAATAGCAACTGAACCTTCCTCGTGGTCACTGTAACCAATGCCGTAGGTGACCAACTATAGCCTGCTGTGTGTGTTAATAGCAACTACCTTCCTCGTAGTCACTGTAACCAATGCCGTAGGTGACTAACTATAGCCTGCTGTGTGTGATAATAGCAACTACCTTCCTCGTGGTCACTGTAACCAATGCCGTAGGTGACCAACTATAGCCTGCTGTGTGTGTTAATAGCAACTACCTTCCTCGTGGTCACTGTAACCAATGCCGTAGGTGACCAACTATAGCCTGCTGTGTATGATAATACCAACTGTACCTTCCTCGTGGTACCTGTGACCAACGCAGTAGGTAACCAACTAGCTTGCTGTGTGTGATAATAGCAACTGAACCTTCCTCGTGGTCACTGTAACCAATGCCGTAGGTGACCAACTATAGCCTGCTGTGTGTGTTAATAGCAACTACCTTCCTCGTAGTCACTGTAACCAATGCCGTAGGTGACTAACTATAGCCTGCTGTGTGTGATAATAGCAACTACCTTCCTCGTGGTCACTGTAACCAATGCCGTAGGTGACCAACTATAGCCTGCTGTGTGTGTTAATAGCAACTACCTTCCTCGTGGTCACTGTAACCAATGCCGTAGGTGACCAACTATAGCCTGCTGTGTATGATAATACCAACTGTACCTTCCTCGTGGTACCTGTGACCAACGCAGTAGGTAACCAACTAGCTTGCTGTGTGTGATAATAGCAACTGAACCTTCCTCGTGGTCACTGTAACCAATGCCGTAGGTGACCAACTATAGCCTGCTGTGTGTGTTAATAGCAACTACCTTCCTCGTAGTCACTGTAACCAATGCCGTAGGTGACTAACTATAGCCTGCTGTGTGTGATAATAGCAACTACCTTCCTCGTGGTCACTGTAACCAATGCCGTAGGTGACCAACTATAGCCTGCTGTGTATGATAATACCAACTGTACCTTCCTCGTGGTCACTGTGACCAACGCAGTAGGTGACCAACTAGCTTGCTGTGTGTGATAATAGCAACTGAACCTTCCTCGTGGTCACTGTAACCAATGCCGTAGGTGACCAACTATAGCCTGCTGTGTGTGTTAATAGCAACTACCTTCCTCGTGGTCACTGTAACCAATGCCGTAGGTGACTAACTATAGCCTGCTGTGTGTGATAATAGCAACTACCTTCCTCGTGGTCACTGTAACCAATGCCGTAGGTGACCAACTATAGCCTGCTGTGTATGATAATAGCAACTGTACCTTCCTCGTGGTCACTGTGACCAACGCAGTAGGTGACCAACTAGCTTGCTGTGTGTGATAATAGCAACTGAACTTTCCTCGTGGTCACTGTAACCAATGCCGTAGGTGACCAACTATAGCCTGCTGTGTGTGTTAATAGCAAATACCTTCCTCGTGGTCACTGTAACCAATGCCGTAGGTGACCAACTATAGCCTGCTGTGTGTGTTAATAGCAACTACCTTCCTTGTGGTCACTGTAACCAATGCCGTAGGTGACCAACTATAGCCTGCTGTGTGTGTTAACAGCAACTACCTTCCTCGTGGTCACTGTAACCAATGCCGTAGGTGACCAACTATAGCCTGCTGTGTGTGTTAATAGCAACTACCTTCCTCGTGGTCACTGTAACCAATGCCGTAGGTGACCAACTATAGCCTGCTGTGTGTGTTAATAGCAACTACCTTCCTCGTCGTCACTGTAACCAATGCCGTAGGTGACCAACTATAGCCTGCTGTGTGTGTTAATAGCAACTACCTTCCTCGTGGTCACTGTAACCAATGCCGTAGGTGACCAACTATAGCCTGCTGTGTGTGTTAATAGCAACTACCTTCCTCGTGGTCACTGTAACCAATACCGTAGGTGACCAACTATAGCCTGCTGTGTGTGTTAATAGCAACTACCGTCCTCGTGGTCACTGTAACCAATGCCGTAGGTGACCAACTATAGCCTGCTGTGTGTGATAATAGCAACTACCTTCCTCGTGGTCACTGTACCCAATGCCGTAGGTGACCAACTATAGCCTGCTGTGTGTGTTAATAGCAACTACCTTCCTCGTGGTCACTGTAACCAATGCCGTAGGTGACCAACTATAGCCTGCTGTGTGTGTTAATAGCAACTACCTTCCTCGTGGTCACTGTAACCAATGCCGTAGGTGACCAACTATAGCCTGCTGTGTGTGATAATAGCAACTACCTTCCTCGTGGTCACTGTAACCAATGCCGTAGGTGGCCAACTATAGCCTGCTGTGTGTGATAATAGCAACTACCTTCCTCGTGGTCACTGTAACCAATGCCGTAGGTAACCAACTAGTCTGCCGTGTATGATAATAGCAACTGTACCTTCCTCGTGGTCATTGTAGTAGTCTATAGCGAAGTTTATGTCGATAAATGATCGATTGGGGAAACGGCACTCGGACACTGTATGTATTATCTTATAGTAAGAGCCGACCGATAGAAAGAGTAGAGTAGGTAAGGGTTACAAATGTATGTAACTAGTGTCAGCGGGGCCAAGGGTGCAAAAGGTCCGCCTGGGACCCAGCTATTTTCAAATGCATAGAATTTCCGTGATGTACCTCCGTGCGGTCGCCGGCTTACCTCATGATAGTGCTGTAACCCGGCAGGGCCCGGCTCCCAGTAGTAACACAACTATCATATAGATTTTATTGATGGGATCCGCTCGGTACACTCCCAGAAAACTATCAGTAAGGCATGCCTCAATTTTATGAGTATTTTACTTGTGAGGGATGTGTACTCGGCATTTTATGTTCGTTCGACTTGACTTCGGTATGGTGTGTTGCGGCAAGGTGCGGGCAGCGCCGGGTAGACGAGTAAGTATCAGGATATCCACATATATTCGCGTGATCTGCACCGCTCGCTGCAATATTGAGGAATAATACCTCACGCGTGATTCACATTTACTACCTACAAATAATATGCACTAAGGTACATACACGCATTATACATTGCCGAGGATTTTTTATTTGCAGATTTGAATGTGTATGAAACATGTTTAAAAAAAAACTCAAAAACCTCAAAGCATTTATTTCAAATAAACTAATTACAGGCACTTTTGAATTGTCAAGGGGTCGATCAGTCAAAAAAATGAAGCTAGTTGCCCATTCCAAAGCGTAGTAGGTACCTATGGATAAGAACGGGCAAGTAACTCCATGGACACTCATTTAAATCAACATAACGTTACAAAAAAAAAAAATGGTTACATCATTCATGTTGAAAGTATACAAGTGAGAACGATGTAAAAAGACGTGCACGTTAAAAGCGTCCGTAATAAAAACGATAAAAACACAAAAAAAAACAATTCAAATTAAAATAAAGTCAAAGTCAAATCGTTTATTTCAAATAGGCACATAAAAAGGCACTTTTGAACGTCAAAATTTACAAAAAATAGAATTGATTCTAGTTGCCCCTTCCAAAAGGTAGTTTCGTATGGAGAAGAATGGGCAAGAAACTCCACCCATAAGCCGTGGCAACTAAGAGATGACCAGTCCCTACTGACGGCGCCCGTTCACGAACATGACGTATAGCTCAGCACCATCCAGCTCAACCATTTTGAAGGGAACTTAATTGTTTATAGTAGTACTATAGAGATGAATCAGTTTAATATTAAAACAACTTTATAACATACAGCAATCACCAACAGACGTCCACGATCCTGTGCATAATGCCTCGTAGCACTTTCGTAGCAAGCGTAGCGTTAATGCTACGCCGTAGCATCAGTGCAGAACATTTTTGCTCGTTACTAATGATTACTTTTTATTTGTGTTTAACCTCACAGGTTTGCGTTATAATATTAAGAGACTGTCTTCTTCTTCCATTCATGACGAGGTTTGCGATAGAAATCTATTGCAAACATCGTCATGAATATATCGGAGGTACGTGTAAAGGCAAGATTACAAAAATACTAGCTGCGCCCCGCGGTTTCACCTGCATAACTCTCGATTCCGTGGGAATATTAGGACAAAAAGTATTTTATATTATATTCAAGGTCATACCATCACAACTCATACTCATACGGTCTACGGGTCTACGGTCGGGTCTACTCATATGCCAAATTTCAATAAAATCCGTTCAGCCGTTTTAGCCTGAAAGCGTCACAAACATACATAGTACAAAAAATCAAATCTTTTCTCTTTATAATACATATTGTTAGTTTAGATATAAATAAATAATATTGTGTGCTTTAACATTTTGTATGCGGTATACCAAAATATCTAACCCTGTACGTGTTCAAAGTAACAACTTATTCTATACATGTATAATGAAAGCTGCAAGCTGCTTGTTAATGGTGACCGTCGCCGGAAGTGACGCAACAGCTCAGCCGTGCCGGAAGTCAGGCTGCCTTCCGGGAGCTCTGTATTGAGATTACGTAATTTGTTATAGACGGATGGGTGATGGATTATCTGTGCAACTCTCGATAGTGCAAAAGGGCTTAATTAAGGACTAGCATGTACTGTAGAAAGTCATGAACGGTGATACTGGATGGCGGTTGTCATTTACAGAATAGCTGCAAGTGACGCAAGACTGCGTCATATAATTATATACACGTTACAGCGGATACAAACACAAGTAATTGTAGTAAACAAACGACTGGCACTGAGACTGAGCGTCTATCTTAAGAGGAACACGGAGGATTCCCCGAATACGTCGCAGAGGAACATAGGGGCACGAGTACACATTCCAGTGCTTCAGGTATTTAACCAACACTGTACGAAACAGTCGCCTGCGCTTGGTGCGGAGCCTTAAGCTGATTACGTCACAAAACTTGGAGACTCGTAGATGCTTCCATTTGTTGAGCATTTTCTGTTTTATTAACATTTTTGTTAGTTACCTGGAACTTGTTGACAGGCCTACACTGTCTTCTCATATACTTATATAAAAGTCAATTATTTTAAAAGAGTAACCGTAGAGATATTTGCCGACTCTTCTCGATAGGAAACGACTAATTGGAACCGTGCACCTATCTTCTGCCGTTTCGTAAGTGTCGTTGTAGGTTTATGTGAAATAAATATTTTTTATTTGAATTTGTAACCAAAAAGATATGAAATAATAATTTATAACAGCAAGGTACAGCCGCTACTATTTCATATTGTCATAAGAGGCTTGTTGCGTTACTTATGTTTAATTCGACTCTAAGTATTTTATCATGTAGGTACTCTAATATAGTGGTCCTTCTATACAAATCCCTAGCGTATTATTCCCAACTTATACTGATAGCCATCGGCTGCAGCTCAGCGACTAACTCGTAGGCGCGAACCTCCCACTTATCGCAGTTGGTAGTTTGCTATCGATACTAGACACTTGTATCGCTTTCAAAGTGAATCCGTGCCGTTTTGTTGTGGCGACGGGAACTGTGTATATTATCTAGACATTGTTCCTGCGACATCGACAACTGTACGGGATCAGTTGGTGTCACACTGCGGCAACTGTTGTGCATAAGATTCTCGGGAAGATGCGTTGTAAATCGTGTTTAAAAAAATCTCTCAACAACAATTCTCTATGTTTTCAAAAACATATTTTTCAGTAAATACGTTACAATTCCGTTTTAAAAATGTGTTTTGACTTTTAAATCAGCTCGCGCCCGCACCGACGCACTATGGAAAATGGTAGAACAAGCGCATATCAAAAATGCTTTTTACGAATATCATAATTTGGCTAATATGGCTATTCTTTTAGGTTTTCTAATAGTCAAATTATAATATTCATTACGATTTTTTTTCTTAATACGCGAATTTTTTTTTTTTTTCTTAGATAGAAATACATAGAAAACAGAAGTACCAAACTCAAGTCTTTGCGTATACATGTTTCAATACCATATTGTGAAAAAAATACTTGGTACAGATATGCAGTATTATACATTTTTAGAAAGGTTATTTTATGCTTTTTGCGATACAGCTTAATGATTTTAAAAGTAAAGAAAAATATTTCAGTAATTACTTAAAAAGTGACATACCTTTTTTTTCACTTGTATGTTTTTTCGTCGAAGGTTTTCAGTATTACCCACGTTTGCCCAAGCGTTACTTTTTGCGTCGACTAGTAGTCTAACTATTCATAAATAGAATGCAAAAACAATCAGCTGCGGATATTTGCGGTTTTAGAAGATATGAGAAAAAAACTGATAAAAGTCAGAACCCGAAAATTAGTGTCTTTTGCGGTTTACCACTGACACCATTCACATGAACAATATAGAACTTTTTGGATATTTTCTTCATTATTTCGTGATAACAAAGGGACCTTATCAAATTTGCACTCGGTTTGCGTGGGAAATTACAAGATAATAATGATGTAGGTACCAATTCGATATTGTAAAATGAGTATTTAAAGGGAAGCAAAAACTATTCGAACCATCTACATCAGTGTAACTTCAAGTGAAGCAAATCTCATCTACGCCTATTATTTCTGCAGATTGTGAAGTGTTAAAATGTCTTCCTTCAGCTGTACCAAACGAGACTTCATAATCCCCTATATAGAGGGCGGCAAGACCATGGAATCATTATCCAAAGTTTTAGTGGAAAAGCTGAATGTTTCTGAAAACAACTTGTGTTTTATAATTAGTGACATACAAAGGCACATTCTTCCTATTTTCAACAAACGCTGGGCCCTGGCATCTCGGAAAAAAGAAACATTTTTACAGAAGTATTGTACTTGGTTGGACTCAAGGTATTCGTTAAATTTACCGGATTCTGAACAATATTCTACGCCATCAACATCTGGCCAACGAGGACGAGCATGCGTGGCTTATGGAGACTCCTCAGAATCTACCAAGAAGAGGAAAAACACTCTTCTACTCCAAGACTATGGCTTCGAGCATATAAAAAACGCCTATCTGCAGGGACTACGGGCTTTACGTGAGTACACAGAAGCTCATCTTGTCGAAGAATTAAGAACCGCTGACACTCAAAAGAAATTAGATATCTCAAGTAAGTGGAACGACTCAGACCAGATGAAGATTCTTTCCGATACGGAAGCATTGAGTGCTTTTATAGATTTAGATCTAACAAAAGCACAATATATGTACCTGAAAAACTTAACCAACGAACGAAAGTGTTGTATATTCCCGCCTTACTACAAAATACAAGAAATAAAAAGATCCTGTTATCCACCATCTTCTACAATCGAAATCACGAATACTTATGCTAAAGTGATTAATATACAAGATTTATTGGATCATACTGCTGCTAGAATTTTAAAAATCGATTCTGTTTTCCAAAAACAACATAGAACATTGATCCTTTATTCTAAATGGGGATGTGATGGTTCATCTGGTCAAAGCCAATACAAGCAAATACTTGCAGAAGAGTCAGAAACAATTTCAGATGCCAATTTGTTCATCACTTCATTAGTCCCCATCAGATTAGTTGATGTGCAATCGGGATCCGTTGTTTGGCAAAATCCGGTACCTTCATCTGTCCGTTTTTGCAGACCCATTTCTATTGAGTTTTGTAAGGAAACTCCAGAAAAAACCAAGGCAGTTGTTGATGATATTAAAAAACAAATTAGGGCTGCACAAGCATCACTTATAAACAAAGATGGTGTTGTAGTAAATGTGAAGCATGAACTATTTCTAACGATGATCGATGGAAAGGTGGCTCAGGTCCTTACAGATACTCCATCTGGTTCCACATGCACGATATGTGGGGCTACTCCACGGCTAATGAATGACCTATCGAAAGTAACTGCCAGACCCGAAAACGAAAACGCCTACCAATACGGATTGTCCACCTTAAACGCCTGGATTCGCTGCATGGAAATGATATTGCATATTTCCTATAATCTTTCGTTTAAGACTTGGTCTGCTTCAACTGAGGAAAATAAGAGATTAAAAAAAGAAAAGAAAGAAGTTGTTCAAAAACGTTTCAGGGAGGAGTTGGGATTAATCGTCGACAAACCTCGGCAAGTTAGCGGGAATACGAACGATGGCAATACCGCACGAAGATTCTTCTATAATAGCACTTGCTCATCGGAAATAACAGGTGTAGATGAGGCATTGATTAAACGCCTATACATTATCTTGCAAGTTCTTTCTTCTGGAATGATGATCGACCCTGAAAAATTTGGGGAATATGCAATAGAAACTGCAAGAATCTATGTAAGTAATTACGATTGGTATTATATGCCATCCTCCGTTCATAAAATACTCATACACGGGCAAAACGTTATCAAACATTTTGCGGTGCTTCCTATTGGACAGCTATCGGAAGACGCACAAGAGTCTCGCAACAAAGACTACAGAAACATACGACTTCATCATGCCAGAAAATGTTCCCGATCTGCTACAAATGAAGATGTCTTTAAAACGCTTTTATACACGTCAGATCCATATATAACAAGTTTGAGAAAACCGTACGTAAGAAATGTGAAAGAACTTGAAGAAGAGGCACTAAGTCTTTTAAACGTGGCACCTGAAAGTGAACCCACATTTACTGACCCTGATCCTGAAGTGGTATAAGTTAAAAATAATATTTATATTTAGTTATTACTTATATTTGTACCTAGCTACATCATTTCCTGAAGCCAGAGTATAGGATGTACCTATTAGTAATATGATTTTAATTTAGTTTTTTTTTTTCATATATATATATTTTGTTTACTTTGCTTGTTGTAATTAACCATGGTTTAATCTTTTTAGTCATTATAAACTTGTATTCCACTTGAAATAAATTTTTAACTATTTTTTTCGTGATTTTTTCCCATTTTTTTCATTCTATGCAAAAAAACATACATAGATATACAAGAAAACCGTATAAACTACACATCGTTCGAATCTCCGAACCTTGCTGCATATTTGTGCCAAATTTCATCACGATACAACAAAAATTCATGAAGTTACAGATTTTTGATCCGATACCGACCTATATTTTCCATAGTGCGACGGCTTCTATGCAATTATACGCAAAAAAACTGCGTCGCTACTGAGGAGAGTGAGGGGCAGTCGGAACAGCATCCTGAGGACTGTAGCCGAGAGCTTCGGCTCTCCGATTGTACAGCAGTTTGTGCGGAGGCTGATCTTTACTAACACTAGGCACTAAGTTATTTTTTGTATGTTACTAACACTATATGGATTTTTGTCCGAAATAAAGCGATTATTATTATTATTAATATTGTTTGATGAAGACCTGCGATGTGATCGGATGTGTTTCAAAGGATTAGAATATTTTAATCAAATCTACATGTAAATGATTGGCATTAGAGGTAACGCAAACACATTACAATCGGATTGCGGGCGGCTTATCTATTCGTCCAGCGCCCTCTTTACAATCAAACATTGATTGATTTGTGTTTACCTCTGACACACGTATACATGTTGGATCAGGCGACTTTCTGAAAGATTCAAATTCAAATAATTTATTTTCTTTTCACAAACAATGGCATCATATTAATTTAAACAAGCAACAATTTAAAAACTTTGTGACACTAGTTTGTGAGCGACTGGTGTCTGCGTTAGGAATACCTGTATAACTGTAAAGCAGATCACCAGGGTAAAGATGGATTGAATCAGTGGAACTTTATTATTTTGAAGTCTGCAATGGTGAGAAAAACATTTGCAGATAAAATATACCACGACGCGAGGCGTCATACATGAACACCGTACTTAGCTAATGTTGGTGTTGAACAGCGAAACATTAGCTGTTGAATAGAATAGAATAGAATACTCTTTATTATGTACACCATAAAAATTACAGATATAAATGTAGAATATTTACATAGGGTGACACAATAGGTTGAACACAGACGTCTGTTCTGTACGTGACATGTAGGTAGATAGGTACCTGTCATCACTACTCGACATGATCATAATTATGAACGTTGTGATAACAGAGCAAGTTTCAGCCGGTACTAGCGAGTTAGCAACGTTCAACAAAACTTGTTCTGTCGAGACTGGTGAGCTGCTGTCAGCTACCTCCCTATTGATCGAGAACACAGTACCTAACTATAATAGGTAGCGTATCGACGAGGTTCGCGGCGGCGGGCGCTTATTATTACTAATTAATAAGACTAACTAGCGCTAATAGAGAGAACTTCCTCTGCTTAACTTGTTGATAAACTTTTTTTCTTTTTTTTTTTTGTTCCGGGGTGGAAAATCCTCATGGATGTCCCCCGCCCTGGGGGGGCGGAGGGGTCTGTCAGACTCTTACTGACTAAAAACCACCCCGGTGTTCCATCTCACACCTGCGTCGGGGGTCGCGGGAACATACGAATCTTCCGCAACCCCCGACTGGTGCCGGCCCGCCTCTGCGGGCCCCGTCCGGTCGAGCGGGGGGAGTGAGGTGTTTGACTCCCCCCGCGACGTCTAAGAGGGGCACGTGTGGAACACTACGCGCCGCCGCCTCGGGTCCTGATGTATGGGGGGCGACGGACGTCCCCAAGTCCGTCGTCCCTGGACCCATTTAGGGGGGCTGGAAGAGGGCGTTGTCCGCCCTCCGCCGACGCCCGGTGCGCCTGCTGCGGGCCGGATGAGAGGATGAGATCTCTCGCTCCCTTTCCGCAGCCTCCTTCTGCGAGATAACTGTTTCGCAGAAGGATACCACCGCGTCCCAGGACTCGTCGCCGCCGACCATAGCATTCACTACGGCCGGCAGCGACAGGTCACTGCCTACTCCTGAGATGAGGGCACGGCGCGGCTCCTCCCAAGCGGCACACTCTGCCAGCGTATGCCGCGCCGTGTCCTCCCGACAGTCGACGCAGTGGTGACACCGGGCGTCCGGCTCCCTTTTTATGCGACACAGGTACTTCCCGAAACAACCATGCCCCGAGAGCACCTGCGTCACCCGAAACGACAGGGAGCCGTGCCTCCTCCCGAGCCAGAGGTCGAGCACCGGCCGGACCGCCTCGATAGTGACGAGGCCGGCGGTAGGGCGTGAGAGCCTGTCCCGCCATTCCGCCACCAGGACCTCGCGGAGCTGCGACCGACGCTGCTCCATATGTCGCTGCATCGGTCGCTCGCCCCGCGCCCGCCATTCCTCGCGCCACCGGTACAGTGACGCGAGCACCTTCGCCTCCAGGTCCCAGGGCGGGGATCGGGCCAGTGCACAAGCTGCCTCGTAGGAGATCGTGCGGTACCCCCTTATGACTCTGACGGCCATCGCTCTCTGCGGCTTTCGCAGAACAGCAATGCTGCCGGCCGTCAGGTCAGCCGCCCAGATCGGGGCCCCGTAAAGGGCCATCGATCGCACGATCCCTACGTAGAGCCGCCTACAAGCGGCGCTCGGGCCCCCCAGATTGGGAAGCAGCGTTGACAGCGCCCCAGCCGCGCCCAACAACTTGGGCGCCAGCCGCCGAAAGTGGGGGCCGAAATCCCACCTACTGTCGAGCACCAAGCCCAGGTACTTCATGGTGGGCTCGACAGCGATTCGTACCCCCCCCACCACAATGTGGGATCCCGACGGTGGCGCCCGCCGGGGACCATGAAACACCATGGCCTCCGACTTGTTGAGGGCCACCTCCAGGCCGAGGCGCCGTATGCGGCTCACCGTCTGTGAAACCGCAGCCGTCGCCAGCAACGCTGCCTCCCTGTGCGAACTCCCCCGGGCCGTGACCAGCGTGTCGTCCGCGTAGCACGTCAGGTCGACGCCCGGTTGGAGTTCGCCTCTCAGCACCCGGTCGTACCCGATGTTCCACAGCAGCGGGCCCAGGACCGAGCCCTGTGGAACACCGCACGACATGTGGCGCTGGCTAACGCCATCGCGTCCCATGTAGGTGACACACCTCTCCGCCAAATAAGCCCCAACGATGCGGCGGAAACTTGTTGATATACTGCCCTAACTTATCAACCGAGCGGTGAAATTTAATTAATTATTATTTTACTAAGAGCACTACAGACCGCCTGTAAACGTCTACTTCGATACGTCTATTCAACCAACCTATCTGGATGGTTTCACCAAAGTAGTAGTTTCGAAAACTAGATGTTTCTCACACAACGGACACAAGTGTATCGGATAATACAAGACCTAAAAAATAAATTTAGCATAGGTTATGATGACATCTCAACAAAAGTATTAAAATTCGTTTCCCAAGTGCTATCAGGTCCCATTTGTCACATAATTAATTTAATTATTTGCTCTGGAATCTATCCTGATAGACTAAAGCCCACTATAATTAAGCCTCTTTTTAAAAAAGGTGATAAGACTGACATTAATAACTGCCGACCAATTGCGCTTATACCGGTGATATCAAAAATATTTGAGAAAATTATTTATAACTGTATGTATTCCTTCTTTACCAAACACAACATCTTATTAAAGGAACAGAAAGGCTTTAGAAAAAATAAATTCATAAACTTGGCCATATATTATTTCCTTAATATTATAATGACAGGTATCGATCAAAGAATTCCCACTAGCGCTATATTTACATGACGAAAGCCTTTGATCTAGTCGATCATAATATTTTGTTAGGAAAACTAAGTGCTTATGGAATAAGGGGAAACGCACTTTCTCTTATAAAATCCTACCTTGACAATAGAACACAGTGTACGGAAGATAGACGAATTTGCAAAAAGGATAAAAGGAATACAAATACATTTCAACAAAATGTAAAATCACATTTGGCGTGCCACAAGGTAGCGTATTGGGCCCACCATTGGTTTTAGTCCATTTATACGACTTTCCAAAATAAGTTACTTTTCCTATGGTTATTTTTGCCGATGACAGCACTTTAATTATTAGGCATGAGGATTTAAACACAAACTATTAAAGTGACATAAAAAATGCACTACAACAATCAATTGCTTGGCTTGAACAACATAATTTAATTCTTAATTTAAATAAAACTAATATCATGCAGTTTCGACAAAGAATTACCACTTCTGACATCAATCTATATTTTAATAATAATATAATTGAAGAAGTAGGACACATCAAATTTTTAGGATTGACAATAGACTCTAAACTGACGTGGAAAGAACATGCATCGATCCTAATTACAAAATTGACCAAGTTTGCCTTTGCTCTTTATAAACTCAGCAAAATAGTAAATCAGGCGGCTGTCGTAACCGCGTATTATAGCGACGTAGATTCCATATTACGTTACGGAGTAATTTTCTGGGCAAATTCCTGTGAAAAACTTTAAATTTTTAAAGCGCAGAAGAGGTGCATTAGGTCCATATGCAATATTAAATCAACAGAAAGTTGCAAACCGCATTTTATCTCCTTAAAACTACTAACGTTACCTTGTCTTTACATTTACGAAACCGCTTTGTTCGTAAAGAAAAACGGTGATTTGTTTAGAAAAGGCTCAGAACAAAGCTCTCGATCCATAAGACCAACATATCGACATGAATTATGCCTAAGACGTTCAAAAACCGCCCTTATGCACAAGAGCATACTTTGCATAGCTCCATTTTTTTTTAATAAGCTACCAAATAACATAAAAGATTTACACTAGACACAATTTAAACGTAAACTAAATACATTTCTAATAAACAAATGCTACTATACCAATGACGAATTCCTACTTGACAAGATTTCTTGTGACTGACCATTTTATGTATTTATGTTTTAATGTAATATTCATATACATGTCTATTAATTTATTACAATATGTTATATCTTGTATTTTAATTTCTATAGATATGAATTACTTCATTATGTTTCATTTAATGTTTAATTTAATTTCTATTATTGTACCTTAACAATGCATGCCTTAATACTCGTATGGTAGATTTTTGAGCTACTATAAAATATATTTAAGATCCTGTTGTATCACCAAAAATCGCATTAATAAAAACTTTGACATTGATTTTGACAACCCGTATCGTTAGCTTCCTCGTGACGTGATACGAGCGATCAGTTACAGTTGCTAGATACCTGTAACCAAAAGTTATTGCGTCCTCAGTTAGTTGTTAAAGTCGTTTATCAACATATTATTAGTTTCTACGTTAGCCTGAAATTTGGCGCACGGAGCAGCTTATTCTAGCAACTAATTAGTTTATTGCTGTAAATCATAATCTAAAAATGCAATATTGTGAAGAGTTGTAATTCAATTGACATAGATCTGCAAATATTCCGACTGCTATGTGAAGCAAGTTTCGAGGCGACGACGTGGACCTAAGTAATATGTACGGAGTGCTCCCACCACCAAACGCAGCTGCACTATAACTGAAAATGTTCAGGAAAGGTTCCTGGGAATGTGAATTTGTAAATTTATATAATTCACGTAACATTTGTAAAACATGTCAACAAGAATTTGTATTTGAATTTTCAATAGCGAATATAGGCTTAGGTATATAGAACACTGACAATGTAGTATTAATTAATTACGCAAATCACACACAACTCATCAGTCTTCGAGAGAAAACAAGCAAATACGCCAAACTACGTTGTTTAACTACACGAGGAGTTCCCGGCGTCAATTGCAACTCGCAACACGATGATTTGTTGCAGCAACAACTAAACTCGCTCGTCACACGTATAATGTCCGAATGTTTGGCTCTACCTGCTTCTACTAATGCACCGATGTGCCCAACACGGATACTTGCAGAAGTACCAAATCATTAACCACGTGAAAATAAGTTCATAGTACCAAGGTATTGCTTTAGCACTTCTATACTGCACTAGCTCGGGACTGTTCCGTTTTAAAAAGCCAAACATAACCGAAAAGATCTTGCGACTAACATTTTACCTAGAGGTTTTATTTTCAGCTCAATGGCTGCAGGCTATGTGCACAATTGTGTACGGTCATTAATTTACTGTCTTGGCTATGAAGGACGACTGCAGGCATTTCAAGAAACGGCAATATAAATGTTCCAGACGTTTCGTTAATATATTTTCTAGTCGTATAGTAGGCCTTTTGTCCTTCTTTGATTAGTGACACACGAGTGTTGTATCAGTGATGGATCGTTCGCTACAAGTTTGCCATCAGCTCGGAATATGTGCAAGTCCGATAATGGTCTGTTTGAGCAGCGCATCGTTATAGCAGCGTGTGCTGTGTACCCTGATTAGACCCCCGCCGCTGGACTAGCGTCTAATTCAACGTAATTTAATTAAAGAATGCATGCAATAGTCATTACCAACTAATGTATCACTGCTGAGTGCACACACACTTCTACACTTGAAAATATAACGCATTTTCTGGTAATCCGTAACCCTAGCATCTAACATAACATACCATGTGGTGGTCTTTGAAACACTGTTGCTCCATATTACTTTAATATACGATTTAAAATGCAATACTCTATGAATAAAGATACACAGTTTGTAATGACACTTCCAAGTTTTCCCCAAGAGTACGTAGCGTTTTATGATGCTTGCTACTCGCTCTCTCTGACACCGGAGTATTACGAGGAACAAACTTCTATGTAGTTAGTTACCAAAACTAATTTTATGCTCACAATCGTAATTCAGTAGTACTTATAAAGTAATTGGTATAAATGTATGGTATCGCCACAAATAAACTCATTGGAAAAATATTTGACAGCCAAATAAAGCGTGCGGTCACATTACTCATACATACACATCTACACACATCACACACACATCTTACATTACACATTATTGGGTCTTTCGCAGGTCTGCTGGAAGAAATTTCTTAAGTAATAAGCAGTACCTTTGTACTTAATACTAATATGCCGTATCTGTATCTATTTTACTGTGTGTACATAAATAATAAAATAAATAAATAAATAAATAAATAAAAGATAAATATCGACATCAGAGCTCGTTCAACAAACAAATTAATAAAACTCAGACGAAGGACACTTGTGCCTGTGTGCCCACGTCGGCGACGGCTCGGGACGAGGGCCGGCCGGCAGTCGGCTATGAATATTCATGGCCGGCCTGTGGCCGCTTTTTTCGCTTGCATTGGGAACGATGTGGAATCGGATTGGGTCGGTAATGCTTGCAGGTGGGCGCAACGAGTTTACTGACGTTCCGAGATTTTGTTGCACTCTGTAGCTAACTTGTCTGATCATGATTTAGGAGATGGAAACTGGCCAAACAACTGCTTACACTACACTCAGAATGAGAAATGGAATTTCAGAATGTAACATGGACGTGGCTGGATAATGGACAAAATAAAAAGAACTGGCGTTGCTCGGAAATCTAACTTTGTTTCGTAGTAAACAAACACGAGTATGAGGAGTGCTTTAACAGCCGAGAGCCTTTCATACCTATTATATTTTAATAAAGACTTCTGTTTCTAATAAATCAGGGGAGAAATATCATGCGGTAGTTAAGCCGTGCTCCAGAAAGAAATGCTTTGTGTTCCAGTATCTGATGACAAGTCACGGATAGACAAAGATAAACAAACTATCAAAGTTTTAATCATGATCTGGCAGTTTGAGTAATGTATGCAGCCTGCCCAAATGTCCTTTCTTTGGTAGCTTTCGTCGAATCGTTGAGCTCCTTAAGTTCTGAGTTGAGCTGCACGATTACTGACAAATGCGTGCACTGACAGGGCAGGTCCTCTCAATCTGTGTGGCTATTTCCTCAAACGACCATTTCAGACACCAAACTACATGATCTTCACATGATCTGACCAAGATTATGTCTGGACTTCAAAAGAGACTGTGACCTCTGAGTTTGTTTCGGCCTTTCTTCTCAGAGTAGTCAGATAGGAAACGCCGACCTCATCTAGTTTAAAAAATATGATTGTCGTGTAAAAGTGTTTGTACAAACCTACTTACAGAAATAAAATAATTTATCAATATTTATGCGTTTTTGTAAGAAAAAGGTCCTTAATTTTTTTTTTAATCGGTTGATAATTTCACGAGATTTTGTATTTTACAGTGATTGCAATTATTCGGTAGCAGATACAATTTTTAGCTCGCCCTAGCCTCTTGAGATCAAATACCAATACTACCTAAATCAAAGTCAAATCATTTATTTCTTATAGGCACATGAAAGGCACTTTGATCGTCAAAATTTACCAAAAAAAATTGAATTGATTCTGGTTGCCCCTTCTAAAAGGTAGTTTCGTGTGGAGAATAATGAACAAGAAACACTTACTCTTTTAAAATATTTAAATATATATATATATATGTAAAGCCGATGCACCTAAAATAAAATTACTATACCACACTAAGTAACAAGAATCCTACTTCCTATCCTACTTCCTACTTCCTATCCTACTAATATTATAAACGCGAAATCCTACTATCCTACTAATATTATAAACGCGAAAGTTTGTATGTATGGATGTTTGTTCCTCTTTCACGCAAAAACTACCGAATGGATTTTAATGAAAGTTTACAATAATATAGCTTATACATTAGAATAACACATAGGCTATAATTTTTAAAGATAGTGTGTGAATTGTCCAAAATATAACGATAATTGTCAAGTAAGTCGGAAAAAAATCTGCCATCTGCGAGCTATTCTGGCGTACGCTGCTAAAACTGTAGAGTTTACACATATATAATATAGAAGAGAAATGTTTATCTTAATTAGTCCTACAAAAAAGTCCGCGACAGCATATATCTATCTTTTATAAGTAAGCCATTATCGCCAAAACAGTGAACCATAAATATAATAAAAATTGATATAGTTCTAATGCACATTTGGTAGTAACAAATTCATTTTTATATCAAACTAAATACTTTTCTTAAACTTCGTCTAAATAAAGACGTAATAGTTACGATGATTTTATTAATCGAGCGCGCGTTCCTATGGCGTCGCGCGAGGCGAAGAAGTCGCTCATTGCTGAGTGCGCGACCCGAACGCGGGCAGACGCGTGAGGCCAGACGTCATTGACGGTCGTGTCCGTTTTGCGAATTTTCAAGGCGCAAACTAGCGTGTTGTTCTAAACGTACTGTACCTATGTAATGTAATAGATAGGTATTGGCAGGTTTTTTGTGTGCTTAGGAGTTACACGTATAAGGTTTCATTACTTTCTCATTTTAATTAGTTAGGTCGGTATTTTTTTTTTGGTGTTTACAATAATAGTTAAGTTTAGTTGATTTTGGTGTTTATAGTAATAGTTAGTAACGAATTATAACGAATTACTTCATTTTTATTTTATAATTGTCATAAAGTAGTTACATCGGTAATATAAAATAAATTAATAATAATAGAATAATTAATACTACGGAAGTGTGATTTTGATTTTCAATTAGCAGATAAGAATAGTTTTTTGGATATTAATTAGTATGTAGCTATAATTTTAAATTGACTAAATAATATGTAAATTGAACAGGCAGGTATTGCATTTTTTGTATATATGCGTACTGTATTATTTGAAAGTGTAGAAAAAGTACCTGCTAAGAATTATGCCGCGAAAGCCTAAGTCTAATCTTTCCTAAAGCTCTAATAAAGCTCGAGCTGTGAAAGTAGCTAGACTTAACGAGACGTTTCCACAAACCGAAGTGCGAAGGCTTGAACAGGCGGAGCGTGAGGCAGCTCATAGAGCTGCTGAGACACCAGAACAGTCCCAAGCACGGCGTCGGCAGCATGCTGAATATCTGGCATCTCAACGGGCTGCTGAGACACCTGAACAGTCCCAAGCTCGACGTCAAAACAATGCTGAATATCTGGCATCTCAACGGGCTTCTGAGACACCCTAACAATCCAAAGCTCGGCGTCTTCGGCAGGCGACTTACCTGGCGTCTCAAAGAGCTACAGAAACCGTTGAAGAAGCTGGATCTCGCAGACGCGCTGTTGCTGAAAGGGCACAACAGCGACGTCTAATATTCACAAGAAATATGTGGGCGGTATTCGATAAGGCTGCATTTGAGTATGACGAGACTCTTGATTACGAAAGCCACAAGCTCATAAAAATAGAATCGATGAATAAAGAATGCAGATTTTGCGATGCTCTTAAATGGAAAGAGGAAGTTGCAGGTATGTGTTGTTCGGGGGGAAAAGTAGCCCTTCCTTCACTGGACGAGCCAGTTGAACCTCTTAAAGAACTTTTCTCTAATGAAACAGATGAGTCTCGCCGTTTTCTAAAAAACATAAGAAAATACAATACATGCTTCCATATGACATCTTTTGGGGCGGATAACATTGTTTCGATGCCAGGACTTTGCCCGACTTTCACAATCCAAGGGCAAATATACCACACAATTGGCTCTTTGCTTCCTGCTCCCAATACGCAACCAAAATTTTTGCAAGTTTATTTCATGGGCGATGAGAAAGCACAAGTTAATAGGCGTTCTGAGTACGTACAAGGTGTGGAAAAAAACACGGTTCAAAAAATACAACAAGTTCTAGATAATCACAACATTTTAGTGCATGAATTCAAAATGGCTAAAGATAGAGTGACAAGCGATTATTACAAGGTTGTGATACATCCAGATCGTGTACCACGTGGTGAACATGCAAGACGATTCAATGCCCCGACCACAAATGAAATAGCTGCCGTAGTAGTTAGCAGTGAACAAACTACGTCTCGGGACATCGTTATTCAGGCGCAAGATGGCCGGCTCCCTAGAGTTCCGGACACTCATAGATTTTATGATGCTCTTGAGTACCCGATGATTTTTTGGAAAGGACAAGAGGGATACAGTTTTGATATTCCTCAGACAAACCCAGTTACAAAACAACCCATACCAAACAAAAAAGTGTCCTGCAAAGACTTTTATGCGTATCATATGATGGTACGTAGCAACAATTTTAATTTATTGCTTCGATGTAGACTTCTCCTTCATCAGTTTTTGGTAGACATGTACGTTAAAGTGGAGAGTGAGCGCTTACGGTTTATTGCCTTGAATCAAACGAAACTGCGAGCAGAAAATTATATACATTTACAAGACGCGATAAGGAATGATGCGGATTTAGATCCAAATAACTTGGGTCAAATGGTAATTCTCCCGACATCATTTATAAATAGCCCGAGATATCTACATGAATACACACAGGATGCATTCACATACGTGCGTAACTACGGGAGACTTGATCTGTTTATTACAATGACGTGTAATCCCGCCTGGCCAGAAATCACTAGAGAGCTCATTCCAGGTCAAAATTCAACCGACAGACATGACTTAACAGCCAGAGTATTTAGAATAAAAGTTAAAAAAATAGTTGCTCTACTTACAAAAGGTAAAATATTTGGTGATATGAAGTGCTTCATGTACTCGATCGAGTGGCAAAAAAGAGGTTTGCCTCATGTGCACTTACTGCTGTGGTTGATGGAAAAGTTACGCCCTAACCAAATTGACGAAGTCATAAGTGCGGAGATACCAAACCCAGAAACTGATTGAAAACTCTATGATAATGTGACTAAAAATATGATTCACGGTCCCTGTGGTGCGCTAAATCCGTCATCACCATGCATGAAGGAAGGAAAATGTACTAAAAAGTATCCAAGGGCGCTATTAAAAGATACTCAAACCAACGACAAAGGCTATCCTCTGTACAGGCGTAGAGCACCTGAAGATGGCGGCCGTACGATAACTCAAAAAATCAGAGGTGGAATACATGAAATATTGGTTGATAACCGCTGGATTGTCCCATATTCTCCTCTTCTGTCTAAAATTTTTAATTGCCACATAAATGTAGAGTTCTGCAATACGGTACAGGCGATAAAATATATTTGTAAATATGGGCTATTTTTAACATCCGACAGCAAGGAAATGTTAATATTAACCTGAGAGATGAGGTGCAAACATTTCGACTCGGTCGATATGTTAGTAGTAACGAAGCAGCCTGGCGGATCTTGGGCCTGCCTCTGCATGAGAGACACCCAACAGTCACTCATCTTGCGGTACATCTGCCCAATGGTGAGCGGATTTACTTTACTGAAAACAATTTTAGGGAGCGAATGGCCGCACCACCTAGGACGACACTAACTGCATTTTTCCAGCTTTGCCAAAATGACGCATTTGCAAAAACATTACTTTATGTTGACGTACCCCGCTACTATACATGGAACGCGTCGTCGAAAGAATGGAAACGTCGTTCACAAGGAACTCCTGTCGACGGCTGGCCAGGTGTGAAGGCAGGAGATGCTCTTGGGCGCATTTACACAGTGCACGTTAGTAACTTTGAATGTTACTGTTTGCGAATGCTGTTGAATGTAATCCGGGGCCCCACTAACTCTTTGGATCTTAAAACACTTGACGGCCAAGAACTTGAAACTTTTCGACAAGTGTGTGAAAAGTTGGGGTTATTGGAAGATGACAACCACTGGGATGCCACAATGGAAGAGGCCGTGCTGTGTCGCTCTCCTTCGCAAATAAGAGAGCTATTTGCAATATTGATATGCACTTGCGGTATATCGAATCCTCATCAACTATGGGATAAGTATAAAACTGCTTTATCGGAGGATATCTCGCACAGATTCGAAAGAATGGATCAAGTCAACAATGAACTATGTTTGAATGAAGCACTGAGACTTATAGAGGACAAAATAATAACAATTTCCGGAAAGAAATTGTCCGACTTCGGCATGTCCACCACAGCGTCGAGGAGAGCTGTCGACCGATTTGATCAAAGAGCTGAGCTACGATACCGCTTTATTAGATGCTCAGATCAGCCAAACAGAGCCACGCCTGCTACCCGAGCAAAAATACATTTATAACAAAATATTACAAGGAGTTGAGCTTGGTGAAGGTGGCCTTTTTTTTCTTGATGCCCCGGGCGGTACAGGCAAAACATTTTTGCTTAATTTGCTTCTAGCAAAAATTCGTAAGGACCGTAATGTTGCATTAGCTGTGGCTTCCTCTGGAATCGCTGCAACGTTACTGAGCGGTGGACGGACAGCTCACTCAGTTTTTAAATTACCTCTTAATCTAGCAAGCGAAGAAACCCCACCGTGCAACATCAGTAAGAGCAGTGCCCGTGGCGCCCTGTTGCAACACTGTAAGCTGATTGTGTGGGACGAATCCACTATGTCACACAAACGCGCCATCGAAGCGCTTGATCGTTGTCTACAAGACATTCGAAGCAATCGAAAGCTGATGGGTGGTGTGGTAGTGTTATTAGCAGGGAATTTTAGGTAGACTTTACCTGTTATCGAGAGAGGAACTGCAGCAGACGAAATTAATGATGTCTGAAAGCATCATATCTGTGGACCAAAGTTGAAAAGCTTTACCTTACCACTAACATGCGAGTTCAGTTATTCAGCGATGTCGAGTCAGGAGCATATGCCCAAAAACTCCTAGAAATTGGTGAAGGCCGCCTAGACACCGACCAAGAAGGTATGGTTCTTTTCACAAACCAATTTTGCCATGTTGTGGAGTCGGAAGATGAACTCATTGATCAAGTTTTTCCGAATCTGCAACAAACTATTCTCGACGAAAACTGGTTGTGTGAAAGAACCATACTGGCACCAAAAAATGAGACTGTTGCGAAAATAAATAAAAAGTCTTAGACCAAATAACCAGCGAAACATCAGTGTATAATTCCATCGACACAGTCATGTCATCCGATGACACTACAAGCTATCCCGTGGAATTTCTAAACTCTTTGGAGTTATCTGGGGTGCCATCACATAAGTTAGAAATAAAGGTCGGTGTACCCGTTTTGTTAATGCGTAACTTGGACGCGCCAAGATTATGCAACGGTACTCGAATGCGAGTCACCGAACTAGGAAGGCATATTGTGAAGGCCACAATCTTAACTGGAGAAGCCAAGGGAGACAATGTTCTTATACCACGCATCCCAATCATACCCAATAACTTACCATTTAATTTTAAACGCCTGCAGTTCCCATTAAAAGTTGCATTTTTAATGACTATCAACAAATCGCAGGGTCAAACCTTAAAGGTAGCAGGCATACATTTGGGCACACCATGTTTTTCCCATGGCCAGCTCTACGTAGCTTGCTCACGCGTTTCTAAATCGCAAAACCTGCATGTTTATGCTGAACGAAAAAAATCGTATAACATAGTTTATACGAGTATATTGGAGTAGCTACCTATAACTTTAGCATTACCTCCAATATTATTATATACATCCGTAAATCTATCCTCACAAAATATGGCGTTTATAATACCTTTTATTGTGAGATTATAAGATCAGTGTGATCATTATCAAAAATACTTAGTTTCAATGTGCGTACATACAAACTGAATATAGAACAAGGGTCTCTCAAAGTAATTCTGTCTGTTAAGCCTTCACAAGTAATCCGCAAAACCAACTTGGACGAATTTTAGTATAAAAATACATATTGAGAAGATAATAAACTACTCGAAGTACTTACTAATCCTGCGCAGACGAAGTCGCGGGTACCAGCTAATATATATATATTATGTTGCTTCATGTTGGTGAAGATTATATTATTATGAATATTTAATAATTATGTTAAATTGTTTTGATGTCATAATATTATTGTGAACAGTATTTTAAATTGTTTAGGATAAACCTAGCATAGTATTGATGATTGATGTAAAGATTAGCTTCTTATTGTTATACCGATGGTTTAAAATTTCCCAACAGGTATCGTAGTTACTGGAACTAATGGGAAGATGCTGAATGAGTCTTTCTGCCTCGCCCTTGAGCTTTCCTTTCAAAAATTGCATTTTTTGCGCTTGCGACAAGGTAGGGTTGCTGTGAATAGCTTCGGTAAAGAGGTCATTAAATGACGTCCATTGCTGATAGTTTCCTGAAAATACAGGTATATCCATTTTCGGTGTGGAGTGCTCTCTATGTGATACACTCCAAAGCTTTTTGTTGATCATTTTCTTTAAGTGAATATATGATCGCTCATGCTGAGTATAAACTGCCTCATAATCATCGTCCTCTCCACCTGCCTCGCTATCAATCTCCCAATGAAGAGAATCAATTTGTGACCAACGCGCTTGTAAAGTTCTTAAAGCATCCTCCATTTCCCATTTATCTGACATGGAGTCTAGATCGATAAAACCTGCTGATCTCTTAAACGCTTTGAAATTGGCTGCTTGTTTACGTATCATGTCATCTAATTTGCTAGTTGAGCCTCTTGACTCCATGGTACGTAAAATGCTGGCTTTTCTTTGCTGCTCATAGCCCGATGGTCCTGCTTCTGCTTCGGCTTCCTTTTGCTCCTCTTGTGCTGCTTGAGTACTCCTAACGGTGCTTAAAGGCGTTAGTTAATTTACTGGACAACTGCAGGCGTTGTTCGCTAATTAGAGATTTGGCGGCTGTATAATGTTTGCTGGCCTTTTCATGCTCCGAATTTATAAAATAAATATGATCATTGACCCCATATTCACAGATAGCTAAGTGATTATCCTGAAAATCTGACCAATACTTCTCCGCCTTTTAAAATAGTCGTCCGATTTCCTATCGGCGCTATCCTTTTTTACGTTTAGCGGTATTTTCCGGATTAACTCGCTAATTTCAAGTTGCTGATAGTAAAGATCCTCCATTTTGCTGTACGTTAGTTTATAAGTAAAAAAGGAAAGATCTTACTTGAATAATACTGGATTTTGACTGCTGCTGGTTTGTTGTTGTCGCACTTTGAATGTTTTGTGTTTGCTCTGCTATAGCTTGTCTCTGCTGTAGATACCGAGTGCTGCTGTTGTAAATACCGTTTTGTGTTTGCTCTGCTATAGCTTGTCTCTACTGTAGATACCGAGTGCTGCTGTTGTAAATACCGTTTTTTGTTTGCTCTGCTATAGCTTGTCTCTGCTGTAGATACCGAGTGCTGCTGTTGTAAATACCGTTTTGTGTTTGCTCTGCTATAGCTTGTCTCTGCTGTAGATACCGAGTGCTGCTGTTGTAAATACCGTTTTGTGTTTGCTCTGCTATAGCTTGTCTCTGCTGTAGATACCGAGTGCTGCTGTTGTAAATACCGTTTTGTGTTTGCTCTGCTATAGCTTGTCTCTGCTGTAGATACCGAGTGCTGCTGTTGTAAATACCGTTTTGTGTTTGCTCTGCTATAGCTTGTCTCTGCTGTAGATACCGAGTGCTGCTGTTGTAAATACCGTTTTGTGTTTGCTCTGCTATAGCTTGTCTCTGCTGTAGATACCGAGTGCTGCTGTTGTAAATACCGTTTTGTGTTTGCTCTGCTATAGCTTGTCTCTGCTGTAGATACCGAGTGCTGCTGTTGTAAATACCGTTTGTGTTTGCTCTGCTATAGCTTGTCTCTGCTGTAGATACCGAGTGCTGCTGTTGTAAATACCGTTTTGTGTTTGCTCTTCTATAGCTTGTCTCTGCTGTAGATACCGAGTGCTGCTGTTGTAAATACCGTTTTGTGTTTGCTCTGCTATAGCTTGTCTCTGCTGTAGATACCGAGTGCTGCTGTTGTAAATACCGTTTTGTGTTTGCTCTGCTATAGCTTGTCTCTGCTGTAGATACCGAGTGCTGCTGTTGTAAATACCGTTTTGTGTTTGCTCTGCTATAGCTTGTCTCTGCTGTAGATACCGAGTGCTGCTGTTGTAAATACCGTTTTGTGTTTGCTCTGCTATAGCTTGTCTCTGCTGTAGATACCGAGTGCTGCTGTTGTAAATACCGTTTTGTGTTTGCTCTGCTATAGCTTGTCTCTGCTGTAGATACCGAGTGCTGCTGTTGTAAATACCGTTTTGTGTTTGCTCTGCTATAGCTTGTCTCTGCTGTAGATACCGAGTGCTGCTGTTATAAATACCGATTTGCTGCTTGTTACTCCGGATGCTGATTGTTTCGTGCTTGAAGCGCTGATGTTCCGTAGCTTGGGATGCTCAGGAACGTTGCTCGTGTTCACTAGTATTGCAACTCCACCCTGTGCTGCTATAGGGTTTTGCTACCAATACTTTGCTAAAGTTCTGCGGTTACTAAACTATGTCCACAGTTCACATGTATCACTGTAATCCAATATGCTGATTTCCGAACAAGATCACTCACAAGTTTCTAAATACACGTAACTCCCCAAAGAAAAACGAATACTAAAACTTGCGAGGTCCCGCCCGATAGCTCGAAGGACCATGTAGAAGGTTGGAAGATAGTCAATGATACTGCGGCGTTTAAGGTAATATAAAATGAATGTATTTAACGGACCAAAGGTGATAATATAAAGGAGCGAGGGAGCACGCGCGATGACCGCTAATTGTATACTAATTGCTAAAGTAATATTAAATAATGAAGTTACGTAAAAATCCTTAGTTGTCGAAAGTGTATGGTTTCACCGTACACCGTCTGATTAATAAATTCCAGTGTTTCTCTATTCAATATGGTGTTACATTCGCGACTTCTAACATTTGTTAATTTAAATCATGCATTTGGTCGTTTTTTTTTTTCATTTTGTACCTAATTATTTACCGTAAACCAATCTAGGACCAGAAGAATAGAGTTATTCACGTCGTCATGATTTTCTAATCACGAAATCCGTAGTTTCGGCTGAAGTTATGGGCGTTACCTACTCCGAATCACTTAGGGACATAAGATTAGTTCGAGGCCCAAACTAAGAATTAATGACAACACTATTTGACAGTTGTCCCTAATCCCAACGTGTTCTCACCCGTCAGAAAATTTTAATTTGTCACTTGTTTTAACGGATCACAACTTTCGGACAGGCCTGTATTTTCGTTGATGGACTTAGAGAAAGACCCACTTTTGTGTTTTTTTTTTGGTGGGAAATCATCACATGACCTCTCCCGCTCTGGGCGGAGCGGAAGGGCGTGTCAGACTCTTACTGACTAAAATCCACCCGTGTTCCTTCAGTTGCCTGTGCGCCAGGGCCACGGTAACTCTTTCGAACAATCCGCGACCCCGGCAGGCATCGGCCCTATCGGACCCTGTCAAGTATGCTGACATCTCTTTGAGGCGCGCGTGGAACACAACGCGCCGTCGACCCGGGCCTGGTCCTTACCGGACAGCGAGCTACCCATTGCTCGCCGTCCGCAGGCCCGCGCCTACGGTGGCCGGGGGTCGGCTATCGACTCCCGACGCCCAGGGTGTCTCCTCCTGCGGCGACTAGGGGCGTGAGGGCGCAATGATTGCCTCTCCCTCACGCGTTCCGCCTCCTCTTTCGCGAGTATTACTGCTTCACAGAAGGAGGGGACTGTTTCCCATTCCCTCTCGCTCCGTACCATGGCCTGAACTAGGGCTGGACGCGAGAGGTCGCCGCCACGAGGACACGGCGGTGCTCCGCCCAAGCCGGGCAGACCCCCACCGAATGCTCCACCGTGTCCTCCGGTCGATCCCCACAATGACAACACCCGGGCGTTTCCTCCCGCCCAATCCGAAAAACGAACCTCCCGAAACAGCCATGTCCGGTGAGGACCTGCGTCAGGGGGAAGGTGAGGACGCCGTGGCGCCTCTCAAGCCACTCCTCAAAGAGGGGACTTACCGCCGCAATTGTGGCGTACCCAGAGAAAGACCCCCTGAGACGCGTTCCGTATCGTACAGGAGTGAACGCTATAAATATCTTACATAACAAAACATAAACATCTACAGACCCCGAGCAAATATCAGAAACAATACACAAACAAAACAAAAGGCTTTATAATTCAATCTGCAGACGAACACACTCAATGAGTCGCTCAGCAAAAACTGAATACCACTGCTGACTGTACTCGCACGAAATGAAATTCCAAGCTATAGATCCACTATCTGACTGTACAACACAACGCCTACAGAAACTAACCTTAACTTCATATGGGTAAAACATCTATTCGTTTGTAGTCATGTTACTATTAGGAAGGAAGAATAGATTTGTTCTGGTAGGAAATGGCCCTTTTCTCCACGCTCTCGCGAAGCGTAGGTGAGTGGAATCTGTAGCGTGTGAGCAAGCGTGTGAGCGTACGAGCGTACGAGCGAGCGAGCGTGGGAACGGCCATTTCACTCAGTTAACTATTTACACACGTTACCGGCTCTCCCCGTAATTAGTGTTTGTAAAGTTTGAGCGGTAAAAGTGAAGGCGATTTGTTGGGTCATCTGTTCCGTGAGACTATTAGCATCGCTCGTGTAACTGTTGCCTCGTGGTGTGTTTTGCAGATTAGTTTGAGTTTGAAAACTTTTATAGCTTTTTTTTTCCATCTGGAATTTCTCAGTAGCAGCCCGGAGTCTGGATTTGTGCCCGGTTGAAGGCAATAGGGTCGCCCCCTATTACATAAGACTTAAACATAACTGGCGAAATATGGGTGTACTATAGGTACACCTCTGCATAACCCTTCGGGGAATACAGGCGTGATGTTATGTTATGTTATGTAACATTTATAGCATCGAGCCACTGAAACATAGAGGCAATTGTGTCCGAGTTACATTTGTTGGCACATTAGCGCCAAGTAGATTACCTATTGAACATGTACTCAATGTGGAACCACTGCAGTAGCATCCTGGAACTACCTATATATTAATCTATGCATACATACCTAAGAAAACAAAAAGATTTTTATTACCTTCAGTTGTACAAAAACCCTTAACTAAAACATTATGCATTGTAAACTAAGGGAAAGAGTGTTTTCCATGAACTGGCACCCAAAGTAAGATTTAACTTGTGTTTAGGGTGCCAGCGACCTCGCCTATAGTTTGAACATATATCAGTAATTGTAGGACGAGCACAGAATATTATTATTAAGATAACTACTTACTAATAAATGTATATAATTATGATGTGGCCTATAAAGGTACCTATGTGGGGGTGTGTGTATGTATTGAGAGCGAGAGATAACAATGCTGAAAAAAATAAAAAAATTGCGTTTATGTAAGTCTGCATGAATATAATTATAAATGTAAATATATGGCTTGATTAACTACATTAGGTTTTTAAGCGATTGATACATGTAGTAAAACTTCAGTCCTATCGTAACTCAGTGTCAATAGCCACTTTGTGACCCTGGTCTTGCAACCATTTCGGCACATGGGAGCAATGGTTCATAATTTGTTTATTTTGTTATATAAATAGTCAGACAGGATATCACAATGACGCTGTGCAAAGGCCGTTCTACATCCGCGAGTCGAGCATTCTTCAAAGTATCTACGCTTTTTAGCAGCATTCGGGTTGTATACCACATAGGGATGTTTGAGCAGAATAGTGCCAAGAATAAAAAGCTGTCTCACAGTGAGGATCTGGCATTCGATGTAGAGAGCCGAGGTGGAAAAAAAAGAACACCTTAAAGAGTGATTTCCGAAAAGATTTTAATATTTCATCAGTTGACTCTATCGATAGTGCGGTGTCTGTCACAAGCTGAGGCGTTTCAGCCTATCTGTCATCAGCTGAAGTAAATAATACATATTTGGAACAATTTTCCCTACACGGCTCAGAGATATTACTAACAACAAGAAAGTGATCTTGGACAGGAAAACCATCTATTTTACCTTGTCACATGAAATATCCTTGATTCTTTCAAAGGATGGACGACGCATCGGATGGCGATACGTCAATGTAAACAGAAATTCTGTTGCGTTGAATTCTGTTGTATTACTTTTATAAACGTAGCATAAAATTCCCTGAAGTTGATCCAGGAGGCCACATAGGCTTTGAACTGAGGCTGAAATGCTTGAGAGTATATATTAATAAAAATTCATCGCCACTGTTCGCTTAACTTCGACACAGAAGTCGTGGTCGCTCTGGAGTTGAGAAAGAATTCATAACTGGCCGGCGTCGAGTGAATGCGTAATCTGCCCCATTAGCGGCCACCAGCCCACCAGGCGGCCTCACTCAAACACTCGCCTCCACGACATCTTTCATCTGTATTCAAATGCCGCGCGTATTACTAGAAACATGAATTATATTCTCAATGGTAAGCTCTTTATTATTTGAGGTTTGAGCTACTTTTACAACTAGGGAAGTTATAAAGTCCTCTGAAAACCTTAATTTTACTATGTTACTATGTAATAAACTATAATGATACTATTTTTTTTTTTGGGAAATCATCAAACGACCTCTCCCGCTCTGGGCGGAGCGGAAGGGCGTGTCAGACTCTTACTGACTAAAACCCACCCGTGTTCCTTCAGTTGCCTGTGCGCCAGGGCCACGGTAACTCTTTCGAACAATCCGCGACCCCGGCAGGCATCGGCCCTATCGGACCCCGTCACTTATGCTGACAAACTATAATGATACCTAAGTGGTGTTTTTATTAGCTACATATTGCTACAGCTGCACGTAATTAAACATACCTATACCTACTTCAATTTACTTTTAAAT
This sequence comes from Griposia aprilina, assembly GCA_916610205.1. Classification (NCBI taxonomy): domain Eukaryota; kingdom Metazoa; phylum Arthropoda; class Insecta; order Lepidoptera; family Noctuidae; genus Griposia; species Griposia aprilina. The sequence goes on along the minus strand of OU744290.1, from coordinate 25,059,057 downwards.
GTAGCAGACGAAAGATTCATTTCGTGAAATAGAGAGACTTTCCGTACAAGTTCTCAGGTATGTGGATCTATTGGTAAACCGAACTAAAATCAAGGGTCCGATTTATCTATCCAAGTGTAAAGGTAAAATCGACTACCCACGCAACTCTATAAATCCTTTGTGCACTGCCACAAGCTTGGAAAACGGCACGTTTCTCTATTTATAGCGCAACGGGATAAATACGCAAATTACATAACATCGCATAAGTAATAGCCTAATAGCATACAACCATGGAACGCTGGCTCGTTGTACAGCCCCTACAGGGGGCCGCCTCGCGCCTGTCTGAAAGCGAATATAACTCGATAACAGTTCTAATAAGGCAAACACGTAAAATACAAGTGGAATCTTTTCACTTTTTATGACAAGGCCTATATTGCGAGAGGGTTTATGATGCAAACAAATATAAGTATTTATATGCTGATCTCCGAATAAAAGAATAACATGTTTTAGATGCATGATATCTGTAGCGAGTTGTGAGTCGTAACACTGAACGTTTGTATACCATGGGCTGGCAACCATGCCGACGATATGATCAGAAAGGACACTGAGTTTAGCACAGCAATAAGAGACAAAACTATAAGAGAAAAACCTCAAAATTAGAAATGTAGCATGTGCCTGTATTAATACTACACAGCTAGAATACTACAATGATTTTTGCGGTAGAAATTATAGATGCAGTGGTAGGTACTTCCTCGCACGAGCTAATAATAAGTCCTCAATTCCAGCCGTGGATCATTCCAACCGAGTGCTAACTGAGCGCCATGAGGCTTGACATGCATGTATGTAACGACGTTAATGGATCAAAAATACCGCGGCCATGTAGTGTAGCACCTCCAGTGCAGTGCCGTGAAGGTATGCAGCAATCGTCTCTCCTGTGGGGTCACGCGATCCGGTGCTAATAACACTGTCGATAACAAACGGTACATTCAATTAATATCATTAGTGCCTGTATCCCGGAGCTGACGAGGTGCTTACCAAATGGTGAAAAGGTTTCAGTGTAGAGCGGAAAATATATGCAGCAGGCCCTATTTATTTTAAATTATATGAATTTAAGACTACGTCGAAGCTATTTGATCAATTATTTTATTTTAGGAGTGATGTATCATTCGCTAGGTATTTTCCTTGATATATCTAGTCAGGTTCCGGTATATAGGCATTCATTCCGGGAATGTAATACAATACTAGTTGAGAGTTAAAAAAAAAAAAATATGCAAATTCTTCGATGAATTTATAATAGAACTGAAGGAAACAATACCGTCGTTACATCAATACTATTGTGCCATGAACACTATCGCTCGCTAGGGCTAATGTTTCTGTTCGGTTGCTGTGCTAGACTATGTGAGGTTTCTATGTGCCTTTATACCACACATCATTTAAGCTAGACGCAGTGGTTTCCATAACAAAACGCCTGTAGCCCTGCATGGGTAGGCAGAGACGTATATCCGCTACTTTTGTTTACTTACGTCCCGTGTCCTGTGCAGACGTCGGGCTGCTACTGAAAAAATTCCAAATACTCTATTTATGAGGTCAATAAACCGCGCTAACTACGGTATTAAAATAGTAATGAGTACGCCGTTTGTATAAATACCCCCGAACCGCCCTAATGTAGCAACTTGTCGTAAGTCGCGACGCGCGACGTGACGAGACGCGGGCGCCGCGTGCCGCGCGCCGGCCGCACTAATTGGCTCGTTTTATTAATGAGCTTCATTTGAATTAGAAGTGCTGCGTAATAGCACCCTTCTCTGCTGCGAACAAATCGAGAGGTTACGCTAATTGCATTAAGTTCAGATTGCGATTCAAGTGATAATGTCTAATGTGTTTAAAACTTTCGTTATCAGAAGTATTAGTAGTGATAATAATTATTAAGTAGGTACTTACATAAATTTTAATCGTGTATTGTTTAGTTACCTCATACACACGTACTTGTCAGAGCCCCCAAATCTATAATTTCTATGTTTGCATAGGAATAGCACTGCCAATCTTAATGTACCGTATTATACACAGAAATAAAAGATATTCTTCTACCGGGTGCGGCGATTGAACTGTCCGTCTCTATCTAACTGTTTTAAAATTTGAACCACTGAATCGAATGCCGCCAAAACTTCAAATGTTGGTCTTTGACATGTTCTCTATCATCATTTGAAGTGATTCCGTTGTGAGAGAAACACATTCGAATTTAGAAAAATGGATTTAAAACGAAATTCTGTGATTGCTGTTCATTTGGAGGGAAAATCGAATATCGAAATACGTTGAGCGCTGCCAAATCTTCAATTGAACGAGAAATTTGTGCATCGCATTATTCAACGTTATAATGAGACTGGTACCATTAAGAAACGCTACGGTGGTGGACGACGCTGCATTGCAACAGCGCCAGCAGTTGTCGAAAAGGTGCGTCATCGATTAGACAGAAATCCAGCGCGCTCAGCAAACCAGCTCGCGCAGGATCTCAAGGTGAGCGATCGCAGCGTTCGTCGCATATTGAAGGAAAAGCTTAAAGTCAAACCATTAAAAAAAAACCTTTCTCAGGAACTCACTGCTTTACAACGTAGCAAACGGTTGGATCGATCGAAAGAGCTGATTCGCTTGCTCGACTCTGGCGAGCTTCTCAATTTGGTGTTTTCAGATGAGAAAACTTTTTGCGTTGAACAGTTTTTAAACAAACAAAATTACCGTGTTTGGTTGAAGGAACGTGTCAGCGACCATTCAGATGAATTGCAAGTCACTCGGCGCCAAGGAGCCGACCAAATCATGGTCTGGGCGGCGGTGTCTGAAAAAGGCCGTTCTCCGCTCGTTTTTCTTCCAATGGGTCGCAGCCAAGTCAAAATAAACCAACAAATCTAGTGAGACACAGTCTTGCGACCAGGGCTGATACCGTGGGCGCGCAACACATTCGGTTCTGAGCGTTGGGCCTTTCAGCAAGACTCGGCACCATCGCACAGAGCAATTGGAACGCAAAATTGGTTGAAAGCAAACGTTCCAGTGCTGATCGACCGAGATATGTGGCCGTCGTCATCGCCCGACTTGAATCCGCTGGATTTTTGTATTTGGGGTGTTTTACAAGCCAGGGCCTGTGCTAAAAAACACACTTCGGTGGATGTGCTCAAAGTTACTCTTACGCGAGACTGGAATTGTTTGAGTGACGACGTCGTTCGAGCAGCCTGCGCTTTCTTCAGGAAGAGATTTCAGCTTGTAGTAAAGGCTAAAGGCGGTTTTAACCCTTCGGAATAAGTCATAGTAAAACTTTGAACTTTCTATTTTCACATGGCAAAGGTGTATAAATAAATATTGAAAATTAACAGAAATATATCATTTTCACATACGGACAGTTCAATCGCCGCACCCGGTATATTCTAACTAGCTTCTGCCCCCGGCTTTGCCCGCGTGGAGGTCGGAAATTACCCCACAGGGACGTGCTACTGGGATAAAAAGTATCCTCTGTCCTAACTCAGGTCATCGCCTATCCGTAACTTACCTGTCATCCAAATCCAGTCTGTTAAAGCGTGAAAAAGTAAGAGACAGACAGGCAGATAATAAACGCTACCTAAATATTGCCTCAAGATACGGAGTCTGACTAAATTCAACTTCCTTAAATCTTTAGAAGCATGAGGAACAAGGTCTAAAGTTCACTCATCCTCCATAGAAAATGGGTGATCCTCCGACCAGACGGGTGTTGTGTCTGGTGGGCAACTGCCCGACGATTGATGTCGGGAAGTCTTATACAAGGAGCGACTGCCTATCTGATCTCCGCAACCCAGTAACTGGGTAAGACGATACCCTTTGGTAAGACTGGTTGTCAGACTTTCGGGCTTCTGACGACCCGTAACGACTGCCAATAACCACGAATGACAGCCGAGACCAACGACTTAACGTTTCCGAGGCACAGGGGAGTCTCGGTATGTAAAGATGGTCACCCATACACGGCCCAATCCCGGCAAGCGTAGCTTAACCCGATGGATCGGCCCGTGCGGCTGTTGTATATTACTTAACCACGAGCTCCTCACATGTACTTACTTACAACATAACATAACGCCTTGTTTCTCTGAAGGGTTGGGCAGAGGTGTACCTGTAGTACACCCACATTTCACCACTTATGTTTTAAGTCCCATGTAACAGGGGGCGAGCGTATTGCCATCAACCAGGCACAATTTCAGACTCCGGGCTGCTACTGAGAAATTCCTTTTGGAAAAACCCAATAATACTTTGCCCGACCTGGGAATCGAACCCAGGACCTCATTCATGCTCAGCAGTAGCGCTTGCGACCGCTACTTACTTATAAATGGAAATTATATTACTTATAGTGGCAAGTTACATATTTGATACATCTTGATACCTTGGTTGAGATTGGACACCGGTTACGACAATTATTCATTAAATCTATTTATTCACATAAAGTATACTGGCATTATCAATGTCGCATATCACGAGCCAACGCGGTAATTCGGATGTCACATATTACTGATCACCTCTACCTCAGAAAGATCCTATTTGACTCTGTTGGGGGATGATTTTAGAAAAACTGTGATACGTGTCTCGTAATTTTATTTGAAAAGTGTGTGTACAAAGTTACGAGTCAATCGACACAGAATAAAAAGTTTTACAGAAAATTCAACCCCCCATTTCACCCTCTTAAGGGTGAAATTTCAAAAAACCTTTTCGTAGTGGATACTTACTCTTCATAAAGAACACACCAACCAAATGTCATGTCTCTAGGACCAGCGGTTTAGGCTATGCGTTGTCAGGACTACGAATTTTATATATATAGATAGATTTACCTATATATATGTTTAGGTATGCCACGTTTTGTAAATTAATAAATAAGATCTTCATTTTATAAACTGTATCTCTTTCTTTCACCCTCAGAGGTGTGGAATTTTGAAAATTCGTTTGGGATGTTTCCATGACTCAAAGATTATTTATACCATTTTGAGTTAATCAAGGCTCCCAGTAAAACCCTCCCCTGTAAAATTGACTACCCCTTTTCTACCCCTTTAGGGGCAGGTTTCGAAAAATCCTGATACAAGTTATTTTTGGTCTTAAGCATAAATAATATAAATAGTTTTGAGTTATTCGGACTGCGCGTTAAAATTATTTTATACAAACTTAGACACCCCCCAATCCCCCTTTTGGGGTTAATTTAGAAAAACAAAATATGACAAAGTTCATCATTTATTTGGGTAAATATTCGTGCCAAGTTTCAAGTTTATTAACTCAAGGAATAAGATTTTTCATACAAACAAAATCCGCTCTTTTCACCCTCTTAGGGGTGGAATTTCGAAAAACCCTTTCTTAGTGGATACTTACTCTTCATAAAGAACATACCCTCCAAATTTCATGGCTCCAGGACCAGCAGTTTAGGCTGTGCGTTGATATCTCAGTCAGGAAGGAAGATTCCTTGCTGAAACAGAATTATAGTCATAAAGTTAGTCATAAGAAAATGAAAAAATATGCAAAACTAAATAGAATAATGAAAAAACGTAACCAACTTATGAAACAACAAAAACACTTTTCAAAAAATATTCCACTGAGAAAAGAACGTGTTGATTTAATCAATAAATTAAACAACTATCAAATCAAATTAGAAAGAAGACAGCAAAAAAATATATGAAATTGATACACAGCGTTTACAGTCTGACATACAGGTACTTGAGGATAGACTTAGTTCCCTTTACATTAAATATGTGGGTTCTCAGAACCAAATTAAAGAACATATCCTTGCTGCTAATGAGTTAGTTATGTGTCAGTGTACTTGTCAGAAAGTTTCAAACCATGTTGCTGTCCAGTCTGAGGTAACGGAGGACCCGTCCCAGACTGAGAGTTTGTCTCAGGACAGTATTCTTAGCCAAGATATATCTGATTTAGTACAAGATCTATCTCAAGTGGTACAGCATGAGATTGGTAGTTGTCCATCTTTCAGTAGTCTCGATTGTTATCATTCAATTATGTTCTCAGATAGTATAGGAAGAGGTTTAGGTAAATTAATTAGTAACAACCTGAGTTATTCTACTCAAAATTATTGTATGCCAGGGTCATCCTACAAACGAATAATGGCATCAATAAAAGGAAATGTATTTAATTCTAAAACCAACATTACTGTATTTGTAGGTAATAGTGCTAAGGTCAGAAAAGAAGTCATTGACTGAAATCATTGACTGTGTAACTGAGTTGTTAAAGTTAAATTGTAGTAAAATAATATTGCTATACAAGAGTGATCTAAAAGAACGGTTATGTGAAGTCAAAACGGTACAATATAGCGACACACATACGAGTTCAGAAAACAGTAAGGAAGTTTCTAATTTCAAATTACCTGAAGTAAAAAATCCCGTGTTCTCTGGAGATCTGGGATCTTGAGTGGCAGACCTTTCGTGACTTATTTGTCGGGTTGATTCATAATAATAAAAGGCTGGATGATGCACAAAAGATGTATTATCTAAAAGGATATTTAACCGGAGACGCAGAACACTTGTTGAGAAATGTAAATGTTACTTCCGATAATTATAAGGCAAGCTGGGAAAAATTAGAATCGATGTATAATAATAAAAAGTTTTTGGCAAATGGTATTTTAAAACGTCTATTCGGTCAAAGGGTTTTAACGGTAGAATCAGCTACGGATGATAAAGGTTTAATCAGTACTACATCTGACTGTTTGGGGTCATTACAAAATTTAGGGATTGATGTGGCATCCTGGGACATCTTGATTATTCATATAGCTAGTACAAAATTAGATAAAGATACCAGAAAAGCCTGGGAGTTGCAGGTAGCTTCCGATACCACAGATGATTTGCCTACGTTTAAACAGTTTAGTGATTTTTTAATAAGTCGCTTCCGCGGTTTGGAAAATCTGGATAGCAAAATAGATAAAAACCCTAAACGTACACAGTCATTTCAGGTAATAAGAGGTAAAAAAAAATGTTACTTGTGCATATTGTTCAGCTGATCATAGAATTTCATCTTGCCCAAAGTTTGCTAGAGAGTCTATTGATAGTCGTCGAAATATTGTAAAAGAAAAGAACATATGTTTTATGTGCCTAAATAGTAACCACTCTGCTAGGTTCTGCAAAAACACTCGGTAGGTATCCAGGGTAGAATGAGTAGACTTAATCGATCCCGAGTTGGCTGATCCAGAATACTTCAGGCCTAATAAAATCGATATTTTATTGGGTGCTGAAATATACAGCCAGGTTATTCGGGACGGGGTAAAGAAGAACTCGAGCGGGACGCTCTTAGCGCAGGGCACCGCTTTAGGCTGGATATTGTCGGGGGTAGTCGAAGTGGACAATGGCCTTATTCACTCACATATTAACGTGATGCACTCCAGTGTCCAAGATGATGATATGTTAAGAAAATTTTGGGAGTTAGAGGCGGAACCATCTGCAAAAAGAATGCTAACGGAGGATGAAGTCAAATGTGAACAATTGTTTACGACTTCGACATTACGTAATAAGGATGGCAGGTATATCGTCAGATTACCGTTGCGAGATGCACGGCTGGTTGGCAAGTTTGGCGAGTCGAAGAGTATAGCTGAAAAAAGACTTAAAGGCTTAGAATTAAAATTAGGAAGGAATAATCAATTAAAACAAGATTACGAAAAGGCTATACATGAATATTCAGAATTACAGCATATGGAAAGGGTATCACAAGACAAAAGAAAAATGAAAGAAGCCATATACTTACCACACCACGCCGTCGTCCGCGCGGATAAGGACACGACCAAAGTGCAAGTCGTATTCGATGCTTCCTGTAAGGGTTCAAATGGGATGTCACTTAATGACAATTTGTTGATTGGACCCACCTTGCAGGCAGAACTTCGACATATTATTATGCGTTGGAGATCATATGAGATATATTTGGTTGCCGATATAATTAAAATGTATCGACAAGTTTTGGTTAACAGGAAAGACACGATATTTCAGCGCATACTTTGGAGGGATAGTCCTGAAAAGGAAATAGAAGAGTACGAACTGATGACAGTGGCATTTGGTACTGCATCAGCACCATATTTGGCAGTTCGTGCTCTTCACCAAGTGGCTTATGATGAGTGTGAAGATAATCCTGAAATAAAGAAAATAATTTTAAATGATTTCTACATGGATGACTTAATGACTGGAGCGGAAAACATAGAAAAGGGCATTAAAATCTTCACAGAAATTAATGATACTTTGAGTAAAGGCGGATTTAAGTTGCAAAAGTGGATGAGCAATAGTAAAGAATTATTAAATAATAAAAAAAATGAGAAGGGATCTACACATGAAGAGTTAAAAATAAAAATGGATGATATAACAAAAATTTTGGGAATTACATGGAATTCAAGTGAAGACTTCTTCCAATAGTCTCTGGAACTCCCGACGATAGCTGGAACTGTGACAAAAAGAAAAATTAATTACGAAATATCGCGTTTGTTTGGCCCTCTGGGCTGGTTAGCGCCTAGCATCATATTGGCTAAAATATATATACAAAAATTGTGGTTGGCAGGGTTAGATTGGGATAAAGAAATCCAAAGCAATTTAGAACAAGAATGGAGTACTTACCATCACAGCTTGGCAGCTCTGGTTCAGATTAGAATTCCTCGATGGTTACACACTGGGTCTAATAACACGAAGTCAGAGTTACACAGGTTTTCAGACGCATCGAAGTTAGCGTATGCAGCAGTCGTTTACCTTAGGGTGGTAGATAATATGGGAAATGTTCACACGTCGCTAATAACATCCAAAACAAAGGTGGCACCTATTAAACAAGTGTCCATCCCAAGACTGGAACTCTGTGGAGCAGTTCTGGTTACTAAATTAGTAGCGGAAGTGGGTGAAGTTATCGGCATACCAAAGGCTGATTGGCATGTATGGACCGACAGCGAAGTAGTATTGGCATGGTTAAATGGCCATCCAAGCCGCTGGAAAACCTTTGTGGCCAATCGAGTTTCTGATATTTTAACCACATTAGATACGTATCACTGGGCAAATGTGACCACTAAGCAAAATCCAGCAGATTGTGCGTCGCGAGGTGTTTCTCCTTCAGAACTTGGAGGTATGTCAATATGGTGGGAGGGGCCGAGCGTCCTCAAGGAGCCGGTTATCGAGTACAAACGGCCCAAACAACTTGTTACGCGTTTAGAAGAAATCAAAGTACACACATCTACGTTGGATGTAACCTTTTGGAACAGATTTTCGACACTACCAAGAATGATCCGAGTTATAGCTTATTGTCGTCGGTTTTTAAGATTCCAAAGGCAAAGAATCAGGTCGAAACATTTAAGTAAACAAGAACTGGAAGAGGCAACAGAGATATGTATAAAGAAAAGTCAAGAAGAACGATTCGCAAATGAATTGGAAGAATTGAGGAAAAATCAGATATATCAGAAAAAAGGGAGTCTACAATCATTAAATATATTTTTGGACTCTAAAGGAATTATAAGAGTTGGCGGACGGCTTGAGATGTCCCAATTAAATTATGATCGGGTTCATCCCATTCTGATACCGAAAGAGTCCTTTCTCACAAGTCTCCTAATTGCCTATGCACACCAGATAACCATGCATGGAGGGCTGCAAATCATGTTAACCTATTTGCGGTCCAAATATTGGATCATAGGAGTTAAGCTGTCAGCTAAAAAATATGTAAGGGAATGTGTTAGATGCTTGCGATATGCATCTAAAGTTAGGACACAATTAATGAGACAGCTACCTTCGGCACGGGTTACACCCAACAAACCATTTCTGTGTAGTGGAGTGGATTACGCGGGCCCCATTAACATAAGGGTATCAAAGGGTCGTGGAAACAAATTCTACAAGGGCTACATAGCGTTGTTCATATGCATGTCTACTAGAGCGGTGCATTTAGAAGCAGTCAGTGAACTGAGCACAAAGGGGCTTCTGGCTGCGTTCAAGAGATTCGTGGCAAGGCGTGGTCGATGCGCTGAGTTGTACAGCGACAATGGCACAAACTTCGTGGGAGCAGCACGAGAATTACAGCATTTATTTACTAAAGAAAAGTACAACTTGAATCTAGAATTAGCGGAGGAACTTGCCACCAATGGTACTGAGTGGCACTTTATTCCCCCTCACTCGCCAAATTTTGGGGGCCTTTGGGAGGCAGGAATAAGGTCCACGAAGTATCACCTTAAAAGGGTGGTAGGATACACCACGCTAAACTATGAAGAAATGGCGACGGTTTTGGCTCAAATAGAAGCCTGCCTCAATTCGAGACCGCTATCCTATATCGAGGATCAAGATAAGTTAATAATTTTAACTCCGGATCATTTTCTGGTGGGGGAACCACTCGTTGTGCCTCCGGACTCGAATTATGAAGAGTGTAATGCAACTAGTTTACAGCGATGGCAACTGCACCAGAGAATGATGCAGTATTTCTGGCGTAGATGGTCGCACGACTACCTTCACCAATTCTTGCAGAGGCACAAATGGGCCTACAAAACCCCGGAACCATCCATTGGTGACGTAGTCTTAGTGAAGGAGGATAATTTGCCCCCTGGCAAGTGGTTGCTAAGGTAGGATTACAGCGAAACATCCGGGATCGGATGGGGTTTCTCGGGTTGTCACGTTACGTACACAGTCATCTACCATAAAAAGACCGACATCCAAATTATGTGTACTCCCTGTATCCGATTGAACTTGTAACTTTCTTACTTGTAACTGTTTTTATGTAATACATTTTATGGTATATATTTTTTTTGTGGAAATTGCTAGCTTGGTTGATGCCTGGATGCTATGATTGTTATTGTTAATTTGGTTAAGCTCCTCACCAATGACATTGGCACACCCTACATTTGTTCAACCAATCCAAATTACTTTGGCACGGTGGGCGGTGTTGAAGGACATTGGGCAGTATGTCCTTGGTGGGCGGTATGTCTGAGCGGGAAGCGAAATCATAGCCCGATCACTTAAACAATGTTACCTTTTGTGATAATTAGTACCTCATAGCTCGAGAGATGGCGTTGGCGTCGAAATAGATCGCGCTATGGTTTCGTTACGCGCATTTGGTTGGGTCCGATGGAATATTTTAAAGTTTGTGAGCATCGCACCTATCGGAATTACGTGCAACTAAATAATTAAATATACGGGTAGTGACGTAATTCGGTGGTGTTATTTTCATATCCCTCCAAGTCGACCCTTAGAAATATACATGGTCCTTGTCGAGTCGGATACGGTCGTGAGTGTTTTTGGTGGTCACCGGCGGTGGAAGTGATTGCCACCCTACGCGTCGTTACTGGGCAGTGGATCGCTGTCCAGAGCAGCCCCTTCAGCGGGTACCAGGTGAGAGGTGCCCAGGAGTTGGAGGTGGAGCCGGGTGGAACTGGAGCCAGAGGAGTAGCCTGTTGGAGCCAAGGCAGCCAGGACTGGCTGTGACACCCTGGAGGAACAGCGCGAAGGAGGTGAAGCGGACCTTAGTAAGCGGCTAAGCAGAGGGCACGTAAGTCCGATAGGTGCGATGCTCACAAACTTTAAAATATTCCATCGGACCCAACCAAATGCGCGTAACGAAACCATAGCGCGGTCTATTTCGACGCCAACGCCATCTATCGAGCTATGAGGTACTAATTATCACAAAAGGTAACATTGTTTAAGTCATCGTGCTATGACTTCGCTTCCCGCTCAGACAGTGTGCTTTCCCATATTTTGAAAAATTGTCAAAAAGACAAAATAATTATATTCATATGCTTAATAAGCATATGCACTTCTTAGTTAGCCATTACAGTGACAAGCTAATGTTTTTTGACACCAAAATTTTTGTGGAAACTTTAAAATCGACTAGGGGAACTGTGTATCTGCCTCTTAGTTTTAGACACATAATAGAAAGGCTATTAGCTTTTTATATAAACTCAGACATAAGTAGTATGTCGAAGTCTTGTGTTATTAGCACCACAGTGGTTAGTAATAATACTAATAATAATGTGGTGAGCCTGTATAAATGTAGCTCAAATGCTATAAGTAATTATACAAATTGTACGAAGGAGGTTCCATGTCCCTCACTCACTATGAGCTCACTGCCTGGTGATAACACTGAAGTATTGGGGTTAACTCCGGATAATCATTTAAACTAGTTTGTAAGACAACAGAAGGTACCAGTAAGAATATTTCCATACTTAATAACAACAACAAGGTATCTTCTTGCTCTAAAGTAAGTAATATACAAAAAGGAGATCAGCAGAATGCCTTGAAATTATTTCATCAAAATATTCAAGGTATTTCTTCCAAATTATTAGAAATTGAAATGTTTTTAGAAAAAACAAAGTTTGACATTGGTGCCGATTCTCTTGTCACAAAATTCTCTAAACTAGACTAAAAATCACAAAAATTTAGATTATTCCTGTCAAAAGACGATTTCTCATTCTGAAATAGACTAAAGTGACACAACTTAACTATATTTTAGTTTGACAGCACTAAGATAGTACTGATTTATTAGTTTAGTGAAAATGGCAATTTTACTATTCTGAATTTGACGTTTTTCACCTAAAATTTTGGTTGTCTTATCTAAATCTGGCTATTTTTAATCACGATTAAAAAGGTGTGGAATAAAATTAGTTGTCATGAACTAAGACTCACCACAACACCTCGACTTCAGGGGCAAAAACAGTACTGTATTTTTTATTTTATTTTGCTTATATCTCGAAAACGGTGTGTCCTATCGCAAAAATAATGAAAATTTCGACCCCCTTTATGAAACCGTTAAACCCATATAACTCTACATGTAGGTATTTTTTTTTTTATATTTTCCATACAAAAAGTGAAAAATTCCATATAAAACACGCCGAAGCTGCCACCATGCGCGCCTCCGGCTCTAAAAAAAATTCACGGGGTAGGGCAAACAAGTACCACGTGGAGTCGCGATTGTCAAATTAAATTTTAGTTGCGTCAAAATGATTTGTAAATTTAGAGATATTTTATTGCAGAATAGCTTTAAGATTCTAAAGAATTTATTTGTAAGGAATTTTAGTGATAGTTTAGTTAGTTTAGTTCGGTGTACAAGAGAATCGGCACCATTGTTTGTTTTTACTGAACATTGGTTAAAGGATTACCAAATGCTAATAAATTATGAGAACTATAGTATGGGCAGTTGTTTTAACCGTAAATCTATGCTGCGTGGAGGTTCTCTAATCTTGATAAAAAATTGTTTAAAATCTAAGCAACGTAAAGACATAGTTGGTTTATCAGTTGAACATTACATCGAACTGTCTTGTGTTGAGCTAGATAAGCATGTTGTAGTGTGCGTTTACAGACCCCCTAATTATCTGAACTTTTCTTTGTTTGAGTCAATAATGGAAGATGTCCTATCGAAACTTGCATCCATTAACATCCATTAATATATATATTTTGGCAAGTAATTCAAATAGCAGTAGATTATGAAGCCTTTTTAAATCGTTCAATTTATGTAATGTTTTTACAGAACCAACTAGAGTAACTCCAATTTCTGCTACTTGTATTGATATTTTTTTCTGCGATTGTGATTATTTAGAGAAATCCATAGTAAATTATCTGCCGTCTGATCATAGTGGACAAACAGTATCCTTTAATTTTAAAGTACCATTGCAAAAAGTGCAAATACAATTTAGACCAATAACAACTGGCAAATTAAATAGATTCAATAGTACCCTTAATAATAAGTTAAATGTTCTGGGCCTTATTATGAATGATGCAAATAAATTGTATCAGGATTTCTTTTCAGTAGTGCATAAGGAATTCGATAAAACTTTTGAAAAGAAAACAATAAATATTTGCCTTAACTTTATATTTAGTGACTGGGCAACTAGAGGTATTAGGATAAGCAGGGAAAGACTGTTCGAGCTGTATGGCCTTAAGCCTTACATTAACACTGAAACTTTCAAAAAACCAACCACAAATGGTGTTATTTGCTGACGATACTTCCTTAATTTTTAAGATAAATAGACGTGCATCAAATCTTGACGACGTAAATAACGCCCTACTGCAGGTACATGATTGGTTCACTGCTAATAATTTAGTATTAAATGGGAATAAAACTAAATGCATAAGATTTGCTTTACCGAATGTTAAAAGTAATGATTGTGGCATAGTATTGAATAAAGAGAAACTAGAATTCGTCGATAAAACTGTTTTCCTGGGGATCACGCTGGACCCTAAGGCTGCAATGGGGTCCTCATTTAACATCTCTTGCAGGACAGCTAAGTTCAGCAGCATATGCTGTGAGAAAAATCCGTCAATTTACTAATGTAGATACCGCGAGGCTAGTCTATTTCAGTTACTTTCATAGTATCATGTCTTACGGTATTTTACTATGGGAACGGGCTGCAGATATCGAGTCTATTTTTATTCTGCAGAAAAGAGCCATCAGAGCAATATATTGCCTCCGCAGGTGCGATTCTCTAAGGGAACTGTTTAATGATATTAACATCATGACGGTACCTTGTCAATATATCTATGAAAACATCATGTACGTAAGAAAAAAATTAAATTTTTCAGTAAAAGAGGTGAAAGACATAACTATATGACTAAAAATAGGGACCAATTAGTTCAACCAGGTTTCAGACTGGCTAAAGTAGACTCATCCTTCATGGGGTACTGTTTAAAATGTTACAATAAAATACCTTCCCACATACTCCAACTGAATGAAACGAAATTTAAATCTTGTATAAAACGCACACTATGCAGCCAAGCATATTATAAGTTGGGGGATTACATCGCTGACAAAGATGCTTGGCTCAACGCTGGTCCTGCTCCACAGGGGCGCATAAATTAATTGGTTAGCATTCGAAAATATTGTTGGAGCTGCTGAAGATTGTAAAAACAACAACATCTTTGCATTGTATAAATTCAATCTCTTAACAATCTATAATTGCATAGCACATGTGTGAGCACTATGTACCTACTATAAAGCCACCATTTACGAGGCTCGTCTTTCATTGACTTGAATGTGCCCTGGCGGCTGAGAGTATGTCATGCTCACTCAAATGTCTCGCTGGTGGTGGCGTGTGTGTTGGATCATTAAGTTCCCATCAAAATGGTTGATCTGAATGGTGCTGATCCATGCGTCATGTTCGTGAACGGACGCCGTCAGTAGGGACTGGTCAACTCTTGGCTGCCACGGCTTATTTTAATTTAAATTTTTGAATTGGTTTTTTATCTTTTTTTACGGATACTTTAAACGTGCACGTCTTTCTACATCGTTCTCACATTTTTAATTTGAACATGAATGATGTAAACAATTTGTTTTTTGTAACTATATGTCGATTTAAAAGAGTGTCCATGGAGTTTCTTGCCCGTTCTTCTCCATAGGTACTTACTACGCTTTGGAATGGGCCACTAGCTTCACTTTTCTGACTGACTGACCCTTTGACAATTCAAAAGTGCCTGTAATTGGTTTATTTGAAATAAGTGCTTTGAGTTTGAGGACATTGAATTTTATATATATATATAGATAATCTATCGCCTGAACTTCGTTTAAAAAAAAACTTTTTAACGACGAACTAACTGTGAACTTCTGAAGGAATTGATTGTTTACTTATTGTCGGCCTGTTGTCGCGGTACCTTAGTGATCACTTACTTTCTAAAAGGGGTTATTATTTTCTTATAGAGATGCGTAGGTAATATAATATATAGATAAGTACTTCGTGTACTTGTCCGATACACCTAAATAATAAATCTCAGGGCACGCCTACCTGGGCACGCCTCAATTGCGGTGGTAAGTCCCCTCTTTGAGGAGTGGCTTGAGAGGCGCCACGGCGTCCTCACCTTCCGCCTGACGCAGGTCCTCACCGGACATAGCTGTTTCGGGAGGTTCCTGTTTTGGATAAGGCGGGAGGAAACGCCCGGGTGTTATCATTGTGTGGATCGACCGGAGGACACGGTGAAGCATACGGTGGAGGTCTGCCCGGCTTGGGAGGAGCACCGCCGTGTCCTCATGGCGGCGATCGGCGGCGGCGATCTCTCGCGTCCGGCCCTGGTTCAGGCCATGGTATAGAGCGAGAGTGTAGATTAAGTAGGTGGTAATCCGTGAAGAAAAACGAAAAGGTAGCTTGCAACTTGTTATATTTTTAAAAGACACAGAAAATTTTAACTAAATACAAACAGTTTAAGTAACACGTACAAGCGCACCCGCTTGCAGTGCTCGCACGGACTCAACTGCCCGGCGTCTTGGGTGGGGGTCCAGCGGCCCATACATCTAAACTTACGTACTAAGAAATATGAGCGCGTCGCTTACATTCCCCACCCCAGTGCTGGCTCAGCACTCCTCAACAAGTGAAATACGCGCGACGCGGGCTGCAGGTCGCTTCCAGACACCAGTCTTAGTCTTCACTTCGATCAGTCTGATTCGTCCATCCTTTCCTGGACATGTCTTCTGAATAACACCCTTCGGCCAGGTACTACGAGGACTGTTAGGATCAGCTACTAGCACTACGTCACCTACCTGCAAAGGTTTCACCTCCTCGTTCCATTTTCTTCGAGGCAGTAAGTCAGGAAGAACCTCTTTCACCCATCTACGCCAAAACATATCCGCTAACGCTTGTGACTTTCTCCATTGTTTGCGTAGACACATGTCGGAATCATTGAAAGCCCCAATGATAGGTGTGTTGGATGAGCTACCTAAAAGAAAATGGTTAGGAGTTAAAGATTCTAAGCTTTCAGGGTCCACGGAGACGTGTGTCAACGGCCGACTATTTACAATATTTTCCACTTCCGCCATCAGGGTAAGCAGCACTTCTTCGCGGGGAGCGCGTTCGTTCATTATAACTCGAAGTGATGTTTTAACGCTTCGAATCAGCCTCTCCCAGGCCCCACCCCAGTGAGGACTGGAGGGGGGTATAAAATGCCACTGCATCGCGTTGTTCACGCCGACGGCCTTAAGAGCAT
Organism: Griposia aprilina; assembly: GCA_916610205.1. Classification (NCBI taxonomy): domain Eukaryota; kingdom Metazoa; phylum Arthropoda; class Insecta; order Lepidoptera; family Noctuidae; genus Griposia; species Griposia aprilina. The sequence goes on along the minus strand of OU744290.1, from coordinate 25,042,189 downwards.
CTAGATTAAGTGCCTGCTCTGATTGCTTCAGCTCCTTGTCGCTTGCTCTTAGGTTGGTGCCATTGTCAGAGTATAGATGACAGGGCCATCCTCGCCGTGCCGCCATGCGTCGCAGCGCCATAATCAAAGAGTCTGACGAGAGTGACGGAACAAGCTCGATATAAATCGCTCGTATAGTGAGGCAGGTGAACAAAACACTGTACCTCTTCTGCCTTCCTCTGCCCACAGTCACTTCCATTGGACCAAACAAGTCCAAGCCACAAAATAAAAATGGTTGTTGGTGATGTGCTAGTCGAGCATAAGGTAAGTCACCCATTCTGGGCACTTGAGGCTTACATTTTCTTATGCGGCAAAGCATGCAATTCGCAACCACCTTTTTAACTGTTGGCCTTATTCTAACGATCCAATATTTCTGTTTTAGGTTATTGACGACCATTTCCTGGTTCCCGTGTGCTGCCTTAATATGAAAGTACCGGACAAGAAGACGTGTTATGTCATGTTTTCCATCTAATATAATTGGTCTCTTCACATCTAGGTCCACGTCTGACGCAGCATCGATGCGGCCACCGAGTCGGAGTAAACCAGTTTCGTCCAGATACGGTGACAAGGTAAGTAACTTACTATCTCGTGATATGTGTTTTCCATTCTTGATTGCAGATATTTCGGCAGAGAACGATTCCACCTGCGCCTTCTTTAGCAACAGGATCTCAGCTCGAGCCATCGCTTCGCAGTCAACCTCACCGGTAAGTCCCTTGCATCTGTCAATAAATTTCAGAATGACGGCCGTGGCTCGCAGCAAGTGAAGCCAGGAGGAAAACCGCTGCGGCTCAGGAACAGGTAAGTTACATGTAGGCTCATGCATCACAGCTACACACTCTAAACTCTCTTCGTCTCTGTCCATGTCGGGGTTCACGACGTCAGCAGGCCATAAGGACTCCTCTTTATATAAAAAATCAGGCCCTGTGAACCACTCATTGTGAAACATTGTGTAGTTAAATTCATCACGAGTAGCAAGATCTGCTACATTTAATTTGGTAGGTACATATCTCCATTCAGAAATACGCGTAAGTTCATCAATTTCTCCTAATCGGTTCGCTTCAAACGTTTTATACCTACGTGTGTTATTTCTAATCCACTGTAAAACGGTGGTGGAGTCACACCAAAAATATCGTCGCTCGGGCGCTAATCTGTGTTCCTTCAGGACGGTATCAGCCAATCGTGCAGCCAACAACGCCGCCTGTAGCTCGGCTCGGGGCACAGTCATGGGTTTAACAGGTACAACACGACATTTACTTGCTATAAATGCAACGTTAACATTCCCATTGACTATCCATCGCCAGTACGCCACGCAACACATGGCTTGAACAGATGCGTCGCATAATAAATGCAGCTGTAAGCATGTATAATTATTACTTGCCGGCGTAGCACACGTAGCGGTTGTCGTAGGCGGTCTACACGTCTCGTAGCATCTTCTCGTAGCAGATAAATCAAGCGCGCGGGACGCGGGTGCGGTAGCGGGAGGAGGTGGTATTGTCATCACAGGCTCGGCGACCGGTTTTCGACCCGTCTCGCTCCCACCTTGTAACACAATAGTTTTATTATAGCACCTAGGTATACGTTTTTGCTTTATATCCTTTAATAACTCGATCCATTTGCACCATTTATTATAGATACTGTCGGGTACTACGTCATCCCAGCCTATGTTTAAGCGCCAAGTATCTTGCAACATAATTTTGCCTTGAATAGTGAATGGTGCTAAGAATCCTAATACATCAAAAATTGACATAACTATTCGCAGCATGATTCTTTTAGTCGGCCTATCCTTATTTAAAATAATATTTTCAGGTATTCGTTTCAGAGACACGTCGAAACCTAATTCATCTACTCCAGGATACCAGATGAGTCCCAAGGTGCGCTCGCCATGGTACTCCTGTTCAAATTTGAACCTAACGCTGGCGGTACCTAAGGTATCTTTTGGAACGCTATCTAAAACAGCAATGCTATTACTTGTCCAGTTACGGATTTCGAAACCACCACTGCTATGAATGTTAGTTATATTTTTAACCATTTCTATCGCTGTCGTGTCATCCGGCAGGCTATCAATATAGTCGTCCATATAGTGTGATTTGTATATCGCATTAACAGCGGCTGGTAATGATGACTCGTAACGACGAGCGTTTACATTTTTAACAAACTGGGCTACAAAAGGAGAACAGTTAGCGCCGAAAATAAGTGACGTCATAATGTAAATATCAACTGGCTCGTCAGGGCTGTTCCGCCAAAGAAACCTAAACGCATGTTGATCTTCAGAGCGAATTTTGACCCTAAGGAACATGTCCTTGATGTCACCTGTTACTGCAATTGAATATTCCCTAAAGCGCAGCATTATTCCAAACAGAGATGACAACAAGTCCGGCCCAGTGAGTAAATGGTCATTGAGACATTTATCGCCAACTGGAGCGGCAGAATCGAAAACTAGCCTTAGTGACCTTTTGTTGGGGTTATCTACCCCGAAGTGGGGTAGATACCACGTCCTGGGTGCCGGCAGTCGCTTTTCCATCTTGTGAGCGTAATCATTTTGTAACAAATGATTTATACGCTCGCGGTATCTGTCGGCGAAACCATCGTCACGTGCCATCTTCCTTTCTATCCCTTTTAATCTTTTCAGAGCGTTAGGGTAGGTGTCGGGCATGGTGCAGGCCTCATCCTTCCATGGCAAACCTGCACGCCAGCGACCGTTGACGAGTTCGACAGACTTCTCCAGCTGCGCGACGGCACGAATATCATTAATATTTTGTCTCGGCTTACCTGACACTCCCAGGGCGTCTACAGCAAATGATTGCCTCACCTCCTCGTGAAGCTCTCGTAGTCTGCGCTCGTCCATATCCGCGGTGGTGGTAGCTGCCGGGCTCAACAGCAGAGTGGCGTGCGCCTCGGCGGTGCCGGCGGCGACCTGGGCGTGCCGAGCGTGCGGCCTTCGCAACATACCGTGCATGCACCAACCTAGGGGAGTCAATGTAGCGGACGGCTCATATAATTTACCTACTATAACTTTGAGAGGTAACAATAAGTGACAGTTATCTTGACCTATTAAAATCTCAGGTATTACATCATGTTTACATAATTTATCATTGATTCCAAACAGGTTTTTGTAATTATTATAATCGACAACAGAAAGTTGTTGCAAAGGTAAGTTTAATTTATCTACACACCGAAGTTTTATATTATGCATCTTATTGTCCATACCCGATAATGTAACATTCGCAATAGTCGTTTCACATACCAGTTCATCGTCAGACCAAGCTCCGCGAATTCGCATCGTCTCTGAGCGGCCACGAAGCCCCGCGCGCTTCGCTAGCCCCGCACTCATAAGCGAGACGGTCGATCCGTCATCAAGGAGGGCATTTGCACTAAACACACCGTTAGCACTATGTATACGTATAGGAACGACTTTAAGTAACACTTTGTTTTCACTCGCGTTTATATGCGTCACTGTTTGTGTACTATCGGCGGAGGACATCGGCGACGTCGCCGTCGTCGGCGTTTGTACAGACGATGTCTGCGGCTCCGGAACCTGGCTACTTCCAGCGTCATTTTTCAGCCTGGTTCCAACGTAGTGAAGTAGATTGTGATGCCCCTCGCCACAGCTATTCTTATCGCAAGGCGGTGCTGAGCATGTATCTCGTGCGTGGCGCGACAGTAGGCATTTATAACAAATCCCGTTACGTTTTACGAATTCCCATCTAGTTTTACGTAACGCCTTCTTGAATTGTTTACATTCAGTTAATTTATGTTTTGAGGTACGGCAGAATTTGCAGTTATCAGTATCATCTGTTTGCAATAATATAGTTTGAGATCGATTGCCGGAACTATCATTGTTTTTATGATGATTGTATTTATTTTGGTCAGTGCGAGGACTCGTAAAATAGATATTTGATGTAACTGATATCTTTACGGCCTCATCGTGCAAGAAATCAGATAAAATGACCATCCGGGATTTCTGTCCTTCAGTGATGAGCGGGAAACTATAGTCAGACCATTTAGATAACAGTGTTGTAGGCAGCTTGGACAATATAATTGAAACAATGCTCATACCTTGTAAGTACTCTTCGCGTCCAACTGCTCGCACTGCTTGTATAAGGTTTTGCACTTTCACTGAAAATGGCACGATTTCATTATGATAGTTATGTGACATTGAGGGCAATTTCTTGATATCCTGCACTATTTTGGATATTATTAGATCAGCATTGCCAAACTGTAACTCCAAAGTTGACATGATTTTGCACGGTGGGCTCGCAGAAATAAGTAAGGCTGCGACAGCATCTTTGGCAGCTCCTCGGAGACACTTTCTCAACCTCCACAGGTTTTCTTCAGGAGAAAATTTACAAAGCTCGGTTGACTCTTTATAGGCTTGTTTGAACTGCAGAAATTCCAGTGGGTCTCCTGAAAAGTCTGGAAGATCCTTCGGCGTGCTTAATCGAGTTATAAGGTTGGTATTCGGTACACTCGTAGTAGCCAAGTCTTTCAACGTGCTAGCTAGCATCTGAATAGTCGCTTGCATACTGGTGGCCTCCGCCGTTGGTGGCGGTGCGGATACAGTGTGTGAGTGTGACTCCATCGGCAGATGTAGCACTGAACGTGGCGGCTTTTGAGGTGACGTAGTTAGCCCTGGTGGTGCTGCTGGTGCCGTAAAGAGGACGGCATTAGCAGGCAATGCTGGTTCTATCTCAGGCGGATGCAACTTGCCCAAGGGGTTGCCATGATCGGGGGCAGATTGCATTAATTCGTGGGTACTCCTTTCCAGCCATTGCTCCACGTCGTGAGCGTGTTCTTCGTGTGGACTGTATTTTTCTTCTTCCTCTAGATCAGCTAAGTCCGCTTCAAGCTGTCTGTCTATAAGCTCCAGCCGTATCTGTGCCTTTTGTTTTGCAGCATCCAAAAGCAACTGCGCCTTTCGAGCTTTTACCGATGATGTGTCGGAATGACCTTTCGACCTTGGCAACGTGTTTTCTGTTTTGACGCTCGGCGACGCCGCAGGAGTTTTGAATACCATATTTTTGGCTGCTGCACTGCTTGAAGACTGACACTCTTCAATATCTGTTTCTTGAGCTCCCTTTTGCTATTCAAAAAGTTTACGTTGCGCGCGCTCGCGTCGCACCGTACTTCGCGTGCCCACCATTTTGCTTTTCACTGGTGGCGTGACAAACATTAATTTTGTTGATCCGGTTCGATTGACCACTTTGTAGATTAAGTAGGTGGTAATCCGTGAAGAAAAACGAAAAGGTAGCTTGCAACTTGTTATATTTTTAAAAGACACAGAAAATTTCAACTAAATACAAACAGTTTAAGTAACACGTACAAGCGCACCCGCTTGCAGTGCTCGCACGGACTCAACTGCCCGGCGTCTTGGGTGGGGGTCCAGCGGCCCATACATCTAAACTTACGTACTAAGAAATATGAGCGCGTCGCTAACAGAGAGGGAATGGGAATCAGTCACCTCCTTCTGCGAAGCAGTAATGCTCGTGAAGGAGGAGGCGGAGCGCGTGAGGGAGAAGCAATCATTGCGCCCTCACGCCCCTAGTCACCGCAGGAGGAGACACCCTGGGCGTCGGGAGTCGATAGCCGACTCCCAGCCACCGCAGGCGCGGGCTTGCGGACGGCGAGCAATGGGCAGCTCGCCATCTGGTAAGGACCAGGCCCGAGTCGACGGCGCGTTGTGTTCCACGCGCGCCTCATAGAGATGTCAGCATAAATGACGGGGTCCGATAGGGCCGATGCCTGCCGGGGTCGCGGATTGTTCAAAAGAGTTACCGGGGCCCTGGCGCACAGGTAACTGAAGGAATACGGGTGGGTTTTAGTTAGTAAGAGTCTGATACGCCCTTCCGCTCCGCCCAGAGCGCGAGAGGTCATTTGATGAAATCCCACCCAAAAAAAAAAAAAGAGCACGCCGACCGCCGCGCGCCGCCGCCACCATAGCAACCGAATTCCTGTATTGTTTTACTTCCCAGCGCCCTTCAGAATTGGTCGCCCAATATTTCCTAAATATATATGTGGTGAACATTGCGTTTATGAACAATTTGTAGGTAGACGACAACTCGGCGCGCGGCGGCCCGCGCGGGCGGCGGCTTACATATATACAATCGCAGCGAGTGCGGCCCTAGGGGCGAGTGTGCATGTGTGCACGGTACTGCATTATTATTCAAGGAATGTGTAATTACCTATATACTCAAAACTTTAATTTGATATCGGTTTTTGGGTGGAAATTGCCATTCTTTGAACCTAAAAAATTAAGACACATAACGCAAAGGTGTAGTTGTCAGTAGTAGGGTACCACAGTAGGGTTCCATAGTAGCGTACCGTAGTAGGGTACCATAGTTGGGTACCATAGTAGGGTACCATAGGGCCTTAGACCTCATTCATTTACTAACCAGATACATTACCAATAGATTCAAACGCTTTAAAAAAAAAAAAATGATAAAAAGGACAAAAAAGTTTAAAATAATATTATTTCGATTGCAAATAGGTAAGCCGTTATATACTTCTTAACCTTTACACGACAATGAAGCACCTTCGTCTACATATTTCAAAATCATCCCATATCATCCATACTAATAATATTATAAATTCGAAAGTAACTCTGTCTGTATCTCTATCCTTTTAACGCCTACCTAAATCACACAACGGATGTCGATAAAAATTGATAAGGAGATAGATGGCATCCTGGGGAAGGACATAGGCTCCTTTTTGCAGCTGGTTATTAAATTATATACATTTCAAGCCTTCAAACGTCATACCATAAATTAAATCTTTGTGTATTTATCACTGTCTCAAGTTTTCAAACAATAGCTTATTACACTCTCTTTTTTTTCTCTCTTGCTGTTAAAATGTAACAGGCTTTTATTTGAAAACTGTCAAGACGAACCAAACGAGCCCGAACTCGATGGGGTTGCGTCGTTTTATTGCAGAGTTCCCATAGCCGCCTTCTGGCTCCATTATCAGACCCTGGATATCATCTATGACCAGAGTCCTTAGCAATATAAATCAAACGAGCCTAAACTCGGTGGGGTTGCGTCGTTTTATTACAGAGTTCCCATGGCCACCTTCCGGCTATATATAGATCAGCTCTATGTCATAATAATATTGCATTGTCATCCTATTTACATATGCATGCAAAATTTCAGCTCAATCGCAAATCGGTTAGTGGGGCAAATTTAATTTGCAAGATTTGATCACAGACAGACAGACACCGGGACAGGTAAAACTAAATAAAAACTTGTAATGAATTTACTTTACAGGTATTTTTGTACTAATAAAAAGATACATTAAATCAATGTAACACATTACACAGTACAGAGCTATAAAAAAAACACCTTTTCTAAATAAATTAAAAAAAAAATTAATAATATTAAAAAATGTTTGTACAAAAAAAATGTTTGATATTATGATTGTAACGAGTTTCTGATGGAAGCCTTAGGCCCTTTGTACACGCCACGGTTTCTTTACGGTACGGCGCAAGTACCGCGCCGTAGAAAAAACGTTTCCGTCAACAAGCTTTCATAGTGATGCATACAATACTGACGACTGTGGGCCTACACACGGCGAATAAATCGTAGTTTTTCACGCAAAGACAGATTTTTACAAATAAATGCAAATAAATAAATACAAATACAAACAAATAAATGCAGAAAAACGTGTGTGTACAGAGGGCCGAACCGGTAACAAAACGTTATTGGTTTATTAAAAAAACTTAATTAAAGTTAATGCCTTTCCTAGTAGTGAGGCAGGTCAAACGCGCAGCGCCGCCGCGCGCCGCGCCGGCCTAGCCTAGCGGCGCGACGCCGACTCTTCACAACACATCATTTTAACATTGTTTGATCATAAACAAAGTGCACGAGCAGTATCATTGTACCCACACATCTGCGGTAAGCCACCACCTACGCACGCACCACAGGAAACACATAAAAGGCCGACATGCAATTAAAAGAAGTAAAATATATATATTATATAATATTACGTGTTGCGTATGTGCGTGCGGCGTGCGGCGGGCGGCGATGTAGGAAAATATATGTCTTAACAGGGTGTTTGTAGCGAAGGTGTCGCGGCGGCGGCGGCGTGTGCAGCGAGCAGACGGCGGCGCGCGGCGGCGGCGTGTGCAGCGAGCAGACGGCGGCGCGCGGCGGCGCGGGTGCGGCTGGCAGCCCGCCAGCCCCGGGCGCCTCTCCCATGCAAATTATAAACGAGTCTGCAGTCCCGTCCCTCTTGAACGCTTACGAAATGCACTCAGCTCACGAGCTTTACTCCTTGCGAGTGTAGGAATATACCCTTGTTAAATACTAACGCTCCAAGCTTCGTACAGCTTTGCACAGCTGCTCAATATTTAATGTAACTGTACCGGAGCCTTCACAAACGTTTACCCGGTGGTCTTGTCGTATACAGTGATACGTACAGCGTAGGCCAACTGCCGAAAGTGGCTACAATGGATACGCAGAACAAAGAGAAGCAAAACAACTCGAGTATTCAATTCACACCGCGGTTGCCACGGACTTATTTTTCGCACTAATTACAATTCCTGGGTTTTTTGTAACTCAAAGTTACAAGGTATTGCGGATGTTGGTATCCGAGATATTAGCTCTGTGTCTGTCATAATCCGTGTCTGTGGCATCGGCACTAGTGTCCGGGAACCTCGCTGTGAAGTTGCCAGGATAACCCGTGGTGGTGGCCATGAGAGGGTCTAGGCAGAGCAAGTGGTCGCGCAAGTCGCTCCAGCCCCCGTTACCCCACGGGGGAGGCCGCGTCCCCTTGTCTACGCGACCGTCGTCGCCATACAGCATCACCGCCTTCACTTTCAAAGGAAACATCTTAGTGTCATCCAGCCACAAACTAATTTGCTCGAACGCCGCGCGGCCGCTCGGGAACATGCTGGTGGACAGCACGCGCGGCGCCATGGCCGCCACCATCTCGGCGCACCCGCCATGAAGCTGGCTGAACACGTTGAGCAGCGAGTAGCTCCAGCTAAGGTCGTTGTACGTGCAGTAATACGACGGCGCCAGGGAGATCTTCTGCCACACAGTCTTGTTGAAGGCCAGTCCTTTGTCGTAGGGTGGCCGCCACGCGGTCACAGTCAGTAGATCATAGTCTAAATCTTTTGCGTACGGCCTCCCAAAGGACATCACGTGAATTCCTGTAAGGTATATCTTAGAGCGCGTCGTATATCGTAGCATATACAGTAAGTCCGGTAAAACATAATTGTCCTCTTCTAGGAATATGACTGTCCCCTTGTAATTGTCAGACCAGTCTAAGTCATTGAAGATGAAGAAAGCCTTCCACCACCAGTGGTGTTTGTGCTCTGTGAGACGCCCATCGCGATCGCTGCAATCCGTCTCCTCGATGCCACTCAGGCAGTCCTCGGGATCGACACCGGGAAACTTGTTAGGATACAGTTGAACCGAGTAGGGGTAAAATATTTGCATGACCCTGCAGAAAGTGATGCTGGATACGAGCTTGTTGATGATATCATCGTAGTAGCTGTGCGAGAACACGAGCAGCGTGGACTGGATGTAGCGCACCTGCCCCAGTGACATGATGAGGAATTGCAGGCGCTCCACGTCGCGGTGCACCTGCACTACGATCATGTTGGTGTCGGAGCGCACGGGGCCGTAGCGCCACGCCATCAGCACCTCACGCTCGTAGTTCATCATCTCTATGGTGATGGTGAGCCTGCCGAGCTCCGCGCTGTTCAGAACATGTGTCGGCCATCTGAACGGTTTATTGTACTTCACATATTTTTGCATGTACTCCGGGACGCGGTCGGGCTGTGGCGGCTGCAAATAAAAATTATAATACACTAAGTATAACAGAAAGAGAAAACAACAATAAACTGGAACACCGTTAGATCGTGCCCTAAATATTAGTAATTTTAAATTCATTTTAGTTATTAAACTAATATGACCGCGAGTGAACTGACATGTAAAGTACTCTGATATCTATGGTGGTGACATGGCATGGGAGTGACTTAGTATGATGACGGACAGTATGTCAGCGGTATAAACATATCTTCTTTAACTATACATATTATAAATAAAAGTCAGTTTTCGTGTCTGTCTGTGCGACCGCGTCGTTCTTCCAAAACTGCGCAACGGATTTTGATACGGTTTTAACCATTATATAGAGAACTAGATTTCTGCCCGCGAAGTTACCCGCGTAGATGTCGGAAACTATGCCACGGGAACGCGCTACCAGGACAAAAAGTAGCCTAGGCTCTTACCCAAGATACCATCTATCTCCTTGCCAAATTGTATCGAAATCCGTTCAGTGGTTTAAGCGTGAAGAGGTAACATACAGATAGAGTTACTTTCGAATTTATAATATTAGTATGGATTTATTCCGGAAGGTTTATGTGTAGAATGCACTAGCTTTAGCCCGTGACTTCGTCCGCGTGAAATTTCTTGTTTTGACGTAAAATATAGCATCGCATCGCCCGCCCGGGCTATCAGGTACTTCGTTCTCGCTAAGCGTTTTTTCTGACTTTTTTTCTTTGCTTGACTCCTAAGTATCGTAGCGTGATTTTAAATAGCCTATATTATATTATAGGCTATTTAAAATAATATATGTTTATAGGCCCTGTAACTTTCCTCAAGGATTGGGCTGTCAGAATGAAAAAATATTTTTTCAAATCCAACTGGAAGTTCTAGAGATTAGTGCGTTCAAACAAACAAACAAACTTAAATTCCCAGGTTTTGTTAAGTCATTAAAACCGTGCGAAGCGGGGGCGGGTTGGTAGTAAAGATATAAAGCATGGAATTAATAAGTACTATAACTCGATATAGTCATTGAAAGTGCCAATAACTTGATATAAAGTCATTGAAAGTGCCAATAACTTGATATAAAGTCATTGCAAATGCCAATAACGTGATATAAGGTCATTGAAACAGCCAATAACTTGATATATAAAGTAATTGAAAGTCCCAGTGGATAGTGCACAGATATTCGTCTAGGGACATACAACGCTCTAGGGTTCTTTTGGCGCGTGTCCAAAATCAGAACTATTTTGTTTTGTCAAAACAATTTCTGTGATAAGACAATTTCACAAATGCTTAACAAAACGCCCCCTGTCAATGTCTTTCAGGAGCCATAAGATCCTTTGAGCACTGGAAAATAAGATCGGCAGCAGGCGGTTGCAGATTCACATTTTGTCTGTGAACGAGAGATTGTTCCCTTTTTTGAGTTGAGACGTTGACTGTATCGCTCAGAATAAGCATAGAAAATATTAGTTGTAGTTTCTAAGGTAGTTAGTAGGTACGGTCTGTAACGAAAATCTGTTTTGTGTGGGACTATCTGTCGCGTACGACACGACGACGCGCGACCACGGAACAGAAGACGCGCGACGGAGCACTTAGAAACTCATAAATTCTTCTTTTAAAATGTAAAGTATACTTTACTAAGACACAACACGTAGGTACAGCAGCCCATCGACCATGGAAACCTTCCATTGGCCAGCACATCTATTAGGTAGGTACTAAACATTAATCGGCTTGGCCTCACATGGTAATCGATACGTTATTAGAAATCCGCAGTTAATGTGAAAATAATGTAAGTGGCATAAAGTATACAGAACAAACAGATTGAGTCGTCCCTGGGAGCTTAAAAGTTTGCGGGGACCGCTGCCTGCCGAGCTCGCGCCGCCCGACGCCGACAGAACTTCCAGATCTTAATTTTTTGTCCGGGAAAATTCCATTTGACTAAGTATATCGCTTAAGTACATTTGCATTATAGGCTTACAATTTTCTCTTGTTCTGTACAACCTTAAATAAAGTTTGGAGGCGTTCCGGATGGGGATTCGGAGCTCATCCTGCGGATAAATAATATGCCGACGGTTAATGGAATTTATATGGACAGTTATTTTAAATTATAACCAGCCGGCCTCCGCGGTCCCCGGCGAGTGAACAACACAACACTTTTATATTGTGAAGAGCCAACAACCGACGCCATTATCTGCGCCGACGACGACGTTGCTCTTTCATGTTTCTCTCAAGTCTCGACGAACTTTTCTAATAAAATTCTAGTTCGGAAGTATTTTAAGCGCTTTTGCTTGAACAGTCTGAAAGCGACGGAGTGTACTATTATAATGTGATTAAAAAAAATATCAAGCGTTATGAAGGCATTTCCACTTTTTATTTAAGTACGTAGGTATACTTAATATTTTTTTCTACCGGTCGTTACAAAATTAAAGAATTATTTTTATTACCTCAATAAATAATAAATTAAGATAATAAATAAATAAAAAGGTAAATAAAAAAGGTAGGCAGGTAAGGTTAGGTATATCTAAAATAAAAAGGTTTTATTCAAACTCAAACTCAAAGCATTTCTCTAAATTAAACCATTTACAGGCACTTTTGAAATGACAAGGAGTCAGTCAGTCAGAAATATGAAGCAAGTTACCTATTCCGAAGCGTAGTATGTACCAATGGAGATGAATGGGCAAGAAGCACCATGGACACTCTTTTAAATTATATTCTTACAATAACATTAGTTACATAATTCATGTTGAACTTATAATAAGTGTATGTGAGAACGATTTAATAAAGACGTACACGTTAAAAGCGTAAAACAATTAATTAAAAACAAATTTTAATAAGCTTCAGCAGCTAAGAGATGACCAGTCCCAACTGACGGCGCTGGTTCACGAACGTGACGCGTCGATCAATAAGCCTCAGCAGCTAAGAGATGACCAGTCCCAACTAACGGCGCTCGTTCATGAACGTGACGCGTGGATCAATAAGCCTCAGCAGCTAAGAGATGACCAGTCCCAACTGACGGCGCTCGTTCACGAACGTGACGCGTGGATCAATAAGCCTCAGCAGCTAAGAGATGACCAGTACCAACTCACGGCGCTGGTTCACGAACGTGACGCGTGGATCAATAAGCCTCAGCAGCTAAGAGATGACCAGTCCCAACTGACGGCGCTCGTTCATGAACGTGACGCGTGGATCAATAAGCCTCAGCAGCTAAGAGATGACCAGTCCCAACTGACGGCGCTCGTGCACGAACGTGACGCGTGGATCAATAAGCCTCAGCAGCTAAGAGATGACCAGTCCCAACTGACGGCGCTGGTTCACGAACGTGACGCGTCGATCAATAAGCCTCAGCAGCTAAGAGATGACCAGTCCCAACTGACGGCGCTCGTTTATGAACGTGACGCGTGGATCAATAAGCCTCAGCAGCTAAGAGATGACCAGTCCCAACTGACGGCGCTCGTGCACGAACGTGACGCGTGGATCAATAAGCCTCAGCAGCTAAGAGATGACCAGTCCCAACTGATGGCGCTCGTTCACGAACGTGACGCGTGGATCAATAAGCCTCAGCAGCTAAAAGATGACCAGTACCAACTGACGGCGCTGGTTCACGAACGTGACGCGTGGATCAATAAGCCTCAGCAGCTAAGAGATGACCAGTCCCAACTGACGGCGCTCGTTCATGAACGTGACGCGTGGATCAATAAGCCTCAGCAGCTAAGAGATGACCAGTCCCAACTGACGGCGCTCGTGCACGAACGTGACGCGTGGATCAATAAGCCTCAGCAGCTAAGAGATGACCAGTCCCAACTGACGGCGCTGGTTCACGAACGTGACGCGTCGATCAATAAGCCTCAGCAGCTAAGAGATGACCAGTCCCAACTGACGGCGCTCGTTTATGAACGTGACGCGTGGATCAATAAGCCTCAGCAGCTAAGAGATGACCAGTCCCAACTGACGGCGCTCGTGCACGAACGTGACGCGTGGATCAATAAGCCTCAGCAGCTAAGAGATGACCAGTCCCAACTGATGGCGCTCGTTCACGAACGTGACGCGTGGATCAATAAGCCTCAGCAGCTAAAAGATGACCAGTACCAACTGACGGCGCTGGTTCACGAACGTGACGCGTGGATCAATAAGCCTCAGCAGCTAAGAGATGACCAGTCCCAACTGACGGCGCTCGTTCATGAACGTGACGCGTGGATCAATAAGCCTCAGCAGCTAAGAGATGACCAGTCCCAACTGACGGCGCTCATGCACGAACGTGACGCGTGGATCAATAAGCCTCAGCAGCTAAGAGATGACCAGTCCCAACTGACGGCGCTCGTTCACGAACGTGACGCGTGGATCAATAAGCCTCAGCAGCTAAGAGATGACCAGTCCCAACTGACGGCGCTCGTTCACGAACGTGACGCGTGGATCAACACCATTCAGCTCAACCTTTTTGAAGTGAGCTAAATGATCCAAAACACACGCCACCTTCAGCGAGACATTTGAGTGAGCATGACATACTATGAGCCGCCAGGGCACATTCAAGTCAATGAAAGACATATTATACGGTAAATGGTAGCTCTCTAGTACATACTCACACCTGTTCTATGCAATTATATAATATAATGGAGATTGAGTTTATACAATGCAAAGATAGTCAATCTTCAGCAGCTCCAATAGTATTTCAAGTGTTAATCAATTACTATAATATATCAATAATCAATTACTTGTGTTTGTTTGTGGACCAGGACCAGCATTGAGCAAGGCATTTTTATCAGCGATGTAATTAATTAATTTAAATTTAATTGGAAAAGGCTTCATAACGTCACATCCGCCACCTGACGGCGCGCGGCGGGCCGCTCAGCGAACGAGCGTTTAGTAAAAGGCGATTCACGAGTTGATCGAGCATCGAACCACAATCTGCGAGCAGGTCTTAACGAGTCAACAACTGTCTACAGGTGTTCAACTACAGTCTGTGAATAAAAGTTAAATTAAAATATTTGAAAGCCCCCGACGCAAACAAAACTCCTAAAAAGTAAAAAGAAATACATGCATTGGCCCTTAGTAAGTTGTAGGTAATATTTTGATTCAAGCATCGCGTCGTCGTGTTGGGGGCTAGTGAAAATAGGAGGTTACCAGCAGCTATAGAATAGAATAGAATACTCTTTATTATGTACATTATACACTATAAAAATTACAGATATAAATGTAGAAATTTTACATAGGCTGACACAATGGGCGGTCTTATTCGCTAAAAGCGATCTTTTACAAATAAAGGGAGAAGGAGAGACAATAATGTAGGTAGTCAAAGGTGTAACATTTACATATAAAATAAATACATACATACATATAACATATACGTGTAAAACACGGTTCCTTGAGGTTGAAAGAGCGCAGCGGACATTAATAAAAGTAATGTACTTCAAAAAAAGGACCTTTCCTACCTATGAGCTATACCAAATAAGTAACTTATTATCAGTGCGAAAATTATATATTATACACATAGTATTAAAAAAGTATAAAACCCTTCCCTTTGATACTAATGTATTAGCTAGAAGAAGGAAACACAATATTGCTTCCACCCATCTTGTAAAAAGAGAATTTGCAAATATTCAGTACGACAAACGCGCGTCTTTCTTATATAATAAAATAAATAAACAAATATATATACATACTAAGCCGTTTAAAGAATGCAAATCGTTGCTGATTGAGTGGATAAACAAGTTATGCTACGATGAAGTCGAGAATCTTCTATCAAATTTAAGGTAAATCTATTTCAGTAAAAAAAAAAAAAAAACAACCGCATACATACATACACACACACACTCAAACACATACACACTACACACACCCTTGTTTGTACAGACACCCTTACGAGGTCCCTGTTAGTCCTAGACGGAACCGAGGACCCTCCAAAAAACTGGTTTAAATACCTCGTTGGCCTTTTAGAATAAGATAGAACGGGACAGGTGAGAAAATCTACAGTGATGAGCTTATTCGGATAATGCTATCTCAACATTTTTCTGTATGAATTTCGTCTATCATACTGAGGACCTAAAATACACAGCTAAATGTGACCAGCGATGCACATACGAGGACTTTGTGTAAGCCAACCGAGGACCTCTTACGTAAGCCCTGCGACGTCGTTCCGAGGACGTATATTTACACAATATTTCTTATAGCTTGTACAAAGTGCGGACGTTGTGTTAGACTTTATATCACTAAACCCAGGACAGTTTTTCGCGTAGAACTTGTACAAACTGAGGGCCTGGAAAATCTACTTACCTAAAACATTTTAAGTGTAAGATAATAATTATATCAATGTAAGTAGAATGTTCCGATTTATTTCTTACACACTTTTTCTAAAATGAAGTACCAAGCGAGGACTGCGGTGTGATTGTTGCTTTTAACGTAAACAGTAGGGATAAAAATATTGTCCAACATCGGTATATAGCCGTATTACTCATAAAAAAAATAACAGTGAAGCATTGTGGTGTGGTTGTTTAGTTCTAAAAAAAACTTTTTTACAAAAAAAAACAACCGACTGCCAAAAAAACACTACAAAGTGAACAATAACTTTAATTTCGGAAGTCGGTGTCTTTGGATCTGTATTTTAGTTTCTTGCCAAAAAAGTTTTTATTTTTCACTTTTTAGTGGGTCAGATCTAAGCTTTAAATCTAAGTTACAATAGCCTAATGTCAACTGTTCATCACCTTTTACAAAATATTTATTTTCCCGATACAGGGAAAAGAGGAGCTTATTTTTGAGGAGTTCTCTTGGTAAACACCAGAATAACTGGAGCTGATGGTGAAGCCACCATCAGCTCCATGTCACCATTTGCATTGTGACAAGCATAAATTGCTTAGCAACCAACGAAAGAGCATTTCTGGAGATGACGCGTTTACGCAACTTAAATTTAGTATCAAATTGACGCATTAGCATGACTATTTAGTAGGTAGTGGTTGTCCTATGTAAAACTTCAATCTTAATTAGATATTATTTTTGTACGAACTGAATATTTTGGCATATTGAACCATATGAAGTAAGCCCAACAAAAGAACTGCTGTAAATCGTTGAGCAATTCCCTCGACTGTCTATGGTCTCCATCATCAGACCTGTAATGGCACTTCTAACGCACATGGGTGCAAAGTTTTCATCTATATAAATGAATTAAGCCCAAACACAAGGTAGCTGCTATAAACCGTTGAGGAGTTCCCTCGACTGTCTTTCGGCTTCATCATCAGATCGACTCTAGACCTTCATTAAATTGTAGTGCTTTAAGATACTTAATGAAAAAATTAACAAACGCACTAGTCGCCCCTACGATTTTCAAAGTCCCCTCGATTTCTCTGAGATGCCATCATCAGATCCAGGTTTCCATATCATGGGTACCTCTCTTGGGATATCTCCTTTCTAACAAAAAAAGAATAATCAAAATCTGTTTAAATACGAAGAAGTTATCCGCTAACACACATAAAAATATATATACGGTCGAATTGAGAAACCTCCTCCTTTTTTGAAGTCGGTTAAAAAAGGAAATGGCAACAACGAAAAAATTATGGACATCAGAAGAAAAAAAAGTTGTAGAAGACTACTTCTCTAAAGCAATAATAAGAAAAAGGTTCCTGGAAAAGATGAGTGTGAAGACTGTGTCCGAAAGAACGAAAATATTTTAAATTAAAAAAGATAGAAACTGGAAAGTCGTGAAGTATTACATAATATCTATCATAATTCAACGAAACAAAACAAAGACAGGTAATTTCCTTCTAATATTATAAATTTTCTTATACTGTTAACACAGGCCTTTAGTTTTTCTGTTTTCCGTTTTTGTTTTAAAAATCGTTTACCGTATGAAACCAAATTAAATAACTTAAAACAAAATAAAACTAGAATTCAGGTTTAAAATGAGTAAAAAAATCAGAATCTTCAGTTTCATGATATTGAATACAATATATAGTCATTATTTCGTTTCTTTCAGATAAGCCGGGATAAAGGGATAAAAAAGAAAGTTAATAAATAAAAAAGTTTCATTTTAAAATAATCCTACTTCTATTTCAGTAATGTTCATGTTGTTTTATTTAGTACGTTCAAGTTCTGTATTTCTTTGTACTTTATATTTGCTTCAAATCTTGCTGCAGACAATTCACCTAGGAAGGCATTTACTTTAGATTCTCTAAGAAGAGCACTCGTATTCAGCTCCTATGACAATACAATATTTTATGGTGCAAATCACAATGTTGTATAATATAAGCGGGCCTAGCTACTTAGCACATACTGCAGAAGAAGCCTGATTATTCCTCTTGCACCTAGTAGTAGCTACTAACGATTTGTTTAAGGATTCAGTCTACCTTCGATTTTCTCCTTCATAATTTTATTTAAATGATAGCACATAACTTGTCTTCTACACACGAGGAAAACTGTCGAAACGAGGACTAGAATACACACTGTTCGGAAAATCTAGCAAACGGAGGTCTTAAATACACATTGTCTGGAAAAGCTACCTTACCGAGGTAGGTCCTCGGATAATACAACAAACGTGAAATTTGTGTAAAGAGTCTGTGTATGAGGCGACAGTGGCACCATCTGGTGGATACACAATGTGTGTGTAAGATTATGAATAATGTTAATCAAACCGAGGTTCAGAAAACTTTTTCGTATTAAGTACATAGAAAGACTCAAAATCACTTGCAGAATACGAATCTTTGGTCAAGTCAAACCAAGGACCCTCGAAAAGGTCCTCGCTTTGAAAAGGTCCTCGGTCGTGCCTTGGGTATTCATACGCACTTCCTCGCATGGTACTTAAAACGAACACACACACACATACCCACACACCACACACACACACCACACACACACACAGACTAATGATAATATTTTTATTTATTGTTAGATAAATTTTAACTTTTGTCTATTTAGTAGCATGTTTCATTAATTGCGAGTTAAAAAGAGCGGCGCCTCCTGGCACAGGCATCTATTATGCTTAAAAGGAGACGCCTCCAACTGTATTATGCATAACGTTTAATAATGAAAATAAAACATTTTTGATTGATTTGATTTCATATACTTATCTAAACTTAAAAGCCGCTCTGCGACTTGTGCCCTGAGGGCCTAGACAAAGTAACATTCGATTAGCGATGACGCTAGTAGAAAAGTTAAAATGTATGGGGTTGACTTATGCTATCGAAATGTCACGTGATCATAGGTCAACGAATAAAAATTAGCTAGACAATGTTAACAACATTCGATTATGAAATGAATCGAAAGCGTCGAAAGATTAGGTACTTCCACAGAGATGCATAGCCAAGGGACACTTTTTGACTAGCGTTACCGCTAGTTTTTGGAATCATTAGCGAAAGCGATAGCGATTGTAGAAATAGAATTGCTCCGAAGCGAATGCCATTTGTCTAGGCCCTCTGGCCACGGCGACCGAGGGGGCCTCACGTGTGATGGATTGTTGGGAGTGGGAAGTTAGAAGTAGGGGCGTGGCATAAAACAGTTAATTAATTTGATTATCACACATTTTTTTTATATTTCAATCATTTGCAAATTCGACCTTTGCCAGCATTATCGACTGTTTCATCGGCACCTCTAAATATTTTTATAACTTTTACTTCGTTAGATAGCTGATTAAATGAAGATGTCTTCTCCGTAATTTGCCATAGTAGGATTTTGAGATAACTGGTGTCAAAGTTGAACATAAATTATTTATGAAAATGTGTAATAAATTTCTCCCTTTAACTTTTAACTGTTTGATGTTTTAGAACATTTCGATACATCGAAAGGTTTGTTAAGGTATTGGGTACTTACCCAATAGGATAGCAATAAAGGCTATTCAATTTGAGAGTTTAGAGAAAAGTTAAGAGAATTTAGTGACGAATTCTGGGAAATTTTCAAAAAATCACAATAA
The DNA here is from genome assembly GCA_916610205.1 of Griposia aprilina. NCBI lineage: Eukaryota > Metazoa > Arthropoda > Insecta > Lepidoptera > Noctuidae > Griposia > Griposia aprilina. The sequence goes on along the minus strand of OU744290.1, from coordinate 25,022,500 downwards.
TCTGGTTTTCTCGAATCCCATGAATTTTCACCTAGGCTTTATCACGTCCTGGAAGGAATACGTAAGTTTACAAGTCGCTCTGTATACCATAATAAACATGAAACAAGAACAAGGAAACTAAGTGTAATTATGATGTTTAAGGAGAGAAGAAGTGTTTGTTATCCTTTCTACAACAGCATACATTCATTATTGCTAGGTATAAGCTTCGTCTGTTTGACGTTTTCATTAGCCATCCCCAGACACGACGCGCGACGCGACGACGCGACGCTTGAATCAAAATATTACCTACAAGTTACTCGAAGGACCAATACTTTTCTTTTTAACTTTTTAGTCGTCTTTGTAAGCAACGGGGATTTTTTAAATTTAAATTTTATTTCCTGCTTTTAAAATTGTATACTTATAGCGATAGACACGCACTATGATCAACTCGTGCCTTGTCTAAATCTGCGCAGCTGTAGATTTGTATTTCCCCCAGTGAAGCTAGTTACTAATTTATCCTCATTCCTCTTTCCTACTCCATCATCAGACCCTGTTCACATCTGGCTATAACCTATTTATTGAGACCCTTCCAATGAGCCTAAACACGCCTCTGCTGTAAGTTGGTGTGGGAGTTGGGTATCCGGCTCATTCCAGGTGATGCTGCAGCATCCGTACAAGGTTAGTATGTTCTGATATCATTGAAGTAACAGAATACCAAATTTTCACTCGATCAGACATTTGGAAAATGCTAACATCTGTTAGAACAGGCTGCAATAACAGAAGTGGGCTGTATGAAATAGGCAATGGTGTAATGCCGTGCTTATTACAATAATAAAACTATTTGGTGGGGAACTGTCTCGGATAAAACAATTAAATGGTGAAGTTTAACCATTTAATTGTTTTGTCCGAGACAGTAGGTACCCCACCAGCATGTGTAGCATCACCACTTCTATCTCTACTCTACGAAGAGAAGACAAATAACTTTCATAACAAATATTCATTCTTTTCTTGAATTTTGACATCGCGCCGTAGAAATATTTATACAATCTGTCATTTTGTCTTTCGTTTCTTCCGTTTCTATAATGATTATGCTACGAAAGCAGTTCTCTTCTCTAACTAGAGAGCAGAATCGTCCGTCCCGGTGGAGTCCGAGGAAGCTAGCGGTCAACGAGCCGAGCCGTGTCGCAGCCGCGCCTCGCCTCAGCTTGCCGATGACGCGTTGATCACGCCGCCTGCTCGTGCAGATGGCGTGGAAGGTGTTGGTCGATTCCCGACATGCTGCTTGGGTTGAAGTGGAGACTTCAATAATCTAGCAGGGGGCTAATATGAATGTATGCCCTCTAAATGATGCCCCTTGTTGTATTCACCGCCAGGGTAAACACTCAAGACTCTTCCAAACATGCTGCTTCCAAAGCACTGCAGGTGTGATACATTGCCATCAGAGACCTGTGGATGAGAGTAGAATTAAGTGGCCGCCCAATGGAAACAGAAGAAGTGACAGTGGAAGAGTTGAAGGGTTCTGAGGGAAGAGGAATAAGAGGATGGGAGTTTGAACCAGCTTTTATTTTAATGAAGCAGGTAGCCATTTCTCATAACTAGCAAGCAATTAAAGAGTATAAATAGGAGAATAAGAAGTTAGGAAGCGTATAGTGAATTCCGACAAATTATTGGAGAGGGGATAAGTAAGCTTCACTAGATAGCACAGCAAAGAGTTCGATATGACAGGCTTGTGTTGAATTGCATATAAAATTGCTAAAAATGATTTAATAAAATTGCAATCTCTGTTCTCCTGTCTGCTAGCATCACTGACTCAGCGTACATTACAAAATTTAATACTTTGTAAGGTCACTTACTATGTATTAATTATCTAATTAATTATTCATGGGTTATTAAAGTATACAAATGAGGACAAGAAAATAAAATATAAATTAACTATGAAACATCACTACATAAATCGACTTATGAATTATTGTTAGTATGTATTGTTGTATTGGATATTGTGGGCAAAGTAGAACCAGCCCACAACTAGGATGAACAACTGATGAAATCAGTCAGTAGCCCGCGGGAAACAAGATAAGCCGGATTGTTTGTTGTCGGTAGCTACACACGTGATAGATATAATTATATAATATGTAGTAAAAATTACTATTTATACGAAGGCAGCTAGGTAAAGACTCTTTATTTTTGTACCTATATTTAAACACAAAACCTTTAAAAAACTGCTCATGTGACGTGAACCGACACCTTGGCTTTTGAAGCGAACCACCTAAGACTGAAGGTTTTTCAGCGGCATGGTTACCACAAAGCGTGTGTCCTCCTTATGAGTAAAATAATTCTCAAAGTTCTGCTTACAGGAACAATTCTCAGGAGATAGGGAGTGCTTGGCTGCGATGGTATCTGATACCCAGAAAGAAGATTAGACTGGATCGACGTCCATGTTTAAAAAATGACAAACTGGATAAGAATGGTGTGACTTATGACGGGGGCCGTACCCTGACACTAGCCATCCCATTTTTGTTTCATACAATGTAGGCTGATTTTTACCCAATGTTAATGGTGTTGATCGAGGTAAAACACCGCGCATTGAACAAAGGATTTATATTTAAAAGCTGTAGGGTTGAACAACAAAACTTTTAGGTTAAGAAGCGCCCGCCGTCTGTCGCGTTAGTAACGGCACTGCGTAATCGCAAATCAAAATGGCGGTTCGGAACTCCCGCTTGAACCCACTTTGACCCCGCGCACTCCTTTTTACATTTTATGTTTTTTTTTTATTGCGTCGCTAACATGCCCCACCCCGGTGCTGCCTCAGCAGCACTCACCATCAATTGGTATTCGAGCGACGCGCGTGACCGATCTAGTCAACATTCCTGATTTGGTCTGTATTCTAATTATTCTGACTCGGTCATCTCTTCCAGGCATCACTTCCTGATTTATTCCCTTGGGCCAAGAGTTGCGGGGACTGTCAGGGTCCACTTTATGTACGAAGTCATCTACTTGTAAAGCTTTATGTTCCTCTGGCCATTTCTGGCGGGTTGTCTATACTTCCTTGACTTGTCTGCGCCTGTATAGGTCATCTAAAGCCATTGTTTTCGCAAATAAACGTCTGAATCATCAAATTTTCCGATGTGAGGTAAGCCTGACGACGATCGCAGCAAGAAATGATTAGAGGTTAACATTTTGAATCATTTGGGTTCGCAGACACGTGAGTCAACGGCAGACTGTTCACCATATTCTCTACTTCTGTCAACAGAGTGTTTAGAGTTGAAACAATCTGGGAGCGCTTTCTTTAAAAAAAAAAAACAGGCGGGTCATCAAGCTTCTGATGAGCCTTTCCTATGCCCCACTTCACTTACTACTGTTCCTTGATTTCCGTGTGCGTAATAGTAATGATAATACCTAACGATCAATCTCGCAACGTAACTTCTTCCATCTATTATTACAGGGTTTTTTGTTTCAGGTTGAATGTCAGCAGCAGCACCGATACACATCTGTTTTCTTTATTTCAGTTAACTTGCTAAATGATTCAGCTTGTGATTTTTTCAGTAATAATGTTTCAGTAGGTATTCGTCATAGTGTCGTCGAACTCACAAGTTAGATTCTTGCATTTATTTTTAAAGTGCTAAAGAAGCCGATCGTCGTAAGCGAAACCAGGAACTAAATCGAGAAGCATCAGGTACGGGTAAGTTAATTTCTTGCACATCTAATCTTATTACATTGATACACTCCAATAGTGTTACTTTTCTTTCAACAGATATGACGTAATGCGGCCATTCGTCTTCTTTGCAGTGTAATAACGTGGGGCCGTACACACATTAATCTTGCAGGACGGGGCAGATGTAGTTTTCTGTCGTTGCAATATCAGCTACCTTTAGTTTTGTAGACACACATCGCCATTCATTTATTTGTGTTAACTCATCAATTTCATCTAAACGGTTTGCTACTTAAACTATAAAGTCGCGAGCATTATTTTTTGTCCAGTGTAGCACTGTTGTCGAGTCGCTCCAGAATATTCATTGTTCGAGCTTCATAGCATGTTCTCTAGCAACTGAGTCTGCTAGTCTAGACGCTAGCACAGCAGCTTGAAGTTCCAACAGCTCGTTGGTCATTATGCTTTTCCCGTGACTTCGTTCGCGTGGATTTTGAATTTTTCTATTAGTTAGAAGTATTTTTTCTGAAAGACCTAAAATCCCTAATGTGCTCTCTCAGGCTGTGCTTTCATATCTGGTTTCTGAGATGATATACAGGATATCATAACAATTAGGTATTCTGTAAAATGACAATTATTACAGCGTAAGGTCCCGCTGCGTTGGACCTTTGGGTACAGCCTTGTTCCACCCAATGCTGAGTAAAGGCCTCCTCCCTTTTGTGCCACACTTCACTGGTCTGTGCGAGTCTCGTCCAGCAGGCTTAGCACGAGAACCGTAGAAAAGCGTTTTATCGACGTTAGACTAAACAAAAATGACGTTTCCGTGTAAACTGTAGAAAGTTTTCTACTGTCTTTAACATGGCGGTTACAACATCAAATGTGAAGAGAAGTGTATTCACTACCCTAGACAATTGTATACAACGTCAAGCATGACATACAATTTTCTCCGATATTGACAGTTTGGGATGGAAAACTTTCTTCAACAAATCGGACAGATTGTGAACCCTGTCGGTAAGTGCAGGTTGGTTCACAATTTGACGGTTTGACATGGATAGATAAAGGATGGAAAATTAATACGTTATATTGTAAGCAGTATGGTACAGTTTACAACTTATGGACAGTTTACAATCTCGCGAGACAGATTGTAAACTAACGGTGTTCACAATCATACGGTGACATACCTATGCTTTACAAATAATTGTCATTGTATGTATTGAATTTTACTTTCAACAGAAGGGAAAAATAGATAAGTTATAGCTAAGGTATAAGAATTGCGATGTTACTTCAATCATAGTAGTATTAGTAGGTACCTACCTACTGCGGCAGAGGCTGGGAATTTTAGCTATTGCGACGTTTTAGCGTCATTTTTACATAGTAGGTAAAATCTATAGCTAGACGGATCCAGTATAACGACGGAACAGACGGTTTCAGGATGTTGTTGAGACTTCCTCGCTACTATAGCGCGTCGGTAATGTTTGCGCAAGCTCGTAACGACGGATTTCGCGCGATTTTGCACACGAAAACAGCTTCACTACTGACGAGAGTGAGAGTCAGTGGCAACCGCATCCTGCAATGACAACTGTAGCGGAGACTTTCAGCTCTCGAATTGTAAAGCAGTTTGTGCGGAGGGTGACTCGTACTAACACCAGATAATAAGTTTGTTTTAATATTATTTTACTAACACTCTATGGATTCTTTGTTCCGAATTAAAAATCATTATTATTATTATAAAACTTTAAAGAATAATACAGTTCTGTATCTAAACCCTCTTTTCGGTAATCGTCAACTGTTCTGATAAAAACTATAATGAACTTTCTACCTAGCAAACCCATGAGCTTTACTGATATCCTGCTACCGTTGTGGAAAATTAGGTCATTTACTTGTACTATAAAAGATAGTGTTCGTTGTATCGTCAGAAATAAATTCGGTCATTTCGACACAAGCTTTCAAGGCTAAGACTAAACCAAAAACGAAACCAGCCGGTCTATGCTGTAAGACCTCACCGTGAAAACGTAGCTGAAGTGAGCTGTCATTCTATGTGATGCTAGAGAATGACACTATTGACAGCTCACTTCATCGGCAAGCTGTAGATGCGGAAGTAAAAATGATTTCCGAGCCTAAAGGTAAACAGAAATTTCATAAAAGGTATTTTTTAATAGTGTGAAGTGCGAAGCATTTTTTTGTTATGGGCAGTGATTGCTCTCTGGTTACTATTATAGTAGTTTAGCAAAGAAATATAGTTTTTAGAAACTTTGTTTGAATAATTCGATTCATTTTGATAGATTTACTGATCGCGAAGCTGTTTAAATTTCGACGGCTGCCATTAGTGTCATAATATACAGTCCATTCAAAGGTATTTATTTACCTCTGATTATACATCACTGTCAATAGATCCCTAATCTCGTGACAATAAGGTTGCTGTTGGGATGCTGCAACTGTCAAGTCTGTCAAAATCACAGTGATCTTTATTGTTGTTCCTACAAGGTTGCTCATGGGTTGCAGCTGTCACAGGTAAAATAACTGTGAAAGGACTGTACCTGTATGTCGCAGGGTCAACACAGGGCCGCCATCTTAATTTTTGATTATTGTACGAAAGGTTTCCTGCCATCCTATATCGACATCAAGTGATATTATTAAATTTAGTGGACGTTTAAATGCATTAATAAACGTTAGTGTCTGTAGGTACTAAGTGTTTTGATTAATACTTCGGCTACCTACCTATCATGTCCGACTGTTCCGAAATTTTACAAATGACAGTGTTTAATGTACATTCGGGTAGGCAATACACAACGTCCAGACCCGTTAAAACTCTTAAAGTATTATAGATGAATCTGCTTACCTTCTGTTAGTTTAACCTGTAATCATAAAAATGGTCAAGAGCTGTAAACATTATGGGTGTTTATGCGGTGTTAGGTATCGAAAGCAACATACATCCATTGTGAACGCTGTTGAAGGCATAGACACCAACAAGCAAACGTTGTGAACGCTGTTGCAGGCGTAGACATCAACAGAAATCCGTTGTGAACGCTGTTGAAGGCGTAGACACCAACAGGCATCCGTTGTGAACGCTGTTAAAGGCATAGACACCAACAGACATACGTTGTGAACGCTGTTGCAGGCCTAGACATCAACAGACATCCGTTGTGAACGCTGTTGAAGGCGTAGATACCAACAGACATACATACGTTGTGAACGCTGTTGCAGGCCTAGACATCAACAGGCATCCGTTGTGAACGCTGTTGTATGTAGTTCGAACACCTTATCTACATTCCGATGTTAAAGCAGGCCACTTAGGTACAGAATGAATATACAGCTTAAACAATTTTATTGTTATTGTATCTGTTCTCAGCTACTTCACCGGATCACGACGCGATTCGAGAACGAACGCGTGAGCAGGATGGACAAGTGTTATCGACGCATTTAATTTAATTAGAACCCGTCATGGCGTCACATCCGGCAACTGACGGGCGGGTGGGCCCCTCAGCAAACGAGCCTTTAGTAAAAGGCGTTTCACGAGTTGATCGAGCATCGAGCCCCAAACCGCGCGCAGCTCTTAACAAGTCAACAACTGTCTACAACTATTCAGTCTGTGAAAAAGGGTGACAAGTATCAACGTGTTTATAAGTCCTAACTATTTTGTAATTTCTAAATTACTTTGATTGTGGCAGCTAAGAATGTAAAATAAAGGAAAATTATCATCCCCTTTATTTTCAAACGTAACTTAAAGTTAAGTAATGATTAGCGACTGTTTAACCATATATTTTTGACGTTTAAACGTCTCTTAACTTTAAACAACGTTTTTATATAAATCCCTATAAACGTGCTGAATATAATTCTCAAACTCAAAGCATTTATTTCAATTAAACCATTTACAGGCACTTTTGAATTGTCAAAGAGTCGGTCAGTTAGTCAGAAAGTTGAAGCTAGTTGCCCATTCCAACACATAGATCTCTATATATGGAGAAGAACGGGCAATAAACTGCAAGGACACTCTTTTTAAATCAAGATATTACAAAATCCTGGTTTCATTATTCTTGTTCCTTCTATATCCCTTCGCGAACAATGAGAACAATGTAAAAGATATTATTAAGAAACAAATAAAAATATAAGATTCAAAATAAAAATAAGCCGTGGCAGTTAAGAGATGACCAGCCCGTTGACGAACATGACGCGTGGATCAGCACCATCCAGCTCAACCATTTTGTAGGGAACCGAATGCCGAAATGGAACACGCGCCACCATCAGTGAGACATTTAAGTGAGCACGATATAGTCTCAACTGCCATGCGTTCAAGTCAACATACATAATAATGACTTAACAAACGAATCTAACTAAGTTTGCTATGTATTTGAGAGATGAATAAAATTTTACTACCAAAAAGCAAAGATAATCTAATAATCTATATATCTAGATAATCTATTTGAAATGTAATTCTTTATGTACTTATTTTGATAACATGTAGCTATGTGCTTATATTAAATGAATATTATACTAATCTGTGTTATTTCCCACACTATGATGTTTTACGATCTACTAAGATTAGATTGCGATCAGAAATTCACGATAAGTATTCTATCTGATTTTGAAAATGTAGGTACCTAAGTCATGTAACCAACCTACTTGCTTATATAACATGAAGCCTAACTGTAACTGCTCTGAATACCAAAACACAACGCGATCGCACTAGGTACTATTGTAGCACAATAACGTTATCAGTAAGCTGTCACCGTCAGCGTTACATTACAGCTCCGACTCGTAAACAACAAAGGTGGCCGAAGAGCCGCCATATTTGAATACAAGTGTGGTGTAATTCTTTCACAATAAATTGAAGTCACGCAAGTATTTAGGTCGGCTGATGGCGCGGTGGCTGCCGTGTGCCGGTGTCACAGGTGGCAGCAAATTGTCGACCCTCGTCAAGGTAGGGCAGATTAAACCCTCCTACATTACCTGAGCCTGAGGGTTACCCGCACTATTATGTACGGGCTTGATAGTCTACCTTCGACACGCTGTACACGCATTTTTCATACTCGACATTAATTTGCTCGGATAGAGAAATGTGGCGTCACGCAATAGGTTTAAGAAAAATGTGGGGTACGTTCACTGAATAAAGGCTTCACAGGAGCTGATAGCTAGGTACGCCCAGGGCCAGCAAGTGTGTGAGTAGGTAGCTACTACTTATAACGCCTTAAAAAAAAGCCGTTGGTTTCGATTGGGCAGAGGTTTGACTCTTAGGTACGGTCAGTACTGAAAGTCAGGTTTAAAATCATCACTATTGAGTTCCTATCTACCTAGCTACAATATATTAAAAAGTCTGTAGGTAATATTAGAATATAATAAGTTATTATATTCTAATATTACCTACAGATTAAACGAGATGAGTATTTCATGTAAGACATGTTGATGCTGCCGAAGATCTTATGACATCTTTGCATTGTAATTTGATTCAATATTTTTAGCGTAGACATTTTTCGTCGTTTATATTATATAAAAAAACAGATGTTTCATAGAAAAGTGTAATACCTACGCGGACAAAATGTATGGAACAGCAAATGTTATTTTAATAACCGGCGTTGAGTCCCCATTAGGTAGGTTAGGGGTCTCGTTGTCCGTACGTGAATATCCTGTCGGAGGAACGCTCCAATGTGTGTCCCTCTCTCTAAGCAGAGACGCACAGCGGCGGAGTAAGAGCGGGCTCGGTGTGCACTAACTCTGCCGCCGGGCGAGCAGGAAGGAGTCTTGTCCTTCTGCCACTATTAGTCTCGTAGCCCCGAAGATTGTCAAGGTCATGGCTCTGACATTTGACGGGGGTCGAGGGTCTTCTTGGCTTAACCGCCTGGGCCGCGAGGAAGAAAATCTCTATAAAAAAACACCCCAAACCTCCAAACAGCGACACACCGTGAGGGAGGTTGATAGCTTGACTAATGGGTAGCTAAATTAGTCTCTAGTGCGAAACACTAGTTTTGAGAAGTTATAAAGTTTTGTACTCTTGGGAACAATTATGAAAAAAATTGTGTTGTGGAATCTAAGGTTCCTCCAAGAATGTCCCAAATCGAGGGATGGCCAGGGGTTGTCCTCTGAAGGCGGGATGACCTCGGCCGAAAGATTGGAAAAATCTGTCGGCGGGGTGGGATCCGGGAAAGGGGTACGGGAAGATGGCTCACCACCCAGAACGCCAGCGAGCCCAGCCGAGCCAGCCCAGCAAGCCGAGAGGCTCGCTATGGAGGGACACCACCCCGGAGCGACCAGCGGCAGGGCGGCCCTCTCAGGGTTTTCCTCGTCCTGACCTCACGGGGATGCGACCCGTTACGGTGAGCTGGGTCCTGGTAGGCTGGGTTTCCGCGCAGTTAAAACTGCTGGAACACAGATCTCTGTGGTGCTTCCGCTGCCAGGTGGGCAACCACGTGAGTGTAAAATGCACCTTGGAGGCGGACCGCAGCGATCACTGCTTCCGCTGCGCATAGGCATCGGCCCTAGCGGACCCCGTCAACTAATGCTGACATCTCATCTCTTAGAGGCGCGCGTGCATCACAACGTGCTGTCAACCCGGGCCTGGTCCTTACTGGACGGCGAGCTACCCATTGCTCGCCGTCTGCAAGCCCGCTCCTACGGTGGCCGGGAATCGGTTGGGGATTCCCGACGCCCTGCGGCGACTAGGGGCGTGAGGGCGCAACGATTGCCTCTCTCTCACGCGCTCCAACTCCTCGTACCCGAGCATTACTGGTTCGCAAAAGAAGGTTAGGGCTTCCCATGCCCTCTCACTCCGTACCATGGCCTGGACCAGGGCCGGATGCAATAGATCGCCGCCGCCGATCACCTCCGCGAGGACACGGCAGTGCTCCGCCCAAACCGGGCAGACCTCCACCGTATGCTCCACAGTGTTCTCCGGGCGATCCACACAATGGTAACACCCGGGCGTTTCCTCCCGGCTTATCCGGAACAGGAAACTCCCGAACCAACCATATCCGGTGAGGACCTGCGTCAGACGGAAGATGAGGATGCCGTGACGCCTCTCAATCCACTCCTCAAAGGGGACTTAACCGCTGCAATTGTGGCATGCCCATTGCCTGCATAGCACTATAGAATGATGGAAATACCTGATGTCCTGCTTTGATGCTCCATTTCCTTGTTTGTTTAAATGCTTGCTTGTGGATTTGGCGTACTACGTAATATGCCAAAGCGTCCCCTTTTGACAAAAATCTTTGTTTTTCATTATCACTCACACTTCTTTTCATTATTTGGCACTTTTCAGGACTGTGACTTGTTTCTTTAATAACTGAAGCCAAGTTCCGATGTCCGGACAATCGTGCCGATATTTCAGCTGCCACTACCAATTGGTTCACGTCCCGTGATTGAAAAAGGTCGTCCTCGCGCCTCTTTATCGTTTTTTCATTACCTTTAGTGAAATCCACTGATGGATGCCCAGGAATCGAAGCCTTTCTTGATAATGATGGTGCTGACTGGTGGACGGATACTTTGAACGTAAAATACCCAGCCAACCACTCAGAGTTCTTAAACAGGAAGTGATTGCGGTGCTTCCCAGAACTTTCCCATCAAAGAATATACAATGTACTCTGTGGCATATACTACCTACTCTATACCGAGAGTTTCCCATTTTACTGTCAACTTGGATGACATTCCAATTGTCATTTTGACTTCCTTCGTAGATGCTTTCGTGATATTTGCAAAATAATTTTTCATTGATAGAAAATCATAGTCTGCTATTATGGTTCTCTTTGGGATTTTTGTGCTATTCATCAAAAAACTCCATTTTTTAAACTGTATTCTCAAAAACGAGACAAAAGAACTAAGTTGTACTCAAGTGCGCACTCCGAAATAACTGAAATAATAATCCAGTAAGATGCTGGTAGAGATCTTGACCGTACTTCCGGGATTGTCCTGATAGCCGTGGGATACCTCTCCACTCCTCATAAGCACCTCAGGACATGTTGCCTCCTTGTCGCTACGACACTATGTGCTAGCGACCGTTTTCGGGGGCCCATTATTGAGTGTGCAAGTCACCCCCTGCCATTTTATCCGTGTATTTTTAATATATATAAAACGTTGGAAAAACTATGGAACGGCTATGGCCTCTGCCGTCAGGCAGAGGCCATAGCCGTTCCATAGTTTTTGATAACCAGTCCATTTTAGCTACTGAAACACTGGGTTCTTGGAATTGGGACAATTGGGGGTATGGATACGGGCTTAGGTAATAAATTCCAAGAAATTCAACAGTGACTTGTCCAGCTAGCATCTTAACAGTGAATTACAGTGCGACCCCTTGACATTTCAAAAGTGCCTGTAACTGGTTTATTTGAAATAAATGCTTTGAGTTTGATGAAATACTAAAAAGCAGTATCGCATAATTTAGTGTGTAGGTAGGTACATACCTACTCATCTGAAAATGATGATTGTTAATCAACTTTCATTCTGACCGTACCTACTACTAGTCACTAGGTACGTGTTTATCGAAGCACTTGTTATCAGTAAGGACAAGTCTACGGGCGCTTATAATTGCTAAACAGAAAAAATTAACCACCTGGACATCAGCAAGGCCTTGTGAAGACCAATCCAAACCAAACGATCAGGGCTTAGTAAATAGCAAACATGTAACTACTTTTTTCAAGTTGAAACTATACAGTGTTTCTCTACGTTACGAAGTTGCACATTGTGATAGAAAACCAAAAAAAAAAATCTTTTCGAATATGAAATGGGATAAATATGCTGTAGCCACTTGCATAATAAATAAAATAAATAATAATCTCTAATTATTTATGCGTGTAGTAATCGAACGATTACCGATATAACTATAAAACAGATATTTATTTTATTTTTATGGGTATGCGAAAAAACATGTGATCATCTATATCGATGTCATTCTAATAGGTTAAAATAATATTATAGTACATAGCTTGCTTGGTGAGCAGGGACTCATAACGCCATCTATTGCACAAGTCAGACAATGTTTTGTTGTATGTACTACTTCAAAACAACAAAATATATGAAAGTATTGAGGAAAAATACTGGTTATATCCTAGAGACACAATTTAAACCTGGATAACATCCTTAACTCAAAAACATTGCTAACAAAATTTGTTATTCTTGAGCTAAAAGGCTCGTATCCCAAGCTCAAATTAAACTACATTAGTCGTGCAGAAATTTAATCGATCAAGGTCATGTCAGTACAATTGTGATATTGTATTATCAAACGAAATTGCCAATGAATAAGAAAATGTCCTATAATTTTTATTGTATTACTAGTATTTGGAGGGATTTACAGTGTATTTTATTGGGCGCTCGGATGTCAATAATACCTTTCGTTCAGAATCTTGAATTGAATGGCCGCCTGTCAGCTGTACAAGTACTTTGGTTGGGAAGCTGTCAAATGGTGAATAGCAAAGCAGGAGCGGTAGTGAGAATATTTTCTAATAAATATGTCTTTTTATTCGCAATATCAAAGTAATAGGTAATCGCCGCGCCTAGCCGTAAGCCTTAGCGTAAATACAAACGAAAACCAATACCGGCATCGTCATAAAATGAGTTCGAGAGACAGGTCGCTGCAAGACAAGTTGAAAGTGCTCTTCAAAAAGGGTGCATCGGGTGAGTATTGGGGCTGGTTCTGTTGGGTGAGATGACAAGTGGGCTGTGTGCTCGACGGGGCGGTCACTAGTGCATGGTCTGGTTGTGTGCAGCGCCGCTGCCGGCGCGCAACGAGCTGGTGGTGAGCGGCGAGGTGGAGCGCGAGCTGAGCGCCGACACGCCGCTGCACCGCCGCCTGCGCGCGCTCAAGGAGCTCGGTGAAAAGGCAATCCACGTCCGCGTGCAGGAGGTAAGCTCACACCCCATAATTATTATTTTAGTACCCTCATAAATACATTCTGATGCAACATTACAATGCAATTTCTTTCCTTTCTTCTCTGCGATTTAAACTCCTTTGTTGGGTGCATCTCTTTCACATTGTTTTATTGTCAAGCAGAGGTATCATAAAAAGGTTTTATCATATTCATTATCTGATTATAAATTTCTGAGTGAGTTGTTTGTTTTGATATGATTTATTTACAACCTTCTATCACTTTTGTAAGAACAGCTGTTGTTGCACATTACTTATACCATGATGTTTTATAATGGTTTGTGACAAATTGTTTTTAACAATATGCTGTTGTGATTATTTAGCTCTCTAATAATTTGTAACTTGTGCTCGCAACTATTGAACATAAAAAATGGTGAACCACAAATTTAGGCACCTATTCTAAAATTCTCCACCCCTAAACCAGAACCATTGCCAAAACCTAGTCCTTAAATATTAGAAAAAAGACAGTGGAAAAGAAATTACAATTAAATATCCTAGGCATAAGTAGTACATCTTCCACTTCAATTTACACAACCATTTGTATTTTCTTTTTATTAAACAAGTCTTTTGTTTTGTTTTCTAACACATCTGTGTCTCTTACAAGTTTACAACATTACGTTAACTAAACCATAATCTACCATGATAACAAACATATTAAAAAACTTGACTATCACTAGGGTGGAGTTGAAAAGCTATGGTCATTAACAAGAGATCTGCTAGAAGAGAGTAATGTGGAGGCTCGGCATGCCGCACTGTGTTTCCTGCGGTGCCTGGCCGAGGGGCAGGCGGACTACCTGCAGATCATGCGCACCATCCTGTTCCACTACCTGCGAGACACACATGCCCGCCACCCGCCCGAGGACACACAGTTACGCTTCAAGTTACTGCACACGCTGACCAACACGGGAAAGAATATTAATTGCTTTGAAGAAGAGGTTAGTCAGTAGTTTGATTATCTGCACTACATCTCTATGTTGCACATCAATCTGAAAATCAAATACTACTGTATTTGATTTTCTATTAGACTCACTCACACAAGCTTCAAATCAAATATAGATAGGGCTAGTGTGAATTAGTAATAATAAAACTGTAATTATCATGCTCCATAGATTAATTGGAGATAGCACACTACATCAGCTGTGCATATTCTTGCCTGTTATAACCCTACATTTTTACTTGCCCTATTACCCGACGTAATATATGAAGATGGTACGTTCCCAAGTTTCTTGGGTCCAGCAGCCAACCACATTATTCACAGCATCAGTGGCATTCATTACTTCCTGGAAAGTGAATATGTATGCAAGCTTGGGCACTACAACAGTGAACCATCACACTTGATGTTGTAGCTATTTATGGATCTATTGTATTTCATTTCAATATTATATTTTATATTGTTGTCAGCATGTTTATTCTGCAAAATGTGGGTGTACTACTATAGGTGCACCTCTGCCTAACCCTGCCGGGATTACAGGCGTGATGTTATGTAATGTAATGTTTATTAATATTTAAAAGTAATCACAAAACTTGCTGAACAATTGCTGTTTTGGGATATTTTAGATTTTCTAATTTACGTGAATGTTTCATTAATGAATGTAGACTCTGTTTACACCTTATATTTTTATAGCCTCATGTATCCTTAAATGAATCATATTGCACTATGCAACATTGTTTGATTTCCCTTACATAGTAATTGGAACAATGCCGTGTGTTGGTTCCAGATTGGTCCGTTCCTGCTGGAGTGGCTTCCGCAGATCCAACCGCCGACGCAGCTGGTGGAGTTCCTGCAGCTCATCATCAACGTGGTCAAGTTCAACGCCACATACTTAGATGAGCAGATTGTTCATGGAATTGTTAAGTAAGTAGTAATAAGTTTCAATAGTACAACACATGTTATACAGACATGCCGCACATATACCACACATGATATCTCAGAAAAAACTAACTAAGGTAGATGCATAAAAAATTAACATATATATTTATATACACACATTAAAATACAAAATCAGAAACTGAAGACATGGGAAAATTACTTTTTGAAAATAACATTATTCAAATGTCGTCCTTCGCGGCTCTGCACTCTACAAAGCGATCTATAACATTCATGAAAATGCACCTCAGAATTTGAGTAGGAATGTTGTTGATTTTTTGTCTAATGTTTTCCTTCAATTCAGATATGGTTGATGGATTACTGTTGTACAGTGGGTAATAGCTGTTCCCTGACCCACCCTGCCGCCAGCTGTCTCAGTAAAAGTCAGACGAATTTGAACCTTCTGCAATTAGCAGTAGATAAGTGGTAATAGATACATGCGAGGTTAACGAACTAGAACGACTTGTTCAAGGTAGGCAAATATTATAGAATACAGTTATGCCAATTTGATCTTTAACACGTAACGTTAAGGTAGGTAAGCCTTTGAATACTGTTTTGTCACATGATGCAGTTGCTAATTTCAACTGAATTCGGTAAGTCGATTTGTTCTATTGGTTGCAACAGTCAACCTATGTTGACATGGTTGTGAGTTCAATACTAACATCACAAAGCTCATTATTCGATTGTTGTTTTAATTCAAAATATTATTTTATATTAAATTAAAATACATAGTTAATTTAAATTAACTAAGTATTTAAATACACTTAACAACAGAAATGAAAAATAATGATGATCATGTTAACGATTTTATTCAATATAAACATAACATAATAATTTACAAAAATAATTACTTGTCATATATATATATATATATTTTATATAAAGCTAAAACATATAAAAGAAGTTAGAATAAACTACTTAGGATAAGCTTGAATGTTTTTATTAACGCAACCAAAAAAAGTTTCTTCGTTTCAATAGTGCCTATCAAATACCCATTTTTATTTTTAAAGTAGGTCAGCAATCTGTTACATACTTTACAAAGTGTTTAATGTAGTGAATCAGCATGTTATATATTTAGAAATGTATAATATTTCTATTTTATAACAATAACATCACCACATTAACTGTCATACCAACTAACAAAATATAAGCGAATATAGCACTAAATAAGTATTTTGATGTATTACCTACTTTATAGATCTTCTATAAGTATTTTTATTTTAAATATGGTTATGATCGTAAAAAGAACCTACTTATTCATTGTATGAAACAATTCCTTAGAAATTATGATAAAAACAGTTTATTTAACACACACTAACACTTAAGTATTGTTAATTGCGGGCGGTGGTGCTGTCTTAATAGCGAAGTGGAGCACCATCTCTTTCTATAATTTGTTGCGGCTCCGCATACCGCACACCATGTTCCAGCAAGCATCACTTCCTCTCATGAGTTCCCACGTTGAAGTCACAAGTTGCGCCAAATTTTCCTTTGTCCTGATTTCTGATGAATCCCAATTTAAAATCATTTGACCCCACATGTTTTCTATTTTGTTTAGGTCAGGACTTTTAGATGGCCAACTTATTGTTTCGACACCTTGACTGGCTAGCCAATTTTGCACCACAGCAGCTCTGTGTATGGCGCAATTATCTTGCACGAAGTAAATAGACGTGTTTGGGTAAGCAACACGCACAGTCGGCAACATTACGTCACGTAATATTTCCAAATATTTTTGACTGTTAAATCGGCCACCAACTTCTACAAGTTCACCAGGTCCCATGGAAGACATCCAGCCCCAGTAACCCAGAGTTATTCTACCGCTGGTTCTACACGACAGTAAACAATTTTCATTATAACGTTCACCTTTCTTTCGCCATAAAATTCTTCGTCTATCCTTATCAGATTTGAAGGACTTCTCATCAGTAAATATGACAACATGTTTTTCCCAATTAAAATCCAGATATTCTTGGGCAAAGCGGACTCTTGCTTGGCGATGAGCAGCAGTTAATTGAATTTTACGTGCCGGCTTATATTGTTTCAGTCCAGCAGCATGCAAATGTTTTGTAACTGATTGAACAGAAACATTATACTGTACTGCAGTTGACCGGGTAGGTGTAAAAGGATATTTAATATATCTACTAACAATGGCTTCGTGCCGTTCTGATACGGGAGTAAACATTGTAGGTTTTGGTCCTGAACGATCCTTTTGAACATTTCCTGTTTCTTCAAAACGTCTTAACCACAATCTGACTGTATTTCTCTGAAACAAAGAAATGAACCAGGTGTCACTTTACGTTTAAGTATATAAAAAATATGTTTGCTTACGTTACGGCATAAGGAATGGCTAGGCATAAAAACGAAGTATAAAGTTAGAAAAATACACTTACTGCTATATTAAGTCTCCTTGCAATCTCTCTGATGCCAACATTCTCCTCGTGCAAAAAGATTATTTTGTATTTTATATATTCACTCAATTGAGACATGATAATAAAACCAATAATAGATATAAAAAGAAGGAAAAAGATGTTATTTTTGGTAATTTAGTAAAGCAAGGTAAAAAAAAAGTTCGCGCGTGGTTACTGCAATTGTGCGTAGACTGGCTAGCTTGATTGTCACGGTTCATTTTTATTTCCCTACCCTTACCTTAGTAACATTTGAATACGTTCTAAAATGAATACGCATATTTGTCTTTCAACTACCCACTTATTACAAGTTAGGCGAAAATATGACCAATATAGAAATTTTATATTTTAAGAATGTGTCCGTCTATAGTTCTTTACAATAATGCAAGAAATACTTATTGAATCAATTCTAAATTGAAAGCAAAACAATATACTCGACGCTGGATTTGAACTCGCATCTTGTTCATCTCAGCCATATACTTAGACCACGAGACCAGATCTACTTGGATAAAATAACGAAAATAAGCTATTATTAGCAATGACACTAATTATATTACAATACTCTGATAAACTTTAAGTCTTACAGCTTAAGAATCAAAATTGCAAAACAAGTAGTTATAAATATCCTGACGCTAACGTTTTAAAGATCAAATTTGCTTATCTGTATTATTATCGTATTTGTTCATCGAGTAGTCTGATAAACTCATACACATTGAATAACCCTTAATGTTACAGGCAGAGGGTTCAAATTCGTTCGATTTTAGGGTGGGTCAGGGAACAGCTATTACACACTGTACACCCGACTCTTAGATAACCCCAGAAGAAAAAATCTGGAGGTGTGAGGTCTGGGCGAGTGCGTTTTCATGAATGTTAGAGATCGCTTTGAAGAGTGCCAGACCCGCGAAGGACGACATCTGAATAATGTTATTTAAAAAAAGTAATTTTCCCTAGTTTTCAGCTTCTGATTTTGTAATTTAACGTGTATATACATATACTCTACGAATAATAAAAGCCGGGAAGCGTAATTGTGAACAAAATCAACGAAAAATACTGCTCCAAACATCACTACAATGACAAAGTTATCTCGAGTATTCGCACGAAAGAACACACATGCAAACAAGCCAATGAGTTACGCTTGCATAACGCGTTGTATTCCGGCAAGCGCGGTGATGGTTTCTCGGCAGGACAGATATTGGTAGTTGGTTCGCGCGCCTGCTATGATGCGAGTTGCGTGGATGATGTTATGCATTAAGTGTGAGAGGTTAAGTCATAATAAAAATGATTGCATTTTTGCACTATCCATATTAGTTGGATTAATTAGTTATAATTTAATTAAACCATTCGTGAATATACTTATTTAGAAGTTTGAGAACCCATGTCAAACTAGTGGTTTTTAATTAAAATGTTTTTTTATGTGTCGTAGTATTGTATTGTAAGCACCTAAAATTCAGAAGTATTTTTAATCAGTTTGAGGCTTTTATGTACGAATAATAGAGTGATTGGTCGCGTCAGTGTCAGACCAGAAGGGCAATTGCGTCACACACATAAAATCACAATTGATCTTTCGAGAATCTGTGACATTCAATTTAATTTTATACTAATGCATATTAACATTTTTCCTTTTAACCTTTTAACTAAAATCAAAAACCTCCAAATTCAAGTGAAATTTCAAAACATGTAAAATAAGCTTCCATGTTGCGTTCGTGTTGCATAACACTTTCCAGAGTCGTAAGTATAGTACTTCAAAATGTGCATTTACTCACATATGAAAAGTGATCCCAGAATTCTTCATATCCGTATGGCTTCTACACTACTTCACAACACATATATATATAAATACTAGTCCAAATCATCAAAATGTCAGAATAAATTCTAACACAGTTAACCTGGTGCACCAAAATATTCAAGGTATGTTGAGAAAAGACCTTGAAATTGAATTATTCATGAACTGTAATAACATTGATATTTTATGTATTACAGAACATTGGTTAAAAAGCCATCAGTTCATGTTTAATTTCAGTAATCACCAGGTTGGTAGTTCGTTCAGCAGAGAAAATGCAATACATGGTGGCTCATTGATACTGTTAAATAGGCAACTTAAATTCAAAGAACGTAAGGATATTGTAAACCTTTCTGTTGAGCGGACTATAGAAATAGCCTGTGGAGTTGGAGCGGCTTGTTGTATTGAGCGTGTACTGGCCTCCGTCATCGATTTATGATTGCTTTGAGAGCATCATGTATGATGTTTTACAAAAACTTGGTAAATTAGGAAAAAATATAATTGTATGCGGTGATTTTAATGTCAATTTATTAGAGGACTCGTCAATGTGCCTAAAAATTAAAAAATTATTTGAATCATAACCTAAGTTATTTATTTTTGGAGCCTACTAGAATTACTGCTACCTCAGCTACATGTTTAGATAATATATTTACTGACATTTTACCTATTAATTCAAAAATTATAAGCCAACTGGATTCTGACCACTGCGGACAACTGATTACATTTAGTATGCAAAATAAAAAAGTGGCTAAGAAAGATATCACTGTAGTGCCAAAAACTGCAGGTCGCTTGGAGAACTTTCAAAATAAACTTAGTAGTAAATTACCCTACTTGCCTTACAGTGATGATCCCAATGAACTGTACAATTCTTTTTTTGCCATGTATTGTACAGAATTAAACTCAACATTAATACCCAAGCAGATCTCAGTTAATGGTTCTGCAACCTTCAGTGAATGAGCAACTAAAGGCATATTTAATAGTAGAATCAAACTTTTTGAACTTTCCGAAGAAAGAAATTATAATAAAAGTAAAGAATTTTATCAATATGTTAAGAACTATTCCAAATTATTTAAACAAGTTTGTAGCGAAGCTAAGTGTCGCTATTTAAGCTCCAAGATTAAAAATAGTCAAAATAAAATAAAAACCACTTGGGAAATTATAAACAATGAGACTGGAAGAGACAGAAAGCGTAGTAGTGACTACAGCCTTAATATTAACAATAAAGTTATTAAAAAATATTTAGAAGTTGCCACAGTTTTTGAAAATTTCTTTGCCGATATTCCAGTCTCAACCACAAAAACTTTAAATTCTGAGCCCACTGTTGCCGAGTCCCTATTGAAAGAAAATGTTGATGTAACCATGTATTTAATTTCGACTATGTTAGTGCTCGAGATATTATTAAAACTTTCAATACACTTAATGTTAAAAAAACTGCTGATCTATGGGGAAATTCCGTAGAGGTTGCAAAATGTATAATCAACACTGTAGCGCCTGAATTGGCAATTATTTTTAATAAATGTATTGACTATGGAGCAATTCCTGACTTAATGAAGAGTAGTAAAATAATACCTTTGTTTAAATCGGGAAGCACATCGGACCCCACGAACTTTAGCCCAATTTCTGTGCTTCCCACCTTCAGTAAAATATTTGAAAAATTGATGGTAGATCAATTGCAAAAACATTTTAATAAACATAAATTATTAAACAGTAAACAATTCGGTTTCACAAGGGGTCGCTCTACTACCGATGCTGGCGTTGAGCTTCTTGCACATATTTTTGAGGCCTGGGAGAAGTCGCATGATGCCCTAGGTATTTTTTGTGACTTGTCTAAGGCTTTCGATTGTGTTTCTCATGATACATTGGTCAGGAAATTACATCACTATGGTGTTAGAAACACTGCCTTGGATCTTCTTATTTCTTATTTGAATAATAGGATCCAAAGAGTGGACGTTAACGGCAAGCGATCCGCGGGATCTATTGTCAGTATGGGAGTTCCACAGGGCTCAATTTTTGGCCCGTTTTTATTTCTCGTATATATTAATGACCTACCTTACCTTGTAAAGAACAGTCATGAAATAGTGTTATTTGCAGATGACACATTACTTTTATTTAAGCTTAAACGACAACAGACAGTTACTGACGATGTAAATAATGCTATCGCTAAAATAGTGCATTGGTTTAGTGTTAATAATTTACTTTTAAACGAGAAAAAGACTAAATGTATTAGATTTCTGACACCTAACGTTAAACAGGTGAAAACCAATGTACTAGTAAATGGGACGGAATTGGATCTTGTGGACACCACTGTGTTCTTAGGTGTTACTTTGGACTCGAAGCTACAGTGGGGCCCACATATAACCAAACTGTCGAAGCGGCTAAGCTCTGCAGCCTACGCGGTCTATAAAATCCGTCATTTGACTGATGTCGAAACAGCCCGATTAGTATATTTTAGTTATTTCCATAGTGTAATGTCGTACGGCATTTTGCTGTGGGGAAATGCAGCCGACATTCAGGCTATTTTTGTGCTGCAGAAACGAGCCATTCGAGCAATTTATAACCTTAGTTGTAGGCATTCACTGAGGGATAAATTTAAGGAAATAAACATAATGACTGTCGCATCTCAATATGTATATGAAAACCTTATTTATGTAAAAAAGAATATTAATCTATATTCTAAACACAGCGACATTCATAACATAAATACTAGATACAAAGATTTACTTATTGTGCCCTCGACTAGGCTCCAAAAAATTAGTAATTCATTTAAGTGCCAAAGTATACGTTTTTACAACAAACTCCCAAGTCTTGTTAAAGAACTGAGCCTCAATTAATTTAAATCATTTATTAAACAGAAACTCTGTCAAAAAGGTTTCTATAAAGTTAAAGATTACTTGGATGACAAAAAGGCTTGGGATTAATTAAGCTACTTCAATGTACCCCCAAGCAACAATCCATTTTATACTGTGATTATGTGTTTTGGAATTAATAATGTCATTTTTATTGAATTACATGACATAACATATTAAGATTTTTTGATGACATTTAAAGAGAAACCTGTCTGTGAATGTGAGTAGCATGCAGGCTAGATTAAATACATGATATTCATTTTAATATTGTGAATGTGAAGACTATGTGGGTCATTGTTGCTTTTTTTTTTCCTTTCAGGTAGTTTTATCTTAGTCTGGCAGTTTGAGTAATTTTTGTGGCTTACCCAAATGTCCTTTCTTTGGTATTGTTCGTTGAATCGTTGAGCTCCTTAAGTTCTGAGTTGAGCTGCACGATTACTGACAAATGCGTGCACTGACTGGATAGGTCCACTCAATCTGTGTGGTTTTTCTTCAAAATACCATTTCAGACAAATCTACATGGTCTTCACATGATCTGACCAAGATTATGTCTGGACTTTAAAAGAGACTGTGACCTCTGAGTTTGTTTCGGCCTTTCTTCTCAGAGTAGTCAGATAGGAAACGCCGACCTCATCTAGTTTTAAAATATCATTGACGTGTAAAAGTGTTTGTACAAACCTATTTACAGAAATAAAATCATTTATCATTTATATATATTTGTTAATTTATTGTGTTTAAATACTATCTGTGATTGGAAAACGATTAATTTGGGCATGTTGTCTTGAATGAAAGGGGTCAGAACTTTTTCTATGGAAGCTGGAGTCACCCCATCGCCCTTTTGATTTTTCTGCAAAGTTTTGGCGCCCGTTGAAACTGTTTGATATGGGTAGAGTATGCGATGGGATGACTATGTCACTTAGGTTCCATGCCCTCTCCATTGTGTCTCGCGTGCGTCTGCGTTCGATAAGGGGTTAAGACGCTTATGGTTCGTGTGCTGTGTTCCAGCAACGCGTGCCACCTGTGCGTGTACTGCGCCGACGTGTCGGTGGTGCAGTGCTGCCTGTCGCTGCTGGAGGCCGTGGTGTCGTACTCGCTGCTGCCGCGCGCCGCGCTGCGCACCTTCGTCGGCGCGCTCTGCCGGACTGTCATTATGGAGCACTATTGCCAGAACAGTTGGAAGGTATGTTCTCTGTTCTTTATGCCTTACACACCAAATGCTGAGCAGGTCTTCTCGATTGCTTGCAATTATTCCCGGTCTTGGGCGGCTTGCGCCCAAGTCTTTGCAGATTCTTTGACCAGGTCACCGGTCCGCCTGGCGCAGGTCCTGCCGCGGTTAAGGCCAGTTTTGGGTCTCTACTTCTTGGAATGACGAGTTGGAGGAGTTATTGACAGCATTCAGCTATAACATCATAATTATAGTGGACTGAATGTTTTAATTTAGTATTAATTTGAATGGTTTGTGTTTAATACTAATTAACTAGAAATTGTAATTAGAATATTTGTACGCCGGTGATGGCAAGACATAGCGTTTATTTGATTAATAGCAACATCTGTGTTTTTCGTCTACCAATGTTCGCCAAAAAAGAAATGGAATGCTATCGGTAACTCCTCGATGCAATTTTTCTCTTTTCTCCGCTGTCAGATATAAGTCGTTCGCCAAGTTCTCGATCATGCTACGTCTGTAATGTCCGCAGCTGATGCGCAACGTGATGGGCGCGGACTTGGGCCACGCGGCGCTGCAAGAGATGGTAGAACTGCTGCGCGGCGCGGGCGCTGACGCGGGCGCGGGCGCGGGCGCGGACGAGGGCTCGGAGCGCGCGGGCCTGCTGCGCGGCGCCGTGTTCTACATCAACATGGCGCTGTGGGGCCCGCGCCGCGTGCCCACGCTGCGCGTGTCGTTCCTGGCCGTGCTGCCCGCCTTCCTCAAGGTGACTGCTACGTAACTGATACACTACACACACAAATACACACACACGTTGCTGCATTGTAAGAAGCCAAACAATACAGTGATACTATCATTTCATGTTACAATTAAGCACAAAAAATGTTATTTCTGGTAACCTAAAATGTATTTAAAATCATGTTTTATTTAGAACAAGCTGCTGCCCGCGGCTACGCCCGCGTGGACGTCGGAAATTGTCCTTCAGCTACCGGGATAAAAAGTAACCTATGTTACTCCTTATAACATCAGCTATCTGCCAGTGAAAGTCCCGTCAAAATCGATCAAGTCGTTTCGGAGATAAGCCGGAACAAACAGACAGACAGACAGATAGACAAAAATTGTAAAAAAAAAATGTTATTTTGCTATATGTACCGTGTATACATCCATATGCATTTAGTAAAAAGCGGTTATTTTTGTATTACAAACAGACACTCCAATTTTCTTTATTTGTATGTATAGATAAAAGTGCTTATCATTAAATAAAAATATGGATTATACCGGGTTAAACTGAATGAATAGGGCTAGATCGTAGGAGGTAGATCAGTATAGGCAACCACATAATTGATGTACTACTTTTGGCAACCTCAGATCAAGTAAAAAAAGGTAGATAACGAAACGTATAAGGAAACTATAACCAGTTTTTTAATTATGTGTGAGTGACTAAAGTGATGCCACTTTAAAACGAAAGTCCCTGAAAATTACGTAATAATAAAAACTGGTAATATGCGAATGCGAAAATTAATCTGTCTTGTCTGTTTGTTTTAATACATTTACTGGAAACAATATTCTTCAACGTCGACAATTCAAAGAGAATTTAATGTGTTTTGCTTTGTGTAATGATGGCATACAATTCTGGTTTCAGCAAATTTGACGCAAAGGCTATTTTTTTGATGTAAGCCAGGATTGCATGGTTGCTTTTAGAGTTGGAATTCTGTGCATTGTCTATTGGTGCGTTATGGTAAGAAGCGTTATCTACGACCACAACAGTATTATGTCGTAGATTCGGAATGAGATGTTGTTTTAACCATGTTTCGTTATTTTCTTTACTCATCTGGTGGTGATAATTGCCAGTACTTTAAGAAGATTTATAAACTAAGAGAGCGCGAGGTACGAAATCTCTTGATCTGCCAGCGTAGACATAGTAAAGAAGTCCTTTTATTAAACATATTTACAACGGCTGCAGAGGGAAGATGTTGTCTAACTGGTAATGTGCTCACACTCAGTGGTGTGCAGTGTGCAGTGTGCAGTCGGTAGGTACTTGTATTTTAGTTGTACTTTCCAAGTGACACACGCAATGCTATGGCGAGTGGGTCAAGCTGTGACCCTGAGGCGCAAGGTGAGGGAGGAAGAGGTATCTAACTTTAAGTTGTAATTTATGGCTGTATATAATAATAATTTTATTTGGCTAAAAAGAAGAAATACAATGCATGTTACGTTGTGAGAATAATACATTTTGTGCTCAATTTTTGTGAATAATGACCCCGATGCTAGGAAAATCCTGTGTTATAGGGGCCATCCATTCGTCCGCTAAGATTATTTTACAAAATTAGGGAAGCTAAAACGTGTAACAGCAGCAATAGTGTGTGAGTAAGCGCGTGTAATGTGGTGTAGTGGGGAAAGTGTATGAGTGTGTGATGTGTGATGTGTGTATAGGTGTGTGATACGTGATGTTAGTTTTTTTTTACATTTGTGTGTGTTTAATCTATGTATGTTTTGTTTTTGATGTACCTATTTTATTATATATAAGGGCACTTAGGTAGGGGTAGTGAAGTCTAGCGAATGTAGTTTTTGTATGTGTTGTGGGACAAGCCGGTTTGAGTCTTCTTCTTACTGTCCGGCTGTTATTTACGCTGTATGGAAGAGTCGCGTGTTTTCGCATGACTCCTCGTAGTATGCATAGTTGTCGAACCGTTGGTGTTAAGTCCCTATAAAGTTGGTGTGTTGGGAATCTAAAGGATCTTTTTAGAATGACTTTAATTACGGCTCTCTGAGCTCGTTCTACTTGTATAATGTCGGTCTTGGCGGCTCCTCCGCAGGCAGTGATGCAGTAGCTCAGTACTGATTTGGCTAGTGCCGAGTAAACAATCTTAAGGATGTCGCTGTTTGCCCTTAGCTTCTTAAATAGAAAAATAAGTTTTCGTATTCGGGCGGACACTGCTTGTAAGTGTATTTTCCAGGATAGGCAGGCATCTAACTGAAGGCCGAGATATCGTACCACTGGTGCTCTAGTTACAACGAGGCATGTGCAAAGGAGGAGAGGGTTGAAACATTTGTGTGCTTTAATAAGTACCTAGTGAATCGTCTTGTGGTAGGGTGGAACGTCTTGAGCCAAAAGTGATAAAATTAGTTTTCGCAATGTCAAGTGTGAGACTGTTTTGCTCTAGCCATAACATCACTTTACCGGATCCCTTTTCGGCTGCCTCTTTAGCTGAGGCCCAATCACGGCCATAAGATAGAATTGCCGTGTCATCCGCGTAGGATATTATTTTTGTAGATGGAAGGGATAGCTGACAGAGTTCGTTGACGTAAATCAGAAAAAGAAGAGGACTAAGCAAACTTCCTTGTGGGACTCTGACGATCACAGGATTTGCTTCGCTAACGTACTCTCCTATCCTAACGCACTGCATCCTATCAGTAAGAAAGTTTTTAAATAAGTCGTGAGCGATGCCTCGCACTCCGATGGATTCAATTTTAGAAAGAAGTAGAGGAACAGACACTGTATCAAACGTCTTCGAAAGGTCTAGGAAGATTCCTAGACACTTGAACTTATTGTCGATTTTGTCAACTACAAAAACCAGTAAAGATGTCACCGTGTCCTCTGTGGATAATCCGCGTCTGAAACCGAACTGGTTTTGGGAGATCATTTTGTGTTTGTTTAGGTAGTTATTAAGGCGTTTGTAAATTATTATTTCCAGAATTTTGGAGATTGCTGGAAGGACTGAAATTGAGCGATAGTTCGTGACCTTCTGTCACCCGACTTATATATTGGATGTACGATGGCTTTATTTAGAGCGCTGGGAAATATACCTGTGGATATTGCCAGGTTGCATATATGTGTGATTGGTGGAACCAAAAAGTTGCTAGCGTGTTTGAGCAATTTTGTGGCATGCCGTCCCAGCCCGTAGCACTGTCAATCCGGAGGCTGTTTATAATTGAATTAACCTCTTCTTCGTCTGTTTCCAGAGGAACCATTGAGTTGGCTGTATTTTGTTGGTGGATGTCGACAGACTGAGGGCAATTTAAGTTAGGTATATTGTTTGCAAGATTTATACCAACGTTTGCAAAGAACGTGTTAATTTTGTTGACTGCCTTGGTGGGGCAGTTTTCAATTGATAGGAGCTCGTTGATGTCGACAATAATTTAATCTTTCTCCTTTTGGTATCGGTTTTTTTAAGCCTTTCTTAGAGAGAGAGAGAGAAGTCAATATATCCTAATACATGTCTCACTCAGTCTCATGCACGTGGATAATGCCCTCGCGCTCCTACCCACAGAGGCATTAAAATTGAGTTTAGGGGATGATTGGCCCCTAGGATCGGTCTGTCTTCTTGTAAAAGGTTTTAAAATAGCTGTCTGGTGGACATATATAAAAATGGAGCATCAGAATTTACGTGAAGTTAAGTAATTATTTTGGGAGCTTCAAAGCGTCTGCAAAGCAATACAACTGACCGAAAGTGTCTGGGAATATTGGCGACTTATTTTTAAGGATATTGCCTAAAATATACGTGAAAATCAGCTTGGAGAATTTACGTGAGGCAAGTAATGTTTTTATGTACCTTCATTACCTGATACCTGAGAATTGGCCGTCTCAGCAAGCTAGCAGGTAGGCATGCTTTCTTAGTACATACTAACACTATTCAATCGTCCACATTTCGTTCGTCAGAAAATACGTGACGTCTGGTAGCCCTGGGATCTTGGACTATGACATCATAATCAACATCGTAAAAATTTGCTCGATGTTCATTCTTTTTTCTGGACTTTTTAGGCGAACAAAAAATTACACGAGCGGTACCACGAGTTAAACTAGTCGAAGCCAAGGCATTGTCAGTTGTCACGAGCAGAATCACCAGTTGAACTAGCCGAAGCCGAGGCGTTGTCACGAGCAGAATCACCAGTTGAACTAGTCGAAGTCGAGGCATTGTCATGTTCTTTCAAAACAGCACTTTTATTGCTCTACGTGACACCAGTTACTTTCGCAATTCGCTTTTAAAGGATTTGAAAGGATCTTTCCCAAAAACGATATTTTTAGAGTCCGTTGCCTCTCGACTCATAAATTGACAAACATTAAAAATTATTTCAGTACACGACTTTGGCTATTATACGGCTTAACAAGTTGCACCGAAACCAAAAAAAAAAACGCTTTCCCATTAAATTGTCACGTAATGTACGGAATGATTCACTCACGTGCATTCACACCGCTGTCTCGGGCTGAACTGACGCAGGAAAATATAGCGTGAATAGCGCGATAGTGAGCGATTTCTATTGGTTGTGTAGATTGGAAGTGATCGGTTGTACAAAATTTGTAATCAAATCAAATCAAAATATTTTATTTCACATAAACCAACATGGGCACTTATGAAACGTCAGAAGCTAGGTGCACGGTTCCAATTGGTTATTTCCTATGGAGAAGAGCCGGCAAGAAACTCCACGGTTACTCTTTTAAAAATAAGGGCCTTTTACAATGTTTCCAATTACAGTGTTGATCGATATGGGAGGACAGTGTAGGCCTGTCAACAAGTAACAGGTACTCAACAAAATATAAAAATATCCACAAATCTACAGTCTACAAGTTAGGCCTGCAACGTTCTCACATTCACAAAATATAGAAGAATCTATATAGAAATAAAAGCCTATTTAGACCAAATGACATGATTGCCATTATGTAACAAATCTGAATCAAAATCCTATCCACAAAAGCCATAAATAAGGAGTTGAAATAAGAATCTGAGGTATATAATGTCAAATAATGAGATTATGTCAAAGACGTAAGTAAAAAGAAACAAAAAACTTCGTAATTTGGGAACAGTTAATGGACATTTACTTAGTGATGCCGTTAATGTGGTACCAGGGAAGCCACATGTGCACAAGGAATTATTGCCAAACTTCCTTGTCTTCAATGTAGTCTTTAATGTTATAATATGCATTTTTGATAAGTATACGTTTGATGTGGGTTTTGAACTTTCCATCGCTAAGTTCTGTAACTGACTTTGGCAACTTGTTATAAAAGCGGATACTGTTTATAAGAAATGACTTGCTTGTTTTAGTTAATCTAAATTTGGGTATTACAATTTCATTTTTGCTACGTGTATTTATATTATAGAAATCACGTCTTATTTTGAAAAGTCATAAGTTTTTGCGAACATACAAAATACTTTCTAAGATATAAAGAGAAGGCAGAGTTAGTATATCAATTCCTTTGAATTTGTTTCTAAGAGACTCGCGAGGACCCATTTTATAGATCGCGCGGATTGCCCTCTTTGTAAAATGAAAATTGAATCTACGTCAGCTGCCGCTCCCCACAGCAGTACACCATAAGACATAATACTGTGGAAATAAGCAAAGTATACTATAACCTAGCAGTGGCTATATCAGTCAACTGCCTTATTTTTCTTACTGCATATGCAGCTGAACTTAATCTACCTGAAAAAGCTCTAATGTGGGCGCCCCATTGCAATTTTGAATCTAAAGTAATTCCGAGAAATACAGTTTCCGTAATAACATCTAGTTTCTTGCCATCAAATTTTAAATTTAGACCCACTTGGGATACATTTGATAATGAAAACTTAAGACATTTAGTATTGTTCGTATTAAGTAAAAGATTATTAGCTGCGAACCATTTCGAAAGAACCGCCAGACTATCGTTCACATGTAAGACATCCGTATCTTTCTATCTATTTTAAAAATAAGAGAAGCGTCATCAGCGAATAAAATTATATCCGATAAGTTAGCCATCATGTAAGGCAGGTCATTAATATAAACTAGAAATAGGAAAGGGCCAAGAATTGAACCTTGAGGTACGCCCATCTTAACTAAGGACCCCGAAGACGTCGCCCCGTTAACGTTTACTTTTTGCTGCCTGTTTGATAGATAGGAAAGAACAAGATCTTGTCCACGAATTCCGTAGTGGTGTAATTTACAGATCAGTGTATTGTGGTCAACGCAGTCAAACGCTTTTGAGAGGTCACAAAATGCCAATCGCATCCTGGGACTTCTCCCAGGATTCCAATATGTGACTGATGACTTGATGAGTTTTACTCCCGCGTCAGTCGCCGACCTACCTTTCGTGAAACCAAATTGGCGACTATGTAAAATCCCATTTGACTTAAAATGTGACAACATCTGGTCTAGCTTTTTTTTTTTACTGGTAAATCGAACACTTCCGATGCTACATAAAAGATTTATATAAAACAAGCTGACCCGACAGACGTTGTCCTGTCTTAACTATGAATGTCATATGTCGTTTAGTTTTAGTTTTGACTATTGACTAAAACTAAAACTATCGACTCATTTATCAACCGATCCATCTGTGTTAAACGATATTTGCAGCGCGCATTCTGTCAATCGCTGACAGTTATGTAAAATTAATATTGGTGTTAAGTTTTCTTAAATTTTGTAACGTTCCGATCAACTTCCATATTTTTTTATTTCATAAGATCCTTCTCCTGACAATAACGAACACAACGATTTTTTTTTTTTGTGAAATCGGTCCAGCCGTTCACGCGTGATGGCGTGACCAAGGGAAATAGGGATTCATTTTTATATTATATAGATGTTGGTATACAGGGTGGCGGGGACATCGTTGTGCAAACTGATACCATGAATGTGGGGGTCTAGATTGATGGTTTCAGTTTGCACGTCGATGTCCCTGCCACCCCGTATATGAGATTGATAAACTCTAACACCGTTTCACCGGCTTGGTAAATGACAATTAAAATATTTTTGCACTTCTTACCTACTATTACATACATTTCGTCAATAACGTAATACTCTCAACTTTTCCGTTGTTGCCTACTTTTCAAATAAATGTATATTCATCTTATTAAAAAAGGAGGAGGTTCTCAATTCGTCTGTATGTTTTTTTTTTTTTTTTTTTTTTTTTTTTTTTTTTATGTGTGTTAGCTCATAACTTTTTTCTGGTTGAACCGATTTGGATGGTTCTTTTTGTATTTGATAGCTGGTGCTTCACATGTGGTCCCATTTAAATTTGATTAAGGTCTGACCAGTAGTTTTTGAGTTATTCTTAATAATGCATATTTTTTCCACTTAGTTTATATGGATGATGTGTTAATAATTTCCTGTCACTGTTATTTACACACCAAGTAGTGGTATACGAATTTGTGTGGGGTAGGTACCGTAACTAAAAAGTGAAAAATAAAAACTTTTTTACAAAAAAACAACCGACTTCCAAAAAAAACACTAAAAGACGTGAAAAATAACTTTAATTTCGGAAGTCGGTGCCTTTGGTTTTGTATTTTCGTGTTTGGCCACCGACTTCCGAAATTAAAGTTATTTTTCACGTCTTTTAGTGTTTTTTTTGGAAGTCGGTTGTTTTTTTGTAAAAAAGTTTTTATTTTTCACTTTTTAGTTGCGGTACCTACCCCACACAAATTCGTATACCACTACTTGGTGTGTAAATAACAGTGACAGGAAATTATTAACACATCATCCATATAAACTACGTGGAAAAAATATGCAGTATTAAGGATAACTCAAAAAGTACTGGTCAGACCTAGATCAAATTTAAATGGGACCACATGTGAAGCACCACCTATCAAATAAAAAAAGAATCATCCAAATCGGTTCACCCAGAAAAAAGTTATGAGCTAACACACATAAAAAAAAAAAAAAAAAAAAAAAAAAAAAAAAAACATACAGACGAATTGAGAACCTCCTCCTTTTTGTGAAGTCGGTTAAAAAAGGACACACTATAGTTCAGTTGGTTTTTCAAGACAGACTTTCCGGTGCTTGTAATCATTCCAGTTGAACTATAAAGTACATAGTAATTCCATGCAGTATGTATGTATATCTGTAATAAATAGATAAAATATATTCCGGTATTAGGTACACAAGAGAGTTTTGTACAACTGAAAAAAAGAAATTGCTATTTATGGCAGGCTCTATACTTAAATGTTCCTAGCTCATTGACTCATTCTACAAAAATAAAATTAAAATGGAAGTTATTCACATTTTCTTCAAGATCGATTTCGTATGGCAGCGGTAATCTGTTTGATTTATGGCTGTAATTAACAGGTCATTATTATATTTTAGTAATTACGTGTGACTCGTTATACGAAAACCGAAACCGATGTTATTTTGTTAGTCTTGTTTATACGTTTTCTAGATTTTTGTCGTAGTTGGGTTTTAGTTTTTAACTTTCTTTTTATTGAGGGTAGGTAGCAAATGGAAATTGATACCAATAATTTGTTAAGCAGCCTGCATAATATTTTAGAAGGATGTTTCGTGTCATTGAAAACAGTCTAGAATGAAACAATTGTTTTCATCTTATTTTGAGTTTATTGTATGAAAAATTATAGATAACCTTTCATTATATACCAAACATGATATATTAATATAAAATAAATTTTGTTCCGTAACCCTTCACACCTGCTATAAGCCGCCATGTTGGATTTTATGTGACGTTATATAGCCCGCGGAACAACATGACGCTTCCAACGATACACCATTTGTCCAAATACGACGAGTAGTTAAGGAGCTATGAGGTAACAGATGAACATATAGACACACCTACGTAGCCTGTTAAGATCATAACCCTCCTTTGGCGTTGCCTTTATCGGGTAAGAGCTGACGCTTTTTCACAATTCAAATGCGACTCCATTCCTTTTTCGTACTCTATCATTCGTAGGGACAGTACTTGACATATTGATGTATTGTTGACATATTTCAAACCTAAAAACGAATCCTTTATATAAACGATTATTATAAGTTGTAGGTATACAAGTGGGAACAAACGGCAAAAACAGACGTTCTTCTCTAGAAAATAAAACGCATACCCAACATTACTTTACAATGCGAGAATTGAGATGCTTGCTGGTGATGACTTAGTGAAAGTGGTGAATTCGACTCACTATTATCAACATCTTATTGCCATTGAATTCTTGCAAAATGAGTTCATTTTTCGCCTGTGCAGATTACCCCTAACGTTGCAGGTACTTTTCAGTTTTGGTTTTTTTTTTTTCGACGGATTTATGAACGAACGAGAGTGATGACATTACTTTTGATGGGCAAAAGAAGGGATGGCGATAATGTGTGTGCCCTCGGAATAAAACAACGTATGTGCCAAATCTTAAACTATTTTTCTTAAGCTTTGATACGATTAAGTACTATTTATGTTTTAAAGTAAACTCCATTGAGTAACTCATAAGGGTAACGACTTGATACTAAAAAATAAACATAGATAAAACTTTGCTTTTTTTTGTATCGAAAAAATTTCATTGTGACGAATATTCCTTTTATAGGATGCTAGGCCATATAGTTAAAAATCATATACCAAAATGTTAAATCCCTATTCCGTATCCTTAAAAAAGTACACTATAATGAACAAGCACATTTTTTAATCACCAATATATCACCTTAAATAAAAGCACAATAAAAAATGATTGAAGTATATTTCAATCAACTTTGGATCATACAATTAAACTAAATATTAATAGTATGTACATCTAAATAAAAATAAATAAAATAAAAAAGAAAGGATCATAGGGCATCAAAAAATTCGTCCGCATCGCTATCGACAGGAAAAGTGCCCAAAAGGCTGGTAGCATTGTCACGTTGTATGGCGATGCTGATTCTTTGGCCAAAAAATAGGCCAGCCCTCTGATCACGTGAAGACTCGACCAATCGCTTGGCGATGTCTCCAAAAACCAAGTGGGCACTCGGACCCCACGGCCCTAGTGTTTCTATAGAAGCTTATAAAAAATTAAATGCTGTTTATTTAATTGGTATGCGCATCACTTGAGAACGGCTGTACCGATTTGGCATTTTTTTTTTCTTTAGTATGTTCTTATTATTCTGAATTAGATTTTTACGGAAGAAAAATTAGAAAAACTTCCCGGAAATTTTGAAGTTTAGGAACAACTGAACGACCTTTATTCTATGGGATTTTTGTATAAACTGGAACGGACTAGATAACGCCCCTCGGGTCGGATCGTTTTTAAATAGCCCTTGTACGTTAGGTTGATAAAGCAATAACGAGGTCTATACTAAACGGACGCTGACTTTTGCGATCCAATGTCTTCTGTTCTGTTATTTTTTTCACTTCAGTAATGTGGTGTTCCCGGTGTCGGCAGGCCCTGGAAGGCAAGCAGCCGGTGGTGACGTACGAGGTGCTGGTGAGCGTGCAGAGCGTGGTGGCGCGCGTGCCGCTGGAGCTGTGCGAGCCCGCCTGGGACGCGCTGCTGGCCATCCTGCGCGCCGTGCTGCTGCAGGACAGTAAGCTGCGCCCGAGGACCTCAACATTTCAAACTTGTCGCTTTTGAACTATGCACTGTCCTCCCATACCTATCAACAGGATAATTTGAAAACATTGTAAAAGCGAATTGTTTTTACAAGAGTAACGTAGTTTCTCTCCTGCTCCGTTGGAACCGTGGGACTATTGTAGCCGTGCATCTGGCTTCCGACGTGTCATAAGTTTTAATGTGATATAAAGTATTTTGAATTTGATATCACGGTATCTGCGGACGTTTAAGTGGTAAGCATGTACTCTACAAGGTCATTTATGTTTGTCAGAAAACTACGACCCGCCGAACGAGCTGATCCACAGCCGCGTGCACGCGGTCATCACGTGCATTGAGCAGCTGCACGACGCGGGCCAGTACCACGGCGACGTGGACGCGCTGCTGGACCTCGTGGACTGCTGCGGGCACGACCGACCGGTGAGGAACCATTTATGGTCTGTTCCAAACGTATCTAATACAAATAATAATAAAAACAATACGTACAGCAATAACGTGTGGTATGCCAATTTGTAGTGCTACTTACAACTCTAGTCTTTTTACTTACTTTCATTTGATTATTTAAATACATGTAAGCAAAGTTCACACTTCATTCACATTAAATTTCCCGCGCGTTTTATTTTACGTATGCCATTATTGAACTACGGTTGCAACTCTATAGAGCCGGTACAATAGGCTATGACGGAGAGCTTCTATTACAAACGTGCGAGTGAACGTTAATAAGAGCACAGAATACATAATAGTACAAGTACAGAAGATTCACTTCGCAAAATCATTTAAATAAATAACGACTCTTGCTACGCCACAATAAAGTTCAAATCAGGTCGCACAGCGCTAATTGCCTACAGATTTATTCTTCAATGAAGTTTCAAATAAACCTAGACTAGGTACTTAAGTAC
The DNA here is from genome assembly GCA_916610205.1 of Griposia aprilina. Lineage (NCBI taxonomy): Eukaryota > Metazoa > Arthropoda > Insecta > Lepidoptera > Noctuidae > Griposia > Griposia aprilina. The sequence goes on along the minus strand of OU744290.1, from coordinate 24,986,826 downwards.
CTATGTAATTTGGCAAATAAAAAAGTATGTAGTAGGTATATACTTTTTCATTTGCCCAATTACATAGAGAACCCTGTTGTCTACATAATCAAATACTTACTACATAATATTTAGTTATAGTTGGTTCATGGTAGGTACCCACCAAAACAAAATACTAAAATAAAATTTGAATATGTAATTTCCTACCTATATGAATCAAAGCTAAACCAGGGTCTTGTAAACGGAACTTGTAAGTACCTAACTATACTATAAAATAATAATAATAATCGTATCTTTACGTTGACGTCGTGGTGGGGCTGTCGCGCTCCGAACTCTAGGTCGGTAACGGTAGATTTACATTGCCGGAACTGGTCCAGGGCGAGAAGCCAGACCAAGAGAGATACAGAAACCCGCAGGGCAGCATGTGGCGAGCTGTTGGGCAGTGGTGACCGCACGGACCCTGTCTCCCGGGAGTAGTCTTGTTCCTCATCTTAGGCTTGCACATATTGCCCGGCTGGAGTGAACACCGCCGAGGAATAGAGCTCCCACCTCTTTCTTGCCTTTATTGGCCGACTTGAGTGGAGATTTGTAAGAGCAAACGTACTCGGAGAAAGGAAGTATTCCAGTAAGTGCTGGTAGGGATCTTGGCCCATCTTCCGGGCTCTGGGATTGTTCTGATAGCCGTGGAATACCTCTTCACTCCTCGAGCACCTCAGGAAATGTTGCCCCTTTTATCGCTACGTCACTATGTGCTAGCGACAGTTCCCGGCGGCCCATTATTGAGCGTGCAAGTCAGCCCTTGCCATTTTATCTGTGTATTGTATATAAAACATTGGTCAAGCAGGGGCTATAGTCTCCATAGTCGTATATAACCAGTCCACTTCAGCTACCCAAACCCATTTCAATATGTTTTTTTCCATATCGTGCAACAGTCGTGCACGACCGCGGCTTGTCGTCGGTGCAGTAGCACTGCGTACACAAGGATAATCATTGGTTGGTGCTCCCTTGTCATTAAAAAATGTCAAAGCAGCCTCTGCGAGTTGGTTTCGGCCCCTCGTACGCCTTCCAAAGGTCCGGGACCAAAGTCAAAGACATTTAACAAAATAAAAAAAATACTCTACGTTAATACGGGTGACATAAATGAAAATAACAAACTTAAACATTTGGTAGGTAGGTACCTTCCTAATTACTTATAGGTAGTCGTGCATTACTTTTCTTTTCGATGTCCTTTGGAAGTGTAAAAAACGTGAGGTTCGGATTCTTGTGTTGTGCGTGTTATGTTATGGGTCCAAATAAATGATATGCGAATTTAGTTTATACTGAATACAATTAATTACTTAACAAAGGTTCACAATAACTCGGTAACAATTATTACAGTAAGTTAGGACGTGGCAGGGCGCAGGTATGTAAGCGAGTGGCGTGCCCGGCGCTGGCGCTGGCGTTTCCTTTCCATATCAAAAATGCAATTCAGCAAGTCGCATCGCCAGGGTCGCTACACTTTTTATAATTTACTGAATGCGATGCTATATTCTTTTGCCTTCACTTTAATAATATATGAAGCGACGAACGGATGACGCCACGCGGCGCGGCGAGTATCGCAGGACCGAGCGAGCGTCCGCGCGCGCGGTAGCCACTGAATTGGTCCGAGGAGTCGACCGCCTGGTACTTGTAGCTTCCTACCTGAAATGCGGAGTGCGCCTGGCCTGAGAAGAGTAAATTAACAAAACTAAAAAGGATTTACGAAATATTAGGTTTAAATGTTGTTTCTCTTTTCAGGTAAGCTTTGTATCTACACTGGACAGCAAAGAAACCGGGCCACCCGCTACCTTGGAACTCTAATTCGACTTTCTCAAAAAGTATACAACGTACAACTATCAAAGTTATACCTACAGAAAGTGCATTTCATGATGATTATAATGAATGGAAAGTCATTGGGATTAATCAATTTATTAAGGATTTTACAAAGAAGAGTCGTTTTCCAGTCGTGTTAATCGTTTGTAATCATAAAATGAAAAAGAAAATTAAAACCAGAAACAAATAAAAATCAAAATTTTGGTCAGTATTCAGTATTCCCTCCTCTTGCTCGGCATTCCACTCCTCTTCAATTGCGATTCGCATCTCTGGACGCCTTGTTGGAGCAGGTAAAAGGGCTCGAACTCGACGTTTCAGCTCATCCCATAAGTGTTCTATCGGATTCAAGTCCGGGCTTCAAGCTGGCCAGTCCATCGTAAGAATGCCGACGTCGCGTAGATACTGGGTCACTACATGAGCAACATGAGGCCGTGCATTTTCATGCATCAACTGCATATCCTGCCCGACATATCCTGCGTAAGGTATCATATGGTCTGCGAGGATTTCAGTAACGTAGCTATGAGAAGTCAATCCACTTGTACGGCCCGTCGGTTCGATGAAAACTAACGCCGTATGTGCGGTTAACGAGATGCCGCCACAGACCATTACAGATCCTCCTCCATAAGCAACAGTTTCCTCAAAGCAACACTGAAAGTAACGTTCTCCAGGGCGATGATATACTCTCTGACGTCGATCACTTCCATGTAGACTCACCCTGGTCTCATCAGTGAAAAGTCCACTACCCCACCGCTCTAACGTCCAATCCCTATGCTCTCGAACAAATTCAAGTCGTGCTCGACGGTGGGCTACCGTTACTGCTGGGCCTGTTGCAGCTCTCTTTGGAGTCAAGTTCCATTCAGCAAGTCTCCTTCTGACGTTATCTGAACTTATGATCACTTGGCGTTCGTCACGTAGACTTTGTTAGACTTGGAACTGCGTTGAGAAGGCGATTTCGCAGTACAGTAAGTTGTATAACGATTATCTGCTGCTGATCTAGCCCTAGGTCTGCCCGTACCTGGACGGCGATCGAATGCTCCAGTCTCAAGGTATCATCTGCGAACTCGTTGCACCGAAGATCTGCTAATACGAAGTCATCGAGCGACCTCACGTTGCGCAACGCCTGCTTGAAGTAGTGCTACAGCTTGAGCTGCTTCCTGAGGTGTTGTATACATTTATTGATCAAAACAAATAGCAAAAATACATGCGTCTGACCAGACGATGGACAAAGACTAAAGAAATGATAAGAAATATCCGACTACCCTCATTGTAGAAAAAAAGAACGCCAATCGCGAACTCTAGTAAAATTTGAGCAAATTGTTAGCATTGTGTTTGTTGCTTGATTAGAATGTGAGTTGACGGTACTTTAGAATAAATTTATAGTCATTTTAATCATCATGAAATGCACTTTCTGTAGGTATAACTTTGATAGTTGTACGTTGTATACTTTTTGAGAAAATCGAATCAGAGTTCCAAGGTAGCGGGTGACCCGGTTTCTTTTCTGTCCAGTGTAGTTTTTAGTAAGTATGATGTAAAATGTTATAGGAATAGTGATTAATAAAAAATCCTCTTTTTAGAGCAACTGAATGAGTTTCTGTTTCAAAATCCTAAAGTGATTATAAAATCACATTATATACATAAACCCGAAATTCTAATTTTATATCACCTTAAAAAAAAAAAAATGATATTTTTTTACTTTTTAAACTTAATAAAGTAATTCGCAAAAAAAAAAAATTTTTTAGATTTAGAGAATTCGTGAGATACAAATTTCTAATATTCTACATAGTTACCGATGAATGTGTTACTAATTCCCGTCAGTGAGCGATTGCGTAAGAATTTAACCAGAACAGGTTTGTTTACACTTTCATCAGATACTTTTGGAACAGGCAGTGGTATACTGTTAAGTTAGGTTAGCATACCGCACAGATTGCCTCCGCCCGTGGGGAAAAGTTGTCAGGCCGTCCGCCGCGATAGGTGTCCGTCCGCAGCGTCGTGACGCTCTCACGTATCGTATAACGGGTCGGCGCCCGAAGTCCACGTCGTCGCGCGCGGCGGGGACGACGGCGCCACTGACGTGTCGCCCGCAGGAGGCGTCCGCCATGCGCCTGGTGTCGGCGCGCGCCGCCGCGCTGTCGCCGGCGCGCGCGCGCTGGCTGGCGCACGCGCTGGCGCTGGCCGAGCGCTACGTGCGCCTCGAGCCGCGCCGCGCCGTGCGCCTGCACACGCTGCAGGCTATCGCCGCCTTCATCAAGCGGAACAGGTCAGGATTTCTATTACGACCACATTTTTGGTGTCGACGCCCACAGACACCATGGTAACATTTTACCTCTAACTTGCAACATTTTTGACCCCGTTAACTTGGGGTCCAAAATGAGTTATTCTGGAGATAAATATATTTTTTTGGAAATTTTCCACTTTTCGACCATGAACATTTTATTGTGTTGCCAGGTACCTGTACGGCGAGGAGTTAATCGAGCTGGTGGGCATCCCGGTGCTGAGCTCGTGCGCGCTGGACGCGGAGTGCGCGCTGCGGGCCGCGGCAGCACGAGCGCTCACCGATCTGGCGCGCGCCTCGACCTCGGACGCCTGCACCGACCTCATCGACCTGCTGGAAAAGGTATGTGCAACTGAAGCAGCCTCGTCGGCACACAATACCACGGTCATGACGGCGACACAAACAGACCACAATAAAGAACCGACTAGTGAATAAAAACCTCCACAAAGTGATCAAATGAATATTTTCCTCGGAACCTGTACAATACTTAATTTGATAACTCTTTAATTTATTTATAAGAAAAGTTATGTATTTCGTCGAAACTGTTTGCTACTTATCCGTCACTTGTCCCTCAAAGTTCATTTGACAACCAGCGTCAGACAGCATCCATCTGGCATTCACGACGGACCTTTTTGGCGCAGCCGTAAACTTGGGACTGTTATTGTTAATACATTACATGTTTTTTCATTATTATTTGTATTTTGTGTTTCACGAAGTGCTGCCGAATAAATGTAATCGTTCCTCTCTGTACGGGTCGTAGATCCTGAACCGCCCCTTCGAGATGTACGTGACGGAGGTGCCCATCCCCGCCGACGCGGACGTGTCGGACCTGCAGCTGGCGGCGGGCGGGCTGCTGGAGCTGCTGCACGCCAAGCTGCTGGGCGCGCCCGCCGCGCACGCCGCGCGCGCCTTCCTCGTGCTGCTGGACCACCTGGACCACCACTACCGGCGGCACGCGCTCTTCATGCACCACCCGGACATACGGATAAAGGTGTGCGCTCGTAGCATTCATTTGTTTTGATATTCACTCATTTTTTATATTGATTGACTAATATAAAATTACTAGCTGTACCCGGCCTGGCTTCGCACAGAGAGCACTAAGTATCTAACACCTACCCTACCTACCTACCTACCTACCTACCCTACCTACCTGCGCTACCTCCCTACTCTACCTACCTACCCTACCTACCCTACCCTACCTACCTTATCTACCTACCTACCTACCTACCTACCCACCCTACCCTACCCTACCCTACCCTACCTTACCTACCTACCTACCCACCCTACCCTACCCTACCCTACCCTACCCTACCCTACCTTACCTACCTATCTACCTACCCTGCCTACCTACCTACCCTACCCTACCTACCTACCTACCCTACCCTACCTACCTACCCTACCCTACCCTACCTTACCTACCTATCTACCGACCCTGCCTACCTACTCTACTGACCTACCCCACCTACCTACCTACCTCTTCTGTCTCATTCACTCACTTTAAAAAAAAAGAATATACAGGGTGGATTTTTGTGATGGGGCAGCAAGGACAGCTACCTTAACCGTTGTAGCTACAGGAAAACGGTCTTAGGTCCTTAACTTATTGAGATATTTTGAATTGCATGTGAATGTAATAAAACTGTGAAGATTTTGAAAAAAAATACAGTTAGCAGGAAAATGGGCAATTTTTACAAAAACTTTTTTATGCCAATCGATCACAAGGCATCGAAGTGTATCCTCGGCTACTCACATCAAGCTCCACCGGCCGCCCTGCGACAATCGTCGCTCCACTCAAGCTGAGAGTGTTCTACCCTACGTTGACCGACTCGCGTTATCGATTCTACGACTAATCTGGCGTATTACCACTTCACCTTGTTTATCTTGGAAATGCGTGTTGCTCTTAGATATTCGAGATGCTGTTCGGACTTCGCGCCAACCAGTTCAACTGCGTGGGCTTCTGCTACGACGCGGCGGGCGCGCCCGTGTACGGCGCGGCCGCCATGCGCCTGCGCCCCGTGTGCTCGCCCTTCCTCACGGCCGAGCCGCCTGCCCAGCGCGGCCACGTGCACGCCGCGCCGCAGCCCAAGGACCTGCCGCAGGTACGTGTGCTCGCCCTTCCTCACGGCCGAGCCGCCTGCGCAGCGCGGCCACGTGCACGCCGCGCCGCAGCCCAAGGACCTGCCGCAGGTACGTGTGCTCGCCCTTCCTCACGGCCGAGCCGCCTGCCCAGCGCGGCCACGTGCACGCCGCGCCGCAGCCCAAGGACCTGCCGCAGGTACGTGTGCTCGCCCTTCCTCACGGCCGAGCCGCCTGCGCAGCGCGGCCACGTGCACGCCGCGCCGCAGCCCAAGGACCTGCCGCAGGTACGTGTGCTCGCCCTTCCTCACGGCCGAGCCGCCTGCGCAGCGCGGCCACGTGCACGCCGCGCCGCAGCCCAAGGACCTGCCGCAGGTACGTGTGCTCGCCCTTCCTCACGGCCGAGCCGCCTGCGCAGCGCGGCCACGTGCACGCCGCGCCGCAGCCCAAGGACCTGCCGCAGGTACGTGTGCTCGCCCTTCCTCACGGCACACAAAATATTACAATTTCCTCGATGAAAAAACAGCACGAAATTACCTCTAAATGTCACGTATTTTCGATTTGTACTTAATATGCTAATGAGTAATAGAATAAAATTTGGTGATTTTTTGTATTAATACAAGGCAAAAAAAATGTGTAAGCATCGATGAAGTCATCTTCCATCGCACGTTGCGAGAACTTCAAGCATATAGATCTTTGTTTCACAAATCTGTCGCCGTCGCTCTGTCGCGACGAGAGGATTGCGCTCAAATTTTCGGATATGATTTATTTGCGTAAATTATATTTTAGTAATTTATCTCATTGTAGGAAAGAAACCGTACAATAGAAAACCTAATACCACTTTCGAAACGATTATTAAAAACCTTAAGAATTGATAAACTAAATAAATACCGAGGCTAAACTATAAAAAGAAAATATTAAAATGATTTTGATATTTGAAAACTCAAGATGACATACATTTTATATTGGACAGTTTTTTTACTGGTATACTAGAACTAGCGGCATTGCTGTGCATTTCGGTCAATTTTCTCGCGGAGGATATTTACAACATAGCCAACTACCCAATTCCACGTTCATTTGACAGTTCCTGCTAGAGATTTTAGATCTTATTGCGATTAATTCAGGATCCAAATTCGTCTTGTCCCACTTTTGTTGACAAACTCCGTTTACCCGTTTTCCGTGTACCCTTAGAGACGAACCATTTCCAGCTACTTTTTGACCGTCCCCTAAATGAAGTTGAAACTTGAAATTAAGCATAAAGGTAACTTATTGGTATATAATTATTAATGGAGCAAAATAAATAAATCGGTAAACTAAAAAACTTTTTTACAAAAAAAAAAAACACTACAAAGTGAAAAATAACTTTAATTTCGGAAGTCGGTGTCTTTGGATCTGTATTTTAGTTTTTGCCACCGACTTCCGAATTTAAAGTTATTTTTCACTTTGTACTGTTTTTTATTTTTTTGAAGACTTGTTTTTTTTTTTTGGAAAAAGTTTTTTATTTTTCACTTTTTAGTGAGTCACTTATAAATTTATCTGTTGCAATAGTTACAATAGCCTAAAAATGTTAACTGCTCATCACCTTTTACAAAATATTCCTTTTCCCGATACAGGGACGTCAATTGTTGAGGAGCTCTCCTGGTAAGAACCAAAAGAACTGCACCATATGTATTGTGGCGACCAGAAATTGCTTACCAACCATATTAAAGTAATCAAATCGCAACCCGTGAAATACTTATTATTGAGTAGTTCCGGTGGCCACCTCTGGTCTTCATAATCAGTTCCACTTCACCGAATGGTGCTTTCCGAGAGCAAATGCACGAGTTGCTATAAAAATAACCCAAATCGCTATATAATAGGTGTGTGTTGGGGCTGTGACCTCGTCCCTTTGTCTAAGCTTGAGGATAGTGTGTGTGGAAATGAAGGATACGCTTCTTTCGAAATTTGCTTCTACATTTAATGATTTAAATGAAAATAAATTATGATTTTACAAGATGTTCGGATCGCATGACAACACCCGATCGTAGCGGCTGGTGCGGTCTCACTCCCGGCGCTGCCGCGCGTGTGAGCCGCTGGGGCGGGAGCAGCTATCCCTCTCCTCCCGCGTCCCGCTCATGCGCGGTTAAGGCGCCAACAGTGTGCCTATAAAATTTGAGCACTTCCCTCGATTTCCATGAGATCTCTTCATCAGATTCTGACTTGGTGACAATGGGACCACCTCGAGAGTATACCCTTTCAAACAAAAAAAGAATTTTGCAAATCCGTCCATATATGACGGAGTTATGCCCGAACATACATAAAAAAAAAATTAACATCTGAATTCAAAGTCAAAGTCAAAGATTTATTTGCAAAGTAAGTGTACATTTTGGTGTTATTTTATAATATAGGTACTTACAACTTAGCTTCCTTTTTGAAGTCGGTTAAAAATTGGTAATGGGTTTATTATGGACAAAAATATGAAACGGTGTGCACGGGACTTGAATTTTTCATACGGATAGTTTTGTCATGACTAGCTCCCTTTTTTATGGTGGGGATAAGTAAAGGTTGTGACGGATCCCAATGTTTGGGATTACCGGCTTTGCCGATAAAATAATTTAGATCTAAATGGGTGTTAAGTTCTATAGAGTTGAAAGAAAGTCTAAAGTTGTTTGGTTCTCAGACAGTTGTGTCAAGCTATCTTGTTACTGTGAGTAAGAAAACCCAGTTCGATTAACGCGCTAGCCTGTAATAGATGTCTATTACAGGCAAGCGCGTTAATCGAACTGGGTATATTTTACACAGTAACAAGATACTGTGATAAAGTACTGTGTAAAATATATTGTGTACCGTATCGAGACTTTCATTTATTGAGTCCGTAACTCATCCTAAATTGGTGACCGCGTTTACGCGCGTTGTGACGAAACTTGAAATGGTAAAAGCAAAGCCTATCCAGTGATTCTGGAGTACGTCGTCGTGATGAAGATCTCGACGAAAGCCTTTTTTTTTTGGTTGGAAATTATCAAATAATTTCTCCCGCTCTGGGCAGAGCGGGAGGGCGTGTCAGACTCATGCTGACTAAAAGCCACTCGTGTTCCTTCACTTGCCTGTGTGCCAGGGCCACGGTAACTCTTTCAAACAATCCGCGACTCTGGCAGGCATCGGCCGTAGCGGACTCCGTCAATTGGTGCTGCCATCTCTTTGAGGCGCGCGTGGAAAACAACGCGCCGTCGACCCGGGCCTGGTCCTTACCGAACGGCGAGCTGTCCATTGCTCGCCGTCCGCAAGGTGGCGCCTACGGTAGCCGGGAATCAACTCCCGACGCCCAGGGTGTCTCCTCTACAGTGACTAGGGTCGTGAGGGCGCAACGATTGCGTCTCCCTCACGCGCTCCGCCTCCTCCTTCGCGCGCATTACTGCTTCGCAGAAGGAGGTGACGGCTCCCCATGCCCTCTCGCTCCGTACCGTGGCCTGGACCAAGGCCGGACGCGAGAGATTCCCTCCGCCGATTGCCACCGCGAGGACAGGGTGGTGCTCCGCCCAAGCCGGGCAGACTTCCACCGTATGCTCCACCGTGTCCTCCGGGCGATCCACACAATGGTAACAACCGGGCGTTTCCTCCCGCCTTATCCGGAACAGGAACCTTCCAAAACAGCTATGGTCGGTGAGGACCTGCGTCAGGCGGAAGGTGAGGACACCGTGGCGCCTCTCAAGCCACTCGTCAAAGAGAGGACTTACCGCCGCAATTGTGGCGTGCCCAATCTCGATGAAAGCCTGGAATGACTTCTACTGCGAATCTCTCTGGGGCAGCGACGCTCAATGTATCGAAACGAATGCTCAGCTTGGCTGACTCCGCACGGATATTCTGACCGAGTGTCTTTTATTACAAGCTTTTATTTAGTTTCACCTGTCCCAATGTTTGTCTGTAATGTAATCTTGCAAGTTAAATTTGATCTACTTCCCGATTACCGATTGAGCTGAAATTTTGCATGCATGTGTAAATCGGTTGACAATGCAAAAGTATTATGACATGGAGCTGATCTGATGATGGAACCGGAAGGTGGCCAACTGGCCATAGGAACTCGGTAGTTAAACGACACAACCCCATAGAGTTTGGACTCGTTTGATCCGTCTTGACGAGTACTTTGGTGCTAGATGGTAGCCAGGGTCTGATGATTGAGGTGGAAGATACTCATAGGAACTCACTAATTAAGCGACACACCCGCGTCGAGTTTGATTCGTCTTGATGGGTGTACCGTTTTTGATGGGTGGTGAGTGGTGGTGGTTTGGTGGACATGAATATGCGACTCTATCTTTTTTTCATTATTCGGGCGTTGAACTTTGAAAACTTTGAACTTATTACTTTGAAAATATTAAGAATAGAAAATGATAAAAGTTATACGAATTAGAAAAATAGAATGTAACCGCCGAAGTCACGCTGCAGAATGTAAAATGGGCTTTGAATCGTATCTATCAGGAACGAATCATCGATATGTGATGAAAGTTCCGATCCAAGTCCAGATATTTTATGACCTATACGATGTCGCAGGGTGCGTGCCTGCTGCCCGTGGGACGCGCGGCGCGCCTGCTGGCGGCGGCCCTGACGCGCGAGAAGGACTGGGCCGTGCTGGCGCGCGTGCTGCGCGCGCTGCCGCTGCTGCTGCAGGCGCGCGCGCTGGCGCTGGGCCGGCGCGCGCAGGACCTCGACATGCTGGCCTCCACGCTCTGCTCCATGGTAACTAGCGCGCGGGTCCACACATGTTACGTTCGCACGCGCCACAAGGACTGGGCCGTGCTGGCGCGCGTGCTGCGCGCGCTGCCGCTGCTGCTGCAGGCGCGCGCGCTGGCGCTGGGCCGGCGCGCGCAGGACCTCGACATGCTGGCCTCCACGCTCTGCTCCATGGTAACTAGCGCGCGGGTCCACACCTGTTACGTTCGCACGCGCCACAAGGACTGGGCCGTGCTGGCGCGCGTGCTGCGCGCGCTGCCGCTGCTGCTGCAGGCGCGCGCGCTGGCGCTGGGCCGGCGCGCGCAGGACCTCGACATGCTGGCCTCCACGCTCTGCTCCATGGTAACTAGCGCGCGGGTCCACACATGTTACGTTCGCACGCGCCACAAGGACTGGGCCGTGCTGGCGCGCGTGCTGCGCGCGCTGCCGCTGCTGCTGCAGGCGCGCGCGCTGGCGCTGGGCCGGCGCGCGCAGGACCTCGACATGCTGGCCTCCACGCTCTGCTCCATGGTAACTAGCGCGCGGGTCCACACATGTTACGTTCGCACGCGCCACAAGGACTGGGCCGTGCTGGCGCGCGTGCTGCGCGCGCTGCCGCTGCTGCTGCAGGCGCGCGCGCTGGCGCTGGGCCGGCGCGCGCAGGACCTCGACATGCTGGCCTCCACGCTCTGCTCCATGGTAACTAGCGCGCGGGTCCACACATGTTACGTTCGCACGCGCCACAAGGACTGGGCCGTGCTGGCGCGCGTGCTGCGCGCGCTGCCGCTGCTGCTGCAGGCGCGCGCGCTGGCGCTGGGCCGGCGCGCGCAGGACCTCGACATGCTGGCCTCCACGCTCTGCTCCATGGTAACTAGCGCGCGGGTCCACACATGTTACGTTCGCACGCGCCACAAGGACTGGGCCGTGCTGGCGCGCGTGCTGCGCGCGCTGCCGCTGCTGCTGCAGGCGCGCGCGCTGGCGCTGGGCCGGCGCGCGCAGGACCTCGACATGCTGGCCTCCACGCTCTGCTCCATGGTAACTAGCGCGCGGGTCCACACATGTTACGTTCGCACGCGCCACAAGGACTGGGCCGTGCTGGCGCGCGTGCTGCGCGCGCTGCCGCTGCTGCTGCAGGCGCGCGCGCTGGCGCTGGGCCGGCGCGCGCAGGACCTCGACATGCTGGCCTCCACGCTCTGCTCCATGGTAACTAGCGCGCGGGTCCACACATGTTACGTTCGCACGCGCCACAAGGACTGGGCCGTGCTGGCGCGCGTGCTGCGCGCGCTGCCGCTGCTGCTGCAGGCGCGCGCGCTGGCGCTGGGCCGGCGCGCGCAGGACCTCGACATGCTGGCCTCCACGCTCTGCTCCATGGTAACTAGCGCGCGGGTCCACACATGTTACGTTCGCACGCGCCACAAGGACTGGGCCGTGCTGGCGCGCGTGCTGCGCGCGCTGCCGCTGCTGCTGCAGGCGCGCGCGCTGGCGCTGGGCCGGCGCGCGCAGGACCTCGACATGCTGGCCTCCACGCTCTGCTCCATGGTAACTAGCGCGCGGGTCCACACATGTTACGTTCGCACGCGCCACAAGGACTGGGCCGTGCTGGCGCGCGTGCTGCGCGCGCTGCCGCTGCTGCTGCAGGCGCGCGCGCTGGCGCTGGGCCGGCGCGCGCAGGACCTCGACATGCTGGCCTCCACGCTCTGCTCCATGGTAACTAGCGCGCGGGTCCACACATGTTACGTTCGCACGCGCCACAAGGACTGGGCCGTGCTGGCGCGCGTGCTGCGCGCGCTGCCGCTGCTGCTGCAGGCGCGCGCGCTGGCGCTGGGCCGGCGCGCGCAGGACCTCGACATGCTGGCCTCCACGCTCTGCTCCATGGTAACTAGCGCGCGGGTCCACACATGTTACGTTCGCACGCGCCACAAGGACTGGGCCGTGCTGGCGCTGGGCCGGCTGGAATGGGATGAATAGTTTTAAGGCGAAACTGATGGCATTCACTAAATGTGTTACAGATATCAGACCGCAGCCTCAACTTCCCCGAGTGCCTCCGAGTTGGAAATGGTCAGAAGCTATTAGTGTCCGAGTTCCACAGCACGGCGCTGCCCGGCCTGGCCTCCCTGGCACCCTACCACAGCTACCTCGAGCCGCAGACGCAGCAAAGGATAGTTCGCTGTCTGCTCAAATACGGCATGGGTGAGTCATAGAACATAGTTCTAAAGTTCCCATTCAGACTAATTGAAATATTTGATACCAAACTCCAAAAAAACGTGGGTATTTAAGACCTGAGTTAGGACAGACGTCTTCATGTCAGCCTTTTGCCAGCCCTACTTAACCTGAGCATAGACATCCTTTACCGATTTCCACACCCATTCAACACTATAGCTACCTATAATGTATCATGTCTTCCCCGCAGTGCTCCGCACGCCGCAGCCGTACATCAACGCGCTGACGATCTTCACGCTAGAGACGCGCGAGACCATGGTGAAGATGCTGCCGGAGGTGCTGCTGGACCTGTCCAAGATCTCCGACACCAAGGCCATCGCCAGTCCCATGCTCGAGTTCTTGTCCAGTGAGTACCACCAATGATCGCGGTGTGGTCGCCAGTATATGAATGTTGATAAGACTAATTGACTGCAGTAACATGGTGCACACAGAGTTTTAGCAAAAGTTCGGCTTTGTAGTACATTCTATTGGTCGCTTATTTCTGTGTGACACGCGTGTCTAAAATTCCATGTACATGCTTAACGGTACTGCACTGCTTGCCGTATTTTTTATTATTTTGTAATTGTTCTTCTGCATCCATGCTTGAGACTGACGTTGATGGCTCGTGTGGGAGTCATTGTTTGGTTTAAGAGTTTTCGTATCGTCGTGCTGTTTCCTCTTACGTGCATAACTGTGCAGCCCTGACGCGGCTGCCGAAGGTGTTCGCGTCGTTCGTGGAGGACCAGTACATGTCTGTGTTCGCCATCCTGCTGCCCTACACCAACCCGTCGCGCTACAACCACTACGTGGTGTCGCTGGCGCACCACGTCATCGCCGCGTGGTTCCTCAAGTGCCGGCTGTCCTACAGACGGAACTTCGTGCGGTTTATTATACACGTGAGTTTCGTTCGCCATTTCTGTACCCTCATTAAATCTGTCTCAACAAAGAGTGATACTAATAAAATAACCCTAACTTTTACCTGTGCTTTGCTCCCGTGGTCTATCCCGCACGAACTGTGCATTTTTTCCGAAATCAAAAGTATCTAGTTATCACTCTGGCCTACTAACGATGCCTGTGCGAAACGTCCGGTCGTTGCGTTGCTACGTTATGGAATAACAAACCAACACACTTTCGCATCTGTGCATGTTACTTAAAGCATAAAACAAGGTCGCTCGTCGTGTATGTCCGTGTGACGGCAGTTATTTTAACTGCATTATGGATTTTGATGCGGTTTCCTTTTCACCATCATTAAGAGACAAAAAAACGCAAGTTTTTAACGAGATAAATAAATATCGAGATTTTTGTGCTATACAAACATCTCTATATTTTAACATGATAGCTAGTTTATAATATTAGTAGGGTCGCCATCATCGAACTTTCTGATTACGAAACGATTCGGTCCCATTTCCGCTAAACATGAACTACCAACTGTGTCGCCAACTGACTGCTCGCTTGGTCGCAGGGCCTGCACAACTACATCATCATGCCGTTCGAGGAGCAGCTGCAGTACAAGAGCAACCACTTCCAAAGCGCCAATGAGGACTCCTCCAACAGGCAGCGCAGCTCCAGTCTGGTGAGTTATACTTAGTGCAATACCAGCTAAACGTCGTCACACACCTGACAGGAAACTCCCGTATTTTTAAGAACAATCACGATCTAGTATCAGTCTTAATCACCAGTACCTATAATGTCCCTACATTGTTGACATTGGTGCCGATTCTCTGGTACACCGAACTAAACTATCACAAATATTCCTTACTTTTGGCTATGAGAATCTTAAAGCTAATCTACAAAAAAACAACTCTAAATAAAAAAAAAAAATTGACTACCTAAATTTTATTTGACTATAACGACTCCACGTGGTACTTGTTTGCCGTACCCTGTGGTTTTTTTTAGAGCGGAGGCCCGCATGGGGCTTAGCCTCGATGTGTTTAATATGGAATTTTTCACTTTTTGTATGGAGAATATGAAAAGTTATTACGTACATGTAGAGTTTTATGGGTTTAAGGGTTTTATAAAGAGGGTCGAAATTTTCATTATTTTTGCTATACGTAGGATACACCATTTTCAAGAAATAAGCAAAATAAAATTTTAAAAAAGATACTGTACTATTTTTGCACCAGAAGTCGAGGTGTTGTGGTGAATTTTACTTCATGACAACTAATTTGATTCCACACCTTTTTAATCGCGATTAAAAATAGCTAGATTTAGACAACAAAAATTTTAGGTTCAAAACATCAAATTTAGAATAGCTAAATCGCCATTTTCACTAAATTAATAACTCAGTGCCATCTTACTGCATGTCACACTAAAATATAGTTAAGTTGTGTCACTTTAGTCTATTTCAGAGTGGGAAATAGTCGTTTGAAAGGAATAAACTAAATTCTAGTGATTTTTAGTCTAGTTTAGAGAATTTTGTGACAAGAGAATCGGCACCATTGATTATAGCTGAGATGAGATTGCGACTAGATTTTGTACGTTTTTAATAACGTTAATTGGCCTTATAGCAACTGGTTTTCTGTTCCACGACGAGCCCGTGTGCATGGGAAACAAAAGTCGCACGACATTATTTCAGCAACATGTTTGTGTTGCGGTATACACGTTGCTGGCAACTTGATAAGGTTACGTTATCATGATAAAAGGTATTTAACACTACGGGACACTAAACGCCCCCAGACTTAACAATAAAACTTCTATTGTGTCTCGTTGAGTGTCCTTCAACCGATTAATAATGATGTAATAAGGTGATGGAGCGATTTAAAAGAAGATGTAGTGACAAAATTTTAAAGAGTATGCATAGCTGGTTTGGTCATGTTGACAGGATGAATGAATGGCGACTAACAAAAGGTGCTTAAATTTCTTTAATAATAGTTGCAAAGCAGTTGTGAGTGGAAACGCCGGGATGGGGTGTCCTAGAAGGACCTTTTTGGTGACGTTCTTCAGAAAGGTCAAATGCGTACTACTCGCAACCGGCGCGCGGCGCGCGTGTGTGACCAGATGTATGAACGAAACGAAGCAAAAGGAGTTTATAAGGATTGTAGCAGGTAGAGTTTATAAGGATTGTAGTATGTGTATGTATAAAATATGTTTATCTGTAAAATATGATGTGAAATATCTATAAGTTGACGTATTTATCGAGTTGTCGCAGATAATAAATGCCTGTGGCGGCATCTACAACGCCACATGCGAACTACGCAACATACTGACGTCACGTAAAATCCACATCGCGCAAACAGAGTTTACCGCGCAACTAGCATATATGTGTACCTCCCTTATATTGTAATTCCGAATCATCATTATTTGCATCTGTAATAAAATTTTAGTTTTAGTTTATTTTTAGGCACTACAATATTGTATGGAAAATATTAGTACAGTTGACTAAATGTACACTTTTTGTAAATGTTTTTATTCAATAAATATTATTATTATATATACAACGGCCCGACATCAATTGTCGGGCAGTTTCCCACCAGACCCACCAATGATCGTAGATGTTAAATATCTATAAGTAGACGTAGTTGTCATAGATGGCGGGTTTATGTCACACGAGCTACAAAAGTGTACGATACTCGTGACTTACTATAATTATGTGCACAGTAATAATATGAATTACAAAAATATTAAAGTAGAAATTTTACATACTGTGTGATATTCATCATCATCAATTATTTTCTGCAGTCGAATCTACCTGTGTTCTTAAACCGCTGTGTTGTCCGTAGGGTTCCAAAGCAGTGTCCCGCGCGCCGCTGGGCGGGCGCTCGGGCGGCACGTCGGCCTCCGCCTCGGCCTCCGCCGCCTTCCACGTGGAGCTCACCGAGACCTGCCTCGACCTGCTGGCGCGCTATACCTCCACGCCCTGCAGCGTCAAGCCGCACAGGTGAGTACTTCCACGTGGAGCTCACCGAGACCTGCCTCGACCTGCTGGCGCGCTATACCTCCACGCCCTGCAGCGTCAAGCCGCACAGGTGAGTACTTCCACGTGGAGCTCACCGAGACCTGCCTCGACCTGCTGGCGCGCTATACCTCCACGCCCTGCAGCGTCAAGCCGCACAGGTGAGTACTTCCACGTGGAGCTCACCGAGACCTGCCTCGACCTGCTGGCGCGCTATACCTCCACGCCCTGCAGCGTCAAGCCGCACAGGTGAGTACTTCCACGTGGAGCTCACCGAGACCTGCCTCGACCTGCTGCCGCGCTATACCTCCACGCCCTGCAGCGTCAAGCCGCACAGGTGAGTACTTCCACGTGGAGCTCACCGAGACCTGCCTCGACCTGCTGCCGCGCTATACCTCCACGCCCTGCAACGTCAAGCCGCACAGGTGAGTACTTCCACGTGGAGCTCACCGAGACTTGCCTCGACCTGCTGCCGCGCTATACCTCCACGCCCTGCAGCGTCAAGCCGCACAGGTGAGTACTTCTACTTGGGAGGTCACCGAGACCTGTCTCGACCTGCTGGCTTGCTATACCTCCACGCCCTGCAGCGTCAAGCCGCACAGGTGAGTACTTCCACGTGGAGCTCACTGAGACCTGCCTCGACCTGCTGGCGCGCTATACCTCTACGCCCTGCAGCGTCAAGCCGCACAGGTGAGTACTTCTACTTGGAGCTCACCGAGACCTGCCTGGACCTACTGGCTTGCTATACCTCCACGCCCTGCAGCGTCAAGCCGCACAGGTGAGTACTTCCACGTGGAGCTCACCGAGACCTGCCTCGACCTGCTGGCGCGCTATACCTCCACGCCCTGCAGCGTCAAGCCGCACAGGTGAGTACTTCCACGTGGAGCTCACCGAGACTTGCCTCGACCTGCTGCCGCGCTATACCTCCACGCCCTGCAGCGTCAAGCCGCACAGGTGAGTACTTCTACTTGGAGCTCACCGAGACCTGCCTGGACCTACTGGCTTGCTATACCTCCACGCCCTGCAGCGTCAAGCCGCACAGGTGAGTACTTCTACTTGGAGCTCACCGAGACCTGCCTCGACCTGCTGCCGCGCTATACCTCCACGCCCTGCAGCGTCAAGCCGCACAGGTGAGTACTTCCACGTGGAGCTCACCGAGACTTGCCTCGACCTGCTGCCGCGCTATACCTCCACGCCCTGCAGCGTCAAGCCGCACAGGTGAGTACTTCTACTTGGGAGGTCACCGAGACCTGTCTCGACCTGCTGGCTTGCTATACCTCCACGCCCTGCAGCGTCAAGCCGCACAGGTGAGTACTTCCACGTGGAGCTCACTGAGACCTGCCTCGACCTGCTGGCGCGCTATACCTCTACGCCCTGCAGCGTCAAGCCGCACAGGTGAGTACTTCTACTTGGAGCTCACCGAGACCTGCCTGGACCTACTGGCTTGCTATACCTCCACGCCCTGCAGCGTCAAGCCGCACAGGTGAGTACTTCCACGTGGAGCTCACCGAGACCTGCCTCGACCTGCTGCCGCGCTATACCTCCACGCCCTGCAGCGTCAAGCCGCACAGGTGAGTACTTCCACGTGGAGCTCACCGAGACTTGCCTCGACCTGCTGCCGCGCTATACCTCCACGCCCTGCAGCGTCAAGCCGCACAGGTGAGTACTTCTACTTGGGAGGTCACCGAGACCTGTCTCGACCTGCTGGCTTGCTATACCTCCACGCCCTGCAGCGTCAAGCCGCACAGGTGAGTACTTCCACGTGGAGCTCACTGAGACCTGCCTCGACCTGCTGGCGCGCTATACCTCTACGCCCTGCAGCGTCAAGCCGCACAGGTGAGTACTTCTACTTGGAGCTCACCGAGACCTGCCTGGACCTGCTGGCTTGCTATACCTCCACGCCCTGCAGCGTCAAGCCGCACAGGTGAGTACTTCCACGTGGAGCTCACCGAGACCTGCCTCGACCTGCTGCCGCGCTATACCTCCACGCCCTGCAGCGTCAAGCCGCACAGGTGAGTACTTCCACGTGGAGCTCACCGAGACTTGCCTCGACCTGCTGCCGCGCTATACCTCCACGCCCTGCAGCGTCAAGCCGCACAGGTGAGTACTTCTACTTGGGAGGTCACCGAGACCTGTCTCGACCTGCTGGCTTGCTATACCTCCACGCCCTGCAGCGTCAAGCCGCACAGGTGAGTACTTCCACGTGGAGCTCACTGAGACCTGCCTCGACCTGCTGGCGCGCTATACCTCTACGCCCTGCAGCGTCAAGCCGCACAGGTGAGTACTTCTACTTGGAGCTCAGCGAGACCTGCCTGGACCTGCTGGCTTGCTATACCTCCACGCCCTGCAGCGTCAAGCCGCACAGGTGAGTACTTCCACGTGGAGCTCACTGAGACCTGCCTCGACCTGCTGGCGCGCTATACCTCTACGCCCTGCAGCGTCAAGCCGCACAGGTGAGTACTTCTACTTAGAGCTCACCGAGACCTGCCTGGACCTGCTGGCTTGCTATACCTCCACGCCCTGCAGCGTCAAGCCGCACAGGTGAGCACTTCCACGTGGAGCTCACCGAGACCTGCCTCGACCTGCTGGCTTGCTATACCTCCACGCCCTGCAGCGTCAAGCCGCACAGGTGAGTACTTCTACTTAGAGCTCACCGAGACCTGCCTGAACCTGCTGGCTTGCTATACCTCCACGCCCTGCAGCGTCAAGCCGCACAGGTGAGCACTTCCACGTGGAGCTCACCGAGACCTGCCTCGACCTGCTGGCTTGCTATACCTCCACGCCCTGCAGCGTCAAGCCGCGCAGGTGAGTACTTCCACGTGGAGCTCACCGAGACCTGCCTCGACCTGCTGGCGCGCTATACCTCCACGCCCTAAAATACAGTATAAATCTTAGAAATAATATAGGTATTACAAAGTATGATACCTGCACTAGGATAAACCGGTATCACAGGCGGCGTGAGTTCTTACAATTACTATTAGGACAACTGACTTCTTAACAATATTTGACTTAAGTACTAAGAATAGTTACATAGTTTGTTAATTTATTATGTCATAATTTACTTAAACACTATTAATTAAGGTCTTAAACATGTAGATAACTTCTATATTATTTACGGAAAATAGTTGTTAGCACTTAGTTACACGAATATGATTGAGTCAGCAGTATTATTAACTAGGTTGAAACAAATGTTGCATAAATCACCTTCAAGGCTACATTCAATTTTTGAAGCGGTTGACTAATGTGCTTACACAGCAGCAAATCGATGGTAAGTAGGACAGCTCAGTGGTCAGGTATATTGTTGAGTCGGCAACAAGCGATACGGAAGTCTGGTCTTAGGTATGATGCACTAGGTGCTATCAATGGGTAAGCTCACTCCATCGTCGACTTTGTCTCTGTCATCTCTGGCCTAGACTAGAGTCAAGAGCAAACCCATCTAAAATAAAATAAATGCAGTAATCGCCGTATTCTGCTATTTTCCTAGCAGGGCAATCAGCTTCTCCCGTTTTGTGATCACAAGGTTTTATAAAGCGTGAGCAAGTTGCACATTTTGGAATGTCAGGTTTCTTCGTTCATTCGGACACCGAATGGCCAGCGTCACCACAGTGATATGTAGAACGGCACAGCTAACCTAACCTAACATCAGTTTCCAAGTAGTATTAGTTTCATTAATAGGCGTTCATGGTTGGATAATGCTGGCGAATCATACATGTGAATGTCAAGCATGTTAAAAAAGTTTTGACAGAACACAAAACATTCGTTTATTATCGAAATATAAGTATATTATTTTCGATTTTAAACATATTTACATATTTCCCTTTTATATCTAACGCTTCTATAAATCACTGTTTTTCCTTACGTGACGATTTCTACCAGTCAACTCCTACGGCAAGTCGCGTTTAGGAACTTTGTTCCAAAAATTATACCAACACCATGTTATCGATAGTGTCGACGTATTGTGTCAATCTCTAGGTCTACAAAATTGACGTTAGGAAAAGTAGGATTCACGTATTTTTTTTATTTTCCTATTCATTCAGAGCATAAATGTGATAAAATGCGATCATTTTACGCATCGATTTGTGTAAAAAAGAAATTGTAACAGTTCTAAATAAACATTGCATTTAGGAAGTTAAACATTCCAGTCGTGATTACGTGGGAAATGAATATTTCTGTGGGTTTTCTTTCTTAGATGAGTGACATCCAGGTACTGGCACATGTAACCATTATTAATCACGTCCATTAAACAGTTTAAAACCTGAGATTTTGTGAAAATAAGCGGCATTTATTTCGTTTACGAGTGACGTGGGCCGATACAGGCCTATAGCGTGTACGTGAGTGGTCTCGTCCATCTATCTCGCTCTAACGTACGCTTAGACTGCTGTTTTTCTTTTGCATTGACTATCTAACGCTAGTAGTACATATAAAATTTATGATTGAAACGGTTTAAAACTAATCACTAACAGCAACAGCTGTACGACTGTAGGACTGCTTCACGTCTGGACGATAGTGTGGGTTTGATGTTTTAGTTTAAGGATTTCTGTATTTTCTTTAGCATGTAACTGTTTTTGCCCCTAACGAATAAAAAAACTGTGCTCGTTTCAGGAGCGACACGGCGGAGTTCTTGTTCAGCGGCGGGCAGTCCATGACGTGGCTGGTGGGCCACAAGCTCATCACCATCACCACCTCGGGCTGTCTGCAGAACTCCATCAAGCAAGGCCTCTGCGACCGGTCAGTGGGCATAGTAGTAATATTGTAAATGTGGACATGAGACTGAACGATTCGTTGCTAGTGTGCTAGCATAAGGTTCAACCTTGCGTCTTACAATCGAAAAGACAATGAAAACCAAACAGTATTAAATAATAAAAGTCGGTGTCTTTGGTTCTGTATCAAAAATACACCGAAACCGACTTCCGAAATTATAGTTATTTTTCACTTTGTGGGGTGTTTTTTTGGAAGTTGGTTGTTTTTTTTTCTCTTGTTAGCTGTGGTACCTACTCCATACCAATTCGTATACCACTGCTTGCTATGTAAACAACAGTGACAGGAAGTTTTATAACATCCATCATCAACATACACCAAGTGGATTAAATACGCATTATTGAAGCTTACTAAAAAACTGCCCAAGCCAAGTTAAATAAAGGACCACCGCTCAAGCTTGCTCTTCCAAATGTTTTTTTGTTTTTTTTTTATTGTTCCACAAGTAATGGAAATAAGGATGAACATTATATTAGGTCCTTACATATGAAATTGATGTTTTATATGGAAAAAACAAAACTATATTTTTTAAATTTTTTTTTTTTTTTTTTTTTTAAGTAGGTACCGTTGTGATCTATGCACTTTTGCCATTTTATAGGGAGTTCATTGATTCCTTTGCTGAAAAAATTGCGGGAGCGAGAATCAACAAAATCTTTGAAGGTGTTTTGGACTGCCTCATCTGAATTGAATTTTTTTCCAATTAAGAAATTATCCAAATTCCGAATAAAGTGGTAATCGGTTGGAGCAAAGTCCGGGGAGTATGGTGGGTGACGGAGACATTCCAATCCTAGCTCCTCTAGTTTCACCACCGTCTGTTGTGCAGTGTGTGGTCTAGCGTTGTCCTGAAGCAGCAGTGGGCTAGAGCGGTTGACCAATGTCGGCTGTTTAACGGCTAGCTTTCCGTCATGGTTTCCAATTGTCGGCAATACAGATCTGCCGTAATCGTTTGACCAGATCATAGGAACCTGTTGTGGATGACACCAACGCTGGTCCACCAGACACTAACCAGTACATTTTTTTAAGTCAACTTTCGCTTGGGGCAGCATTTTGCCGGTTCTCCTGGATTTAACCACTATGATGAGCGTTTCCGATTATCGTATAGGATCCATTTTTCATCACAAGTAATGATACGATTCAAAATCCCCTCGTTATTATGACGGTTGAGTAACGTGACGCAGCAGTCGACTCGTGTTTGTTGGTTTGCTTCACTTAGTTCATGCGATACCCATTTTTCAAGATTTTTCACTTTTCCAATTTGTTTCAAATGATTCAAAATGGTTTTATCACTCACACCGAAGCCTGCAGCTAACTCTGACATGGTTTGAGATGGATCCGCTTCCACGATTACTTTCAATTCCTCATTGACAACTATGGTCTCCGGCCGTCCACGAGGTTTGTTCTGGAGGTCAAAATTTCCAGAACGAAAGCGTTGGAACCAAAAACGTACTGTGTGTTCTTTTACAATAGCTTCTCCGTACACATTATTAATACTTCGAGCTGTTTCTGCAGCGCTAGTGCCACGATGCAATTCGTATTCGAAAATAATGCGATATTTTATGTTTTCCATATTGAGCACAGAACGATGTCAAAGCAAAATGAAATGGCGCGAAAACAAATGAATACATTCGAAAAATATTACATTCGAAACACAAATAGACACGCTTTACATTGAAATAAATTTGAATTTGGAATTCTTAACCAAACGCCGGCTTTTTGAGATCAAAATGGCCAGTTCTATAAAACATCAATTTCATATGTCAGGACCTAATATAAAAAAGAAATACATATATATATATACACTGTGACATTTGAATCACCGTTTTTCTAGAACAAACGTTGTTCAGACCATGGTCTACTACCATTCTACAGCATCATATATGTTATTAAAACAAACTAAACTAGGCGTTCTCAAATTAGTCATATGTTGCTCAAAAGTGTTCAAACATTAACCGTAACATCACAGTACTCATCGCGGTAGTCCACGTGGACTACAAGGATTTCCGGCCAATGCGGACCGAAATGCAAATAAATCATTAGCCAATGACAAGCAATCGTGCGAAGTATCGCTCCGCCCATTTCTTTTGTCGAATGCCGCGGGCCGCTCGAACCACCCGGGCAATAAACATAAACAGTCTACCGAAATGTCTCGAATGAGCGACGCGTATGCATCTGATGTATTTACGTCACAGGCATGCATCGCGCGTTTTTTGTGAAAATGAGTTCTAATTATTCGAGTGTGGAGTGGTTGGTTATTGTGCGTTTTTACTCAATTGCTGATGACAATCTGGTGGAAGCTAGGCGCATGTACTCTCAACCAAAATTGGGGTCAATGTTGTCTTGGTGCACGCGGAGCTAACCCTGTTTCATGGTATGTTTTGTTTTTGTCATGTTTCTGTTATATCCCAATAAATAAAGAATACCTACCTAATAATGTCACGGTAGATACAATAGGTACTCGTTCCTAGTTACAGGACAGAATTAAAACCATGTCTGATAATACCTACCGTAAGTTCGCACCTAGAACGAAATTATAAAATTAGAGGTCAGCCACCTCGCCGTGCCGCGCCGTCCGCGTCGGTACGGTGCGTCGCCTGCGTCTTGCATAGCCAGAAAAAACCCAAGTACCAAAGTTTACCATAGCTAAAGCCATACCAAGCCATAACCGATACCGACTGTTCGCCACATCCCATTGCCGCACTGTGTCGCGCGCCCAATCCCCGTTGTGTCGCATGCATGGTGCTATAAACTCCTTAATGGAGGCAGTCCCGAAATCTTTAATGAACCACTCAGGGTGATCATGTCAAATTATCTCATGTTCTGTGAAAGCTATGTTTGTTAGGTAAATAAGTTGTAAGTTGTTATCGTTTTATTCGATTTTATTTTATTTTATTTTTATAAAGTAAGTAAGTAAGTTTGATCTATGACTTGTTATTTGTTTTTTAATTTGTCCCGGAACATTTTTTGTCGGCACGTCACGGGGCGCTCCGGCACTTACACATGGCTTGTAAACAAAAGATTTCTATGAACCGATAGTAAACACATGACTGTTTCCTTTTATGGACAGACCAGGCCTAATTACGCAACATGTTTGGGAACAATAGACACTTTAAATAACTTTTAAATTTGGTATTTTCTAGTAAGACGTACAAAAAAAAAACTAACAAAATTTCGTTTATGGAGATTCGCCTGCCTGGGATTGGGATTTCCCTGTAAACAATGCTTTGTCTCGCGCGTAAGCCGCGCGCCACGCTGCAATTGTACTTTGAGACGCGAGCGCCGCAGTGTCTGTGTTGTAGGGAGTAACGATAAACCCGACTTTTTTAACTTTGTCTTTTTTGAAAACCAATGACTTTTTTTTTTTAATGGATGCTGTAGAATGGTAATAGACCATGGTCTGAACAACGTTTGTTCTAGCAAAACTTTGATTCAAATGTCACCGTGTATATATTGTGTGTAAGAACGAATTATAACCTCTTCCTTTTTTGAAGTCGGTTGAAAATGGGTTTGTTTTTTCAAAGGTTGCGTTATGAAATAGCAATTTGTATCTGAGGCGCGATTCTTTGTTATTCGTTTAATCCATTCATTTCACTTTCGAGTTTTCCGGAATTATTATTATTATTTCGTTTAAATATTTTCTGGCATCTTAAATACACTTTATTATATTTCTTTAAAAACTTTTTAAAAGCCATAAAGAAGTGGAAAACAGTTCCATTTCTTTATCTGTAGTTTTCCGGAATATTGTTTATAAATGTTTATTTGAACACACGGCTACATGTCAAGCTATACATTTCCATTTTGAGCTGACCTGTCATCTGGGAATGTATAACTTGATAAATGTAGTCTGCGTACAACACTGAGACTGAAAGTTAAGAAAAAAAAATATTTGGGACACGCACAGGAAATACAAAAAATAAAAAGGAGCATTTAAAACTAATAAAAGCAACAATAAACAATTTAAAAACCTGTGCGAGGCTAAAAAGGCTCCTATCTCAGCATGCAATGTGTTATTCCTCACAGATGTGCAGTCCTGTGCAAGCAGCACGCGGACAGCGTGTCGTCGCCGCTGCCGCCGCTGAGCGTGCCCGGCAACAACAGCAACAACAACAACAACAACAGCGGTGCGTCCAACAATGACGTGTCGGTCGCCAGCGATACCAACGACAGCGCGATCGTGAACTCCGCGCCCGTCACCGTACAGGTACGAATGCGATTACATTCCGGTTTAATACCAAGCAAAAATTATGGTAGTTTCTGAAAATAAAGGTATTGTTTAAATTGTGCTAAACCGGTGTAAGGTTTTTAAATTTGCGTATTTTAAATACACATTTGACACGTATTCAATGTGTTGTGTTGGGGATTGAAAGAATTGTTTGCCCAGGAAGAATGAAGAGTTAATTCGTGCTATATACAATCAAGCGCTTACCTACGTCCGGTCGACTGCTGGCAATACCGACGAGTTCAGTGTGGCTGTAGGCTGGCATCAGGGATCGGTTGCAAGTCCTAACCTCTTTGTTCAGACGCCTCGCTAAGCCCCGCGACTTCCACGCGGTCTGACGGCTGTTACTTCCTTTTGCTTAAGAACTCTTGAACTCGTATATTTATGTGAAGAGTGTGTGCGGGGGATGGAAATTAAGTACGGCTATACTGCAGTTATAAAATTGATTACTATTTATAAGATTTCAACAATACTTTGGCTGAGTATAAGACAACCAATTAATTTGAACGTTCCGTCCACCACGAGTATTCCATATTGTTCTCACTAAGTTCACATCACATTACTGCCGCGGTGCGCTGGCTGCGGCGGCTGGCTGCTTCACGCGTCATGTTCTCACTAAGTACACATCACATTACTGGGTAAAGGGTTACTACCTGTTTATAACTACTTTGTTTATATTACTAACTGTTTATAATCTCGTTACTTCACCTAAACCTATTGCTTGGATTGTAGACTGCTCTCATTTGAACAAATTATTCTATTGGTGTTGCATATTTTTCTCAAAAGGAAATAACGCTTGGAATACATCAAGTTACGATGTTTTATCTATGAGTGATCTAGTAACCGGATTGGAATAGTTTGCCTATTGCGACTTGCGAGCGAGTGAAATGTGAATATGAATGTTAATTGATGGCGCTTATCCGTCGTATCATATTTTAAACCAACTGATAATTTGAAAATGAAATAGTTGCGATTTTGTAAAGTACTACCAGTGTGATAGGAAGTTTTTTTTTATGTCGGCTCGCCCTAGTTTTGACCCCTAGGCACGCTACTGCGATGAATGGACTGTGTGAAAGATGATATGGTTAGAAAGGGGGTGAGTACCGATATGACGACGAATAGAGAAGTGTGGAAGAACAAGACATGTTGCGGTGATCGCAAATAGATTGCGAGAAGGACAACAGAATGTTGACGGCACATATTCAACACGAAAAACGTATTCGTATTCGTTTCAGATGTGAATTTAGACGAATTGTGTGATGGGAAACTGAAGACATGGACACGCGGGCTCTTGTCTGAACGAGGGTGCTCTTTATAGATCGCGCTCTATACCACTGTTTTAAAAAGACTATTGTGTCTTATGTCAGTTGAACTGCTTTTTTTTATACAAGACTTACGTAAACCTTAACACACTACTTATTCTTCCTCAGGTACAAGTAAACGACGAAGTGGGCGAGAGCCAAGCGCACGCGACTAGCAATCAGTTGCATGCGACGCCGGCGCCCGCGCAGCCTCACCCGCCTGAAGTCAAGCGGTAAGTGCGCAGTGCGACCACAACGTGCGCCCCGACACATGGCACATCGAGCTTTGGAAAGAGACACGCGTGTGACAGACCCGACGCACTACAAAACCGAAATGAAACTCGATGTGTCATCACAACCGCGCACTGTCATGTTGAGAGACGGTGACGACTGTTGAATGTATTGTTGAGCCTGTCAACGTCTATGAAAGGGTGCTACCTCCCTTAGTTTTCAACTTTAAATTCGCTTCGCAATATTCTATTTAAGAAGAAAGAAAAAAAAATACGTTTATTTGCGGTAAACATGACGCAAAAAAAAACGAATTGGGGGAAAATATGCGTCACATCCACGCAAAACGGCAATCGCTCAGCATAATGCTACGACCCTAAGCGAGACAGAGCCCCAACGCTGGTTTTCAGCGATAGCCGGCGTTGACGTGGTGACGTCAAAACCAGTGCAGCATACGAAAATTAAAAATAAACAAAAGAAATAAAATAATTACACTAAACCTAGTTCTAAATGTTTAAGTACATAATATTTATAAAGTAGTAACATTCCGTACAACGAGTCATGCGCCGCCGGGCTGTAATAATCTGCGCGCGAAGCTGTCATAGAACTATAGGTTTCACATTTTGACTTATTGATTACGTAATAAATGTTCTAAAACATGGCGCATTATGTAATTAATGTTATGATGGACTTATATTAAACACCAAAGGATGTATTTGTATTGGGTGATTGTGTACGTCTGGTATTTGTAAAACAGTATCCACATAACATTTTACACAGGTGATATTTGGAGGGCTGGTGACTAAACGAGTTATTGAATTGGCGACTGTTAAAAATGACATGCATCAAGACGTGTCGCTCCCCGCTGATAAATTAATTATGTATCAAAATATGTGAAGAGAACTCACCAACATCGATAAAATTCCGTCGCTCGTCGTTGGAAGGTTATCAACAATACATTCAAGCGGTCTGCTTACCCGCGTGTGGCAACTCGTACAAGTGGCCGCGGGACGCGTCACTACTAACTACAGACTGCAGTACCGATACACTGCTGTGACTAACGCTTCGCTCTTCTTACTAACCTGGGGTTACTCGAATGATAACTCTTTATGACTAAAAATGATTTCTCTTTCGGTTTTACAATAGACTCTTTGTGAAAAAATGACTTTATGTATCAAAAATTTTCGTAGCAGTGCTTGTATTTTACAAGGCTTTCAAAATTGGTTCTCAAACTGTAGTAGAATACTCCATACTCATGACTGTTGTTCGCGGAACGAATTCGCTTAGATGTCACCATTCCGGCCCTCTATCATGTAAGCTTGAATTCAGAATCTCCGATCATTATCAGGTTTCGAAACCACGCTCAATATCATAAACGACAAAGTTTAAATTGTATTTCAATCGATTTAGGACAGTTTTAATAGAAATGATCACTCAAAAATAAACTTACCGTACACGAGGATAAAGTAGATGCGTAGCTGGCAATGGCATATAAGATTCTGAATTGAAGTATAGATAGTGTGGCGAGGGTGTCGTACGGTAGCGCACGGCGCGGGGCCCTCGAGTAGCCCTGCCGCGTGCCTCGCGCGCTGTGACTCCATGCGTGTGTGCAGCTACAGCAAGTACTCGCTGCAGCACTCGCGCTCCACGGACACGTCGTGCTCGTCGCTCAGCATGTCCGAGTCGCTGCTGCCCAGCGGACACGCCTCCAGGTGCCACGAGTACCACAGCACAGCGCACCGCACCGCACCGCACCGCACCGCACCGCACCGCACCGCACCGCACCGCACCACAGCACTCCTCACCGCCTGCCGCCCCACTTCGCCGCGCACGCCATCGCTTCTCGTTGCTGCCTTGTTCTCTTTGAGTTTGTCTAGACTGCCAATAGGGGTGCTGTTTTATCATCTGAATGTTCTGAACCTCATTTTCTGTTGCGTTTTTAGGATTTTTTTCGATTATTGTATGTACTATTTAAATAGGTAGCGCCAACTGTATGCGCTAAGATCGTTTACATCGGATAGTATTCAACTACTTAGTAGCATGTTTTATAGTCCTTGTAAAATATTTTTTTGTGTAAGTTTTAGAAGATGAATTTAAAATATGACAATATTACACTGACATAATTTTTATTGCGCTCCATATTGTAGAATGCTGATATTTTAGTAATTATTTCCAGCATATAGCACGCCCACACATGTACATAGCACGCAGTCCGTTCCCCGTACGTCACATAGTAACGTGTGTATACAACGGTTTCAGACAAAACTCGTCGGAGAACAACAAGACGAACGACCCGCTGGTCGCGGTGCTCAACCAGTTCTCACAGCACTTCGAGAGGATCTCCAAAGAAGTGGTGAGTTGCACATTCTCTTGTAACTTGTCCAAACATGCTACTTAGCTAATATAAATGTTGTATTTTCTTTTCAATTTCGTTTAGCTCAATTTGTCGCGAATTTGTCTAAACAAAACTATCGCGTTATCGGTAAAAATGGAATGCAATTTTTGCTTGCGGTCCACAAATCAACCCACAGTAGGGGTGTAGAAGTTTAATGAATTAGTTCAGAGTGTGGTGTAACGGAATGGCCAGCGCTCTTAACACTTGTTTAATGTTCTCTTAATTTTAAAAGCTACCATTTAAAAATCTACCACGGCTTATTTTAATTACTTTTTTTGTAAACTTTTTGCTTACAAAAAAAGTAGCATATATGATGTAACGAATATTTGGTACTTAACAATATTTTAATTTAAGTGTCCGTGCAGTTTCTTGTCCGTTACTCTCCATAGGAACCTAGCTTCATCTTTCTGACTGACTGACTTCTTTGACAATTCAAAAGTGACTGTAATTGGTTTAATTGAAATAAATGGTTGGAGTTGAGTTTTAGTTCGAGTTCGTTTCGTCTGCTGCAGGACACGGACGACACGTCGTGGTCGCGCGTGGGCGAGCTGGCGGCGGCGGGCCAGTGCCCGTGCTGGTGCGCGCGCTGGGCCGAGGTGCACGTGCGCTCGCCCACGGGCGACGTGTGCTGGGTCATGCGCATGCAGAACCAGGTACGGCCTGCGACAACATAAGCTGTACAGAGTGTCTACAACCTGTATTTCATAATCATCGTCACCATCACCATCGGTGGCAGCCTTGTTCCCCGCACTGCTGACTACAGGCCTCTTCCCTGTCGCGCCATGCCTCCCTGGCTCCCTGGTCTGTGCGCGTCTCATCCAGGTCTTGCCCGTGATCTTCAGTTGGCCATCCACCGTCGTGTCTCATAATAATATTCATATTAATTTATTACGTTCCATAATGTATAAAAGATTTTTAAGATTTCGGTTATTAATTAGCTGTTCCATCATGACCATCATCATCAATCATGGTCTGGCAGTTTGAGTAATTTTTTGTGACCTACGCAGATGTCCTTTCTTTGGTATTGTTCTTCGAGTGGTTGAGCTCCTTAAGTTCTGAGTTGAGCTCCACTTTTAGTGACAAATGCGAGCACTGACTGGACAGGTCCACTCATTCTGTGTGGTTTTTCCTCAAAAGACCGTTTCAGACATAAATCTACAAGGTCTTCACATGATCTGACCAAGATTATGTCTGGACTTTAAAAGAGACTGTGACCTCTGAGTTTGTTTCGGCCTTTCCTCTCAGAGTAGTCAGATAATAAACGTCGACCTCATCTAGTTTTTAAAATATGATTGACGTGTAAAAGTGTTTGTACAAAACCTACTTACAGAAATAAAATTATTTACGTACATTTTGACCGCGCAGGTATTGCACATTTTGACCGCGCAGGTATTGCACATTTTGACCGCGCAGGTATTGCACATTTTGACCGCGCAGGTATTGCACATTTTGACCGCGCAGGTATTGCACATTTCTATGAAACAGCTGATTTTATTTTGGTGACTGACGAAAAATTTCTACGCTAGAGGGTCTAGAATCTTGTGCTGAATTCATGTTTACAGTTTGTGCGTGGATGTCCTGCCAGCCTGTACTGTGTCAATGTGTAGCTATAATTAAGTAACCAAAAGTACCCAATAATGTGTATGAAGTGGGTATGTACGGGAGACGAATGAAAGCTGGTATGTTGACTAGCTGGGTATGATGTTCCAAGTACACACACGTACACGTAAAGTTCCAAGAACAGAAGGTGAAAGTTACATGAAGGAAAGCACAGTAATATTTACGCATGCACAAGCAGAAGGCAAATAAGCAGAGTACATATAGGTGTATAAGTTGACGCGGTATTCGAAGGACCCATACGCGGGGATGTATACTTTTTTTGTTTTTGCGGGGTTGGAAATATTGGACGACACACAGAATTGAGCAAAGGGAATATGAGGTTATGAGTGAGAAAATAGGGATGGATGGACTTACTTGAAAACCTTCTGGACGAAACACGTTGACTCAAGGACAGCCTTCGCAGACGTCCCACGTGTTCACTGACTTTCTTCCTCTCACGGTGATGCACTATCACTTGGTTTTTAAATGTCACACTTGTGTCGGCCAACACTTATAAACTAATGAGTTTTTTGATATAATAGCGGATTACTAGTGGCGCGGCGCGGTGCGTGCGCGGTTGACTCAAATCTCATCGCAAGTGTTTTTTTTTTTAAATAACATTGGATTTCTGCTGCGATTGTCTATCGCTGCGGCGGAAGCGCCTCTGATTCGGCGCGTGTGATGAGCACCCCTCTCGTTCTGTTGTATGGGAATTGGGAGGGAAGGAAATATAGCTCAAAACTGCGGTCGGCAATATTATAGTAAACTTATTACTAAAGCTTGCGTGAGCACATATATTATATCAAACAAAGACATTTTCATGACTGACTGGGAATCGGAGTTTGCGACACGATCAATTGATGAATTATTAAACTTTTTCAATCAAGTTATTCTCAATTTACACGCAAAATACATTCCACAAAAATTACATCGTAGCAAAACCTATCCAACGTGGTACAATTCGGCATTATTAAAACAATAAAAAAAAATTAAAAAAAATTAAGACGTATGGCAATATAGCCGATGAGTCAACATTTAAGCTTCTTCGTGAAAGGGTAAAGGTATTGGAATCGCAATGTTATGAAAACTACTTGAATTTAACCGAGAAATCTATTAAAGAAAACTCTAAATATTTTATGACCTTCGTTAAAAAAGGACACAACTCAAATGCAGTTCCGAGCACTTTAACTATAATAGCGAAGCGTAGCGTACCGGAGAATCAATATGCGAAGCGTTTTCTACGTACTTTCATTCTACATTTCTAGATACTAGCCCTAGTCATGGAATTTATTCACCCCCTCTTTGTACTGAATCTTCCAGCAAAATCATCGATGAAAATTTAGGTTTTATAGTTAACCTCAATTGCCAAATGAAAAACATTTTTAAGTTTGTTTAAAATTAGAATTTCTAGTTTAAAGGATCATTTCCACCAAACGGCTCGCATCGCATCGGATCGGAAAGCATACGAACGGATGCGGCGACCGCCGATCGTGTCCGGCAGGATGTCGACGCATAGAATCGGCTCCGTACCGTCGCTTGCGAACGTATCCGTTTCTGCGCCTAGTCAAATAAATTCATTCCTACCGAGTTGACGTGTTCTAATTCAGATGAATCTGTGATCGGATACGACGACAGGCGAACGGAGCCGATCGCGCGTGGCTGCATACTTTCGGCTACAATCGCGTGTCGTGGAAGCTGTTTGCGGTCCAGCTGCTCTGCGCGGCTTGGTAATATAGACTTTAAATACTGTGCACACGATTTAATATCGTTTAAAGAGTGTCTAGCGGTATCAACATCGCCACATGCGAGCTACACGTCATACTGACGTCACGCAAATCCTGCATCGCGCAAGCAGAGTTTACCGCGCGACTAGCATATATACAACGTCCCGACATGAACCGTCGGGCAGTAGCCCACCAGACACAACACCCGTCTGGTCGGAGGATCCTCCCTTTTCTATAGAGCATGAGTGAACTTTACACCCTGTTCCTCATACCTCTATAAGTGTAAAATCCGTTCCGATCCGATGCGATGCGAGTCGTTTGGTGGAAATCATCCTTTATTATCCCAATAATCAAATCAAAGCACTCAATTTGAAAGTGGCTCTACAAATTGGCATTGACAGGTACGTTGTTTGCTCCATTTGTTAACATTTTCATCTCATACTTTTGGAACAGTTTGGTTTTGGCTCTGAAGCGGCTTCGAGCCCAATTTTTCTGAGAGTGAGCATTTGTTTTGCTCCATAACAGCATCGTTCGTAACGGCGATTGTGTGCGGCTTGCAGATGAACTGGGACCACCTGCTGGAGTCGCCGCTGCAGGACGTGGCCGCGCTGCTGTCGCCCGGCGCGCCCGCCCGCCGCGCGCCGGGGCCCGCGCCCGCGCCGGGGCCCGCGCCCGCGCCCGCGCCGGGGCCCGCGCACGAGCCTGCGCCGGGGCCCGCGCCCGACTCGGTAAGCGACACGCCACACATTGCCTCAGCTGCTAAGAGTGAGTTTCCGCGGAGTTTCTTGCCAGTTCTTTTCCATAGGAATAGGATCTACAACGTTTTGAAATGGGCAAATAACTTCATGTTTTTTACTATCAAGCAGTCGGTCTCCTTGACAATTCAAAAGTGCCTGTAAATGGTTTAATTGAAATAAATGCTTTGAGTTCGATATTTTATTCTATGACAGTGGGCCTCGAATCATTGTGTGATAGTTGTATCAAAATGTGGTTCATTTCAGAAAACAATAAGTATAACCTAAGTAGTACCTTTTGTCTGAGACATATCCGGTATCATTCCAAATATTCCAATGCAGAATTTGATCCTTACCAAAAGCACTAAACCTGGGTATAACAACTTGTCTTATACACATAAAAAAAAACAGGTGTTGCATAAATGTTGGCCGTGTAGGTGTTGTATTTGTATGTAACAGCAGTTTTTTTCTTTCATAACCGACGCAACATTTCTATACTGGTCGGTCTAGAACGTGCTGAATGCATGCTAGCAGTTTGAGCGCATATGTCCCTTACAAGCTGTATTAACATGTTAAATGCAAACTCGCAGGGTTCAGAGTGCGAGCCGCGCTCCCGCAGCGGCTCGTCGTCGTCCGCCACGCGGCCGCAGGTGGCGCACGCGCAGGATCTGCACAAATCTAGTTCTGACACTGTCGTTGGCAGCGACAGGAAGACTCAACACGTGCACTCACACAGCATCATGCAGCCGCAGAAGTAAGTAACACAGTTACAAAGCTGGTTTATAAAGTTAATTTATTATTATTTAATTGATTTATCTTTTGAATAGATTATTTTCTATTAAATTAAATAAATCAAGTGAAGTGAATGTGAGAACGTTGTAGACCTGTAGACTCATAGATATTTCGATTTGTTGTCTGTTTTCTACTTTGTTACGTACCTGGTACTTGTTGACCTACACTATCTGTCCTCGCATAATACATCAATATTAACACTAATTTGAAAACATTATAAAAGCAATTTATAAAAAAAAGTAACCATGTAGTTTCTGGTCGACTAATTGGATCCGTGCACCTAGCTTTTTTTTTGTTCACATTTCGCAATCCGCGATCAGTTTAATACTTTTAGCGGATGAGTTGGATGTAAACATTGGCAGGAAGAGCTTGAATCCAGCGAGCCCTCTACTCCGTATTCGTGCTTAGCTCCAAACAGCTGTGGGTGGACTACACGATGTCTTTTCCTGTAACTTCTTGTTCTCAGTGCGGCACCCAGATCGTTGGGATGCCTTTCCAGTCTTCCTGAGACATTTTTGTGATGTTCTAGATCTTGTCCATGACGGTATTCATGGATAACTCCTTGTGTATTTCAGCGTTCATGACAAGCCAAGGAACGCCACTAATTAACCTCAAAATAGCGTTCTGCATTCTCTGTACGATGCTAACGCTTGAGTTACAGGCGCTGCTCCAAGGTTGGGTTCCACAAAGCCTCACTGGCTTCATCGTCACTTTATATAAGGTGTATCTATTATTCATACACGAAATATTTTAAGAGATACATCTATAGCTGGTACAGAACCTATAGACACGTTTTTTTTTTATCTAAATGTTTTTTATTTTACGCAATTATTATAATTTTAAAACTGTTTGAGACATTTTGCATAAAACCTTTACTCCCCATTCTATGAATGACCCGCCCGACGCGGCGAGGGAGGCGGCGCGCCGCATCGAGCGAGGCGTCTCATCTATTCTGTGTCGAGCAGCGTGTTGGTGAGCTTGTGTTCGCATGCACGTGACCGCGAGGCCGCGCAAGCTGCCGGACGCAAACACCTTTTTTTTTTTTTTTTTTTTATCCGGGGTGGAAAATCCTCATGGATGTCCCCCGCATGGGGGGGCGGAGGGGTCTGTCAGACTCTTACTGACTAAAAACCACCCCGGTGTTCCATCTCACACCTGCGTCGGGGGTCGCGGGAACATACGAATCTTCCGCAACCCCCGACTGGTGCCGGCCCGCCTCTGCGGGCCCCGTCCGGTCGAGCGGGGGGAGTGAGGTGTTTGACTCCCCCCACGACGTCTAAGAGGGGCGCGCGTGGAACACTACGCGCCGCCGCCTCGGGTCCTGATGTATGGGGGGCGACGGACGTCCCCAAGTCCGTCGTCCCTGGACCCATTTAGGGGGGCTGGAAGAGGGCGTTGTCCGCCCTCCGCCGACGCCCGGTGCGCCTGCTGCGGGCCGGGTGAGAGGATGAGATCTCTCGCTCCCTTTCCGCAGCCTCCTTCTGCGAGATAACTGTTTCGCAGAAGGATACCACCGCGTCCCAGGACTCGTCGCCGCCGACCATAGCATTCACTACGGCCGGCAGCGACAGGTCACTGCCTACTCCTGAGATGAGGGCACGGCGCGGCTCCTCCCAAGCGGCACACTCTGCCAGCGTATGCCGCGCCGTGTCCTCCCGACAGTCGACGCAGTGGTGACACCGGGCGTCCGGCTCCCTGTTTATGCGACACAGGTACTTCCCGAAACAACCATGCCCCGAGAGCACCTGCGTCACCCGAAACGACAGGGAGCCGTGCCTCCTCCCGAGCCAGAGGTCGAGCACCGGCCGGACCGCCTCGATAGTGACGAGGCCGGCGGTAGGGCGTGAGAGCCTGTCCCGCCATTCCGCCACCAGGACCTCGCGGAGCTGCGACCGACGCTGCTCCATATGTCGCTGCATCGGTCGCTCGCCCCGCGCCCGCCATTCCTCGCGCCACCGGTACAGTGACGCGAGCACCTTCGCCTCCAGGTCCCAGGGCGGGGATCCGGCCAGTGCACAAGCCGCCTCGTAGGAGATCGTGCGGTACCCCCTTATGACTCTGACGGCCATCGCTCTCTGCGGCTTTCGCAGAACAGCAATGCTGCCGGCCGTCAGGTCAGCCGCCCAGATCGGGGCCCCGTAAAGGGCCATCGATCGCACGATCCCTACGTAGAGCCGCCTACAAGCGGCGCTCGGGCCCCCCAGATTGGGAAGCAGCGTTGACAGCGCCCCAGCCGCGCCCAACAACTTGGGCGCCAGCCGCCGGAAGTGGGGGCCGAAATCCCACCGACTGTCGAGCACCAAGCCCAGGTACTTCATGGTGGGCTCGACAGCGATTCGTACCCCTCCTACCACAATGTGGGATCCGGACGGTGGCGCCCGCCGGGGACCATGAAACACCATGGCCTCCGACTTGTTGAGGGCCACCTCCAGGCCGAGGCGCCGTATGCGGCTCACCGTCTGTGAAACCGCAGCCGTCGCCAGCAACGCTGCCTCCCTGTGTGAACTCCCCCGGGCCGTGACCAGCGTGTAGTTCGCCTCTCAGCACCCAGTCGTACCCGATGTTCCACAGGAGCGGGCCCAGGACCGAGCCCTGTGGAACACCGCACGACATGTGGCGCTGGCTAACGCCATCGCGTCCCATGTAGGTGACACACCTCTCCGCCAAATAAGCCCCAACGATGCGGCGGAGGTAGAGAGGCACCCGATGATACCGCAGTGCCTCCCGAATACAAC
This sequence comes from Griposia aprilina, assembly GCA_916610205.1. Classification (NCBI taxonomy): domain Eukaryota; kingdom Metazoa; phylum Arthropoda; class Insecta; order Lepidoptera; family Noctuidae; genus Griposia; species Griposia aprilina. The sequence continues at coordinate 24,949,398 of OU744290.1, read as the reverse complement.
TCCAGGGCAGGGTGTTGAATGCGTTGGAGATGTCCAAGGACACCGCCACCACCACCCCACCTCGGGACACCGTTTCCTCCGCCAGGACTCTCACCCGCGATATCGCGTGGATGGTGGAGCGCCCATGCCGAAAGCCGAACTGGCTCTCGTCCAGGTCCGGCCCTTCTCTGCACAAGTGGCTGACGAGGCGGGCTGCGAGTATCCGCTCCAGCAGCTTCCCCACCTCGTCTAGCAGCACTATGGGCCGGTACGCGGACGGCGAGTCCGCAGGGCGCCCCACCTTCCTGAGCAGGACCAGACGACCAGTCTTCCACAAAGTGGGAAACTGGCCCCGCTCAAGGCACGCTGTGTAGAGTCCTCTCAGCTGGGGCTCCAGCTCCTTCAGAGCGAGGGCTAACGCTCGGCCGTGGATCCCGTCGGGCCCCGGAGCCACGTTCTTGGCCCGGAGCCGCATCACGGCCGCCCTCATCTCTGCCTGTGTCACCTCTGGGACGCTAATGGCGTTCTCCTCTGTAGACTCTGCAGCTGTGGGCAAAGCCATCGGCGGCGGAGTATGCTCCGCTCTTGCCGGGAAGAGGGCTGCAACTATCTCCTCCAGCAGCTCGGGCTGAAGACTCTCCGTAAGTGGAGGCGCTGCGGCTCGAAGTTTCCCTCGAACCGCTCGATAAGGGCGCCCCCATGGATTCCCGTCTAGAGTCTCCAGCATCTCCTCCCTGGCTCGCGTTTTCGCCTCGCCGACGGCCAGCCACAGAGTCTCTTTAGCCGCGCGGTACACCTCATACAGCGCGGCTTCTTCGTCAGGGACCCGACGACGTCTCCTCCGGTAACGGGTGTACTGGCGTCTCACCGTCACACACGCGATGCGTAATTGCGCAATCGCGGCGGACCACCAGTACACCTGGCGCCTTGCTGACTGTGTGTGGACGCGGGGCATGGACGCGTCGCTGATTTGCGTCATCGCCCCGCGGAACCACAGCGCCTCCTGTTCGACGTCGATGGGTCCGCTCATTGCCGACTCCCGGATCCAGGCCTGGACAATAGCGGCCTCCTCGAGAAGCTCCCTGTCGATGCGCTTGAGCGCCCAGCGCGGGTCATCCGTTCGCAGGCCCGATGAACTGCGGCCGCCGGCGGGCTGGGCGGAGACGTCGAAACGGATGTATCGGTGATCCGACAACGTCTCCACCTCCGCGGCAACACGCCAGTCGCGAACACGGCTCGCAACAGCAGGGCTAGCGAACGAGACGTCCACTATTGACCCGCCCCGCTGCCGCACGCACGTGTGGACCGAGCCCACGTTCAGGACGACCAGGCCAGTCGTGACCGCCCACTCCTCCAGCGCCTCACCCCTAGCATCGGTCACCGGAGATCCCCACGCCGCAGACTTGGCGTTGAGATCCCCTAGCAACAGCACGGGGCGAGGATGGAGTCGGCCCACGACGGCACCCAACTCGACAAGGAAGCTTTCGAAGTCGGCGAGACTCTTGTTGGGCGAAAAATACGCCCCAACCACGCCAATGCCGTCCGCAAGGGCGGCCACCCAGCCGTGTCCTCGGGACGGGTTGACGAGAGCCCCGCCGATGATGGCCACCAAGCCATCCAGGTCCCCCACCCAGTTATCCCGGGGGGGGGACAAAGTATGGCTCGGCGACCACAGCCACGCGAATCAACCACTCCGCCATGCTCTGGAGCAAGAGATCCTGAGCTCTGGCACAGTGGTTGAGATTGCCCTGGAGGAAATGGTAGAGCGCCATTAGGCGCAATCCATTCCCTCCGCACCATTCCTAGGCCGGGAGTCGGCCGAAGGGCAGCCAGGCTGAGGGGGGGGTAAAGAGCCCCCCGCAGTCTTGGCACCCCTTTTTCTCTTGCTGGCGGGGGCGCCACAGGCTTTTCCGCCCGCTCTGTGCCCGGCGGGCCTCCCTGCAGCTGTACAGAGGCTGCAGTTTGGCGCCGCGGAGCACTGGGCCGCCTTGTGGCCGGGCTGGCCGCAGCGATAGCACTGCTCGCTGCGGTCAACTTCGGCGGTGCACCGTGCCCTAACATGCCCAATGTCAAGGCACCGGTAGCACCGCATGGCCCTGGGCTGCAGCAGCTTGACACTCGCTGCAACCCATCCCACCAACAAACGCCCACCGCCAGCGACCTTGTTCGCCGCCGCCACCGGGCACCGCACCCAAATCGTGCCGAGCCCGGAAGCATCGGCGCGAAACTCGCCCGCCCGCACGTCGTCGGGCGGACATCCACCGACTCGGGCGACGGCCGCCACAACTTCGGCCGGAGTCGTCGAGTCGTCCAAGCCTCCAACGCGCAGCTCAGCGGTCTTCATCGGCCTGGACACCTTGACGTCCTCCGGGTTGAGGACCTCTCTCAGTTTGGCGGCCAGGATATCCGCCTTTTCGCCGCTAGAGGCACCCGACACCTCGAGCAGCCGCGCCCCCGTAATCGCCGGCTTCAGTCTGAAGCCGGACGGTGTGCCAAGGTCGGGGAACGCGACTTTGGCTTTTGCCTCCATAAGGACTGCCTTGTAAGTGACGCCTCTTTCGACGGCTCCGGGCTGCAGCGTAATAACTACAGCCGCGGAGCGTGGGGCTCTGATCTTAGGCGGTCCCTGGGCCTTCTTTGGTGCCGGTGTCGGTGCCCCTGCCGGTGCCGGTGGTGCCGTCTTCCTCCCGTTACGGTGGCCCTTCTTGACGACCGTCGTCCAGGCCTCCGTGGTAGGCCCAGGCGCGGCCGCCGGTGGCGCAGCCGCCCGGGAAGTGGGCACGGACGAACCCTCTGCGGGCTTTTCGCTCCCCCTCCCGGACTGGCTCGACTCTGCCGCCGTGGTTATTAGTGGCCCCTGATTAGCCGGCCCCTCTTTTCTCCGCTTGTCCGCAGCGAGCGGTGGGCGGAGGGTTTCCGCTGGCAGGAGCCTTGCCTCTATGGCCTCCAAGCGGGCACCCACCATCGTCCCACACTGCATCATGCAGATGCGGGCGATCTTTTCGATCTCCGCATCCGCAAGTGCAGGGGTCGAACACGGGGACGCAAACACCTGCCCTGACCTTTTACATGGGCCCTAACAATATCATTGGTGAATTGTAGCAGACGTATGAAAATACACCTCTGCCTTTCTCTACGGGGAATGCAGGCGTGATGATGTTAAAAATAAAACCAACGTAGGTAGACTTCGTAACTCTATCTAGTTTTATTTTAATAACTTATCGCTTACAAAAATAATAAATGTGAATTTAAAATACAAAACCACCTAAACCTAAGTAGGTACCTACATTATTAAATTCCCTCCTTAAAGTTTTACGAAAAGGAACCTAGGTGTGATTAAAACAAATTTTAATCTTAATCTACAGTACCTACACATCGGTAAATTAGGTAAATACTAATAAACAGCTGATAGGTGCAACTCGAATTCACATAAGTTAATGACCTCTGTGACGTTACGAGTGCATCGACTTGTATCCGTCAGCTGATTGTTGCCTACCTCCCTACTCGTACAGATGTGAACAATAAGAAGTCTAAGTGCGTGGCGTGGATTTATTTGATCAAAAATCTTACCATAGATTGGCAGACGTGGACATACGTGTACTGTTGTAGGTACACGCTGTTTCTCGCCTCGCAGTGGCCAAGTGATAAACGGGATAATTGCTTGCCATGTTATCGTGGAATAACATGCGGTATGATTCATCAAAAACTTATTTAACAAATAAATACCTATTGATTCTAATTCCCCATGACACTTCATCAGGCTCTGGACTAGCGAATTATTGATACAATAATTTGTTTAGGTAGGAAACTACTTACCATTAGGTAACGCTGTCAATAATAAATAATACTTATTATTATTGTTTGTATGTCGACGTATTTAGTTACTTGGAAACATGTTGATTTTATACGAAATTCAGTTATCCCACTGAATAAGGTATGCAGGTGCCTTTTACGAATTACTGTACCAATAATTTGGCGTGTTTAAAAATTAGAATCAACGTTATTACAATAATTTAAAATGTAGGTACATACCTAATTCCTACATAGTTGTTATTTATACTATTTACACCAATTGTTGTACAAATTCGCCCTGTTGTTGGATGCAGACGGCTGCACTTTTTATTATGTGTCTTTGCACTTTAAAATAATGTGTCTCTATCACTAGCCATCTCTGCATAAGCTTTCACAATTCGCATGTTTAATTGTTCCGCACTAGATCATATGGTATGGCCGTCATTACCATAAACCAGGTCTTTTGCCCTAACCCACACATGGAAGTCCAACGGCGTTCTGGTACTCCTGGTTGGTCTACCTGTAGTTAGGCATTGTTGTGTTTCTTGCCCGAAGCCCGACGCGTGTTAACTGTGGCGCGGGCGGTGCCCAGAACACTGTTACGTGCGGTACGACACGCGGATTATACGGGACTGAGAGGTGCGGGCAGGGAAGGGAGGCGAGCGCGTGCTTCTTCCCTTTGATCAAGCCGAGCGCCGAAATGTCGCCGCCCGCTTCAATGACAGTAAATACTACGTAGGTAGAAACTAGCGTAATGGTTGTTAAAAAATAAGAAGGAGCCAGTATTTACTATGTGAGTCAAGTTATATTAAATTATTTATTTTTTAAATTAATATACTTAGATAAAAAAAAGTGTCTATAGGTTCTGTACCAGCTATAAGTGTACCTTCTAAAATATTTCGTGTATGAATTGATACACCTTATATATTAAAAGTTTGCAGTCGGTACTCAGATTACTATTTCGTCCTATGATCCGGTGCAAGTTTTTGTTATATTATATTATTATATTAAGTTCGTGTCTTTTGATCTTAGGATGTTCCTTCAAAGTTAGGCGTCGAGATGTAACCCTAGGTATCTTACGCTTCCTGCCAGGGTTTGTCCGAAATGGTTACCGTAGCCCTGGCGTACAGGCAACTGCAGGAACACGGGTGTGTTTTAGTCAATAAAAATCTGACACGCCCTCCCGCTCCGCCCAGAGCAGAAGAAGGTATTTGATGAATTCCCACCAAAAAAAAAAAATAAGGTATCTCACTCTTTCGTGGTGAAGTAGGTTTATATGAAACAAAATATTTTAAATTGTAAACCACGTTGACGCTGTAAAGTGTGTGATATCTGACAACGACGCCCTTCATATAAGATAATTGTTTGTGCAGCAGTGTGGCTAGCAGCAGGATGAGCACGCAGCCCATCAACATCCCGGGCTCCCCGCAGCGACAGAGCTCGTCCTCCACCACCGACGACGACGACATGCTGCTTATTGTACCTGAGGTGAGTACTGCCTGCCTTACGTTAGCGTAGAATGCACTTGTAGCTTCCACTGAGAGCGTAAGCACCATGTTGACCTGCAGCGCAGACCTTGTGCGGCTAACTATCACGTCTCGCTATTTATAACGGGTGTAAAAAGACGCTTAACGAAGCCGAGAGTCACTTGTTCTTTCCGTCGTTTAAATATTTTTTTTTGTAGTGGGCCACACCGGTAACCTTCTGGTTACGGAGATATTGAATGTCAAAATTCCAACGTTTTTGGACGTTGCTTTTACAAGAAATAAGTCTGAAATGTTATAATTTAAGTTTTAATACCTCCACGATAGGTATCGCAGAGGTGGTCCGCTTGTGGATGCATGGAACGGTACAGGGCACCGCTGCATGCATCCATAAGCGGACTGTATTTCGTGCGCAACATTGCGCGCTACCGTAAATGGTGATTTTTTACAACAAATATAAAAGTCACATCCCAGCAATTATGTTTGTACAATGTTACTCAGTTCAATGTACGAATGCGTAGACTACGGCTATGCGATGAGTGATATCACACGCTGTACGGTGTGCATGTGCAGTGTAACGTAGCGTCACCGACACACCTCGTCACAGGGCAAGTCCCGCCACCCGGTGCGGCGCTCCAACTCGTCGCCCGAGATGTCGTCGTCGTGGAAGGCCAGCGTGGCCGCGCGCGACGCGCCCCGCGCGCCCGCGCCGCACGCGCTCCTGAGCCGAGGCCCTGACGACCTCGGCGTGGACCCCGACGAGATGATCCTGCTGCCTAGCTGCGAGCCCACGTCAGTATAATAATATCATTATTTCAGACTGTCTATGAATTTGTTAGTAAGAATGTTCTTAGTCTAGTGTTAGTAAAAGTAAAAAGTAACAGTAGTCAGGCGCTTGCCCTCGCGTGAAGGCCTATCCAGTGCGCCATCGGTAGCGAGTCCCACACAGTAGCGAGTACCGCGGCAGCCCCATCAACACATAAGTACAGAGTCCCACCGGCCGGTGCGGGCCCGCACGAGGCACAGCTCACGTATGGCCGCGCGGAGGCCGCCCACGTGCGCCTCCGCGAGCATGCCAGTCGCGCTACAGTACCGCGGCAGCCCCATCAACACATAAGTACAGAGTCCCACCGGCCGGTGCGGGCCCGCACGAGGCACAGCTCACGTATGGCCGCGCGGAGGCCGCCCACGTGCGCCTCCGCGAGCATGCCAGTCGCGCTACAGTACCGCGGCAGCCCCATCAACACATAAGTACAGAGTCCCACCGGCCGGTGCGGGCCCGCACGAGGCACAGCTCACGTATGGCCGCGCGGAGGCCGCCCACGTGCGCCTCCGCGAGCATGCCAGTCGCGCTACAGTACCGCGGCAGCCCCATCAACACATAAGTACAGAGTCCCACCGGCCGGTGCGGGCCCGCACGAGGCACAGCTCACGTATGGCCGCGCGGAGGCCGCCCACGTGCGCCTCCGCGAGCATGCCAGTCGCGCTACAGTACCGCGGCAGCCCCATCAACACATAAGTACAGAGTCCCACCGGCCGGTGCGGGCCCGCACGAGGCACAGCTCACGTATGGCCGCGCGGAGGCCGCCCACGTGCGCCTCCGCGAGCATGCCAGTCGCGCTACAGTACCGCGGCAGCCCCATCAACACATAAGTACAGAGTCCCACCGGCCGGTGCGGGCCCGCACGAGGCACAGCTCACGTATGGCCGCGCGGAGGCCGCCCACGTGCGCCTCCGCGAGCATGCCAGTCGCGCTACAGTACCGCGGCAGCCCCATCAACACATAAGTACAGAGTCCCACCGGCCGGTGCGGGCCCGCACGAGGCACAGCTCACGTATGGCCGCGCGGAGGCCGCCCACGTGCGCCTCCGCGAGCATGCCAGTCGCGCTACAGTACCGCGGCAGCCCCATCAACACATAAGTACAGAGTCCCACCGGCCGGTGCGGGCCCGCACGAGGCACAGCTCACGTATGGCCGCGCGGAGGCCGCCCACGTGCGCCTCCGCGAGCATGCCAGTCGCGCTACAGTACCGCGGCAGCCCCATCAACACATAAGTACAGAGTCCCACCGGCCGGTGCGGGCCCGCACGAGGCACAGCTCACGTATGGCCGCGCGGAGGCCGCCCACGTGCGCCTCCGCGAGCATGCCAGTCGCGCTACAGTACCGCGGCAGCCCCATCAACACATAAGTACAGAGTCCCACCGGCCGGTGCGGGCCCGCACGAGGCACAGCTCACGTATGGCCGCGCGGAGGCCGCCCACGTGCGCCTCCGCGAGCATGCCAGTCGCGCTACAGTACCGCGGCAGCCCCATCAACACATAAGTACAGAGTCCCACCGGCCGGTGCGGGCCCGCACGAGGCACAGCTCACGTATGGCCGCGCGGAGGCCGCCCACGTGCGCCTCCGCGAGCATGCCAGTCGCGCTACAGTACCGCGGCAGCCCCATCAACACATAAGTACAGAGTCCCACCGGCCGGTGCGGGCCCGCACGAGGCACAGCTCACGTATGGCCGCGCGGAGGCCGCCCACGTGCGCCTCCGCGAGCATGCCAGTCGCGCTACAGTACCGCGGCAGCCCCATCAACACATAAGTACAGAGTCCCACCGGCCGGTGCGGGCCCGCACGAGGCACAGCTCACGTATGGCCGCGCGGAGGCCGCCCACGTGCGCCTCCGCGAGCATGCCAGTCGCGCTACAGTACCGCGGCAGCCCCATCAACACCCTGAAAGCGTTATATACTGTACACGCAGGGCATCGTATGTCCTCACATGTGTTTGGTACACAAACTGCACGTGTAGAAGATCTGGCAGAATACTCAAAATAGTGTGACCTTGACTTGTTCAGTGCGACGTGCGAATCTGTGAGCCAACACATTCCAGCCAACAGACAACGCCCTACGTTCCCATTTCTCATCCATATTATTACTGTTTTGCATTAAGATAAAACAGTTATTATATGTTGGAGAAAACACAACAATGATATGAAGAAGCAGTCCTTATGGTTCTGTGAAAATACAAGAATATCCTCCTAAATAGGTAGGAATATCGAGCATACCTTCTTAGTTCTGGCACCTGAGAGCGCCGTTAGTACTTTACCGCCATTTTAGCTGTCAAGCGTCATTGCAGTCTTCATCATCAGCAAGCACCTTGTTACATTGCTGTGTTTTCTCCAACATATAATTCCTGTTTTGTCTTAATGCGAAACAGTAATTTTATATGTATTTGAAAACACAGCAATAATATGAAGACCTGTTTGCTATCTGCTGGTGACCAGAAAAAATTAAACACAAAAATGTAATGTGATTGCTAAATCGTTCAACGTCCACAACGAAGCTATATTTTTTTCCTTTTGACTTTAAATAGGTACTAAACTTTTAGTTCAGAATTGCCATAACATTTGATATTTTTCCCACTTTACTGCAATATGCTTATCTAAGTAAGAACACAGAATAAACTTAAATATAGGTACAACAAAATAAACGTGTTACTAATTCATTTACTCCATGTTAATAAATAATAACAAACTAAAAATAATAACAGCACCACGACAATTACGCTGTACCTACTATTTAAGAAAATAAATATAAAATGGCAATACTAAACCAATCCAACCAACAATTTCTTAATCTTTTAGAACAAACTAGTCAAATGACTTTGCGTTAAACATAATTTTTTTACTCGGCCTTATCTAGATAATGTGATAGTTGAAAAAAACGTATAAAAATAATTAAATTTCATTCGTATCGGTGTCACTTTTAGACGTTCAATTTTATTTCAAATAAGAATTCGCCATTGTTCTTTATGAATCCAACTATCTCATTCTTTCGTACAACGCTATTCTTTTATTTTCAAATCCTGCTATTGTTGGCATTGGCCGCTTAGAAAGCTGACCACCCATGGTTATGGCAACAGAAACCAGACTGGGGACGGAGTGAGAGAGTAACAGATAGAGAAAGAGTGAGAGAGGAATAGAAACGCGGAGAGGGGAATATATGCATCACGCAGCTGCACGCATTAAACTTTATCGACGATTTTTTGTTAATTCGGTTTGTGGAAATCGTCAGATTATATATTTTTCATTATCCTTGAATTAGTTCCTTTAAAATAAAAAATAAATTAGCCACGCTCGAGAATGTCGAGATGACGTTTTTTTTACAACTTTGTAGCCCTCCCCTTTCTTTACGTCACTCTCAAATTGTCAGATTAGTGGAATATACACTTTACAGCATGTAATTAACTCACCCTACCTTAATCTGATGCGCTCGAGAATTTCTGATAATCATTTTTTTTTTACTAATCCTTTATCCTTGACGGGCGGCCTTATATATGGGGCTCATATTTGGTTGAGGTACTTAACCGGGTACAAGGTATCCCTCTGTATATTAATCTGCCGCGCTTTACTAAATCCCGAAATCACTTCATGGGCTCCCATACTATTATTTCTTTCTTGTGTAGTGGGGATGGACTGCCCTCGTATCGCATCCAACCACCACCGCAAGTCCTCTCGCACTCTGGGGCACAGTACTCTCTTCTGGCCTCTTTCAGTAAATCTTCTCAGAAAGAGCTGTGACCTGCGACGGTAAGGCCGGCCCCGTGGGACTGCATGGTTAGCGAAATTTAGCATGCCCAACAAACTTTGAAGCTCCCTTAATGAGCAGCTGTCTCGGCTAAATATGTTTATAAAAGAGCTTTTTATATCCTGAACTTTCCGGGTGGGCAAGGCTACTGTCTTGGGCTACTGTCCGGTTTTGAGTATCCCAGGCCAGACCTAAGTATTCCAACTTGCCTGTGGGCTCGGTTATAGAGTTCTGATAAATTTACATGCCAACCTAAAGATTCCAAGATGGCCGCGCTTCCGCAACCTGTGCCGTAAGCTTGGATTTGTCCTGACAAGCCAGGATATACTAATCTAGGTATATTAAGAGGCGTACACCCCGATCCCGGAGGACTCCTGGCACCCAGTTTGAAACCGCTGCAGATGCACGGGGTGGCAAGGACAGGCCGAACTGTGGTGCGGCGCTGTTAACTGAAGGATTTCTCCACCGTAAACAAGTCGAAAAAACCTTCTGTGAGTCTCCGCGACACTCAGAGGGAAATAAGCCTGGAGAAGATCGATCTTCACTAACTAGTGTTTGCCCGAAGAAAGTCTACTACATCTATCTTTGATATCAGAATAAAATGCTTTGTCATTACATATGTATTTAGAATCTTGAGGTTGAAAATTGGGCGCAATCCCCCATCTGATTTCTTTATAAGGAACATTTATGAGAAGAGGCCGGGTCTAGAGCCATCGGTCTTTCTAAAATACCCTTGCTTTCCAACTCCTTGACCATTTGTGTCATTTCCAGGGAAACATTGGTGGTTAGGCCTTTAAGTTATTCAAAAAAATTTTTGGTTGTGTATTTCAGAGGAGGTTTCTTCCTGAAGGGCAAGCGATACCTTGCTATTGGCATTAATATAAACTGGTTTCCCCTAGTTGAGCCCATTTTTCTGTGGCAACTTTCAGGCATCCCCCTCTGAAATTCCGGTGCGACTCAATGTTCTTTGGACTTAGAGTTTAACCTCTCCACATTGGAACGACGCTGACGAAAGGGCCGAGTCTTTCGAACCATATTATGCTTAAACTTTTTATCCGATTTCCTAGTATATTTATTGAAGCCTTGCTTGTCTACTTTGAAATGTATGATCCCCACGCTCTGAAACCTTCTTCTCCTTTAAATAGGTTGGAGTATTCAACCAGACCTGAGACCTTCCGAGTACTAAATAAGTACTCAGAGCTAGATAGGACATTTCTTAACGTGTTTCTAAGATTTTCATTAGAAATTTCCTTTAAAATACGTTCACGCCTAACTTCAATACACTCGGAACGCTTTCCGTATATAATTTGCATGGTAGTTTCCTGGTTATTATAACATAATGATCCCGGTACAAAAATCACAGAAATTGTCTCAAACAAAGTATTTGGAGTTAAGCCCTGTGGATTAGAACTAGCCCAATCAACAATAGACTGTAATCCTGTTCTTAATATCGGCCTCTGTTCCAAAACCTTAATGGACAAGCCAGCTAAGATCAGCTCAGTTGAAGCCAGATAGTCTGCTATTATTAAAGTGACTTATTTCATCATTGATATGAAGGCCTGTAAACCCTGCGGTCGCCAGGCAGCCCTGTAAGACTTGCTTGTACCTCATTTGCGACATTAAAGTATCCAAAAAATTCTAAAAATGAGAGAGTGAGGGAATGTGATTCCAAAAAGCACCAAAACACACTCACTAACACTTTTAACCCTCATAGAACTCGGTTACAATGGTTAAAAATCACTTCAAAATACTTTATTCATATTAGAAAAAAAGTTTCGATGGAACTCGAAAGAATCACAAGAATGCAATGACACTTGACAGCTAAAATGGCGGTAAAGTACGAACGGCGCTCTCAGGTGCCAGAAATAAGAAGGTATGCTCGATATTCCTACCTATTTAAGAGGATATTCTCGTATTTTCACAGAATCATAAGGACTGCTTCTTCATATCATAGCTGTGTTTCCGAATACATATAATATATTTAAGGTCTTCGGTGACCCAGTGGCCCAGATACTTGAAGTGAGTGACTGTTTAATAGTGTATCATAGAGTGAGACGGGTGGTAACTCTGAGTAATCTTTCTTGGGTGCCCTTAAAACCATAACCTCACTTTTCTTCACATTATATTTGAGCCCATAGGACTCCGCGTACCCTTCACAAACACCAAGCAGCTTGCGCAACACACCGATTGAAGGGCTGAGCGACACCATGTCACCCGCGTAGCTAATGTTACTGACGCAGACTCCGTCTATGATATCCGATCCCAGTGCCGCTCAGCAGTATAGAGCTGCCTTTTTCATTGGAAACAAAGTTGAGACAGCATCGTTTATCAAGAACACGGAATATGAGCACATTGCCATCGATACTGCAACGTTCCATGTTGCCTCGTGTTGCTAAAACAATATTACCATTTAGAAACGTAATCACGTTACGCACATGCTCCGTACACCGCATTGAAGCTGATATGAAGTGTCATGCGATAACCGTAAGCGGTGCTACTATTGTGACATGCGCCAAATAATTTAATTTAATATTTTGTAAAGGTAATTACTTTGCATACTATTGTTTAGAATCGAGTTCTCCTAACATAACAGGTAGGTGTGTTGCGCCCCTTCTTCTTCCCAACTATAACACTAGGAAGTGGTAAAGGGCGGGCGTTTTGGGGACCGCCTTATGTTATTTTGACGTTCATACACTGTCTATTCTAAACCTAATTTGGATAATGATTTTTGATTTCGTCTTCGCCACCTTGGCTGCACTGGTCGTATGAAACGTATTAATTACAGTAATTACTCGGTACAGTAGCAGCAGTACATCGCTGTCGATGCACGCGACGAAGAAGGCGGCGAAGAAGAGCGACATGCGCGTGTCGTGCGAGGCCATCCCCGAGGAGATGTCGGGCACGGCGGGCACGTCGCCGCACGCCGCGCACGCCGCGCACGCCGCGCACGCCGCGCACGCCGCGCACGCCGCGCACCCGCACCTCATGACGTACAACTCCGACCCCGGTACGTGCGCCGCACGCTCGGCCCGCGTCCGCGGCGAAACCCAATGTCGCACGAGTTCGCGAGTTGTATGAATACTAGCGACCCGCCCTTGTTGCGCATAGCTTTTACGACTTGACAAAAAGTCGAAGCTTGTTTATTATTTAATTTATAATAATGTATAGATGACGCCCTCGTGCGGTCACTCAAGTCGCGTGTGTACGTCATCATTCATGTACACAATCGCATACTCGCGCGACACTCGCTTGCGGTTACACAGGGCACGAACATTTCATTTCAGATGAATATTCCTCGTTTATTTTGTCAAAACTCAAAGTAATGTATGTGCCACAAACATGGTACATAAATATGATGTTCACACATTTCAGAGTAGGTCCACGTGTGAGCAAAATAAAATTGAAATGTGCAAGTAGATAGCGGTCGGTTGAAGTGCACTGATTGCACCTTCATGAAGAAGGACTATGCTCAGCCGTGGAGCTCGGTGGATGGAGTGCCGCTCCCAGGGTGATAATGTAACAAAATAATTACAAAAACACACAAAACTCTTTCTTTGAGGCATGTTTGTAAAGATAACAAAACTAATTATTATTAATTGAGTTCTGCAAATTATGAAGCAAAGTTACTTTATTGTAACAGAACTTCTTCTTAAATTGCAAGAATCACTACAAAATAATGTCTCTAACACACGATAACCCAACATAAACTGTGCACTTTAAATAATAATATAGAAACATAACATAAGTGGAAACAACAACATACATAAATAATAATGTAGACTAGATTACTTTCTACGAACGTTTATACAAGTAGCAAACAGACAACACACCGTCGGTTTGTCTACGATGAACGTTTGTAGCAGGTGCGCGTCTACTGCAGCAGTGTGTCTGGAAGTATGGTGTGTAGAGAGCATTAGAGGCAGAGTAAACAGCTGCAACGTACGACAGCGGCAGATTACATTGTTACTTGGTCCTTGTCATTCAAAACGGCTTAGGCATATTTTTTTACAAAAGCCAATTTTAAACCTTACCCTAATGTAAAATTATCCACTTAAATCAATTTGAGAAGCTACTTGACACTTGTTCTCATTGTCACCATATCTCTTTCGGCGTGTGAGCCATATTTACTGCCGCTGGGTGTATTTTGACATAACTAACTGTAAGCAAAACTACCGCCCCAAACCTTCACTACAACTAACTGGCTGACTGCTGCAAGCCACCCTGGTGCCTTGCGCCACTCCGTGTCAAAGTAGTCGATGTAATCTGTCGCTGCTCAGTCGCGTGGTGCAGTGTGTCGCACGGTGAGCGGAGTGTGGGCGAGTGTGTGTGTGACGTGTGCGTGCTGTGCAGCTATAAGAACGCGCACGTGTGCAGGCGCGGCCGACGCGCCCGCCCAGCCCGCGCCGCAGCACAACCACCACCACCAGCTGCAGAAGGTATGCACTGTTTACTTTATTACTTCTCTTTATTACATCTACAGCGCGATAGAAAACTTTAAGGTAACCCGCGTAATTCTAATTTTCTTACTTTTTTGCAATTTCTGGGATCAGTGTCAAGTTCTATGTTGATCAAAATATGATTTCCGCGTAACAAATATGTATTTATAGAATTATAAGCATTACAATCATCAACACCTGCAAATTGTACAAAAAATTGAATTTCGCGGGCTACTTTGACCCTTTCGCCTTAATGGAATTTATAAGACCGCTCTCTCTTATAAAAAAGCAATTTGGTATGAATCAAATCCAATAATATTGAAGTAACGTAATGCTGGCTTACACTTTTGCCAAATTTTAGCAAGCGTCTACAAGCACAAGCCTGTGAACGGGGTATTTGGCTTGGCTGGCGTGTGCTTAGAGAAAGAAGCTTGTCGCCGATCCAGTCGGGACTCGGTTTTTGACCACAAATCAATGGAGTTTGCGAAAAGCGCTTGCGATGTGTTCACACGTTTGTACGCGTTTATAGTATCGCTTGTGGGCTCACGTTCAAATTTTCCGGTGGAAAATTATCAATAACTAGCTGCTGCCCGCGGCTTCGCCCGCGTGGATGTCGGATATTATCCAACGGGAACGTACTACCGGGACAAACAGACAGACAGACAAAAGTGTTAAAAATTGGTATTTTGTTTTATGTACCGTTTATACTTTCATATGCATTTAGTAAAAAGGCTGTTATTTTGACATTACAAACAGACACTTCAAGTTTATTTATTGTAGTATGTATGTATGTTAGAACTTTTTTAACCTTTACTATAGGTACTTTATTAAAAAACCTCTACACAGTCGGGCGGGCCGCTTGTATTGTAAAAAAAAACAAAAAATTACATATTCATAATATTTCTTTATATACTTTATTTCATCGCTCTCAGAGACGCTCATCGTTTCTTCGATGAGACATATATGTCACTATAGGTGATATCAAATTCTCCAAAAATATCTGGTGACTTTGGACGTTCAGCATTCTGAGGTTCAGCAAGTTTGCGCCGTTTTGCACATAAAGAAAGTTTTTTGGCGCGCTGTATGCGTTTAAAACGCCTAGTGTGGATCACACACAAAGCTCACAATAATTCCATTGTGGCCCAAGTAAACCTTCACACTCGAGGCATCTTTCCATATTAGTCCATGATTTATTGCAAAAAAAATAATTTATCTGAAAAAGAATAAAGCGCCTTATTATTTAACAAATAACAAATACTTTGTACGGCTGGTTCCAGAGTGACGCTGCTGGACCGCGGCGTTGAATTTCAAACGCTGTTCAACAGCGCCGACGATCACCGTCACTTTGGAACCAGCCAATACTGTAATCAATACTTAGACGATTGAACTTAATTATTGCTATAATTAATTTTAGTTTATTATATCACTTACCACTTTGGTGACATCTTTAATCAATTTTATACTTAAGTGTATGTATGGTACGTAGGCACTTACAATTTTTTGCATTTTTTTCCCCACGGAACAATCTTGAGCCACGAAATTTTGTCACAAAAACAGGTACTAACTGACGAATTGAAGTTCTTGCCTCTTCGCCCAGCAAAACAGATCGAGTGCATTGTCCATAAACGTATTTGCACAATACCCACTTTAAAATACTTAAAACGCATGAGGTTTCATTTTTTTTTTTTTTTGTCTAGAATATGAATTTTATTCATGTATAAAATATTTTAAGTAAGCCTTTTAACAGAATATAAAGTTCCATATAAACTTAAGTACATCCCCTATGAATTTTGAAAAATCCTTCCTTAGTGAATAGGTACCTACGTCATAAGAGGAATACGTGTGCAAATTTTAAGTTTCTAGCCCTAGGGTTTGGCCTGTGTTTATTTAGAACTTTCACCCCCTATTTTATCTTCTTAGGGGTTGAATTTTGGAAAACACTGAAATACGTAACTAATTATTTTTGCCGTACTCAATTCATACGAAATTTCATGCAAATACGTCGAAGGAATAAAAAGTTTCCTACAAACTTTTATCCCCTATTTCACCCATTTGGGGGTTGAATTTTGAAAAATCCTTAATGGGTGCCTACGTCATAAGAGGAATACGTGTGTAAAATTTTAAATTTCTAGCCTTAAAGGTTTGGCCTGTGCGTTGATACATCAGTCAATCACTTTTGCCTTTTATATATTTAGATAGATTAAACTAACGGGAATAAAAGACATAATAATGAATTCAAACTCGAGACTTCTCGTGGCACTAACAAAGAAGTTGCTCAAGAATTTGTAAATTTCTTAACCAGTATCCCACTTAAAACTACTAAAACCTTAAACTCGTCACCCTCGCGTTCTATTGACATATTAAGAGCAAACGTTTCATCCTGCCCGACTGAATTTAAATTCAAGCATATAAACCCCATAATAGTAATAAAAGCTTTCAAGCAAATCAAGATCAAACTAACCGAAGATATATGGGGAATGTCTATCAAAGTTTGTTCCTCCATTGTTGAGACTATAGCGCCGTACTTGGCCTTAATATTTAATTGGTGTGTGGATCAAGGAATCTTACCGGATCTAATCACTCCACCATCACCACTCCAGTCCGTGGAGGCCACTCTGTCGCATTGGATCATAGATCTGTAATGATAGTGTAGGTAAGATTGTTATAAATAAATAAATAAATAATAATGAAATACAGTATGGTAATACCACTTTTCAAATCAGGGGATAGTAAAGACACCAATAATAATTATAGACCGGTATCCTTGTTGCCGGTTTTCGGCAAGGTATTTGAAAAGGTAATGCTGAATCAAACGTTCAATCATTACATACATACATAACATAACATCACGCCTGTATTCCCCGAAGGGTTAGGCAGAGGTGTACCTATAGCATACCCACATTTCGCCAGTTATGTTTTAAGTCCCATGTAATAGGGGGCGAGCCTATTGCCACCAACCGGGCACAAATCCAGACTCCGGGCTGCTACTGAGAAGTTCCAGATGGCAAAACCCAATAACACTGCCCGACCCGGGAATCGAACCCAGAACCTCATGCTCAGCAGTAGCGCTTGCGACCACTAGACCAACGAGGCAGTTTGCAATCATTATAACACCAATAAAATATTACATGAACAACAGTATGGTTTCACCAAGGGACGTTGTACGACTGACGCCGGTGTCACCTTATTAAAACACATATTTACGGCGCGGGAAAAGGCCCAAGACGCTGTAGGAATCTTTTGTGGCCTCTGCAAGGCATTTGATTGCGTCGCTCACAAAACCTTAATCTTGAAACTTGAGCATTACGGACTTGGAAAACTTGCTCTCAGTTTAGTAAAATCCTATTTAAATGATAGACAACAGCAAGTTCAAATAAATGGTGTTCATTCACTCGGTTTAAAAGTAAAAATGAGTGTACCACAGGGCTCGATATTGGGTCCTTTCCTCTTTTTAGTATTTATTAATGATCTACCACATTTGTTAAAAACCCAACCACAAATGGTGTTATTTGCTGACGATACTTCTTTAATTTTTTAAATTAATAGACGTGCATCAAATCTTGACGACGTAAATAACGCCCTACTGCAGATCCAAAATTGATTCACTACTAGTAATTTATTATTAAATGGGAAAAAAATTAAGTGTATTAGATTTTCCTTACCAAATGTCAAAGTACAAATTGTGAGATAGTATTAAATCAAGAGAAACTAGAATTCGTCGATAAAATTGTTTTCCTGGGGATCACGCTCGACTCAAGGCTTCAATGTGGTCCTCATTTAACATCCCTTGCAGGACGGCTAAGTTCAGCAGCATATGCTATGAGAAAAATCCATCAATTTACTGATGTAGGTACCGCGAGGCTAGTCTATTTTAGTTACTTTCATAGTATTATGTCGTACGGTATTTTACTATGGGGACGGACTACAGACGTCGAGTCTATTTTTATTCTGCAGAAAAGTGCCATCAGAGCCATATATGGCCTCCGCAGGCGCGACTCTATGGGAATGGTTTTTTTTTTTTATGAATAACTACATTCCGCGACATGGTAATCCGCGCCTTTTTTACTGCTTTATTTGTTTACGTTCTTTTGAATTGTTTACAATTATTGTGCTCCTACGTCGGACATAATAGGTCTTTACCTATGAAATTGCCGTTTTGTATGAAAAAAATTAAACGAATTTTTTTCATGAATTTTTTATTTGTATTAATCGAAGTAATCACCCATGCAATCAATGCATCTTTGCCATCGCAGTGGCAGTTTATTGATGCCCTTCTTAAAGAAATCAGCTGGACGGGAGGCAACAAATTCTTCAAAGGCATTTTGTACTGCCTCTCGGGTATTAAATTTTTTTCCCGCCAAGAAGTTATCCAAATTCTGGAAAAAGTAGTAGTCTGTAGGCGCAAGGTCTGGTGAGTAGGGCGGATGACGGAGAGCTTCCAACCCCAGTTTTTGCAACTTGGAGACCGTCTGCTGTGCAGTATGAGGTCGCGCGTTGTCGTGCAGGAGCAGCGGAGACGAGCGATTGACCAATGCTGGTTGGAGATGCGCCAGCTTCTCCATCATTGTGTTCAGTTCTTCACAGTACACATCTGCAGTAATGCTCACCCCGTTTGGTAAGAAGCTGTGATGAATCACACCGGCGCTAGACCACCAAACAGTGACCATCACTTTTCTAGGGGTAAGTTTTCGTTTAGGGCATTGTTTAGGTGCTGAACCAGGATCCAACCAACTTGCTGAGCGCTTACGGTTATCAAACAGAATCCATTTTTCATCGCAGGTAACAATGCGGTTCAAAATTCCTTCATTTGTGTGTCTGTTGAGCAGTGCAAGGCACGTCTCGACGCGTACTTCGCGCTGGCGATCATTGAGTTCGTGGGGCACCCATTTGTCAAGCTTTTTTACCTTGCCAATTTGACGCAAATGGACCAATATTGTTTTGACGCTAACGTCGAAAGCTGCTGCTAATTCAGCCGTAGATTGTGTATCATCAGCTTCCACAATCGCCTTTAATTCGTCATTGTCGACCAAAGTCTTCGGACGACCGCGAGGTTCATTTTTCAGGTCGAAATTTCCAGAACGGAAGCGAGCAAACCAATAACAGGTGGTGCGTTGGTTTGTAGTGTTAGCTCCGTAAACGTCGTTGATGTTGCGTGCCGCTTGTGCCGCGTTGCTGCCACGACGGTACTCATATTCCATAATTACTCGAATTTTTAACGTATCCATGATGACGAAAAAGATTGAAATGCGATGAAAATGTAACACTAATCAATAAAGAAATGACTACTTTTAGAAAAAAAAAAACATGTTTTTAAAATAAAATTAATTTGAAATTAGAATTCTTAGCCAAACAAAAATTATTTTGATTTGAAATGGCCAGTACTGCAGAACGGCAATTTCATAGGTAAAGACCTAATATTAATGCTATGTTTTACTTAACTAATTTAAGTCTATGTGAGTCCATCCTATACTATATATTATATTTATTTTTATTTTTTTAATAAGGGAATGGTTTAAAGATATTAACATCATGACGGTACCTTGTCAATATATCTATGAAAACATCATGTACGTAAAGAAAAATCTACATCTTTTTAGTAAAAAAGGTGAAAGACACAATTATAGCACTAGAAATAGGGAGCAATTAGTTCAACCAGGTTTCAGGCTAGCTAAAGTAGACTCATCTTTCATGGGGTACTGTTTAAAATGTTACAATAAAATACCTCCCCATATACTTCAACTGAATGAAACGAAATTTAAATCTTGTATAAAACGCACACTATGCAGCCAAGCATATTATAAGTTGGGGGATTACATCGCTGATAAAAATACTTGGCTCAACGCTGGTCCTGCTCCACAAGGGCGCATAAACTAATTGATTAGCATTTGAAACTACTGTTGGAGCTGCTGAAGATTGTAAAAACTTTCTTTACATTATATAAAATCTTTTAGTATTGTATAATTGCATAGCACATGTGTGAGTACTACATACCTACTATAAAGCTACCATTTACTAGGTTTTTCTTTCGTTGACTTGAATGTGCCCGGGCGGCTGAGAGTATGTCATGCTCACTCAAATGTCTCGCTGGTGGTGGCGTGTGTGTTGGATCATTAAGTTCCCTTCAAAATGGTTGAGCTGAATGGTGCTGATCTATGCGTCATGTTCGTGAACGGGCGTCGTCAGTGGGGCCTGGTCATTTCTTAGCTGCTACGGTTTATTTTAATTTAATATTTCAATTGTTTTTGTATTTTTATTACGGACGCTTTTAACGTTCTGCATCGTTCTCACATGCATAATTTCAACATGAACGATGTAACCAATATTTTGTAACCATATTTTGATTTAAAAGAGTGTCCATGGAGTTTCCTGCCCGTTCTTCTCCATAGATATCTACTACGCTTTGGAATGGGCAACTAGCTTCATCTTTCTGACTGACCGACCCCTTGACAATTCAAAAGTGCCTGTAATTGGTGTATTTGAAATAAATGGTTTGAGTTTGAGTTTCGAGTTCGACAGACGCGGACGGATGGCTTGATATGACCGGAACGGAAACTTTGAACAAGTAGTGAAAGCTTCGGAAAGAATCACCAGATCCTAATAATCGCAGTGTTATGGCACGACGATATTGAGCTGATATAGCTTCTCTGAAATCTGTATCTTCCTTGAAAATCATCGGTGATATTTTGTTCAGCAATAATTCGAAATCCGCGTAGCTCATACGGCAGAAGTTATTGAACTCTCCAGATGGTTCTTAGAACAGTTAATTAAATTTGTTTTCAATTTGTTTTTGTTTTAATTTGGATTGTATGTAACAAAACAGCATCATACTGTTACTATATTGTAGGTTTAACAGTAACCTAAATAATAAATTAATACGAATATACATAAAAATTATATTCATATTATTGCCAACATTCACACCTTAGCCAGTATAAAAAATCTAAAATATAAATTTCATTGTTTTGTGGTGGATTTTTTTAACTGTAAACCTGGACAGAAAGTGCTTTAAATACTGAAGATCTAATCTATCTTAAGTATTTAAAGCACAAGTATGATAAACCAATAGCAATAGCCGAAACAAGTTCGGTGTCCGCCATGCTTGCGTGTTTGGAGCACATTGACGTATTCACAAGCATGTAAATAATTCCCCAATGCGAGCTTAGCGTTTGTATAGCCTTGACGTTTGTGGACGCTTGTTGAGACTTGGCAAGCGTGTAAACTTACCATTACAATCATTCGTTACTGAGACTAGAAGTGAGTCGTATGTCTATCTGAACATTTTCGCTCGCTGCAGACGGCCAGCGACGGCACGGTGCCGGAGGGGATGAGTGCGCGTGCGCGTGCGCCGGCCCGCGACGAGCTGCCGCCGCTGGCGCGCTCCAAGCGCTCCAACACCATCTCCGTCATGAGCCCCACGCGACGCCACAGGTGACACACACACACCCACCCCCACACCCACAAACACCGGCCCGCGACGAGCTGCCGCCGCTGGCGCGCTCCAAGCGCTCCAACACCATCTCCGTCATGAGCCCCACGCGACGCCACAGGTGACACACACACACCCACCCCCACACCCACAAACACCGGCCCGCGACGAGCTGCCGCCGCTGGCGCGCTCCAAGCGCTCCAACACCATCTCCGTCATGAGCCCCACGCGACGCCACAGGTGACACACACACACCCACCCCCACACCCACAAACACCGGCCCGCGACGAGCTGCCGCCGCTGGCGCGCTCCAAGCGCTCCAACACCATCTCCGTCATGAGCCCCACGCGACGCCACAGGTGACACACACACACCCACCCCCACACCCACAAACACCGGCCCGCGACGAGCTGCCGCCGCTGGCGCGCTCCAAGCGCTCCAACACCATCTCCGTCATGAGCCCCACGCGACGCCACAGGTGACACACACACACCCACCCCCACACCCACAAACACCGGCCCGCGACGAGCTGCCGCCGCTAGCGCGCTCCAAGCGCTCCAACACCATCTCCGTCATGAGCCCCACGCGACGCCACAGGTGACACACACACACCCACCCCCACACCCACAAACACCGGCCCGCGACGAGCTGCCGCCGCTGGCGCGCTCCAAGCGCTCCAACACCATCTCCGTCATGAGCCCCACGCGACGCCACAGGTGACACACACACACCCACCCCCACACCCACAAACACCGGCCCGCGACGAGCTGCCGCCGCTGGCGCGCTCCAAGCGCTCCAACACCATCTCCGTCATGAGCCCCACGCGACGCCACAGGTGACACACACACACCCACCCCCACACCCACAAACACCGGCCCGCGACGAGCTGCCGCCGCTGGCGCGCTCCAAGCGCTCCAACACCATCTCCGTCATGAGCCCCACGCGACGCCACAGGTGACACACACACACCCACCCCCACACCCACAAACACCGGCCCGCGACGAGCTGCCGCCGCTGGCGCGCTCCAAGCGCTCCAACACCATCTCCGTCATGAGCCCCACGCGACGCCACAGGTGACACACACACACCCACCCCCACACCCACAAACACCGGCCCGCGACGAGCTGCCGCCGCTGGCGCGCTCCAAGCGCTCCAACACCATCTCCGTCATGAGCCCCACGCGACGCCACAGGTGACACACACACACCCACCCCCACACCCACAAACACCGGCCCGCGACGAGCTGCCGCCGCTGGCGCGCTCCAAGCGCTCCAACACCATCTCCGTCATGAGCCCCACGCGACGCCACAGGTGACACACACACACCCACCCCCACACCCACAAACACCGGCCCGCGACGAGCTGCCGCCGCTGGCGCGCTCCAAGCGCTCCAACACCATCTCCGTCATGAGCCCCACGCGACGCCACAGGTGACACACACACACACACCCACCCCCACACCCACACCCACCGGCCCGCGACGAGCTGCTGCCGCTGGCGCGCTCCAAGCGCTCCAACACCATCTCCTTCATGAGCCCCACAGGTGACACACCCACACCCACAACCATCGGCCTGGGATCGCCAGGCACCACCACATGCATTTAACGCTAAAGGTATTTACAACATCGTCTTTTTCTGTCGCTTGTTAGAACATGACAGAGACAGAATGATGTTTTAAATATGTTTGCCGCTAAACACATTCAGTGATTTATGGTGCGCGCTAGCCTAAACTTATGTCACTTCGAAAAACTTACTTTAATTGCCCACTTTAATTACACATACAGTTTAATTTCCCTATCTACTTTAGTATATTTATGTCTATGAGACAAATAGTACTAGTTATTCTCAATTAACACATAAGTAATAATTGCAACGTACTTCACTTACACCGATAAAGAGCGTGTCGTTCGTGACGGCCGCGGCACGACCAGTTGTAATTAGCTGTTTGTTTTATATTAATTAAATAATTTTTATTCGAAAACATTCATCGGTTTCTTACTAAACTTCAACTATATCGACTACCTAATTACTTATCACTTTTGGTAACTGTACATTGGAATTGGAGCCGAATTTTTTGTATCTTGATGTTTGAGACTCGGATTCTCAGCTTTGATGAAAATGCACGTTTCTGCTGGAATGCCACAAAACTTCATCTGTATCTACGAAACAACATGGCGACCAACCTAACAACATGGCAACCAACCTAACCGCTGGGCTGCTGCCTCGCTTATATGAGTAGCGTGGTTGTAGAGAGAACTAATTGTATTGTGCATGATCTTGTCATTTGTTACTATTCTTTGCTTTACAACTAAGTTCTTTCCTTTTAATCCTTCTAAATTAAAGAAACCTGCTATTTCAATTGAAATTAAAAAAAACAATCATCGATAGCAACCGATCTATCCTTTCTTTCGTTTTATTTGTGACCTATATTGTTTAACCTTGGCTTGTTTTTTACGCTTTGTGTTTTGTTTGGTTTCGTTTTGCGTTGGTCGGCGCGTGGTGTATCAGTATGTACGCGGGCAGGGCGACGGGCGCGGCGGGCCCGGCCAGCGCGGCCGTGGGCGGCGGGGGCGGCGGGGTCACGCCCAGCTTCGTGTTCCTGCAGCTGTACCACAACATGAGCACCTACCCCATCACGCCGCCCGTGCCAGGTACCTGCACACCACATATATGTTCACGGGATAAGTGTTTTGAACACTCATTTCGTATCAGTGTCCTGCACACGATGTAGCTTGCCGACTAGGTACAGACGTGTCCTGCGCACGATGTAGCTTGCCGACTAGGTACACACGTGTCCTGCGCACGATGTAGCTTGCCGACTAGGTACAGACGTGTCCTGCGCACGATGTAGCTTGCCGACTAGGTACAGACGTGTCCTGCGCACGATGTAGCTTGCCGACTAGGTACAGGCGTGTCCTGCGCACGATGTAGCTTGCCGACTAGGTACAGGCGTGTCCTGCGCACGATGTAGCTTGCCGACTAGGTACAGACGTGTCCTGTGCACGATGTAGCTTGGCGATTAAACAAACTTATTTATCAAGTAATGAAAGTTTTTTTTTTTGCTGTAATGATTGACGCCATGAGGCGCTCAGCAAACGGCGGACATTTTGTCCGCGACTGACCGCGACAGAGGTGACCCGGCAAGCATCGGCGACGCGGACGTTTTTTCCTCCGTGTGCGTCATTGCATTGATTTCCATACGGTCTATCGTCGTGAACAAATTGTCCATCGTCTGCTCAGCGCATGTGAACAGCTGTGGAGAGCTAACTAAGCCCTGTACAGGTGAGACGCCGACGATCCTGAACCCGCTGGCGGAGCGTCCGCTGCGCGTGTCCGGCGTGCAACACGAGCGGACCATCAAGAACCTCGACCTCGTGCCGCCGCTAGAAACATATAAAGTAAACATCTGTTTTTAACCCAGACTGTCCTACTAATAGGCAAAAACTCCCCAACAGAGTACGGACACGCCTCGGCGGCCGCTACTCGACGCGTCTTCGTCAACACTTGTCATACAAACCAATCGTGTCACTGTTCACAGCGCTCATGACATAAAGAAACTGGCGGCTTTTAAGATGGTCCATGAAAGAAGTTCTGCGCTCAACGCACTTTCGATGCCACTAACTTCATATAAACTGCCGTCTCTAGATGCTGCCGGCGTGGCGATGCCATGATCTCCCCCCCCCCTTTTTGCCCCCCTATCCGGGCCTCGACGGCACCGAGCAATCAACAGCACATTACTGGTAACAAATGCACTACGAAAATCGCCCTTACTGCTACGACATAAAGGTGCTGTCAATGTCAAACTGTCACCACTGATGTGCGCCTGAAAGTCTGTCTACGAGTATTATTTATTTATCACAACAATATCGATAAATAATTGGATGCCGTCCATACCCTAATATTGTACTCATGTGTTTACAGATCGGAGTGTTGTACGTTGGGCCCGGACAACAAGATAACGAAGTGTTAATATTGAAGAACGAATACGGCAGTGTGAGGTACGTCACAACGTTAACTGTTAACTGCACTATGTTCGTTGTATGCAGGTTGAATGTCGATACATAAATCGTGTGTGGACTTCATCGGGTCTGGCAAAACGATAATTTGTATTTCTTTTAGGATTTCTTTTGTAGCACCAATGCATATGCACAAAGGGATGTAGCAAATGTAGATCCACTAGTAAGAGCGCATATACGGGTCCACTAGCGCCACTCCTTTAAAAAAATATTATCTCGTGAATGAAAAGGAATTTTGAAAAACGGCTCATTAAGCGACCTCGGTAAGTGTGTTAAGATGATCGTATTTTGTTGATTCGTGTCTCAATATGAAAGTTTATAGAAGGTATTAGAAAAATCTTAACACACTTACCGAGGTCGCTTAATGAGCCATTTTTCAAAATTCCTTTTCAATCACGAGATAATATTTTTTTAAAGGAGTGGCGCTAGTGGACCCGTATATGCGCTCTTAATGATGAAGGATTCAACTGTAAAGGACCGACTGAGGAGGACGACAGAATGTGAAAGGCTCTTACATGGGAGTTGTACCATAACTTGCGAATAGGGTATTTGACTGGTTTTTTTATTAGACATCTCGAAAAATTTAAAATAATTGTTAAATATCTCAAAAAATACTGATGTCTATACTAGGCAAAGACAGCACTGCGGGCATCTGACGTCACAACACAGGAGCGCCATAGTAACTTCGTACCATTCAGTACAATGGTCGTTTTGCGTGACAAGGATAGTAGATAACTTCAAAAGCGTGAAACTGCTCCATTTTTCCACTGATTTTAATGTTGTTTTCACTATGTTTTGTCTTTTTTACGTAACATCTTTAAAATAAGTATAAATAAATGCTTTGATAGTAGTCAAATACCAGATCGCGTTGACCATGCACCTCATTATAGATATTAAACCTTCGGGAAATACTTGGTTGCAGGTACGCAGAGTTCCTGACGCAGCTGGGCACGCTGGTGTCGCTGGAGGGCGGTGATGACGACCAGCCGCACCTGTTCCTCAACCTGGAGAAGGGCGGCAAGGACGGCCACTACACCTACGTGTGGAACGACGACATCATGCAGGTAACACAGCCACGAGGAGCTACTGCAGCTACAACCCGGGAGCGTTCGACACTCGAGTGAGCAGGTAACAAGTAAGCGAGCGTGCCCCGGGCCACATCAGCACTTACTATAGCCATGGCCCGACGCGAGACACAACAATGTTCTCCCATACATCGTTATACGTCACGGTCAATTCTCCAACTGCAAATGTAAGTTTGCAATCATAATTTTTTTATGTGATAAAAGTACAAATTAACTATTTTCCAACTTTTCATTTTCTTGTGCTGTGAGACTTTGCTATTTGCCAAATTTCATGATTCTAGGTCAACGGGAAGTACCCTATAGGTTTGATTTATTCGGGAGTAACAAAATCTGCGCATAAATGGCCATATTTTTCATTGCATTGAAACTCAAACTAAAAGCATTTATTTCAAATAAACCAATTACAGGCACTTTTGAATTGTCAAGAGGTCAGTCAGTCAAAAAAATGAAGCTAGTTGCCCATTCCAAAGCGTAGTAGGTACCTATGGAGAAGAACGGGCAAGAAACTCCATGGACACTTTTAAATCAACATAATAATAGTTACAAAAAAAAATTGTTTACATCATTTAAGTTGAAATTAAAAATGTGAGAATGATGTAGAATAAAGCATTGACTAAGAAGCTTAGAGCTCCAAGGGACCGTAGATCTACGTACCTATTTCATATTCATTTCAACTTGATACCTCCACGCGTTCCTTAGAAAAAGGGTCGTGACAGACAAGCAGACAGACGGGCAACGAAGTGATCCTATAAGATCCTAAAAAGAGGAAAAATAATTGCAACTGATAAAAATGTTGGATAATACGACGGTTTTGTTAGTTGAAGTGTAACGCGGTGTGAGTGCAGGTGCTGTTCCACGTGGCGACGGCCATGCCGTCGTCGCCCAAGGACCCCACCTGCAACGAGAAGCGCAAGTACATCGGCAACGACTACGTGTCCATCGTGTACAACGACTCCGGCGCCGACTTCAACATACACACCATCAAGGTAAACTGACACTTGTACCTAACAATCTCTATGACTTCGGACAAGTGACAAATTCCGAGACGTGTTTGTCACCTCATGATTCATATGTATTTCTTTTGCCCGCGGCTTCGCCCGCGTGGATGTCGAAAATTATCCCACGGGAACGTACTACCGGGATAAAAAGTATCCTACATGTTTATCCAGGTTATAAACTATCTGTGATCCAAATACCATCCAAATCCGTTCATAAGTTTTTGCGTGAAAGAGTAACAAACATCCATCCATCCTCAGAAATTTTCACATTTATAATATTAGTAGGATATAAGTCAGATGTTGCCGCCGTCTGGAGCAAGCGTGATCACTGCTAGCGTGCCTTGCTTGTGGGAGAAGAGGCCGTTGTCCTGCAGTGGTACGCTAGTAGAATGGTATTGTGTCACTTCACATGGCTGATGGCTCACATACATGACATATTTTCGTCGAATGACCGCGGTATGGTTACATTTCACGATGACGTGTGAATTGGAATCTAATATCCTATCAGACTCATTACCTGCGAAACAAAGCAATAGTTGAACTATCGCATAAATCAAACGTGGCCGCGGGACAGCCCACGGCGTTTCGCACGGTTCAGTCGCCGCCACCGGAGCGTGCGGCGCTACACACAGTGATCGCTATGGTTGCACCCGCAGGGGCAGCTGAACTTCTGCATCGTGGTGGTGGAGCCCTACGAGCACGGCATGAACCGCGTGTTCATCAAGACCAAGGACGAGCGCATCCGCAGCAAGTTCCTGGCGCACCTCGACACGCACTGCGTGTCCGACACCAACGTGGCGCTGCTGGCGCGCCAGATGGCGCTGCACTGCGCGGTGAGCTGGTGGATGAACTCTCAAATATTTTTGAATAGGAATAGGAAAAGGCCCAAAAAGAATCAGTGAAGATCCTCTCAGTGCTTTTTTCCTACGATGCGGATTTGCGTCTGCGTGTGTGTCTGGCACGCATGCGCGCCGCCCGTTGTTTGGCGCGAATGTTTGTCTGCGTGCGGGTGAGGCTCGCGCGCAGGCGCAAACCCGCGTGACAGTAAACAGGCTCTGTTACAGAGGTTTACAAATTCCACCTGGTAAGATCAATATAATGAGATAAACTGACTGCCGCGCTGGTCTAGTGGTTGCAAACGCTACTGCTGAGCATGAGGTCCTGGGTTCGATTCCCAGGACGGGCAAAGTGTTATTGGGTTTTCCATTTGGAATTTCCCAACAGCAGCCCGGTGTCTGGATCTGTGCCCGGTCGATGACAACAGGCTCGCCTCCTATTACATGCGACTTAAACATAACTGACGAAATGGGTGTACTATAGACGTACCTCTGCCTAACCTTTCGGGGAAGACGGGCGTGATGTTATGTTACAATAAGTGGAGTTCGGTGTGTGCGCAGCTGGCGTCGCACATCTCGCAGTCGCTGAAGCTGGGCGGCGCGCCGTACGCGTCCAACTCGCTGGAGCGCCTGCGCCTGCTGAAGCGGCTGCGCGTGCGCGCGCAGGCCGAGCGCCTGGCCGCGGCCGCGCGCGCGCCCGAGCCCTACGCCGGCCCGCCCGACCTGGCGCACCGCGTGGCCATCGACGACTTCAACGACTACACCTAGGGCGCACGCGGCGGCGCGCGGGAGGCAGCTACGACTAGAACGAACTCATCGGCGACAATGAATACCTGATTCCTTGCGTGTTGATGAACTGAAGGACTCGATGAAATTGAATATTTTTTTGGTATTTTTATGCTTCCGACGCGTGATACGCGCGGTACCCACGACTTTAGAATTTCGCTAATTTGAACGATGATAATGAAATTTCGATTACTCTTATGTTATTTGTAAATGTAATAAATAAGAATAAGAATCATTACCCTATTTACTAGAACGAATCAAAAAAGCTCACATGAGCAGTAGATTTCTCACTAGATTATATTCATAACAATAATAATAACACTATAATGGCCGTACACTGTACAGCGGCTCCGTAGCGACACAAATTGTATATAACTGTATATCCAAATTAGCGAAATTCACCCTCACCACAATGTACTGTAACTATTTGGTCGGTGTTTATATAATGTATTACATGCTGGTCGCGGACGCACTACACCCGCGACCACAGCACTACGACGACCTGGTCGCCGGTCGCACGCCCCTCCCGCTGGGCACTACCAGCGTATCGGTTACTCGATGACGTCACTGCTGCACTCATAAGTCTAAATAATTTGTTAGTCTCGGTGCAGCCAGTGCAAACTTAAGGCTCCTTTGTAATCCGAACGATGTATCGGCGAAACGTTGTATCATGTATTTGTACAGTTTCGCCGTGACGGCAGAGGTTGAATTAAAGTGAAACAGACGCTACATATTTACCTGTTCGCACGAGATAGTTCACGATCAACGTGACGTGTCCGCACTCGTGTGGCAGCGACAGCACGCGGGGCGCTCGCGAACCTGGCGACGTTATAATATTATAACTGTGTATCTCATTCATTTTTTTTACAAAAAAAACTTTTTGTGAGATGTGATAGTAGCGTAACAATTAAATACGAAATAGAAATACGAAAAATATATTTAAAGTTGGCAAGTTTTCTACAAATCGCTTCGCTTATGGGATCTCGCGACTTTTATATAGTGGTTTAAATTAGTACGAATACCGCCTCGAGTATAAGTGGACCGTATAGTTGTCGCGTAACTGTCGCGACCGGCTGCTCACGGGATCAGTTGCTGCATCACGTAATGATATTCTGATGGTATTATTGGTGTACGTGTTGAGTTGGGCCGACCCGCGGCGCGCACGGTACACGCTCCGAGCTACACAAGGACACATGCACCGGGCACTCGCTACTAATTCATTTTATACAACCAATGTATTGCGGAACGATGAATTCTTTTTGTTTATTTATTCGATTGTACCGATACAAGTTTTTGTCTAGGTTGTCTGTGGCTTAAATAGTTTAATTTCTTATATAAATTTAGATTTTGAACTGAATAATGTAAAAGTTAATGTTAAGGATTTTTAGTAAGTACATACATGTTTTCACAAAATATGAGTTTGTCAGTAGTTAGCGGCGCAGCGCAACTGACGCGGCGTGACGTAACGTGACGTGACGTCACTCGGGCGAGCTGCGGCGCGCGCGCAGCTGTGAGTCGTTAAACAGTTGAGGCATTTCTTGTTTATATATATTTTATGTAGCAATTTATTTCCTGACAAAAGATTTTGTAATCAAATAAATGATGGCTATTTTTTCGCATGTTTTATTAGTGACAACTTCTCTGGCAATATAGCCACGTGGGAATGTATCCATTTGGGAATGTAGCCATGTGGGAATGTAGCCATGTGGGAATCCGAAATAAACAGCTAAAGTTTGCCCAGCCAACTTGTAGACATAGAGGAGAAGCTAGAGCGAACATTCGTGAGGAATCGCACGAAGATGATGACAAGTCAATAGGCCAAACAAACTAGCTTTTGCCCGCGGTTTCGGTTGTGTGGCTGTCGGAAATTATCCCACGGAAACGTACTACCGAGATAAAAAGTATCCGATATCCTTACCCAGGTCATGGTCTATCTATGTGCAAAACATTCATATCCGTTCTGCCGTGTTAGCGTGAAAGTGTATCAAACAAACAATTTCACTTTCGCATTTATAATATTTGTGAGCACACTGTCTTGCGCTATGCGCCACTGAACGCGGACACGTAAATATCGTTATTCGGTGACTCATATGCGAGGGGGGAAAATGTCTTCGAATATAGTGAAGTGTGCGAACTGTAATGTCGTAATAAATGAACTCTTGGTGTTCCTAAGCAACGGTATGGATTCCATGGATGAAGAGATTATACATCAACTGTGTACCACTTTTTCTCTGATGCAGAAATTGTGAAGCTCGCTGACTCGGTGCCGAATGGTGTGCGTTACCCCAGCAACATAATGTCGAAAATAGTCATTTAAATCTTATAGATAATTAGTTGCCCAGCTTCTGTAATTGTTACGCACATTTTTAAATTTGTATTACTTATAGTTTTTTACTTATTTCACAAAAACATTTCCTGCTGGGGTAACGTTTATAACGTTACTGCAGCCAGACATTTTTTTTTATGGGAATATTGAGACAAATATTAGCTATATAATTAGTTATCTAGACGAGGTAAATGTTGCACCTTAGTTTGTATTTGTTCTTTCTTCGGCTGCGAAGTTATTCGAGATCGTGCTGGAGTAACGTTTGTGGTTTTGCTGGATCTCTGAAACGGTTAAGCGGATTCTTATCATCTTTTGTACATAACTTCTTAGGAATTAGTTGTAATTAGTTATGCAATAATAAAATCAAAATAACGCGCCGTTTAAAGCAGGGGTGCCCAAAGTGGTCGATATCGTCGGTTTCCTAGGGGTCGACATAAACGAAAACTGCTTGTGGGGGTCGAGGACGTCTAAAAATCGACCCCTATTAAATTAACACAAGTTCTTATTTAAAACTTTCAAGATAGGCAGGTAGGTACTGTATTGTTAATGTTGTGTTACGTGTAGTAAGAATAATTAATATTTTTGTGGAAAATAGCATTGTTGTAGTAATGTAAAGTCTCAAGTTCGTACAAGATGAAAAACTCGGCAAGCCAGTGTGAACAAGTTTGTGCAAGATAATGAGTTCGATCGTACATCTTTCAGGCGCGTTTTGACTTGCTCTCTATTTGACGCTTACGCGGTTTAACACGAACGAATTCATGATCAAGTTGCAAGTCCAAACATGATCCTGATATTTTACTATTTAACGAGCTTGCACTTAGGTTGAAAGTTCATTTGCGTTTTGAAATTCGTTGGAGCTTGAACGATAATAACTCATATACGAGTAAGTACTCATTTACTTCAAGAGATTACAAAGTTATTACATAGCTAAATTAAGTGAAGTTAAGTGACTGAAAAAGAATTTACAAAATGCTGAGCTTCCTACGCGAGTTAATAGCGTAACCATACAATATCTGCAGTTTATGAAAAATGAACAGGGTAAGTACCAAACAGTTTTTATCCGGCACAGCGCATCAGCATTGCACTACAGTGGGGCAATGCAGCCAGCGTCTTGGGGACGCTGTCTGCATTGCCCCACTGTGTGATAGTGATCAGTTGAGCTATCTGTAGATTGTTTGCAACAGTTTGCAGTTGCCTCAGTTGTTTCAATTGTAAAAATTTACCAGTAAATTTAACAGTTTATTATTGTTTTTTATTTAGGTAGTTTCTTATTTTTGTATTTGCAGGATTACTAAGAGTTTTATGATGGCGGACACGAAAAAAAATGCAGACAATACAGTTTGGACTATTTGAAGTTCGGGTTTATTGCATCTCCATCAAATCAACACTTGCCGATGTGTCTCACATGTGAAAAAGTATTCAGTAACGATGCCATGAAGCCTTCAAAAATGGATGACCACTTATCAAGAGTACATGCTGACAAAAAAAGTAAGCCCTTGTAATTTTTTCAAGCACTTAAAGATAAACTAGACAAAAGGCCATCCATAAGATCGATGTTTGCGTCATCAATTCATCATCTATTAAAGACGATGATGGTTTACGAGCGTCCTATAATATATCTTTACTAATAGCGAAGTCGGGGAAACCCCACACAATTGGAGAGCAGCTTATCTTACCAGCCATTGCGGAGGTCCTTAACAATGTATTGCACAAACCCGATATCGAACATGATATATCAAAGATGAAAATATGTGCCAAGAACTGCTTTTTGCTACATATTTAGAGACTGATACCAGAGGAGAATCGATTTTTCAGGCCGTGGAACATTTTTTTACTGACAAAGATATTCCGTGGAAGAACATTGTTTCTGTTGCGACTGATGGTGCACCGTCTATGGTTGGTCGTCATCGTGGTTTTATAGCTCACTTAAAGCGACAACTGCCTGATGTACTGGTCATTCACTGCGTGATTCACAGGCAGCATTCAGTAGCAAAAAAGCTGAGTCCTAGATTGCATGTCTTTACAATATGTAATAAATGCTATCAACAAGATTCGAAGCAATTCTTTGAATTCTCGGTTATTTGCTCAGCTATGTGAGGAAAACGACGAAGTCTTTACTCGATTACTTCTGCACACTGAAGTTCGCTGGCTATCAAGAGGCTCTTGCCTATAACTGCAACTGGTAAAAAATCGCTAATTATCTGTGGTGACTTCAATATTAATATCTTAGAGAATAGTTTAAATAGCAGTCGATTATTAAGTCCTTTTAAATCATTCAATTTGTCAAATGTGTTTTCAGAACCAACCCGCATTACTAAAAATTCTGCTACATGTATTGGTAATGTTTTTTGTAGCTGCGACTACTTAGATAAAGCCATCGTAAATTATCTCCCTTCTGATCACAGCGGTCAAACCGTTGCTTTCAAGTCCAACACATCATTACAAAAAATTCAGATACAATCTAGACAAATAACACCCAACAATCTAAATAAATTTAATAATAACTTAATTAGTAAGTTAAGTATACCGAGCCATATTATAAATAATGTAAATAACTTGTATGAGGAATTCTTTTCGGTAGTGCGCACCGAGTTCAATATTACTTTAAAAAAGAAAACAAAAACTATTTGCCCAAATTTTTTGTTCAGTGACTGGGCAACTAAGGGTATTAGGAAAAGTAGGGAAAAATTATTTGAGCTGTATGGCCTTAAGCCTTATATTAACTCTGAAACTTTTAATAAATACGTTGCTAGTTACTCTAAAACTTTTAAAAATACCTGCAAGGTGGCTAAAGCCTTGTACATTAGCAACAAGATCAAATCAGCCGATAATAAAATAATAATAAAAAATTTGGAAAATTATCAATAATGAAACTAACAGGAATAAAAGATAATAATGATTTCAAACTCGAGACTTCTCGTGGTCCCATAAGCACTAACAAAGAAGTTGCTCAAGAATTTGTAAATTTCTTTACCAGTATCCCACTTAAAACTACTGAAACCTTAAACTCGTCACCCTCGCGTACTATTGACATATTAAAAGCTAACGTTTCATCCTGCCCGACTGAATTTAAATTCAAGCATATAAACCCCATAATAGTATTAAAAGCTTTCAAGCAAATCAAGATTAAACTAACCGAAGATATATGGGGAATGTCTATCAAAGTGTGTTCCTCCATTATTGAGACTATAGCGCCGTACTTGGCCTTAATATTTAATTTGTGTGTGGAGCAAGGAGTCTTCCCGGATCTAATGAAATACAGTAAGGTAATACTGGTTCTGATGGCTGTGGCGACAGACATTTCCTCCGCCGTAATAAGGCAATTTGTGCGAAGGCTTATTCCATAGTCTCTGGGGGTGTAGTTGTTGGGTGGTCTTCGCATGAATTCGTCTTTAGTTAAGTCACTAACAATAGTATTTTAAGTGTATAACTGTTACTAACAATCTATGGACCATATAGTTGCCCGAAATAAAAAGATTTATTATTATTATTATTATATTAATACCACTTTTCAAATCAGGGGATAGTAAAGACACCAATAATTATAGACCCGTATCCGTGTTGCCGGTTTTCAGCAAGGTGTTTGAAAAGGTAATGCTCAATCATTTTAACACCAATAAAATCTTACATGATCAACAGCATGGTTTCACCAAGGGACGTTGTACGACTGACGCCGGTGTCACCTTATTAAAACACATATTTACGGCGTGGGAAGAAGCCCAAAACGCTGTAGGAATCTTTTGTGACCTCTCCAAGGCATTTGATTGCGTCGACCACGAAACCCTAATCTTGAAACTTGAGCATTACGGACTTGGAAAACGTGCTCTCAGTTTAGTAGAATCTTATTTAAATGATAGACAACAGCAAGTTCAAATAAATGGTGTCAATTCACTCGGTTTAAAAGTAAAAATGGGTGTACCACAAGGCTCGATATTGGGTCCTTTCCTCTTTTTTAACCGACTTCACAAAAAGGAGGAGGTTCTCAATTCGTCTGTATGTTTTTTTTTTTTTTTTTTTTTTTTTATGTGTGTTAGCTCATAACTTTATTCTGGCTGAATCGATTTGGATGATTCTTTTTTTATTTGATAGGTGGTGCTTCACATGTGGTCCCATTTAAATTTGATCAAGGTCTGACCAGTAGTTTTTGAGTTATCCTTAATACTGCAGATTTTTTCCACTTAGTTTATATGGATGATGTGTTAATAATTTCCTGTCACTGTTATTTACACACCAAGTAGTGGTATACGAATTTGTGTGGGGTAGGTACCGCAACTAAAAAGTGAAAAATAAAAACTTTTTTACAAAAAAACAACCGACTTCCAAAAAAAACACTAAAAGACGTGAAAAATAACTTTAATTTCGGAAGTCGGTGGCCAAACACGAAAATACAAAACCAAAGGCACCGACTTCCGAAATTAAAGTTATTTTTCACGTCTTTTAGTGTTTTTTTTGGAAGTCGGTTGTTTTTTTTGTATATATTAATGATCTACCCCATTTGTTAAAAACCCTCGAACCCCAACGAACGTGGAGATTTAAGGCTGCAACTCACCAATATTGAACCGAATGTAGCTAGATTGGTAGATAGTCACCAGGTTCATCCATCACACTGAATGTTTTATTTTCTCTTTGCGAATTAATACTTTTTTAAATATAATTTCCTACCTACTTAAGATTCTTTACGTACTTAATTTGTAATAATCATTATAAATTAAACTTGATATTTACTGAATTGTATGTCTTTTTATTTTGTTAAATTTTGATGAGAAAATGAAGTCAACTTTACTCACTTAACCAAGTGCAAAGTTTTCCAATTGATACCTTAGTACCTAGGTATTTTGTATCAATAGGAAAAAACTAAAGATAGGCCCCCTTATTCATAATAGTCTGCTAACTTAAAGCATTGCTAATTCTCACTCTGTCTTCTTCTATTGACCTAAGTCAGAATGAAAAATAACACTGTAGCAGCTGTTTTAAGTTAGCGGACTATTATCAATAAGGGGGTTGATCTTAAAAGTAGGTAATTTGGCCATGGGGGTCTGAGGTAACAGTTCATTTTGGAAAAGGGATCACTTGTCCAAAATAGTTTGGGGATCCCTGGTTTAAAGGTAATTAAACATAGAAACACTTCAATTGGTCCTAACACTCTAAATAAAAGCTCTAAAGACTTACTTTAAACGTTATTTTGTAACTTGTAACTGCCTTCAAATTTATCTGAAGTTTCATTAGTATCCTATAAGTTTTTTTTTTTTTTTTATTGAAACGAAAAACTAGTTTACGAAAACTCTGTGTTCGATAACAACTGCATTAGTATAATACTGTGTCGCAGTCATTAAAGCCCGCCCACCTCCAAAAAGTCGGGACAAAAGCAAAACTAAAAGACTAAAATTATACCAAAAAGAAAAATTAAAGACTAGAACTGAAAATTAAAACTGAACATTATTTATTATAAACTGTGTAATTTTACGTGAGATTGTGTGTAAGTATGAAAGGATTGTGTAGTTTTGTGGGTGGAGTATTATGTGAGTGTGCGTGTGGGTGCGCGCGCGCGTGTGTGTGTGTGTGTGTGTGTGTGTGCGTGCGCGCGCGTGTGTGTGTGGGGGGAGGAGTGATGTCGGTTTGTGCAGGGGGTGTGTGTCTGCGCATGTTATACATAGAAAGGGCAATTGGAAAGTCAGTTTAAGTTTTTACAAATGTTTCTAATTCTTCATAAGTGAGTGTATGAAGCCATTTATCCGTGATCCTTCGACATTCTAACAAATTATGATGATATGAATATCATCATAATTTGTTAGAATGTCGAATGTCGATGTCAGTTAGAGCAATGTTTCATTTGAAAACCTCGGACAGCTGCAAACCCTATTTTATAATGCAGAAATTTTAACATTGCCATCTATATTTATTCTTGAAATTGTTGTTTGTCAGGAATAATACTAAATTATTTCCGCGCACAGCAAATCAATTTCCCAGGAACAGGCGTGACCAAACCCAACTATGTGTACTTCCCTGTAGGACTGCACTTATGCGCTAAAGTGTTTTTCATATGGGTCCAATTATATACAATAAGTTGCCTAAAAGTTGGAAGGACCTTAATAATGTACACTTGAAAAGAAAACTTAAGACATATTCAGTAAATCAAGCATACTCGTACTATAACATTAAGGAGTTCCTAGAGGAAAGATTTGTATTGACATAGTTGCTTATTTGATTTGACATGATTATTGTTTACAGGTCTTATTAATTTATTTTTGTTTTTTATATTCTGTTTATTTTTTATTATTTTAAATTTATTACTATATTATTACTATTCTTTAATTACCTACCTACTTAATTTACTATTATTTTAAGAGAATGTTTTAAGTAATAATATTTCTTGACATTTGCACGTTACATCATGTGGCAAACATGTCTGTACGTAATAATGTTATTACCATCCTATAAGCATGTCTTTTCTTGTATGTATGATACATGTCTAAGCAAATAAATATTATCTCTCTTATTTTCTCTCTCTCTCTCTCTCCACGTTCACGGTCAAAATACGCGCGGAGTTATTTGGCCACCGATAAATCTGTATGAGGATAAATAAACTGAATTTTATATCAATAATTAGTTGCTTAGTTCAGTTTTATACCTATAAAATTACAGCGTAGTACATACAATGATTAACGAGTTACTAAAACGAAAACTCATTAGGAAGCGTAAGACCGTGGTAACCCGACCAAGTTTAAGTGGTTACAAAAAAGCGACCGCTTAGTACATTATGCTATCTTCTAAAATGTTTAGCATAATACACCTTACAAGTTCGGTACAGACGCGTACACTGTTAAATACATAACAATATTATAATATCTGTAGGTACTATGAAAACATTGTTATTATTATCTTTTGGCTACTTATTAGATAGGTATCTATTATTATCTGATTATAGGTAGTGATAGTCTGTGTATGAAAACTTTCATTTCACAAAGTTACT
The DNA here is from genome assembly GCA_916610205.1 of Griposia aprilina. Taxonomy (NCBI): domain Eukaryota; kingdom Metazoa; phylum Arthropoda; class Insecta; order Lepidoptera; family Noctuidae; genus Griposia; species Griposia aprilina. Next base: position 24,910,688 of record OU744290.1, on the reverse strand, counting down.
TACATAATTATTAGATACTCGTTTTACAAAATGACCTGTGTTTTCTTTAATACAAATACTAACTTAATTTTAGAATAAGCATGTACCTTTACAACTTGACGTTTTGAGATTGTAATTTGTTAAAAGTAAACCTGACATAATTATTTGACTGCAGTTTAATATAACAACATAACACATAACATCATGCCTGTATTCCCCGAAGAGTTAGGCAGAGGTGTTCCTATACAAATACAAACTAAGGTGCAACATTTACCTCGTCTAGATAACTAATTATATAGCTAATATTTGTCTCAATATCCCCATTTAAAAAAAAATGTCTGGCTGCGGTAACGTTATAAACGTCACCCCAGCAGGAAATGATTTGTGAAATAACTAAAAAACTATAAGTGATACAAATTTAAAAATGTGCGTAACAATTACAGAAGCTGGGCAACTAATTATCTATAAGATTTAAATGACTACTTTCGACATTATGGTGCTGGGGTAACGCACACTGCCGAATGTGAAAAAGATGCCCACACGGCGAAAACAGGAGAAGAAGAAAATGTCTAGAGATCTAGATGACATTATTTGCCTGCTGAAAAGTGCTGATCCAGAGATTTTCCCGGTTTTCGTAACAAAGGAACTTCATAAACTCCTACCGGTCACCTCACCGGTCATGTTGATGTGACACGGCTTTTAAGGGATATCCTGTGCCAGAAAAATCAAGTGTGTGCTCTTGAAGAGAGAACAGTGTCAACTGAGGAGTTTACAACTGAAATCAGAGGTTAAGCATATGAAGGATGTATCGATCGAAAATGTTATTTAGTATGCGTAAAGAAAATTTTGAAAATTTTGTCCTAGTCGATGAATGAAATTTTTTTTTCGCGCTTTTGTCAATTTTAAGTGGTCAGGTAGTAGGATGGAGCGTATTTAAGATCAAAATGGCTGAAAACAGCTTCAAAGTGCGTCACCTGGATGCAAAGTTAAAATGATCTTATGAAATTGAATGACATTGTGTCTATAATTAAAATAATATCTCAAAAATAATATCAATTTATCAACCTGAGTGTCAACCAAACGTTACACAATTGTACATGCATACAAATAATGTACTATGTAGTTTTGAATTATTTAGGGATAAAAATACAATTATTTTCGAATTCCTCTTTTTTATCTAAGATTTGGTGCACATGTACCTCGAGATACATTTTTTTTTTGCAAAGTTGTAATGTCTTTTGTTGACGTCCTTTATTTACGTTTTTTGCAATTTGCAGTGACCAGAAACACAACTGATATAGAACTGCAATTTGCAAAAAACCAAAGAATATTTGAGTCGGTCCGCGCCGGTGAAGCGGTGTGTTCCATATTTAAAATGACTACCTATATACTTTGGCGAGAAACTAAACGTGTCATTGGCTGAATATGGGCTCAATGCGCAAACTGTACGAAGCCACAAAAAAAATGTAACCTGTGTTAGAAATGAAAAGTAGTGTTTAACACGGGTGAGTCATCAATTCCTACTCGGACTATATCCGGTCCGCCCTTGCTGCGCTCGGGCGTCTAAATACCTCGTATGGGAATTGATTCCTTTCAACCCTTGTTTAACAATTTACTAATTCAAATCCGACTGGTAGTTCCTGAGATTATAGCGCGTTCAAACAAACAAACTCTTCAGCTTTATTATTTGTAAGTATAGATGATAGGAACGTAGAGGGGCCCCCGACTACAAACTGCCTTTTACTTAGGTACTGAACATAGTTGGCCTTGTTTGGGCCTTTACTCGAGATTTGGGGGCCTCCCCAAGACCGGGGGCCGGGGCGCCCCCCCGTCCCCTTAGCCCGCCAGTGGCGTAACATGATTGAATGAATTTTCATTCAGCGTACCTATTCAGGCTTCAGGCGCGGTGCAACATAACTTTTTACAACACCGGGCACACTGGCCGCAAGAAAAATTCGAAACAAATCTAAATATGGCGCGTGTCATTCATTGAAATTTCGAGGCCCCAAATAATGTGGCTCAAGATCGTTTGTGTCGTACTGATAGCGAGCGGCGCATTCGCTAAGAAAGATAAGCTGTTGGACGCGATGCACGGGCTGGAGGGACGGAACAAGATGTCGATATGCGTGGCGACTGCGAGCGGCTGGCGGCGCTGCGACGGCGCGCTCTACAACCGCGAGTGGGTGATCGCACGCGCGCAGTGCCTCGCCACCGCGCCCGTCGCCAACCTCACCGCCGAGCGCCCGGCTGCCGGCGGCAGCTGCGAGAGCCTGGCCGCGGGTGAGCAGGATACCATACTTAGCAGATCACATAACTAGCACAAAAGGATATTGACAAAGTGAGAGTAGGTACATACATTGGGTTATTCATGGGTTCTTCTGATTATTGTGTTCCTCCAACCAAGTATTAAAATCGGTCCCAGGGTTTTTCGAAACACATGTATTTTTATGTCTCCATAACCTGGACGTCCTTCACTAGTCTAGACAGAGACAGAGCGTATTATCTTACTCTATCTAGTGACGGATGTTTCTGAACGACATATAGAGGCAGAGTAGAGCAAAGGTCTGGCTCAGCTCTAAATGTATATCTAAAGCCATCGCCGAATTAACTTTTTAAATTCGCCTCTTACGTCTTCAAAGAATAGTGGAACGACTTAGAATACAGCAAGCGCATAAGACGACACTGACCAATACCCCAACCGGCGTATTACCTTAGTATGTTTGCGACCAGGCAACTGGGGCATGTACAGCACGCGTCCCGCGCGTCACCTGGTGATGCACCCGTGGTTCGACCTGGCGCTGGTCATCGTGAGGACCCCCTACGGCGACCTGGACAGCCTCGCCAACGCCACCAAGATTCGCAAAAAGCTGCGCCCTCACGGGTAACTAACACATACTATGCTAAAACTTGTTAGAGGGCCTAGCTATATCCAAGGCAGGCAACCTTAATTATTCACTAATTTGACTGAAGTTTTGGCGATATTTTGTAATTGGTAGTGTGATTATTGGTTTTGTGTCTGCTCACAGATTAATAGACATTCATTTTCATTAGGTACTTCAAAGCTGCATCTTATTACCACTGTAATTCTGTAAATGAGGAATTGTAATTCACTTTGTGCTTTGTATTAACAGCCAGTCATTAATTTGTTAAATAACTTGTTACAGGGTGTACAAATGGATGAAATATTATTTTGATGTGTTTGCCTTGAGCCGCAACCATACTTACCACCAAATGAGACTTGCGCGCAGTCAGAAAACATTCCATTATCCAGTCTGGTACTTCTTTGTGACAATGGTGCTGCCCTGTGTGCTGTTTGTGTTGTTTTTCGTGTACGTTACATCGTCAAAGAGCAATGAATTTCCTTATAATAATCTGCGCTATTCTAAGAAAGTAACTCACATTTAGATTTTGACATTAACATAGTTGTTTTATTTAATAATAGTGTTTTATTTACAAACAACAATTACAGTATCACCCACTAAGTAACTACACTAACATGGGCATTTCTAATAAGTGACAATCCTTCCATCAAATCAGATGAGAATGATAGTTGTTACATAGCTCATGCTTTGTAAGAAACAATCAATACTTTTAGCATAGGTCTCATTGTCAGAAATCTGTACTTTATTCAGTCTTCTGGTCAAGCTTCCTCTTCCACACTTTGACTTTGCCCCGGAGCTCCCGCAGCCTTTTCATCTCATCCTTGAAGTCCTGATGCTCATCTCGGAACAAACCGTACTCTCGCAGCTTCAGCATCAAGCTGTGAGTCTCAACGTGTCTCGGGTAATAGTGAATGATCTCCTCGTTAGTATGAACAGGCCGTTCAGAAAACATTTTAACGACTTTCATAGACTTAGAATTGGTGGGAATTGCAACCTCGCCGAAGATCCTATTAGATAGGCGCTGCATACGACGCGCATAGTTCGTCGATGCCTTTATTAATTGAGAATATTTTGCGTAGTTTGTAGACATTGTTTACCTGCAAATAAATTTTAGGTTATACCAATAATTCTGTAAAGCGGGTGATTATATAAGTTAAAAAAAAATTCTTCATTCACCTTTCTGCTTTTAATGTTTAATTTAACTCGAAAATATATAATTCTCGGGCACCAAAACAAAGTTCGTAACAACTATCGCACTGGATTTGCTGACAGATGAATGACACGACTGACATTTGACAGTGAACAGGAGACAGCACTTATAAGGGCTACGTTCCGAATTAACGAAAAAATATGACAAAAAGAGTCCATTACGAAAGGTATAAAATAAATATTATTTAGATTAATGAAACTCGGGTCATTGGGTCGTCTTAGGGGCGGAGTAGTAGGAGTTGCAGTATACGCTTAGGCCACTATGGCAAGCAAAGAAAAGATATTTTTTTCTATGGTTTGGAGCATCCATACTATAGAAAAAAAAAAATTTTTCTTGAACAATTTTACGTTTTTTTTTTCCAGAAATCTACCTATTTTATTGCTCCCCCGCTAACATTAGTACTTCAAGGATCTGGCAGTCTTATATACGAATAAGACTATCGGTCTTATTTACGTTCTCGGAAATAATCTTCAAACTCGAAGCTCTTCTGCGGCGGTGCTGCAGGAGTCATCAATGTCCTGTTGAAGAAACTTTGCGTAGCACACGAAGAAGACCCATCGAATGTTCGAGTCATCGACAAGGACAACGAAGAACGAAAACTTAAATAGAAACAGTATTAGTTGATTTGATTGGATGATTGAATGGAGAAAAACTAGAATTTGTTAATCAGACGGTTTTCCTGGGAATCACGCCAGACGAGAAATTACAATGGGGGCCCCGTATAAAATCTCTTGTGGGGCGGTTAAGCTCGGCCGCTTATGCTGTTAGGAAGATAAGACCGCGCAGAAGAGAAGAGAAGAAACCGCGCGTCTGGTCTATTTTAGCTACTTCCACAGCATTATGTCATATGGCATTTTATTGTGGGGTCGGGCTGCTGACATTGAATCCATTTTCATTTTGCAAAAGAGAGCTGTCAGGGCCATTTACAATCTACGTCGTTGCGAATCTCATAGGGAACTATTTAAAAAGATTAATATTATGACGGCGCCTTGTCAATTCATTTATGAAAATATTATGTATGTAAGAAAAAATCTACATCTTTTTAATAAAATAAGTGATAGACATAATTTTAATACTAGAAATAAAGATAAAATAGATCAACCATTTTTTAGATTATCTAAAGTACATACATCTTTTATGGGGTACTGTGTTAAATGTTACAACAAAATACCTTGTGATATATTGCAATTAAATGAAAGAAAATTTAAAACTCATATTAAAAGTACACTTTGTAAACAAGCATATTACAAATTAGAGGAATATATCCTAGATAAGAATGCTTGGAAGCATGCTGGTCCTGCTCCATAGGACAGTCTAGAGTCTAGACAAAATAAAGAAAGAAAGAATGAATAAAGTTTATTTGGACACAGTACGTGAAACACAAATAATAAAAATAAAAAAATTAAAAGTGATAACAGTGTGTGCCTCACGGCTGCGCCAAAAAGGTTCATTTTAGCATTAATGTCAGACAGATGCTGTCTGACGCTGGTTTTCTAATGAACCCTTAGGGACTAGTGACGGGGAGTACAAACAGTTTCAACATACCTAATATATATTTTTATATTTATAAATAAATGAATAAACTAGTACAAACTTACTTTGTATCAAATATAGTAACAAAAAACAAAAACAAAAAATAGAATAAGAAAACTACAAGAAATTATCTCAGCAAAACCTGTTCTTAGAGATTAACTACATTGATCAGTGCACGGTGCACTCGCAAAGCGCCACAGGCCGCCGAGCGCGACGGACAATACACCGACGCGACAACGAAAATCAAACTGGTTGCTAATTTAATTGTATAATTTATAATTTTTATGACATTGTTTTTTACATTATGTAACTACTTTAGCTCACACACTAAATTAATACTTGTTATTTTTTTTGAAAAATCATCTACTTCTCAATATTTGTAAATATGTGAGCACCATGTATCTATCTCATAATTAATTTACCTGTCATGCGTTATATTTAATTATTTTTACCTATTGTGGTATAGTAATTTTATTCTAGGTGCATCGTCTTCACATATAATTATTATGTATACATAATATTGTAAAACATTTTTAAAAGAGTAACGGTGGAGTTTCTTGCCCATTCTTCTCCATACGAAACTACCTTTTGGAAGGGGCAACTAGAAAAATTCTATTTTTTGTAAATTTTGACGTTCAAAAGTGCCTTTTTATGTGCCTATTTGAAATAAACGATTTGACTTGACTTTGACTTTGATACCTTAGTATTTATATGTTTGAATTACATTTAATAACAATTCAGAAAATCGTGAATAATTTTAATCTTTGAGTACTATATCATTTCATAATCAAAACGAATCGTCAATAGCTCCATTCTGAAAATGTTATTTAAAAAATAAAAATAAATTACTCACATACATAAACAAAAAAAAAAACTTTCTGGCTTTCTTGGAGACAGTTCTTATGTTTTTTAGGACCTTAAAAAATAACGGATTTTCTCATAGATATGGCATTTCGGGACGCCACTGACTCGTCGTCAGGTACGATTTGGCCATCCTTCTCCTAAGTACACGGAAAATGAAGACGAGGAGGCAAATATTGATACGTAGAGTGGAAAATTGTTAAATAAGCCGGCGCGCGATTATTTAGTCGATTTATTGTAACACTTTTTAAAAGTTGTAATCGATTATTTAGACTGTGTTTTAGAATTTATTTCTTTAGTGGTATTTTTAACTTAGAGCGGGTAACACCGAATGGGGTCGTGCTCGTGAGTGTCATGGCGGCGCACAGTGGGCCCATACTGAAAATTAGTGGACATAGGCAACAAAGTTCCAATATCGATGCGATTTTTTTTATATGATGTGTTATGATATTCCTGACAACTTTTTTTCTTATAAAATTTCTTCTAAAGTTGATAGTTTGTCTTGAAAAAAATGAATTAGATTTTTTTGTATGGAGCGAATCACGTTTATTTTTTTTTCTTCAATTGTGATAATATGTTGGGTGTGTGGCGTGAGTATAATATGATAGCTAGGGTCTATTTCTATCCACGAAAAAAAAAATTAGCGCCGGCCATCAGCGGCATCGCGAGTAATCATTCGGTAAAAAAAAAAAATTTTGTATGATTTTTTTTTCCGTTTAAAATAAATTCAAAGTATATTTTTTGTGTCATTAGGTTGATTGACCTTCTCTTTATTAAATATAGAGTTTTAATAGCGCATAGGTACTTATAACTAATTATTCTGGTAGAAATTAAGTTATTATTGCTATGTTATCGGTAGCACCTGCATTGTGATTGATGACTCTTTTGTTTGTGCGCTCGCCTAAGCGCATAACGAACGAGTCACCGAAAAATGCTTGTCTCTGATTGGCTGTGTTATTTTTTTAACTGCACGTTATCTATTGTTGAATAAATATCGTAATAAGTTTCAGGTTATACTAATTTTGTTAATGATAGGCGAAATAATTTAAATTTGTACGGGCAAGTCCTTGATAATTATCTACATAATCAAGCGTATGTATATTATAGTATAAGTTATAGTACGTATGATCAATATGAAATTGTGAAGTAATTGTAGCCCTCAAAAGGGCTGTTTGTCATATTAATAATATTAATATTAATAAATGTTTATTAAAGATAACTATGATCCAATTTGTTAGTAGTATAATGACTTAAACTAGTGTTAGTAATTATAATAACCTTAATCTACTCGCCCCCTGCCTGACCCATGAATCGAAGTATCAATACTTATGTGAGTATTAATACATCGATTCATGTACAGACAGTCAAGCCTACTGGCTATCATACTTAAAACGATGTTGCGACTAGCCCGCACTCTGCTCAGCATTGACATTAGCATAGCATTGATTCCTAGCCCTGATGGGCTTTTGTGGGAATAATCTAGAGCCGGATCACATTATTTCTTGTTCCAGAAGTGCCAGTGGGCCCGGCAAATTTTCGGACTCTGCTATGAGGCATTCTTCTTCCTGCATAATCTCACTGTCACAGGGAGGCTCAGTAGTCTGGAACAACTGAATTGCTTCAGGCAACAACTCATTATGAACCTGTTTCATTATTTTAGGCCTTATGTAGGATATGTGGGGATCAGAGCTTAATAGAAGTCCATGGAGGCTGTCTTCGTTTGTTGCTATTCTCCCTTTTTTCCGAGTGTGCCTCTCCCTGAGGTTTCTGAAGTCCTTATGACGGGCTTCCGAAGCTTCTTCAGATAAAGTACCTAAAACGAATAAGTGAATACATTTTAATTTCAAAACGCAATCGAGTCAAATAATACATCAAACTATATTTATTTTTTACTTACCGATTGGCAAAACACCAAAGTGGTTACAGATGTCTGCACCGTGCATTAGAAGTTTATGTACACTAACTGGCATGTAGTACCACGAATAGTGTTGCACGTACACATCAGCTGTTTCTCTACAGTATCTTCAAAAAATTTCACAGTCAATGTTTTTGTTTGTTTTTGTTTTTTTGTTTTTGTTTGTTTTTGTTTTTATGGCTTGTAGAATAACGGAAAATCCGAAAATCAGGTTTTCATCAATTCCCGTTATTCTGGATGATCTTTTGTAATCTTGGAAAAAGCGCGTCGCAGTATTCCCGTCATTTATAGTTCCAAAACCCTAAAATGGGTAAACAATACTGTAATATACAATACATAGAGATATAATACACAAACAACATAAAAAGAGCGAAAATTAAATACATACCTGTTTGACTATATCAATCAGTATTCCAGTTTGCTCATGAAACTCTTGCTGCGTGGTATTTTTTTTAGCTTGTTGCAAAGCCTTATGTTCGCCTCGAGATTATAAGATCTATGGAGAAGAATTTCCTTGTTTGTAAATTTCTTCACGAAGTGGTTTGGAAGTCAAAGCGTCTAAATTATTCATCTCGCTCGGTTTTGCCAAGCAAATGGGACTCGTTGCATATGATGGTACTTCCGCAATAATATTGGCCACTTTTCCATCAATCATGGTCATATGCAATTCATGTGATACAATCATATTTCCACACTGTGTAGATATTCGGTAGTTTTTTCATCTCAGACTCTTCAGACTTTATAAAATCAGCTCCGAAGTGAAAGTGAACTTCACTGGTCGACAGTACAGAGTTGAGCAAGGTTTGGGGTTCTCCCAAACTATATTTTCATTTCCAGATGATGGGCTAGTAGGCACTAGCCGAAGAGGGACGATGCTTATCATGACTACTGATGAATCATCGAACTCTGTAGCTGTGTTTGACGTTTTCTGTTTATAATTACTCTGCGACGAAGAACCATCAAGTCCCCATTTCCAGGTCAACTAGAGTTCTTCATTTTGAGACCTATCAACAGAATTCATATCTAGTAAAATCCTCTGCACAGTGTGGTCCAATAGCGCTTGCAATTTAATGTAAGCTCCTTTTTCGGTAATCTCCATACTCTTTTGTGGTGGGTAACATCTTTTCTTGGCATTTACAAGCTTTGGATAAGATGGAAAGGCAGCACAGTTTTCTTCTTTCAGAAATTGTCGAAGAGCTAAGTACTTCCATTTCGAGAGCGCAAATGATGTATAAAGAGCTAAACACTTATCTTCAGAGACAGTACTTAAGCTCTGCCGTTTGAATAGTCGCTTTTCTACTTCGGATAGCGCATCTGGATTACTGAAAAGGTATTCGACCACTTTTGCCAGATTCGTTTTGCTGTTGTCTTTCAATTTTGTTATGTACCAGTGCTGCAACTCTTCCTCGGAATTTTCTTCTACTATGGAAGTAGAACGTCTTTTTTTTTCCTTATTACTTTTCGAACGGTTTTCTGTGCTCCTTATCTGTAGATGTTCCCGCTTCCGCAGTACATACTGCAAGAGTAGGAACATGGGAATCTATATTCACAGGCTCAGGTAAGGCTGCGTCCGAAAAGCCCATCTCACTTCTCAGGTCAACACTGTCACAAACAGGCCAGTTGATGTTTTTTTCCAACCACTCACGATTACTTACACGATTCATAAAAGTTTTTTTGATTTCTACTTGACTCTATCCACTTTTTATTTAGATTTACACAAAAAAGTCGACAGAACTCCTTGATTCGGTTCTTGTCTTCTTCAGAAACATCGGTAGTCAAGACAGAAATGATAGTTTCATATAGAAACATATGATTTTTCAGATCACCGCCACTTCTTAATTTCACAAAAAGATCTAGGTTGGTACAAAATCCAGCCATAGTTCTAATGTAACTATAAAAATAAAAGTATTTCACTGTGTTCACAAATAAGCGACAAGAGCGAAACTAGATGGACTTAATGAATGTCTTTATATTTATAGTTAGTGTTAATTACTCAAGTAGTGGACATAACAGTAAGTGAAAATTATTCAGCCAATCAGAGACGAGCATTTTTCGATGACTCATTAGTTATGCGCTTAACCGAGCGCACAAAAATATGAGTCATCAATCACAGTGCTACCGATAACATGCAATAATAACTAAATCTCTACCAGAATTACTAGTTACGAGTATAAGTACCTATGCGCTATAAAAACTATATATTTAACTAAAAAGAAGGTCAAAATAGCCAAATGAAACAAAAAAAAAATACTTTGAATTTATTTTAAATGGCAAAAAATTCTTACAAAACATTTTTTTTTTACCGAATGATTACTCGCGATGCCGCAAATGGCCGGCGCTGATTTTTTTTTCGTGGATAGAGAAAGACCCTAGCTATCATATTCTCACGCCACACACCCAACATATTAGCACAATTGAAGAGAAAAATTAAACGTGATTCGCTCCATACAAAAAAATCTAATTAATTTTTTTCAAGACAAACTATCAACTTTAGAAGAAATTTTATCAGAAAAAAAGTTATCAGGAATATCATAACGCATCATATAAAAAAAAATCGCATCGATATTGGAACTTTATTGCCTATGTCCACTAATTTTCAGTATGGGCCCACTGTGCGGCGGTGGCGAGCACATTGCACAGACTAGTTAGCTTGCACATTGTGTTGCGATCGCCACGCGGTGCACACGCAAAAATCCATTGGCTCTAAATTGCGTTATTTTGCGAGTATTATTTTCCAAACACCTGCACGTACACGCCCATGATGAAGCACCAATAGATGACGGATCAGCAGCGACACGTGGTGTCTCAGCCGCTTTAACATCCGTCAAACATTTTTGTTTGTCAAAAATTTCATGAAGGCATATTTTTGGCGCCAAGTGTGGCAGATTTTTTGCCCAGTCTGTGGCAGATTCGCCATTTATGAGATGGTCACACTGCTAAGCAAGTCAGTCAGTGATGCCAGACTGGGTGGAATCCCCCCAAATTTAGGGGTTTTTATAGTTATGGGGAGACAATATTTTTGGGGGGATATTTGGAGGGAAAAAGTTGGGTTTGGAGGGAATTGGGGGATTTTTATCACCAAAACTATAATTCGGGAAAAGCCGCGGCTAGCTGTGATGATTAAATCGGTAGTTTCAAAAGAAAATTTGCGCATTTTTTATCAATTACGTTTTTACAGCTTCCGGCTGTTTCTTATTTAAGATTTTAAATTTTAAATGATTTTATTTCTGTAAGTAGGTTTGTACAAACACTTTCACACGTCATTCATATTTTATACTTGATGAGGTCAGCGTTTCCTATCTGACTACTCTGAGAAGAAAGGCTGAAATAAACTCAGAGGTCACAATCGCCTCGCAGGAGACCGTGCGGTATCCGCGGACCAGCCGGATGCCTATGACCCTCTGGGACGCGTTCAACTGGCGGGCTGGTCAGTGCCTTAATGAACGCGCTCACACCGGTGGCGGTGCTCCGCCCCGTAAAGGGCCATGGACCGCACGACCCCCGCGTGGAGCCTCCGGCAGGAGTGCGTGGCCCCTAGATTGAGCAGGAGCCGCTTCTAGGCAGCCCCGGCCCGTTCCAGTCTGGGAGCCCAACGTCGGAAATGCTCAACCAAGTTCCACCGGCTCACAGTGGATAGAAACTGCTATATGAGAGACATTCGTTTTTTTTTACAAATTGCATTTCTTTTAAATACCTATCGAAAGATCTCGTCATTCTGATGAATAATTGTCATAACAAGTATTACTCTAAAACAGATAGTTTTGCCGGTTTTTTTTTTTTTTGATTTTTTTGTATGGAATGAAACAGAAACTGCTATAATTTGGCCATGTCTTGAAAGACCAGGCTTTCAAACTACCATATTCTTATCCTTTGACTTGTTGGCTCTAATTCTACTCTATCAGCGTGCGCCCATAGTTGCCCTTTCAAGAGTTAAGAGGTTCGGAAAAATTAAAAAAAAAGTAAGTCAAAAGTACATTTTCATTAATAATATCATAGATAGAACATTAAAACATTTATAATTAAGGAATAAATTATTTGATTTGATTTGATTTTGATTTGATTTTGAATAATATCAATTTCAAAACAATACAAAATCGAAAAATGGGAAAAGAATCAAAACAAAACAAATTAAAGCAAATGATAAATTTATTAATATTGATAATTAATTTAATATTGTAAAAAATACTATATATTAGTAATTGTATACAGTGAAAAATTTGAAAATCATCAATTAGTTAATTTTATGTTCTTTTAATTACGAATACGAATTATTTTACCTATTTGCTAATAACTACATTCATAATGAAATTTAAATTTAATGACTCCACTTCCCAATTAATATACCTTAATGATAGGGATAGGAAGGAGTTATTCCGACCCATATAAATAAGGGTTTAATTTAAATAAAATCATTCAGTGATTTGAATACCAAGACAACTTGCTTAGTGCCTAAATATTTTTGTGAGTAATATGGAAGGTCTAGTGAATAATTTGTATTTGTTAATGGTTTTAAGAGAACAGTTTGGATCCTTGGCGGAACGTAAAAAACTTTTTGAATACCTCAAGCAGACGCTGAATTTTAACTGGACTGAAGTAAAAAGTGAAAACCTCCTGAAGTTCTGTCAGATTTTTTGTACAAATGTTTGTGGAAGATGGGAAAGATCAAATAGGACTCTTAGCAAGTTTTTGAAGAGAAATGGAGATTGGCTGGAATCTGCCATAGGCTGGCATGAAGCCCTTATGTCTACAACAGAAAATGTCGATCCTGATGATGATGATGTCAGTGAAGGTATAGAAAATTTGGCACCATCTTCACCAATAGCTTCAACGTCATCTTCACAATATACGCCGAGAAAACCCTTTGAAAAGCTATCTAACAAGCAAAAAAGAAGACGCGTAGAGCGCTTGTCCAAATCAGTGTCTCCAAAAGAGATACAGAGTGCTACTATTAAAAATCTCAAAATTAGTGGGGATTGGGAAGTAAGTCAAATACTGGAACATTTGCTAAACCATCGTGAAGATATTGATAAGGAAAACTTGCATAAGTCAGAAAAAAAGAGAGTTTATATACACCTGAAAACGCTCTCTCGATATCGCTTAACTTATCCAAGTGTCAATATATTAATAATCTACGAGATTCTGCAATTGAACAAGGTACAGTATCTATGTATCCCTCCAACTACAAAATAATGCAAGCGAAATTAAACTGTTATCCTGCAAAAGAGGACATCACCATAACCGAAAATAGAGCACCTATTAAACTGCAGGCCCTACTTTATGTCACTACCTTTAGATTACTTGATGCAATGGACTTTAATCTATCATCTAAAGCTGATTTAGAGCTGATATGTAAGTGGGGTTTTGATGGAGCATCTAGTCAAAGCAATTACAAGCAAATAGCTAGCAGTTCAGAATTTGACGATTCCAGTGTTTTTATGGTCAGCTTAGTACCCATAAGGCTGATGCGTGACGAAGAACTACTATGGGAAAATGATCGTTCGTCTTCTACGTTTTACTGCCGCCCAATTCAGTTCAAGTTCATGAAGGAGTATGAAAGTTCAGTAAAACGTGAAAAAGAAGCCACAGAACTGCAGGTAGATGTACTTTATCCATATAAACTGCAGGAAGTGACCGTCACACATCAACTGTTAATGACAATGATCGATGGAAAGATTACTTCGTATATATCGGAAACTTCGACAGCTGTGTGTGACATTTGTAAGGCGAAGCCATCAGAGATGAATAAGCTGGAAGACATCGACCGCAGAACGGAAAATGTAGATATGTACCAATACGAATTGTCTTCATTACATGCGTGGATTCGGTGCATGGAATGCTTGCTTCGTATAGGTATATAATTTTGAATGCCCATGAATATTTTAAAGTGAAACTTTTATTACATCGTCTCAAAGTTTTTCGTCTGTGTGTTGCATGTCGCGTGACGGTCGGCCGCGGAGTAGGGATAAACTAAAATGTAGGTGGTTTTTAGTTAAATGTCTATAATGTGAAAAAAAGTTTCACTTTTACCGTGGTTTCATAAAACCACAATCCTTATTTTTGTAGAAGTTACGTTTTTCAAAACTAATGCATTGCTTCCTTTATTTCAACTTACCGGATGGAGTTCAAAAAATGGAGTTCAAAAGGGGAGGACAAAGAAAAGTTGGTGCAAAGAAACCAACAAATACAGCAAGCCTTTAAAGATGAAAACGGCTTGCTGGTCGATAATGTGAAACACGGGGCAGGCACCACAAATGACGGCAACACTGCCAGAAGATTTTTTAGTGATGCAAAAACATCGGCTCGCATCACAAGATTTTTTGAAGAGCTGATCGAAAGGTTCCACATAATTCTGCAGACAGTGGCTTCTGGTGAGCAAGTGGAACTGCTTAAATTCTCACAATTTTGTAAAGACACTGCCACTTTGTATATACAGTTAAATCCGTGGTATTACATGCCCTCTAGCGTACATAAGTTGCTAGTGCATGGTACGGATACAATTAAGCATTTTGGACTTATACCAATCGGAAAACTGTCGGAAGAAGCATCAGAAGCTCGAAATAAAGACTTTCGTAAATAGAGAGAGAACCGTTCCGTACCGAGAAAAGTAAGTAGGATAGCGATAAATAAAGATATCTTGCACAATCTTCTCTTGTCGTCTGATCCGAAACTGACCTTTCTAAGGCCAAAAATGTCGAAACAACGAAAAATGGTCCTCTCACCAAGAGCAGTCGAGCTTTTGGTGGCTTTTCCAACTGAACCCGAATTGGATTTTATAGATGTACACACTTTACAAGACAGTGACAGTGATTAATTTTGTTCGAGTTTAGCTGTTTCTTTTTTGTTATTTAAATACATTTTTTTTTTTTTTTGTATTTTTTTCGATGAACATGTTTTTAAATTATTACCATTCCTTAATTATAAATGTTTTAATGTTTTATCTATGATATTATAAATGAAAAACTACTTTTGACTTACTTTTTTTTCATTTTCCCGAACCTCGTAACTCTTGAAAGGGCAACCATGGGCGCACGCTGATAGAGTAGAATTATAGCCAACAAGTCAAAGGATAAGAATATAGTAGTTTGAAAGCCTGGTATTTCAAGACATGGCCAATAAAATATTTTTTTCCGGGCTAACTATCAGTTTTAGAGAAAAACTTGTAATTCAATTTTTTTCAAATTCATAATCATTTATTTCAATCCAATTAAAAGATCATATGTACATTTTATCATAATAAATAATCGTATATAAAAATAATTAATGAAATAATACAAATAGAATTAAAGTTATAAACTCAAATAAAAAAATTAGGTACTAATACGCCTGCCTCTGAGTCATTTGCTTGTTTGTCATTACATTAATCATATAACAATGGTTAATGTACTGACAATCAAACCTGTTCGCAAATACGGTCAGGATAGTGTTGGAGGTGGTCCGGAGCCTGCGCCCCAGAGATGTGCACCGCTTTCGCATCGTCGTGTAGAAACAGTCGACACGGGCGTCGGCGAACATCCCCGACGCGCTACAGTGCCGCGGCAGCCCCAACAACACCCTGAACGCATTATTGTACTGAACACGGAGAGCGTTGTACTGCTTCTGGGTATATGAACCCCACAGGCTGGCTGTGTACAGGGACGTACAAAACGCTCTGAAAAGAGTTATTTTAACGGCCCCCGAGCAACGAGCAAACCTACGGGCGATCATATTGGCCCTCACAGACAACGCCCTCCGCTCCCTATCGATGTCCGCATCGTCCCTCAGGTCAGAGGTCACGATATGCCCGAGATATTTAAATTGTTGAACTCTGTTTAACTGGACACCGTTCAATCTAATAGGTGGAACAAAATCCGGGCAGCTCCGACCCCTGGCCCGAAAGACCATGCATTCACTCTTCTTTGCGTTATAGAGCAAACCGTGATCGAGCGCGTAACGCTCGCAGATGCCCAGCAACCTGGACAGACCACACACCGAGGCGCTCAGCAGCACCATGTCGTCCGCGTAACTAATATTGTTGACACAAACACCGTCAATATGACAGCCGACACGGGTGCTGCTGAGCTCCTCTATCAGTGCGTTCACGTACAGGTTGAAGAGCTTCGGCGAGGTCAGCCCTCCCTGCCTCACCCCGCACTCCAACCTGTACGGTTCCGATAGAGCACTCGACCATCGAACAACGTTGACCTGGTTAAGATAGCAGTACTTGAAAATTTCTATCAGTTCGAGAGGCATTGAGATGTTATTTAATTTTTGCCATAAGATGTCATAGCTAACCAGATCGAACGCCCTCGAGAGGTCGAGAAAACAGGCATAAATAGGTGTGCTCCTATCGGAGTAGTACCTGACAGTTTGCTTAAAACACAAGATAGCTGACTCCGTAGAAAGTCCCGGTTTAAAACCAAATTGATTGTCATGAGTGTTTACATACCGGTCAATCTGTGTATTAAGCAAACTGTCAAGAACCTTAGCAAGCACTGTGGCTAGTGAGATTGGTCTGTAGTTGCTCTCGTCACTTAGATCACCGGTTTTACTCTGCACAATTGGTACCACCACGGTTTTCATCATTTCTGCTAGCAAGTACGCATGTCCTATACAAAATGTATATAACATGGCAAGAACTCTGGGCAGGTGGACGCCGGCATGCCTTAAATGCTCAATGCTCAGGGTGTCATGGCCAGGAGACTTACCACGCGACATTGACCTTATAATTCCCCGAACATCCTTCGCTGCAAATCTAGTGTGTACCTCCTGTCCATGTGACCCCTCCACACTGAATGACCGTGATGGTCCCAACGGCGATTTCACCATAAAGTGATCCTTAAATATGTCCGCAATACATTTCGGTTCACTCACATCGTTGACGCTCACGGGTAAGCCCGGCTTATTATTTAGCCTACTAGTTGTTTTCCAGAAGTTACGAAAGTCATGCTTCGAATGGTGAGAAGCGAGGATATCCATCTTTATCTGCTCCCTATTATTTTGGCACCACTTAAGGCGTGATTTAAAGATTTTACGACTCTCCCGCATCTCCTCCCAAACATGTCCTACACTCGGTTTACCCCACTGTACCCATTCCATAAATTTACACCGAGCCACCCCGTGAGCGTCACGCACATGCTTGTTCCATCCGATCACCGGTTGTTTTCTTCTCGGTGTAAAAATAGTATGACTCTCAGAGGCGGCTTTATACAATGCATTAACAATCTCATGATACATACTGTCAATTACACGCATGTGGTCCCGGTTGTAACAACGTTTATCATTACAGTTACTGAATTCAGGCGGAAAATCATTTTTTTTTAAACTCTCATTACATAATTTACTATATAAATCTATTTGTTCGAGGTTTCTCTCCCCCCATTTTATTTTATTACATTCGAAATTTACTTGCATTAACTTTGGTTTTACATTATCTAAATTACATTTATTAATGAGTGGCAAGTGGTCAGACTACACCGGATCATACTTAATCTGTGTATCGACTATTGTTTGAAAGGCCGACTCAGTTACAACACAGTGGTCTAACCATCTTAGCGCCCCATTAGCGTCACTTATAAAACTATATGTGTCAGACAATAAACCTAAATTAATTATATCGGCACATTTCCAATCCAAATCGTTACAAAAATTTGAAAGTTCATAATAGAATTGCTCACCTGGGTGGGCGTTGAAGTCACCAGTATCAGTAATGATAATTATTAATCGGAATAACGAGATCTTTAGATATTTATAAAAAAAAAATTTTTTAAAAAATAACGAATGTCCCTCATATAGCAGTTTCGATCCACGGTGCGGCTGTCGAGGACGAGTCCCAGGTACTTGATCGTCGACTCGAAGCCGATATGAACTTGGGGAGTAAGCTGCTGCTGAAATAGTATAAAATTGTATTTAATTAATAAATAAATATTTTTCCATTTGTGGCGGATTTTTTCTTCAATACATATTGGGGGGATTTTGGTGGAGGTTTGGGGAGAACGCGACACGGTCATCTGGCAACACCAAAGTCAGTTGTCAGCAAGGAACATTACTCGAATTATGAGGTTGTCACTTAACAGCAGCACAGATTACTAAATACTTTGTTCTAATCAGCAGTGAGTGTGAGGCTGTGGCTGGAGCGCAGATTTCAGTATAGTCTAAAGTACTCTGTGAGCGCAGAGTACCTACATGAGGAATTGAGGATAACGAACTGTTGTTATCAGTACCTACTGTGTTAGGAGTGATAGCAAAATTAACAAAAATCTTTACCGTACTGCCAGCTGGAGTAGGTAAATAGTATCCTGTGTACTTACGAAACGAATAAAACTTAAGCAATTTATAATTTTTTGTATCGATTCCTTCTACATCAAGAAACCAGAGTTAGAGGATAAAGCTAATCAGCTTCAGTCAGTTATTCTCTGATCTGACGTTTTTTGCACTGTACGTGGCAGCAGTAGTGTCTTGGGTGTTTGTAGTAGTTTTAAACAAACTCCCTAAATTTATTCTGAATGTCTTACTTCGAGGCGGAATTACCGGAGGTTGTCGTAAAACCGGTGAGTAACTAAGCTTTGATATTGTTCTAAAAACATTTGTAAATCAACGTTGAACCCAGTTAAGTCCTCTCTTGTCCCCAAGCTATAGCCATTAAAACAGCGGTGCCAGTCATAAATAAACCCTCAACAAATGATTTACTTAAATTTTTTGTTTATTTTCAGTACTTACTAATGCTATTGCAATGTTGTCTAAAGTAACACTAATAACGTCCTATCGTTGTATTTTCACCTTAATGTCATTGCTGAATATAATGCGAAATGATGTTTATCTATTGAACAATGTTGCAGGGCAAGATGATCAACCTTTCAACTTCAAAGATGAAAGCCATTGTGGTAGCAGTAGTTCTCATGTTATATGTTTATCTCTTATTATATTTCAAAACCATCTACCTAAGAAATAAAAGACTTGACGAGATCATGGCTGTGGTAAGCAACACTTTCATACTTAGGTTCAGTTATTTATTTATTTTCAAGAAAATGGTCAATTTTAGCCAAATATTACTCAAGAACTGTCAAGCAGTAGGAAATAATCAATCTATTATATTTTAAAATGTTGTTTTATCAGCAGCTGATATCTTATCACATACTTACAGGCATTGAAGACAGAAAGGGAGTTGCTGAATGTTCACACCTTAGACAAAAAACTGGCAATGCAGATGGCGCAAATTAACAGACTTTATGAAGACTACTAGCAACTGCAAATCATAGTATACTCCATGTAGACATTCCATAATGTCCTAGCATTGGGCATTATTTGCCAATGAACCTTTTTTCATTTGCATTTTTTTTGCAGTTTTTTACGATAAATATGGCAGACACAGTTGTGGCCGTGCCAATTCTTAGCAACATACATACTCATCACACTACAGCCTGAATTCAAATGATTTTACTACTGACTTCATTGCGAAAAATCTGGGCATCCTTTTTGGAAACTTGTCTAATGGATGATAAATACTTATTAATTGATTGCTTTCATTAAGTTTAATATTGAATTACGGAATCACAGTATTTTTTGTTCCTTGAACATACATTGCTTTTTTAACATTAATTGCAGTAACTTTTGTTTTTTGTTTTATTAAGTAACATCATGTAAATGCATAGAGGGAGTATCAGCTGACGAGTACTAGTAGCTCAACGACCCATACTTCAAACATTCTCATTCCGCATTCCGGCCTCAATCCTTCAAAATAGCCCGCGAAATTCAAAATTTCTTTTGTACGTATATTATTCAGCGCTGTTTTAAGTTGCCGCTTTGTTTTTATTTTTTTGTTGTATGTTGCCGTAAGTTCTTGACCATTCTTGTCTCAGACATTCGCAAAGACATTAAGTACCTACTTAACGGGTTTTTTTTTATAGTTTTTTCGCTCTACACCTCAGTACAGTTAGAAATCAGTCAAAAACACATTTGTAGTTGATGACTTTGCTCAAAATGCAATATAAGCTTGGGTCTACCCAAAACCGAAAAACATGGTAAGTGGCTTAAAAGACATAAAAGCTTGGGACCTCTGCATGCGGAGCATGACCACTTCTATCTCTACTCTACGAAGAGAAGACAAATCACTTTCTTAACAAAGTCATTATTTTCTTGTATTTTGACATCGCGCCGCAGAAATCTTTCTACAATCTGTAATTTTGTCTTCCGTTTCTTCGGTTTCTATAGTGGCCATGCTACGTATGCTGGGCATATGCTGGGTTAGTCTGTGTGTTGAGGGTAGTTCACGAGGCGGCAATCGCGCACACACCCTTTTGGATTTTATTTTTGTTTTGTGGACATTTTGACAAGCTTCTTGTTTTGTTTTAGCTTAGCTAGACAGTTCGAGTAAAATTGGACAACCGTTTTTTTTATTTATATTTTCGATAAAGTTTGAAGGTAACAGATAACTGGTGATTATTAAAATTGAGGGTCATCCAAGGGGCGGTGATTATTTGGATAAAACAATACCGTCAAGTTAATGTGATTGTTATACGTGCGCGCCGGTTCAGCTAACAAATATTAGGTATCAAGGATGGTTTATTTCGTGACAATATTATTTTTAAGCTAGGTAGGTACCTATTTATTTTGTTTTAAAAAAATGCATTTTTTGTGAGTGATACTTATTTAATTGATTAATTTATTATTATAACAGACTTACATAAACTCTTGCCGCTGTACCTACTATTTAATGTAATAACCTCGGCTACTGTATACCTAAGTACTTGACATTTTATAGGTAATATAATAAGGCATGTATATTATACATATACCTATATAACAACAGTTATATCGAAATACCATCGGAATCTCCATAAAATACTCTAAAATATTATTAGGCTTATTAAGGTAATGTTCCTAAAAAAAAAACCATCAGTATTAAAAAATGTATTCAATAAATAAAAAAGCTTACAAGTTACTAAACTTACAACATGAAAGTATTGAGCGAGCTTTAATGCTAATTTTAACGCACAATTAAACAGGGACTTCTCAAACAATCAAGCCTACGTCACAATGATGTGAACCGTTCAACTTCGGCCGACGACGTGTGTCGGTGCTTATCGTAACAAATTTTCAAAGTTGTAAAAAATTTGCTATTTAAAGCTTAATTTAAAAAAAAAATGTTTTCATAGACCCGTAATATTTTTAATAGCCTACACAACGATACCCGACATCATGGGATAGACGAGAAAAAAAAACATCCCCACTTTACGTGTACGAGGTTGGTGCCTACCTACTACTTACCCTAAAATTTTTTTTTTCATGTTTTTGTTCATGTTTTTGTTCTAGCACTGTCGGCGTGATTAATATGTATATCCATGCCAAATTATAGCTTTTTAGTACTAAGAGTCTCTGACTCTCTGAGCTAAGCTGCGGACGGACAGACGGATATGGCGAAACTATAAAGGTTCCTTGTTGACTACGGAACCCTAAAAACGTTTAAAGGGTTAGTAAAACTGAACTCTTCTGTTATTTCCCGACATCAGTCGGATAAAATAAATTGTTTTGGATTATGGCTTCAGCCAAATCTTAGCAATTGGCACAAAGTGCTATTAGTTTTTCAGTAAACTTTCTTGCATACCTATTTTATAGAAGGTTTGATTATTATCATGTGAGTCATGTAAGAATGCCTAGTGTCATAACTCATACGTACTTGTCACGTGTTCTTGCTGGCGTGGGCTGGCTACTTAAATTTATTATTTTGTTGCACTGGTCGTGTTATTTATTTTTAGTCGTATTTTACTAGCAACACCTGTGCCTATCTTTTAGGTCAGGTAACTTTAAATTCGTATCAGTTCTTGTGATATAATATATAAAATTGTATTATTAATTAAGCTAATAGTTATTGATTTTGGTAATAGTTCTCTAACACTGCACCAAATCTATTGATAATAGTCTAAAATAAAGTCGCTGTTCGTGTTTGTGTGTGTCCTTAATTCTGCTAAACTACTCAATGGATTTTGATGCGGCTTTCGCCATAAGTTGTTATTCCGGAAGGTTTATGCGTATTACGTAAATCTCCACGTTTAGTCAAAACGTAAAAACCGTGCGAAGTAAGGGGTCTACTCTTTAAGCACGTAATCCGTAGTTTTGGCCTTAGTTGCGGGCGTTTCCTGCTCTGTATCACAGTTTTTTTATTAGTTCAGTTTCCGAACTCTGACAACACTGTCGAATGTCTGACAACACGATTTGACAGATGACCCCTACGCCCGAAGTGCTTTTGCCCGTCCGAAAAAATAATTTGACACTTGTTTTTGACGCATCAATCAACTACTTTCAGACGGATCTGTATCTTCGTTGATGGACTTAGAGAGTAGACCCCCTGGGACAGGCCGCTCGCGGTACCGTCTTTACCATAAGAGCACACGGGGCCCGTGCCCAGGGCCCCCATCGTCAAGGGGGCCCTGAAATATATTTTACTTTTTTTTCTATTTTAGGTAGATATAATCCTTGTCGGGTTATATCTACCTAAAATATAAAAGTTTATAGAGTAAATGAGCGACTTTCTGGCAACATTGAGCAGTGACAAGCCAATGACATTGCAGAGTTTGACAGTAAACGTGGCTTTGCCAGATTTAAGGGCAGGCTTAGCATGACGCTTTCTATTTCTACGAAGAATAGACAAAGCTTTTTTATACAAAGTGACATTTTGTTTCTCCATTTTACATTGCCTATAGAAATCCTTCTACAATCTGTCACTTTGTCTTTCGTAGGCCTTAAAATGTAGACTATTTCAGAAGAAAGTTTTCTATCCCAAACTGTCAAAATCACACTGACAACTGACAGTTGTAGTGAAGACATTTGATTTTGTAATCGCCATGCTAAAGACAGTAGAAACTTTCTACTCGACGGCCACAAAGTATTTACGGTTATCTACAAGCTCATGATTTTACAGGAGAGCGTTTTGAACTGTGATTTTTAATAGAAGAATTTGAAATTTGATATATTTATTTGTTTGTAAACATGTGTAACATTATACATTTACATGAAAATGTGGATGTAAAAGTGAAAATCTGAGAGTTTCAACATGTTTTGCCACCATTGGCGTACTTGAAATATATTTAACACAATTAAGAAATAAAAAAAAGCATAACAAAATTAAAATATAACACAAATAGATTAGAAACTATCATTTAAAAAATCTTTAACATAGTAGTAACATTTTTCCGTGAGTAACTTCTTAAGTTCTCTTTTGAATAAATTTGGCTGGTTTATATTTTTAATAACCTCTGGAATTTTATTATATATTAAAGGTGCCATACAAAACACGCTTTTGTGAAGGAGTGCTGTTTTCGCAGAGTGAGGCTGTAAGAAATTCTTATATTTATTACGTCTATTTCTAATGACATTGTCTGACAAAAGAGGAAACCAGTGAGGATTGTTTTTAACAAATAAAGCTATTTCCAAGATATATAGTGACGGAAGTGTCAGTATATGGTATTTAATAAAGAGTGGTTGACAGCTGTCCGTAGTTTTGATCATAAACATAGCCCGAATAAACCGCTTTTGCATTTTAAATACCATGTCGGTGTTTGTCGAATTACCCCAAAATATTAGACCGTATCTAAGCACCGATTCAATAAGTCCATAATATGCCTTCAATAATGCGTTTCTACAAAGCTATCTTCTATTTGATATGATTTAGTTAATAGGGCATTACCAAGGAAATGGTTAAGGCCAATATTACTGTAAAATATTTTTGTTCCAAATTACGATTAATACGAATTAATTAAACCTCAAACGACGCAAATATAACAGGTATCTTGGAAGCTTTGTGTTTGAGCCGTTGGGGGTGGAAACACTGGTGCTCATCTTGTTTTTCGGGACATCGTCGAGCGGCTGGTCGACTCTTAACGTGACTCGAGGGCTAGCCGATTCTTGGGCCCAAAATCTCGTGTGCCCAACGGCCCCGGCATGGCCTAAGACGGCGTTGGCCGTTCGTAACGAATATTAATATTATTTGACTGATTAATAAATTGCAGTTAATTGCGTGTTCAAGTGAGATAATGGTGCCGATTCTGTTGTCACAAAATTCTCTAAACTAGACTAAAAATCACTAAAATTTAGTTTATTCCTCTCAAAAGACGATTTCTCATTCTGAAATAGACTAAAGCGACACAACTTAACTATATTTTAGTTTGACAGCACTAAGATGGTACTGATTTATTAGTTTAGTGAAAATGGCAATTTTGCTATTCTGAATTTGACGTTTTTCACCTAAAATTTTGGTTGTCTTATCTAAATCTGGCTATTTTTAATCGCGATTAAAAAGGCGTGGAATAAAATTAGTTGTCATGAACTAAGATTCACCACAACACCTCGACTTCAGAGGCAAAAACAGTACTTTTTTATTTTGCTTATATCTCGAAAACGGTGTGTCCTATCGCAAAAATAATGAAAATTTCGACCCCCTTTATGGAACCCTTAAACGCACATAACTCTGCATGTAGGTATTATTTTTTATATTTTCCATACAAAAAGTGAAAAATTCCATAAAAGCACGCCGAGGCTGCCACCCTTACGCGCCTCCGGCTCTAAAAAAAAATCACGGGGTAGGGCAAACAAGTACCATGCATGTGGAGTCGCGATTGTCAAATTAAATTTTAGTTGCGTCAAAATGATTTTTAAATTTAGAGATATTTTATTGCAGAATAGCTATAAGATTCTCATAGCCAAAAGTAAGGAATTTTAGTGATAGTTTAGTTAGTTTAGTTCGGTGTACACGAGAATAGGCACCAATATAAAACTAGGTGTAAGTATCCAGAGGATCCAGAGGCCAGCGAAGTTCTGCACGACAGAGAACATACATAGAAAGCTATGTCCATGTGATAGGCTGCCTGTACTTCTTGTGTTATGGCTGCCTGTACTTCTTGTGTTATTGTTTCATGTACCTATTATTATTCGTAAATGTATGGACTATAATTGTAAAATAAAAACAGTAAAAAAACAACAGAAATTGAGCTTGTGGAATTTTATTAATATAAAAATGTTTGTTAGAGCTATTTACCTAAATTATGTTATTATTACTATAAACCAACTTAAATCTCATAGGTTTAGTGTTTGGGATGGCGACTTCAGGGCGAAACCCGAATGTCGTAAAGAGAAGAAGCTATAAATGCAGTTATTAGTCTACCTTGAAATTGGCATGAAACCCCAATCTTCAAAACTCACTCTATTCACCTAGTTAAAATCTCTGTTTACCTGTTTATTTTTGCGATTTTTGCATTACACAGGAGATCTGTACAGTCAGAGTTGAAAGATCTTATGCCCGCAGTGATGGTGGGTAGGCTTTAAATATGAATGTGACAACATAAAAAAAGCATTGAGGTACTTGAATAGCAGGTGCATAGTTAGGTACCTAATTGATTTATCCTCATCCTTACCGTCTAAATTAAGTTAGTGTCCATCAAAACTAAAAAAAACTACCTATTATAGATGTGGCAAGACCTTAATATATTGAGTACCTAGGTATACAAAGCATTATCTTTTCTGAGAAATAGAATTGGTATACCTACTTATACCTACCTTCCTAATTTATGTAATTTACGTAAAATCCAAACATCATAATTTAGATCTACTTAATTAATGTTTGCCGTATTTGTCTAAATACTGGCGTTATTTGGCCAACCCAACATTCGTGTTTCATTTCCAATAATGTATATTTAACGCAAATGTTTGTACAATTACGCCAACATTGTTGTACCTATTGTTGGCTTAAGGGGCGTGTGCTAACCAAAAGCACGATCGTCGAGCCGCGACTTGGTTAGTCGCGTTTGTACGAGTACGTCTTAATATAACCAAACGATCTCGTACTCGCGCGACGAGCGCTATTAATTAGGACGCGGGGTTAAAGTATGAATATTGTGCCTTGCAATTTGTGCAACAAGTATTTGCGAATTGTATTTAAATTGGACTTACGGTATTATTGAATTTCATGTGATGCAAATTATTCTATTTGAGAGAACGCGTTCAATTTACTAGGTACCGACTTATCACATAGGCACGATTGCACCTCCCATCACTAAATGTAAATACTATTAGCGCTAATCATATTGTCTCTGTCATCTTCAACCGATTGACTGCAATGTATCTATGTTTTAAATATGTACGTTCAGTGAGTGACGTGTTGCTGGGGGGCTTTAATATCTAAAAAAGTTATAAACAGAGTACCTATATTGTAAGTAGTCTCTGATTTTATCAATATTTATCGGTACCGCGTGGTCCGACCCTGCCCACAAATATTTATCGGTACCGCGTGGTCCGTACCTGCCCACAAATAATATTTACATATTATTATGTATGATTATATTGATCATAATCAACCATTTGTGATGGATGACCTATTAGACATGTAAAATGACATTCTGTACTCCTTTCCAAACAATGTCACCCGTTGCGTGCAGCTTGCTAGCGGCGCTGCTAGTAGTCGAGCAGCTGGTTGTCGAGGGTGCGGCAGCGCGCGCGCTCCAGCACGGCGCTGCTAGTAGTCGAGCAGCTGGTTGTCGAGGGTGCGGCAGCGCGCGCGCTCCAGCACGGCGCTGCTAGTAGTCGAGCAGCTGGTTGTCGAGGGTGCGGCAGCGCGCGCGCTCCAGCACGGCGCTGCTAGTAGTCGAGCAGCTGGTTGTCGAGGGTGCGGCAGCGCGCGCGCTCCAGCACGGCGCCGGGCGCGCACCGCCACGGGTCCTCCGTGTCGCTCTGCCAGCGCAGCAGCCGCGTCTGCAGCTCCACTTCCACTTGCTGCAGAGACGGCTTGCCTGAAAAAATTGTGTTCGGCTGAACTTGTGGGTAGGAGAGATGAACGGTAAAAGACATTCGAAAATAGACCTTGCGTTTTTAAATAAAAGAGCAACGAAATTCCGTTAAAATCAAGATGAGAGTCAAACCATGCAAGTTTCTACTCTCAGCGGGGTCGGCCCGGATGTCGTAGAACTCCCACTGCGGTCGGTAGTAGTACTGCGTCAGAGTCTTGTACCACGGCAGCGGCTGCTTGCTGCGCGTGCGGTTCAGCACATCCTGGAATCATAACCATACTGACTGTACCAAACGTCCCAATTTAAATAATATGATGATTTGATGATAATATGTCGATATATGGACCTACTAGGCTGTATAGACTCTTACCTGGAAGGTAGGAGACACGTATAGATCCTGGTCTATTGGGAAGGGCATTCCAAAGTTGAGGTTGTGTATCAGTTTGTAACGCCGCGTGCGCACTGCGCGCATGGGGTAGTACATTGTAATCTCGTGGTGAGTCTGCGACGCGAATATTGCTTCATCTTCGGAGTAAGGCGGTTCTAGAAAATAAATAGCCTACTTATTACACGAAATGAAAATTTTAATCGCATGTAACGCAAACCATGCAACCACTGGATTCGACGCCACTTAAATAGGTAGTACCTACTAACCTTTTTCTAAAATAGAAAGTAAACTTTTTGGTTTATCCGACTGCAGTATATCATTGCTGTCCTGTCCAAATGGGATAGTGAACCAATCCATCACGGTGGGCATGATGTCCAGCAGGCTGACCATGGCGAAGGATGCTTCGTTCTTCCTCGTGTGAGGCTTTGGCGAGGCAATGATCATGGGCTCGCGGAGACCAGGGTCGTAGAAGTTCGTGCGGCCAGACGGGAATGGAATGCCGTTATCCGACGTGTATATGACGAGAGTGTCGTCTAAGTGTCCAGCGTCTTGCAGCTCTTTGAGCACCAGCCCTACACCTGTGAAATATTTTTTGTTTAGATTGCCACTAGGTTCTTAAAGGTCCATTATAGCATGTAAGTACCTACCTTGATCGAGTCGCGACATTGTCGTATATTGTGCTGCGATGTCTCTTCTGGCTGCTTCTGTGTCCTGGGGTATTAGAAAATAATCGTTAATCGTTGTCTGTTCGTGCGGATATGATAGCACGCAGGTTTGCTCGTTGTTCAAGAGACGTCAAGATCACCCTGTTCAGGGCATTTTGCACGTCCTTCTACACGAGCAGTCTGTGGGTGAATTATACGCAAAAGCAATACGGCGCTCTACGCGTCCAATACAATAATGCATTCAGGGTGCTGCTGGGGCTGCCTCGCTTCTGTAGCGCTTCGGGGATGTTCGCCGAAGCGCGCGTGGATTGTTTTTATACAACCATGCGCAGGCGGTGCACATCCCTGGTGCGCAGGGTGCGGGTCAGCCCGAACAGTATCCTGAGCGCCTTTGCCCAGCGATTCGACTGCCAGTACATGTATCACTATGACATGGTACATGTGCGGGCTAATGTGGAAATATTGTTTTGAGTTGTAATTGTTTTGACTTGTAATTGTATTGTATTTTAGTTTTGAAATTGTATTTATTTATTTGTATTTGTATTTAATTGGTCCGTGTTGACTTTTAATTAAATAATAATAATAATAATTAATCGTATACACACGCCCGATTTTTTTTTTATCCTCGTATTAATTACCTGAACAAAATAAGGCAGTTGCACTTGCTCCCACTGGTAGTATATCGGATGCCAGTCGGGTATGAGCCCCATGCCCTCCTCGCCGGAACCGAACCGCTCGCAGAACGGACCGAACTGCGGCTCCGTGTGGCCGCACCGGTGCGGGTCGTGGAAACTCACGTACAGGAGAAATGGCCTGACAGTTGTGAGGAGAATTACATTTTTAATTGCACTTTTTTGTAATCATTTTGTTACCTAGTGAGGTAGTGTTGTATTTAAACTTGAAATAAGACACTATGGCTGACTTATTATGACTCATAAGCAAATCGCTTATTTCAAGTTAACTTACTCGTAAGATATAAACTTGTGAGTGAACCCATGGGCAACCATGTATTACTAATAGTTGATGAGATCTTACTTGTTATCCTGGTTAGCTTTAGCGAGGAACTCCCTGGTGAGCAGCTTGATGTGCGTGATGTTCCGGCCGACCTGGTTCACGTGGTTGTTCTCCTCTGTCTGCTCGTAGTCGAACTTGTAAACCGCGGCGGGGCCCACATCTTTCTTACCAATAATACCTGAAAATATAAAATTCTTTATTGAAGAGATCATTGTAGCGTAGATGAATCTGAAGGTAGAACTAGACCAAATATGGTAGCTTTTATCTACAAGTTGATTAATACAAAAACATTTATGATGCCATTAGAATACGAAGTTTATAAAACTTAATGTCATGCGAGACTTACTATAAGGCAGTAAAAGAAATCAAGCAATCAGCTATGCTCCGCCCACTTACCAGTCATCACATTGTGTTTGCTGAGGATATTGGGCATGCTGGATACGGCGTCAAAGGAGTTGAAGTGGTGCTCAGCGCGGTGCAGGCCGTACATGCCGTTCTGGTGGCTCGGCGCGCCCGTCAGCAGCGACGCGCGGCTGCGGGCAGGGCACGTGACGTCACGGTTACCGAGTGCTAACTTTAGCTCTAGTATAGCACCCGGCCTTAGATATGGCACATCGAGTTTTAGCATAAGTTCGGCTTTGTAGAGCCTGATAGTAAAACACGACATCCGAGTCATATGCACGCTCTGATGAGTATGTACCTATTGTTAAGTTGGCGAGGGTTTTTGGGATATAAATAAGGCCGCGTTTTAACCAAAAGCGAGAGTCGCGCGAGTACGGTATCGACGCGATTGTTCGAAGCGACGATCGCTTTTGGTTGTTTGGATTCTCCCGATCCCGTATAAGTTCCTTGAAGTTCCTATACAAGGTGGCCAGGAAGGTGACATAAAGAAAAAAGCCTCGTAACAGCCTATCAAAATACACCTCAGTACCTATTTTATATTGTCGGTGTTTTTTTTGGTCTGGTCTACCTACGATGGTTTTGAAGTTATTTTCCTTAGAATACAGCAAATCTACCACTGGTTTTATTTATCTCTTGTAATTACTTGACCAGTCAGATAATTATTGATGTTTTTTGATGAGTAGGTACCTACCTACCTACAGCTTGGAAGTGAGCTTACTTTCTCCTGCTAATCTAAATAAGGTTCTTCGACAAGGTGATGAAAGTACTAAATAATTAGGAGCTTATTGCTCAGAAACCTTGGCGAGCAGCTGCTGACTGAAGTGAAGGCATTGTTGAAGAGTAGGCCGCGCTTCGCTAGCGCGTCGATGTTTGGGGTCTGGCATATCTTGTTCAAGTACGAGCCAAGCTCGAAACCTCCATCGTCCGCTGCAACATAAACAATATTTAAAGTTAACGAATTCCGACCGGTAGCTAATGCCCGCGATTGGTGTAGGGGAAGTCCGGACAATATGAACACCACAAAGAAGCTAGGTACCTACCTATATCAACAAAATAATGGTAGCGGTGACCGCCCACACAGCGTCCGAAATGACATCACTGAATGGTTTTTTATTAAAGTAAGTTGCTGTGCTTTCGTAGGGAGCGTTTTTGACACCTTATAGTGAAACTCCGCTGCCCAAAGATTTAAATCGCTAGATTTGTCTTCACGTACTTACACGCGACAAAGTGTCCATACTGAGAAGAGTGAGCTCTCTAAGAGTAATTATATTCTATGAGAGTGAGGTAACACTACTACTACATAGCGTTTCCATGACAATCAAGTCAAGTCACTGCATCATTGTTTGTCAGAGGTGTCAAAACGAAACTGAAACGAGAATATCTTTTGACGGGATATGGCGTATCTAACGATCTAAATCTTTGCCGCTGTCATTATGTTCATGACGGCTGTCACTGCGGCCGTTATGTGCGACCGCCGCTTTTCTACGAAACCGTAGCTTTACATTCACAGTAAAATATTACAGTGCCTACAGTGGCGTAGCTGGTCCTAAAGGCCCTTTTTACCCGACTGCATCGAACTATAACTATCCTAGGTATTGTTTTTTTACAAAATACCACACTGACTTTGAAAGTATAGCTATTATTGTGAGTTTCTTGCCCGTTCTTCTCCATAGATACCCAACTAGGCTTTGGATTGGACAAGTAACTAGCTTCAAGGGACAATACTAGGGCCGCTTTTATTCTTGCTAGGTATATGTTAATGACTTGCCTAGTGTAACTTCCCACAATTGCATACTATACGCTGACGATACGACCCTCAGTACTATAAACGAAAATGACGACATTGTTGAGTACCAAAATGAAATAATCATGACATTAAATAAAATTAGGTATTACATGGCTTGAATACAATAATCTTCTTATTAATACTCACAAAACAAAAATTGTACAATTCCAGACATTCCAAACAGTACGCATCCACATGGATATGAGATAATAGAAGAGGTCGATTACGCAAAATTCTTGGGGATATTAATTGACAAAAACTGTTACTGGAAATCTCATATTGATGATCTGTGTATGAAGATGGATAGATTTGTATTCGTTTTATGTAGACTAACACGTGTGGCTAGTGTTAATGCGGTACTATGTGCATATCATGGCTATGTCTCATCAATTTTGCGCTATGGCATTATAATATGGGGTAATTCGGTTGAACTTAAAAGAGTGTTTCGAGCTCAGAAAAAGTGTGTACGCTCAATTTGTGGAGCGCATCCACTGGACAGTTGTGTTCCACTATTTAAAAAACTTAAAATACTGCCACTTCCAGCACTATATACTTTTGAAATTTGTGTCTTTGTACACCAAAACAGACATGAATTTGACTTGTTTATGATGTTGTATCCAGACCCAGCCGCAAAGTGCCTAGGCGTAGAATTAAATTGTTTTCTAATAATGTATACCTACTGCATGTCCATTACTGTTTATAACAAATTACCTGATGGCTTCAAAACTCTCAGCCTCAGAACATTTAAATGTAAATTATTTAACTTTCTTTCAAGCAAATGTTATTACTCGACTAAAGATTTTATGATTGAAAAATTTACCTAAATATTTGACATTATTACTTAAAAATCATATTTTATCTCCTTGACCTGAATTTTAACTTATATTATTAATCTCTTCTACGACTATTGTTTAATTTATTTAAATTATTTTTAACTCTAATTCTAAATTAATTTTAATGTAATGATGACCCTTAATTTTATAAACCATATTTGTACGCCGGAAACGGCAGA
This sequence comes from Griposia aprilina, assembly GCA_916610205.1. Taxonomy (NCBI): domain Eukaryota; kingdom Metazoa; phylum Arthropoda; class Insecta; order Lepidoptera; family Noctuidae; genus Griposia; species Griposia aprilina. The sequence continues at coordinate 24,878,292 of OU744290.1, read as the reverse complement.
ATATTATGATCGAAATACTTATTGAACTTAACAACTTTGTACAATATTCTGACAAATACATGCTGTGGTAATAAATTATAAACTCCGTGGTCTATATTGAACGCCATAACTAAAGAAGAAACTATCTGTCTGGGTTAATTATGTCATGGAATGGATATGTTGATTTTTGTTAAATAAAACCTAAATATTACTAATTACGGGTATATTCTTTACTTCACATGCATTCCATTCTATTTTAGTCATCTTTCTGACTGACCGACCCCTTGAAAATTCAAATATAAATGTTCTAATTGAAATAAATGCTTTGAGTTTGAAACCACAAACAAATTTCATTCATTTGTTTTTTTTTTCATTAGGTAATCATTGATTACGGGCCTCTTATCAATATGAATTACCTACAGATAATATTTTACGAATTTTGACGTCACTTCGGGGGGCCCCGTATCCAGTGTTGCCAACTTGACGGATTTCCCGTCAGTTATGGCGGAATGGACGAATGGAAAACGGGAAACAGTATGGTCTGACGGGTGACGGATTTTTTGACGGATTCTTACGTTTCATTATTTATACATGCATTTAAATAGATAGTCATGTTGCGAAACTAAGTATACACATATTACAATAACAATAACATTAATTTGATCCAATCGTACTTCCCCGTAACATGGCATGGCTTACAGTTTCGAGTTAATATAAACACAACGAAATGTAAACAGTCACTGTGATAAGGTTGTTTATAAAAACGAATAGTATTTTAGATTTCGAAGAAGGTAATGTCGAAACTCGAAAGTGATAATGAGTTTGATTTAATATAAATTACCCCAATTTAGTGTATAAGCTCGTTTATTATGTCAAACAATAAACTTTTCTTAACATAAATTCTTACGTTTTTATTTACGAACCTATATAATTACTAGAAATGTTTTGACGGATTATATTGACGGAAAACTGAAAATGTTTGACGGAATTTCTTAGTTAAGTTGGTGGAATTGAAAAATTATTGTTGGCAACACTGCCCGTATCATTGATACGGCAGTAGCTACGCCCCTGAGTGCCTACCTAATATGCTGTCTATGAATGAAACGTTTATAAACTCGTTTTATGGCACTATTAGCAACAACAAAACAACAACTTTACAAAATGACAAGTTTTTTGACTGACAAAGTGACTGAATACATGCAGAATCGAATAGGTACAAAGTTTATCTTTACAAAAATCTTTTGGCGCGTGGCCTAAATCGGAACTAATGCCACCAACTTGTTTTTTTTATTCAATTTCTGTGACAATTTCACAAATGTTTATCCACACTAAACTCTGAAAATGCCATTCAGGCGTCAAAAGATCTTTGTAGTACTTTAAAATATACAACCATTTATGTACTGACCAGCGAATTGCAAAAACCTAAGAAAATTTGAATTTCGTGGGCAACCATGGCGCATTCGTATGTAAATTGAAAATAGGTACTTTATTGCAGAGTGCAGAATCATAGCATAAACGCAATAAATGACTTGACCAGACTCACGACTATGCTCTCGACAGTCCCATGTTTATTTCATCGATAGCCGAGAATCGATAGGTAATGGATTGAATAAATAGGACACGTACCTGCTATGGCTGCTATCTGTCAAACTGATATTAGCAATGATCATGAACTTGATTAAAGGAATGTTACTCACCAAATAGTATAAGAACATTTCCCGATTTGGCAGTATTATCAGATAACACGGTTGCAATGACAAACACACACAATAACAGTACGTAAACAGTACCCGGCGCGCTCGCCATGTTGTCCGCCCGGCTGATAACAAAGCAGTTAGTTGACGTGTCTCCGTGAAGTGAGTGTTGGCACTTTAAGACTTTTACGACCACCGCCGGTGCCCTACTTAACGCCCGCTTTGCCTCCAAAATTCAAATAATTTTCTATCAAAAATACTATGGCTAGTCGGAAATCCATTTTGTATCTGTTCGATGTGGACGGCACCCTCACCAAACCGCGCCAGGTCATCACAGAGGAATTGAAGAACTTCTTGTTAGATAATGTAAAATCTAAAGTCGCCGTAGGACTCGTCAGTGGATCCGATTATGTCAAAATAGCTGAACAAATGGACGGGGCTGAAGTGGCAGCCAAGTTTGACTATGTGTTCTGTGAAAATGGTGTAGTGCAGTATCGAGGCGGCAAGTTGATCAGTTCAGAAAGTATCCTCAGTCATCTGGGAGAGAAGTTGCTACAGAGAGTCATTAATTTCTCACTAGGGTTTATGTCTAAGATTGAATTACCTGCAAAGCGGGGCAACTTTGTTGAGTTCAGGTCAAGCATGATTAACATCTGCCCGGTGGGGCGGTCCTGCAGTCAGGCAGAGAGAGAAGAGTTTGTAAGGTTTGACTCTGTACACTCAGTAAGACAAAAGTTTGTGGATGCATTACAAAGTGAATTTGGAAGTTCAGGCTTGACATTTGCACTTGGAGGACAGATCAGTGTTGATGTGTTCCCTACTGGCTGGGATAAGACCTACTGCCTCAACCATGTAGCAGACCAGAAGTTTGAAGAAATCCACTTCTTTGGAGATAAAGCAATGCCAGGAGGTAATGACTATGAGATCTACAATGACTCACGGACTATCGGCCACAAGGTCACATCACCTGATGACACCAAAGAACAACTAGTGAAGTGCCTTAGTATTTAGCAACTCTTTGTATAATATGTATTGTAAATACTTTTATTACATCATTAACATCTATGGGCTCTTTTGTTGTTTGCTTTTGTTAATTTTGCGTAGTACCTACATGGAAACAGCATTAATAATATTATTATGATAACCTTGTAGATAAGTGTATCAAGATTATTCTTGTTTTCAATAATATAAAATGAGTACTTATTTCTTACTAACACTTTGTCCAATCAAATTATATACTAATTTCAGCATATTTTTATAGGGGCTCCAATTGTCATGTTTAGAGGGGCTCCAACTGTCATGTTTATAGGGGCTCCAACTGTCATGTTTATAGGGGCTCCAACTGTCATGTTTATAGGGGCTCCAACTGTCATGTTTATAGGGGCTCCAACTGTCATGTTTATAGGGGCTCCAACTGTCATGTTTTTCTTGCTGAGAGCTGACTGCTGATCTGTTTTACAGACAGGATTAAGGAAACAAATTATTAGCAATTTTCAACAATTTATTTAAAAAGTATGTAACTATAAAAGATTCAAAATGCTTTGCATAATTTATTTATATAACCATCAAAAATATGTACTCTGGTTTACAAGAGGTTTGGTCTGGTTTTCAAAATTATTAAAAATTATATCATAACACTTATTGATATGTTGGATTTGCCGACACATAATATAATTTGAGCTTCAGTGACCCTCATAGATGGGCTTCCTTTTCTCCATAAAGGATATCATGCCTTCCTGCCGGTCTTTTGTGGGAATGTTAAACTCATAGCACTTCTGTTCCACTTCATAACCATCCTTGATGCTGAGCTGTATACCTTCATTGATAGCTTGCTTGGCACATCGAAGGGCGATTGGCGCATTGAGTATGATCTCCCGCGCTATGGTTAGCGCCCTTTCTAGTGCTGCATTGTTTGAGCTGCTCTGTGGTACCACATGGTTTACTATGCCTGCAATTGATAACATAATGTTTAATAGGAAATCTCAGTTTTATCTTCGACGGGTGATCTTTGACACCTACCTAAATCCTTGGCTTCCTGGCCACTGACTATTCTTGAAGTGTATATCAGTTCTTTAGCAATATTGATGTTGACTGCTCTGGGCAGTCTCTGAGTGCCTCCAGCGCCAGGGATGAGGCCTCGGCCGGTCTCTACCAAACCCAACTTGGCTGTTTCAGACACCACCCTAATGTCACAAGCCAGGGCCAGCTCCAAGCCTCCCCCAATTGCTACACCTTCAATAGCTGCTATTGTTGGCATAGGTAGATCTTCTATTTCTATGAATGTGGTTCTCAGTCCTTTGACAAATCTGGCTACTTCATCATCTGCCATCTTGAAGCGTTCTTTCAAATTGGCCCCTAAAATAAACCAATACAAAATTTTATTCAATAGACAGAAGTGTGAACTAAACAGAACTATGGGAGGCTAAATAAATATAATATATTTGTACACAATATGACATGTGTGAATTGACATACAAAGCTATTGCATTTAAATATGTTCCAATTCCTAACAAACATTACATTATCAATGTCATGGTACTAATTGGCTCTAAGTCATTATTTTCTAGAAGACAGAACTCACAAACTGAATCTAAATCTTGTATGATCCTTACCAGCACAGAATATGCCAGGCACCATGCTGTGCAGTATGACAACAGAAACCTTGGTGTCCTCCCTGATCAACTGGTTGACTTCCCTCATGGCTTCGATCATGTCGAAGCCCAACGCATTGCGGTCCTTAGGACTGTGCAGTCCATACAGCGCGATGCCTCTGTCCGTCCCCAATAACTTCTCGTAAACCACGGGACCCACAACCTCAGTATATTGCTGAGTTTGAGTCGCTAGTAAACGCACCGACCCATTTTTTATTAATGAACTGTATTTATACAGCCTTGGAATCAACATTTTCATTTAGGACTAACTAGCCAAATTGTTATCAAGAACAATTACCACTACCTAACGTATTATATCACGAAAGCAAATAATTTTGAGCGATTCTTGAATAATCTTATCACCATAAAAGATAAACATAACTTCAATTCGAATTCCGTCCGTCCGTCAGTCAACAAAATAAAATGTAAATGTTGATCAAAGAGTACTTTTGATTTTGATGTTGTTGTCTTGTCAATTTGTCAAATGTCATTGTCAAGTAGTCATCATTCAAAAACTTAGGCGGCTTTGAATTTGAACTTTGAAGTGCGCTAGGTACTCGCTGTGCAGTACCTCACCCCTAGCCCCCACTAACGGGGAAATAGTACTCTTTGCGGTGAATTTGTTACTGCGCAGCGACTCGCCTCATGTTCCGAGCCGCCATAAATTTTGAATCGGGCTGTAGTCATGTTTTATCTTTGTCTACTTTTAGCGACTTAAAGTACGATACTTGTCAGTGACTTTGAGTCTGTTGGGTCTTTGCATTTCTGTTGGATGATGTAGGTGGAGTTGGATTACCTTAGGCGTAGCCGCGTAGGTATTGTTTTCTAACTGGGTATGTGTACATACAACTATAAAAACCATGTACGAGCTTGTGTTGACAAAATACGAGATTTTAGACCATGTTGCCAGTAAATTGTAGTCTTTGAGACCATATCTGTACGATGATACGCCGCACAGTGGATCGAATCTGCTATATGAGGGACATTCGTTTTTTTTTTTACAAATTTCATTATTTTTAAATACCTATCGAAAGATCTTGTTATTCTGATGAATAATTGTGATTACAAGTTTTTCTCTAAAACTGATAGTTTGCCTGGAAAAAAATATTTTAGATTTTTTTGTCTGGAATGAAACAGAAACTGCTAAAATTTGGCCATGTCTTGAAAGACCAAGTTTTAAAACTACCATATTCTTATTCTTTGACGTGTTGGCTATAATTCTACGCTATCAGCGCGCGCCCATAGTTGCCCCTTTAAGAGTTATGAGGTTCGGAAAAATGAAAAAAAAATTAAGTCAAAAGTACATTTTCATTAATAATATCATAGATAGAACATTTAAAGATTTATAATTAAAGGAATAATATTAATTTCAAAACAATACAAAATAAAAGTGGGATTTTTTTTTTAAAAGTACAAAAAAAAATCAAATTAAAGCAAATGATAAATTTATTAATATTGATAATTAATTTAATATTGTAAAAAAATACTATATATTAATAATTATATACAGTGAAAAATTTGCTAATCATCAATTAGTTAATTTTCTTTTCTTTTAATTACGAATATCTCTTGTACGAATTATTTTACCTATTTGCTGATAAATACATTCATAATGAAATTTAAATTAAATGACTCCACTTCCATACAGAATGGGAATGTACGGCTTATTAGTGGTGACTTTCATCTCAGGGGCGCGTCACTTGCAAACACTTTCGGGAAGACTCTCATCCCAGGGGCGCGTTACCAAGACATCACGGCGCGACCAAAAGCGGCTCAGCGGTTAATGATAGGGATAGGAAGGAGTTATTCCGACCCACATAAATAAGGGTGTAATTTAAATAAAATCATTCAGAGATTTGAATACCAAGACAACTTGCTTAGGTAAGGTTCTATCTATGATATTATTAACGAAAATGTACTTTTCGACTTCCTTTTTTTTTCATTTTTCCGAACCTCATAACTCTTAAAGGGGCAACCATGGGCGCGGGCTGATAGCGTAGAATTATAGTCAACACGTCAAAGAATAAGAATATAGTAGTTTGAAAGCTTGGTCTTTCAAGACATGGCCAAATTTTAGCAGTTTCTGTTTCATTCCATACAAAAAAATATTAAATATTTTTTTCCGAGCAAACTATCTGTTTTAGAGAAAGACGTGTAATGACAAATTATTCATCGGAATAACGAGATCTTTCGTTAAGTATTTAAAAATAATGAAATTTGTAAAAAAAAAGGATTGTGTGGTTTTATGAAACCACGGTAAAAGTGAAACTTTTTTTCACCTTATAGACATTCAACTAAAAACCTCCTTCTATTCACTATATCCCTACTCCGCGGCCGACCGTCACGCGACATGCAACACACAGACGAAAATGTTTGAGACGATGTAATAAAAGTTTCACTTTAAAAAACGAATGTCCCTCATAGAGCAGTTTCGATCCACTGTGCGCCGTCGGCGTCTCAACTCAAATTATTTTATTTCACGTAATATAAACCAACATGGCCACGTCAGAACACGAAACACGAAACGTCAGAAGCTAGGTGCTAGGTCAGGCAACACTGATCTAAGAGCGCAACGTTACACGCAATTCACATGACATGACATTATTCAGATGCACAGAGTACATTTTATATAGGGAGATCCAGATTTTCTTTATGTAGTCTGCGATCCAGATACACAAGAACACCCAGCTGAGCTGACACAGCCACAACACGTCAACATCTCTGTTCACAACACAAATCAAAATAACTGATGTAGGTTATATTAATTTGCTAAATTGATGTGATAGTAAAGTAATGATTGGATTGAGTGAAGCAAGCAGAAATCCAGTGAAAAACCAAAACCGGACGACGCATTGTTACTTACTCATACCGAAATAACATTGATTCCCAGCGGTGCTCCACAAATAACTTCAAATTTTTGTGGTTTATTTATTTCTGTTTGGGGTTGGTACCGATTTAGATTGCTTTTTACTTCGTAAAGAATACGACCGTAATAATACTTCGTATCGCTATAGATATACACACAGTTTGTCATTAATTTTGTTTATTTCAGCTAGTACCATGGCGTGTGAGCCATATGTGGTCGAACTAGATCCAGACACGATGACTTCATTGAAGATGTATCTATTCCAAAATGTTAAGAATGTGGAAGTGATAAGAAATAACATTATCCAAGGTGTTTGGAGCTGTGCTGCAATCAAGCCCCAGTTAATAATAGACCCCTTCCAAGTAGCAGTTGCAGCAAATAGGGCTGTGCTGTCTCAGAAACACAATGTGATGGTCACCAGGACACTATGTTCTGAGATATTATATAATTTATCAATCTCAAAAAATATCACTCAGAGTTTGAGCAAGTTTGGCATAGAGAAGGACACAAAACTGTTGATTTGTTTTCTAGTTACTGAAGAATCAGATGTAAGTAAGGAGATTTTACCACAAATTGAGGGTGAATTGTTACCTATGAGTGACTTGAAAGAATTTACATGTAAGAAGACTCTGAATAATGTATATAAATTGAATAGTATACCAACTGATCAAGACTTAACTGATGTTATTGTTAGCAGAATGGTTACTAAGAGTTTTGTAACACATTAAAATATAGATATCATACAAAATATATCACAGGCCTACTGCTTAGCTGAGATTGTGCCTGAGGTAAACAGGGTGATGCAAGAGGAGTGTGGTGACAAGTGGAGAGAGCTCAGTCATTCATCTCAGTTAAATGGTAGGCCTTAAATTTGTTTGTGTAACCCTCTGCTTATCATCTCAATGTGTATTGCAGGCTTAGCACAAGCACCGTTTTGTCGATGGAAGAGTAGACAAAAATTATGTTCTGTGCAGACAGTATGACAGCAGCAAAGTAGACTTAGTCAACTGCACTTTTAAAGACAAGTACAACAATTTTTCTCAAACTGTTGTTGTACCATATTTTGGAACCAAACATATTACAGTAATATTGGCCATAATGCCCTATTAACTAAATTATGTAAAAAATTGAAGATAGCTGTTATTTTATTAATTATCACAGTTTTGTGTTCAAGACGCTTTCCTGTAAAATCATGATTTTGTAGATACCATATACTTTGTGACCGTTGAGTAGAAAGTATTCTACTGTCTTTATTCTTTAACATGGTGATTACAAAATCTAATTGTGTTCACTGCCCTAAACAACTGTCAGTTGTCAGTGTGATTTTGACAGTTTGGGATAGAAAACTTTCTTCTGAATTAGTCTACTTAGAAAAGGACCTACGAAAGACAAAATGACAAATTGTAGAAGGAGTTCTATGGGCAATGTAAAAAATGGAGAAACAAAATGTCATATTGCATAAAGAGTTGTCTATTTTTCAGAAGAAATAGAAAGCGTCATGCTAAGCCTGCTGGGAGAAAACAATGCCAGGTCTACTGAGAACCTATTTAGCCAGAGTAACAATAAAAAAAAGTACTTAAATGTTATCAAAAATATAATAATTTGAATCAACAATATTCATTTGCGAGTTTCTCATTTGACATTGCTCACAAAACAGGTAAAATTAAATACCAACTTTTTTTAAACATGTTTTATTTAACAACAACAATTATCATTATTATGTAAAATGTACATTTAAATTACATATGTAATACGTAAAAGCGAAAATCAATCACTTCTTAAATGAAATGCAAGTTTCAGTATAGGTACTCAACAACCGACTGGCAACTTGTCCATTTGTTCATTGTATTGACATAGTTGAAGTTTGATCACAACTGGTGACAAATGCTTACAACTAACTACAGTTTTCTATGGCCACACATTTCCTAAGTGAATTCTGTAATACATATTAATATTACCAAATTTTTGTTCAATGGAAATCAACTTAATCATCACATATTACAAACTATCCATCATAACAGTTAAATGCTCATTATATCACTTAATACTATAGCTACCGGTATCCCTCATTTCATTGTGGTAGAAATGTGAAATATAAAAATTTAAATCCATTGAATGACACACGGGCATAATTGTAACATTTAAATCTATTCTACAAACAAACAATTTTTTTAACTTATTACGTAGTGAACAAAACCTTATATAATTTAAAAAATGGCAGCTAGTAATTATTGAGTCTTAGGAACTTTCTGTAAATCACAAGACAATTTAAATTATTTGGAACGAAATAAATATACACATATCTCAGCATAATATAGAAAAGAAGCTTACTAATATGTACAAATAGGTGCTGGAGTTCTTGTGTATAAGTAACAACTAATATATTTGTATGATGACAACGTTGTATGTATATAGCACCTCGTGAACACTTGGGTGGTGTGTGGCCCGCTGTGCGCGAGGCCTAGGGCTGGCATGCGAGGTGCATGCCGCCATGTGTGAACACAAACTGGGAAACTAAACAAAATAATACAATCATAATTTTACAATAGTCAATTTTAGATATAGTCTTAGGATTTCATTTTGTCAATTAAAATTTTAGCAAATGTTACAAAATTCAATGATAGAAATAAAAAATTGCGTCCTATTAAAGAAGTAGCATAATAAGGCAGGTGCTAATCGAGTAAGTAATGTTGCGTTTTCAGCGTTGAGCCCGCATCAGTAAGCGATGGAAACACGGACACCGAGCGCACGAACCGGTGCGGTGCCCGGCGGGTAGTACGCTGGTGCTATAATGTGCGTCACTCATGTAGTATCCGAAGTTTCCACAATATCCATATGACAAAATCGTATGTCTCGAAACAAACGCCTACACTTACATAGACATTAAATATTGCATTAGTGGTACATTATTTTATGATCTAAAATAGTTAACTCTCGCCTCTTTCGCGTTTCTGATTTATTTCCAGCTCGATTTTCTGATTCCAGTACACGCTTCAGGCGTCATAAGCTTAGTCTGCTGTGATCGTTTACCGAGTTTTTCAAACAGTTACATATCGTCCGTGTACAGTAACGGCAAAAAGGCAAGTATGCAACTAAGCAAGCAATTAACCAGCAACATGCGGGCACTCGGCACAGCCTGCAGGCCCTCTGTCAACTGTCATGCCACGCGTGTGTGTGTACTAAGTGACTCGGCCCAGCCTGCAGGCCCTCTATCAACTGTCATGCCACGCGTGTGTGTGTACTAAGTGACTCGGCACAGCCTGCAGGCCCTCTATCAACTGTCATGCCACGCGTGTGTGTGTACTAAGTGACTCGGCACAGCCTGCAGGCCCTCTATCAACTGTCATGCCACGCGTGTGTGTGTACTAAGTCACTCGGCACAGGCTGCAGTCCCTCTATCAACTGTCATGCCACGCGTGTGTGTGTACTAAGTGACTCGGCACAGCCTGCAGTCCCTCTATCAACTGTCACGCCACGCGTGTGTGCGTACTAAGTCACTCGGCACAGCCTGCAGTCCCTGTATCAACTGTCATGCCACGCGTGTGTGCGTACTAAGTCACTCGGCACAGCCTGCAGTCCCTCTATCAACTGTCATGCCACGTGTGTGTGTGTGTGTACTAAGTCATTCGGCACAGCCTGCAGTCCCTCTTTCAACTGTCATGCCACGCGTGTGTGTGTACTAAGTGACTCGGCACAGCCTGCAGGCCCTCTATCAACTGTCATGCCACGCGTGTGTGTGTACTAAGTCACTCGGCACAGGCTGCAGTCCCTCTATCAACTGTCATGCCACGCGTGTGTGTGTACTAAGTCACTCGGCACAGGCTGCAGTCCCTCTATCAACTGTCATGCCACGCGTGTGTGTGTACTAAGTGACTCGGCACAGCCTGCAGTCCCTCTATCAACTGTCACGCCACGCGTGTGTGCGTACTAAGTCACTCGGCACAGCCTGCAGTCCCTGTATCAACTGTCATGCCACGCGTGTGTGTGTACTAAGTCACTCGGCACAGCCTGCAGGCCCTCTATCAACTGCCATGCCACGCGTGTGTGTGTACTAAGTCACTCGGCACAGGCTGCAGTCCCTCTATCAACTGTCATGCCACGCGTGTGTGTGTACTAAGTGACTCGGCACAGGCTGCAGTCCCTCTATCAACTGTCATGCCACGCGTGTGTGTGTACTAAGTCACTCGGCACAGCCTGCAGGCCCTCTATCAACTGTCATGCCACGCGTGTGTGTGTACTAAGTCACTCGGCACAGGCTGCAGTCCCTCTATCAACTGTCATGCCACGCGTGTGTGTGTACTAAGTCACTCGGCACAGCCTGCAGGCCCTCTATCAACTGTCATGCCACGCGTGTGTGCGTACTAAGTCACTCGGCACAGCCTGCAGTCCCTCTATCAACTGTCATGCCACGCGTGTGTGTGTACTAAGTCATTCGGCACAGCCTGCAGTCCCTCTTTTAACTGTCATGCCACGCGTGTGTGTGTACTAAGTCACTCGGCACAGGCTGCAGTCCATCTATCAACTGTCATGCCACGCGTGTGTGTGTACTAAGTGACTCGGCACAGCCTGCAGTCCCTCTATCAACTGTCACGCCACGCGTGTGTGCGTACTAAGTCACTCGGCACAGCCTGCAGTCCCTGTATCAACTGTCATGCCACGCGTGTGTGCGTACTAAGTCACTCGGCACAGCCTGCAGTCCCTCTATCAACTGTCATGCCACGCGTGTGTGTGTACTAAGTCATTCGGCACAGCCTGCAGTCCCTCTTTTAACTGTCATGCCACGCGTGTGTGTGTACTAAGTCACTCGGCACAGGCTGCAGTCCCTCTATCAACTGTCATGCCACGCGTGTGTGTGTACTAAGTGACTCGGCACAGCCTGCAGTCCCTCTATCAACTGTCACGCCACGCGTGTGTGCGTACTAAGTCACTCGGCACAGCCTGCAGTCCCTGTATCAACTGTCATGCCACGCGTGTGTGTGTACTAAGTCATTCGGCACAGCCTGCAGTCCCTCTTTCAACTGTCATGCCACGCGTGTGTGCGTACTATGTCACTCGGCACATCTGCAGGCCCTCTATCAATGCAGATATCGATCTTTTCTTGTTCGCCGTGCGCACACGTGTTCACATAGTACAGCTGGTATGGCTGGGTATGGTGTCCTATCTTATTTACACGATAATTACTACTTTACCTTTACTTTACCTACTTAAAGCGTTACATGTTGTGAATAATTTAATTAATAATACAATATGAATATATGTGTATTGTTGTATTATTTGGCTAAATTGTCTGCAACGCGTTGCGTTCGCTGCGGCGTGCGTTCAGTGTATGTTTGACACACCAATCTGAACAACATACTAATATGTACAGTTTCAGATAATTGGACATGTGTCTGTGGGACACATAATATAATGTGGTATAATTATGATATTCCGTTATAGCGCGAATACACTATTTTGTTATAAATATTTTCTAATAAAATTATGATATCAGAAATAAAAAACACAGACAATTTCCGTAACGTGAGGTAGCTCTGGATACAAATGTGTAATTAATTGTATAAGATATTCGTATCCACTTTGAGTTTATCCCTCCGACAGAAGGCACAACCAATTATAATTATTTAGCAATATAGCGTTACAAGCCCACAGACACGTGCGCAGTGCACGCACTGCACTCGGCGTGACACGTGACGCGTGACGCTTGACACGTGACGCATGACACGTGACGCATGACACGTGATGCGAGCAGTGCGCGCCTGCAACCGGCGGCCCTCATCAATAACAATAAATTAACATTACAGTATCGGTATAATGTAGCACCAAATATTCTTACTATAGGCGTTCGAATTCACACCAGCACATACCAATATGTTCCTATCGCAGAAGATATGAATTTGAACGTCGCGATAATAATAAAAATAATTTGTAATATAACACACCTTATCCAGTAACTATTAACTGTAAAGTTCTGAGTATTTTTTTGGTAACTTTTTGATTACAGTGTGCACTCGAACGCCGTTAGATCTATATTTTGTCGGGTACATACGAATATAACCACAAATCAACATAAATGATAATTGAACGGTTAGACTACCATTTATATCGACTTGTAGGACAACCCTAAAATATCTATACACTAAATAAGTATTCAATGACATATTGACGAACAAAACTAATATAAAAAAAAAAAAAATGTATCATTTAGATGACATTCTAAGGGCTGACTTGTCCATCGTCAGATAAGTTTTATCTGAGGAATAAATATGACAGTTTTTGTATAGAAAATATTATGTCAAACCGCCAGTAAATTTTTTCAGATAAAAGTTATTTGGCGATTGAAAAATCAGCTCTTAGTGGATAATGTATCAGAGACTAGATAGAAAGCATTACTAACGGATGACGTCACTTAGGAGTAAACTAGGCTAGCAGTAGACCGTGTCAGTGAATAGATACTTGTGTATAGTTATGTACATGTGTCGTGTGGCAGCCACTCGCGCCGAGCCCGCGTCGCACCTGGGGAGCGAAACGATCTATTTTATTGAATGAAACGCATGTGACTGAGAGTGATTAATAAAATATTGCAGCAATCAGAGAAAGAGTGAGGCCAAAGAAAAATGGATGAATTGTGTAAAGGGATGGGCAAAAGAAGACTGGAGTGTTACAAAGGATATGTGATCAGTAGGCGCTCACCTGTGGGCGGCTCACTGGTGGAAGGGCAGCGGCAGCGCGCGCGAGTACAGCGAGGGTCACCGCCGCGCCTCCGACACGTACACCGACACCGTCGAGTCCTTCGAGCCCACGCCCATCGCGCATCTGGCACAGTCGAAGAGATTATTTCCATTAGGCTCATACAAGGCACTTTTAAACTTAAAAAAATACCAGTAAAAAAGAATTGATTCTAATTGCCCCTTCCAACAGGTAAAGAGAGTCCCTAATTATTCGTAAAATGTTTTACAATATCTTGTTTACGTTAATTATACAGGCTGGCAGTACATCGCCGCGCAAACTGTAACCATTAATTCAGCACACGATTCTAGCAGACCCCTGCGTTGAAATTTTTGTCGGTTATAAAAAAAAAAAACAAATTAGCTGTTTCTTACATTTTTGACCACGTAGGTATTGCAGTTTTCTATGGAATAGCAGATTTTCTTTTTGATAACTGACGAAAAAATTCTACGCTAAGAGATCTAGAATCATGTGCGGAATTCATGGTTACAGTTTGCATGTGAAGTTGTTACCTGGAATGAAATGACTGAACTGTACCTATTGTAGTTTCAGTCACGAGCATAAATATATTACTGAGGACAGCTCGGCAATAATATGTGACAGTAAAATGATCACGCTACCCAAAGACAGCACAAATATGTGACATCGAAGCAACACCAAAACTATCTGGCGAGACAAGTGGCGCCTAAATATAGGATACTTTAAAAATATGTGTTAATGCAATATTAACGGACATGTCATGCGCAAACAAGTTACAGAAATCAGTGCTATAAATAAAAAAAATTAACGTGAAGAAACTTCAAGATCAGAGGAACGCGAAGTTATGTACGGAGTACCTCATGGCAGTGTATTGCGGCCTCCGTTATTCACCCTGTATATAAATGACTTGCCTAGAGTTAATGAACAACCGATGACACTTTTTCTGACTATTGCACTATGACAATAGCTTGTAATGACATAAACACATATGAACATGGCATTAATAATTCACTAATATCTATTATAAATTGGTTAAATGATAATAATTTAATAATTAATTTAAAAAAGACTAATGTAATGCACTTTAGACAAAGTACACAAACAACCAACAATCTAAATATTCAATTTGATAATATAAATATCAATGATGCTGACACAACAAAATTTCTAGGACTAATATTAGGTCCTTACATATGAAATTGATGTTTTTTAAGGAAAAAGCAAAACTATTTTTTTTTACATTTTTTTTATTTAATTTATCAAAGTAGGTACCGTTGTGATCTATGCACTTTTGCCATTTTATAGGGAGTTCATTGATTCCTTTGCTGAAAAAATTTCGGGAGCGAGAATCAACAAAATCATTGAAGGTGTTTTGGACTGCCTCATCCGAATTGAATTTTTTTCCAATTAAGAAATTATCCAAATTCCAACCCCCCTAACCCTTCGGGAAATACAGGCGTGATGTTATGTTATGTTATGTTTTATGTTAATTCCGAAAAAACTGGTAATCGGTTGGAGCAAGGTCCGGGGAATATGGTGGGTGACGGAGACATTCCAATCCTAGCTCCTCTAGTTTCGCCACCGTCTGTTGTGCAGTGTGTGGTCTACCGTTGTCCTGGAGCAGCAGTGGGCTAGAGCGGTTGACTAATCTCGGCTATTCAACGGCTAGCTTTTCCATCATGGTTTCCAATTATCGGCAATACAGATCTACCGTAATCGTCTGACCAGATCTTAGGAAGCTGTAGTGGATGACACCAACGCTGGTCCACCAGACACTAACCAGTACCTTTTTTTGAGTCAACTTTCGCTTGGGGCAGGATTTAGCCGGTTCTCCTGGATTTAACCACAGGGATAAGCGTTTCCGATTATCGTATAGGATCCATTTTTCATCACAAGCAATGATACGATTCAAAATCCCCTCGTTATTGTGACGGTTGAGTAACGTGACGCAGCAGTCGACTAGTGTTTGTTGGTTTGCTTCATTTAGTTCATGCGGTACCCATTTTTCAAGCTTTTTCGGTTTTCCAATTTGTTTCAAATGATTCAAAATGGTTTTATCACTCACACCGAAGCCTGCAGCTAACTCTGACGTGGTTTGAGATGGATCCGCTTCCACGATCACTTTCAATTCCTCATTGACAACTAGGGTCTCCGGCCGTCCACAAGGTTTGTTCTGGAGGTCAAAATTTCCAGAACGAAAGCGTTGGAACCAGAAACGTACTGTGTTTTCTTTTACAATGGCTTCTCAGTACACATTATTAATACTTCGAGCTGTTTCTGCAGCGCTAGTGCCACGATGGAATTCGTATTCGAAAATAATGCGATATTTTATGTTTTCCATATTGAGCACAGAACGATGTCCAAGCAAAATTAAATGGCGCGAAAACAAATGAATTATTACATTCGAAACACAAATAGACACGCTTTAAATTGAAATAAATTTGAATTTTGAATTATTAAGATCTTTTGAGATCAAAGTGGCCAGTTCTATAAA
Organism: Griposia aprilina; assembly: GCA_916610205.1. Classification (NCBI taxonomy): domain Eukaryota; kingdom Metazoa; phylum Arthropoda; class Insecta; order Lepidoptera; family Noctuidae; genus Griposia; species Griposia aprilina. The sequence continues at coordinate 24,861,903 of OU744290.1, read as the reverse complement.
ACATCAATTTCATATGTAAGGACCTAATAATAGATTCTAGATTCAATTGGAAACCTCAAATAGAGGCACTTAGTAGAAAATTGAGTAGTGCAGCCTACGCTCTGAAACAGCTTGCTGTGGTTCTCAACACAGATGCGCTAATTACTGCTTACTATGGTCTAGCCCAGGGATCCCCAAACTATTTTGGATAAGTGACCCCTTTTCCAAAATGAACTGTTACCTCAGACCCCCATGGCCAAATTACCTACTTTTAAGATCAACCCCCTTATTCATAATGGTCCGCTAACTTAAAACAGCTGCTACAGAGTGTTATTTTTCATTCTGACTTAGGTCAATAGAAGAAGACAGAGTGAGAATTAGCAATGCTTTAAGTTAGCAGACTATTACGAATAAGGGGGCCTATCTTTACTTTTTTCCTATTGATACAAAATACCTAGGTACTAAGGTACCAATTGGAAAACTTTGCACTTGGTTAAGTGGGTAAAGTTGACTTCATTTTCTCATCAAAATTTAACAAAATAAAAGACACACAATTCAGTAAATATCAAGTTTAATTTAAAATGATTATTACAAATTAAGTAGTTAAAGAATCTTAAGTAGGTAGGAAATTATATTAAAAAAAAGTATTAATTCGCAAAGAGAAAATAAAACATTCAGTGTAATGGATGAACCTGGTGACTATCTACCAATCTAGCTACATCCAGTTCAATATTGGTGAGTTGCAGCCTTAAATCTCCACGTTCGTTGATTTTCAAACGGTTTCTTTGTTTCGTCAAAATGTTTGTTACCACACTGAAGCTTTTTTCAACTAGATATGATGATGGAAAAGCGATAAGGTATTTTTCAGCAATGTTCCACAATGTAGGATACTGTGTTTCAATGTTGCGTTGCAACCAGAACTTCTGATAACCTTGGTTGAACTTCTGCTTAAGCTCTTCGTCTGTGCTGATGGTAATAAACTCTTCTTGCATTATCACATTGGCTTCTTCAATGGCTGTGGTATTGTACGGATTTATTATCCATTGAGGAATTTGTAAATTTAAAAGATCCTCAAACCTCTCCGTAAAATCCTTGTGTAATGCGTCCAAGTGAGTGACATATAATAAAATGTCATCTTCTTGAAGCATTTCTGGTAATTTTGACAAATGCGGAAACTGAGAATATTCTCTTCTGCCTAAATTTTGTTTATAAAGGATTAGTTTACCCACGAAGGCCGATATTATTGATTTTGTTTTAATCAAGTTAAGATCGTCACCCTGCAGCTGCAAATTAACTTTGTTGAACATTCCAAAGATATCAGTCAAGTAATAATAACTGTTTTACAATTGTTCAGATTTTCTTTCAAATTCGGATCTTTTTCTTGTAAAAACTCCAACACAGATTCAAAAATGGCTGAAAATTTTCTAAGCAAGAGCCTCTTGGTAGCCAGCGAACTTCAGTGTGCAGAAGTAATCGAGTAAAGACTTCTCGTTTTCCTCACATAGCTGAGCAAATAACCGAGAGTTCAAAGAATTGCTTCGAATCTTGTTGATAGCATTTATTACATATTGTAAAGACTTATGCAATCTAGGACTCAGCTTTTTTGCTACTAAATGCTGCCTGTGAATCACGCAGTGAATGACCAGTACCTCAGGCAGTTGTCGCTTTAAGTGAGCTATAAAACCACGATGACGACCAACCATAGACGGTGCACCATCAGTCGCCACAGAAACAATGTTCTTCCACGGAATATCTTTGTCAGTAAAAAAATGTTCCACGGCCTAAAAAATCGATTCTCCTCTGGTATCAGTCTCTAAATATGTAGCAAAAAGCAGTTCTTGGCACATATTTTCATCTTTGATATATCGAACATATTCTAACAACAGAGCTTCATTGCCGGGTAATGTAGACTCGTCCAACTGGAGAGAGAATCTGTTGGTCTGTAAGAACTTGCATAAAATGTTTTTCACATCGCGTCCCATCTCGTCTATGCGTCTCTGAACGGTGTTATTGCTCAAAGGTATTTTCTTTAAAATATCATGTGCGGGTTTGTGCAATACATTGTTAAGGACCTCCGCAATGGCTGGTAAGATAAGCTGCTCTCCAATTGTGTGGGGTTTCCCCGACTTCGCTATTAGTAAAGATATATTATAGGACGCTCGTAAACCATCATCGTCTTTAATAAATGATGAATTGATGACGCAAACATCGATCTTATGGATGGCCTTTTGACTAGTTTATCTTTAAGTGCTTGAAAAAATGACAAGGGCTTACTTTTTTTGTCAGCATGTACTCTTGATAAGTGGTCATCCATTTTTGAAGGCTTCATGGCATCGTTACTGAATACTTTTTCACATATGAGACACATCGGCAAGTGTTGATTTGATGGAGATGCAATAAACCCGAACTTCAAATAGTCCAAACTGTATTGTCCGCATTTTTTTTTCGTGTCCGCCATCATAAAACTCTTAGTAATCCTGCAAATACAAAAATAAGAAACTACCTAAATAAAAAACCATAATAAACTGTTAAATTTACTGGTATTTTTTTTACAATTGAAACAACTGAGGCAACTGCAAACTGTTGCAAACACTCTACAGATAGCTCAACTGATCACTATCATACAGTGGGGCAATGCTGATGCGCTGTGCCGGATAAAAACTGTTTGGTACTTACCCTGTTAATTTTTCATAAACTGCAGATATTGTATGGTTACGCTATTAACTCGCGTAGGAAGCTCAGCATTTTGTAAATTCTTTTTCAGTCACTTAACTTCACTTAATTTAGCTATGTAATAACTTTGTAATCTTTTGAAATAAATGAGTACTTATATGAGTTATTATCGTTCAAGCTCCAACGAATTTCAAAACGCAAATGAACTTTCAACCTAAGTGCAAGCTCGTTAAATAGTAAAATATCAGGAACATGTTTGGACTTGCAACTTGATCATGAATTCGTTCGTGTTAAATCGCGTAAGCGTCAAATAGAGAGCAAGTTAAAACGCGCCTGAAAGATGTATGCTCGAACTCATTATCTTGCACAAACTTGTCCACACTGACTTGCCGAGTTTTTTATCTTGTACGAACTTGAGACTTTACATTACTACAACAATGCTATTTCCTACAAAAATATCAATTATTCTTAGTACACGTAACACAACATAAACAATACAGTACCTACCTACCTATCTTGAAAGTTTTAAATAAGAACTTGTGTTAATTTAATAGGGGTCGATTTTTAGACCTCCTCGACCCCCACAATCAGTTTTCGTTTATGTCGACCACTAGGAAACTGATATCGACCCCAAGGGGTCGATATTGACCACTTTGGGAACCCCTGGTCTAGCCGAATCGATTCTTAGATATGGAGTCATCTTTGGGGGAATAGCACGGACAATGAAATAGCGTTTCGGGCACAGAAAAGGTGCATTAGATCGATGTTTAGACTGCAAACAACGGACAGCTGTAAATCTTATTTTATCGAACGTAAGATATTGACGTTACCCTCATTATATATCCTGGAAACAGTAATGTTCATTAAAGCGAATACTCATTTATTTCAGCTTTTGTCTGATGCTGTCCCTAGGAATAGACGTGATAATTTCAAACTCTGTGGTCATGGCGCTAAAACCACTCTTATGCGTAAGAGCATCTTTTGCATGGGTCCGACCATCTTTAATAAATTGCCCAAATCATGGAGAACATTAAATATATCTGCTCTTAAAAGTAAATTGAAGAGTTTAGTAACTGAAAGAGCATATTACAGTATAGCAGAGTTTATGAAAGAGGATAATTTTTCATCGTTTTTCAGATGACGATGATGTATTTTATTGACATGTTATTGTGATCTATTGTATTTTTTGTGGAATAATTGTTATTATTGATATTTTAATGACAGTAATTCATATTATTTTATTGACTAATTTATTTAATGACTACTTTGACATTTATTTTTATCAAAAAAATGTCCTTGCTGAATTATAATGATACTTACATAATGTTTAATGAATAATGATGATTTAATAAGTACCTATACAATTTCAATAATGTAATTTTGGTGAATATTATCACGGTTTATGCACCATCTCGTCCTACCAATTTGCAGGCTACGATACGCGGCTGAACATGTTACAACTTTTCTGTATCTTTTATTATCTTGCACGCATCATGTACACCATGTTTCAACAAATAAAATTTTACTTACTTACATAAATATCTGCCTACTCAGTCAAATCTAGAAGACTGTGATACCTCGTGATCGAAATTATCTGACATTAGTTTGACAGCATAAAAACCTAACTGAATAATGGTTAGAGTATTCTTCTACATCGCGATCAGTGCCGCGCATATTGTGAAAATATGTGACATCCCACTGGAATCTAAAAATATCTGACAGTCATGTTTGTTAGTAATGTTAATAATTCGCATTTTTTCCCTTTTGGCAACTGAGCCGATGTGGACTATTCTGCCAGTATCAATTAACCATCTTAAAGGAGGTGAGTATTAATTTAAATATACTGTTAGGTTTTTATGCTGTCTGTCCAGCACACCTCTCATTACTATGTGTGCTCATCTTACCATAGCGAAGCAAGTGAATAAGAGCCTTGCCTCACCAGGACGCCGGGGTCAGATTAATGTACTCAAGATGGATCGCTCACAACGGTCGGGACGATCACTTATTTTAAGTTAATCGATAAAGTTAGTCTGATTGTTTCGTGTGTACGAAACGACTGACCGATCAGCATAGCTATCAGCATAGCTACCTCGGCAGGTTGTTGAAGCGAAAATGACACATTTTTAATTACTAATTTGCCTTGTCCCCGACAGCAAATAGCTGTCGGAAGAATGGCGGTTGTCTATTTGATTTACACTGATAATATTTTCGGGTTATAAGTTTGTGAACAGCCTTTTAGGTACTCTTTTGATAACATTAATTGATGTTCAATTTGCGCACGGAAGCGTTTCGAACAGTTGTGAATAGCTATGCAGATTAGAATTTTTCTATTCAGATTGCTTTCTCCTAACCTTAAAAAAGGTGTTTTCGATTGTTTGTATCAAGCCTGTGCGTCATCAAAACTGTCTGACGAGTTACCTGAGCGGATGGAAGGTGAGGCAGGAGACCGGTCCGATGCGCGCGCCCATGAACCCCTCGTGGAACTTGATGGTGTTAAGCGGAGCGCCCTTCAGGTCGTAGATGCTGATGCTCTGGTTGACTGACCCACTGATAGAAACGTTTTATTACTGATTAGCTGTTACCCGCGAATTCGCTGCGTGCCTTTTGTATTTCATAATTATACATAACATGCAACATTGACAGACTGACAATGTTTTATTTAATGTAATATATTTGTAAAAATATAAAAGGCCAGAGTGCACGCAGACGCACCAGGCGACGAGGTTGCACAGCGGGTGCACGTCGATGGCCGCGAGCGGCGCGGGCGCACGCACGGTCTCCAGCACGGCCATCTTGCGCGTGTCGTAGATGCGCACCTCGCCGTTCATGCTGCAACAACATGGGTTACTTAACTGTTCATATGTACACTTTTTCACATTTATTTTACTTCTGACTTTGCATCACTGTGAAAACCACTGATCTTTAAGATTGCTTCCACTGACAAGTCTGCCAAAATTACAGTGATTTTTATTTCCATTCCAATAAGGTTGCTTTTGGGTTGCTGTTGTCAGAGGTAAAATAATTATGATAGGAATGTAGTAGTGAACTTGCTGTTCAATAAGTAGCAATAGCGGTTAATGCCGGTTTTGTATAATACTCAACGACAAACTGCATTGTTTTTTATTTTTGAAAAGTCTCGACGGCAACGATAGGTTTCAGGAGGTTAACAGATTCTATTTTTCTTTTGAATTTGAATGTTTCAGATCTGTGACTGAATTACCGCCTCTTATAGCAGTAATATTTTAATATTCCTTCAGCGTACGAATGAGACGGAGCTATACAGGACGTATAGCTCCACTCTTTCCCACTGTGAGGTAATATTAAAACAATAGTATTATAAGAGGCGGCGGTCGGTAGATAGGTGCAGATCGAAGGCCGCTACTGGCAGTCAATTTGGCAGCAAGTAGTCGGGTCGGTGCGCGCTCACCAGCCCGTGAGCAAGGTGTACAGGTCCGCGCGCAGCGCCGCGGCCAGCACGGGCGCGGCGTGGTGGCGCAGCGCCCAGCGCGCGCGCGGGCTGCGCTCGTCCCAGGCGCGCACGCCGCCGTCGCCGAAGCCCAGCAGCAGCGCCGCGCCCTCCGCGTCGCGCCACAGCGACGTGGCCGCCGCCTCGCATTCTGTACGACAACATTCTTTTTAAGGCTAAAGCGGGACGGAAATCAACGCATGGGAAAAGTCCTTCTTCATTACTTTCCTACGTTTTCTAAGAACACACTGAGGGCACACCGGCTCGCATTTTTTTGTGTATAAAAATGAGTTGTGCCATTGGTTGTTGCGGCCGTAATGTACGCTTGGCTTTACACAACAATCTAATGGGATGCGATTAATATCAAGTTGCTAAAAGGGGCCGCACCAGCGCAGCAGCGTGGGCGGCGGCGCGCCCGCGTGCGGCGCCACTGTGAGTGTACATACCGGTGTCGATGTCGGCGAGCAGCAGCTCGGCGCTGGCGTCCCACAGGCGCACGCGCGGCGCGCGGCCCGCCAGCGCCAGCGTCCTGCGCGCGCCGCACCAGCGCAGCAGCGTGGGCGGCGGCGCGCCCGCGTGCGGCGCCACTGTGAGTGTACATACCGGTGTCGATGTCGGCGAGCAGCAGCTCGGCGCTGGCGTCCCACAGGCGCACGCGCGGCGCGCGGCCCGCCAGCGCCAGCGTCCTGCGCGCGCCGCACCAGCGCAGCAGCGTGGGCGGCGGCGCGCCCGCGTGCGGCGCCACTGTGAGTGTACATACCGGTGTCGATGTCGGCGAGCAGCAGCTCGGCGCTGGCGTCCCACAGGCGCACGCGCGGCGCGCGGCCCGCCAGCGCCAGCGTCCTGCGCGCGCCGCACCAGCGCAGCAGCGTGGGCGGCGGCGCGCCCGCGTGCGGCGCCACTGTGAGTGTACATACCGGTGTCGATGTCGGCGAGCAGCAGCTCGGCGCTGGCGTCCCACAGGCGCACGCGCGGCGCGCGGCCCGCCAGCGCCAGCGTCCTGCGCGCGCCGCACCAGCGCAGCAGCGTGGGCGGCGGCGCGCCCGCGTACGGCGCTGCGCCCGCACCCGACGTCACTGCAACATACACGCCATCAGCTACGGGCAGTACGATTCTCCGAACCGACCCGAGGGAAACGAAAACGTCGCATTGACACTTTGCGGGACATAAAACGCCCCCACACGTAATAACAATAATATTTCTATTGTTTCATTCCGTATCCTCCGACCGATTAAAAAGCGCCCGTGCGTACCTACAATCTGCTAAGTAACTCATGAAAAAAGGAGGGGAGGAGGAAGAGGGTGTACTTCGCGAATGAAACGAGTAAGAGCGCTCCCACAGACGAACTACGCTAACTAGTTCCTAGATCCCTCGCTTCTTAATGCATTAGTTCGTTCGATAAGACCCACTTGAAATAACAACAATAAGCGAACGCAGCGCCGCCCGAGCTATTCACGTCACTGCTACCGCTCATTTACTCACTGCACATACATAGTGCACATGCACTTCTTATCGTTCGTTCAGTTGTTCTGTCAGTGGAGTGTGTCTATAGTTAGTGGCAAGACAGCAAAGTTTTGGCCCGGAGTGGCGAATGTTTATTCAAAATATGTAGCTACTTTAACGAAGGAAATAACGCATGCAAGATCAGTAGCAAAGTGAGCGAACGATCTGGCTTTCTCTGGTTCGAGACGGGAGCTGACGAACTAAAAGAACGCCCTGGTTCGCTAAGGAGCTGCGAACTAAACTGAACGCTCTAGGTCGCGAACTAATGTGCACAAGACTAACAATTATTATAATATAGGCAAAAGCTGTAGTTCCCAAAAACATTGTTTTCATAAAATTTCTTGACAGACTACAACCCGCTAAGAAAAAGTTCAGATTTGTTAAGCATTTCTCTTTTTCTAAGTTCGGTAAGTCATTTAATATCAAGGCCCACAAATGAAGTAACTATAAAAAATTAATAATTTGCGAAATATTTGAAAAAATAAGTTTTTAAACATAATGAAACTCGAATGATTTGATGTTTTTCTCAGACCAACGGCAACAATGTGGACGTGTAGAGCATGAAGTTTATAATGATAACAAATTTAATCGACTCTGATCAAAATGATATACAGTACAACTATTTTCTTAATGTATAAAGAACTAAGTACTTTAATGTTGTTTTGTTTTGACGTAACGATGAATAAAAAAATATTATACACGATAAACCTAATAATTGATGTACAGTCGCCAGCACATCAAGTTACCAAAAACTGTCAGATTTTCTCATTCGATTTTGAACTTAACCAATAACGTTTTAAAGTTTAAAATCGTTTGGAGATATCTGACAGTTCAATTCAATTTTATTTAGGAACAATCCACATTATGTTTGAAATCATAAATAAATAAATAAGACACATTCACAATATAATAAATTATAGAAAATATAACAAAAAAAAAAAAAACAATAAAATTACAAATTAAACATTCAATACTATTAAAATGTCAATACCATTACAAGCTACTACATACTAATATAACCAAGTCTCACATTAACTAAGATAAAAAAAATAACATGTGGATAATGTCATCGTTTATCGAATCCAGACATTTCTCCAAAAGGAACGCTTTGAGTCTTGACTTAAATGAGCTCCGGTTAATTATAGTTTTTAAGTCCAATGGCAACCTGTTAAAAATCCGAACAGTAGTTCGGACTTGGCCTCAATATCAAGTATGATATTGAGGACTATGTTGAACAATCTTAAGTTGGGGTATTATTTTGCTTTTAAAATCATTCCTGCGCGTATTTCCCTCAACTGTCTCTCCTCATCTGTTTCATAATTATGCAGGTATTTTTTTTAAATTCACCAACAATACTAAAACATAGAGGCTGGGCACAGTAAGAATTTTAAAATTTATAAAGTGTGGCCGACAGCTCTCTATTTGTGATATCCGGACCCTGGTTCGTATGGCTCTCTTTTGGAGTACAAAGGCTCTCTAGCAGTTATATTTAAAACCATTCCCCCAAAACTAAACACTATATCTCAACCTTGATTCTGTTAGAGCATAGTATACCATTTAAAGGTGTTTTATGACTATTTCATCCCTAGGACTGCGTAAGGCATAAGACGCTGAGTTAATATACGAGTCAATGGCTTGCAATTCCCTTTTCCAATTTAAATATACGTCCATGTATACCCCTAGAAACTTTACCTCATTAAGTGCGATCGTCATGTTGTCTTTATTACGAGCTGTTGTACTAAATAACATTATTTTGGTTTTTTCAGCGTTAATTATGAGCTTGTTACTTTCAAACCAAGAATTAAAAACTGTCAACACTGCATTAACCTTAGCGGAAAGCTCGCGTATGTCGCTAGCTTCAACTATAGCGTTGGTGTCATCTGCAAAAACTGTCAGCTGTGTGTCGGGAAATATTGAATTAATATAATTAATTAAATCATTTGTAAATAATATAAACAAAAGAGGCCCCAAAATCGATCCTTGGGGTACGCCCGCTACTATATAGAAGATTTATTACAATTGTTATTACCATGAGCTTGGATATTACTAATATCCACATACATTTTCCTGTTCCTTAAATAAGATGAGAAAAGTTGTAAAGTTTTCCCCCTCACACCATAATGCTCCAATTTTGCAATGAGTAATTTGTGGTCAACTGTATCAAAGGCTGAGCTTAAATCAAGGAAAATACAAGCTACCCTCTTTTTCCTATTCAATTTACTAATAATATCTTCCACTAATGTATAAATAGCGTCCCCTGTTCCCACATTTTTTTGGTATCCAAATTCTCTCAAGTGCGAAACCTTGTTTAAATTTAGACGAACTACAAGTCTACTCTTAATAATATTTTCAAAAAATTTGGAAAGAATAGGGAGCAAAGAGATAGGTCTATAGTTTTTTGGATCTGTTTTAGAGCCCTTTTAGTGGAGTGGGATACTTTTTGCTATTTTTAACTGTTCCGGAAAGATACCCTCGGAAATGCATTTATTGTAAAAAGTTTCGTGTAGTTTGACCTGCTGGCGACAGTACATGGAAATTAGCATCCGTTTGTATTCGGAAATGCGATGATTCCCGAGGGAGATTAAGAAAATAGTTGTACTGTAATAGTTGAACGTAAAAATAATCTGTACAGTCTCGTCGTCGAACGTGTCCACAGTATAACCTTGCATTAACAACAGTAAAGTGACAGCAATACAGATGATAACAAACGATGACAATGCAATGGCAAGGTAGTTAACACGTAATGTAATGAGCACTGATCGGAATAGTTACGCATGCCACATGCCGTACAAGTACTACTCATATTTCGGGATTACAAGAGACAATAAATCTCGAAACCCCGTAGAAGCAATCATTCTAACACAACATGTATGTTCGTCAACGACGTTAACCATGCATAGCACTACCTGTTCCGATATGAGTGACGAGTAGAGTGCTACAAGGTCTTCTGGCGCCTGAATGACATTGACAGGGGCAGTGTTGGTCAAAATTTATGAAATTGTATTGACAAAACAAGATTGCGGCTTTGGTTACGATTTTAACCACGCGCCAAAAGAGCCTTGTAGCGTTCTGTGAGTGAGAAGTCGCGACATGTACTCACGGCTGGAGTCCTGCTTGCCCTTGGTGGCGGCCTGCTTGTCCTCGGCCGAAGCGAACTGCTCCGACACCAGCTGCGCTAGACCTGCTCCCCAACACGACACCCAACGTCAACACAATCATGACAATCGACACTCAACTTACTATACAAACTGTGGCTCTGATTCTGTGTGCACCGGCTTGGCGGTAGCTGGTTAATATGTTTAAATCGCAGGTCAAACATATTTATTGGAAAAGATAAGAGCTGTCCATATTATTTTGTGAAATTAAGCCAGGAGCGAACTATCGGACGCGACCTAAGTCGCCGCTGTAATGCTCGTTTTCACTAACCCTAGACGGCACCTAAATTAAAGCGCGTTATTGGAATTTCTATGCTCGGCTCAGCACCCAGAGTTGAAAATCCAACAGTGCAATAATATTTAGGCATTATTTTGGGGTCGCCTAGTGCTAGTGAAACAGGTTATAAATCGCGAATTATACAATCTGCACTATCGCGTCAAGGTCGATTGCACATTCTATCCCCACTCTGCTAAATTCTTTTTTTGCATTCTTTCGTTGGTCTATACTTAGTCAAATGTCAAGAATATCAAGAAAAGAATGATGCTCTTGTTCTATGTTCGTTTGTTGTGTAAATCTAAGCCCACCGGCAGTTAGCGGCATCTATTCATGACACACCTCATCGTTCACGGCGACGTGGACTTATGACTCAGTTTGTGTGTGTAGGTAGGTAATGTTAGTGACAAGGTTCAGCATCTGTCAGTTCCTTACGTTCGATAGTTTGTTTAGGCTTTAATTTCGCATACAAGTATAAATAGAACGAGTGCCGCATGATAATAGGCTTACAAAATGTAAACTAGTTATTCAGTTGTCGCAGCCTGACAGTAAAAGATAGTCGTGACTGGCAGTAGTTCAGCCGGTACGCCACAGAACCAGCGAACCACTGTTCTACTGTGTGAAAGCTTGCACGTTGAAATCATCTAAACAATAAACTACAACCAAAAGACTTTGTCCAATAACAATTGCCAATATTTGTTAGATGATGTTTTGAATTTTGTGGACATGCAGTTATGAATGGAGTCGACTTTGGTTTAGTTGTACGAATGGCATGAAATAGTTAGTTACGTTTGTAACACGCTTAGCTGCAGTGTTGTATGAACCAATTAACAATTACGTTGACCAAGTTATGTCAAACACCGACCACACGGAACAAGTCACAAGACCTCCATTTGCTCTCTGTCGTGATATGTTTACTGTAGCACAACAGTTAGTTATTGAGCTTGGGTATTCTAAGAAAGCGTGGTCGTCTGTATAGCGGCCACAATATGACCCTAGATGACGGTGGGACTTTGAAATCACGGATTCAAAAAACGCTCTCTATTTCCGCGTCATGTACAGCGTTATGTGACGGCTCGGCTTTTTTGAGAAACTCAAGCTCTAGGCTGCAGTTTAGGGCGTATCATTTCTACAGGATGTCAGGGACACCGACGTGCAAACTGGTGAATTCAGTACATGGTTCTGGACGCACTAGCGTTAAAATTTTTGGTCGGTTATTTAAAAACTATCAGCGATTCTATACATTTTTATCGTGTAGGTATTGCACATTTTTACCGTCAAAATTACCGACGATAATTAGGGTGCTGGAATCTTGTGCTACATTCATGGGAACAGTTTTTGCGTCGATACTGCGTGTGTACCAGTGGCGAAGGTTCCATACAACTCGATTTCTACCGGCTTTCCTTTGAAAAATGGCACAGTCAGTATTAGTACGAGAGCCCACGACCAACATGTTTGTCTCATAGCCAAAACCGCATCAAATTGAGAGATTCGATTATTCTGAACTCAAAAATACCAATATGAGACATTTTCCGCGTAACGATTGACCTGAACGAATTTTCAAAAATGTCATTTTTTTTACCGAACTGTATATACATAGCAATCTATCTGATTTTAAGACTGTAGTTGAATGATAGCTCTAAGATACCGAAAACATATTTTTCAGAAGTCATTAGTGTAGCGCGAGCCCGGTAGATTACTTTTTTACCGATCCGTAACATAGCAATCTGTCTGAAAATTGTTGAACGTGATAAAATGAGTAGTCTAGATGTCGAAAAAAATTATCACAGAAAAATTGAGTGTAGTACCCTCTTTATCAGAAAACTTTTTAATACTCCGAAATTATTTAAAAATCGTATTCAGGAATATTTGAAGTCAATGTTACCAACCAATGAATAAGTTGCGACCCTCAAATTATTAGACGATGACTAATAAAGAGTTAACCCGAAACCGTAAAACTGAAGTTGAAGGACTGAAATAAATGGCACAAAAGGAAACTGGGATGAAGTTGTTGCGTCTTTTCAACGATTAGAACAGCTGCTGAGTGGGCTGTATGTAGTAATATAGCAGGAGCGTAACACGCGAAAAGCCGTTCCCGCCACAGGAGCGGAACAAGCGTAGAAACGTTATTTTCGTTTTTAGGAGTATATGCGACATCAAAAATTTCTGAAAATAGTTTTTCTGGTATTCCCGGCAGCTACAGGAAAGGTTTAAAAAAAAACCGGCTTGCTATGATATAGGCCGGCAATTTTTTTTGACATTTTCAAAAAATGCGCTCGGTTATACGGTACGCGCAAAATATCCGAAAACAAACTTTTTCGTCATAAAATTATAAAATCTATGTACGTTTTCAATATCAGACGTATTGCTATAATACCGACTGCCTTTTTTTTGCCACAGCAGAAATAGATCCGTTTCTAACTAGTTTGTCATCAGCCCGGAAGTGCTTAAGCCGTAACTTTTTCATGTAGCTCATTTCGTTATAATGGTTGTTATGCAGTGCTAGCAACATAGTAATTATGCTGTAGTTTATAGTGACTTAGTGTGAATGTCCTTAGAATTAACTTTCTTTTTTTTCTGTATTTTATAAGTGGAGACTTGTAATTGGCTTTCAGAGTAATGTACTGTCCTTGATCTGTTTGTTTTAGCTGTAAGTCTTCCATGTTATTTCAATAAATAGCCTCCCACGCAGTTGCTACACTTTTGACCATTACTACACACCTAGTCGGGTTTAGAATCATATAGTCTGACCATTTTATAGTTTCGGCCGTATTGCTATGATACATGGTTTCGGTCGTGGGTTTTCGTACTATATTCTATAGACAAATAATATAATCACATTAAAGATATGTACTCCGGCTTACCTCTTACAAAAATGAACCCTTCGCTACTGGTCTTTACTGTGTATGACTGAGAGTGTGTGTAGTGTGTACGTACTGTAGACGGCCTGGCCGGGCGGCGGGCGGTAGTCGGCGGCGGGGCGCACGTCCAGCGCGCGCCACGCCGACACCAGCGCCGGCTCCATGTGTGTGTAGTGTGTGTAGTGTGTAGTGTGTACGTACTGTAGACGGCCTGGCCGGGCGGCGGGCGGTAGTCGGCGGCGGGGCGCACGTCCAGCGCGCGCCACGCCGACACCAGCGCCGGCTCCATGTGTGTGTAGTGTGTGTAGTGTGTAGTGTGTACGTACTGTAGACGGCCTGGCCGGGCGGCGGGCGGTAGTCGGCGGCGGGGCGCACGTCCAGCGCGCGCCACGCCGACACCAGCGCCGGCTCCATGTGTGTGTAGTGTGTGTAGTGTGTAGTGTGTACGTACTGTAGACGGCCTGGCCGGGCGGCGGGCGGTAGTCGGCGGCGGGGCGCACGTCCAGCGCGCGCCACGCCGACACCAGCGCCGGCTCCATGTGTGTGTAGTGTGTGTAGTGTGTAGTGTGTACGTACTGTAGACGGCCTGGCCGGGCGGCGGGCGGTAGTCGGCGGCGGGGCGCACGTCCAGCGCGCGCCACGCCGACACCAGCGCCGGCTCCATGTGTGTGTAGTGTGTGTAGTGTGTAGTGTGTACGTACTGTAGACGGCCTGGCCGGGCGGCGGGCGGTAGTCGGCGGCGGGGCGCACGTCCAGCGCGCGCCACGCCGACACCAGCGCCGGCTCCATGCTGCTGCCCGACGGCCTGAGGAGTTAAATCATTTATGTCAAGTAGGCCATTAAAAGGCACTTTTGAACGTCCACATTTACAAGAAAATATAATTGATTCAAAAGGTTAAGAATGGGCAAGAAATTCCATAGTTACTCTTTTAAAATGATTCGGAATATTATACATTAATACCGTGCCCCAGTCCCACATGTAGTGCGTACCTGTAGATGGCGAGGTTGCCGGTGTGCGAGGCCACGGCCAGCAGCGCGTGCTGGTGCGCGTTGAGGTAGGCCAGCGCCGTGATGCGGCCCCACGCGCGCCGCCACGACCCCACGCACAGCTTGTACCGTGCCCCAGTCCCACATGTAGTGCGTACCTGTAGATGGCGAGGTTGCCGGTGTGCGAGGCCACGGCCAGCAGCGCGTGCTGGTGCGCGTTGAGGTAGGCCAGCGCCGTGATGCGGCCCCACGCGCGCCGCCACGACCCCACGCACAGCTTGTACCGTGCCCCAGTCCCACATGTAGTGCGTACCTGTAGATGGCGAGGTTGCCGGTGTGCGAGGCCACGGCCAGCAGCGCGTGCTGGTGCGCGTTGAGGTAGGCCAGCGCCGTGATGCGGCCCCACGCGCGCCGCCACGACCCCACGCACAGCTTGTACCGTGCCCCAGTCCCACATGTAGTGCGTACCTGTAGATGGCGAGGTTGCCGGTGTGCGAGGCCACGGCCAGCAGCGCGTGCTGGTGCGCGTTGAGGTAGGCCAGCGCCGTGATGCGGCCCCACGCGCGCCGCCACGACCCCACGCACAGCTTGTACCGTGCCCCAGTCCCACATGTAGTGCGTACCTGTAGATGGCGAGGTTGCCGGTGTGCGAGGCCACGGCCAGCAGCGCGTGCTGGTGCGCGTTGAGGTAGGCCAGCGCCGTGATGCGGCCCCACGCGCGCCGCCACGACCCCACGCACAGCTTGTACCGTGCCCCAGTCCCACATGTAGTGCGTACCTGTAGATGGCGAGGTTGCCGGTGTGCGAGGCCACGGCCAGCAGCGCGTGCTGGTGCGCGTTGAGGTAGGCCAGCGCCGTGATGCGGCCCCACGCGCGCCGCCACGACCCCACGCACAGCTTGTACCGTGCCCCAGTCCCACATGTAGTGCGTACCTGTAGATGGCGAGGTTGCCGGTGTGCGAGGCCACGGCCAGCAGCGCGTGCTGGTGCGCGTTGAGGTAGGCCAGCGCCGTGATGCGGCCCCACGCGCGCCGCCACGACCCCACGCACAGCTTGTACCGTGCCCCAGTCCCACATGTAGTGCGTACCTGTAGATGGCGAGGTTGCCGGTGTGCGAGGCCACGGCCAGCAGCGCGTGCTGGTGCGCGTTGAGGTAGGCCAGCGCCGTGATGCGGCCCCACGCGCGCCGCCACGACCCCACGCACAGCTTGTACCGTGCCCCAGTCCCACATGTAGTGCGTACCTGTAGATGGCGAGGTTGCCGGTGTGCGAGGCCACGGCCAGCAGCGCGTGCTGGTGCGCGTTGAGGTAGGCCAGCGCCGTGATGCGGCCCCACGCGCGCCGCCACGACCCCACGCACAGCTTGTACCGTGCCCCAGTCCCACATGTAGTGCGTACCTGTAGATGGCGAGGTTGCCGGTGTGCGAGGCCACGGCCAGCAGCGCGTGCTGGTGCGCGTTGAGGTAGGCCAGCGCCGTGATGCGGCCCCACGCGCGCCGCCACGACCCCACGCACAGCTTGTACCGTGCCCCAGTCCCACATGTAGTGCGTACCTGTAGATGGCGAGGTTGCCGGTGTGCGAGGCCACGGCCAGCAGCGCGTGCTGGTGCGCGTTGAGGTAGGCCAGCGCCGTGATGCGGCCCCACGCGCGCCGCCACGACCCCACGCACAGCTTGTACCGTGCCCCAGTCCCACATGTAGTGCGTACCTGTAGATGGCGAGGTTGCCGGTGTGCGAGGCCACGGCCAGCAGCGCGTGCTGGTGCGCGTTGAGGTAGGCCAGCGCCGTGATGCGGCCCCACGCGCGCCGCCACGACCCCACGCACAGCTTAGCCGCCGTGCCCCAGTCCCAGATCCTGGCAATGTACCAACGTTTACTCTCATTTCTTGAGAATCTTAAAGAGTCTTAATACGTCTTGTAGTGCTTTCAGTAGAGTCATGTCAATTGCGATGTCTGGATTAGCTTTTGAAAAATGTTTGATTCATTTAAGTCCAGTTCCTTAAGTCCTGACTTCTTGAATTGAGCTGCACGATTACTGACAAATGCGTGCACTGACTGGTCAGGTCCTTTTAATCTGTGTGGTTCTTTCCTTGAAAGACCACTTCAGATACCAATCTATATGGTCTTCACATGATCTGACCAAGATTATGTCTGGACTTTAAATGAGACTGTGACCTCTGAGTTTGTTTCGGTCTTTCTTCTCAGAGTAGTCGATAGGAAACGCCAACCTCATCTAGTTTAAAAATATGATTGACGTGTAAAAGTGTTTACTTGTACAAACCAACTTAAAAATAAAATGATTGAGTTGATTAATTGATTTATCATTTAGATGACTTAATCGTTGTTGGAAGATCTTTAACTATTCATAACGAAAATTCAATGCTATTTTTAAAAGACTGAGGAAGGTAAAAAAGTTAAATCCCACCATGGTATAATATTAGGTCCTTACATATGAAATTGATGTTTTATACAACTGGCCACTTTGATCTCAAAAAGCCGGCGTTTGGTTAAGAATTCCAAATTCAAATTTATTTCAATTTAAAGCTATTTGTGTTTCGAATGTAATAATTCATTTCTTTCGCGCCATTTAATTTTGTTTTAACATCGTTCTGTGCTCAATATGGAAAACATAAAATATCGCATTATTTTCGAATACGAATTCCATCGTGGCACTAGCGCTGCAGAAACAGCTCGAAGTATTAATAATGTGTACGGAGAAGCCATTGTAAAAGAAAACACAGTACGTTTCTGGTTCCAACGCTTTCGTTCTGGAAATTTTGACTTCCAGAACAAACCTCGTGGACGGCCGGAAACCCTAGTTGTCAATGAGGAATTGAAAGTGATCGTGGAAGCGGATCCATCTCAAACCACGTCAGAGTTAGCTGCAGGCTTCGGTGTGAGTGATAAAACCATTTTGAATCATTTGAAACAGATTGGAAAACTGAAAAAGCTTGAAAAATGGGTACCGCATGAAGTAAGTGAAGCAAACCAACACACACGAGTCGACTGCTGCGTCACGTTACTCAACCGTCATAATAACGAGGGGAATTTGAATCGTATCATTACTTGTGATGAAAAATGGATCCTATTAATCGGAAACGCTCATCCCAGTGGTTAAATCCAGGAGAACCGGCTAAATCCTGCCCCAAGCGAAAGTTGACTCAAAAAAAGGTACTGGTTAGTGTCTGGTGGACCAGCGCTGGTGTCATCCACTACAGCCTCCTAAGATCTGGTCAGACGATTACGGCAGATCTGAATTGCCGACAATTGGAAACCATGATGGAAAAGCTAGCCGTTAAATAGCCGAGATTAGTCAACCGCTCTAGCCCACTGCTGCTTCAGGACAACGCTAGACCACACACTGCACAACAGACGGTGGCGAAACTAGAGGAGCTAAGATTGGAATGTCTCCGTCACCCACCATACTCCCCGGACCTTGCTCCAACCGATTACCACTTTTTTCGGAATTTGGATAATTTCTTAATCGGAAAAAAAAAAAATTTAGATGAGGCAGTCCAAAACACCTTCAAAGATTTTGTTGATTCTCGCTCCCGAAATCTTTTCAGCAAAGGAATCAATGAACTCCCTATAAAATGGCAAAAGTGCATAGATCACAACGGTACCTCTGCTTTGATTGATTCTGCCAAATAAGTAATACTTATTTGGCAGAACTTTTACTATTATTCAGTTAAATTAAATTGTTAAAGGAATGGACCGGACCCGGAATATGTATTTTTAGAGGAATTGAAAGAATATTTATGAGGAGAAGGAAAAATAATAAATTTTGATTAACTATCATTTATTACCCACCAGTCACGGTGCTGTAGCTTAGAACAAAAGTAAGGGTATCATAACCGACCAGTTTAAGTAGGCTTCTGCTTTTGGAGATACGCTACTCAACTCTATAGATTTTTTATTTACTACACTCCGTTTAAAACAAAATTAGAAATTTAAATAAACCTTTTTTACAGTCCGTCTATTGCGTTAGTTGCACCAATTGCGTTAGTTGTCACAAATAGTTGGTATTGTAACCACGTTTTTGCTTTTAATGCCATCCTTATGCCTCAGGAATAGAAGTCAAAATCGGTTAAACTGTAAAAAAGGTTTATTAAAATATCTAATCTTATTTCAAATGGAGTATATTAGAGTAATATCAAAGTAGAATTCACTTATTGGTAGATGGCGCTGTTCTCAAAAAGTTCATGGGTTTCGTCTAAACCACAGACTACATAGAAATACTATGTATAAACAGGTCTAAACATAATATGTTCCATTTTATTCAGAGTTTCTTAAAATAAGAACATTTTTTTTACAAATTAAAATATTTAAGCAGTTGAGACACCTTTTACATTTATTGTGTTAACATACAACGTTTGTTTAAATGGATAAACCATCTTATAAAACAACGCAAATTTTTGAAACATTGAAAATTGTTGTAATTTTTTTATTCCGAATAGAAGACAATAAAAATTAATGGATGCGGTTCGATTAATTTGTGGATAATTCTTGACGACTTTGCTTGTATGGACATTTAGGATTCTGCTTCTAACCATTGACCTGGAAAAGTATTAGATACCGACAACTTCGCTTTATCTAAACGACCCCTGCACGAAAATCTAGACTGTTTACTTGTTGCTGAAACGCACCGATATTGTTTTGTATAAAAATATGAACGCGAGCAAGTGTCGTGTGCTGAACTGCAAAAAATCAGGAGTTGGCCTTCAAATCTTGTAAAAAAATATTGAAGAAGGAATAAGGTAGGTATTTGACATTGGATCTCGTGTTTTATTTTTAGTTCATAAAAAAAACTACTATCTAACTAAAATGGAAGGAAATAGGTCAGGGCCTACTGCAGATTTGAAGCTAGCAGTCACCTCCTTATGCGAAGCATTAATGCTCCCGAAGGAGGAGGCGGAGCGCCTGAGGGAGAGGTAATCATTGCGCCCTCACGCCCCTAGTCGCCGCAAGAGCAGATACCCTGGGCGTCGGGAGTCGATAGCCGACTCCCGGCCACCGTCGGCGCGGGCCTGCGGACGGCGAGCAATGGGCAGCTCGCCGTCCGGTAAGGACCAGGCCCGGGTAGACGGCGCGTTGTGTTCCACGCGCGCCTCAAAGAGATGTCAGCATAATTGACAGGGTCCGACAGGGCCGATGCCTGCCGGGGTCGCGGATTGTTTGAAAGAGTTACCGTGGCCCTGGCGCACAGGCAACTGAAGGAACACGGGTGGGTTTTAGTGAGTAAGAGTCTGACACGCCCTTCCGCTCCGCCCAGAGCGGGAGAGGTCATTTGATGACTTCCCACCCAAAAAAAAAAAAAGTGATAGATATGGATATTCGGAAGTTTATAACTAAATATGAAAGGTGTCAGAAAAAGAAACAAAGTAAATATACGACGACGACAACCCATGAATATAACTACTACAGCATTAGCTGCCTTCGATAAAGTTTTCCTCGACTTACACCTATACACAGGGATGAGTCAGGAAATTGTTATATTTTAACCCTACAATGCGAGTTGACAAAGTACATAGCGGCATATATGCGTTACCCAATAAGGAAACGGTATATTCCCAGTCGCCCCCAAATGGATTGCTACCAGGTGGCAATCGGGAATAACATTCCCTGTTACCACCGGGTGGCGACTGGGAAGTTATTGCCCTCACTTCAAATCGCTTTACTCTGCGGTGTGGATCGCTAACCCCCCTCATCGCTGTCTGTCTTACGGCCGCGATGTGGGCGATTATTCCCGATGTCCACCACTTCATGGTTTGAATAGGTCGAATCTGTTCCTAAACCGAATCGGGGCACCTCCAACTTCACATAGTCTTTTGGCTGCTACCCCTAGAGAGTATATAAAAACCGGAAATGCGAAGGGCGCGCAACCCGCGCCCGCTGCAACAAAGCATAGGCAGCCATGCTCACCGCACCCGCTGCGGCTCGCAAGGGTGCCTATCCTTTGTTACGTAAGGGCGAAGGGGTGGCACTTCCCGCAGCGCCGGAGACGATGCAGAAGCAACTTAAGTGTTATGAGGTTAGGTTACAATAAATTGTCCCCCAGTGGTGGACAACGAGAATAATTTTTAAATATTGTTTCGCTGTCCCCCAGTGGTGGCCAAACAGGTGACGGACGTCGGGACTGCTGGGACAGCGATGAGGGGGGTGGGTGATCCACGCCGCAGTGTACAGCGATTTGAAGTGGGGGCAATAACTTCCCAGTCGCCACCCGGTGGAAACTGGGAATTTTATTCCCGATTGCCACCTGGTGGCCTGGTGGACTGGGAATATACCGCTCAGCATAATGCTGCAACCCTATGCGAGACACAGCTCTAGCGCTGGTTTTCAGCGACAGCCGGCCTTACGGTATTACTTTTTGGCGCCTGTTTATTTTAGAACAATTGGTTTTGTTGTTGGAATTCAAAGCTAAGAATAGGTGTTTTTGTTGTTTTGTTGCGTGTTGTGTTGTTGTGGTGGTTAAATGTTATGGTAAATTAAATACCGGTAGTGTAACTTAAATTTTTGACAACTCTACTTTGAGACTGCTATTTTTCGAAAGGAAACCGGTAGAGTTGCAGGAAGTCGGTAAAAATCGAGTGGAATGGAGCTTTCGCCACTGGTACATGCAGTACTGTACTGTGTGTGTATTTCTCACTACGCACTTTACACTTTTTTATCTGTTTTGTTTTTCTTTTTTACTTGTAGGTGTAGTGACACAGTACCAGTCACCAGAAACTCAGCTACCACACACCATCGAAACAATTACCACATACCACCGAAACAGTTACCTTACTACGCTTTTGACAGTCTGCAAGAAACAGCGAAGCCATCATCTTTAAAAAGGCGAGTACGTAATGACAAACTAAGAAATAAGACAGAAACACGGCGCGGCACGAACGTCATTACAAGGCCGCACTCGTGCGCAGTTTCGCTTCGAAAGAAGCGGTTTGTAAGCGCAAGCAGAGCAAGCAAAGCACCACCACCCTCCGTAGATATGTTCAGTCTTCACTCGACGGCGCCCGGCGGAAAGGATCGTGCGCGGCTTGCCCTATGGCGCATTGCTATTGGTTGATGTATTGTAAATAGTAAATGCTAGTGCCCAAAATGTGCCATTATAAAAGTAGGGTGTAAACAGTTCAATTTAGTTTACAGTTCGGTTCAGACAAGTAGTCCGAGTAGTTTTATTCACGACAAGATTACCTACCTACCAGAACACTCCTCACAAATAGGCGACCAAACGCCTAAATAGGTATATGTTGTGTTGTGTGCTTTGTAGTTAGTGCTAAATAAATGAATTTAGATTATTTGTTTGTTTGTTTACATTGTAGGCTGAGACTCACCCGAAGTTGTCCTTGGAGGCGACGGCGGCGTGCTGCTCGTAGGGGTGGAACATGACCACGGCGGGCGGCAGCGGGCAGCGCGAGTGGAAGGCCTGCGTCTCCAGCCGCGACGCGCGCGCGCGCAGCAGCCCTGCCACACACGCAGCGCTCAGCGGGGAATACCAGCCCGTACAATGAGGCAGCGGTGCCGACATTGTGGACATGTTTGGATGAATACAAATCACAACAGAAGGGCGCGGACAATGTGACACATCGCTTTAAAAAGTATCGTTCCTCTGTTTGTGTCTCACCGGCGGCCTCCTTCCTGAGGCTGCGGTTGCGCGCGTAGCGCCACACGCGCTCGTGGTGCGGCCGGCTCTCGCAGTCCGAGCGCCAGCTGTCGCCGCCCTCGGGCCGCGCGAACGCCGACGACGCCCACTCTACGAACTGCGTCGTGACAATTGCCCTTTTAGCTGGTTGACCTGCACAAAAAAAAAAACATCTATTTAAAGTAGACTGCCAATCAGTATTTTTGAACATCAACACTTACGAAACACAGCCTCATCCGTCACAATAACTTCGTCCACAAACGCTCGAACACGTCAAGTATGTGACAACAGACAGTTCTTCAACCAATGCTATGTGTTTTTCATAACATAACTGTTTTGTTTTAATGCAAAACAGCTCAAGTTTGTTTCGTGTAGTGTAAGCGTTACTTTCACTTTGGTTCTGTTACTTGACAAGAAAAGAAAAGCATTGACTTTTCTTTTTCGGTAAATTAATGTATCTATAGAATAATAGAATAGGACATTATTTTCTTCGGCTTCCCTCTTACGAAAAGAACGATGACTAATCTCTTAACATGCTTGGACTCGAAAAATTGTATAAAACGTAATTATATGATAATACTTAATGTCGTTACAATTGTCTATTTATTTATAAATTAATACGGCTTTCAATATATTTTTAGAAGTACCTACTTAGAATAAAGTAATTACGCAAAATGTTTTGGTATAGTTTTTTTTTATCTGTAGCATTTTAAATTAGGATATTTTTCACTTTCATTAAGGTTGAGCACGGATGAATACAAAATAATAAAGAGTACGAAATAACACATGATCGCACAGAACACGGAGTTGACGCCAAAAAAAATAGGGAGGCTACCTTATCGATCTATTTACTTCAGTAACGGTTTTTAAAAGTAAAATCATGTTTTTCATTAATCATTTGGCTTTATTACAACTCTTTACTTATAAGTAAAATAAAAATCTGCTAATGGATTATCATTATAAATGTATCATGAGTTTATATGGTTGACATTGAAGCGATTTAATTTCGATTTAGGAATAAAATCTAATAAGATTTTAGAAAAATTATGGATATCTCTAGGAACGTTAAAATAACGAATGCATTCCAAAATCTAAACTAGTATTATAAAGAGAAAAGATTTGATTATTTGTTTTTCTTACGCTTTGATGCTAAAACGGCTGACCGGATTTGGATGAAATATAGCACATGGGGAGATCTTGACCTGGATTAGGACATAGGATACTTTTTATCCCGATATGCCACGGGATCGAGACTTATGCGGGTGAAACCGCGGGGCGCAGCTAGTAATATATACCAACTGGCAGGACATCGCCGCCCAAACTGTAACCATGAATTCAGCACATGATTCTAAGCACTCGAACACTTGCTGTTCGACTGGCCTCTTTAAAGATCCGTTATTACCTGTCGACCCCCATCAACCCCTTTTGTTATAACCGCACCTGTTAGCTTATCTACACAAATGATGAAAAGAAAACCGATTAAGAAATATAATTTCCGTAAAGCTAATTACGATCTCATTAACAAACACATAGACGAGGTCAATTGGTCCGCGCTGTTCGACAATCTATCATCGGAAGAGGCCGTGGAGGCTTTCTATAGTAGTTTGAGTGACATAATTAGCCCTCTAGTCCCCCCTGCAAGGACTAGATCACTTGACTTCCCAATCTGGTTTACGCCACAATTAATTAAAATATTTGGTACAGGTAACTACCGACCTATTTCAGTGTTGCCTGTATTATCAAAGATATTAGAAAAAATCCTGCTAACCTAACCTAACCTAACTTTCTTTCAGACAGACAATACGGCTTTAGACCAAAAAGCAGCACGCTAACAGCTACAGTCGACCTCGTTACTAAAATTAAGCAAAATATAGATAGAAAAAACATAGTCCTTGGTATCTTTATTGACCTCAAAAAAGCGTTCGACACCGTAAGTCATGAATTGCTACTTAAAAAGCTAGAGACCATCAATATTACCGGTAGTGCCTTAAGAATGTTCGATTCCTATCTAAAAAACAGGTCGCAGTTAGTTAGAACGGATAATAATTTTCAAAGTAGCACATTACCTATAACGTGTGGAGTTCCCCAGGGATCAATATTGGGGCCCCTGCTCTTTTTAATTTATATAAATAATATTCAGGAAATAAAACTACATGGCCATCTTACTCTATACGCAGATGACACTTGCTTATTTTATTTCGGCTCTTCCATTCATGATTTAGTTTCCCAGGCTCAAGATGATTTAAACACCCTTTTTTCATGGTTTCAATTTAACTTATTAACTATAAATATTTCTAAAACATGCTATATCTTGTTCAAAGCAAAAAATAAAATTATACCTCCACATAATCCATTAGTTATCAATAATGTGCCCTTACAGCAAAAATCTTGTGAAAAATATCTTGGATTAAGAATGGATGGTTATCTATCGTGGATTGTTCACTTGGATCATATAAAAACAAAGCTTACGTCGCTACTTGGATCTCTGCGAAGCATAGTTTGATATATTCCACATAGACTGCGTCACACCATCTATAACGCCTTAGTAAAACCACACCTACTATATTTGATTGAAATTTGGGGCAGTGCGGCCAAGACGAAGCTAGCAAGTCTCCAAGTCGCACAAAACAAGATAGTAAAAATGATTTTTGGCTACCCATATTTAACATCAACATGCAAAATTTATGAAGAAACCAAAATAATGAACATTAGACAGTTATATATTTACAATACATGTATTTTCATTCGTAAGGCACTCAACAAAAGTATACAGACTAATTTATCGTTCACTAAAGTAAAACAAGTAACCCAACGTAGCAGTCGCCGAGCTAGTTTTCTGATTTTACCGAAGATCAGAACCAAGTTTGGCACAAAAATGTTAACTTTTGAAGGAGCACAATTATATAACAATATACCCTCATATATAAGGAGGTTGCACTCGTTCAATGCATTCAAGACTCAATTGGCTGCGTATATAATCACAAATAACACCCTTCCTAAAAACTGAATGCATTGGATGCACTGTATCCTTCTTTCTTGTATCTAGGGCTGTATCATAATTGCCACCATGACGTCTGTGACGAACTTTATATTTATATAATTTATCTTAAGCATTGTTCTCAAGTAAGTGACTTTGTGTCTTTTTTGAGAATAAATATCTTTAAACCTAATTAAAATATTTAAAACGAAGCAAAGTCTTTGGATTGAGTGGAAAAAATACAGCAACTTCAAAGACTATAATAACTTCTCCGAATGTAGGTCTATCTTCAAACATATGTGTAAAACCTGTTATTCCACTTATATTAACTCGGTCAAAGATAGTCTGTCTAGTAACCTAAAGCATTTTTGGTCCTATATTTCTAACCGTAAAAGTAAGTCGGGCATTCCGTCCATGATGCAGTACCAGAATGTCAAAATCCTGTCAAATGTCCTGATGTTGTCTGCAATATGTTTTCGGACTTTTTCTTGTCCGTATTTGAGCCTGTATCACCAACGCTCACCACGTGGGATCCGCCGCAGTAGTGCGCAGAGAACGGTAGCTTAATTAGTAATTTGCATATAAATAAATCAAGAGTACTCAGCGAGTTGAAACGGTTGGACCCGTCTAAGGGAGCAGGCCCTGACGGTCTTCCGGCGGCCTTCTTTAAGGCTACGGCTGATAGTATTTGTGAGCCGATCTATATCCTTTTTAATAGATGTCTGCATGAAGGTGTGTTCCCGGTGGTGTGAAAGCGAGCTAACATTAACCCCAGTGCACAAGGGTGGCTTTAAGCATGACGTCGAACAATATAGATCCATCTCAATTCTGCCGACCTTGTCAAAGCTTTTTGAAAGACTGGTCCATAACGAGATTTACCCTCTTTTGCATAATATTATCAATCCTGAACAACATGGGTTTGTTAAACGCCGACCTACGAAATCTAACCTGCTGATATTTGCTGATTACCTTTTTGAAAGTGTTGATAGGCGATTACAAATAGATGCGGCCTACACCGATTTCAAAAAAGCTTTTGACAAGGTTGATCATGAAATTCTCCCGAGTAAAATTGCTTACAATGGAATACGTTTGTGTCTTACCTCGAAAACCGGTCACAAAGGGTTGTGGTTAATGGTCATCAGTCTGTCTCTGTTAATATTACTTCCGGAGTTCCACAGGGCTCTTTTCTGGGACCGCTTTTGTTCATTATTTATATAAAAGATATTAAGAAATGTTTTAAAAAGTCAAAATTCTTGATGTACGCTGATGATTTGAAGGCATTTCAAGCGATACGTACTATGGACGACTGCCAGTCATTACAGGAGGACCTAGACAGACTAACTGCCTACTGTATTGAAAATAAGCTGCATCTTAGTATCTCCAAGTGTAACTATATACACTTTACAAAGAATAATTTTATCGTCAATTTCAATTACAACCTTAAGGACGCTATCACAGTTTTGAAACACTGAAGTTTAGGCATTTGAGTCGCAACACAACAACATTACGCGCACGCACACATTGAAACTGCTGCCCGCTCGATTTTATAGGTAACTTATCTAATCTTGGTACTTGAAGGTATTATTTTTTAATTTTACTGGTATTCATTGAGTAAACTTAGTTGTAAGTTTGCAATCTAATTTTGGTAACTGTGGCTAAGTACTATCTGCGAGATAGTCATGTTTTTAATATTTTGAAATTCATCAAACAATAATAATAATAAATAATTTTACTAAAATAGAAGTATTATCTACTAACAATGTATGGAATGTTTATTCTGAAATAAAATTATTCATAATAATAATTACGTAGGTAGGTACTCAAAAATTTCAAGCGCTGGCCATATGGATTAGATACCATATTCTTACGGAAACTAACGACCTTAACATTTTACTATTACAAAAAATTATTACCTTCAGTTGTACAAAAACGCTTAACTAAAACATTATGCAGCGTTACAATTAAGGGAAAAAGTGTTTTCGATGAACTCTGGCACCCTCACCTTGTGAGTGGAGGACAGCCACATTGTGAGGAGGATAGACTACTTGAGCAAGTATGAGCTCTAAGCGCCATTGAATCCGGTGGAGGGAGGTTGGTGGATAGTACGGAGTAAGGTAAGTATACTGTTTTCTTAAGATTTAACGTTAGGATGTTATCTGATAGCCATTTCACCACTGAGTTTAGAGCAAGCTCCGCGCATTCAACAGTTTCATGCCAGTCCTTACCGTGAAGAAGCAAGGCCGTATCATCTGCGTAAGTATAGATTGAACAGTTGGTTAGAGACATCTTACATAAGTTGTTGATGTAGATAAGAAAGAGGGTAGGACCCAATATTGAGCCCTGAGGACCGCCAAAACTCAATGATTTTTTGTCACTAATAACGTCATTGATCCTGACGCATTGAGTCCTATCACACAGGTAATCCCGGATTTTTTTTAAGGTATGTCCGCGAATGCCCGCAGCTTCCAGTTCAAGGACCACCTGCGATTATCGCCCAGGCTACTTTTAGTTAGAAAAGATGTAAGTACTTGTAAATATTATTTTTGCTGACAATTGTTGGAGCATTACATAATCAAATACTAGCGTGGGAGTTTATCCTAGATTTTCGTTGTGTTATTTAAAAATAATCATTCCCTTATGAAAAAAGTTAGTATGTTAGTATGTTATTTACTGAGACTGGGGCGCGTGCTCAGTATTTTTCATAAAAATTAAAACAAAAGTAGGTAGTAAAAAGTACACTATATTGTATAAAAGCAGGTTAACAATCGCAAAATGTACACAGTAGTGTACCTTACTGTGAAAAATTTGATAAAATAAAAAATAAAATGGATTATCCAACCATATCCAACGGAATATTGTTGAACCTTTTACGCATTATGTGTTTCCGTCAGTATGTTTGTGCGTATGTGTGAGCTATGATCTCTATGATTCATAGACCTCGCATATCGAGGGTCAACTAGTTTTTGTAGTAAACAGTTATTGGTACTGGCGTCTCCATCAGAAATCTCCGAAAAAGTATCAACTTCGTCCAACCACAGTATACAATACAATACACACTTCTTTACATATGTAACATTTTTTTGCCAGAAGTTGATACACCCGCGCTTCCACGAGCGCGTCCGAGCGCGGAATGACGACCCGCAACAAGAAAATGTATGGAGAAATTTGAGGCCGTTTCTTATTTTTCTCATAAATGAACAAGTTATTTGTTAACCTACAAAATATTTAGCTACCGGTGTAGAGGACTATATAAGCAACATTTTCTTATTATTTTTAAGTTTAACAATGCAGTGGATTTAGCTGTACTGGTTCCTAATCAGACCCCATCTTTTTAAATTTGTTGGTGTTATTGTGATGGTTAAAACCTATTTTTATGAATTTTTTTATGGGGCTATACAATTTTTATGGATTCATTCTGGAGATGAATATATTATCTTTAAGTTGACACCAATATATCCTCGCAACAGTGATCCTAATTCATTAAAATGGTACCTGAAAAGCACTGACATTTGTGGAAAAATGTGATAGCGTCCTTAACTGTATCCCCTTAAATAATATTTCTTTAGCGAAGGATCTAGGTGTTCTCTTTGATGGCAAACTGTCCTTGAACCACCATATTGAAGCCATAGTCAATAGTGCTTTTATAAAAAAAAAAAAAACCAAAAAAAAAAACAACAGACTTCAATAAAAACACACTACAAAGTGAAAAATAACTTTAATTTCGGAAGTCGGTGTCTTTGGGTTTGTATTTTAGTTTTTTGCCACCGACTTCCGAAATTAAAGTTATTTTTCACTTTGTAGTGTGTTTTTATTGAAGTCGGTTGTTTTTTTTTTGTAAAAAAGTTTTTTTTTTCACTTTTTAGTGAGTCAGTTATTAATTTATCTAAGTTGCAATAGCCTAATGTCAACTGCTCATCGCCTTTTACAAAATATTACTTTCCCCGAAGCAGGGCCGTTAATTGTTGAGGAGTTCTCCTGGTAAGAACCAATAGATCTGGAGCTGATGGTGAAGCCACCTTCAGCCCACATTTCAACATATACATTGAGACGAGCGTAAATTGCTTAGCAAACATATTAAAGTAATAGAATCGCAACCCGTGAAATACTTATTATTGAGTGGTTCCGGTTGCCACCAATGGCCTTCATCATCAGTTCCACTTCACCGAATGGTGCTTTCCGAGAGCAAATGCATGAGTTACTATAAAAAATACCCAAATCGCTATAGGTGTGCCTATAAAATTTGAGGATTTCCCTCGATTTCCATGGGATCCCTTCATCAGATTCTCACTTGGTGACAATGGGACCACCTCGAGAGCATACCCTTTCGAACAAAAAAATAATTTTGCAAATCCGTCTATATATGACGGAGTTATGCCCGAACAAAAAAAAAAAAAACATCCGAATTGATAAACCTCCTCCTTTTTGAAGTCGGTTAAAAATGTATGGATTTGTAATGAGATCTTCAACAGAATTTAAGCGTTCCTCAACCTATCTCTATCTGTATAAGACGCTTATTCGTTCTCAGTTAGAATACGCGGTCCCTATTTGGAACCCCTTCTACCAAAAGAACGTAGTTGGAATAGAAAGGGTCCAGCGCAAGTACCTCCGAGCTATGTACTACAGATGTTATGGGACTAAGACTAATCTGTCATACTCCCAACTTCTTGATAAGTACAAGCTTATCAATCTGGAGAACCGGCGCAAATACCTGGAGGCCAATGTGCTTCATGATATTGTTCACAGTCATTTTGATGCCATTGATCTAACGAGTAAGCTGTGTTATTCTGTCCCCCGAACAGTTCATGTGCGTCAGGTTCGTGCACGTACTCTGTTCGCGCTAAATTATTGTCGTACGAACTCTGGCTTACGCTGCCCTACTCATAGAATGTTGGAATCCTATAATTCAAATTTCATTGATATTGATATATTTGCATGCTCGAAAAATAATTTTAAATCTAATATTATGAAATTTTTATCTTAATTTGAATCATATAATTTTTTATTATTGCATAATTTAAGTAAATGGAATTGTTTTTTTATCTGATTTGGTTTTGTAGCTATAGCTAGCTTTATAATAACTTATTTATTTATTTCAAAATATTTGTTAATTTTGGTAATGCTCGTCTAGTGGCCACCACTGATATGTAAATATGTCTTATCTGCGGATAATGCAGTGGACTGCAACATTACTACTTAAAGTTTTGTTAACCTTGTGTATTGTATATGTTGTAGTTGTTTATTATCCCTTAATAAATAAAATAAGCACCTTAGCCTAGAAAATTTCCGTCGGTTGTCAAAAATAAATTCTATTGCTTCATAGAAAAGTGAAATACCTACGCGGACAAAATGTATGGAACAGCATTTTTTATTAATAACCACTGAAAAATTTCAACAGAGGGGAGGTCGAGAATCATGTACTGAATCCATGGTAACAGGTTGCGCGGCGATGTCCTGCCGCGCTGTATATTATCCTGCGTTCCGATAAACTAATGTTGTATTTTTTAAGATGAATAAGTATCTTTTATTTCCCCTTTTTTTTAAATAAACTAATGATATCCAATGATTACTTCAATAATATACTTCATTTTGGTAAAAAATAAAAGTTGTCATCTCGGAAGCATATAACTTTTTTTCCTAGTCCAAATGTCCAAATAGCCATTGTTCTTTACGCTTCGCCACTGGTGAACGGTCCTTCATAAAACATAATATATATTACTATGAACAGCTTGGCAATATCTGATTTCATAATTTGTCCATTAATATATTATGATGGCAATATACTACACCATCAAGTGTCTGGGGATCAAGCACGTTTTTGCTAACTACTAAAAACGGGGTATTAATTATATTTTATAAAAGAAATCCAGACTAATAATTGTTTATTTTACGCAATAAAAACCTTTAAAAACTTTTATTATTTATATTTTTAACACATTTTTATGTCAGGATTAACTAAGTCTTTACTTAGTTTTTACTTAATGCAAAAGCAGAGAGTACTTCGTCGATCTACACATACAAAAACATTTTATTTAATCAGTCTAAACACACACATACATTTTTATTTAATTTCAATAGGGCAATAAAACTTAAAAAATACCCTTGATCCCTAGACACATTTGATGTGTGTTTAAGTGATAATTTGTGGCAAACAAGTGGCAGCACAACTATGTGACATCGTAGGAAAACCGACACTATCTGGCCAGAACAGCTACGCCAAAATATAGGATGCTGCATCGGCTTCAAAAATATATGTCAATGCAAATGAATGAATCATGAAATCAGTTATTATTGCCGAGCTGTCCATATTAATATATTGATGTTCGTGACTGTACATAAAATACACATAGTTTTCAAGTCGTTGTAACTAGTACTATATGGATTGTGTGTTCTTGTATGAGTGGTCCGAAATAAAGGATATATCATTATTATAAAACAGGACTCACTAGAATTAGAAGAGGTGCTGTCTCTATCGCGCAGGTCCCTGTCGCGGATGGCCACCGAGTCCTCGGAGATGGTGTGCGGCAGGCCCGCCTTGCCGCGCCGGTTACCTGCGCACACACACACTCAAAAGAAATAAAAAACAAAAGAATTAAGATCTGTACTATCTAATCTAGCCTAGGAAACGCTGGTACAACGACTTAGATACGTTTATGGGAAATTGACCGGAAAAAGCAACGCACAGGGAAGAGTAGAACGCTACGGGGAAGACTGCCTACACAATACAGGTTAAAAAAGAACTATCAAGTGTCGTGTGATTATTTATTTTAAGGTTCGTACAAAAATCCCACTAATTTATAGTAGGAGATTCGTTTTCCCTGCCTTTTTATCCCAGTGGCTGTCATGTTATAATACACAGCCCTTTAATTCACATCATAGCTCACACAGTTCATTCATCAGATGTGGTCGCCAGGACCAAATCCCGAGCTTGCTTCCTGTGACTTTATCGTCATTGGCATGAAGTTTAACACATTTTTGCAGAGTGCAACAAGTGAGTAGTGTACGGTGTTCCAAAAGTATCTGATGAAAATGTTAACAAATGGATCAGAAAACGTGCATGTGGATCATGTGTTTGCCAATTTGTAGTACCATTTGCAAATTGAGTGCTTTGATTTGATAATTTTTATACTTACACCGGAATCCTAATTTAAAACACCTTGACAATTAGGTTAATTTTATAACCTTAATGTTCGTCCATGATTTTTCAATTTAATAATGTTATTCAAACAATAACTGGTGGAAAAAGTGTTGATAAATTAAGTTGAAGCTTAGAAAGCTTCAACTTAATTTACAAATTCCCTTTAGTGAGTGACAACACGGTTCGTTTAGACTTTCATCAGATAATTTTGGAACAGACAGTAGTAGATAGATAAATAGAATACTCTTTATTATTGCCACCATTAAAAGTTATTGGTAAATTGTTTAATTGGTTTAATGGTAGAAACTATTACATACGGTGACACAATGGGCTGTCTTTTCGCAAAAGCGACGACGACTTTTAAAGACAAACTTAGGATGGAGAAGGAGAGACGATACTGCAGATAGTCTAAAGGCGGCGATAGTACCTGCTGGTAAGGTCCTGGTGTGGTCGTGGTGCGCGAGCGGCGACGAGCGCGTGTTGGGCGAGGGCGGCAGCGACGACGGCTCCTTGCTGCCGCTGCGGGACATCTCCAGCTCACGCCCCACGCTGTCCACCTGCCCAAAACACAACATTCACACACAACCATAAATACGTTACACTTACGAAAGGACCGCCACTGAACCCAAATGACAACCTCGTAAAGTGACTTTACCTCGACGGTACGGCAGCAGGGTGTAAATGTTGAGCTCAAACTCAAAGCATTTATTACAAATAAACCAATTACAGGCCTTTTTGAATTATCAAGGGGATGGTCAGTCAGAATGATGAAGCTAGTTGCCCATTTCAAAGCGTAATAGTTACCTATGGAGAAGAACGCGCAAGAAACTCCATGGACACTCTTAAAACAAAATATTGTTAAAAAGTATTGGTTACATTATTCATGATGAAATTATACATGTGAGACTTATGTAGAAAGACGTACACGTTAAAAGTGTCCGTAATAAAAAGATAAAAACACAAAGTATATAAACATAATTATATAAACCGTGGCAGCTAAGAGATGACCAGTCCCTACTGACGGAGCCCGTTCACGAACATGACGCGTGGACCAGCACCATTCAGCACAAACGATTTGATGAGAGCTAAATGATCCAACACACGCACCACCGTCAGCGGGACATTTGAGTGAGCATGACATACTAGCAGCCGCCAGAGCACGTTCAAGTCAATGAAAGACATATTACACGGTAAATGGTAGCTCTATCGTACATACTCACACCTGTGCTATGCAATTATATAACACAAAGGAGATTCGAGTCTATACAATGCAAAGATAGTCTTACAATCTTCAGCAGCTCCAACAGTATTTTCAAGTGTTAATCAATTAGTTGTGGTTGTGGAGCAGGACCAGCATTGAGCCAGGCATTTTTATCAGCGATGTAATTCCCTAACTTATAATATGCCTGCGCGCATGGTGTGCGTTTTATACAATATTTTAATTTCTTCTCATTCAGTTGAAGTATATGGGGAGGTATTTTATTGTAACATTTAAAACAGTACCCCATGTAAGATTAGCCAATCTGAAACCTGGTTGAACTAATAGTTCCCTATTTCTAGTATTATAATTATGTCTTTCACTTCTTTTACTAAAAAATGTAATTTTTGTCTTACGTACATGATATTTTCCTAGATATATTGACAAGGTACCGTCATGATGTTAATATCCTCAGGCTTGCGCCAGGTAGCTCGCGAAATAAAAATGTTCTTACGTTTTTTGCAATTTGCAAGTCAGTGTCAGGTTGTATGTTGAACAAAATATAATTCGCGACCGTAACAATTATGTATTTACAAAATTATAATCATTAAAATCATCAATATATATTGTACCTATATTGAATAATTCCATAGGATTATATGAACTTAGAGACTTATGAACATGTTCAGCAAATAAGTATCGTATCGTATCGTTCTTAAGTATGGTCAGCAAATAACACCATTTGTAGTTGCTTTTTTAATAAAAGGGATAGATCATTAATATATTAGGACGGGGAAAAAGTTCTTTCGTAGTTATTTTAAATACAAATTTGTGACTAAGAGCTCGTGTGGCACCCAAATATCTAGCTTTTTTGTATACCCAGACTTTTGAAATGTAACAAAACTATTTTGTGGTCAGCCCCTAACTCTTCAGCTATGTCGTAACTACTAAAATGTCGAAATTGCACCAGTTTTTTCAAAAATGGCATCGACTTTATCCATAACAGGGCGACCAGAGCGAGCTGCATCTTTGACATCAAAATTCCCGACTGAAAACGCTTGAACCAACTTTGTGCTAATCTTAGGCCCACTTGCGCGTTCATGAGTTATCCTACATAACTCGGAGTTAACAGCTAACTCAATGTCAATCAAATAATTAATCTTGAAAAGTTTAACTCAAAGTTTAACTCTAGGGTTACCTCTCACTCTTGGTCGCCACAAATAGTTAGAGGTAAACCTAGAGTTAAACTTTTAAATATATAAACCCACCGATGTGGGCGAGTTAAGTCGCTAACCAGAGTTTAGTGTAAGTAATGTCAAAATAAATTGACGTTATTTGAAGTACCACTGATAACTTAATTTTTATTTTTATTTATTGTTTATATTAATGACTTTCCGGCAGCATCATCGTATCCTATGACAATGTTTGCAGATGACAGCACTTTGCTTTTTAATAGTGACGACGTAAGCACATTAGAGATTGAGATAAATTCTACCTTACTATCAGTTGTGAATTGGCTGCAAAATAATAATTTGGTTATAAATCTTGATAAAACAGTGCTAATGAAATTTCAACAAAGAGTAAATTACAATCTGGACTTAAATATTAAATACAAGGACACAATTATTAATGAAACAAATGTGACTAAATTTCTTGGACTAAACATCGAGAACACTTTAAAATGGAATTCACATATTGACAAAGTATGCAGTAAGCTAAACCAACATTTCTATGTTTTGCACATGTTAAATAACACGGCCAATCGAGCAACAGTCTTAACGGCGTATCATGGTCTAGTAGCCTCAACACTGAGATATGGAATTATATTTTGGGGAAATGCCACGGGTAAAGATATGGTATTTAAGTGCCAAAAAAGGTGCATAAGAGCCATATATAATTTGCAGACAACAGACAGCTGCAAACCGTTTTTTAAAAATACAAAAATATTAACTTTGCCGTCATTGTACATTTTTGAAACGTCTATGTTCGTCAAAAATAATTTACATAAATTTGCTCGCGTAACTAGTCAGCGCCGTTGTGACCGGCTACAAACAGTCGGATCTAGTACTGCGCTATACAGAAACAGTATTTTTGTAATGGCTCCGAAGGCCTATAATAAATTACCAAAATGTATAAGAAGTGAAGATAGTGTTTGCAAATTCAAAAGTAAATTGTATTTATTTTTAATAGATAAGACATATTACTCTATCGAAGAATTTTTAAATGATAAAATATGACATTACCAGCTCTAATGTAGTTTACCTTTGACATGCATGTAAAAACTAAATTATAATTGATTAATTATTTATTACTAATACATTTAATTGACATTATTTACAATATGATGAAATATGACATTACTAGCCTTTTAATTTATTTTACCATTGACATGCATGTAAAAAATTTATTATTTATTATTAATACATTTAATTGAAATTATTTATTCGAATGTGACTTTGTATTCTATAAATTCAGACTGATTATTAAAATACTAATATATTTGTACACAAATTTCATTGGTAGGGCATAGAGCACGACTAAAACTTATGACCTTTATTGTAATACCTGTGTTCACAAATAAAGATTGATTGATTGATTTATTTTATATTGTTCGACGTTGTAGTAACTGAAAATTCGGTACTATATCAGAAGGCAATATATTCATGAACTCGTATAAAAAGAAAATACAAATAAAAATAAATAATAATAATAAATAAAACATATTTTTCACTAACTGACGTTTTCGTCAATAATTAAACAAATCTCCATGGAACCACATACAATACGATTAAAATAAAATTTAAAGACAACAAAGTATTACGTATCGTAATGTAGTGGAAATAGCGAAGTTTTGGGCCACCAAAATTCAATGCACTGTCGTGCTATCGACACGACCAACAAGCATACTTACGCATGCGTTAAGAGAGATTTTCTCCAAAAGTTTTAATAAAAAAATTATGGTGTTGACATGGTGGTGTGAAACCATACTATTATGAAAAAGGTCTTTTCTCAAACTTGCAATCGTTGTTTCAATAGTTTTTGAATTTTGCATAAGTGTAAGGTATTTGAGGAGGTTAGGATCAAAACCAAAATATATCCACTTTTGGGAATTTCGTTATTTTTCTCAGAATTTCTGCTTAAAATGATAAAACCTACCATTAGCAGTAACTATTTAGTTCAAAACAGCTTATTCTCCTTAATAAAATCATGTCTAATATTAACGTTTACTTCAAAATCTGAACAAATCCTGGTTAAAAACAATCTATTTTAAGGACCTATTTATCACATACGTAAATGAAATTCTTAAAAATAATAAAAATACAATTATATGTGCTCACTATTTATTCAGTTTTATTTCGATTTGTACCTTATTGAAAAAAGTGGATACGTAGTGGGTTTGATCCTAACCTCCTCATTAATACTTGCGACTGTTCATCAACATGACATCATGCCTGTATTCCACGAACGGATATTTCGACACATTTCACCCGATACTTTTAAGTCCCTTGTAATAAAGATAAATAACTTTAATGCTTACACGATAGCTTAGTTTCACGTCACAGCATTGTACTAGTCATTCTGAAATCGACTTAATGTATACTTAAGTAAAGATAATAAGTGGAAATACGTCTTTTGGAATCAGGGTTTGAACAGATTTTTGAACTCATAATCAGTTGAAGCTGTTTCATTTGCCTGTAAGACAGACAGATAGGTCTCAAGGGTAGGTACCCTAGAAACCTGAGACCTGTACATA
This sequence comes from Griposia aprilina, assembly GCA_916610205.1. NCBI lineage: Eukaryota > Metazoa > Arthropoda > Insecta > Lepidoptera > Noctuidae > Griposia > Griposia aprilina. The sequence continues at coordinate 24,824,299 of OU744290.1, read as the reverse complement.
CCTGGTTAGCGATATAGTTAATGATGTCGGTCGCCATCTGGGATATCTGCGGGTGCGGCTCGCGCGCCATCGTTGTCAGAATGTTCCACAGTTTCATGTACACCGAGCCGAAACCTAGATTACAAAGGATAAGTAAACTTGGTGATGTAAAAAATATGATTTACCAGTAACATTAACAATACATTAGTGCAGCGGCCGACAACAGAGGCATTGATGGACGAACGTGAAGATCTGGACCGGGGCGAAGCCGAGCCACACATACGTGACTCCATCAATGCTTGCTTGCGGCCAAGGCTTGTGTAGTACTTTTCTCAAATAATGCACGGAAATTCAAACTAAGTAAATTAATTATAAATTTCAGAATTAATGACGAACAACGATATTTTTCCTTATTCCAATAATTATGTTTATTTGTTTCTTTTTCACTTTTAACAGCTCTATCTGCTAAGCCAGTTCGAGATTTAAATAAAATCTTTGATAAGTTACCTCCTTGGTTGCTATGGGTCGAAGTAAAAAGTTCGTTCCATTTTTAAATTACACGACAGATATGAGTTTTCATAGTAATTTATTCGGCCGCTAAACACGACAAATAGTCAGATATGGATTTTCATACTAACATTGCCGGCCGCAGCTCGCATGTATTTTACCAGTACAGCATTTTCGATTTATCTCGAAGTAGGTTGTCAAAATAATGCTGGAATTTCCAAGCATGTTTGAGAAAAAAACTTAAATTCGGGATTCGTGTAAGGAGAATTCAATGCCCATGTGTGAGTATAATAGAGTTTATTATGTACACTATAAAAATAACAGATAAAAATGTTTTTTGTTTTGTTAATACATATGCATTAGCATGCGAGATAAATCTTACACTTCAACCTAAACGCGTACCCTTACTTTTAAGTAACGGTACGAGTTGGAATACGAGCGTGAGCGGCCGGCGAGCGCTACATCCAAGTTGTTGCAGTTACTTGGCTATTAAGTATTTTTAGGAAAACAAAATGGGCATGCCTTTAAGCTACAGTGCGAGTAAGTTAGTATCAGGGGCAAAGCGCGGCGGGGGTGGGAGGAGGCAGTTTTATTCGTTCCTAAATAAAGAGGTGGCGAAATTTGCATACGCCCCGGGGCCCCGGGCGCTGAAGGCCACGCTGCGCCACTGCGTAGCGTGCGGATGTACGTGAGCACACGCAGGCCGCCTCACCGATGGACGGCAGCGCCAGCGCGGCGGCGTTGCGCACGAGCGCGTGCGAGTGCGCGCCGGCGTGCGCGCGCGTGTCCGACAGCGCGTCCCAGCCCTGGTCCACGCGCCCGCCGCGACTCGTCTCCCTGCCGACAAACAACAATATTTGTAATTGTGGAATTTCGGTCATTGCGGCCAATCTCAGTTTAGATTAGCTAATGACGTGGGAGATAGTATAGTGCACCAGTGGGAGCGCAGACACACGTCTCTGAGGACTATGAGGGTGAGGGAAGCGACACCAGGTGCACTGTCTGTGCTCTCACTCGCAGAAACGGCCACCCGACAATCGGGGCTCTACCAGGCGCAGGATCTGGGCGCCACGTTCACGAGGTTCGGGTGCCTCAGCGTCAACTTTCTGACTCCGGCACAACATTCATAACCACTACACAAACAGTCACACAGATTCACAGGACAGAAATGGGGCTATTCGTCCTGTATAGCTCCATTTCTTGCTCCCACTAAAGTAATCTATAAATATAATAGAAAAAGTAACGAAGACAAAACCGTACATTAAATACATATTTTTGAAAAAAGTAATTGTTACGAGGAACGAGTCATGTCGAAAATATAGTTTAACGAATTTTATCTGTTTGTCTGGATGTATACTCCGGATTGGCGTCAAAACGGCTGAACGCTTTTGGACAAAAGTTGCTTGGCACACAGAAATTCTATAACCTAGATTAGCACATAGGGTACTTCCGGTAGTACGTTCCTGTGAGATATTTTTCGACTTGCACGCGGGCGAAGCAGCGGGCAAAATCTATTATTAAAATAATAGTGCTGCGAGTATAAGAGGCGGTGGTAGTCACAGGCTTGCATTGCCGGTAGGGATACGCAGGTGTGTATACTACACCCACTGGGTCATAAAATTAAAAAGCATTAAATCACAAATTCTGGCAGATTTAAGCCGGTTCTTCCAACGTCAGATACGTTTATCCGAGGAATAATGTTACAAACATATTATATTGTAACAAACTATCAGACGTGAGTTTTATTCCACGCATAAAATTATATCCGATGTGGGAAAATCTAAAATATTTAAGTGCACGTCGCAGCGACAACACTAACACACCATCTTTATTTTCGATTATTAGTAACGTCATCTAATTATTAATGACCGGAAACGTCAAGTAGTGCACTTGGGTGAAGTCGATATAGGAAGTGGCAACACTGGGTTGAGGCTGTCGCTTGTCGGTTGACATTAGATATATTTGAAATTTGTGAACGTGAATGTTAGACGTGAGAACTCACAGAGGACTTTATGTCGAGACGAGATTGCGAAAGGTTGTTTTGCCAACCTATATCGAATTCACCGCGTTTCCATATTGTAATCTGATTGCATCTGCCTAATCAAGTGATATTTTTGTAATTAGTGAACTTTAGTGCAACTAGTCGAGCATCGTTAATGAGACACAATTGATTACACTAGTTTACAAAATTTTGCTAGAGAGCCATTACAACAGATAATTATCTATTGTAATGGCTCTCTAGCGGGCCACCTTGGGCCTGATTAGTTTAGACGTCTGTACTTTAGCGTTTTGACCATTATTTCGGTTACCCATCATGTCGGACCATTCTGATGTTCATCCAAATGCCTTCGTTATACATTTATGTGTCGCACCCAGAATATTTTCGTAAAACTCAATTTTGTCGACTGCGAAAACTTGGCTTTATCCTGCTGTGACTCAGCAGAATAATGTACGTCGACCACAACATAGTAAATTTCGGTTTGCATGATTCTGAATAATATCGTAACGACTCTAAAGGTCTCACCTGTCACTTTTTCGTACTCTCTCTTGTATGTACACGGCGATGAAGTGCTGTTCGAATATTAACACCATCCATTGTATAGCTGAAAACACAAGAAAATCTTATTATATTGAGAGTTATTACGAAATAAGTACAGTCAGGAAAATGCATTGTTTAACATTCCTATCCGTTTAATCAGATATGCGGTGTGAGCACGGGTCATTTTAACGATCGACATTATAATACTTATCAATTTCCTGGCTATCATTTCAAACTCAAACCATTTATTTCAATTAAACCATTTACGGGCACTTTTGAACTGTGAAGGAGTCGGTCAGTCAGAAATATGAAGCTAGTTGTCCATTCAAAAGCGTAGCGTATGGAGAAGAACGGGCAAGGCACTCCAGGGACACTCTTTTAAATTATATTATTACAAAAAAACTTTTTTACAAAAAAAAACAACCGAGTTCCAAAAAAAAACACTACTAACTGAAAAATAACTTTAATTTCGGAAGTCGGTGTCTTTGGATCTGTATTTTAGTTTGTTGCCACCGACTTCCGAAATTAAAGTTATTTTTCACTTCGTAGTGTTTTTTTTGGAAGTCTGTTGTTTTTTTTTGTAAAAAAGTTTTTAGTTTTTAGTGGGTTAGGTAATAATTTATCTAAGTTACAAAAGCATAATGTCAACTGCTCATCACGTTTTACAAAATATTTCTTTCACCGATGCAAGGAATTGAGGAGTTTATTGTTGAGGAGTTCTCTTGGTAAAAACCAGAAGAACTGGAGCTGATGGTAAAGCCAAGCTGATGGTGAAGCCACCATCAGCTCCATTTTACTATATGGATTGTGACAAGCATAAATTGCTTAGCAACCAACGAAAGACCATTGCTAGAGATGACGCGATTACGCAACTTAAATTCAATCTCAAATTGACGCATCAGCATGACTAGTAGGTAGTGGTTGTCCTATGTAAAACTTCAATCTTAATATGTATTATTTTTGTACGAACTGAATATTTTGGCATATTGAACGGTATGAAGTAAGCCAAACACAAGGTAGCTACTGTAAACCGTTGAGGAGTTCCCTTAACTGTCGTTCGTCTTTATCATCACACCCCTAATGACAGTCACAACCCATCTAGGTGTAAAGTTCTCATCAATACAAATTAATCAAGCCCAAACACAAGGTATCTGCTGTAAATCGTTAAGGAATTCCCTCGACTGTCTTCCGGCTCCATCATCAGATCGACTCCAGACCTTCATTAAATTGTAGTGCTTTAAAATACCTAATGAAAAAATTAACAAACGCACTAGTCGCCCCTACGATTTTCGAAGGTTCCCGTCGATTTCTCTGGTATGCCATCATCAGATCCTGGTTTCCTTAACATGGGACCACCCTTGAGATATCTCCTTTCCAACAAAAAAAGAATCATACAAATCGGTTCACCCAGAAAAAAGTTCTGGGCTAAAACACATAAACAAAAAAAAAAACATACAGCCGAATTGAGAACCTCCTCCTTTTTTTGAAGTCGGTTATAAATATTAGTTACATCATAACATTGAATTTATATATGTGCGAACGATGTAAAAAAGACGTATACGTTAAAAGCGTCCAGAGTACAGTAAATAGAAACAAAAAAAATAAGCCGTGGCAGCTAAGAGATGACCAGTCCCAACTGACGCGCCCGTTCACGAACATGACGCGTGGATCAGCACCATTCAGCTCAACCATTTTGAAGGGATAACTCCCTTCACACATACTCACACCTGTGCTATGCAATTATATAACACAAAGGAGATTGAGTTTATATTGTGATTTGTATTTATCTCGTGTTTCGTAACTTGTGATTGTAATATGGGAGAACCTGAAATAAAACCTTTTTTTTTTTTATGCAAAGATAGTCTTACAATCTTCAGCAGCTCCAACAGTATTTTCAAGTGTTAATCAATTAGTTGTGGTTGTGGAGCAGGACCAGCATTGAGCCAGGCATTTTTATCAGCGACAAGCTGACCCGACAGACGTTGTCCTGTCTTAACTATGAATGTCATTATGTCGTTTAGTTTTAATTTTGAGTATTGACTAAAACTTAAACTATCGACTCATTTATCAACCGATCCATCTGTGTTAAACGATATTTGCAGCGCGCATTCTGTCAATCGCTGACAGTTATTTCAAACAACTGACAGTTATGTAAAACTAATACTGCCGTTAAGTTTTCTTAAATTTTATAACGTTCCGATCAACTTTCTTATTTTTTTATTTCATATGATCCTTCTCCTGACAATAAAGAACACAACAAAAACGAAAATAGTGAAATCGGTCCAGCCGTTCACGCGTGATGGCGTGACCAAGGGAAATAGGGATTCATTTTTACATATATAGATAGATTTAATTCCCTAACTTATAATATGCCTGCCTGCATGGTGTGCGTTTTATAGGTACAAGCTTTGAATTCAGTCTGATTCAGTTGAAGTATGTGGGGCGGTGTTTTATTGTAACATTTTAAACAGTACCCCATGTAAGATGAGTCTACTTTGGCCAGTCTGAAACCTGGTTGAACTAATTAGTCCCTATTTCTAGTCCTACAGTTGTGTTTTTCACCTCTTTTACTGAAAATATTTTGATTTTTCCTTACGTACATGATGTTTTCATAGATATATTGACAAATTACCGTCATGGTATTAATATCTTTAAACTGTTCCCTTAGACAATCGCGCCTGCGGCGGCCTTATATTGCTCTGATGGCTCTTTTCTACAGAATAAAAAGAGCCTCGATGTCTGCAGCACGTCCCCAAAGTAAAATACCGTAAGACACTATGAAAGTAACTAAAATAGGACTAGCTTAAAAAAAATGACGGATTTTTCTGACAACGCATGCTGCTGAAGCCGTCCTGCAAGAGATGTTAAAGGAGGACCCTATTGTAGCCTAGAGTCGAGCGTGATCCCAGGAAATTAGCTTTCAATTAAATTCAATTCATTTATTTTATTTCCGATAAATTACAAGCGTTGGTTATAATCATCCATACATGTTTTCTTTTTTAAATTATATAATAAGAATACAATAAATAGACACACAAAAATGCATTGTTGTTGTTGTTGTGTTGTGTGTTTTGTTGTTGCTTTATCGACGAAATCTAGTTCCTCTTGATTCAACATGGTTATGGGTATATCCTATAATTATTGGTGTCTTTACTTTCCCGGATTTGTAAAGTGGTATTACCTTACTGTATTTTATTAAATCTGGTAAGACTCCTTGATCCACACACAAATTAAATATTAGAAAGAAAGAAAAATATTTTATTTGGAATACGCACAGGAAATACAAACAGTAACAAAGGAGAATTTCAAATTAACATTAAAAACAACCAACATAAAATAAACAAGAAAAAAGACCCTCAATTATGGAGTTACAGACTTTAATGGACATCCCCAAAGATCTTCGGTCAATTTGATGTTGGTTTGCTTAAAGCTAATATTACTGATATGGGGTTAATATGCTTAAAGTTAAATTCAATCGGACAGGCTGAGACGTTCGCACTTACTAAATGAAAAGAGAGCTAAGGCGAGGAATTTAAGGTTTCAGTAATCTTAACTGGGATACTGGTAAAGAAAGGACATTGCTCTGCGCCCATACATTGTTCGCCCTGGAACTAAGAGCATGCGAAAATTATGTGTTGTATTGTCGATCATTAGTAATTTCGTATATGTTATTTTTATAGCGGACTAGCTACAGAATAGATAATATTCAAAAAAAAGAATCGGATTTTGAGGTTATAATCGAACCACGAATATAATTCGGGGTTCGAAGTCACGTAGGTAGTTATCTACCTACGAGACTCCGAGTGATTTTTAAGAAACTGAAAAATAATAGTCTTATGCATTTAGCTATTTTTAATACCTACCTATATAATTAGGTATGCAGCTTTTGTTCTAAAGCGTAGGTAATAATTAATAATATATTGGTATTAGTTTTAGTTACGAGATTAGTATTACTCTACGAATTCACGTATTAGTAATCCGACCATCCGACGAACTCTAATATGCTAATATTTCATATTCACATAATCTATAAAGTGACCAATCAAAGCAGGACAAATAATATAATTCGGATTCATTTCACTCGGCACGGATCGGATCGCTAGGAAAATTGTTTTCTGTGGATCTGAATCGGAATCACTCTGCTGTTCGTGAAGTGTACGAATAAATGGCAACAAACGAACAAGTACGGCAGTGATATACGTATTAGGTCTTCGTTAAATATCACTGATACTCAAATATTAGTTAAGATATTATAATAATACTAGACGAATATATTCATATTTAGCTAATACTGATAAATATCGGTGATAACCCATCTTTAGTAACAAGTGACCATTTAGTGACATCAAAAATAGGGGTGTCAAATACCATACGTTAAAAAAGATATTTCCTAAGATTTACTATGGATATACGTTACAAACAGTATTATATCAACTTTTGTCATCCGATAATATTAATACCATTATAAGTATGACACTGGTGCCGATTCTCTTGTCACAAAATTCTCTAAACTAGACTAAAAATCGCTAAAATTTTGTTTAGTCCTGTCAAAAGACGATTTCTCATTCTGAAATAGACTAAAGTGACACAACTTAACTATATTTTAGTTTGACAGCACTAAGATGGTACTGAATAATTAGTTTAGTGAAAATGGCAATTTTGCTATTCTGAATTTGACGTTTTTAACCTAAAATTTTGGTTGTCTTAACTAAATCTGGCTATTTTTAATCGCGATTAAAAAGGTGTGGAATAAAATTAGTTGTCATGAACTAAGATTCACCACAACACCTCGACTTCAGGGGCAAAAACAGTACTGTTCTTTTTTTAATTTTGCTTATATCTCGAAAACGGTGTGTCCTATCGCAAAAATAATGAAAATTTCGACCCCCTTTATGATACCCTTAAACCCATATAACTCTACACGAAGGTATTTTTTTTTTTTAATTTTTTCCGTACAAATTGTGAATAATTCCATATAAAACACGCCGAGGCTGCCACCCAAGAGCGGCTCCGGCTCTAAAAAAAAAAACACGTGGTAGGGTAAACAAGTAGGTACCATGTGGAGTCGCGATTGTCAAATTAAATTTTAGTTGCGTCAAACTGATGTTTAAATTTAGAGATATTTTATTGCAGAATAGCTCTAAGATTCTCATAGCCAAAAGTAAGGAATTTTAGTGATAGTTTAGTTAGTTTAGTTCGGTGTACAAGAGAATCGGCACCAATGTCCTACTTATAATAAAACTATACTTCTCTATTTCTTCTATACTTGTAACAATATTAATAATAACATCTGTATCTAGTCTGCAATACTGCTTTAAAAAAAAACATTTATAAATCATCCAGTAACGACAAGTTTTTTTTTAAATATTAATCGTCGTGAACTCGTAAGTGATCGTTTAGATAAAAGTAAAACACACTTTTCTAAACGATCTTAGAAAACCATGTATAATTATCACAAAAATGAATGATGAAATATGTAGGTTTTGTTCACTTCAGCATTATTCTTACTATCTAATTAAAACTACTACCTGTACACCTACCTATTTATTATACATTTAGTGAATAATAATAATGGAATGGTGATTTAATGATTTTATTGTAGCTTCTATTGGCACTATAATCGAAATAAGTTCAAAATGTGTTTCAGATTTAAACATATACAAATTACAGTTAAAAAAAAAACAAAACGTCGATTACAATCGATTGGCCATCCCTAATCTTCTTCGACACGACATGACATAATGTTTGGCTAAGATGGCGGCGATTAATGATATTAGTCGCGTAAAATACTTTTAATGTTCATTTTGGCATGCAGCTAGTCCATGTTATAAAAGTATTTGCAACTAATTTAATAAAATAGACAATTAATTATCGTATATGTCCGATGCCTTTATTGCACGGGGCGATTCTGGACATTGTCTTTTACAAATTCTTGTGCAACATCTTTTCTATCGCAAATGAAACCACATGACGTCTCCAGTGTGTAAACAGCATTTATTTATTTATTAAAACTTCTCGCACACAACAGTATACAAAGGCGGACTTAATGCCTTAGGCATTCTCTACCAGTCAACCAAGGGTAGTGAAGAGATAAGATGGCAGGTGCATTATACTTTGTTCCTTTTCATTTCATTATTGATAATTATCTAAACCGTCTTATTTTATTGTCTGCTGATTTGACCTTGTTGCTAATGTATAAGGCGAACTTAAAGATGCTAACATTGAATGCTGCATTTGAAGTTTAAATTGATATTATGTCCATCGCTAAGAAACGATTCGTACTTGCACCGCACTTAAGAAGGCAAAATTGCGAAATGTGATTATGTGACAACAATCAAGTTCGCTATTACATGGGACTTAAACATAACTGGCGAAATGTGGGTGTGCTATAGGTACACCTCTGCCTAACTCTTCGGGGAATACAGGCGTGATGTTATGTATGTATGTGTAATCAAATTTGCAGACTGTATAAAATTGTTCAAATGTATCACACATACATACATACATAACATCACGCCTGTATTCCCCGAAGGGTTAGGCAGAGGTGTACCTATAGCACACCCACATTTCGCCAGTTATGTTTAAGTCCCATGTATCACATGTTTGATACATTTAAATATTCAGAAATGTTATTATAAGACGATTAATCGTTTAAAGATTGTGTGTGTGCCTGCGCCTGATCTCCCCGGTGGTGTCGGGTTGCTGTTCCATCGGATTTAAGAGTGAAGGAACAGGGAGTGCACCTGTGATTGTGACTATAATATTTCTTACCTGGCTGATCTTCGTTGAAATTGGCCGGCGTGACCGAAATTCGGTCGAGAGCATATGTATACCTGCGAGTATCTCGTGTCGCACGAGCGGGCTGGCGTCGGGCTGCAGGCGCGCGGCCAGCTGCACGCCCACCTGCTGGTCCAGCGCGTTGGCGTGCTCCGTGCGCGCGCCGCCCGCCGCCACGAACGTGCCCAGCGCGAACGCGCACGCCGCGCGCACCTGCACAAAAGTATCAGATGAAAGTGACAATAACCTCTGTTCAGGTTAAATTATTGCGCAATCACTCACTTAAGAGAAAAATAGTAATAGAAAAATCATGGACCAACATTTTGAGGTGATAAAATTAACCTATATTGTCAAATGAAAAATCTCAAAAATGTAGATTTAAAATTGTAGAATTTCCGGTTGTATTCGAATAATTAAATCAAAGCACTATTGGAACGTCTGTTCCAATAGTGCTTTGATTTGATTATTTGTTCTTTTGTTTGCAACTACATCACACACATCAACGTCATTTCTATGGCAACAAAAACTCCGCCCTGTAGATGCCTGACATCAAAAGACTTCGAGCAAATTAAAGGGCAAAAGTTCAAAAGAAGAACTTTTTTAAAGTTTTTTTTTTTTTTCACGAACAGGCGAGTTCACCAGTTTTTTATATTCAAAAACCTCGGCTATTTAACCACAGTAGTAATGTTTCTCATACAATGGTTTATTAGTGCCTAAAAATAAACTTTTTTTTTGCAAGTTCTAGTAATGATAGTTCGGAATTAGAATGTTAGTTAGCGCCCGATCTAGGTTTATTGAAATGTGTGTCATACCATCACTTTACATCGCCATTTGTCCATGTGACGGTAGAACATGGATGAGTTTATTATAAAACCATCTATGTGCCAATTACCCATGTTTGAAAAGAGATAAATGATTTAATTAGATTTTTTTTTTTGTCTCTTTTTGCTTAAAATTAGAGTTGCAACGAATATTTGGTTACTATTCGGTAAAAACAATATATTCGGTCAATTACAGAATTTTTAATCACTATTCGGCCGAATACCAAATATTTAAAAACAGAAGTAAAAAATAACAAAAACACAGTTAATTAACCATGTAACTTTTATTAATGCTGAACATACATTGCTAGTTCGATAAACCGTATTTTTCGCTTCATGAATCTACAAGACCAATGGATAGTAAATTACGTAAATAATGTTACTAAGTGATCAAAAACAGGTAAGTAATCAAATGAAAACTAACTACTAATTATGTATTTTAGTCAGGATCAAAACGCTAAGAAAATCAACTTCAGTACTTAACTCATTGAAAGACACTGAACGAGACACAATAGAAGTTGACTTGTTGTTATTACGTCTGGGGGCGTTTAGTGTCCCGCAAACTGTTAAGTAATAAGCACGTACTTGATTTTGTTAATGTCTTGCAAACCAAAAAAAAAATAGTTTTTGAAGATATCTTAAGTTTAAGGACTATATACTATTTTTGTTTTACTAACAGAGGTTATGGTGCAAAGAAACAACTTTCCGCACGTATGAAGAAATCTGTTCCTCTTTTCTTCGTACACGTTTCCTGCTTCACTAAGAACCATCTCGGCATACACACGACTTGCAGGAGCTGAAATACTTAGCAGCCTGTTTGACTAAACATCAGGCCGAATATTCGGCTATTCGGCTACGCAATTGGCCGAGTATTCGATATTCGGCCTGAGGCCGAATATACTATTCGTCGCTACAGTACATACAATCTGTCACTTTGTATTAGGTGATTTTGTATAAGATGTGTTACGTTTTGCTTGGTATGCGTCGTATGACACATCCAATTACTTATAAACATAATGCTAAGTTTGTCGGATAAAATCTTCTTTGCGTTTTTTTAGCTTGCGGATTCCTTTTTTAACCATGAGGTGGTTTGCCTGGATGGTTGGGTGTCGAGATATTCTTTCTTTATAAATCACTTGACACAGGTTTTTAGTTCTTCTTTGAGTGAAAGTACATTCAGATCGCGGTATAGAGCTTGAAGTGAATTGCAACAGTAGCAGTGGGGCACTGACCTCGGGGTGGAGGTGCTGCAGCAGCGGGTACAGCTTCTCGTGCGCCAGGTCGCGCACGCCGGCCCAGCGCGCCGCGTCGTAGCCGCGCCACAGCCGCCCCAGGCACACGCACGCCCACTGCGCCAGCCGCGCCGAGCCGTCGCCCAGCTGCTCCAGGCAGATCGAGATCATGGAGCCCTGCACGGGACAATAATCATACCATCCTATTACAGTCCCACTGTAGGGCAAAGGGTCAGAGGATACGAAACGGACCACTATGAAAAAAAAAGGAAAGAAAATTTTCACCTAAAACTATCATCTACTCAAGCCTTCGAGACCCGATGGGATGTGGGAGTAGTAGAGTGGGAGAACGAGTGCGTCTCATATCATATAAAGTTATTTGGTATATTTTCATTTCAATAACGTTCTCAAGATGTAATAGACGTGAGATATACCAACTGTTGATAACTGTTGATGTACACTTAGTTTGCAAATAAATCTTTGACTTTGACTTTGAATTTCTTTACATATAACATTTATATACTCTAAAACTTATTTTTAAATTAAGTTATTGGATATAACGTTTATTTAATCGAAAATCATTAAATCTATCGTTTAAAATATATATTGATGCTATCATTAAGGTTAACACCCCGATTAAGAGCATTCCGATTCTGATAGGTTAGGTTATTTTTAGTTTAGGTTAGCTATCTTGGCAGGTCGTAATCAGTTACTAGGTATATCTACTGAGGTTACTAACTGTGATAGAAATTCAATTTGCTTTGTGTTTTTAACTAAGCGTTCTTACTTACCATATTAGACTAAATAGGTTTTATGTCTTTTGAGTGGTCTATCAAACGATTTTATATTCAATGTATGTTATGCTTATAAAAAATAGTTATTTTAAAATTATATCAATCGTTTATTATATTAACTGATCATCATATCAAATAAAATTATAGATTCAGTTGTTATATCTTGTAAATATTTGAGATCATCATCATCAATATTACCTACCCTGGGGGAAACCACGGGACACCTAAACGGCATTGACATTGACCTTGGGGTCATTGAACTTCAGGTCAAGGTCAATTATCCGAACGTCAAGATCCACGATTCTCCTAAGGTCACTGACCTTGAACTCAAGGCTAGTAGGGAACCTGCCTCTCGGCATAAAATTCTTAGGCATAACTTTTATTAGCATAATAATACTTTGGCATAATGCAATGGTTAGGTTAGGTTAATTTATGGCTAAACATTTATGCGTAATGCGTTATGAGGAAGGGAGGGGGAAGGGAGTACTACGCTCCTGACCTTTCTAAAAAACATTACCAATAAGGTGACTATATGTCCTCCTAGGGCGACCCCTCTCGACGTTTCCACTCACATCTGCCTTGTAAATACGTTTTGTTAGTCGCCTTTCATTCATCCTCTCAACATGACCAGACCATCTAAGCATACTCTTTTAAATTTTTGTCACTACATCTTCTATAAATAATTACATACTACTAATTTAGTAGATGAATAATGAACACTGCCACATTGTGCGAGAGGGTCACACTCCTAATCAGTGTTACGTCTATGGGTATTGCAAAAGAAACTTAATGTCTGACGCATAAAATTTGTTTCTATTTACAATTTGAAACTGTCTTCTGAAAGTCGTGACATGTCGCGCTCTGAATCGCGATCAATTTCACGTGACCAATGGCTTTATTCTTACGCAATAATTTCTCAAAAGTATAAATTATTCTAAAATCATTTACAAAATTAAATTGATTTTTGATATTTTTGTGTCACAACCAATCTACAATGCAAAATTCAAAAGGTATTTTTTCTTCCTGTCAACTAGCCTACTCAGAAACGCTGATTTTTTATGTCTGTTTATGAATCGCACACTAAAACATAGTCTAGTTATTCTAACAGGTAGATCTAAGTGATCACATACCTGTAACGCCGCCTCTTGTCCTGCGGGGTAGTTGTCCACAATGCCGGCCAGCACATACGCCGCTAAGGTCCTGTGTTCACTCTGCAATACGTATCATAAATTAACACTTCGGTCGGGCTTACTGGGCCGTGCACGAAATGGACTCATTTTGTTCACTGTTCGTGAGAAAGGGAAAAGTAATTTAAGCAACATTATTTGTAATTTAGAACGGGAATAACAAATCACTACTTATTTTTATTCGCGCCATGTTTTTTGAAAAATTACGGGATGGCTTGACCGTTTTTATGAACTTCCATACCTACAAAATGCAGAAAAAAGGAATGTTGAAAAAAAAATATTGTTTTAAATCGATAACGTTAAGCTACCATTGCTAGTTGCTACGATTTAAGTAAAACTAAATTATTTTCAGCTTTCTTACAATGAGACTAGAAATTGACAAGAGGATTTTTTTTTCGTGCACCCTTTATGAGTCCCTATCAATTTCGGCGCGCTACTAGTTTAGATAACTATCGGAGCACAGCGTGTCTGTGTGCGTTCGAACTATTGCTAACAATCGCAGTGTGCGTTGTCGCACGGTGAAGCGGGAACAAAATAATCTTGATTCGTAACTTCTATTACCAGCACTCCATAGTTTATACATAAGTACTAGGTTCCATATTACTTGATGGATTTTATTGTGATTATGACGTGTTTGTTATGTTTAGGTACCCCATAAAAATATTGTTACCTAGTACGGCATTCACTATAGTAAAAGCTAACTATAATAATTATAAAGTGTGACCAACGTATATATAAGGTACGTCTTAAGGTTATTGAGAAATTTGCACTGGAAAAACTTGAATTTTCTGTTTTTAGACCGCGAAATTGATAGGGACTCTTAATATATTCTTATTTGTCTAACTCTGATACTTACGTCAACTGAAGGATCTTGCAGGACTGACAGGAAATATTTGTGTCCCTTCGCATTCACCAAATCGACTTGACAGCTCTATAAGAAGAGTAGAACAGTGTAATTTAATATGAAGTGTGGCACGTGTGAGCGTGTGTACGGTCAGGGAAGTGGATTGTTTAGCAGATACATAACACAATAGTCTGTTCCAAAAGTATAAATACTTAAACAAGTCGTGTTATACCTAATTCATACGACTGAATAAAGAGGTATGGTATGGTGGATTTAGATATTAGGTAGATACTTGATCTACTAAACAATTCGTTTTTTCGAGTGTACATTTGAAGGCCAATTCTCGCAATGAAAACTTTCAAAATCTATTAGCAATCTCATCTCAATATCAAAAAATGTTGAAGAGACATTGTTTTTTTTTGTTCTCACACTTAGAAGCGACAAGAATAATGTACTCAGGATTTTGTAATATCTTGATTTGAAAGGTGTCCTTGGAGTTTTTTGGCCGATTTTCTCCATAGAGATTTACGTTTTGGAGTGGACACCTAGCTTCAATTTTCTGACTAACTGACTGACTTCAACAATTCAAAAGTGCCCGAAAATGGTTTTATTGAAATAAATGCTTTGAATTTGAGTTCGATATTTTGACAGATCGAGACTGACTAGACTGCGAACGTTCTCAGAAGTTCGGGAATCGCCTCCGACAGTGGGTAGATAGTTACAGGGTCTACGGCGATGATCTTGGCCCAGATGTAGACCATGGAGGCGCGCAGGTCGGGCGCTGACGCCTGCAGCAGCTTCAGCATGTAGGGGAAGATGCCCACGTTGAGCACGGCGCGCGCCGCCCACGCGCCCAGCGCCAGGAAGCGGCACAGCAGGCGCAGCGCGCGCACGCGGTGCAGCGTGCTCAGCAGCACCTGCAGCACCATGGGCAGCTGCGCCGGCGGCGCGCGCGCGCAGCCCGCGCACGCGCACGCGCCCGCGCCCGCGCCCGCCGCGCACAGGCCCAGGTCCAGCCACACCTGGAAGGCGGTGAGCTGGTCGCGGAAGAAGGGCGAGTGCGTGTAGTCGGCGGGCTCGGGGCGCAGCAGGCGCGGCAGCTGCGCCAGCGCCAGGTCCAGCGTGTGCTCCCACGCGGCCCACAGCGGGTGCGCCGCCAGCGACGGCAGCGCGGGCAGCGACACCGGCGTGCAGTTGTACGACCTGACGCCATAAACTTTACTGATACACGCTTATCATTATTGCCATTCTCCTGCCCTTATACCATTTTATTAACGGTCGACGCAAAATGTATTTTTCTTCAATATTTATCTATTAGTCGTCATCTTCATAATCACCCCTTTTTTAGCCACATCATCTTTAACGCAGGCCATCCATCATTTCTTTGGTCTTCTCCTACTCTTATAACCATCCACATTCGCAGTCAAAACTTTCCTCGCGACATTTCCCTCATTCTCCTGCATCACAATCATGCCCATACCATGACAACCGATTTCCACATAACTTTTCAGTCACCGGTACCACTTTCAAACTTCTTCTTATATTTGCTAACAAAATCAAAGGAAATACAGAAAAAGACAAATGAAAATAAAGGGATACTACTAACGAACGGTCTGATCAGTCGAATGTAACAGCACTCCCAAAAAGAATAACAGAATGCGTAGAATTGCGGTTCATGAAAGAAAAACAGCTTAATGGAATAAAATAAAACATGAAAAATGTACAACAATGATTTACGTAGAAAAGTAAAAAAACTTTCTCCATCGCAAACCACGCGAGCGAGAACTTTGTATAAAATGTAAAGAATGGAATATAAAACATCGGCCAGGCAGGGCTATAGTCTTTCCATAGTACTAGGTGACCAATCCACTTCAGCTACCCAAACCAATTTCAATATCTTTTATTCCATATCGTGCAACAGTCGTGCATGACCGCGGCTTGTCGTCGTACAGTAGCACAGCGCACACAAGGATAATCGTTGGTTGGTGCCCCCTTGTCATTTAAAATAGTCAAAGGGGCCTCTGCGAGTTGGCTTCGGCCCCTCGTATGCCTTCCAAAGCTCCGGGACCCGAGGATCCCGAGATATGTCAAGGACATTTTAAAAATAATAAAAAAGACTGGACTGTGCCTCATGATTCTATCAGCAAGCAGGAAGTTCCTGCACAGCGAGGCCGTGAGCAGGTCGGCGCGGAACAGCTGCTGGAACAGCTCGGGCGGCAGCGAGCTCCAGGCGATGGTGTCCGTGATGGCCGTGAAGATCCAGTTGAGCTCGCCCAGCATCGTGCGCCGGTCCGTCACCTGCCCGGGGATCCTGGGGGAGTATCAAGATCTTGAGACCATCTGCATGCTATGTTTATTTCAGGATGTTTGAATTTTAATTCACTTAAAGTTAGGCGAGTTATTGACCAAATAACAACAGATGCATTTGCATTTGCATACGGGGCTATGTCAATTATTTGTTCCTAATAGTTACAATCGCTCGAAAGCATACATTATTAATGTCCCATTTTGTCGTATTGCAGCCCTGTATCGCTTATGTTGATGATGCTCAGCGCGCCCGTGGATACCTATCCTGGATTGGACTTGTTTGCTGATGAATGGAACGTAATCATGTTAGAATGTTTGCGGTTTTTATGAATAAAGGATCAGCATCATTTTCTGGCTTCTGTTGGGATACCTAACCCAAATACAAAACATCTTTAATTTCTAGTACAAATTTTCGATGAAACGGAATAACTGCGTTTTTATTTGTAACATAACATAACATAACATCACGCCTGTATTCCCCGAAGGGTTAGGCAGAGGTGTACCTATAGTACACCCACATTTCGCCAGTTATGTTTAAGTCCCATGTAATAGGGGGCGAGCCTATTGCCATCAACCGGGCACAAATCCAGACTCCGGGCTGCTACTGAGAAATTCCAGATGGAAAAACCCAATAACACTTTGCCCGACCGATCGAACCCGAGAACTCATGCTCAGCAGTAGCGCTTGCGACCACTAGACCAACGAGGCAGTTAAGCCTCAGTTATTAAAGGTATACCAAAAAAAAAATCGGGGCAGTCTTTGGGGACTGCTGATAGAAGTGAAACTAAGTAACTTGTAAACCAGCTCATGGGAAGCGTGCGGTGACGATGACACGAGTTTCATGCTTTTTGTTCGCCCAAAAAGTGCCCTACGCGCCTAAAGAAGTTTTCGTTTCCAAAACATTGCGCTTCGGTAATATTCGAGTTTGTGAATTGACACGAGCGACGCGCAACAGATTAACAAAGCAATGCTTCAATTTAGAACTGACGCGCTATGTAGTACGAGGGCGGCACTGAAAATTTCGGGAATCAAGGAAGTGACACAACATTACTATTTAAAAATGTATTTATTGCTTTTCGAAGTATTCTCCGCGAAATTTGACACATTTTTCCATACGATGGAACCAATCATTGAAGCAACCATTCCATTCGGAAGTTGGGGTCTCCAAAATGGCCGTTTTGTAGGCGTCCACAGCTTCTTCAGGTGATGAAAATCTCTGCCCACGCAATTTATTCTTTATTTTAGGGAAAGTATAGAAATCATTAGGGCTTAGGTCGGGGCTGTACGGCGGATGGTCTAATAATTCTATGTTTTCTTGCTCTAAAAACTCTTTTGTTCTGTGCGCGGTGTGAGAACTCGCATTGTCGTGATGGAGGATGATGCGGCGATTGCAGTTCTCTTTACGGAGTTCAGAAACGACCTGTGGCAAACAAATGCTAGCATACCATTCTGCATTAACCTTTGTTTGTCCCTCAAGAGGAATAGTCGTAACATGGCCGGTTTTGGAGACAAACGTGGCCACCATTTTTTATGCAACACTCCGTGATCGAACAATTTTTGTTGGCTTTAATCCATTTTCGAACACCCAAACTCGTGACTGGTTTTTTGTTTCGGGTTCGTACGCGTATATCCAGGATTCGTCACCTGATACGATGTTATATACAGCATTTGATGACCCTGCGTGGAATCTTTCGAGAGTTCTGACGCACCAAGTAACGCGAGCCGCTTTTTGCTCTTCACAGAGCGAATGCGGTATCCATCGGGAAAACAACTTTTTTACACCTAATTGTTCATGCAAGATTATTTGTATTTGACTCATGCCAATGTCTAAAGTTGCCTGAATTTCGCGGTATGTCACATGTCGATCTTCCTCAATCAGCTTACGCACAGCATCAACGTTTTCTTGGGTGACTGCAGTTTTTGGACGACCTTGACGGGGATCATCACTGAGCTTGACACGTCCACGTTGAAATTTAGCTGACCAGCGATAAATTGTGGTTTTGGATGGGGCTTCATCACCAAATGCAGAAATCATCCGGTCAACACACTGTTTTTGTGTTAAACCACTTCGAAAGTCATAATAAATCATCGCTCTTGAATTTTCTCGAGTCAATTCCATTTTCTCAACGACTAAACAAGTTTGACAAAACCTTGTGACAAGACCGAGAATCTTTTTTTAAATAAATAAATGGTATTCGATTTTTAAAACCAAGGAGTTTTCAATTAAAAAGATTTTAATATGACAGGAACAGTGGAAATATTCCATTCCCGATACTAGTAGTGCAGCCCTCGTAGTGCACCTATCAGTGCGCGTTTATATGAAGTTTTCCCTCTGTGGGGTTACCTACTCCGGTCCCAGATAGTTATTTTTGCCAATCAAGTTTTGAAACTATTTTTGGAATTCCTTAGAGATCTATAATTTTGTTATCATGTTAATACACACACAAATTTATTGTTCCTACAACCAGGCTCAAGAAAATAGGTGGCTCGTTTAGATGCCAATGTATACGTTTTTATAATAAACTTCCTAGCCACATTCAAGATCTAAGCTTTAATAAATTCAAATCTTTTATAAAACGGAAACTATGCCAGAAAGCCTATTATACTGTGAAAGACTATATTGAGGACAAAAAGGCTTGGGATTGAGCTGCTCCAATAAATTTACACGGTGAATGTTGATTTTAATTTGCTAGCTATTTTAGACATGAATATTTACTGTAAAAAGTATTATATTATTTTCATTATTGAGAATATGAGGACTATGTGGGTCATTGTTTCAGTTATATTCTTGATCTGGCAGTTTAAGTAGTTTATGCGGCCTACCCAAATGTCCTTTCTTTGGTATTGTTCGTCGAATCGTTGAGCTCCTTAAGTTCTGAGTTGAGCTGCACGGTTACTGACAAATGCGTGCACTGACTGGACAGGTCCACTTAATCTGTGTGGTTCTTTCCTCAAAAGACCATTTCAGACACCAATCTACATGGTTCTCAAACATTATGTCCGATTTTTTTATATACACATTGACATTGTTGAATTTTATATACACAATGACATGAGTATTTACTTGTAAAGTAGTATGTTATTTTAATTATTGTGAATGTGAGGATTATGTGGGTCATTGCTTTTTTTTTTCGCAGTTAATTTTGATCATGATCTGGCAGATTGAGTAATTTATGTGGCCTACCCAAATGTCCTTTCTTTGGTATTGTTCGTCGAATCGTTGAGCTCCTTAAGTTCTGACTTCCTGAGTTGAGCTGCACGATTACTGACAAATGCGTGCACTGACTGGACAGGTCCACTCAATCTGTGTGGTTCTTTCCTCAAAAGACCATTTCAGATACCAATCTACATGGTCTTCACATGATCTGACCAAGATTATGTCTGGACTTTAAAAGAGACTGTGACCTCTGAGTTTGTTTCGGCCTTTCTTCTCAGAGTAGTCAGATAGGAAACGCCGACCTCATCTAGTTTAAAAATATGATTGACGTGTAAAAGTGTTTGTACAAACCTACTTACGGAAATAAAATCATTTATCATTTATCATTTATCATTTACAAAATAGACTTTAATCAGTAATCTAATCGCGGGTTCGTATTTCCGAAGAGAGAAGATGATTCTCGAAGTCCATACTTTTCGTTGGAGTTGTATATGTGAACATACTTATCGATAAGATCGTGTACATCCGAAGGCGCGACGCGCGTCCTCTCCCGCAGCACGAACCACTTCATGGCCATCTTGACGGGCGTGGTGAGGCAGGCCGTGAACAGGTCGGCCGGCAGCTCGGGGTTCATGGGCAGCGCCTGGCCGGCCGCGCACGCCGCCAGCTGGATGCAGTTCTTGTACGACACCGCGGCCGGCACCGCCGAGCCCTCTTCCGATTTAGAGGTCGTTTGGGCCTGAGGAGGGTTCTTCGACTATTAACAAGTAGGAAATGAACTACATTATTTATAGTATATCAATTTAACAAAACGTGGCCACTAGTGGCCACTTATTAGTAAATTAAGGTAAACATCTAGATGGATGCCTAGGGAACTAACCTCTTCGCACAGGTACTATCTACTGATCTGATCAAGATTTCTGAGCTATATCTAAGTTAAATATTATTGTTTTATACACATACACCTTCCGGAATAAATTCTATATATGATCCGAACACCATTGACTTTACATGAACTGCCTCTGGGGTGTGAAGACCTAACTTTTCTACCGCATAAAGACGGTGTAGAAAAACGCTTAACGAATCTGAGAGTCACTCATTCTTCTCGTAATTGTGATCTAATTTTTGTACTCGACCATACTTGGGAACCTTCTGGTTACGGAGATATTATAGGTCAAACATTTTTTTACTTTTTTACGAAAACACATTTTAAATGGTATAACTTAATTCTAAATACCCCCTGTACCATTGCATGCACCCATAAATAAGAACAATGTTTTGCGTGTTTCATTGCGTACAATCATAAATAAACATTGATTTTTTACACAAAAACAAAGTCGTTTCCCGGAATAAAAATATTGTTAATGTTACTTTTAATAGTTTGATGTACTTAATGAGTAGATGACGGCTATGTGATGGCTTTTTATGCCCTGTGTAAGAAAAGCTCAGGCAGCTTCGTGAGGAGAGTTGTGAGTATGAATGTGAATGGCTAGAAGAGTAGGGACCAAAGAAACGATGGATGGACTGTGTGGAAGATGATACGACTAGAAAGGGTTAATACTAACGAGATGACGACTTATAGAGAAGTATGGGAGAAAGAGACATGTTGTGCGGACTGCAAATAATTTGGGATAAGGACAAGAAAATATAAGAACAGAACAGATGGACAGCTGGAACATTACCTCATACTCGCGCTCGTGCTGCTCCGCGAACTGCTTGAAGTTGTCGATGATGACGCCAGCGTTGGAGCAGTCGTACACGTACAGCGAAGGCGCGCCCATCCACGTCTGCAGGTCGTACATCGACAACGGGATGTACTGCGTGTACGCCTATTGAAATACACATTTAATAGTAGTTTATGAAACTGCTACATAACAGGGGTTATTAAAACACGAGTATGAGTTTAAAATAGTATCACAATCACACGAGTTTTAATACCAATTTTATAAACGCAACAATGACAGGTGACAGGCGACAAGTGACAATCCAACAATTTGTATTTTTTTTGTTTAATAAAGATTATCACTGACAAAGAACAATGAAACATTATTTTCCTCTCATTAACTTCCCTTTTTGCCACATCACTCTTCACTGACCACTACTTTATGTCTAATTTATAGGAAACTAACTTTTGCCCGCAGCTTCTCCCGCGTGGAGGTCGGAAATTATCCCACGGGAACGTACTACCAGGATAAAATGTATCCTACGTGTAAATCCAGGTTATAAACTATCTGTTTTACAAATTCCATCCAAATCCGTTCAGTTCAGTTTTTCCGTGAAAGAGACAAACATCCATCCATCCTCACAAACTTTAACATTTATCATATTAGTAGGATGTGTAGAAAACATTCCATTGACCGAATCCAAGCGTGGAGAGAGCTTAAGCCGTATTTACACATGTCCTCGTTTACTGGTTTCCCTTTTACCAACTCCAAATTATTCATTTCTTTAGGACTAGCCTTGCATATGACACACACTGCAGCTGCTGTATCAGATATAATAGAATTAATTTTACCATCAAACATTGTCAAAAACAGCTGGTGTGTAACAATAATTCCATCGGTGATGTGATGGTAGATGACATTAAGGCCTTAATCTCAGCTTCAACTGCAGCCAGCTCTGTCTGTACATTTTCTTTAAATTCTTTCTAAATAAATTTAAACATAACGGGGCGGCAAAATGACGTTGAGGATGGTCGGTCGTTCCGTAACCTCGTTGGAGGCGCGCCGCAGAGGCACAAGACTTATCAGGAACTCACTAGCCAGATTACATAGCTCAATACTACTCGTCTTTTGACGATAAACGGATTGGCTGGATGAACTATAAAATCCCTATTTGCTGGTCAAAACGAACTGTTGATTGGAATCAACAGAAGTTTTTAAAGAACTTAAAAGTCTTCTCGTGGTCATCCATCAGCCCCGGCTCTAGAATTTTTTCGAGGTGGGGCAAAAAATGCAATTTGCCGCCCCCCGCCCCGCCAATCCTTTAACCTTTTACATGAAGCCTTATGCTTACTGCCTCATTGGTCTAGTGGTCGCAAGCGCTACTGCTGAGCATGAGGTCCTGGGTTCGATTCCCGGGTCGGGCAAAGTGTTATCGGGTTTTTCCATCTGGAACTTCTCGGTAGCAGCCCGGAGTCTGGATTTGTGCCCGGTTGATGGCAATAGGCTCGCCCCCTATTACATGGGACAAACATAACTGGCGAAATGTGGGTGTGCTATAGGTACACCTCTGCCTAACCCTTCGGGGAATACAGGCGTGATGTTATGTATGTATGTGTATGAAGCCTTATTTATTTAAATATACATGGACATGTCGAACATTTATTTTAATTAGGATAGGACAGGATATTTGAAATAGATCGTTAGGTTATAGTATACTAGCTTCTGTCAGCGACTTCGTCCGCGTGAAATTTCGGCCCCCGACCCACCGACCGCGTCGCTGCGCATCACGCGCCCCCGATATTGCTTCCTTTTCGGTTAGCGTTCTTTCTGACTTTTTTTTACTGCTCGGTTTCTAAGGGTCGTAGTGTGATGTTAAATAGCCTATAACCTTCCTCAAGAATTGGGCTATCAAATGCATAAAAGATTTTTTCAAATACGACTGCTAGTTCCAGAGATTAGCGCGTTCAAACAAAAAAACTCAAAAAAACTCTTCAGCTTTATTATTGGTAGAAATTTGGAATAAAACTATTACTATTTGAGCCTTCTGTTCTGCAAAAAAAATAATGGCCTTGTCATAATTAATCTGATTGCCTTGTCATGATTTTGGATTGCTAAGATCGCGACACTCGACTTATGCAGAAAACCTTAACACCAATCAAGACAATCTAGAATGCACAAGCGAGCGCAAATAATTTTTGCACTTTGCCCAGATAAGATAAGATTTTTTAAGTCCTTAATCGACTTATACAGAAAAGTTTTAAGAATTAAGAGTCGCTAGGCTGTGAGAGCGAGCAAAGCAAGCTCGAATATTTTGCCAGAAACATATTAGTAAAATTCTATAGAACCAAATCCAATCTCAACCAACCATCCAATCCAACAGCTGCGCCAGCGCTGTGGTAAATAATTAAAGGAAATCGTGTCGCTTTTGCACTTACAGACGTCGGAAAGGGCGGGACGCCCGATGCCCCTGCTACGCGAAGTAATATGTCTAAAATAAAGGATTCGTTTCTTAAATTTTTGGCCACAGAGGTGACAGAGGCGCTCATCCGCCTCTGGTTCGCCGCGGCATAGATCTGTTGCAAGAGATAGAAAGCTAACCCTGTTTATATCGCCAAATAAAAGTGGAGCATTTGCTTTAAAAACGGAGAGTTCCTGGCAGAATTCGACTACTCTTCCAGCAACCCGCTCACACCGTTTGACGCCCTGTGCACACGCTAATCATGTAGTGATTTCCTCAGTGTGCAACCGCAGAGAGAAAGATAATAAGTGCTGCGCATCTCACTTATCGCAGAGTTGGGGTGCGCTCGCCGCTGGGTGGTGCACTTGTCTACCACGCTTGAATTTGCCGTCCCCTGAAGTTGTCGCCCGGGGCATGGGCCCCGGCTTGGCTCCCCCCCTAGAGACGGGGCTGACGTCTATCAGAGCTTGAAAATTTATTTTTGTAGTTTTCTGTAACTGTCAGATCTTCTTTGCCTGGATAACACTTTACTTTTTCTTAAGCCAGCATGTAGTAACGGGGGTATTTAAAACTCCTTGATTGTTAATATCTCGAAGTATTTTGTAGCCCCATTTTGATAAATACATTGAGACTTACAGAGCCAATGCTTCCAAAGTTGTAATTCCCCTAACCTGAATTGCATTCCCATGAATAAAGGCTTTCATTTTGGAGGCCTCTTCTGGATTTTCCATTATGTATTTCATTACATCAGCTGCGTCGGTTTCTCCTGCTTTTCTAAGCGCCCTTTCAGCCGAGAACACGATTTCAGCGCTGCTGCTGCTGCCACTGCATTCAATAGCACCTTCAGTGCGTCTTCTTTTTTGCCAGTTACCAAGATCCTCAAAGCATTTACGAGGACTAGGATTTGTACATGTTGAAGCATCTGATTTAGCCGGGGACATCATGTGCTCGATGTCTTCTCTTTACATTTTCATTTTGTTTCATTGGAAATTCTGGCCACTGAATTCCATTTTGCAGCCACTCTTCGTATTTCTTACGGAACTTATCCGTGACAGATTGTGTTCGTTTTGCTAACATGCGGCAGTAAAATCGATGACACCAGTCTTTTAAACTTGATTCAGAACTATTGCATAGTTGTACAGAACTATTCTCTTTAAAACACTGAACAAGTAGTTATAGTCTTGTAAATCTTTATGAGTACGTGCCCATAAAGCAACGTAAAGGTCAAGATTCGTGGTAAAATTTTGAAAATTCATTTTGAGATTAGCGTGACTATACGAGGTGTAAATCAATACTGATTTTAAAGCTACCTATGGTGACTTATTTATACTATTTCCAGGTACCCTCATTGATTGATTAATATTACACGGTCCTATTTGCTGATGAAGCGTGGTGAATTAGTTTATTACAAGCAGTTTGTTAGTGCTCATTACTGCATTACTTATGCTGTGTAAACAATTAAGCAACCATTTCCCTAATTTGTTTTCTTAATAACCTATATCTTCTTTAATTGGGTTCGCAGGAAAGTTATATTTTGTATCAATGCTCTTAATATCTATTCCACAATACAGTCCATGTGTGAATCATATTATTATATGTCTAACGAAACCAGTATACTTAAAATAATAAGGACAAAATATGTTTTTTGTTAAAATAGATAAATCAAACTATATATCAGAAGCTGCACGTTTGGCGCACCATGTGTTAGCACTAAATGTAGCTTGTGCTATGCGTAATACGATAGTAAAGCCCACAACTTCAAACGAGACCGGAATCAGGCAGCAGAGAACTCGATACAGTCATTTTCATAGCAAAATTTCACATTTTCTCAATTTACCCCCGAAATACAAGAGATAGAAAGAAATTTGTCAGGACAAGTTATGAATGCATTTGATAACTTAATAGGATGGCAGTATTCATTTTTCAAATTGAGATTTTTTTTTCTCGGAAATGCCTATGTCCAACCTCTCTCATACGTTCGTTCCACTGTGCGGTGCTGTCTTAGTAAGAAAGCTTAGTAAGCACCAAATAAGTATAAATTCCAGTTTACCCTGTTGAAGACCCAGATCTCCCCCTGTGTGGTGGGTTTGGGCACGCCATGTCCGTTGTAGTGGAACAGCACTCGCTCGTCCTTGGCGTTGCGGCGCAGTGAGCAGCACAGCTTCTTGACCTGCTCACACACAAACACAACACATTATTATTGGTCGCGCACAAGGACAACCGAGAATCAATTCTATTTTCTTGGAAATGTTGACATTCAAAAGTGCCCTTAAGGGCCTACTTGAAATAAATTATTTGACTTTGACCACGTTTATATCATCAACCCGGAACGAAAGAACCGTAAGAAACTGGGATCAATGCCAGGGCTCCGTCACTCGCTCAAGGTCGCGCTTTGTATGCCTACCGCTTACCGTACTCCCGAACGTACAAGACTCAGGTGGGGCGCCGCACGAATTAGAAAAAACATCCTTGACAATGTTTTGATGAATTGGCCGGCAAATACAAAAACTATCGGACCAACTGAAGTTTCACCTCAGTTGGTCCGATGGTTTTTTAATCCTTCTATGAAACAGGATCGAAAGTTTTTGTACAAATGGCCCATTTTTTTGCTGACTGATGTACAATAAAAATAAAAATAATACGGGGCAGTCTTTGGGGACTGCCGATAGAAGTAAAAACTAAGTACTTAACTTGTGAAATAAATCGTCGAAGCGTGCGGTGACGATGACGCGAGTTTCACGCTTTTTGTTCACCCAAAAAGTACACATATATGCACAGTATACATATACTCATGGAAACCGTTCGGTGACGATGACGTGAGTTCCATGATTTTTATTCACCCAAAAAGTGTTCAACGCGCTAAAGAAATTTCTCTTCAAAAATGTGAATGCAGATCAATTTTTTTCAAAAATATAAGGTCAGCCTCCTAAAATGGTTTTCCTGTAGCTACAACGGTTAAGGTTATCCTTACTGCCCCATCTCAAAAGTCCACCCTGTGTACGAGTGCGTTAGTGTGTATATATATTTTTTTGTTCTTCTCTAACATTGTATATAATAGTGCCTATTTTTTTAAACATAATATACAGCGAAAGGAACTTCGCTTCAACCGGGTGTCCCACGACACCTCAAGAACGATCGTCGTCGACGTTTTGATTTTTCGGGAACTTTAGCCGAGTACTCATGACTACTCATGAGATTGGTATCAAGCAATGTATGAGATATTTGCGTAGATTTTCTTTTGTACATAGAACGCCAAAATGTTTTTCATATAAATTGGTATGATTTTGGTTTTATTTTGGTCATTGTCATAAATTTAATGCAGATAATAATTATTTTAAGCAAAAGAACCTGTTTTTGTTGCTTTATTGGCTAACTTGCAGGGTAATTAAACAAACGAACTGATAAATGATGACTGCCGCACTTTGAACTCTGGCCTTCGCTTGAAAGATAACTAGGTGTATAAAGTTTATTTCTTTCAGCAAAATATATACCCCACGTACCTACAAACAATCAGCTATATTTATCTTTTCACTATGGCATTACACTATCAATATACCTAATTACTATGCGTAATGACTACACTTATTTGGTCAAAATATATGGTCATGAATGTATGAGTGTGACAGATGTTCGAGTATCACGGGCCACGGTTCATGTACACAGAATCAGAATAGGAAAGCACTCCTAAAAAACCCACTCCTAACAATACACAACTATATTGGAATGTATCTCAGATAAACGATGGTACGACATAAAGATATAGAAAGTGCTTGTTATGACTCGACTCGTTTTAGATTCTGTGGCACAATGAATGCACTCACTGGAGCTTACTAGTTTTGTTTCTTTCATGTAGGTCGTAGACAGAGTACCTATAGCAATAGACAAGACACTAAATAATTATGTAATAATAATGATGAGGCAAACGTGACAGAAATATATTTTCTCTACCTCGATCGCATATTCAAACTTTTTGCAGCAAAACGACGATTACCACCGACACAGCACCATAACTTTACGTAACACACTATCTATCACAATCTGAATCATTTTGTAGCCTATTGCTAATCCATGGCTTGATATGTTCGAAAAATTTGTCTGCTCAAGAATCTAAATAACGTAATGTATGTTGTTGAACTGTCAAAATGAAACCCATTCCTACTTTTAGTGTGTTAGGTACCTATACTCGAAAGGTTTAGGTAGTTAAATAAAGGTAAACAAAAAAAACCACGTGACTCATAGATGTTAAACCTTTTATTTCAAACGTTAATATCATAACTAACTTGCGAAAACGCGCACGCTACGCACGCGCTAGCTTGCGTTTTAACTGGTGAATTGTGGGTGTACTAAATAGGTTCACCTCTGCCTAACCCTTCGGGGAATACAGGCGTGATGTTATGTATGTGTATGTGTTAACATCATATTATTTTGAGTCCCATAATAAAAGGCTCTATTCTGAATTTGAGGAACTATCTGTCACATTAATAATAAAGTGTCCAGTGGTATCATCAAATATTTTATCAAATTTAAACATTTTCTGTTCTTCTTTTATTACATGACCCTCGCAACTTTTCCAATTCTCAGCAGTCACATTAGCTAAAGCCACTGGCAAAAGAATGTTTAGGTCAGACATTTTAAAAGTTTTGTTTTTCTCGGCTACAAACCCTTTAACTTGAGCCCATATTAACTCAATTGAATTGCGCTAACAGTGGTATGGTGGCAGCCGCAATACAGTGACACCATATAACATTTTTTCTAATTCATCCACAACTTATAAGGCATCTGGTTAACCGACTAAACGTAATACCTGCTACTTCAGTTGCCATACTACGTCACAGGTGTACTCTTCAATTTAGCAACGTTATCTAATTCGTTATATGTTCTAAAAGGTTTAGGGAACCTGTCTTTTTGGGCTCTTTACAATAGACAGATTACAAAATATTATACTATTTTATAATCTAACAAAAAAATTGTGCTCAAGCAATTACATGTACGAAGAGTATAGTTTACGAATAAATGATAAAGTTTAACATACATTAATAAAAGAAGAAACTATCGTATAAATCGCAAACAACTTTAATTTTGTTGTAACGTGTATTTTTAAACAAGAAAGTGTCAACTATAATAAACCCTTTTTACGATTTGTTTACCTTTATTTAACTACCTAAACCTTTCGAGTATAGTTACCCCGCTGGTCCCATACATCAGATAGTACCAGTAGGAATGCAAGTGGCTGTCAAAGACTATCGCTATCTCATTATAAAGGTACGCTGGCAGCTAATCTATACAACACTATCCACGGTGCAGGTGTGTTGATGTGGAGCTTCTTTGACGAGTGTGCGCGATAGGTAGGTATATCGCGAAATTTATCTCAAGGTCGAGCGTGTAAGCCGGAGGTCGCCCGTCGCGCCCTAAACTAATTATTGCGTTAATTTACGCGCGCTTAGCGACGACTCCCTCATTTTTGTAGGCTTCCTACTGAAACCTATTTTGTTCATACGCATCACAAATTGTCTCATAATAATCATAATTTATATTTCTCAAGAGTGACATTATTATTTAGCCTAGGCTTTCCGACGGTTACCTGCATCGAATAAACTATGATTCAACCGGATCCCATGATCAAGATTTGGTCGATTAGTAAACAAACAAACACAAACAAAATGAACAAAATAAACAAACAAAATGGTAGTAGGTACATAGTAAGTACCTAGTAAATGGTAAACCGTAAAGGGCTTTGTTCTCTGATACGAGGTTTATTGACACCGAATCAATCCGAGCTCCATTCCCCTTGCGGACCTTACTGTGAAGATGTTGGTTACCTCATCGCTGGTTGGGTCGAGGCTCTGCTTGTAGCGCGCCCGTGGCTGCCAGCGCTCGTACTGCGACTGGAGGGCGTGGCCGATGCTCTCCAGTGCCTTGCTCGGAGACAGCGACTGAGGGTCTGCAGAACAAGCAAGCAATGCTTAGCACCTAGGACAAAGGCGTCTCTTAGATTATGAACAACTGGCTTCAGCGTCTCTTCAATATCAACACTTATGGCTTCGGTCGTGGTAGTTTAAGATTGTGGTCTACCGAACTGGGCCGGCAGCCTCGACTAGATAGCGACGCTGTCGCGAACTACCGATCGCTAAATATTAATGGGAATATTCAGTTGTAGTCCGCAAAATTCATTTTTTTTTAAGTATTATGCAAATTGCAGCTCTGTTTTACGTCGTATGTTGATCAAAATGCGATTCTCGACTGTGGGAATTATATATTTATCGACAATAATCAACAATTTCATATCAATCGTCAAATTCGAGACTGCCGGCCCTGGTCAATATCAAGCACTGCCGGTAATATGCTCCCGTTTAGAATTTATTAACTACCTGTTCAGCAAGTTTTGTACCATGTTCCGTTTTGTAACAGTAGAAAAAGCGTCAGCATACATAACGCAACATAAACCGTGTTCCTGGGTGGATGGTTCCTAGCAGGTTTAACGAAAGTATTAATAGCCATCAAATAATATTGCAGATGTCTGAAATAACACCGTATCACTAAGGTGCCTAAGGTTATCATCATTCGAAATAGCATTGATTATAATTGTCTCAGAGTACGAGACAACTAATGTTACTTATCCATGCATGATTATGATTACCTACAGCTCACAATATTTCAAGTCTTAGACAAGTAAATCCCAATACTTCAACTAGTAAATCAATCGAGGTAAACGTTCGCTATTCCAGTAATGAGAGCTTTTCCTGCGTTATCCAAAAACACCAGTAACTACATAATTTCATATGAGATAACGTTTCTACGCGCTACGCATTATGCCTGGCGGAACGATCAGCTGTTTGTTGTGTTGTCTGGCGTTTGACCTCAAAACGTTCCATTGCTTATTCATCACTTAAGGCGCAGATATACGACTTTTAATGATTTCAAATTGAATATCACGTCTAAACGAATAGTCTTATTTGTTTGAAAAAAAAATATGATAAACTTAGACTACTTTCTTCGTAATTTGATATGTGAATATTTGAAATTATATTTTTATAACATAGTGTAATTAATTTGTAAAGTAATGTCTAACGCGAACACAAAAACGATAATCACGCAAAAACTAACGGGCGTATTTACATGAAATCTGCACCATCTAAAAGACAATTTAATTATCCAAATTTTTGTATACGGCTTTTATTTGTATTGTGTTTGATAAATCAAGGTGGGTTGTTTGTGCGAATCAACTTGATGCGCGTTGAAGCGGGGGCTCTTTAGAGATGGGTAGTGGGTTAAAAAACCCATTCTTCCCATTTGGGTTAAAACTGGGTGATTTAGGTTTTAACCCGGTTTTAACCCAATTTCACCCATTTTACTGGGTGAAAATGAGTATTGTTAATTATTTAATAGTGGGAAGTAGAATTCACTACTAGCTTGTCAAAAATAAAAGCCTGAGCACTAAATCAGATACATTTATTATTTATTTAAAAAAATACAACAATTTAGTAGGCAGTTTAATCATCATCATCATCACTTGTATTAGAAACACGGTCACAATCAACAAAAAAATAATTGTTAATGCCGAACGTAGACTACTACTAAGTACCTAGTAGACTATTTGTACGTAGCGGCGTGGTTTGCATATTATATCTCGAAGATTCCATATCTATTGGTGGTGAATCAGGCACGCAGTCCTCAGTGTTATCACTTAAATCATCCACGTGCTTGTGCAACAAATTTCAATTGTATGTTATATATGTTAGTTTTGCTGCCCTTTCCGTAGTGAGTCTATTTCGTTTTTTATTGTGTATATTACTATGAGCACCAAAGGACCGCTCTACAGCAGCAGAAGTGCACGGTGCTGTAAGTATACGGACAGCGACTTTGCTTAATGCAGTAGATCCACATATTCCCTTCCACTAGATTGATGCGCTTACATCGTTGATGTTAGCCCACAGAAATCTCCGACTCCAAAATCCATCTCTTGCTCTATAAGATGCTAAGTTGGTCATGACATTTAAACCGATACTTTGTCCTACTTCGCATATGAACTCCATAGCGTCGATTTCTTGACTTTCGTCAAAATCAGATCCTTGGTCTAATAAGTACTTACGCTGCAAAGTGAATCGGTTTCAAACACATACTGATTCTTTCGTCGACATTGATTAATATTTTATCTTTTTTGTCGTTTTCTATGATTGTGACATCCGGTAAACTAAAGAGTAATTTCGATTTCATATTTCCAAAAAAAAACATCCAACAGCGCTAATTTTTCTTCTGCAGGTAAAAGTGTTGCTTTTTCATGTACAGCTAAAGTCAGCGTGAGCTAGATCGCTGCGTGCGTGCCACACGCTCCTCCTCCCTCTCGGTCCTGCCACCGGCTGTCTGTAGCGTGTTACATGTTTGAATATAAAAATCTGAAATATTTTGTTTTCACCCGGCCAAACCACCCAGTGGGTGGAATGAAACGGGTGATAACTGGGTTTTAACCCACTAGTAGGTTTTAACCCGGGTGATTACCCATCTCTAGGGCTCTTGCGGGCGACGGGCGGCAGTGCATCGCTGACCAACGTCCGGGTAGACACTAACGCTCTGTGCAATTTTATTCGCTTAAGTTTCGCATGCTCCTCACACTCGCTGAAGGTCGCTGGCACTTATTGTCGACTTAACGGAAAATTGGCTGTTTTTATATACGAGTAATTAATGCTAAACTGAAATGTGTGTTTGGTTTAATATTTTCGTTTTTGCCACCTACTTCCGAAATTAAACTTATTTTTAAGTTAAGTGCAATCGGGTATGACGACTTTCTTGTTTTAGGGTTTTTACATTTCCAAATTACACAGAAACGCAGTCGGTTTTTTTTAGTTTTTTTAAATTAGTTTTTATTTATATACCCAGTGTCACTCTCACAGTAAATACGTATCTAACGACACCTCTCAAGCTAAAATCCATCAAGCCGTTCAGGCTGCAGAGCGTACCAAACAATTATACATACATACATACTCTTGAAAAACATAACCCTCCTTCTGGCGCAGTCGATTAAAAAACAGGCTATTGGTACTGTAACTTAGTGAAACTTGTTACTGAAACATACAAAAATAGCGAACACCGTGATCTCGAAAATGGGGGCACACATTGAAGCGTTATTTAGGCACACGGCACGAAGTGTTAATAAATTAAGTCATAAAGAGTTTTTAATTAATTTCGCAAGAGCCAGGGTGGACGAACCCACAGCACCCGTTAGGGGCACAAGCACAAAGCGCAACACGCGATCAAGTATTGACAGCGTGGGAATAATTTAGGTTCGGAACAGGCAAAGAGAATTACAGTCATTGGGAACAGCGAACTTCAGAAGAATGGGATTCAAAACTGAAAGCTTGTCCGTGCGCGGTGCGGTGGCAACACTGTTGTAATGTTACTTGCTCTCGTTAATCTTTCATGATGGTGCTTGTGTTGTTGTTGTTGTTTCAAACAAAACTATACAAAATGTGTGCGTATTGCTTGTAGAGTGACCCAATAAAAGATGAGTTAAGGAAAAATAAATGGGTCTACCATTGGTAAAAGAGCAGATTTATTGGAAAAATTATGGCTTTCCAATTTTCTCCTTGCAGAGCTTTCTCCCAGTTTTCTCCTATTAAAATACACTCACAGGCACAATTACCCGCCCACCTATATAATTCGTCACCTGTTTGTTTACCTTAACTATGGGTTATCCACAGTTAATTTTTTTATCAAGTGGGTACTTTAGCAATAAATTAAACACTTATACCTACCCCTACCTCGTTTCCTAAATTATGTGTCACCGACGGGTTTTTGAAATTTAGACGATCGCTTTTATTTGGTTGTACGGAATTTGCCGTGTCAATAAAATGTAACGATTGCATAATTACAATTTGTAATGCGAATTGTATAAACTAAAGTTCTTTTTATGTCTTAAAACTAGTACCTAAAGGACATTATACTTAAGAGTTAAGAATATAAAATAAATTGAAAAGGGCCTAGAAAACGCCGGAGCTCTACGCGACCTCATTATAATCTATAGAATTTAATATATATCTAGTCTCCGCTATTTTCGCGGAGTTAGTTAGGATTATAATCGCCTGTTTTGTGGTTGCTCGGGTTTTTAAATCGCAAGCATGTTACACACTGTGACGGTTCAGCAATCAGCATGTGTTTAGTGCACTAATTCGACTGGTGACTTTGTCCTCCACAACGACCACACGTATAGGCAGCCTCCCAACAAGTCTTTGCAGCATGTCCATACTGTTGACATTTAAAGCACCTGGTCACAAGGATGACGACCTTTGTAGGCTAACTATTTTTATTAGGTAGTAGGTAGTATGTTGCACCACATCACATTTTTTAATATGCGCAGTGCGACTAGTATGACCACAATAGGTAGGTATCGTGGTCACAAGGCATGTCAGCATGTGTGATGTGATTCATCCTTGAGACTCGAACAAACCGCAAATGGCGTCAATGGTGAATCATGCGGCCCGTTTCAGCTGATCTCTAAATTAACTAAAGCCATTTTATGGTACTTAGATTACATAGTATGTTTAGGTACTGAGGAAAAAAAGCTTTTGTTTAAGTGACAAAAATAAAAGAAAAACTATAATTATATAAATAAATTAACATTATGGCTTCAAACTCAAAACTCAAAGTCAAAGCATATATTTCAATTAAACCATTTACAGACACTTTTCAGTTGTCAAGGAGTCGGTCAGTTAGAAACTCTCCGATGACGTACCAAGCGTTCGTTGAGAAACGCACTATTGCATGCGAGCGCGCGAACCGTTCAGAAACAACGCTTAGGTTTATGTTCATATTCCAATATCCTCCCTTGAACATAAACCCATTTTGGCCGAGCAGTAGTCCAGCTTCAGTTGCGGAGTCCCTTTAGTCAGTATGGACACTCTTTTAAATGATATATGTGAGAATGATGTAAAACTGACGTACACATTAAAAGCGTCCAGAGTACAGGAAATAGAAACAATTGAAATAAGCCGTGGCAGCTAAGAGATGACCAGTCCCAACTGATGGCACCCGTTCACGAAACATGACACAGGAATCAGCACCATTCAGCTGAAAGATTTTGAAGGTAGCTAAAGGATCCAACACGTACCACCGTCAAGACAAGACATTTGAGTGACCATGATATACTCTCAGCCGCCAGGGCACATTCAAGTCAATGAGAGACATATTACATGGTAAATAGTCACTCTATAGTACATAGTATTCACACCTATGCTATGAAATTATATAATACAAAGGAGATTGAGTCTATACAGCGCAAAGATAGTCATACCATCTTCAGCAGCTCCAACAGTGTTTTAAAGTGTTAATCAATTAGTTGTGGTTGTGGAGCAGGACCACCATTAAGCCAAGCATTTTTATCAGCGATGTAATCCCCAACTTATAATATAATATGCCTGCCTATAATTTAATCCTTTTTTTTTGTCATTAAGTAATGCATGGAACAATTCAGTTTCTACCTCAGTTTAAAGTGTTATATCCCACTGGATATAACACTTTAAACTGAGGTAGAAAATGGACATTTAATGGAAAGCCGGGCTATCCATTAAATGTGAACCTATCAACAAAAAACATAAACAAACTACACATCATACAAACTTGTAAATTAACTAACTCAATCATGTTGCAAGAATTGTTAAGAATAATGACAAACCTTTTATTTTTTTAAATACATATAGCTATGTCGGCTTGCCCCCTGGGCACGCCACTGTTTATATCAGGTATCTTTTAAATTCACTAATCAATTGGCTGAACTGCTGAGTAGACTTATAGTTTCCACCCTGTAGGTTTAAATAAGTGATGTTTCATCATTATATTGAAATGGTTACATACCAATCCAGCATTCAAGTCGTGCGCACGGCTGCGTCTTCACCACGTCCGGGGGATCCACTCCAACATTTAGGCAGAGCACCAGGGCCACGCAGTGTGTCTTGTACTAAACAAATACTAGTTAATATTTTGAAAGAAAGAAAAAGAATAGAAAGATGCACATCCACACCACCACCCCAATCCTCCCTAAGATGACCCTCTGAACATGTTTTTAAAATAATTTGATTTAAGTAATACTGCACCTATAAGAGTGCAGGAAAATGATACAATGATAACTTAAGCAATATTTTTATATCCATAATAATTTATTCAAGCACTAATAATAAATTAACTTTATCACTAGGTAAATGTTACTGATATTGAAATTCATAGTTGATTGCTACTTTGACTAATATACAACAAGACAAGTTAGAATTTACAAGTAAAATGGGTTACAAATAAATGTTTCTATTTACATACAAGTAAACCTGAATAGCTGACAAATTGATTCACAACCTAGATATTATGGTATCAGATAAGCTAAAATTATATGAACCATCTGTTGATTATAGGTATCATGTAGAGTAAACTACTAGCAAACAATAATTTCCAGCAACATTCACTTTTAGATTCATCGCAGATATACTTATTGCTTACTGCCCCATATTACACAGTTGCTTGTTATTACATCATCCAGTCAACAATTAATGGGTCCAAATCAAGATGGTACCTAGGTCTTTTATTATTGGTACCATTTTTGGCAACACAAAAACAAACTTTAGATAACATAATGCAATAATAAATACTATAACATGTCAGGAATAACTTTAGTAACAAACACTTTACATGACTTAATTAGCAATATAGTTCATAACAAATAATTTATGGACCTATGCCAAGTATATTTTATGGAGAAATTATTTTAGACAGTACTGTTGATTTGTTGTTTACAAATCAAAACAACTTTGTTTTTTTTCTACTTTGTTATTTTTTATTGATTATTATTGTTTACAACCAAACGTAAGTAGATTCATAAAATTTTAATGACGCAGGTATTAACACAAATGCACGCAAACAACTAGGTACATAAATCATGAATGGAACAGGCACGGAAAACTCACAATCGTATTTACTACAAAAACAAAGTTGTTTTTTTTTATCGACCTATGCTGAGCTAACGACGCATTCATTCAATCAACCATGTGCGTTTGTTTTCATCGCACAAGTACGTTACTCTCAGCTACGCAGTAACATAGGTACACTAAGTTATCAATTGAAAGTCACCGTCTTACCTTCTCTTTGACTCTCCAAGTATGCTCTACGCGCTCAGCGCCTTTTATAGGCTCAAGGTGCCTTGGTTTATCGAAACTCAGAGGTAAATCCCAGTCGTCTACGTCTGAAGAAGTATCACTGTCAACCTGACCACTGTTTTTCTCCTCATCTTTAACCGCGAGATAAGGAGGCATTTCTGTCATTTTCACACAACACTTTGTCACAAATTTGTCAATTTTTACCACTCAACGAACGCGAACACTAAAGGAAAACATTTTCAAAACCTCGCAGAATCATGTGCGCGTCCATTTTTCCACCACATGGGAATAAACAATAAATGTACTTTTCATTTCACGTTAGTGCTCGTTGGGGATTATTTTATTAATGAAGGTACAAAAACTTTTTGACTTTTTAGAGCAATAGTTTTATCAGTTTTCTAGTGTTTTTATAAATATAATTAAATTAATTTTATCCCCTTTCATGAACAAGACGTTGAAAAGGAACGTCATTCAACTGCGTTCATTATTTTGTTGAAGTTTTGGTTTGTTCACTCGTCTCCCTTCAGGGTACATTATGTTCTGTGACTCTTCTGTACTCTGTACTAATTATAGTAGGTACATACTAATTCCAAGCTTACATTGGACTTAGATTGGACAGTGCAAAGAATATATTTTAGTACTCTGTATGGAGAGGGAAAGTTCTTAAAACTTTTCTGTATAAGTCGAATAAGGACTTAAAAAATCTATCTTATCTGAGGCAAAGTGCTAAAAAAAATTGCGCTCGCTACGCTCGCTTGTGCTTTCTAGATTGTCTTGATTAGTGTTAAGCTTTTCTGCATAAGTCGAGTGTCGCGATCGTAGCAATCCAAAATCATGACAAGACAATAAGATTAATTATGACAAGGCCATTAATTTTTTTGCAGAACAAAAGGCTCAAATAGTAAAACTTTTATTCCAACTTTAAAAGTAAAACCAATAGAATCGTTTTAGAACAGATTTATTTTTAAATTACATATTATAGCACATAAACGAGTTAACCGTTCGTTAAGTTCTCTCGTCACCGCCCTCGAACAAAGTGAGTTTACCGTCCGTTGGCGGCCATTTTAGCCATTGATTACCATAGAACACTAATATTAGTCGAATAATTAAATCGATAACCACTTAACTTTTTCTAATACTATTCAATTTTTAAACGTTAACACAACCTTCTACCAATAATAAAGCAAAAGTTTTTTTTTTCCAACTCGCTTATCTCTGGAACTAGCAGTAGTCTTTGAAAAAATCTTTTAAGCATTTGGTAGCCCAATTCTTGAGGAAGATTAAGGGCTATTTAACATGACACTACGACCCTTACAAACCGAGCAGTAAAAAAAAAAGTCAGAAATAACGCTAAGCGAAAAGGAAGTAATATCGTGGACGAGTGATGGCCAACGACGCGGTGGGTACGGGGCCGAAATTACACGCGGACGTAGTCGCGGCCTTAGGTTGGGGAAAAGTATTTTCGCATTATAGTATGTATGAACTTGTAATAAAATCTCTTTGGCTATACTATTTGTATCTGGCTGGTTTTGGTATCATTGAAGTTTAAATTTTAAAGAACATAATTCCAAATTCAAATTAGGAAAATGTGTGATTTTCATTTGTTTTTCGTACTGTCAAGATGAGTTAATCTAATGAAGAAATTCGATACATTTTAAAATTTTACTACAAAAAAGGTAAAAACGCAACGCAAGCCGCGAAAAAAATTTGCGATGTTTATGGACCTAGTGCAGTGTCTGTGAGAGTAGCACAAATTTGGTTTATGAGTTTTCAATCCGGAAATTTTGATGTCAAAGATGCACGTCGCTCTGGTCGCCCTATTACGGATAAAATGGATGCCATTTTTGAAAAAGTGGAGTAAGATATATATATATATATATCAGTAGTTACGACGTAGCTGAAGAACTGGAAATTGACCACAAAACAGTTTTGGCACATTTGAAAAAAACTGGATACACAAAAAAGCTCGATATTTGGGTACCTCACGAGCTCACTGAAAGAAACCTAATGAACCATGTACTCATTTGTGATTCTTTATTACGACGTAATGAAACCGAACCATTTTTGAAGAAGCTGATAACTGGTGATGAAAAGTGGATCACGTACGACAAGAACGTGCGAAAAAGGTCGTGGTCAAAGGCCGGTCAGGCTTCACAGACTGTGGCGAAACCCGGGTTAACTCGCAACAAGGTGATGCTGTGCGTGTGGTGGGATTGGAAGGGCATTATTCATTATGAGCTGTCACCACTAGGCAGGACCATTGATTCTGAACTCTACTGCGAACAACTGATGAGATTAAAGCAAGAAGTTGAGAGAAAGCTGCCGGAATTAATCAACAGAAGCGGTGTGGTTTTTCATCATGATAACGCTAGACCTCACACATCTTTAGCCACTCAGCAAAAATTAAGAGGGTTTGGCTGGGAGGTGTTAATGCATCCGCCGTATAGTCCTGACCTTGCACCTTCAGATTTCCACCTGTTTCGGTCTCTTCAGAATTCTTTAGGCAGTGTCAGGTTAACATCACGCGAGGACTGCCAAAACCACTTGTCGCGGTATTTTGATCAGAAGTCCCAAAATTTCTATAGCAATGGGATCATGTCCCTACCTTCAAGATGGCAAAAAGTTATCGAACAAAATGGTACCTACATACTTTAGTTAACTGTAAATAAACTATATTAAACAATGTTTTGAATTTTCTTAAAAAATGCGAAGAAACTTTTTCCCCAACCTATTTTAATGCGAAAAGACTTTTTCCCAAACCTGCTATAATCTCACGATTTTTTTCAAATAACCTGTTCTATCCCACTTAATTAAAATAAATGTGCGACGTGGCCATGTATATTTAAATAAATAAGGCTTCATGTAAAAAGTTAAAGGATTGGCGGGGCGGGGGACGGCAAACTGCAGTTTTTACCCCGCGTCGAAAAAATTCTACATCCGGGGCTGTTTCATAGTCAAAAATACTGTTCGTAACACCACCTTAGGAGAAAATCGTTTTTGAATCTTTCCTAAACAGAGTGGCGTACTACAATAGTAGAATAGTAATACAGAGTGGCATGGACATCGACGCGCAATCTGTTACCATGGATTCAATACAGAGTGGCGTACTACTATAGTACAATAGTAATACAGAGTGGCATGGACATCGACGCGCAATCTGTTACCATGGATTCAATACAGAGTGGCGTACTACTATAGTACAATAGTAATACAGAGTGGCATGGACATCGACGCGCAATCTGTTACCATGGATTCAATACAGAGTGGCGTACTACTATAGTACAATAGTAATACAGAGTGGCATGGACAACGACGCGCAATCTGTTACCATGTATTCAATACAGAGTGGCGTACTACAATAGTACAATAGTAATTCAGAGTGGCATGGACATCGACGCGCAATCTGTTACCATGGATTCAATACATAATTCTGAAACCCCTGCGTTTAACATGCGTTGAAATATTTCGTCGGAAATTTAAAAAAAAATTGCCTACTTTTTAAACAGAAATAGTTTTTTTGATAACCGTCGATAAACTACACTAGGAGGTCTAGAATTATGTGCTGAATTCATTGTTTCAGTTTTCGTGTCGATGTCCCTGCCCTGACATCCTGTATGTAAGGTTTTTATGCCCGTGACTTTAAGTTTTTTGATCTACTTACTTGTGTCTATATTTTCATTAGATACTTTTGGTACAGACCATAGCCACTGCATGTGTGCACTACAGCGCAGCGTAAGACTGTGGTCATAACAATATCCAAGGTATTCAAGGGTGTGGTACAGACCATCAATCTAAACAACTTTTTCCAGGGACCACCATCATAATCGTGAAAAAAATATCAACTGTCCGATACAAGACTTCAATATCTATTCGACCTAAATGTATGGGTTGCTTGATTTTTTTTCGCGATTACGATGTTGGTCCAATGGAGAAAATTGATCAGTTTGATGATCTGTCTGTACCACACCCTTAAAGGGTGTTATTCATAAAAATAAGGATCCTGCACCAGGCATTGATGGCAACCCGTATTCCTTTTTTGCTAATTTAAATGTTGATGTCCTCAGATATTATTTAGAGCTTATTAATTGTAACACGAATACAGGAAACATCCTTGTTGAATGGAAACGTTAAATGGTGTTGCCTGGCCATTCCTTAAACCAGATAAAATTTCATCTGATGCTTCTTCATACCGTCCCATATTTTTGTATTCAATTCTGATGAAATTAGCGGTAAACATAATTAAAAATCCAATAGAAATACCTATTCCAGTTATAGATAAATTTAGGTACCTAGGTATAATATTTGACTGTAAATTAAGTAGTGTTCCTCACTGTGATTTTATTGTTAACAAATGTGAAAATCACCTTGCCATGCTTAGATGTGCTTAGATGCCTCTCTGGTGTGTGGTGGGGTGCACATCCCTTTTCTTTGAAACTCGTTTACAATGCAATCATCAGAAGCACTCTGAATTATGGATTGTTCGTTCTAGAGCCTGCTAGTGTTATGCCTTTAAAAAAATTGGATCGCATCCAGTCTAAAGCATTACGCATTATTTCGGGTGCCATGAAGTCTAGTCCCTTAAACGGGATGCGCTCAGGTAGCCCGCGAAATTCAAAAATTCTTAAGTTTTTTGCAATTTGTAGGTCACTGTCAGGTTGTATGTTGATTAAAATATGATTCGCGGCCGTAACAAATATGGCTTTACAGAATTATAATCAGTAGAATCAGCAATACAACTCTTTACGTTAGAATTGGCCTCAAAAAAAAAAAACATCGGTATCATGAAATAGTCATTCAATAGGGTAATATAAACTTAGAGAGATGTATTGATGATTTTTATGATTATAATTCTATAAATAAATATTTGATACGGCCGCGAATCATATTTACTATACATATTCTTCTTGGATAGATACAAGATCATAGAAGTTAATCAGTATGGTTTCCGCTCCGGTGTTTCGACTGAGGATGCAGTACTTGATTTCACACAGTTGGTTGCTGGGAATCTCGATAGGAAAACCAAATGTCTGGGAATATTTCTGGATCTTTCGAAAGCATTCGAAACAGTTTCTGTTCCCATACTTATTGCCTAAAAAGAGCTGCTTGGTGTTAGAGGTATAGCACTGCAAATCTTCAAAGATTATCTGAACAGCCGTACCCAGAGAACCAAAATTGAAAATCACTTCAGTGATGAAGAAACCTTGTCCTACGGAGTGTCTCAAGGTAGCATTTTGGGTTCTATTTTGTTTCAAATAATTATGTTACTGACATATGCAGAATGTCCCTCCCCAACTCGAAAATATTTTTATATGCCGATGACACCGTGGTTATAATTGACGGGTCAACATGGGATGATGTTAAAAGTAGCGCGGTCTTGGCACTACGTGAAATGATAAAATGGCTCAACTTAAACCGACTTTCCCTCAACTGTAACAAGACATCATAGATTCCATTCGCCATCCGTCAGAGCTCCGCACCAGACCACACCCTTTTGATAATAGCGCACACTTGTTCTCAACTGTCATCCTCGTGCCAATGTCGAACTCTCACGCGTACCGATCACGTCAAATACCTTGTTGTTCAAATAGATGCTGGGTTACGCTGGAATAAACACGTTGATACCCTAACCTCGAGAACGCTGAGACTAATATAAACCTGCAAGTCACTTAGAGTTTCTGCAAACCCTGATACTCTAAAAATGGTGTTTTATGCTCTGTGTCAGTTCGTTCTTGGGTACTGAATCAATGTATGGGGCGGTGCAGCTAAAACTAAACTTCTTAGAGTGGAGAGAGCCCAGAGAGCGATACTGAAAGTGTTGCTACGAAAACCTTATCGCTATCCAACAACTCAACTCTACTGACATTGTAAGGTACTAACAGTTCATCAGCTCTTCGTGTTGCAATCCGTTCTCAGAATGTCTTCTGAGAACGGATTGCAACACGAACAGACGGAGGGATGCTGGAGTGTCCTCCAGCATCCCTCCGTCTGATCCCAATAAACGAACCAATATTCCCCCAGCTACACGACACAACACCGCTTTTGCCAGACACCAATACTTCACATTAAGTACACTAAATCTACAAGAAAATTCATAAAGAACTAAATATACTTGATTGCAATAAATTTAAATTAAAAGCTGAGGTTATGGAATGGCTACTTGAACAGGACTATGCACAAACTGAATCATTACTCAAATACATTGCCAAATATTGCATTTTTTTGCACTTATATTTCTTCACATAAAACACCTCACAATCACTACTCTCATACAAAAACTCACACACTTCATAAACACATTCCCACACGCATTCATCCATTTATATTACATGTTTCTATACTATTTCTCCCTATTTATCCTTTGTCTCAGATTATAATAATTGTCTAAAAGTAAATCTGACTGATAACACGAAAAATTGGTTGGCACAGTCCGCAGTTGTATAATCTCTATTTTTAA
The DNA here is from genome assembly GCA_916610205.1 of Griposia aprilina. Classification (NCBI taxonomy): domain Eukaryota; kingdom Metazoa; phylum Arthropoda; class Insecta; order Lepidoptera; family Noctuidae; genus Griposia; species Griposia aprilina. The sequence goes on along the minus strand of OU744290.1, from coordinate 24,780,449 downwards.
ATATAACGCGATCTCCAATAGGCCATAGACTCATCTTTAACCAACTTCAAAAAAAGGAGGCGGTTCTTAATTCGTCTGTATGTTTTTTTAAATAACCCTATTTCCGGTGAGATGATCAGTATGAGATCTTCAGTAGGATTATTTCCGCAGGCAATCTTTATTTTCCTAGGCTAGGTATTACCTATGTACTTACCTGCCTTTAACTATAGGTATGTCACCGTAAAATTATGAAGATCGTTAGTTTATAATCTATCTCGCGAGATTATAAACAATCAAAAAACTGAACTGCAACAAACCATTTATAATTTATTAACGCATTACTTTACTTTTCGATAGTTTATACTGTCCATGACAAACCGACAAACTTGCCGACGACGCATCGCACCTTGCAACTGCGACCGACTTGGATTGGAAGTAGCGCTCGCCGGCCGCTCCCGCAGCACCGCTTGCTCGCTCAGCTCGCGACCGGTTGTACACAGGTTCTAACCTAAACCATTCGGTCGGGGAGCTCTGATTTAGTTACTGCGACCAATTCGACTACCGCCAATGAAGACCGATACATCAGGGACGGTTCACAATTTTACGGGTGTTCAAATCTGACAGATTGTGAACCCTGTCTGTAAGTGCAGGTTCGTTCACAATTTGACGGTTTGACATGGATAGATTATAAACTATCGAAAATGAATAGGTACTTATATTTTAAGCAGTATCACATACAGTTCTGATGCACACAATTTATCGATAGTTTAGAACGTCGCGAGATAGATTATAAACTACCGGTATTCGCAATCATACGGTGACATGAACATGCAGGACATGGATGAACAAAATAACCTTTTTTGTTCGTCCATCATAAGACGGGGCAGTACCCGGCAGTAGTAAGGGCAGATACGAGGGGCGTTCAATGTATTCTCGGTATGAGGGTGATTTACTAATGATGTGGGTAATTTGACTAATTAATTAATTAATGACATTATCTAAGGGTATAAAGGTAAAATTTCATATAGTTGTGATCTTTAGTTTGCTAGTTATCCTTAGTCAACGACAACTGGAATGGCTAACGTGACAATATTGAAGAAAATCGAGCAACGCGCTGATATTCAATTCCTTACCAAACAAGGAAAAAGTAAAAAAACTATTCACGAAGAGATAGTGGCTGCTTATCAACATTTTGCACCTTCGTAATCTACGGTTCAAAAGTGGTCAAGTGAATTTGAAAGGGGTAGACAGAGTATATGCAATGGCACAAGAAGGGTACTGCGTCTTCTAAGAAATTCAAAGTTGTTCCGTCTGCCGGAAAAATTATGGCCAAAGTGTTTTCGGACTCAAAGGGAATTTTGCTGAGGTGAAACCATAAACGCAGCATCCTACGCATCCACGTTACGAAATTTACAGGAAGCAATTAAAGAAAAAGACGGGGTAAACTGACCACCGGTGTGTTGCTTCTTCACGACAACGCCCCGGTCCACACGGCGCGTGTTTCCGAGGCAGCCGTGCGAGATTGTTGTTTCGAAGAAATTAACCACCCACCCTATAATAATAATAATATCTCTACGTTGACGTCGCGGTGAGGCTTGCACGTTCCTGAACTCTGGGTTTGTACCGGTAGAGTTTTCTTTGCCGAAACAGGTCTAGGGTGAGGAGCCAGACCAAGAGAGATACAGAAACCCACAGGGCAGCCTGTGGCGAGCTGTTGGGTAGTAGCGACCCAACGTACTCTATCTCCCGGGACACCTCTTGTTCCTCACCTCTGGCTTGCTTTTATTGGCCGGCTGGATTGAACAATGATGAGGAACAGAGCTCCCACCTCTTTCTTGCCTTTATTGGCCGGCTAGAGTGGAGATTCGCAAGAGCAAACGTGCTCGGAGGGAGGAAGTATTCCAGTATGATGCTGGTAGGGATCTTGACCGTACTTCCGGGATTGTCCTGATAGTCGTGGGATATCTCTCCATTCCTCATAAGCACCTCAGGACATATTGCCCCCTTGTCGCTATGCCACTATGTGCTAGCGACCGTTTTTGGGGGCCCATTATTGAGTGTGTAAATCACCTCCTGCCATTTTATCTTTGTATTTTATATAAAACATTGGTCAGGCAGGGACCATAGTCTTTCCATAGTTCTAGATAACCAGTCGACTTAAGCTACCCAAATCAATATTTCAATATCTTTGTTTCTATATCCTGGAATAGTCCAACACCAACCGGGGGTTGTCCTTGGGTGCACTTGCACAGTGCATACAGGGATAATCGTCAGGGTTTATTTTACAGCTTGGCGATTATGAGAGATATGATAAGTGTTGTGTGTGTAAGATGTAGGAGTGTTGTGAAGTGTAGTGTAGTGTATATTGTGTAACGTAACAATTTAGTTATTTCTGGACAAGTAGTAACTTTTCGGTATTAGCTTAGTCCAGGTCAATGAGCCAATTTGTAACAGTTGTTTTAGATTTGTGTTTGGTAAGGGGATACGTGTTGAGGATTAGATAAATCTTGTTATAAAGATCGGCACCAAGAAAAGGGAAGAATCTCTGAGCAAACTTAATGTGGCACGCTCTAGACACACCAACTGTATATTTTCTGCGCTTCTGTAGAAATTACTGTACTATGCATTCTGAGGACTGTTTGTAGTATAAAAAGCTGCCTCACCGTCAATACCTCACAAGTTTGATAAAGGCTGGTTGTGGGATGGAAGAGTGGTAAAAACAGACTTACTTTAAGGAGTGCTCTTTGAGCACGCTCGAGTTTGATTAATACTGTATTAGACGCACCACCCCAACTAGTTATACAATACACAAACAGTGACTGGCATAGAGCAGAATAAATCATCTTTAAAACCTTCGGGGTAGCAGTGTGTCCGAGATTTTTAAATATATATGTTAATTTACGAACTCTAGAAGATACAAGGTCTACGTAAGGAGTAAAACTAAGTCTCCCGTCGATCACTACTCCAAGGTACTTTATTAATTTAGTAATTGATATAGATCAGAAATAAGGTTGGTCCAAGGACACTACCTTGCGGCGCTCCGCAAGTTACGGGAAGCTTGTCACTTACCCAGTCGGCCACCTTAACACACTGAAAACGATTACTGATGTAATCCGTGAATAATTTATGTGGTAGGTTTCTGATCCGCATGCTCTCTATTTTATCCAACAGTCTAGGGACAGAGACTGTGTCAAATGCCTTGGCTAAATCGAGAAATATAGCCAGAACTTTATTTTTGTTATCAATATTATCTACTACATAATCAATAACTTCATGAACTGCATCACTAGTAGCTTTGTTGGATCTAAAACCGAATTGAGCATTCGATAGAAGCTTGTTTTTTTTCTAAGTAATTAATTACTCAATACTCAATCATTTATTGCATTCCACAATGTGCTTAGGTGGTAAGGTAACATTACTCTCTTATTAATAATTTTCTCGAGAATTTTAGACCCAGTAGGCAATATTGAGATGGGTTTATAATTATTGACACAGTCCCTGTCACCAGACTTGAATATAGGTATTATTTGGGCAGTTTTAATAGCTTGTGGGAAGGATCCAGATGAGAGCGCTAAATTACAAATAACCCGGGCCTAGCCCCAAGTGATTATTATTTGTTCCCTAATTGAACGATTTTCCAACGATGAAGAGCTCAAAGCGGCAATAAATGCGCATTTTTCAGAGAAAGCGGAAAGTTATATTTTATAGGGACTTTTGAAAAGTAAATTTCGAGATGTACCTAATAAATGCATTGAGGTAATGGGGGATTACATTGAAAAATAAAAAATATTTTAATTCAATTTAGTTTTTTTTCATGCCGCATGCCGCCGATACCAAGAATACATTGAACGCCCCTCGTACCTAACGTTTATGGCACGAACCGACAATTATCCCTGTTCGGACGATACAAGCGCACCCAAGGACATCCCCCGGTTGGTGCAGGACTATGGCAGGATATGAAAACAAAGATATTGGACTATGGATTTGGGTAGCTTAAGTGGACTGGTTAGCTAGGACTATGGAAGGACTGTGGCCCCTGCCTGACCAATGTTTTATATAAAATACACAGATAAAATGGCAGTGGATGACTTGCTGGGCACGCCACAATTGCGGCGGTAAGTCCCCTCTTTGAGGAGTGGCTTGGGCGGCGCCACGGCGTCCTTACCTTCTGTCTGACGCAGGTCCTTACCGGACATGGCTGTTTCGGGAGGTTCATGTTTCGGATAAGGCGGGAGGAAACGCCCGGGTATTGTCATTGTGTGGATCGGCCGGAGGACATGGTGGAGCATACGGTGGTCTGCCCGGCTTGAGCAGAGCACCGCCGTGTCCTCGTGGCGGCGATCTCTCGCGTCCGGCCCTGGTCCAGGCCATGGTACGGAGCGAGAGGGAATGGGAAGCCGTCACCTCTTTCTGCGAAGCATTAATGCTCGCGAAGGAGGAGGCGGAGCGCGTGAGGGTGAGGCAATCGTTGCGCCCTCACGCCCCTAGTCGCCGCAGGAAGAGACACCCTGGGCGTCGGGAGTAGATAGCCGACTCCCGGCCACCGTAACCGCGGGCTTGCGGACGGCGAGCAATGGGCAGCTTGCCGTCCGGTAAAGACCAGGCCCGGGTCGACGGCGCGTTGTGTTCCACGCGCGCCTCAAAGAGATGTCAGAATAACTGATGGGGTCCGATAGGGCCGATGCCTGCCGGGGTCGCGGATTGTTCGAAAGAGTTACCGTGGCCCCGGCGCACAGGCAATTGAAGGAACACGGGTGGGTTTTAGTCAGCAAGAGACACACCCTTCCGCTCCGCCCAGAGCGGGAGAGGTCACACTCAATAATGGGCCCCCGAAAACGGTCGTTAGCACATAGTGTCGTAGCGACAAAGGGGCAACATGTCCTGAGGTGCTTTTGAGAAGTGGAGAGGTAACCCACGGCTATCTGGACAATCCCGGAAGTACGGTCAAGATCCCTACCAGCATCATACTCGAATACTTCCTCCCTCCGAGCACGTTTGCTTTTGCGAATCTCCACTCTAGCCGGCTAATAAAGGCAAGGAAGAGGTGGGAGCTCTGTTCCTCGTCATTGTTCACTCCAGCCGGCCAATAAAGGCAAGCCAGAGGTGAGGAACATGACTTCTCCCGGGAGATAGGGTCCGTGGGGTCGCTACTGCCCAACAGCACGCCACATGCTGCCCTGTGGGTTTCTGTATCTCTCTTGGTCTGGCTCCCCACTCTAGACCTGTTTCGCCAAAGTAAACTCTACCGGTACAGACCTAGAGTTCAAGAACGCGCAAGCCCCACCACGACGTCAACGTAGAGATACGGCGGTGTGGTTATTATTATTATTTAGATCTGCATTCACATAACATGAAAAAAAAAATACAGTCAGCAAGAAAATGGACAGTTTCCACAAAATCGTTTTTAGATGCCAATCGGTTCTGTTTCTTATCTACCAGAATCTAAAAAATCTACCAGACCAATTGAGGTTTGAGTACTAGAAAAGTCAGCAATCGCAAAAAACTTTTTCCATACTTTTGGTAAGAAGGAAGGAAACTCCCAACTTACTTTTTTATGATGGATATATATTATAACTTAAACTATACTAGCTGACCGGACAGGCGTTGTCCTGTTTCCTAGAACTCGATCGCAGCGCCACCTACCGGGTCCAATTGTGAATCTAAAACATCCAGGGCACCACCCAAACGCATACAAAAAATTTATTTAAATCGGTCCAGCCGTTTAGGAGTTCAGTGTCATACACACGTACAGTAGAATTATATATATGTCGGAGGAAGCTATAAGTCGGGTTGATTATTGTTTGCATGTATAATGCACAATTACATTGTAATTACTTTTAGAATTCGTAATTTAATTTAATTTGATTTGTTAAATGTTTCAATGATTTAAAAACCTTATTAATCAAATAAAAGTTATGAATATTGCAATTCACGTAACGACCAATCAGAGCAGAGCACGTGCCTCGAGCGGGGTCGAGGCGCCATCTTTTGCTTTAGGGAGGTGGACAGTTTTTGCCATGCATTCTTTTGGGTGAGAGCGACAGATCGAGTTGGATCGTTGAGTTGAGTGGTAAAAAGTAGACTTAAAGTAAGATCGGTGCCCTGAACCCGCTGCTCGGTATTAACGGTTAAATTATTGTCTCGACGTTATTGTAAAGTGAATATTATTTAAATCTAAAATAAAATAGTACGAAGCAGTGATAATTGTGTTTTGTGCTCGCATTTTACCCTAATGACGCCCACTAAGCCCGCAACCACTGATGATGATGTTAACGAGAACAATGCTTCTCCCACATCAGAAGTGGGATCGGTGCAGGCACAAAACGTGAGTGAACAGACAATGGCAAGTGACGGATGGCGAGCGTTATTTGAAGCACAACAAACCAGCATGAGGCTACTGGTGGACGCGCTAACCAACCCGCCGAATATCGAGGATAAGAGCATCACGCTGCCTAAATTTCAACCGGAAGATGCAGACACTGACGCCCGGGCCTGGCTGGCAACGGCGGACATCTGCTTATCGGATCGTGGTATACAGGGAAGTAAATTAATTCTCATACTTAGTAAGGCTATGAAAGGCTCAGCCGCAACGTGGTTATCTCAGATAGCTTTTCCTAATATGAAATGGGTAGAATTTAAGGAAATTTTTCTTTCTCGTTTCGATACATTGGAAACATGTGCAGTGACGATATTAAAGATGCTTACTGCTAAACCGCAAGAAGGCGAATGTCTTGCTGCATATGCAAGCCGTCTATTTACTTTACTCATGTCACGATGGAATAATATAGGCAAGGAAGAAATGGTGGTATCCTTAATACTTGCACACATGGGGCAAATCGAGCCACGGTTACAGCGCAATATTTTTTCTGAAGAAATTACTACCCGCTGTAAAATGCAACGTGAACTAATGGCTTTTTCTTATCGCAAGCGGAGTTACCAAGAGATAACGAAGACCGTTGCAAGCACTACGCAAGATAATAAACGTCCTAGGTTAAGTTCTGTTTCAGCAAAATGTTACGCTTGTGGAAAGCTTGGTCATAAATCTTTTGAATGTTTCAGTCGATCGCATGACAAGCAGCAAACAACTCTGACCTCTGAGCGCCCCAACACGGCCGTTGCTACGCGGGGCCCTGTGACTTGCTACAAGTGTGGTGTTGAGGGTCATGTGGCATCGCGGTGCTCAAAAACAGGGCCAGTTGCGAGCAGCAGCACACAGCCCGCCGCCGCACCCAGCGTTGTGAAGCGAGTGGATGTGTGCGGTATGAAACCTGTCACCGGGATAATTACGCAATTTGGTGAGCAGTTCTCATTTTGTTTTGATTCCGGTGCTGATTGTTCCTTAATTAAAGAGAGCGTCTCTCGTAAGCTTGTTGGTACATTGCAGCATGCAATTGTTACTTTGACTGGTGTAGGAAAATCTAGTGTATTATGCGACTCACAAATTTTATCTAGGGTCGCTCTTAGTAGTCATGACGTACAAATTTTATTTCACATTATGCCTGATGACTACCTGAATAACGATATTTTGATTGGACGCGATTTGTTGGCCTTAGGGTTGTCAGTACACATAACGAGTGATAAACTTACTATAGTTGAGAGGCCCTCTCTAGTTAATATTTGCAACGTAGGTAACGCAGTGGCTGACTTTCATGATGTGGATACCGATTTACCTGATGACATTAAACCGCAACTAATAGAACTTCTAAGCTGCTTTAAGAACTCATTTGTTGAAGGAACGCCTACTAGTAGAGTAAAGACAGGTGAATTAGAAATCAATTTATTAGATCCTAGCAAAATTGTGCAACGGCGGCCTTATCACTTGAGCCCTGAAGAGCGAGTGATAGTACGTAATAAGTGTAGTGAACTATTATCTGCTGGGGTTATTAGACCAAGCAAATCGCCCTTTTCTAGCCCAATAATCTTAGTAAAGAAGCGCGATGGTACAGACCGAATGTGCGTAGATTACCGAGAGCTAAACTCTAATACAGTTCCCGACCGATACCCCTTACCTCTAATCGGTGATCAAGTTCAAAGGTTATCAGGCGCCCTATTTTATACGTGTCTTGACATGGCTAGTGGATTTTATCAAGTTGCTATAAATGTAGAGTCTAATTCGATAGAGAAAACCGCATTTATTACCCCGGATGCTCATTAGGAGTTTACTGTCATGCCGTTTGGCCTTCGAAATGCTCCTTCTGTGTATCAGAGAGCTATTAATACGGTTTTAGGTGACCTAGCGCACTCGTTCGCAATCGTTTACATGGATGATCTAATTATACCCGCGAAAAATATAGAGCAAGGGCTGGAAAGGTTACGCGTAGTACTAAAAACTCTTAGTGATGCTGGATTTTCGTTCAATATTAAAAAATGTGCCTTTCTAAAGAGACGGGTTCAGTTTTTGGGGTATGAAATATCAGAGGGTGAAATCAGGCCTAACGCCCGTAAAATAACCGCATTGACTAGTTCCCGACCACCACATACCATCACTCAGCTCAGACAATTTTTGGGTTTAGCGTCTTACTTTAGGCAGTTTGTCAATAGCTTTTCGCTTAAAATGGCACCGCTCTACCGTCTATTAGCTAACAATAATTCTAAAATAATTTGGACCACAGAGTACGAAACAATTAGACAAGACATAATATCGGTATTAACTTCATCCCCCGTTCTGATGCTTTTCGACCCAGAATTACCTACGGAGTTACATACGGACGCCAGTAGCGAAGGTTACGGCGCGATCCTCTTCCAAAAAGCAGGTACAAAATTACATCCGGTAGAGTACTACAGTAAACGCACTACGCACGCGGAGTCTCGATACCACTCTTATGAGTTAGAGACACTAGCAGTTGTAAACTCGGTTAAGCATTTCCGCCATTATTTGTATGGCAGGACTTTCACAGTCGTTACTGACTGCAATTCTCTGAAAGCTTCGAGAAATAAAGTAGACTTAACCCCTAGGGTGCACCGGTGGTGGGCTTTCCTCCAGGCTTTCGATTTTGATGTACAGTACAGGGAGGGTAAGAGAATGGCCCACGTTGACTTTTTCTCGAGAAATCACTTACCGGAGGCGAACAGCTCCACCGTTAGCGATACTCATAGTTTAGGTAGAGAAAATTATGTACGAGAAAAACGCGTCAATCTTGCTGAGTTATCTTCGAATTGGTTACAAGCGGAACAACGACGAGACCCCGAATACAATGAAATTATTAATAAACTCGAAAGCGATGATCTGGACTTAGAGAGTTGCGGAATCTATGAATTGCGATCTAAAGTGCTCTACAGAAAAATTCAAAGGAACAATCGCAACATTTGGCTACCAGTTGTACCTAGAGCTTTTCGTTGGTCGATAATAAATCATATTCATGAGTCAATTCTCCATTTGGGATGGGATAAAACCTTAGAAAAGGCATATCAACATTATTGGTTTCCCAATATGTCGAAATACGTCCGAAAATTCGTTGAAAATTGCATAACATGTAGAGTAGCTAAGTCGCGAAGTGGTAAACAACAGATAGAGTTACACCCCATACCGAAAGGTAATATTCCTTGGCATACAATTCACATTGACGCCACAGGTAAGCTCAGTGGCAAAAATGATCAAAAGGAATACGTTTTTGTTCTTGTAGACGCTTTTACTAAATACGAGTATGTGTTACTCAGGCACTCCACAAGAATTAATACTGATAGTGCGATCAGCGCTCTCAAAGCATCCATTTCTCTTTTTGGGACCCCTGCGCGCGTTATCGCAGATCAGGGTAGATGTTTTGCGAACAAAGATTTTAAAGATTTTTGTGTCAGTCACAATATTCAGCTACATTTGATAGCAACCGGCTCTTGTCGTGCTAATGGTCAAGTAGAGCGTATAATGAGTACACTCAAAAACATGTTAACTGTCGTAGAAACAAGCCCAAGCAGGTCCTGGCAGGATGCATTAGATGATGTCCAACTTTCCATAAATAGCACAATTCATAGAGTAACCAAAGCAAGCCCCCTAGAATTGTTGATAGGTAGAGTAGCCAGACCTTTAAATTTATTAACCATAGATGATCACGAGGTTGAGGTAGATATAGAAGAGATTAGGGAACAAGCTAATAGGTTAATGAAAAATAGCGCATGTCTTGATAAAGCACGGTTCGACAAAAGTAAGGCAAAAGTCACTTCGTTTTCTGTAGGGGATTACGTTTTAATTGAAAATCACGAACGGAATCAAACAAAATTAGATCCTAAATATAAAGGACCTTACGAGGTCATTGAAATACTAGACGGTGACAGGTATCATCTCAAGAGTTTAAATTGTAATCGTGCATATAAGTATGCGAGAGACCGCTTACGTGCCTTCCCCCAATCCTATGTCCCAACTGAGCTGGATCCGTGTCTGTCGGATGACAATGAGGGTAAGATCTTCATACTAAATTTATTTTGTTTAAAATTATTAGTCATCAGAGTGTGAGTGTTTGTTCGTGTGTGTGGCGAATAAAGTCTCTATAGAAGATATCCTAACAGCATAGTAGTTGTTAAGGCTTAGTCAAGCTTTGTGAGGCGAGGTGGCCATTGAAAAAGTGAAATCAGTAGAATAAGAGGCGAGGTGGCCATTGAAAAGTGAAATCGGTAGAATGAGAGGCGAGGTGGCCATTGAAAAAGTGAAATCAGTAGAATAAGAGGCGAGGTGGCCATTGAAAAGTGAAATCGGTAGAATAAGAGGCGAGGTGGCCATTAAGATATTGTTAATAATCCTAAATGTGTAACGCGATTAACGGCGAGGTGGCTGTTTCGATAGTACTGACTTAATTTAGTATGCAGTATGAAGTCTATTAGGATTTAGATTCGATAACGAAAGGCTTATTATCATTATAGGGCACCTATTTCATGAAAATATCTTAAATAAAGTTGTTGTGCAGAAGATAAAACGTACACGATCTCCTTGGTCAGGAGTGGCCGAACAATAATACACTAATACTTTTCTTTTCTGCAGATAACGATGATGCACGGCCTTCAACATCACACGAGGGCGTGTAATACGTCAGGACGGCCGTGTCGGAGGAAGCTATAAGTCGGGTTGATTATTGTTTGCATGTATAATGCACAATTACATTGTAATTACTTTTAGAATTCGTAATTTAATTTAATTTGATTTGTTAAATGTTTCAATGATTTAAAAACCTTATTAATCAAATAAAAGTTATGAATATTGCAATTCACGTAACGACCAATCAGAGCAGAGCACGTGCCTCGAGCGGGGTCGAGGCGCCATCTTTTGCTTTAGGGAGGTGGACAGTTTTTGCCATGCATTCTTTTGGGTGAGAGCGACAGATCGAGTTGGATCGTTGAGTTGAGTGGTAAAAAGTAGACTTAAAGTAAGATCGGTGCCCTGAACCCGCTGCTCGGTATTAACGGTTAAATTATTGTCTCGACGTTATTGTAAAGTGAATATTATTTAAATCTAAAATAAAATAGTACGAAGCAGTGATAATTGTGTTTTGTGCTCGCATTTTACCCTAATGACGCCCACTAAGCCCGCAACCACTGATGATGATGTTAACGAGAACAATGCTTCTCCCACATATATAAAGATACAGTTAGCTTCAAAAGTAGTGGTCCAAAGGCAAATGGATTAAAGCGGAAGTTATTAAAGATGTGAATACTTAAATAAGAATAAGGAATCATATAACAGAATATTTATAATCAGCTAAACATCAGCTAAATATATTTGTTTTACTTTTGGTTACAGTCACTTAAATTTCAGTGTAGTCAGATGTTTTCTCTCTATTACAAGCATAGAATGAGGCTAAGAAGAAGGCTTTAAGCTTTAACAGAGGTAGCCTCCTATCATTTGAAAATTTAAAAGTTGGTATTTTTTCAACAGTTTAGAAAAATTCGCTAATTTAATCATTAAAAAAAAATACTTTCACTTGGATTTGTAGCGGTATCTATACCGCCACATGCGAGCTTCACGTCACACTGACGTCACGCAAATCCTGCATCGCGCAAGCAGAATTTACCGCGCGCTTAGCATGTATACCTACGACATCAATCGTCTCACAACACCCGTCTGGTCGGAGGATCCTCTCTTTTCCATAGAGTATGAGTGAGCTTTACACCCTGTTCCTCATACCTCTATAGATTTATCGACCATGTGAACAAAATTTTCGACGTAGCGAGTTCTAATCTGGTTGGAAGATTCCTTGATAGTGTAGTAGGTACAAGATCATATCGATACCTTAATTGGCAAACCAGCCAACTCCACATTTCGACAAAAATATTTTTGTGGTTCAGATTGTACGCAACAGTTATTCTGCATGATTTGCAAAAACGACAACTCCGAAATAATCACAATTCTTTCCTTAGATCGCTATTCGAAAATCAGCCAACTCTACGTGTCACAGAACGTTACAATTTTGACGGCCAACTCCAATACGAGTAAGTCGGTCATTTTGTATGGCGTCCGAGTCGTGTACGGTTACGAATTTATTTAAATTTCAAGCTAAATTATTGTTCTATTAATAAATTGTTTTTTTTTTTTTAAATATTTTAATGATTTGTTAAATATAATTTAACAGTTAGCGTATTTTTTTTAATTTTTGCTTAATTGTTTTGCTTAATGTGATGGTTTATTTTTATTTTGCATGCAGATGTCCAACTCACGCGCTAAAACAATACTGCAAATAAGCATGCAAAATGAACAGCACGAGCTTGATGAAACCAATAACCCAGACTCTGTTTTGTTTGTTATTATGCAATTCCCAAAACCCTACGATGCTTTGGTTGGGCATGATAGCGTAGCTTCTAATTCTGCTTCATCAAATTTCTTAGATAATGGGTACTTTGATTGCATTTAAAACGAACAGCCTGGCATGGAGTAGGTACACATAACCCTGAATCGTTTGATGATAATATTTTCGATAACCAAAGATGTTCTAATACGCAGACATTTATGACATAGTTGAGAACTTTGTTATTGAAGACATATTTCCGCTCGAAACAGTACAACTCAGCCCAACTTTGCTATCTCCTAGTCTTACACCATCACTTAACTATAATCCTGAAAATGCATCTAATAATTTCGAACCAACTCTACAAGTAATGATAAATCGGATGACGACTTGGTTGTTCCTTTGACACAAGAAGAACTAACATCTCAATCTATACATCAAATCCCAATCCCGAGTGCCTGTCCTGAATTAATGAATAAAATAGTCGATTACAGTGATTCTGATTCAGAACCGGATGAACCGGTTATAAAAAGAAAAAAAAGGTGTCAAGTAAAGAAGGAAGAATGAACTAGTGAAATTAATCGAAAGAATAGTGAAAAGGGTAAAGAATATTGCGGTAAGTAAGAAAAAAGTTGATGGAGAGTGGAAAATAATATAAAACAACCAAAAAAGGTATTGAAGCCCCGTTGTAGTAGTAAGGAAAAGAGAAATAGTGTTATGCAGTGCCATAGTATTTCGGTAGATAACAGAAAAAAAAAAAAAATTGGAATATGACTTGGGATGCAAAATTAACTTTGGGTTCTATAAAGTTAAAACAAAAAATTAACAACATTCCTACTTATAATATATGTTACATATACAACGAACGCAGGAAAATAACAAAAAAAAAATCGGTGTGAGTTGGTTTAGCACTCACGAAAATTGATGTGTAAACATGTGAGCTCGCATCAGTTTGCTCACATAGACACGAGTCTTACGCTGATGTCATCTGACGCTCGAAGTCTTACGCTTACGCGTCTGACGCTCGAAGTCCCAGCTAGCCCCTACCGTAGACCGAGCGCTAAGATGTTTACACATCAAAAGTACTTGGATTTACAGCAAATAAAGAACTCTAGGCCAAGAGATTACCAAAACTATTATGACAACCTTCCTCATGAAGCCTAAAATAGTGTACCAACCTATATTTAACATTTTTTGTATTATTAAAATAGTGTACTTAACTTTTTATTAAAACTTTTTTGAAATCTCAATACTGTTTCTTTTAAATTAATCTATTGAGCATACCAGCTAACTCCTAGATCACAAACTTATACAGGAAAGGAAAAACGGACAACTCCTAAAAACGCTGTAGTATTCTTAAGAAAACATATTAGGGATTTTACAGTTTAAAAAATAATAGCTTATGATATTATCTACCAACGGGATTTTAGATTTTTTCATACGTGGTCTACAATAAATATTATAAAGTTTTAAGTGTCTCCTGTTTGTTGCACGTGGCTTCCGACGTTCTGAAAAAAATATATAATGTTTTGTTGTTAACAAATCTCATTAATGAAATTATAACAACCATAATTATTTTAGTTTAATTTTATTGGTATCTGGGGTTTATCTAATACAAGGAAAAATAATACAAGCCACTTCATTATAAGCACCGAACATTGATAAACATTTTAAATAATTAGTTTGATTAACATAATTATACAAGTTTATAATGGAAAAATATTGTTTCATCATTATTCGTTATACATAATATATACAGCATCTATCTAAGAGTTGAGCTTTAGTGATTCGGGTCACATTTTGACGGCAGTGCACACCGTACAAGTCTGGCACTGGACTCCCTCGGGAAGGCACTCTTTATGGAATGAATGCCTACAGTTGTACACCATCAAATCTGAGGCATTCGATAAGTCCCTAATAATGATCCGACCTTGGCACGCACAACACATGAAGTCATCCGTAACAGATATACCTCTCTGCTGATTGATGATTAGCTTCTGATGTAACTCGAAGTAGTTCCGCAAAGTGATCACTTTACATGCTTCCTGCACTGACAGATGAAGGTGATAATCACACATCATCTTTGCTAATGAGTCTTTTAAATCCTTTATCTCACATCCGGATTGTATATTTTGTATTAGTATTCGCGGGTCCACGTAGTTTCCTATTCTCTTGAGCAGTAACGTCACATACTCAGGCTTGTCCACTGTCCGCTTGATGAGGTCCATCCACAATTCCTTATCATTATGTTCTTGACAGAAATTGAGAGCTTGATTTATATCCTTCAGCTGCTCTATAATAATTTGCAGAGCTTCTCTCGTGTTGCCAATACGTCCCAATAGGAACACCATCTCAGGGTAAAATTCATTGTTCTGGCACACATCCAAAGCTTCTTGAATTGGGTAATTATCACTGCATTTTAAAAATGGAAGAAGTTTGCCCCTTGCATATTTAGCGTAAAGTCTAACTAATTTTCCGTGATACCTACCGTTCGGTTCAATTTTGCTGTAAGCATCTAAATACTTAAACAGCAGCATGTCATTGCTTGCAAGTTGCTTTTCTACCACCTCTACAGGTACTCTAGGTACCTTGTCTAGAAGTATTGATATTGTCTTTTCACAGTCGAGAGTCATCAGATCCAATATCTTGTCGTGTATTACGTTGTGCATGTTGTGTTTAGTGATCAGAGTAAACACGTCTTTGTGCTGGAGAGTCAAATAAGTCGTCAAAGCCTTGTCGTATTTCTTTTGGTAACAGTACAAAAGAGCCAAAGCTTCTAAATAAATATTTTTATCGACCTCCGTGTTTAACAGATGTTCTAAGACTTCCTTGACGATGACGCGAGTCTTGTATAACGCGGGGTTCCATTCTTGAACTAATTTCAGGAATCCCTGAGAGTCCAACTTCAAATACTCATAGAATATTAACTCGTATATGTGAGAACTCAATGCTTGCTCAGGAGTTTTAGGCACATACGGACTGATCGCTCGCAACTGGTTCACTTCAGCAAATTTCAATATCTGCGTCTCCCACAAGACTTTATCATTCTTACAAATCCTGGCGCACAGTATGGCCGCCTCCTCGTGCAGGTGCTCAGCCATCAAGTGGTCCAGGTATTGCACGCCGACGGTCACCACCGAGTGTTTCGACGTTTTCCCGCCAACTTCTTCGAGAACGGTAATTGCTTTTTCGAATCGACCTTGTTCTGTGAGCCATTTAACTCTATCGTCGATATCGTAAGGGCTAGCCACTACAATGTCCTTCGGAGACACTATGAAAAATCTGTTTTCCTCTATGAGCATATCTAAATAATAGTCGTTACATGAATATTCCTCATAACCTCGAATGTTGAGACTATCTGTTGATATTTCACAGAATTCACAGTCTTTATAGTCGGCAACGGTGAGCACAGGTCTTTGCGCTTTACCAGTTTCAGGGTCGCGCTCCTTATGTACTCCCAGGACTACTAACTGGTCATCCAGGGGACCTAAGCCACTGATGAAGTAGTCAGTCTGAAAAGTGTACACGGGATCGACTAAATACTCGGTGACATCTCGCGTTTGAAGCTCGATTTGACTTCGTTTTCGTATGACGCAGATCCTGATAGTATCGACCCACCCGATCATAAGCGTTTTGGGGGCGCACCAAAGCAGGTTGCAGCGATAGTCTTCTATGGACCGGTTGGGGACCTTCTCCCACTGGATGAGGCCGAGCGAGCAGCGCGCCACCAGGTCGTACACGCGCACGCCCACCTCACTGGCCCACGCCACGAAGCGCTCGTGCCACGACATCGCCTGCACGTAGCCTTCGCACTCGCATAGAACTGTGCTACGAAGGCGGTTCAGGAAAGTCTTTTCGTATAATGTTAATTTGTTGTCGCCTGTAATAGAAAAAAGGAATACTTAGCTTAGTAAACAACAATGAAGCAATGTCTAGTTGTCTCACAAAACAGGTGCTCTGTACTGAAACACATTGTTCCATCCATCATACTGAAGTTGCCCTATAAAAACAATGCGATAGCCGCTTTGTGGTCTTTCTGGGACTAATATGAGAGAAAACCGAGACGGAATTTCCATCCATCGTTGAAAGTTAAATTGTGCCAACCCCTTAATAAGTATGTTGTAATAATCGGAATTTCAGGACTTTCTTTTATGCTCGGATTAGTCCCTAGCCTTAGACACATTAAGTTGTGTACATAATATGTTATGTGTTGTGTTTGTTTGTTTTCATTTTATTAAATTAGCTTTGAGAGAAAAATCTGCATATTTTTTTTGTAAATTCCACTATTTGTGCACATTATGTTATCTAACTATTGTAATAACACGTTAAGCAATGATATCACAAGAGTGACTCATCCTACAGCTCCTGGCCTCATTTGCTTGACATAAACATTACAAATGTAACATTAAGGACAGTGCCATAAGTTTTAAAGCCCAGGCAGAGGTGGACACTTGAGTCTTGAGTGACCATCATAATCTGTTCAGCCTTTTCACTAAGTTGAAGCCACCAACCACATGGTATGTAAAGACATGAAATTAAATAATATAAAGTTGATATTTGTTCAGCAAAACCCAATTATTATAGACTTACATAAAACCATACACATGTATCAATAATTTTATTTAAAAAATGTTTTTGGTTATACTACTTCACTCATATTTTTTTAATCTATAAACATTAAAGCTTATTTTATTAACAGTTAGCCCAGGACAATAAGATATTTTCTGCGAAAAAAAACCTTGAGAAAGTTACTCACTGGGATTACCTACTAGTCAGGCCCGAGGTGGCCCGCTAGAGGGCCATAACAATAGATAATCAATTTTGTCTAATTAGCGATGCTTCATGAGTTAAGTCTTTAGAAATATTGTGTGAAAAGTCCATTGAGACAGCAAGGGCGAAAAAAAAAAATGCTGTCAAGAGTCCAGAAACTCAGTTTATGGCAAAAATATTAGGTTGGGGAAAAAGTCTTTTCGCATTATAGTATGTATGAACTTGTAATAAAATCTCTTTGGCTATACTATTTAACCGACTTCACAAAAAGGAGGAGGTTCTCAATTCGTCTGTAAGTATGTGTGTTAGCTCATAACTTTTTTCTGGGTGAACCGATTTGGATGATTCTTTTTTTATTTGATAGGTGGTGCTTCACATGTGGTCCCATTTAAATTTGATCAAGGGCTGACCAGTAGTTTTTGAGTTATCCTTAATACTGCAGATTTTTTCCACTTAGTTTATATGGATGATGTGTTAATAATTTCCTGTCACTGTTATTTACACACCAAGTAGTGGTATACGAATTTGTGTGGGGTAGGTACCGCAACTAAAAAGTGAAAAATAAAAACTTTTTTACAAAAAATCAACCGACTTCAAAAAAAAACACTAAAAGACGTGAAAAATAACTTTCATTTCGGAAGTCGGTGGCCATACACGAAAATACAAAACCAAAGGCACCGACTTCCGAAATGAAAGTTATTTTTCACGTCTTTTAGTGTTTTTTTTGGAAGTCGGTTGTTTTTTTGTAAAAAAGTTTTTGTATCTGGCTGGTTTTGGTATCATTGAAAGTTTAAATTTTAAAGAACATAATTCCAAATTCAAATTAAGAAAATGTGTGATTTTCATTGGTTTTTCGTACTGTCAAGATGAGTGAATATAATGAAGAAATTCGATACATTTCTAAATTTTACTACAAAAAAGGTAAAGATGCAACGCAAGCCGCGAAAAAAAATTGCGATGTTTATGGACCTAGTGCAGTGTCTGTGAGAGTAGCACAAATTTGGTTTAAGCGTTTTCAATCCGGAAATTTTGATGTCAAAGATGCACGTCGCTCTGGTCGCCCTATTACGGATAAAATGGATGCCATTTTTGAAAAAACTGGGTACACAAAAAAGCTCGATATTTGGGTACCTCACGAGCTCACTGAAAGAAAGCTAATGAATCGTGTACTCATTTGTGATTCTTTATTACGACGTAATGAAACCGAACCATTTTTGAAGAAGCTGATAACTGGTGATGAAAAGTTGATCACGTACGACAAGAACGCGCGAAAAAGGTCGTGGTCAAAGGCCGGTCAGGCTTCACAGACTGTGGCGAAACCCGGGTTAACTCGCAACAAGGTGATGCTGTGTGTGTGGTGGGATTGGAAGGGCATTATTCATTATGAGTTGTTACCGCCAGGCAGGACCATCGATTCTGAACTCTACTGCGAAACACTGATGACACTAAAGCAAGAAGTTGAGAGAAAGCGGCCGGAATTAATCAACAGAAGGGGTGTGGTTTTTCATTATGATAACGCTTGACCTCACACATCTTTAGCCACTCAGCCAAGTTAAGAGAGTTTGGCTGGGAGGTGTTAATGCATCCGCCGTATAGTCCTGACCTTGCACCTTCAGATTTCCACCTGTTTCGGTCTCTTCAGAATTCTTTAGGCAGTGTCAGGTTAACATCACGAGAGGACTGCCAAAACCACTTGTCGCAGTGTTTTGATCAGAAGTCCCAAAATTTCTATAGCAATGGGATCATGTCCCTACCTACAAGATGGCAAAAAGTTATCGAACAAAATGGTACCTACATACTTTAGTTAAATGTAAATAAACTATATTAAAAAATGTTTTGAATTTTCTTAAAAAATGCGAAGAAACTTTTTCCCCAACCTATTATTTTAGAGCATTTAGTAATAATATAATATGTCAATTTATGAAGAAGAGTAGAATGAGGAAGAAAACAGTGACCTATTATGAACTAAATGCTTTCATGTCTCACAATTTATGGGTTAGGCCCACAATCAAGTAAACAAAAACATGCTTTTTACTCTACCTTAAAGGTGATGTGAATACAATGCATTGTTAACCTAACATTTCAAAGTTGCGTATCTAGAGAACTAACTGGTCCTAGATGAATCTCGTGTACAATTATTTTATGCAGAATTTAAAAAGGAATAAACTTGTAATAACATAAATTGATGAAAAATACGAGGCACAAGATATCATGATTCTACAACAACTCGACCCCGAGGTAAGTCGACCCTGTGACAATTCAACCCTAGGATAACTAGATCCGAGCAAGTCGATCACAACAACTCGACCCCGGCAACTCGATCCCGACCAATCGGCTCCAACATGGGAATGGAAACAATCAAAATCTAAATATTTTATTTCACATAAACCTACATGGGCTGTCAGAAGCTAGGTGCACATATCCAATTGGTTGTTTTGTATGGAGAAGAGCAAGCAAGAAACTCCATGGTTACTCTTTTAAAAATACTTGGCTTTTACTTTTGCAATGTTAATAGGCATGGGAGGATGGTGTAGGTCTACCAACAAGTGCCAGATACTTAATAATAAACGTTAGTTTATTTTTGCAGCCTATAAAACCAATATCCTAGACCTAGAAATACTAAATAAACGACTGTAACTGCAAACCAGTTGAATGAAGCACTCGTCGGCTCGCCTGCGGTTGTTCACAGTTCAAACCTACCATTTTTTTTCAGGGTGTAAAATCCTCGTGGATGTTCTGCGCCCTGGGGAGATGCAGGGGTCTGTCAGATTCTTACTAACTAAAAAACCACCCCGGTGTTCCATCTCACACCTACATCGAAGGTCGCGGCAACGTACGATCCTCCTCAGGTCGGGGGGAGGAGTGAAGTATTTGACTCCCCCGGCGACGTATAAGAGGGGCGCGCGTGGGGTGCCATAGTGGAATGCTAGGGGTGCCCTAGCTTAGTTACTACAACCAACTTTTGGTGGTCAAGGTCGGGGCAGAGTTATCGGGGATGAATTGTCCAAATTGAGTTGTTTAGGGGTCGAGTTGTCTAGGGGTCGAGTTGTCCTGACACAAATATCAATAGAGTTTTTCACACAATATTTTTAATGCCTGAATTAAGATGATTACGGTGATAAGTCTTAAAACATGGATTTATTTCGTAGATTTGCCTTTAAGTTAACTTATTTTCCTGGGCTGTTAAGACTAGCTTTTGCCTGCAGCATGGTACAAACCATACTATAGGGAAAGGAAGAAAGAGTTCACTTTCACATTTATAATATTATTATGGATATCTTGGTAGTTTTATCAATATTGGTATATTAATTATTATTTACCTGTTAAAAATCTCCTCCCAGAGCCAGACTTGAAATAACAAGGATCCAAGGCAATAGACTTAATCACTCTGCCCAGTGTGAGGTTGTGAGTGTTGTCGTCTGTGTACAACCCGTACACCAACACCTTGCCGTCGTCCGAGCAGCTGGCGATGTAGTCCCCATTCAGATCCACCGAGATTCTGTTCACAGCTATTGCATGAGCCTGCAACTCCTTGTTCTTCCCGTCTTGCGAAATCGGCACTGTGTTTCCTTCATGGTCCAAAAGATGTATCACTCCCCATTGTGTTCCTAGACATATAAACTTGGTATGGACACAAATACAACTCACTGCGTCTTTCAACAAGATATTTTGAACATCGTTCTCCAGTCTATCGTACTTTAGTTTGGGCTCCTCGTCGGGAGGCAAGCTATCACAGCTTTCAAAATTCACAGCCATGACTGCTTATTTTTTTCCTGAAAAACAGGTGTAGTCACACATAGTAAATTTTGTAATGCTGAATTTTCCTTCCTTGTTTTACAATACGAATAATTTGTAAATGAAATTGTGATTTTTATTGTGACTACTGTCAGTTTTATATGGCCTGACTTCTGTCAGGTCTGTCAATCTGTCCACAGAATATAAATACCGTAACTTCTGTCACACACAACTTTCATGTCACCTCATTCAAGTGACATTTAACCAGTGTTGCTAACTGCTTTCCAGAAAATGCGCCAAATTCTCAGAACATTAACTAATGTAGCTAAATCAACCGCAAAAATGCGCAAGATTATGATTATTAAAAAAAAAACACCAAATCTTTGAAAAACATTGTAAATAATACTGTATGTGTAAAAATGTATCAAAACCTAATTTTTATTAATGATGTTATATTATGACCGAATGTGAATGGTCATTATTGCCCAATAATCCATACACACTTATGCGATTTTCAAATAGTTAGCATAATACCAGCGTACAGTGTAGAGCAGACCAATCAGGGTTCAGATCAGATCCATAGATTATGCGGGAATTGTCCGATGAAAAACATAATGCCCGTTTTTTTTTTATATCTATGGCCAAGACGCGGTTGGTGTATTGGGCACAGAACATATATACCCCAGAGGAGCATTGGGCCAGTTTTATGTGGATGTCTCTCCAATAAAAATAAAAGCTCCATGAAAATGCACTAGATAGTGCGCTAGACACTAAAATCTATTTTTAAGCACTGAGTTACCAGAAAATGCAGCAAGTCTAGTGCCGAAAGGAATAAGTTGGAATCACTGCATCAAACTAATAGAGAATATTGCCATTTGCCAAAGCCAACTTTAAAATCACAGAGTAAAATATAGGAGTCAAAAAAACTATTTCTCTTCTGTCATCATCATCACTATCAGTCTTTGTTCCACAATTTGTATGTACATAAAAGCTTCACGAGATTACGGGGGATGCGCCAAAGTAGCCCGCGAAATTCAATTTTTCTTAGGTTTTTTGCAATTTGCAGGTCAATAAGCGGTTGTATTTTGATTAAAATATGATTCGCGACCGTATCAAATATGGCTTTACAGAATTATAATCATTAGAATCAGAAATACAACTCCTTAAGTTATTCTAACTTCACTTCACTAACAGAAAAAAATAGATGGTCCAGTCAGCAGGTTGGTACCACCGCTACCGCCAAATCAGAAATAAATTATTGATGTTGGCTGAATATGACGTCTTTCACGAAACCGATTACTTGTTTGTAAAAAAAAACCGCGCTTTTTCAAAAAAATCCTTACATTACTAATTGCCAACTCCAATACTTGCTCAAATAAATATTAAAATGGAAATAAATTATTATAGGAGATTTAATCCCAAAAGATATGAGCAGCATTTATCTCCTTTTGGGAATAAAGTACTATCAACACTCATGAAGGAATGGGATAAAGGTAAAAAAAAATATATGGAAGTTGTGTTTAATACAGATATTATCTCCTAGCAGCATTCAGTGTTGTAACTGTTGTAAGTAGTGTTGTTTTATTTTAAGGCAACTAAATATAGCTTTTTCTCTTTTTAGCATGTCTTCAAAATAAAAATGATGACAAGCATATTCAGCATTGCCAGTTTCCCGCTCAAAATAAAAGGGTGTTATCGTGAGTATCAGACGCAAATTATACATATAAGGTGGCAGGGACATCGACGCGCAAACTGTAACTATGAATTCTAGACACGATTCTGAAACCGGGTGCTTTGAAGTTTTCGTACGTTTTTAAAAACAGTTGCTGTTCCATTCATTTTGATCGCGTAGATTAATGGCAAAAGTCCTGGACAGGCTAATTGATAACAACTAGCTAAGTTTAAACTTCCACACGACGGGCAGTTCGGGTTTAGACCTGCGGGGTAATTACGTAACACTACCAGTAGGAATGGGTTTCATTTTGACAGTTCAACAATATTCATTGCGTTATTTACGTTGTTGAGCAGACAAATTTTTCGAACATATGAAGCAATGGATTATCAATATGCTTCAAAATGATTCAGATTGTTATGGATATTGTGTTACGTAATTAGGGTGCTGGCCTGTCCACCGAGACTGCGATACTTTGCCGTAAGCACACAGTCAGTATTATTATGTGAATAGAAAGACGCCAGTCTATGCCTGTTTCTTAGACCTGAGCAGGGCTTTTGTCATGGTTTGTTATGATTTCCTGTGGAAGAAGTTACGTGATACGCATAAGGAGTTATATTCTGTTCTTGATTATTGGTACAATAGGCAGACTAATCATGTAAATTGGGACGGGGCTCTCTCGGACCCTTATATGTGTTGTGGGGAAAGGGGGGTATATCTTCTCCATTTCTGTTTAACCTGTACATGAATAATCTGATAGATGGACTCAGCAGGAGGCAGGAGGCCTATCGGATGCCATGTTGATGGAGTTTGTATAAATAACATCAGCTATGCGGATGACATGGTACTGCTGGCTCCAGCTATCAGGACCCTCAGAGAACTGTTGCAAATGTTTGAAACGTATGCTGCCAGCAAAGACATTAAATTATTCTTAAATATCTTTTGCTGCCAGCCATGGCTTGCAGTACCTACAATGTCAAAAAGAGCGAGTTCTTGGTTTTTGCTCCTAGATCCAGGAGATCAGATAAGGTTCCACCTGTTATGCTGTGTAACACTGAACTTCTAAGAGTCTGTGAATTCAAATATCTGGGGCATATAGTCACGGACTCTTTGAACGACGAATGTGATATGGAAAGGGAACGCACAGCGTTGACGGTCAGGGCTAATATGCTGGCCCGCAGGTTTGCCCGCTGCACAAGATAGGTAAAGATTTTGTTATATCCCTTTGTAAGACGTTTAACTCCAGCAGCCTGTGGCCAGCATATACGCAAAGGGCTGTCAATGCTCTGCGGGTCCAATACAATAACGTATTCAGGATGCCGCTGAGGCTCCCCTCGATTTGCAGCGCGTCCACCATATATGTTCATTGGAAGCACGCACAGATGATTTCAAAGCAATTTTACGCAAGAACGCGGCGTCACTGCTGCACAGAGTGCGTGTGAGTAGCAACAGCATCCTGAGTGTGATCGCAGACAGGTATGACTGTCCGTTCTTCAAACAATATTTATGCGTTTATGTGTTGACTAACAACCACCATTTTTACTAACAAAATTAATCATGTTATCTGAAAAAGTAAATAAATAATTATTAAACTAAATTAAAATATAAAATTCATTTAATTCAGGTACCATATAGCCCATATTAGATATTTGAAATTATTCAACAATAAATACAAAATCAGACATAAATTAATACAAACGAATAAATACAATGCAATATAAAATACAACATCAACACACAAATTAAATAAATCAAATTCAAATTCATATTCAATCATCCTTACTAATATACTAATACTAATGTATAATTATATAATATAATATATATAATTATATATAATCCTTATCCTTACTATACTTTATTACTTTATTATTATTTATTATTTATTTATTATTATTATTTATTATTTAATATTATAAATGCGAAAGTAACTCTGCCTGTCTGTCTGTCGCGCTTTTACGCCAAAACTACTGAACCGATTTAAATGAAATTTGGTACACAGATAGTCTAGAGCCTGAGAAAGGACATAGACTACTTTTTAATGCGAAAAAAGGGTTGTAAGAGGTTGAAAGCGGGGGATGAAAAGTTGTATGGAAGTATCGTCATTTTTAGACCTACACATAACATACACATAACACCACGCCTGTATTCCCCGAAGGGTTAGGCAAAGGTGTACCTACCTATAGCACACCCACATTTCACCAGTTATGTTAGACCTAGATGTTGTTGATGTTGTGTATGTTGATGTGTGTTGGTGGTGGTGTTTGATTTTTAGACCTAGAAACTTGAAACTTTAGGTTGTTGATTCGATATAAATAAATATGACATTCAAAGTTTGTAAAAGTTTTACCCTCAAGGGTGTAAAATAACAATAGGGAATAGGGGATGAAAGTTTGAAGTTTGAGTTTGTTTGAAGTATTTATACGTATGTGTCGTAATTGTAAAATAATTAGCCTAAATAATTAAAAATGCTACCCAAAGACACTATTCCACGCGGACGAAGTCGCGGGCACAGCTAGTAATTAATAAATTTCATATTCATTACAGTAGTCTCTTACATGCGACACTGTATGTAACTTGTCTGTCACAGCAGTGTCGCACATAAGGACAGTCTAACATATTAGCTATCATAGTCAGAATGGAATTGGAGCTTGCCCGCTCTCTGCGCACAAGAGACGCGCAGCGCTTCCGTATGGTCACATGAAAACAGTCCGCGCACGCCCATGCGAACATACCCGAACCGCTGCAGTAGCGAGGTAGACCCAAAGTCACTCTGAAAGCGTTGTTAAATTGAATTGAAAGGGTGCTGTAGCTTTTCTGCGTGTAATTAGCCCACAGGCTGCAGGTGTACATGGACGTGCAATATGCTCGAAAAAGAGTTATTTTCACTCCATCCGAGCAACGCGCGAACCTGCGGGCCAGCATATTAGCTCTTTTAGATAAAGCCCTCCGCTCCCGTTCCAAGTCAACATGATCCCTGAGGTCAGCCGTGACTATATGTCCTAGGTATTTAAACTGATTCACCCTGTCTAAGGCTACCTACACTATTTAGACGTATACGTGGTACATAGTCGGGGCATATAGCACCACCGGCCTCAAAGACCATGTACTGACTTTTCTTAATATTATAAACAAGTCCTTGTTTAACAGCGTAATCCTCACATGTCGCTATCAACCTCCTTAGGCCACAAATCGACGCGCTCAGCAGAACCATGTCGTCTGCATAGCTTATATTGTTGACACACACGTCCTCTATATGACAGCCGACGTGCTGACTGCTCAGTGCGACGATCAGCGCGTCCATGTAAAGGTAGAATAGCGAGGGTGAGGTCAGGCCGCCCTGCCTTAAATCACCGCATTGTAATCGATATGGCTCCGACACTGCCCCCGACCACCTGACGCTATTGACTTGCTGCGTATACCAATACTTGAAGATGGTAACAAGTTCTGGTGAAAAGTTGATACTCTCAAGTTTTTCCCATAAGAGATCATACGCCACCAAATCAAAAGCCCTGGACAAATCGAGAAAACACGCGCATACCGGGGTTTTACGGTCATTATAGTATCTGACGGTATGCTTAAGACACAGTATGGCACTTTCTGTTGATAATCGGGGTTTAAATCCGAACTCATTTTATCATGCGGAGATCCTCTGTATTGGCAGCGTGCCCCTCATGGGTTAGTGTCAATTTTTTTCGGAATTGTCAGCAAACTTGTGACGGGAAGATCTAACAGACGGAAGTTTTGAGTGATATATGAAAATTAAAACTGCATCTATGCCGTTCTAACTTCTGCAATGGCTAGGGGAAAGAACAAGGATGGCATTACGCCCACAGTTCAATATCTTAACACACACTGACGACGGTTACTACAAGTTTCTAAAGTCGATTGTCAGTTGCGTTCTCGCGCGTGTGTCGTAGTGTCGTGAAAATGTTATTGTGGTGTGATACAGTGAATAATTAACAAAAACCTAGGAATACATCATGCATGGGTAAGTAATAAACAGTTTTTCAGACATACATTGGATACTTCTTATAGATTTTGGACAGAAATAGCCATTACATCAAGCACCGTTAGACATTTTTCGCGCCATTCCCGTACATTTGTCCTTGGTATGAATAATAAATACACTTATATAGTAAACTGTCGTTAATATCAACAATAAGATACGTAACTACATACGTATTAAGCATTTAATTGATAAATTATCCATTAGATTTAGCGTAACATTAAAATGAAAAACAGCAACCCAGACGTCCCAGCCAGGGTCGCTTACCAATACGCCGTTATGGTGGCAATGACCGCGAAGTACAGGCGCGTGTATAATACCTACTACATACCGAAAAAAACAAAAGCGTTTTTGTCGTGAAATCAAAATAGTAAATACTTATTTCTTATTAGTATGGTTTCGGTAATACTTAGTTCGTAAGACCACTAAAAATAACTATCAAAAGATTACGAGAAAATAGCTTTTGAATTTTGCGTAAGTGTATTTATGCAGGTGTCAGTACTTTGTACCTTAGAGTCCTGAAATATTGCTCGTTTTGGTTATTGATTTCTGAAATGTTTTTGTTGGGCAGCATGCCTTTTTTCTGTTTATCAATTTGTAAATATCATCAAATTGAAGAATGTTAATTCATATTTGAAATACATGCAAACAATATTACGCTGTGATCCAAAGTGTGAGAGCACCTTTTTTGAGCTTATTTTCAAGTGTTTCGTTTGATACTCGATACTCGTAAACAGAGCAATTCTAATAGCCAAAACTCCGGGACTGATAAGAATAAGAACTAAACAATCGTATAATTTATTACCCCAAGCCCCTCGGCGTCGAGTGTTCTTAGAATTCAAACGTAAATAAACCCATTTTTTATCGGCCGCTGCGCTCGGCAAAATGACCGCATGTTTTTGTAAAGCTGGTGGTTTAAAAAAAACGGTTGGGATGGTGTATTTTTTTTTAAGATTTGTGTAAAATAGTGTATCTTTATGTTAATAAAACATTTTTTTTTTGTGCAATAAACTGGGTAATAAAATCCCCTCACCCTGATTTCTAACTAGAATTGATTAATTTTACAAAGCAAAACTGTGCTAAAACCTTTTTAACGTGTTAGTTTATTTCCTGAAGATTCTAACAACACAACTTTTAGCCATCTGACGGGAGTAACTTTCGAGATATCGTCGTTTTAATCAAGGGCGCAATTCTTCGGCGCTACCTGCTCGAAGTACCGTAATATTAAGCGTAGTATTAAGCAAACCGTCAAACACCTTCGCTATAACTGTAGCTAGAGAAATGGGCATATAGTTACTTTTATCCGCTAAGTCACCAGTTTTATTTTTAACTATAGGCATAACCACTGTTTTCATTAGATCCGGCGGAATATAAGAGTGGCTCACGCATAGCGAGTAGAACATTGCTAATACTCTGTTTATATGTGGGCCAGCGTGAACGAGGTGTTCAATGGATAGAGAATCATGACCCAGACTCTTGCCTTTTGTCATACTCTTAAGGGTTACGGCCACATCCTTGGCACTAAACATCACCCCTACTATCCCTTCAGGTAACTCACCATTGTTAGCCTCACACGCCAGACCCAAAGGAGACTGAATAGAAAATTGACTCTTAAAGATTTCAGCAATGCCTTTACAATCAATCACCCTCTCGACACTCACCGGAAGTCCAGGCGTTAGCGTTGACTTTGCACTTTTCTGTATTTGTGTGTTATTGCACTTTTCTATGAAACAGCAGATTATTTTTTTTGATAACCGACGAGATATTTCTAAGCTCTACTCTAAGGTCTAGAAACATGTGCTAAATTCATGGTTACAGTTTGCACGTCGACTGCCACCCTGTAAGTAAGACTTTCTACTTGAAATGTCGCGTTCGCCTTAGAAGTGAAGCGTTTACAACTGTGTTAAACAGACATATAAGTTTAAGCTACCAATGCTAATATACCGAAAACTGTTTTAGCTTCATTGACGACCCAGTTGTTGATTCACCCTTCACGCTGCCACCGCCATTGATTCTACCTACTCCTTGCGAACAAATATATCCGGAAGAAAAATCATTTAATTTTAATTTAACAGAAAAAACTATACCAGAAATACCCAAGTCTGTAGAATTAATAAACACAGTACCAAAAAATAATGATAAAGATGTTTTCCTTCATCCAGCCATCGCTGCTAATAAGAATCTAGTGTACAATTATTATAACAAAGACTCTGATGATGATACGCCATTTGTGGAAGCAACGCACACTACAAATACAAATAAAAGTAAAACTGGAGATTTTAATAATTGGGATGACATGCTTGATTCTGAATTGTTTGATAAAATTATAACTGCGAATGAAGAAGAAAATAAAGACACTAGTGTAGATAAAATATTTGATACTAGGTTTCCCATCAAAAATATTTCAATGACTATAAATATAGATAATGGAAATAAAAATAACATCTCCAAAGGTGAAAAACGTAAGAATAAAAAGATAACTGAACCTAAGGCAAAAAAAGTTAAAACGGACAATAATGTAGGAGAAAATAAACAAAAACTAAAGGAATCTGATATGCTACCGAACAAAAAGAATAATGTCCGTAAACAAAAGTATACAAAAGCTGTTAAAAATTGGCTCAATAATGTTGACCCGCATCATCCAGTTAATGAAGACTTAGGTAATATTGTAAGCACGAAAGATATTGAACAAAATACAACTAGAGATAAAGGTAAATCCGATGTAGAAAATATTGATCAAAATGCACCTTTGAACAAAACACCAATAACGCATTGTGAGAAAATTGTTTTTGACAATACATTGAAGACTACCAAGAAAGTAGTCCAAGCACAGTTAGCAAATAAAGATGGTGTCATGAAGTTCAGTAAACCTCAACGAAATTGTGTAGAACCCAAGAAATGTGGAGATATTCAAAAAAATAAAGCAAAAGACAGTAAAGACAAAAAAGTGAATAAGTTTGTTGCTCCTATTAAATCTCAGATACCTGTTAAAGATGTGATGTACGAAATACTAACGATTGATGAAGATAATATTGAAAAGAATCGAGAAAATCTTCTTGAGATAAAGAATAATGAAATTATTGCTGTATTAATTTATAGGTAGGTCTCGTTCTAGTCTAAATATACGTATCCCCAAATAACTTCAGTATTCAATATGTTTGTTGCGTAGGTATTTAGAATTGTAATGAATCTTTTGTTTCACTAAACGGGTCAATAGCGCAAGCCGAGCTCATTATAAATATCATTGACTATTTAAAATTCTTTTTAGTACTTAGGTAGGTACCTAGGTGCTATGCTGATATATTTATTTAAGTATTATTGACTTTACAATTGTCGCGCTTGTGTTTTGTAGCAATGGTTTCTGTCAGCTTAATAGTCATCATACAGACGGCACGTGCGCTCCTGACGGCGTCATCATCAATAATGACGATATTTTCTACTGTTTCAAGAGTACTGGCCAGAAGCTCAAGTAAGTTAAGATCTGCTGATCTCAATCAGGCTAGAGGTAGATTAATTTTGTATTTCAGCTGTAGAATATACTCATCATCATCTGCCAGTCTTTTTCCAACGATGTTGGGGTCGGTCGGCTTCCAGTCTAACCAGATGCAGCTAAATACTAGTATTTTACATGGAGCGACTACCTATAATATCTGACCACCACAACTCACTTACTGGGTACCACAATAACCATTGATAAGGCTGGTAGTCAGACTTTCGGGGTTTTGACTACCCGTAACTATTGTTAAAGATCTACGAATGACAGACGGTATCAACGGCTTCTGTCCGAGATACGGAAGGGGGGGGGGGGGGGCATCCTTATGTAATCTAAATCTCCTATGTAAAGATGGTCACCCATCCACCGACCACCCTCAGCAACCCTAACTTTACTTAATAGCTGGACTCGTGTTATTAGTTCGCCACGAGCTCCTATATGAGCGCTGTTCAGGACCCAATTTCGGCATTGTACATGTGAGCGGTTTGTACCAAATAAATAATCCTTTTATTTTAGGGAGACACTAATAACCATGTTAAAAAATAACAAAGTGGTATGTTATGACGCCCGGAGCGTCCTCATTTACCTGGCGACCCACTTACAAATGGAAATCAATTTGATCAACATGTATGATGCCAAGGTAAGTCACCTTAGACCACAATTGTTATTGATTAAGTAGTCTTCGAGAACATTGGTTTTAATCTTCTATTAGCGAACTACCACTGACTGATGACTAAAACTCAGGCCTCAAAGCCTAGAAACCTGTGGCTGATGGTAGGCTATTTGTAGAATGTATACCTAGGCGTCAGCAGCATCTGCTAAGAAAGTATTTTAACATTGGCGAATCCTCCTCCAAGGGGGTTAAACTGGGATTGGAAGGAGGGAAATGAAGTAGGTAGTTACTTAAAATTTTAAGTAAAAACCTTTTTAAAAATTAACAAAAAAGTAGTTACTAAATAAAACTTACGTTAACATAAGCTTGCGGCTTATCTTGAAGTGTGTAAGAAGGACGCTTATTTTAAGAAAATATTATAGTTCTATGTTAACGTAAGTTTTATTTAGTACTTTTCAGTTAATTAAAAGCTTGTTTTTAAAAAGGTTTTTACTTTCATTTTATTTTGTACTTTTAAACATTAGAATATCTATAAATATGCGTTCTATCACCTTCTCTTGTAAGGTACTTGTAAAGACAAGTTCAACGAACCCAAACACGCCTTTACAAAAGTCATGCTATTAAGCCATCCGAGTTGCGCTATCCAAGTCATGCCATACTTTAGAACGGGCTATCATAATTGAATGAGTAGGTACTTATACACAAGTTCGTGCCTGTGCTGTTGACCGCTGACGAGATCTCTCATATGGAGCCAATCCTGGGTGCAGCAGCCAGATCATGGTAAACTTTCGAACGAGCTTTCATAATTGTATGCTATATATAACATTTTGTGTCTGTGCTATTTACCGTTGAGGAGTTCCCTCGAATGGAGCCAATCCTTCGTGCAGCCGCCAGGTCATCGTAGACTTTAGAAGGAACTACCATAATTAAATGCGTATATAAAATTTCTTGTCTTCACCGTTGATCGTTAAGGAGTTCCTTCGTCTGGAGCCAATCCTGGGTGTAGCATCAGGTCATTCATAATAAAAATGAATTGTGTTCGAAATAGAATCAACGTGTGAAATTTCAATTCCGTAGGATAAGAGGGAGTGGTTTTAATTCAGCTAGCACGATTAGTCCCGAACATACGTACAAACATTGCAAGTTAAATAAAAGCTTGTACAAAATCACATCCTGTACCTACGCAGGCGCGAATTTAGCAATAATTTGTTGTTGGTAGGTAAGGTTTACATAATAATTCCCGTCTTCTGCAAGTTAACATTTAATGATTTTAAGATCGGTGCCAGTTTACTGGACCCTGACAATTGTCCGGAGAACTTCACGGATCTTCAGAAGATGCTGTCCTTCACTGCTCTGTTCAAAATAGCGACAGAATGCACGCAGCAAAAATGTGCCTGGTACGTGTCCCTCTTAAAAGAATGCTGGGCCAAACTGCGTGTGATGCTTGTGGCAGACTGCCTGTGGAAGGTCTTCGTTGAGATTGAAATGAAATTGCTACCTATTATTGCAGGTTAGTGTCTTATAGATATTACATTTCAAGGTTTTCGGTCGATATTTTGTTTTATAGCAGGGGTAAAAGATGAGATAATTATAGAATTAGACACCGACAGGCGTGATATACAGGCGTGATGTTATGTTATGTGTTGTTGTACACCGACATTAACAATTTTAAAAACGGTTCCTTAAAAATTTTAGATATGGAGCGTCGAGGCGTGTGTATCGATATGGTTAAACTAAATGCGATGGAAGAGGTTCTGCTCACCAGAATGAAGTCAGTAGAGCAGCAATGTTACAAGGCAGCCGGGAAGGTCTTCCAGATAAACTCAGCCGTGCAAGTGGGCGCGATAATATACGATGAGCTACAACTGGACACCAAGTGCAATGTCAAGATCAGAGAAACTATATCCAAAGGTGCTAAGTCCACGTCCGAAACTATGGTGAGCTTTTAACTGGTATCAGGAATCTTATCCATACTAATATTATAAATTCGAAAGTAACTCTCTCTTTAGGTTACCTTTTCACGCCTAAAGTACTGAACGGATTTCAATAAAATTTGGTAAGGAAATAGATGACATCCTAGGGAAGGACATAGTATTGTAATGAAACAAATGTTTATAGTAATATGAACTAGTTTAATAGAAACGGTTACACGTTACGAAGTCTGTATTATGAGAAGAAGCGCGACATTAACCGATGACGTACCAAGCGTTCGTTGAGAAACGCACTATTGCATGCGAGCGCGCGAACCGTTCAGAAACAACGCTTAGGTTTATGTTCATATTCCAATATCCTCCCTTGAGCATAAACACATTTTGGCCGAGCAGTAGTCCAGCTTCAGTTGCGGAGTCCCTTTAGTCAGCGAGTCCGCCACCATCTCACTTGACTGAACGTACTTGACGACAATCTTCTTCAATTGCACCTTATCGCGTACAAAATGGTGTCGAATATCTATGTGCTTGGATCTGGAATGATAGTTTTCAGTACCTGCAAGTTTAATTGCGCTTTGATTATCACATAAAATGGTAACAGGTATGGTGGCCAGGCGGAGCCAAAACTCTTATTGCATTTGTCTAAGCCACATAGCCTCTTGAGTGCAGCTAGATAGTGACATGTATTCAGCTTCGGTAGTGGATAGCGCAACAGTTTGTTGTCGGTGTGAGTTCCATGTGATTGCGCCACCCTGAAATATAAACACATAGCCGGTACATGATCTCCGGTCATCTTCATTGCCAGCCCAATCTGCATCACAATATCCATGTATTGATTTTTCTTCAATATTTTGTTTATAAGTTAAAGCATAATTTTCAGTATGCTTCAGGTATCTTAAAACTCGTTTCAGCGCCACCAAATGCTGCATTTCTGGTCTTGAATTAAATTTACTTAAAGCATTCACAGCATACGATATATCTGGGCGCGTTCCTTGCGACAAATACAACAAGGACCCAATCATTTCTCGATATGAAGTTGTATCAACAGTTGAATTTTGTCCTTTACTCATATTAAACTTTGTTTTTGGATCAATAGGTGTTTTAACACTCTTACAATTTGACATTCCAAATTTGTTCAGTATGTCCTGAATATATTGCTTTTGATTTATGCATAAAGTCCCAGTTTCCTTGTTTCTGTGCACATGCAAGCTCAAACAATATTTTAATTCGCCTAAGTCCTTCATTTCATAGTTAGAAAATAACTTTTCCTTTATAGAATTTTTAGTTTTCACAGAGCTAGTAAATAATATTAAATCATCTACATACACAGCTAAGAAAGTTATGTCTTCATTTTCTATGTTATAGTAAATACACGGATCAAGTGAAGACTGTGCCAGACCAATTTCTTTCAGTGTATTATCCAATTTTTTATTCCATTGTCTACTGGCTTGCTTTAATCCATAAAGTGATTTTTTCAATAAACACACTTTAGTATTGTTTTCTTCAAAGCTTGGAGGTTGTGACATATAGATACTTTCGGGTGCTAATTAAGGCAGCTTCTTTAAAATGTCATTCTCGTCTTCAAATATATTTAGTTGTCTAAATAATTAATAGGTAAGCGACAAACTTTTAGCGTCTAATAAATGGTTTTCAAGCGAATATATATTGTAAAACGAGCTACTGTTAATATGATGCAGCATGGTGATAATTCTTAAGCAACGTTATGGACCAAGTAATAAATAGGGGCATTATTCATAATGCCCGCGCATTATGAATAATGACAAGCGTAGTCGACGGAGCCCCGCTCTGCGGGGCTCCTACTTCTGGGTGGTTTAAAAAAAATAACCACGAAGGGGATGGCGGGGTCTTTTAGACCCCGCCATTCCCTTCTAACCTAACCTGTCCGAGTCGGGGTACCCTAAGTCCCGAGCTCGCTTAGTAGCTCACTTACAACATTAGTCACTTGAGTTATCAATTCAGAAGTAAATATATTTATCGGTAGCTCGGAGTCATATTAATTTACGCTCGTAAATTGACGCTGGTTTTTTGATATTCTGTTGGAATAGTAAAGATGATGAATTAATATAATTGAAGCTATTCTATTAACTCGTCGCCTACATATAAAAAAAGACGCTAGGTTGCAGGTGCTAAAGAAAACTTTTGTTGCCGCACATATAATTTCCCGATACTTTCTTCTACATCACCCTGCAGAAAGGCAGACACAGCATCCATTTGGTCAATATCCAAATTATATTTCACAGCTAATGCGAACAAATAGCGCAGAGATGAATATCTAATTACCGGTGAATATACTTCATTGTAATCCAATCCTTTCTTTTGAGCGCATCCTTTAATTACTAATCTCGCCCTATATTTTGCTATGTTACCTTTCTGATCTCTTTTGGTCTTAAAAACCCATTTACAAGATATAGCTTTCTTGCCAGTGGGTAAGTCACATAACACCCAAGTATTATTTTTCATTAATGAGTTATACTCCTCCTCCATGGCTTTCTTCCAATAGCTTGATTCTGAGGAAGACATGGCTTCTTCTACAGTTACGGGATCCTGACTTCAGTCAACTTCAGACTACAGTCCAACATGCATGATTTAATTCTTCTTTATCAATGGGTTGCTTTCTGCGAGGCCTTAAATTTATGCATGGGTTTGGAGAATCAAATGAGCAATCCGTGCTGGGTTCATAAGTTGTATCCTGATTACTTACATCCACAGTGGAGTCGAAACTCTCGTCCGAGTTAGATGTAGAGCCAACCTCAACAATCGGGTTATTGTGAGCAGGGGTAGAGTTTTCTTCACTGATTGGAATCTCTGCGGTTTCAGTTAAAGGTACAAGTATCTGTAGTGTATTATTATTGTTTATAGATGAACTTAAACTTTCATTCTTATACGAAAGGCAGTCTTCAAAAAAAATGACATTTCTGCTTTTAGTAATCTTCTGTGTAATCGGGTTCAACAATGTATACCCTTTGGTATCTTCACAGTATCCAAGAAAAGTCATTTCTGTGGATTTTGAATCCCACTTTAATCGTTTTTCTTTCGGGACGTGAACCATAGCTTTACAGCCAAATATTCTTAAATGAGTAATGTTTGGTTTAATACCTGTCAATTTCTCCAGTGGTGTCACGTAGTCACGAACTCGACTCGGAGAACGATTAATAATATGAGCAGCTAGCTGTCTTCACTGCCTCTGCCCAATACTGTTTGGAAAGTCCAGCATCAAACAACATGCATCTGGCACGCTCCACGAGAGTGCGATTCATCCGCTCTGCAAGGCTATTTTGCTCCGGCGTGTATGGTGCAGTTGTCTGATGGTTGATACCTGTACCTGCCAAATATTTAGACATTTGGGTATTAATATACTCTAAGCCAGTGTCGGTGCGTAGAATTTTTATTTTACAATCCAATTGATTTTCCATCTCTTTCTTGTAAATTTCAAAAACTTCTTTAATATTAATTTTATTTTCGAAACAGACAGATACTTTTCTTGAATAATCATCTATGAAGGTTATGAAATACCTGGCTCCACT
This sequence comes from Griposia aprilina, assembly GCA_916610205.1. Classification (NCBI taxonomy): domain Eukaryota; kingdom Metazoa; phylum Arthropoda; class Insecta; order Lepidoptera; family Noctuidae; genus Griposia; species Griposia aprilina. Next base: position 24,743,998 of record OU744290.1, on the reverse strand, counting down.
CATAGATGTTGTCTCCATAGGGCCACACAAGTTTGAGTGTATCAGTTCCAATGGTGCAGTAGCCCGTGAACCTTTATTCTTAAATGGAAGCCTAGTTTGTTTACCTTTCAAACATGGAATGCAATTTTTATTAATGTCATTAGTATTTAATAATTTTACACCTTCAGTACATGTTGCCAATTTAGTAACATCATTGTAGTTAAGGTGTCCCATTCTAAGGTGCCATACATCTATGCTCTGGCTATCCGAAGTTGTCATGTATGCATTTCCTTTGACAGTGTTTAATTTGTACATATTGTTAGTCAGTCGTGCCGTTGCTACTAATTGTTTATCTCTATTATATATCTCACAGCCAGTTTTATTAAATATTACTTGACAGCCATTCTTAGCCAACTGACTGACAGAAAACAAGTTGATGCTTAATTGTGGAACATACAAAATATCTCTTACCTGTATGTGATTTATTTGACCATCTTTACCAATTAAATCCAAGTTAACATTACCCATTTTCTCCACGGTGACTGGTGTATTGTTGGCAACCTTTATATTTTGTATCGGAGAAGCCCGGACATCATACATACAGTCAGGTATGTTAGTCATGTGTAAAGATGCTCCTGAATCCACATACCCTTCCACACTGTTTATATTTTCATGAGCTGCTGAAAAAACTGCTGCATAACCATTATTATTGTTCTTCTTTTTGTTATTACAGAACTTACACATGTGTCCATACTTATTGCAGTTGTAGCAACGTGGCCCTGATGGCTTATTATGCTGATTATTATTATTATTTTGTTGGTGGGTAGATTTGTGCTTTGTATAAAGAACAGAGGCATTTGACTCTTTAACCGCTTGCAAAAGCTTAGTTTTTATTGAGTCTGTACTTATCTTCACACCGGAGCTTTCCAGTCCCATGATCATTGGTTTGTATAGTTCCGGCAAACCTGCTAACATCAACGTTCCCAACCATTCATCGTCGACTTTAAATCCAACATTTCTCAGTTTGTGGGCGGTGGTTACAATTTTATTAACATATTCTTCTATATTTGAACATGCGTCTAATGTGGTATTAAGCAAATCTCGGAGTAACCCAACTTTTCTTGTTAAACCTGAATCTTCAAAGGCGTTTCGTAAATTTTGCCATACCTCCTTAGAAGTCTGTGCATCTTGGACATGTATATAGTTTACCGGGTCCACAAGCAGAATGATTTTTGATTTTGCTTTCAAATCTTGCTTCGGATTTACCTTTACGCTATCGTCTGGTTCAACGCAGTCCCACAACTCTTCGTGTTGTAAAAATGTCTGTACTGCGAACTTCCATGTACAGTAATTCTCTCTTCCCTTTAATTTTTCTATTTGAATATTATTCATAGCCATTTTACGTCGGAGCAAATTCAAAAAATGCTTTGTAACGGTGGTGTACGGGTAGGGTACATTTAAATGATAAACTGATTTAATTTCAACATGTGTATTGAGAACCGATAAATAATCGACTCGCGGCGAATGCTATGCAACTACTGATTCTGACTTAATTATGATATATTTTATTCATTCGCTGCGCGTCGGTGTCAGCATAAAAACGATACAATTGATATGTACGGGTTTGCTCGTACATGCTCCCCGAGGAAAATGATATAAATACACAACTGAGTAACTGAGAAACAAATAATTATAATAAATGATTAGATTTTAATCTAAATTTCTTAGTGTCTCTATTGTTAACATTGTTCACAAATTGAATATGCTTGTATAAGAACCTAGAATAGGGGAGGTGGCTTTATCTAACACTCGCGCACTTGTTACCACCTTCGCTCTTTCATTGTCACACTGATACACTACACTATCCACAACACACGCATGTTGCGTGGCCGGGCCTGCGCTGCCGCCGCCGGGCGCGCCGTCTGCTGCGGGCGACGCCACCGGCGCGAGCGCGAGAGCGCAGCGCGAACGCACGCGCCTCCACGCGCAAACTCCAAGACATGCTGCTACCACGCCGACCATACAGTAGATCGCGGTGTAATGATGAATGTCATGGGATGACAGACTGTCAAATAACATTCCTTTTTCTTTCATGATCTTGATTTTGTCCTCAATCGTGTTAAGCTCTCGATCGCTCTCTATGCTGGAGTCGTTCAAGACATCTTGAGGAATAGACACGTTTATAACGTGGTTTATGGATGCAATGACTGGTGAGTATAGGTTAGCACTCACACTAACATCGCTCGTTCTTTGTTGATGCGCAATTACTTCAAAATTATCTGATTTAATAATGCAGCCGTAATCTATTGTTATAAGTCCGGAGTGAGTCAGCTGATGAGCGGAAACTTGATCTCCACATACTGTTCGTAGGTTACATTGACCGCAGCAAAAATAAATATAATTGTTGATAGAGTGGCTTTCCATCCAAAGATTTTTACAGCGATCGACGTTGACTTCACACGCTGATGCCTTTGATTGGCAGAAGTCTTTATCTCTGCTTAGTTTGTAAATAGGAGAATGAATATAACACAAGTGTACGTTTGTCACTAGGCAGGAATCTATGATGTTTTCTGTCAAGATAATGTATGCATCCTTTTTCAGGCTTACAGCTACGACATCTGACACTGGTTTAATTGATAACATTGTGTTGTTTGGTTTCTGCGTAGGAATTGGTATAAGCTTGAATATTTCATAGGTGTCCCTGCTTATCAAAGGTATCTGTACTTCAAATATTGAGTAATTCTTAAGCATTCTTGCTTTGACTCGTAGAAGTTTAAAAAGTTGTGCTAGATCTGTATGAATGTTTTCTACAGGTAAGGTGACGTCATTAGACAAATGACTAGCTATAGTGCTCAGCTGATCCTGTAATTGTTCGGCTGTTATTAAATGTGGATTAAATCGACCTTGGTAGATGTCTGTTATTGTATCCACTAAGGCGTTCTGTAAATCTTTCAAGTCGCGTAAGAGATTGCTTGCGACTATAGCTCCCATAGAAACTTCACCTGCCCTCGAAAGGTTTTGAGTTTCAGCCTTTAATCCTTCCAATGTATTTTCGATGTTTGCAAACTGCTGATGAATCATTTTATGTTGTTTATGTATTGTAGCCTCCGTCCTCTTTAAGAGACTGAATTCTGCTTCTATAACCGAAGTTTGATTTTGCCAAAATGAGACAATATGCTTTTGATTTTTGCGCAGAAGAGTGATATCTTTCTCGTATTGTTCCGCGAATCGAGCGTCCAATACGCCGAAGAGGCCGTTTGCTATGTAACCGACACCGTCGATAAAACCTCGCCGCCACCTATTTGCTTGCTTTGCAAAATGCTGACTGAATAACATATGATTATTGTAATCGAGTTCATTGTTCCCGTGACGTAATTGCATCAATATTATGTCACAATGTGTTTGTTGTTTGATTGTGCTGCATGTTTGTTCCAGCGACATGATACTTTTGTTAAGTGCGGTAATTCCTTCCCAATAAGGATCTAAATCGTAGTATATGATTAGTTTCCAGTCGTCCCTTATGATCTGCATGTTTGTTAGTTTGTCGAAGTAAATATGTTGATTATTTCTGAATTGTGTGACGTTAAGTGCGCATTGGGAAGTTGTTATGATACAAAAAAATAGCATGATTGCAGCAAACACTGACGCTATATTGTAATGCGTGCCTGTTTTCCTTGTTTCAAACTGCTTGTTTGTGTTAAAATCTCCCGAACCCGCGGTAATTGCTTGCTTGATTTGCGAGGATTCATTGTCAACTGGGAGTTTTGATAATTTTGTGATGGGACGTTTCAGTGTTCCGTTTTTGGTTTTTACTGTAACCACGCGAACATGACCGTCGGAACCGGGATGTAGTTCGATGACTCTGCCCATCAGCCATTTTCCCGGCGGAAGATTGTCATCGTGAATCATGACAATATCATATACATTGAGGTTTCTTTTAGCTTGTCTCCACTTACTTCTTACTGTAATTTGTACCAGGTACTCATTCCTCCATCTTTTCCAGAGATCGTGTACAATTTTTTGTGTCAACTGCCATCGGGTTCTTAAATCCGTTTCAGTCTCTTGTATCGTAACGTTTGATCCACCTGTTAGGAAGTCAGCAGGCGTTAAAAAATCTATATCGTCTGGATCTTCTGATATAGCACATAATGGTCTTGTGTTGAGACAAGCTTCAATTTGTGTAAGTACTGTATATAGTTCTTCAAATGTAAGAATCTGGTCACCAATAACCCTCTTGAAATGATATTTGAAGCTTTTAACTGCTGCCTCCCATAGGCCTCCCGCGGATGGCCACGAGGGCGCATTAAAACTCCACTCAATTTCCATATTTAATACTTCTGCTTTTAGATCTTTGTCCTGCATGATATTCATTAGTGCTCGATATTCTTGCTGTATTACCTTGTTAGCACCGACAAAATTACGACCATTATCGATATAAATTTGACTAGGCGTCCCACTGCGAGCGGCCATTCTTCTTAATGCTGCGATGAATGAAGTTGTGCTTAAATCACCAACTAGTTCTAAGTGTACTGCCTTCGTGACCATACACACAAAGACAGCCACATATCCTTTTGAGCTTTTAATACCTCGTCCTTTGCTTGCTTTGACGAAAATATGACCGGTAAAATCTACGCCAGTGTGTGTAAACGGACGTGATGGATTACTTCTGGCCTTCGGTAACTGCCCCATAATTTGCTGTTGGCAGTCAGGATTTTGTTTTTTACATGTTACGCAACGACGAAGCTGCCTCTTCGTAGCGACGTTTCCTCCTAGAATCCAATATTTTTGTCTGATAAAACCCAATGTCAGCCGGGCTCCGGCATGTAACATGGTTTGATGTGCGTCCTCTATTATTAATCCTGTCAGACGTCCACTGTGCGGCAGAATAATAGGGTGCTGCATGTCCTGGCTGATATGTGCCTTCTTTAGTCTCCCTCCGACTCTTAAGATATCATTTCCATCCAGGTAAGGGTTTAATTTTAACAATTTGCTTTTTGAATTTAGCTTTCCTTCTTGCTTTAAATCTCTTATTTCTTTTGCGAACTCTTCGTGCTGTACTTGCTTGATATTTTTTTGTTTTGCTTGACTGATTTCTGATAATGATAAATAACGCTTTTTTGCTTCTCTTTTGAATGTCGTAATCTTCATTACCAATGCTAGAATACGTGCAATTTTGCTGATTGATTGATACTTGCTTAACAGGTCTGTAATGATACTTGATTCATGCTTTGTAACAACATGAACGTCTTCTTGATTCTTTATTTCCTCGTTTGTTGTATAGATTGCTAGTTTTTCTTTCGTTGCTTCAAAAGATTGTAACCATGTTGGTCCTTGCCACCACAAACGATAATCATTCAATTGAGCCACTCTGAGTCCTCGGCTTCCGCAGTCAGCGGGATTTTCACTTGATTTAACATATCGCCAAGATTGTGGATGAATGCTATCAGTTATTTGTATTGTTCTATTTGCTACGAACGTTTTCCATCGACTTGGGGTTCCTTGAAGCCATCCCAATACGGCAGTGGAGTCACTACATCCAAATATATGTAGGTCATGACCTGCTAGACACTGCTTGACTTTGGTCATGAGATTGGCCAGCAGCAGTGCTCCACATAATTCTAATCGAGGTAGTGATATTTGTTTTTTCGCAGGAACTAACTTTGATTTAGCTGCTACTAATATTGCTGTTTGATTGCTATTTATAACTCTGCAGTAAATGACGCATGCATATGCTTTTGTTGATGCGTCACAAAACCCGTGTAACTCTACACTGCTTGCTGTTTCCGTACCGTACCATCTTGGTATTTTAAATTGATTGATACTTTCTAATTCTTCCTTGATTTTGATCCATTCCTTGCTGATTTTATCTGGTACTTTTTCATCCCATTGAAGATTAGATAACCATGTTTCTTGAAATAAAATCTTTAATTTTGTTGTTACGGGCACGATCCATCCTAATGGGTCGAATATTTTAGACATGTCTGATAGTATGACTCTTTTAGTGATATTGGTGCTTGATGATTAAATTTTTGATACAAATTTGAAGTTATCATGTGTGGGGTTCCAACGAAGTCCTAATGTCTTAGTTAATCCTGCTTGATTAAAACTCTTGCTTTCTTGTTTATAATAGTCTTGATCTTCTATTTGAAGCAGATGATTGGCGTTTGATGTCCACTTTCTCAAGTTGAAGCCCCCTAATTTTAGTAGATTAATTAAATCTTGTTGCAACTGTTGTGCTGTCGATAGAGAGCAGGCTCCATGGACCACATCATCCATATAGAACGATTCTGCGACGACCTTGGCGGCTTCAGGGAATTTATCCCGTTCATCAGTTGCTAACTGTCTCAACGTCATCATAGCAAGAAATGGAGCTGATTTGTGCCGTATGTTACGGTTGTCAATTGATATTCTTGTATTTTTTGAGATGGGTCATCTCTCCACACAATTTTTTGTAAAGCTTGATCTTCTGGGTGTACCCAAATCTGCTTAAACATTTTTTCTATATCAGCAGTGAATGCGTACTGATATTGTCTCCATTTTATGATAAGAGACTGAAGGTCTTGCTGCAAATTGGGCCCCGTGTACATTAGGTTATTTAAACTTTTATTTGTAGATGTTTTTGCCGAAGCATTGTAAACAACTCTCAATGCAGTCGTTGCATTATCTTCGCGCAATACGCAATGATGCGGTAGGAAACATTCCGGTGTCTGATTGCAAGGTGAAGGTTTCATGTGACCTAAGTTTTTGTATTCGGTAATGAATGACTTATAGGCGTTTAATAATGAATTGTTTTTGTGTATTTTTTTTTCTAAATGAATGAATTGAGCAACAGCCTTATTTTTGGACTGCCCCAATTTCTCCTTAAATTGTGGTACTAATGGGAGCCTCACTTCATATTTGTTGTCATCCAAACGATTTGTTGTTTCTTTGTAGTATTGAATGCACTCTTGATCATCTGATGATAATGATTTTTCTTCTGTAACATCTTCCATCTCCCAGAATTGCTGAACTCTGTCTAAATCAAACTGAACGACGTTGCAGATTAATTTAGTTTTCATATTTCCACCCAGTATCCAACCCAGACGAGTCTCTTGAACAAGCGGAAGTGATTCGCTTAATCTGCACATGCCTGCTAAAAGAATATTTGAATATACGTCCGCACCCAACAAAATGTCTATGGGTCGGCTGATGTTGTACTCAGGATCTGCTAATTCAATTTTTTCCAGAAATGGGCATGCTATCTTAGGGAATGAATATGATGGTAAATATTTTGTTAGGTTATTCATGATGTAAACATCGACATTAAATTGATACAGATCGATTCTTGAGCTTGACATACAGTTCAGGTTAATGATTCCTTTGCAACTGTTTTCTGTTTGCCCTATGCCTGTGATTATGCCGTCACACCTGGATCGCTGCAATTCTAATTGCTGAGCAGCGTTTTCTGTGATAAGAGACATGTGTGAGCCCTGATCAATAAGAGCCCGCAGGATCAGATATGTCCCATCTGCTTTCTGAACCTTTAGCAGTGCACTTGAAAGCAAAGTTTCTTGCATCATATTTTGTTGAGTCACGTGCGTGTTGCCTTGATTTGCACGTTCTTGATTAAAACGGATGTCGTTTTGCTGTGTAGAAGGCGTTGAATTTCCTCCTTGTTTTGACGATTCCTTTAAATAGGATTCATGAAGCAATGTGTTGTGAAATTCGTTGCATTCGAGGCAACGCTTCTTTGATAAGCATTCTTTGCCTTTATGATCATGTAAGCAGTTTTGGCAATAATTTAAGTTAGCAACACATTGTTTTTTCTTCATCGGGGAAAAGTCAGCAAATTGTTTGCAAAAAAATAGAGCATGTGCGTCATTGCAGACTGGACAGTTTGGCCGATTGTTTTGCAATTTCCTGTAACTTGGTGATTGCGAAGCAGCCTTATTGCTTGAAATGATATTGTTTGGATTCTGATGATTTATTAGTGTTAGAAGAAAAGGATTTTTGATTATTGGTCTCCTGTTTTCTTCTACTTGCTTCCATGCTCGTGAACTTCCCCTCTAGAAAGGCTAGAAATTCATTCAACTTGAGCAACTCTCGAGGTTGTTTGATAGCTGCGTTGTATTCGCTGAATGTGTCCGAATCCAATTTCTGACACAAGATGTGTACGATCAACGGATCCCACGACGTCACGTCTACGCCGAGGTTCTGTATGGCGTTCATCGTTTCAAGTGCTGTATCATGGATTCGTTTGATGTGATTAATTGATGCTTGCTGTGAAATTGGCATATTTAATAAAATGTTAATATGCGATGTGAATATCATCCTCTTGTTGTCATAACGATGACTCAAAATGTCCCAACTAATGATATAGTTGTCGGAGCTGATCGGTAGATGCTGTATGATACGCTCTGCTTCACCTTTCACTTTCGACTTGAGGAACTGCATCTTCTGAGCCCCAGATAATGACGGGTTGCTATGAACTGCTTCTGTGAAGAGATCCTTAAAAGATGTCCACTGATGGTAACTACCACTGAATGTAGGTATTTCTATTTTTGGCGTAGTATGTTCTCTATGTGTAATTGACGACATCTTTTTGTTGATTGCTTTGATGGCATCGTTATATGTGCTCTCGTATGTGAGATACATACGATGATACTCTTGATTTCGGTCTCCCAGCTCACTGTCTAAATCCCAATGTTGGGTGTCAATCTTCGCCCAGCGAGACCTTACCGTACCCAACAGATGATCGAATTCCCATTTCTCCGCTACAGCCTCCATATTGATGCTTGAAACAGTATGTTCAAAGGCCTTGAAGTTGCTCATCTGTTTCCTCATCATCTCATCCGTCTTGCTGTTTGATCCTTGAGACTTTAAAGCTTGACCTGAAGTTTGCTGTACAGCGCTTGAGGTAGCTAGAGGAGTAGCAGGTTTTAGAAGCGGTGTTGATGGTCTTTCCTCTGTTGGCTGATGATTCTGAATAACTGCTCTGATTTTCTCATATCTCTCCTTCATAGTGTCAAATTGCTTCGAAGAGAAGTAAGTATGCGATCAGGCATATTCGATGCTACACAATCTTATATGATTTGATTGATACTCTTGCCAGTATGCATCCAATTTTTCTAACCTTCGGCGTATGTAGTCCGAGGTTTTGCGATCGGAGCCATCCTTTTGGAAGTTTGTGTAAACTTGCTCTATCTGATTGAGTAGTTGCTGTTGTTGAGCGAGAACGGCCTCCAGTGACGACATGTTATTGATAGAAATGATAAATGGAACGATCTTACTTGATTGTCCAAGCGGGAGCTTTGTTGCTCACCAAATGCGGATCCCTGTTGATCCCTGCTGATTGCTGCTGCAGCTGCTGCTATGTACTACACTATTGCTGGCAGTACACACACCTTCACTGCTAGTTCGCTTGAAGTCACTAATGAAATACTTTACAGTACTTGTTTGCTACACTGTAATGTACACACGCGACATCCGGCTCGAAGGACCAAAAATGTACGGGTAGGGTACATTTAAATGATAAACTGATTTGATTTCAACATGTGTATTGAGAACCGATAAATAATCGACTCGCGGCGAATGCTATGCAACTACCGATTCTGACTTAATCATGATATATTTTATTCATTCGCTGCGCGTCGGTGTCAGCATAAAAACGATACAATTGATATGTACGGGTTTGCTCGTACAGGTGGCTACCTAAAAATCAGAGAAATCACTTCGCGGAACTAGATAACTTTATACTAACGGAGTTTCACGATTAATGACTTAACGGATCATATGCCCATAACCTATTGTAATGAAACAAATGTTTATAGTAATATGAACTAGTTTAATAGAAACGGTTACACGTTACGAAGTCTGTATTATGAGAAGAAGCGCGACATTAACCGATGACGTACAAAGCGTTCGTTGAGAAACGCACTATTGCATGCGAGCGCGCGAACCGTTCAGAAACAACGCTTAGGTTTATGTTCATATTCCAATACATAGGCTAGTTTTTTTTTTATCCCGGAAGCAAGTTCCCATGGGATAATTTCCGACATCCACGCGGGCGAAGCCGCGGGCAGATGCTAGTCTTCTATATGTGTGTCGTATGTTATGAAACTTGCGATAATAAAATCACTTAGTCTAATATGGCAGCTACTTGCCTGATCCCTTATTTCAAGTGGTAGTACATAAGTGTGACTTCTTCGAAGGACATTCCCGATCCGGCGACCGACGCTGGCAGATACACATGAATATGAACATCGTACATTGTTTTAGTTGCGCAGCCTCGTTTCTGAGCACCCACTACCGAAACTGATCCTGGAGTACCGGCACTTGCACAAGGCTCACGCCACCTTCCTCACGGGTATCGCTCAACATGTTAAAGACGGTGTTGTTAGACCAACGTGGTGAGTCAAGTGATCTTTTAATTATTAGGACATTCACCATCCACAACAGGAAGGCGAAGCTTTTGCTAGACTTCCCATAATAACACCACCATGGTTGCCGTTAAGGGCGGATCCAGGGGGAGAGGGGGTACAGGGGCGCGCCCCTCCCCAAACGATTTAATCCATCAAGACATTGCTTCAACGAGGAACGCTGAAGAAGTACCTATTATATCTTTAGCAGCAATGGCGTAACAATTAAGGTTCAAAGTGGTGCAGTCAGTTCGTACTCGGACGCAAAGATCTGCTATGCCAACAATGCACTGGCCTAGAGTCGGCGAGAGGATTTCAGGATAACATATAATGCTTAAAAGATAGGGCGGTATGCCTCATGTGTCCAAAGTTTATACAGCTTTCCTCAACTCGTGAAAAGAATTTAGCTAGTAGGTACTGTGAATGGTCAAAAGAAAAACTAACCCAACCAATTCGAGATGGTATGCTATATTTATTGAGCTCGCTTCGCTCGCTCTTGCAACCCAGGCTCTTTTAATTCCTAAACTTCTACCTGGGTCATACACAAAATCGAGTCTCAAAAAGTAAAAAAAAAGAAAGTCAGTTAGCGATTTGAAAGTTGGTATTTATATAAAAGTAATCGTTAACAGCCTTATAAAAAAATATCAAAATAGTCTTCATTAATTTCGACAAAAATCACATTTTTTATATTCTATGTCTACAGGTGAGACCGCATAGTCTACAGAAAATAACAGAAATATACTTTAATTTAATATCTTATACAAAACAACCATGTCAAATCTGACTTTCATAACAATCATTAATACTTATTTTTCTTAATCATAATCATTCATAATATCATCATCATCATCATCAGTCTATATTCGTCCACTGCTGGATGTAGGCCTCTCCTAGTGAACGCCACTGAGCCCGATCCTCGGCTCTCCTCATCCAGTCTCTGCCAGCCGCCTTTCGCAAGTCGTCACTCCATCTGGCTGGCGGGCGTCCTACACTACGTTTCCCCAAACGCGGTCTCCACTCTAGAACTCGTTTTCCCCAACGATTGTCGGTTCTGCGAGAGATGTGACCAGCCCATTGCCACTTCAGCTTGCTTAGTCTTCGGGCTATGTCGGTTACTTTGGTTCTCTGACGGATAACCTCGTTTCGGATTTTATCCTTCAGAGAGACTCCAAGCATAGCCCTCTCCATAGCTCGCTGAGCGATTTTAAACTTATGGACCAGTCTCACCGTGAGTGTCTACGTTTCGGCTCCGTAAGTCATAACTTACCAGTTATGAATTACGGAGCCGAAACGTGGACGTGGAACGTGGTCCTACCGGACGCACGCGTTGAACACTTTCGCCACTTTAGGCACTGCGGTATGGACGATGAGAAGACCTGACGAAGTTTACCAAATGCTGCCCATCCCAGCTGAATCCTTCTATCGGCTTCCCTCTCAAAGTTTTTCCTACCCAACTGCATATTCTGCCCGAGGTAAACATATTCCTGAACAACTTCAATGGGGACACCGTCAATGACAATCATAATATACCTAAGCAAAACAATCAAGATAGGATCAATAAAAAAAAATCGAAGAATGTCCACATAAAAGACATATCCTCCTGTAGAAGAAATATTAAAATATGGCTTCATCATCGGAATCATCCTATATTTTAGGAATTGGTTGCTTTATTGGGGGAAATGTTTCCATTGATGAATCAGTCTTCTGATTCGACGATTAGCCGTCTGCTTCTACGATTAACCTTCTGATTCTACAGAAAAGATGTCTACAGGAGCGATATACAAAAAAAAAAAAAAACATAAATTTAATTTCTCAAAAAACATAATCATATTTTACAGAAAACAGTTTGGCAGTATTTGTTTCTAATAAAATGGATGTAGCCACTGCAACCGAACTAGGCAATGCCTGTATTTCGGTTTTCAGTGCCTTTTCCCTACAATATTTTAAGATTAAAATGCCAACAAAGCAAATATGTTTGGTTGTTCTATTAATTAATTTTGAAAGACTAGTAATAACTAACTTAAGTGTTACATTATTTAAAAAAAAAAAATATAACCCATAATAATATAATAAGTAGTTATCTAAACGTGGGTGAAGTGTTTATGAGTGTGTGTGGACTAGTAGGTGGTTTATGTGAAGTTTGAGTGATGTGGGTGTGTTGGTGTACGAGGGTGTGTGAGGGTGAGTGTGTGGGTGTGCGGGCGAGTGTTTGTGATTGTGAGTGCATGTGCATAGTTTTATCTAAGGTTATTTTAACTAGTTAAAACCTAACATTCAATTACTGTACTACATTTAGCAATACACATACACATAGTTAATAAAAGATAGCGGGCTTGTTTTTGAGGTTCGAAATCCAAAAAACGAGCATTTGCACATCACTCCCTAAAATATACATGGCCGCTATAATCAAAAATTTTTAATCATTGTACTTACTTTTTAACACGTCACCAAGGAAAGACGCCCTGAGGTTAGACAAAAACTTGTGTTATAGATTAAAAATATGTTTTTGTAATAATTTTCACACGCCGTTGTAAAACTTTTAATAGGTGACTGACAGAGACAACAATGCTGCCAGCCTAAAAAATAAAAACTAAAAGAGCTTCCTGTAAATGCAGATTTTTGACATATTTTTTGCGTCGACAGGAAGAGACCAAGAAATTGAGAACATATGTTTATTCATTTTATTTCACTAATAAACACCGTAAATATTTTGATAAATAATTGAATGTAAACCTAAGTATATGTTGGAAATTGTAGCAAGAAGACCTATGGAAAAACTAAATGTTGAATGCTTTTAATTGCCACTCCACAAGTCCAGTACTCAGTATCCGAACAGTCTACAGGAGGGGACTTTTTTCATTAAACATTGAATAAAAATAATTTAAACGTAACGAAAACACCTTTATCTTTGTATAGAATAATCCATTAATAATGAGTCTAAGAAAATAAATAGTTCAAGCGAGTAAATTTTTTACCAAAACGATTTTACAACAAGCGAACATTTCATTTACAATTTTTGTGTATGACCCACATAAGTCGACAAAGTAACTCTTATTTCTGTCTATATACGAGTATCTATGGTCAAAAGAAAATCTATCCTATCCGATGAGGGGTGTTAAAACTGCATTTTGGAACGAAGTTCTATATCGCGGCTTGCGGTAGGAGTAAACTGGTAGAAAGCGTCACGTAACGAAAAAGCGTTAAGCGTTGTATAATTTTCGTGGTTTTCGAGGGTAGGGAGTGGGGGGCACAGTGAATCCACGTCTATATCTCCTAGTCTATCGGCTACACACACCGCACACCGATGAAAAGAGCGGTCTGATAGTTTTTCCTCCCGAGCGCCAGTGCCCTTGACGCCCTCGTTGGCGAAGTACGTGTAGCCACCATTTCGCCGCCCGCAAGTACATTTTTTTTTTTTTTTTTTTTTTTTTTTTTTTTTTTTTTTTTTTTTCCGGTATTCATCGAATGTTCTATCTACACTTAAAACTATTTGATATTGTGTTAATATAATTAGGTTTCGTAAATAATGACTTAATACGCTCTCAAAATAAAGTTGTGCGCAGCGTACGGGAGCGTATAAATGAGAAGGTTCTTAGCGGCAAAGGTTTAATAGTAAATTAGTAATACAGCGATAGGCAGAAGTTTAAGTTAGAGAGGAAACGATTCTATGCAGGAAAAGATACAATATAAAGTTGTTTAGAATAGCGAAATGAAAAATAGAAAATACGCGAGCTAAATGTGAACATTCGGTAGCGAGCAAAAGCAACAAGGGTTCGCGTCGAGGGCTTCTGGCTGACTGGCCGGCAGTCGATGCCGTCTGCGTCTTGAGCGGGCTGCGGAGGCGGTGCGGTGCGCGGTGACCGGGGTGAGGTAGGCAGACCAATTTCCGCGGCAAGCAGCGCTCGCACAGGTAGGCGGCGCGCGCCGTGCGCGCACCTTCACGCCCACAAGAAGTCAAAGGGTAGGTTAGGTTAGGTTAGGTTGGGGGAGGCGAACTCCAACCGGGCGTCGACCTGACGTGCGACGGTTTCACAGACGGTGAGCCGCATACGGCGCCTCGGCCTGGAGGTGGCCCTCAACGAGTCGGAGGCCATGGTGTTTCATGGTCCCCGGCGGGCGCCACCGTCCGGATCCCACATTGTGGTGGGGGGGGGGGGTACGAATCGCTGTCGTGCCCACCATGAAGTACCTGGGCTTGGTGCTCGACAGTCGGTGGGATTTCGGCCCCCACTTCCGGCGGCTGGCGCCCAAGTTCTTGGGCGCGGCTGGGGCGCTGTCAACGCTGCTTCCCAATCTGGGGGGCCCGAGCGCCGCTTGAAGGCGGCTCTACGTAGGGATCGTGCGATCGATGGCCCTTTACGGGGCCCCGATCTGGGCGGCTGACCTGACGGCCGGCAGCATTGCTGTTCTGCGAAAGCCGCAGAGAGCGATGGCCGTCAGAGTCATAAGGGGGTACCGCACGATCTCCTACGAGGCGGCTTGTGCACTGGCCGGATCCCCGCCCTGGGACCTGGAGGCGAAGGTGCTCGCGTCACTGTACCAGTGGCGCGAGGAATGGCGGGCGCGGGGCGAGCGATCGATGCAGCGACATATGGAGCAGCGTCGGTCGCAGCTCCGCGAGGTCCTGGTGGCGGAATGGCGGGACAGGCTCTCACGCCCTACCGCCGGCCTCGTCACCATCGAGGCGGTCCGGCCGGTGCTCGACCTCTGGCTCGGGAGGAGGCACGGCTCCCTGTCGTTTCGGGTGACGCAGGTGCTCTCGGGGCATGGTTGCTTCGGGAAGTACCTGTGTCGCATAAACAGGGAGCCAGACGCCCGGTGTCACCACTGCGTCGACTGTCGGGAGGACACGTCGCGGCATACGCTGGCAGAGTGTGCCGCTTGGGAGGAGCCGCGCCGTGCCCTCATCTCAGGAGTAGGCAGTGACCTGTCGCTGCCGGCCGTAGTGAATGCTATGGTCGGCGGCGACGAGTCCTGGGACGCGGTGGTATCCTTCTGCGAAACAGTTATCTCGCAGAAGGAGGCTGCGGAAAGGGAGCGAGAGATCTCATCCTCTCACCCGGCCCGCAGCAGGCGCACCGGGCGTCGGCGGAGGGCGGACAACGCCCTCTTCCAGCCCCCCTAAATGGGTCCAGGGACGACGGACTTGGGGACGTCCGTCGCCCCCCATACATCAGGAACCGAGGCGGCGGCGCGTAGTGTTCCACGCGCGTCCCTCTTAGATGTCGCGGGGGAGTCAAACACCTCACTCCCCCCGCTCGACCGGACGGGGCCCGCAGAGACGGGCCGGCACCAGTCGGGGGTTGCGGAAGATTCGTATGTTCCCGCGACCCCCGACGCAGGTGTGAGATGGAACACCGGGGTGGTTTTTAGTCAGTAAGAGTCTGACAGACCCCTCCGCCCCCCCAGGGCGGGGGGCATCCATGAGGATTTTCCACCCCGGATCAAAAAAAAAAAAAAAAGGTTAGGTTGGGGGGTTAATAGGGGAGAATAGGGACCACACCCTTCAAAGGAAAACAACAAAAATGAACAAGACAGAGGGAAATAAACTACCCCAGGGCGGTACCGGCTGCTCAGCAGCCGGAGAATCCGCCGCGTTCCCTTCGGGAACGTTAAGCCCCCAATCGTATTCTGGGGGGGGCAACCAATGTCCACCGTTTGCCGATGGCAACAAGAGCCGAGGAGGCTCCTGTCCCTCAGGGGATCAAAGCATGTCCGACCAGGACTCGCGTGGGTGCTCCAAATTTTGGGGCAAACGTCCGCGCGACTGTGATTTGCACCTCGCGGTGTCAGCGGGTCTATCCTCAAGTGAGGAAAATCTTCCGGCCGCTAAGGTTGCGAAAGCGAGGAGAGGGAGAGGTTGCGGGACTTCTCTGGGAGCGCCCGCTCTGATGTCGTCGCGCGACTGTCGGGGTCGCTTCAAGCGGCCTGATGCGCCGGGAATTGGCGGAGAGAGTGACCCCGGGGTCTCAACTGAGGAGCCGGGACGGGGCACCGTCTCACTTGTGAGCATGAAGGCAGATGCCTACGCCGCGAAGCGTGCTCAGAGCCGAGCGGTCGCGGCTGACGAGGTCGCCGAAATGGCCCGTCAAGCCCGGGAGCGCCGGTCTGCCCAGGCAGCTAAAGGGGAGAGCTCAACGGCAGAGGCTCTCAGCCGCCAGGTCTTGAGGACCTGCGCCCCTGCCACAGCCTAGCAACCCAATAGTGGACTCCCGGCCCAGGGAAGGAGAAGCCGAGGAAATGGAATGCCACTGATGGCACAATTCCGTTTCCTCCAGGCTAATATCAATCACGCTGCCAGAGCTCAGGATCTATTGCTCCAGAGCATGGCAGAGTGGTTGATCCACGTGGCTGTGGTCGCCGAGCCGTATTACGTCCCCCCACTCGATAACTGGGCAGGGGACCTGGACGGTTTGGTGGCCATCATTGGCGAGACTCTTGTCAGCCCGTCCCGAGGACACGGCTGGGTGGCAGCCTTCGCGGACGGAATTGTCATAATTGGGGCATATTTCTCTCCCAACAAGAGTCTCGCTGACTTCGAGAGGTTCCTTGTCGAGCTAGGTGCCGTCGTGAGCCGGTTCCACCCTCGCCCGGTGGTGTTGCTCGGGGATCTAAACGCCAAGTCTGTGGCGTGGGGATCCCCGATCACCGATCCCAGGGGTGAAGTGTTGGAAGAGTGGGCGGTCGAGACCGGCCTGACCATCCTGAATCAGGGCTCAGTGTACACGTGTGTTAGAAAGTGGATGAAATACTACATTTATAGGTATTGGCATCCACTTAATTAGTAAGCTTTGAGTGTCAGAATGGCTAGTTATTTAATATGTAAGAAAGTATCTATGATTATGGTGTGTCGGGAAGGGATTTTATGAAGAAAAGCACAGAAAGACAAGACCAGGCATTTATTTCAATTAGGCTTGTCAATAAATATATGTAGGTAACGTTAGTGAGAAAGCTATTATCCGTTCCAAAACTAGGTCTTCATGGAGAAGAAGGATAAGAAACTCCATGGCAGCTTGTTTTAGTCTTTTGTCAACACATTTTCACATTATCATATTATTATTGTTAACACAAGGTCCGTTGCTCAAAGTTAGCAACTTTGTCAATGTAAAGAAAGAACATGAATATTCCTTAATTCGATTTAACACACATAAGCATTATTAGCTATATGTATAACACATACATAACAACATAGATCAGCAATACTAATCAATATTATAATATCAATTATATACTTAACTTACATGAACATTGTGGTCAGTCGATCTTTCACTAGAAGTGATGTGATGATCATAATTCAATCTATTTTACAATATAGGAAGAACTTCGCTATGCAGCGTGATTTCCTTATATACATTGGCTTGTAACCAATTATTATGGACATTGGACACTACTCAGGATCTGTGAGTCTGTCCTCTCTCGTCAAACCATCCGATCCAAGATCCCCTTCAAAAATTGGCGGTAACTCATTAAAATCCCTCCATAATACCAGTCAATACCACAAACATTGCCGCCCATTCTGCCGCCTTTTTAGACCAATCAGAGATGGTTGTACATAATTGCTTAATATCTTCTAATAAAGGTTTTAATTAACAAATCTAGTATAGTGGAACTATTTTAAAACTTCATAAGATTATTTAGCAATTTAGTATGTATTTATTTGTAATCTTTAAGTAAAATCTTATATTATATTACCATCATCTTTAAGATCTGAGAATCGTCTAAAACAACTTGTTACTTTTAAATTGCAATATTAAATCATGAGAAATATTACTAGTATCATATTAATTATTATTTAATCATTTATTTTAATACTAAGATAATATACATTTGTTTTGATTAAGTAATACCACCAAACATGACTTGTTTGAAAACTCTAGAATCGTTGTTTGTGAAGCGACCTTCTAAGTCAGAATAAATACCATTTACATTAAATACTTCTGTCTATGAAATATCAATTAAATAAGTGCTAATAACATATATTTTAAATTAAGACCTTCCTATTTATAAAATAATAATTTACGTTTAATAAAATATAGTTGAAATGGAACGTTTCCATACGTCAGTCTTTGTCATCTGACAGCTGATGTTCATATTGTGATTCTAGATTAGAGATCATTATGCAACATCAATATTTGTGATCAATAATCAATCAGTTATTCGCCTATAAATAGGAATACTCTCACACGTGCGTGCGGCAGCGGGGCGGGTCCATAGTGGACGTCTCGTTCGCTAGCTCCGCTGTTGTGGGCCGTGTACACGACTGGCGAGTTGCCGTAGAAGTGAAGACGCTATCGGACCATCGATATATTCGATTCGACGTCTCCACTCAGACTACGGGCGGCAGCCATCCATCGGCCCCGCAAACGGAGGGTCCTCGCTGGTCGCTTAAGCGAATTGACAGGGAACTTCTCGAGGAGGCCGCAATGCAGGCCTGTGTCCGGGAGTCACAGACGACCGAACCCATCGACGTCGAAGCGGAGGCGCAGTGGTTCCGCGGGGCAATGATGCAAATTTGCGATGCGTCCATGCCCCGTATCCGCACACAGCCCACAAGGCGCCAGCTGTACTGGTGGTCCGTCAACATCGCGCAATTGCGCGTGACGTGCGTGGAGGTTAGGCGCCAGTACACCAGATACCGGAGGAGACGTCGACGGGTTCCGGAAGAAGAAGCCGCGCTGTATGAGGTGTACCGCGCGGCTAAGGAGACTCTGTGGCTGGCCATCGGCGAGTCAAAGACTCGAGCCAGGGAGGAGATGTTGGCGACCCTAGACGGAGCTCCGTGGGGGCGCCCTTATCGTGCGGTCCGAGGTAAACTTCGTGCCTGGGCACCCCCACTCACTGAGAGTCTGCAGCCTCAGCTGCTGGATGAAGTGGTCGCCACCCTCTTCCCTGCTAGAGAAGAGCATATACCGCCGCCGATGGCTATGCCCCCAGCCGCAGAGTTGGATGATAAGGGAGTCGTTAGCGTCCCTGAGGTGACACAGCCGGAGATGAGGACAGCCATAACACGGCTCCGGGCCAAAACTGTTGCCCCGGGGCCCGATGGAGTTCCTGGCCGAGCGCTCGTCCTCGCTCTGGAAGAGCTAGAGCCCCAGCTGAAAGCACTCTACACAGCTTGCCTTGAGCAGGGCCGGTTCCCTACCCAGTGGAAAACAGGTCGACTGGTCCTGCTCAGGAAGGCCGGGCGCCCAGCGGACTCGCCGTCCGCATACCGGCCCATAGTACTGCTGGACGAGGTGGGCAAGGTTTTTGAGCGGATAATTGCAGCCCGCCTCGTCGGCCACTTGTACAGAGAGGGGCCGGATCTGGATGACAGTCAGTTCGGGTTTCAAAATGGGCGCTCCACTGTAGACGCTATTATGCGGGTTAGAGTCCTGGCGGAGGAAGCGGTGTCCCGGGGCGGGGTGATGTTGGCGGTATCCTTGGACTTCTCCAACGCGTTCAACACCCTGCCCTGGAGCTGTATTCGGGAGGCACTGTGCTACCATAGGGTGCCCCCGTACCTCCGCCACATCGTTGGGGCTTATTTGGCTGAAAGGTGTGTCACCTATAAAGGACGCGACGGCGTGGGCCGGCGCGACATGTCGTGCGGTGTTCCACAGGGCTCGGTCCTGGGCCCGCTCCTGTGGAACATCGGGTACGACTGGGTGCTGAGGGGCGAGCGCCAACCGGGAGTGGACCTGACGTGTTACGCGGATGACACGCTGGTCACGGCCCGGGGGAGCTCGCTCAGGGAGGCAGCGTTGCTGGCGACGGCTGCGGTTGCGCGGGTAGTGGGCCGCATACGGCGCCTGGGCCTGGAGGTGGCCCTCAACAAGTCGGAGGCTGTGGTTTTTCACGGCCCTCGGCGGGCGCCAGCGCCGGGATCACACATCGTGGTCGGGGGGGCACGAATTGCTGTCGAGTTTACCATAAAGTACCTAGGACTAGTGCTCGACAGCCGGTGGGACTTCGGCCCCCACTTTCAGCGACTGGCGCCCAAGTTGAATGGCGCGGCGGGCGCGTTCGCAACGCTGCTTCCCAATCTGGGGGGCCCGAGCACCGCCTGTAGGAGGTTATACCTCGGGGTCGTGCGATCCATGGCCCTGTACGGGGCCCCGGTGTGGGCCTCTGACCTGACGGCCGGCAGCATCGCAGTGCTGCGAAAACCACAAAGGGCGACGGCCGTCAGGGCTATCAGGGGGTATCGCACGATCTCCTACGAGGCGGCTTGTGCACTAGCCGGATCTCCGCCTTGGGACCTAGAGGCGAGAGCCCTCGCGTCTCTGTACCGGTGGCGCGAGGAGGTGCGGTCGCGGGCTGGTGGACCGATGCAGCGAGAGATCGAGCTGCGTCGGTCGCAGCTCCGCGAGGTCCTGGTGACGGAGTGGCGGGACAGGCTCTCACGCCCTACCGCCGGCCTCGTCACCATCGAGGCGGTCCGGCCGGTGCTCAACGAATGGCTCGGGAGGAGGCACGGCTCCCTGTCGTTTAGGGTGACTCAGGTGCTCTCGGGGCATGGTTGCTTTGGGAAGTACCTGAGTCGCATAAACAGGGAGCCGGACGCTCGGTGTCATCACTGCATCAACTGTCCGGAGGACACGGCGTGGCATACGCTGGCAGAGTGTGCCGCATGGGAGGAACCGCGCCGTGCCCTCGTGTCAGTAGTTGTAGCCGACTTGTCACTTCCGGCCGTCGCTTGTTCGATGGTCGGGAGCGCCGAGTCGTGGGATGCAGTGATCTCCTTCTGTGAAACCGTCATTTCACAGAAGGAGGCTGCGGAAAGGTTGAGAGAGGTCGAGGCCACTCTCCCGATCCGCAGCAGACGTACCGGGCGTCGGCGGAGGGCGGACAACGCCCTCTTCCAGCCCCCATAAACGGGTCCAGAGGGACGGCGGACCTGGGGATGTCCGCCGCCCGTCATATAACAGGACCCGAGGCGGCGGCGCGTAGTGTTCCACGCGCGCCCCTATTCGACGTCGCGGGGGGAGTTTTACACCTCACTCCCCCCGCGGACTTGAGGAGGCCCGCAGAGGCGGGCCGGCACTAGCCGGGGATCGTGGAAGGCGCACAAGTTCCCATGATCACCGGTGCAAGTGTGGGAAGGGAACACCGGGGTGGTTTTTAGTCAGTAAGAGTCTGACAGACCCCTCCGCCCCCCCAGGACGGAGGACATCCATGAGGATTTTCCACCCCGGAACAAAAAAAATAAAAAAAAGGTTAGGTTGGGGGATCCCCCACAGCGCATACTTCCACGTAGTTTCCCCCGGGCAACGCCGTGTCTGACCACCGTAACGGAGTGGCAGACCGGCGGCTAAAGTGCGCTGTGACTCGCAGACACAAACGCGGTCGTCTGTGAATATGCCGAAGAAGCCGAGCCGTGACGCCTCCGGGCGTCTTTGTTTTAACTCGAATCGCTGCTCCGAGGGTGATTCAAACGGCCCTTCTCAGGGCCAACCCAAAGGCCCTTCTCAGGGCCAACCTAACGGCCCTTTTCAGGGCCAACCCAACACCCCTTCTCAGGGCCAACCCAACGGCCCTTCTCAGGGCCAATCCAACGGCCCTTCTCAGGGCCACGCCGGCGGCGCTTTGGCGTCGGAAGCTGACCGCGCACCGTCTGCGGCCAGCTTTTTCAGCAGGCCGGACGAGTTGTCGGACGCCGACGAGTCCAATATGGACACGTCGGCGGCCGAAAACGACCACCCCAAGCGGAAGAGGGCCGATCTAAGGCTCGGGTCTGGGGGTTCCTCGGAGTCGGTTGCAAGTAGGTCGAAGAAGAAGTCGAAGTCTAAAAAGGCTTCGACTTCTGCTTCGGCTTTTACTCACGATGTGGGCTTGGTGGACACCGAGCGCCAGCTAAATCTGCCGAAACGGGTGCAACTCCAGGAAGACCTGGAGGAGAGGGTCGCCGCAAAGGAGCGGCAGGCGCAAGCCGCCAGGTCGAGGGCTGGCTATGGTGCGTCTAACGTGCTATATGCTGACCACTCCCTGGCGGAATTGGAGCGCATGGCAGAGGAGGACAAGGAGGAGGTCCTGGAGGTCGCCTCAAAGTCCTCCAATTTGAAGGGGACCTTCCAGAAGGCTACCAAATGCCGGGCCGCCAGCATGCACGGCATCGTATTGGAGCTGGTGAAGCGGACGGCCACAGACGAGACGCGGCAGCTGCAGGCGAAGGTGGATCGCCTGCAAGCGGAGGTCAGCCAGTTACACCAGAAGCTGGCTGAGGTCACGGCCCGGCCTGCCCAATCTGCCTCAGGTACGGGGGTAGAGGACCCCTCTTCCCCAGCCAGCCTCGAGGCAATAATCCGCGGGGTTGTCATGGAGGAGAGGGCCTTCATCAGAGGCTGCTTCGCGGGCATTGAGGACCGACTCTTGCCCGAGAAGCGGCTCCGCCCGCCGCTAGCGGCGGATAAGAGTCCACCGCCGACGGAGCCGGAACCTGCGCCTCTGGGAGGCCCGGCATCGGGCGAGCAGCCCCGGGCCCAGAAGCCCGCCAAGGGCAAGGGCAAGGGCAAGAGGAGCACGCCCCCTCAAACGCCCACCACGAGCGCGGAGGGAGCGCCCGGGTCGTCTGCCACTCCAGCAGCAGCCCCCCGGAACTCGCAGGAAGAGGACGCCCTTCTTCCCTCCACCACCCCGTCCAACCAGCCGTGGACGAAAGTGGTCAGGGGAGGAAAAGGGCAAAGGTCCACCCCCAACCCCAATGCAACTGCCCCAGCGGCGCAAAAGGGTCTAGCCGGCGGGAAGAAGCTGGTTCCTCCCAAAACCGCGGCGGTCGTGGTGACCATCACCCCGGAGGCCGTGGAGAGGGGCGAGACGTACGAGTCCGTCCTAAGACGGGCTCGTACCAACGCGGATCCCTCCCGGCTGGGGATCGGCAACATCACGTGCCACCGTACCCTGGCCGGGGCTCGAATTTGCGAGTTTTCGGAGGAACAGCGCGGCGCAAACGCAGACCTCTTCGCGGGAATGCTGCAGGAGGTCATCGCGGATGCGGCAACGGTCGTCAGGCCTGTAAAGACCGCAGCCTTGGAGGTGGCCGATCTGGACGATTCGGTCACCAAAGAGGACGTGGTGGCGGCCGTTGCGACGGCCGGAGGCTGCGACGCTGGCGCAGTGAAGGGTGGAGCTATCAGGCTCGGGCGCCGTGGCATGGGCACCATCCGCGTCGAGTGCCCAGTCACTGCGGCCGGGGCCGTCCTTACTGCGACCAAAGGACGGTTGCTTGTGGGGCTCAGCTCGGCTGTGGTCCGGCCACTTGAAGACCAGCCTATGCGCTGCTTCAAGTGCTTCGCGTTCGGCCACACCCGAGCCACGTGTCCCTCCAAGTCCGACTGGGGAGAATCTTGCTTCCGGTGCGGGCAGGAGGGACACAAGAGTGCCGCTTGCCGCGCTGCCACGCTACGCTGCGCGGCGTGTGCCGCCAGTGGCCGCCCCACGGACCACAGGATGACGGGCAGGAGCTGCAACCCGCCCGCGAGGAAGGGCATAGTGCCGGCGCAGGTTCGCCCTGCTGCTACCACCACTGGGATGTTGGAATAATGGTTTCCAACTACCACATCCTCCAGGCGAACGCCAACCACTGCAGGGCAGCCCAGGACCTGGTGGTGCAGGTCATGGCCGAGTGGTTGGTGAACGTAGCGGTGGTCGCCGAGCCCTACTCAATCCCCGGCAGCTGGCTGGGTGACGAGGACGACTCCCCTCCCCTCTCGCTATTAGAGAAGGGACCGGGATACGTGGCTGCCGCGTGGGGAGAATTAGCCCTTGTGGGCGTCTATTTCTCCCCAAACCGCCCTCTTCAGGACTTCGAGAACTATCTCGGAGTCCTGGCCGCCGTGGTCGGCAGGGCGGCGCCGCGTCAGGTCTCCGTACTGGGAGACCTGAATGCCAAGTCGGTGAACTGGGGTAGCCCGGCCACCGACGCTCGCGGGCGGGCAGTGGAGATGTGGGCAGCCTCCTCTGGACTCTCCCTCTTGAATAGAGGAAGCGTCCAGACATGCGTGCGGCGGCAGGGTGGCTCAATAGTGGACGTCACTTTCGCCACCCCTGCGTTGGCCGCGCGCGTGTTGAACTGGCGGGTGGACCTGGTGGAGACTATGTCGGACCACCGCTACGTACGGTTCGATATCTCCACCGGTGGCCCCGGAGAGAAGCGGCCCCTCTCGGGGCGGTCGCCGTTCCCGCGGTGGGCTCTCACCCGCCTGGACAGGGAGGCAGCAGGGGAGGCGGCGTTCATCCAGGATTGGTTTTCGCCGCCTTCCGCCGGCCTGGATGTGGATACCGTGGCGGGGCGCCTGAGGGGGTCTCCGACCGAGGTATGCAACTCTAGCATGCCTCGGTCTCGCCGACCACTATCTAGGCGCGCCGTGTACTGGTGGTCGGTGGAGCTGGCGGGGCTACGAGCAGCGTGTGTGGAGGCAAGAAGGGCCTACACGCGAAGCCGGCGGCGGCGTCGACGAGCTCACGCCAACGAGGACCAACTCTATGAGGTGTATGTGGAGGCAAAAATGGTCCTCGATAGGGCCATCGCCGCCGCCAGAGACTCGGCGAGAGCGGAGATGCTGGAGGGTCTCGACAGCGACCCCTACGGGAGACCTTATAAGGCGGCGCGCAACAAATTGCGCCCCTTTGGTCCCCCAGTGGCCGAGACCCTGGAGCCCTCATTCCTGGATGGGGTGGTTCAGTCCCTTTTCCCGTGCAGGGACAACTTCACCCCACCAGTGATGGGCGCACCGCTAGGGATAGCTCCGCCAGCTGATCCGCGCCAAGAAGACGGCTCCGGGCCCCGACGGTGTTCCGGCAAGAGTGGTGGCGATGGCTGCCACTCAAATGGAGGAGAGGTTTCGGGACCTCTTCAGCGCATGTCTTGCGTGTGGGAGGTTCCCGAAACCGTGGAAGGAGGGGCAGTTGTGCCTCCTTCGCAAGGAGGGCCGCCCGGCGGACTCCCCCTCGGCATACCGGCCCATCGTTCTGCTCGATGAGGTCGGCAAAATGTTCGAGGGGATAATCGCTGGCCGCCTAAACAGCCACCTGCGGAGTATCGGGCCGGACTTGTCGGACGCTCAGTTCGGTTTTCGGGCTGAGCGCTCCACGGTGGACGCGCTGGCCCGCCTCAAGGGCCAGGTGAAGGGGGCGATGGAGGCGAGGGACGGATTGTTGGCTGTGTCATTCGATATAGCCAATGCCTTCAACTCTGTTCCCCACTCCACCATCCTAGAGGCACTCCGATTCCACGGAGTGCCCCTATACATGCGTCGTCTGCTGGCCAGCTACCTAGAGGATCGGGCGATCGTCCTCGTTAATAGGGCTGGCCAAGTCCGGCGGTACGCCGTCGAAGCCGGCGTTCCGCAGGGGTCAGTCATAGGACCTGTCCTCTGGAACATCGCCTATGATTGGCTCTTGCGGGGAACTCTCCTTCGGGGCACGAGTGTCATCTGCTATGCGGATGACACTCTCCTCACCGCCCGGGGGGGGAGTTTTAGGGAGGCGACCAATCTGGCCTCGGCGGGTGGATCCTTGGTCGCGGGGAGGATCCGCCGCCTAGGTTTAACGGTGGCGCTGCACAAGACCGAGGCCGTGTTCTTCCACGAGCCTCGGCGGCGCCCCCCACCTGATGCCCACATCTTCGTGGAGGGCGTTAGAATTGAGGTGAAGGCCCAGATGAAATATCTGGGCCTTCTACTCGACAGCAGGGCCCTATCCAATAAAGCTGACAATCCGACATATGTCAAAAAATGACAAAATTGTAGAATTGTCGCGCTTAAGCTGTTTAATAAACGTGACAAATATGTCAAAAATCGACAGGTGAAATCTTGACATATTTTTAATGTAAAAACACGTTTAATAAAACTCGACATATCAAAAAACCACAGTCACAATATTTCTGACAATTGTCGGTGACAATATTGTCGGATTGTCGTGACAATTATGTCGACTTTTGACATAATATATTTGCAAAGAATTTTGTTTTATGAAGCTGGATGAGGGTAAAATTGAAAAAGATATTATCAAAGTACAAGAATAAAACAATCACTAGTGTAACTTCGATTGTGTTATGATCGCGTGTAAGATGGAAATGCACAGAAAACTTACCATTTTGGGCCTTATTTACGAAAGTAAAAATATACTTTTTGGGAAGTTTAGTGACCAATTGACCCACGATGTAAAAATAAATAAATGGAAGGAAATAGCCGAAAACTTAAGAACATTAGGTATTTTCAATAAAGACTGGAAATACCTTCGTGACACTACATGGCAAAATTGGCGCAAAAGGACCATGGTAAGGTTTAGTTTATTTTAACTAGTTTATCCTTCATCAATCCGTAATTTTTTTTTATTTATTTAGACCGTTAACCAATAAAGAAGTTATCAATTAGATATGATGTATTATATTGTGTAGGTATGTATGAAATATTCGCATTGTGTATGTGGAAACGATTTTTAGGGTTCCGTACCCAAAGGGTAAAACGGGACCCTATTACTAAGACTCCGCTGTCCGTCTGTCTGTCTGTCTGTCTGTCCGTCTGTCACCAGGCGTTATCTCATGAACCGTGATAGTTAAACAGTTGAAATTTTCACAGATGATGTATTTCTGTTGCCGCTATAACAACAAATACTAAAAAACAGAATATAATAAATATTTAAGGGGGCTCCCATACAACAGACATGATTTTTTTGTCGTTTTTATATATACTGGTACGATAAATCTTTCAGGAAAAGAGAGATAATCGTCTGCAGACTGGTTCTGGGGGAGGAAAAAAATGCAAATATGACGATTCTGATGAAATGATACTAAAAATCATAGGAAAGGATTCTCCAGCAATAGATGGACTTCAAATACCAGAATCTTCAGGATCAAATGAAACACAGGTATCCGTGCCTGTTTTTACAGCAGAAACACCACCTCAACCTCAAAATCCAATACGAAGAAAATCACATCACCCAGTTGATTTATCAAATGACTTATTTGATTTTAAGAAACAAAAAATGGAAATAGAAGTAGATATTGCTAAAGAAAAACTTCAAATTGCAAAAAGAGAAAAATACAAGCTAGATTTGGAGCTACTCAAACTTGAAAAAGAATTAAACATACAGCCATCAGAATTTACACTACCTTTGTATTTACAAAACGCTCGGGTTATTGATGTTTGTACTGAACAAATTGAACAAATTGTTCGAACAACAGAGTCGGGTGCTGATAATGAACAAGTCAACGATATTATAATAAGTGCTATGAATGAAAATCTTTAAGTATAATCGATCATGCATTTATTAAAAGGATTAAATAAATTATTCATTCAAATAGTTGTATTAATGACTGTAAAACTGCAATCGCTTCCTCATCAAATACTTCGTCCACATTGTTATTATCTACAACTGTATCATTGTCATTTCCGCTAATATCTTGTTCTAAATAGGGTGCATTTGAGCCTAAGCGGTTTTCAATGTTATGCATAACAATGCAAGATAATATTACATTGCTTGCAATAATTGGCTGAACTCTAAGGTGATTTAGACACGGGAATTTTTCTTTTATGATTCCCAAAGAATTTTCTACCAATCTTCTCGTTGACTTAAAAGCACGCAAGAATCTTTCCAGTGATGCTGTCCTTGGTATTTGTATTGGTATATTAGGCGTCATAAGCCACTTTTTTAAACCATATCCACTGTCTCCCAGGATTATTGCGTTTGGGAATGGTCTCCATCCACTTTCCCATGTCCGTGCTAAAGAAGAGCATCTCATCACTCTGGCATCGTGAACAGAGCCAGGCCATCTTGCAGATGCGTAGAAAATTTCTAAGTTTGGCCCGCACACCACCATAATATTAATTGAATGGTTTCCGTTCCTGTCTACAAACGCAGATTCATTTTGATAAGGCGCATCTAGAGGAATTAACGAACCATCCACAATACCAGATATTCTAGGTATCCCATTATGCCTCATGAAAAGTGTTGGTATTCGGTTACAATTATCAGGCCAGCGAACCTCTTCTCCGAGTAATTCAGTAATCACGGCTCCACATACCCTTCTTATGCAATTATGTACGGTTGTTTTACTAAGCCCATGTGCATCACCAATAACGTGGTACTGTGAACCACAACCCATCCAATGCAAAGCGCATAAAATTTGTTTATCGGGTGTAAGTGCTTGGTTTCTGCTTGTACCGTGTTGAAGTCGATGAGCAATTTTATCAATTAAATATTCTACGGTAGATTTACATACCCGAAATTTTTCTTTAAAGCAGAAATCTGTAATTGAGAAGGAGAAATTGATTCTGCTTTTAAATGATCGTCGTTGCCTCCTCGTTTGTATTTGTTCCAAGTATTCATCATCACTACTCTCACTGCTCGATGTAAGTACCATTTTTTTGTAATAAACTTTTTCAATACACTTTTTTACACCTTCAAAATTCAAAATATGATTTCGCGACAGAGGGTAACGCGCCTGTCAGAATTGTCGGACAATTCTACAAATATGTCAACATGTCACGACAATTTTCTGTTTAATAAAGCAGATTTGACAAGTTTTTCACGACAAATTGTCACCTGTCAGCTGTCGCATATAAAGTTTTATAAAACAGAAAAATGTTAAGAAAAAAAAAGAGTCCGACATATTTGTGAATTTTCCACCATGACAATTTTGTCGCCTGTAAGTTTTATTAAACAAAAAAATTGTCGAGTTGTCACTTTTTGACATATGTCGGACTTGTCGGATTGTCAGCTTTATTGGATAGGGCCCAGGTGGCGCTTCGGCCCGCACTTTAGCGGGTTGTCGTCGCGCCTGCTGAAGACCGCAGGCGCCCTCTCCTGGCTGCTTCCCAACTTGGGGAGGCACAGCGCGCGATGCCGGCAACTTTACGCCGGTATCTTGAGGAGTATGGCCCTTTACGGGGCTCCTATCTGGGAGGACTCCCTCCAAAGGAGGGAGAACGCTGCCGCCTTGCGGGCGCCCCAAAGGGCCATAGCCCAGCGGGCGGCGCGGGCCTACCGCACAGTGGGCTTCGCGGCAGCATGTGCTCTGGGCGGCACCCCTCCTTGGGAACTCGAGGCGAGGGTGCTCGCCAGAGTATATGAATGGACGGCGGGGCGGAGAGCGTGAGGAGAACGCCCAGCCCCGGAAGAGCGGGAGGCCGTCCGGCGGGAGGCGAGGGAAGCCATCGTCCTCCATTGGAAGGGGGAGCTCGCCACCGCAGTCTTTGGCCGCCGAACCCTAGACGCGATTGGGCCAGTGTTGCGAGACTGGCTCGAGCGGTCGCATGGGTTCCTCTCGTTCCGTCTGGTGCAGGTGCTGTCCGGACATGGTTGCTTCGGATCGTACCTGCACCGGATAGGACGGGAGGAGACGCCGTCGTGCCACGACTGTGGCGCGGTGGAGGACACGGCGCAGCACACCCTCGAGGTGTACCCGTCGTGGTCCGAGACGCGCCGCAGTCTCATCGCGGTGATCGGACCGGACCTCTCACTTCCCGGCTTGGTTAACGCCATGCTGCAGGATGAGAGGTCCTGGGCGGCAGTCGCCTCCTTCTGCGAACACGTCATGTCCCAGAAGGAGGCGGCTGAGCGCGCGCGGGAGGACGATCCTCACGCGGCGTCGCTCCGAAGGCGGAGGAGGGGTCGAAGAAGACGTCAGTTTGATAGTCATCTCCGACTCCTCCCAGGTGGAGGCCAGCAGGCAGCGGGTGCGGGGGCGCCCTTGCCTGTATTGCACAGGCCTCCACCAGTGTCGGACGGGAATGGCCAGGTGTTCCCGGCCATTCCCGTAGCCCCCCAAGCTGGGGGGCATGCGGGGCCCGCCAGCTAGGCGGGCACGCGCCGGGAGGGTTGTGGATGCAAAGGCTGAGCCGGATTCCCATGGCCCTCCCATCACGGCGATGTGGGAACACCGCTGAGTTTTAGTGGGTATACTGTCATTCCGACAGGAGTCCCACATATCCCGTCTCGTCCCCCCACGAGCGGGAATGCATAACGCATTTCTCAGCGACAAAAAAAAAAAAGGTTACGTTAGGTTAGGCAAGTAGGTAGGAATACTGTGAACAATATTTAGTATTAGTGTGGGTGTATTAAATTGACGCCACAGGGACCCCCTTACGAATAAAAGGGCCGCATTATTTGTATCGTTCAGGGAACTTCACTTTGCTGTACCACAGCTCCCTTTGCTGTAACACAGCTCCTAGGGAAACATTAGATGCCTCGACTACCAGTGCCAGCTGCGCATCGGATACCGCGTGAACCAACAGTTCTGCATCTGAAAGGCTATGCTTACAACGCTCAAAAATTTCTAATAACTGGGACGTCCACTTCACTGGTTTCGATCCTTTCATGTCTGGGCCTGCCAATAAATCATTTAGTGGGCCTTGACTCTGCAGCATTTTTTAAGAAACGCCTATAAATATTGAGCATCCCTAAAAATCTTCTCAAGCATCTTACAGTCGGAGGTGGTGGGTAATCCTGAATAGCCTTCACCTTATCCTCTAACGGGCGCACACCTTTTGCTGAAACAGAATAACCAAGAAAAGTTACCTGTGGCTGACCAAAATTGCACTTAGCTACGTTAATGACCACACCGTACTCCTCGAGGCGAGCGAACAACTTCCGTAGATGTTCTTCATGCTTCTGCGTACTTCTAGAAGCTATTAAGAGGTCGTCGATGTATAGAAAACAGAAATCAAAATCACGTACCAAACCATCTATGAAACGTTGAAAACTTTGTGCAGCGTTTCTCAAACCAAATGACATAAAAGGGAATTCGAACAACCCAAACGGTGTCGTGATGGCTGTCTTCTCAATGTCTGCTGGATTAACTGGAACCTGTTGGTAAGTTTTGACTAGATCTACGACTGAGAAAATAGTGCTGCCATGTAAATGCTGTGAAAAATCTTCAATGTGACGTACCGGATACCTATCTGGTACCGTCCTCACATTTAGTGCACGGTAATCCCCGCAGAGTCTCAAAGTGTCGTCGTGCTTGGGCACCAGGTGTAGAGCAGACGCCCATGGTCCGCTAGAGCAACGAGCTGTCCCCTCCTTAACCATAGCTTGGAATTCTGACTTAGCTATCTTCAAACGATCTGGTGCTAAACGGCGTGGCCTGCAGAAAACGGGTGGTCCGGGGTTGTATTAATAAAATGTACGGTAGAATGACGTACCTCCCTTGGTGCACCAGACGGACGTGAGATGGCCGGAAACTCTCGCAACAACTCGTGGTACCGAGAAGTACCAGTAACAGCCTTGACGCTGGGAATCTCCATCTTTGCAACAGCTCCGCTAACAAAAAGGTTAGTTAATCCATCAATCAACCTATTGTTGTGGCAATCTACTAATAGATTATAATGGGAAAGAAAATCATACTCAATAATTGGTTTGGTCACATCTGCGACGTCAAACTTCCAGCGAAACTCCCTGCGTAGTCCTAAATTCAACTGCAAATTAATATACTCGTACGTGGATATAACAGAATGAATTATTAGCTGCGCTCAAGTCGTAATTTACACGTACTCGCTTCTCATTTAAATAGTTGCGAGGGTAGACGCACAGATCGGAACCCGTATCGACCAGAAAAGGTTTTCTAGATTGAAGATCTCTGACGAATAAACGGCTGGAAATACTGCAGCAATTGCTCGCCGTCATTAGCGACTGGCTTTGGCGTTTTCCGAAGCATGATAACATGGCTTTATGCAATGATGAGCTTTGTCTCCGAATTTATGGTGGTACCAACATAAGCGATGATTGTCCTCCATTTTGAATGGACGGCCTCGTGAATGACTTCTCGAACGGGAAAATCGCCGGTTACGACTCCTATCTGAACTACCGGCGTGCCGGTACGAGATTGCCGATCCACTGTAGTGGACAACTCATCTAGTTTCCGCGTGAGACTGGCTATTTCTGTACGCATTACCTCAAGTAAACTCCCTGCAGAGGATGAAGTACTCGCGACCTGGGCCACCGGGTTCACTGGAGCGATCTCTAATACCCGGTCCGCCAGCTCAGCAACAGCTTCCAGAGTCGTACTGGCTTGGGAAGCCACAATCGCCTGCAGGCCGGTTGGCAAACGGCTGGTCCAGATGGTGCGCAGGAATTCGTCTGGCACACCTCGGCCAGCCAGGCTCTGAAGATGGCGAAGAAATGCCGATGGCTTGCGGTCTCCAAGTTGCTCATGAATAAGGAGTTGACGCACTTTCTTTTCCTGGGAAACTGAGAAACGCTTAATTAGCTCGGTTTTAAGCTTTTCGTACTTATTACTAGCGGGGGGATTTTCTACAATATCCTCTAGTTGAGCCATAATGGAAGGTTCTAGATTACCGACCACAGTAAAATATTTCGTCGCATCGGAAGTAATGTTCGACAAAGCAAACTGGGCTTCAAGTTGTGCAAACCATACCGCGGGTTTATCAGGCCAAAAAGGAGGAACTCGTACTCTAACCTTAGCGATCTCTGCTGATCCCAATGCTGCAACCAACGCCTCCGTAAACTTTTCGTCCGCCATGTCTGCAGGGACGTGCAGAAAAAATAATAATTTGCTCGACCTCGATTTCAACGTGTCCTTCGCGAACGTTCCGGAAACTTCTCTGACGTTACGCGGTCGCGCCTCGGTATCTTCGCGCCGTGTCTAACGATCGGGGTCCCCACTTTTGGAAGCGTACGGGAACGTATAAATGAGAACGTTCTTAGCGGCAAAGGTTTAATAGTAAATTAGTAATACAGCGATAGGCAGAAGTTTAAGTTAGAGAGGAAACGAGTCTATGCAGGAAAGATACAATATAAAGTTGTTTACAAAAACGTTGATTGTTGTAAAAATATAAACATTCGGTAGCGAGCAAAAGCAACAAGGGTTTGCGTCGAGGGCTTCTGGCTGACTGGCCGGCAGTCGATGTCGTCTGCGTCTTGAGCGGGCTGCGGAGGCGGTGCGGTGCGCGGTGACCGGGGTGAGGTAGGCAGACCGGTTTCCGCGGCAAGCAGCGCTCGCACAGGTTGGCGGCGCGCGCCGTGCGCGCACCTTCACGCCCACAAGAAGTCAAAGGGTAGGTAGGCAAGTAGGTAGGAATACTGTGAACAATATTTAGTATTAGAGTGGGTCTATTAAATTGACGCCACATATGTTTCATTTTCAAATATGGCGGTGCCCCTCCCAGAAATTAATCCTGGATCCGCCCTCGCTTGCCATTTCCAACACACGTCGAGCGGCTCCAGGTTCACGTCTTGTGCCACGTCGAAAAACTCGTCGCGAGGGGAAGTAATTCGTCTCCTCCTCAAACTTCGCTAGCTTGGGAAGGACATGATATCGTCGTCTCGGGGATCACTTAGTGAATGTCCACTGAGTAAGTCTCAGCACTCCGTGCGTCCGCTGGCCCATCTCCAGACGCTGAATAGGCCTTTATTCATACATACATACATAAACTCACGCCTTCTTCCCATGGGGGTAGGCAGAAACTACAGAACGCCACCTACTACGACCCTTACATCTCCTTTTACTACGTTTACGTTCATACATCTGGTCATACACGCACGCCGATTGCGAGTACTACGCACCTGACCTTTCTGAACAAATATCACCAATAAGGTCACTATACGTTTTCCTAGGACGTCCCCTCTCGGCGTTTCCACTCACATCTGCCTTGCATATAACTTTCATTCATCCTCTCAACATGACCAAACCATCTAAGCATACTCTTTTCAATTTTTGTCACTACATCTACTTTTAAACCGCACCGTTACCTTATTACATCATTCTTCAGCCTATCATTCATAGTCACACCACACATGCTTCGCAAGGAATGCATTTCCACAGCATTTATTCTACGTACATGCTTCTTTTGCCACACCCAACATTCAGTTCCATACATAAGCGTAGGCACAATTGTGAACAGTCAGTTGTACCTTTTTGGACATCAACTGGTTGGTCACAATAACATGTGTAGCACCATTCACTTTATTTCCCGCATTTACTCCCTTTTCCACATCTCCATCAATATTTCCAGCCCTTTTAAACAGACTCCCCAGTCCCCATATATACGAACTCACTTACTACACTCTTATCATTTATTTTCACATCACACACCGATACATCCTCTTCTCTTTCAAATACCATGGCCTTCGCCTTATTTACATTTAAATTCATTCCTTTCATCTTATATGCTTCATCCATCACAGTCACCTTGTCTTGCAACTGTTCTGCTGAAGATATAAGTAGAACTTGATCATCTACGTAGAGAAGGCATTCGACATGCAACTCATCCATCGTCAATCCACACTCACCCTGTTTTAAATCTGTCAGACAACTATTAATGTACATGTTGAACAGCCACGGTGACGCTACACAATCTTGTCTAACATCCTTCGAGTTGCAGAACCAGTTCGTGTATGCCCCATGTATCCTAACACAAGCACTGGAATCCTTGTATAAAGATTTCAGTGCCCGCACCAAGCGCCAGTCTACACCGTACAAGGATAGTGTCGACCAGTTCTTCCCGCCACACATTGTTTTAGGCCTTCCCTAAGTCAACGAAAGCACAGTAGACTTTCTTGTGCTTTGCCAGATGTTTTTTGGCTATGCACCTTGGGAGAAGATCTGATGCATACAGCCCATTCCCTCTCTAAATCCTGCCCGCATATCCCATATTTGCTCAACTGTCACTCTTATTACTCTATTTATTGAAACAACACTCAAAAGACTAATGTCGCGATATTAAACTCCTGCTGAGAGCCTTTTCCCTTATATAGTGGTACGATTACAACCTTACATCAATAATCCCACGACGGCCATACCCACGGCCACATGCATGGCATACGGCCATATCTCCAACACGTTAAAAATCTGGCACAACAGGCTTGCTACCACCCCGTCACCACCCTTCAGAACTTCAGCAGACACTGTCGTACCTTGCAGCTTTCCCAACTTTCATCCCTTTCAGTGCTCCTACAATCTCATTTATTTTTATTAAAGAAAGAAAGAAAATACATTTATTTAGCACACACACAAGGCATACAACACAACATATACAAGTAAAAAAAGAATTATCAGAAAAAGATAACAAATTAAAAGTGTAAAGTGCGATGTGAGAAATTAGCAGGAAAGGGTGCCTCGCGGCTGCGCCAAATATTACATTTTCTTCATCTACATCTGGGCTTAGGTCTTCAAAACTGGCGTCTGCCCAGTTACCCACTCCTTGCACACTATCCTGACAACTATATAAACTTTCAAAGTATCCCTTCCATCGTTCCAATACTTTACATTCTTCGCTTAGTAAACATTTATCTTCTGCTTTTATAACTTTCATACTCGATGTTCCAGTCACTCCGCGAGCCAATCTTACCTGTTTCCAGAACAGCTAAACATTGGCCCTGAAGTTATCACAGAGCTTCCTGTTATACTTTTTTTCCTTTTCATCCTTTTTCATTTTTATACCTATCTCTTTCTCCTTCGTTTTCATTTCGGAGTATTTCTTCTTCACTCTTTCCATTGATTTGTCACATTTTTTGCCTGTTTCATCCTATTTTGGGCCTTACGGGCTAACACACTAAGCCAGGCCTCTTTCTTCTTCCTCACAACTTTTTTAACTTCACCATCGACCCAAGAATCATTCGTTCTACTACCTCATTTCCTCGGCGCCAGACCACATACCTTTGTGGCTACTGGGCCTTTATAAACTCAAACAATATTACTATTTGCTGCATATGCAGGATACTCCACCTAACTGGTACAACAATAAATTTAAACAAATTAAAATAAAGATAAGGCTGTGGTATTATTGCTTATATAATATCTAATCATTGAGCTCCTTAAGTCCTGACTTCCTGAGTTGAGCTGCACGATTACTGAAAAATGTGTGCACTGACTGGACAGGTCCACTCAATCTGTGGTTCTTTCCTCAAAATACCATTTCAGATACCAATCTACATGGCCTTCACATGATCTGACCAAGATTATGTCTGGACTTTAAAAGAGACTGTGGTGACTTCTGAGTTTGTTTCGGCCTTTCTTCTCAAAGTAGTTAGATAGGAAACGCCGACCTCATCTAGTTAAAAAAATATGATTGACGTGTAAAAGTGTTTGTACAAACCTACTAACAGAAATAAAATCATTTATCATTTCACATTGCTTGTGTACCTACATCTGAAATAATTTGCCTGTAGGGTGCAGATGGCGGCGGCGACGGGTCGCATCGCTTCCAACAACCCCAACCTGCAGGCGATACCGAAGGCTCCCTTTAATCTCGTCATGTTCCCCGATGCAGGCGACGATGGTTATTTTTTATTTTGTACTTAGGACCTGCTGTATTCCATTAACTTAATCAGGGGCCATCCATAAGTTACGTCACACGTTAAGGGGAAGGGGTCTCCAAAATCTGACATCGTGTGACAAGGGGAGGGGGGAGTGAGAACATAAGCTTCGTGACTCCATAATATGTGTAAATCTAAAGTATTAAATCATATTAGTGCCTACTATAATATTTAATTTAAAATTGCAAAATTGTGATGTTCACACAAATATGACCAAAAAGGGGTGTGTGTGTGTTTCTGAAATTTTTGTGATTTATGGATGGTTCCTTAGGGTGTTTATTTATGTATTTATACTTAAGTGGGTACCTAGACCTACAAAAATTATGTATTAGGTACCTATGTTGAAACTGTTTGTACCTACTCCCTGTCACTTGTCCCTAAAGGTTCATTATAAAACCAGCGTCAGACAGCATTTGTCTGGCATTAATGCTGAAATCACGGATATCTGCGGCTGAAATGAACCTTTTTGGCGCAGCCGCCTACCCATGAGGCACACACTTTCAGTTTTTGTTTTTTCTATTTGTACTTTGTATTTCACGAACTGTGTCCAAATAGAGGTTATTCTTTCTTTCTTTCTTTTACTTTCTACTTGTCCGTTTTGGCGCTACCCGACCGACGATACGCGACGAATTTTCCGTTACATCTGCGACCACCCCACCCTAGTGAATGGTATCGTGACTAATACCTACTCACCGTTTGTAGACTTTCTTTGCGCAAAAATAATGTAAGTAGCTATGCTTATTTTCGGGATTTTCGCGATATCTAAGTCTTTGGATGGCAAATCACGAGAGCAAATCATTCATGTTCTTAAGTTGACGTAAATACCAAGAACTCACTGAGTGAAAAGGTGCTATGTTATAGCAGACACATCACAGCTGATGCTCCGATCGGTGTACGTCCCGCGCCCCGGCCGCTTGTTCCTGGCGGCCGACTTCCAGCACGTGGAGTGCCGCGTGTTCGCGCACGCTGCAGGCGACACCGGCCTGATGAGCGCGCTCGCGAGCTCGGATGACCTGTTCAAGGTGCTGGCTGCACAGTGGTAAGGGTATACTCCTCTACTATAGAATTTCTTGCCCAACTAAACATTAGCTCCGAATCCTAGTTTTGTTTAAACAGCAAACAGTCTCGACTCTCGATAGTGTCGTAAGCACCTATAGTGTCGGTTTTATGTGGCTGGCTTAGAGATCACAACATACATTGACAAGCAGCAGCGCAAGCGATCTGTTTTAGTGTCTCCGACTTCTTCGAGCATTTTCTTGTCGATTACCTAAAGGCTGAAGAAGCCAGAGGCTGACATCGTGGCGGACGAGCGCGAGCGCACGAAGCGGCTGGTGTACGCGAGCCTGTACGGCGCCGGTACGCGCAAGCTCATGGAGGTCCTGGACGTAGACTACCAGCAGGCGCTGCAAGTCGCCGCTAGCTTCAACAGTAAGTGCTGTTGAGGCTTACGTACACATGTAGACTACGCTTGACCATAATTTCTATTTTTGTTCCGCCAAGCTTACACTATTCTACTAGCATTCCATTAACACAGCAATTTAAGATATTGTAAGTCCTATTTTAAGGGACTTATATACCTATAACTGACGACATTACTGTAATGCGGGTATCCTATAGGTCAGGCACACCTCTGTCTGTCTCTGGGGAGCGTAGCCGCGATGTAATGTTGTAACAACGACAGGAACGTTCCCATCGCTGAAGTCGTTCGGTCGCGGCGTGGTGTGGCGCTGCGCGGCGGCGCGCGGGCGCCTGGCCACGCTGAGCGGCCGCGTGCGTCGGTTCGCCAACATCGCCAGCGAAGACTTCAACTTGAAGTCGCACGCTGAACGACAAGCTATCAACTTCGTCGTGCAAGGTTAGACAACATCTGAAATTGTGCAGTTATTTCACATTTTTTATAAACATACATAATGGTGCCGATTCTCTTGTACACCGAACTAAACTAACTAAACTATCACTAAAATTCCTTACTTTTGGCTATGAGAATCTTAGAGCTATTCTGCAATAAAATATCTCTAAATTTAAAAATCATTTTGACGCAACTAAAATTTAATTTGACAGTCGCGACTCCACATGGTACCTACTTGTTTACCCTACCACATGATTTTTTTTTAGAGCCGGAGGCTCGCATGGGTGGTAGCCTCGGCGTGTTTTATATGGAATTTTTCACTTTTTGTACGGAAAATATTAAAAAAAAAAATACCTTCGTGTAGAGTTATATGGGTTTAAGGGTATCATAAAGGGGGTCGAAATTTTCATTATTTTTGCGATAGGACACACCGTTTTCGAGATATAAGCAAAATTAAAAAAAAAATACAGTACTATTTTTGTCCCTGAAGTCGAGGTGTTGTGGTGAATCTTAGTTCATGACAACTAATTTTATTCCACACCTTTTTAATCGCGATTAAAAATAGCCAGATTTAGTTAAGACAACCAAAATTTTAGGTTAAAAACGTCAAATTCAGAATAGCAAAATTGCCATTTTCACTAAACTAATTATTCAGTACCATCTTAGTGCTGTCAAACTAAAATATAGTTAAGTTGTGTCACTTTAGTCTATTTCAGAATGAGAAATCGTCTTTTGACAGGACTAAACAAAATTTTAGTGATTTTTAGTCTAGTTTAGAGAATTTTGTGACAAGAGAATCGGCACCAATGTAGTGTAAAAATATTTAGTTTTAATTCCGCGGTACTTAACTAGATTCAGGTTTGGATGCAGTAAGCAGCACCGCCCTCACATCTAAGCCGCTTAAGCCTTAACATAACATAAGTATACATAGAATATAATACACACAACATAACATATACACTATATTTACATAACATTATACTGGGTTTCCGCCACAGAACAGATAAAACCTTTTATTTATTCCGTGGTTACCGCAAAGTTAAACCTGATTCTATAACTTTAACCTGCAGGTACTACTTAGAGCTAATTGCAGGGAACAACCACATCGGATACTCTGATTGGTGTGTTCAGAGTCAAGTTCTAGCTCAGTCAGTAGTAGTACCAGTAATCCTTTTCTTCATAATTTCTTCACTAAGTAAGCAACCTCTTTCATTACTAGGCACTTGTCTTCATGCTTGAATTTAGAATGTCTTATCATTCATTTTAGTGTTTTTCGTCGTTTCATCAGCGTGGGGCATTACTTAGGACGGGACAGGACGTAGAAGGAAGGACTCCGCCGAAGTACACGTCCCTCTACATCCCGTCCCTTAGTTAGCTCTATGGGTCCCTCCCATAGTACTAACTGAGGTCTCATGCTACTAATATGTTCATCGTGCTTTACTTGCTCCACCGGCAGGTTCTGCGGCAGACTTGTGCAAGACTGCGATGATACTGACTGAGCTGCACCTGCGGAGCAGTTCACCGCCGGTGGACGCACCGCTTGTGCTGCAGATACACGACGAGCTCGTGTGGGAGGTGGAGGACCTACACGTGGCCAGAGCCGCTGGTAAACAAATATAAAATTTATGTGTGATTGCTTCATATTTAATTATTTTTATATATTGTGGTATAGTAATTTTATTCTATACTCGAAAGGTTTAGGTAGTTAAATATAGGTAAACAAAAAAAAGCACGTGACTCATAGATGTTAAACCTTTTATTTCAAATGTTAAAATTTATTATTTTGAGTCGCATAATAATAGGCTCTATTCTGAATCTGAATTTGCGGAACTATCTGTCACATTAATAATAAAGCGTTCAGTGGTATCATCAATTATTTTGTCTAATTTAAACATTTTCTGTTCTTCTTTATTACATGACCCTCGCAACTTTTCCAATTCTCAGCAGTCACATTAGCTAAAGTCTCTGGCAAAAGAATGTTTAGGTCAGACATTTTAAAAGTTTTATTTTTCTCGGCTACAAACCCTCAAACTTGAGCCCATATTAGCTCAATTGAATTGCGCTCACAGTGTGGTATGGTGGCAGCCGCAGTACAGTGACACCATATAACATTTTTTCTAATTTATCCACAACTTATCAAGGCATCTGGTTAACCGACTAAACGTAATACCTGCAGTAGCAGGTATTACGACGTAGTATGGCAACTGATACTTCAGTTGCCATACTACGTCACAGGTGTACTCTTCAATTTATCAACGTTTTTTATTTCGTTGTATTTTCTAAATGGTTTAGGGAACCTGTCTTTTTGGGCTCTTTACAATAGACAGATTACAAGATATTATACTATTTTATAAATCTAACAAAAAAATTGTGCTCATGCAATTACATGTACGAAGAGTATAGTTTACGATTAAATGATAAAGTTTAACATACATTAATAGAAGAGGAAACTATCGTATAAATCGCAAATAACTTCAATTTTGTTGTTACGTATTTTTAAACAAGAAAGTGTCAACTATAAAAAACCCTTTTTACGATTTGTTTACCTTTATTTAACTACCTAAACCTTTCAAGTATAGGTGTATCGTCTTCACTTATAATTTATTATAAGAGTACTAGCTTCTGTCCGCAACTTCGTCGACGTGTAATTTCGGCCCCCGCCCGGTCCACCACGTCGCATTCCACAGCCCATTTTTACTATTTACCAATTTTTACTTTTAACCAAGTGAATTGACACCTTTTATTTGAAGTTTTTGCTGTCTATAATTTAAATAAGATTTTACTAAACTGAGCGCAAGTTTACCTAGTCCGTAATGCTCGTTAAGAGTAAGTTTTCGTGATTAACGCAGTCAAATGCCTAGGAGAGGTCCCTAAAGATTTGTATGGCATCTTGGGCGTCCTCTCACGCTGTAAATATGTTTTAATATAGTGACATGGACGTCAGTCGTCCAACGTCCTCTGGTGAAACCATATTGCTGATCGTGTAACATTTTGTTGGTGTAAAAATGATTGAGCATTACCTTTTCGAACACCTTACCTTGCTGAATACCGGCAACACGGATACTGGTCTATAAATGTTGGTGTCTTTGCTGTCCCCAGATTTAAAAAGTGGTATAAAGTAAATGCTACTTACTACTCGACTAATGATTTTATGAATGAAAAGTAAACATAAATATTAGGAATTATCTGTATTATTTTCTTCACATTATCTTTTTAAAAATAAAAAAATCAATAAAAAATATCTTTATTTCAGACCTAAGCAGTCCATACGTAGTTAGTGGTTAAAACAAACTGTGCTTACATGCTATGTTATTGTTGTTAGTACTTAATTCTATTTAACATAAACCTATACCTAATTCTACCCAGTGCCTTTGGATGGGGCAGTCCACTCTGCTAACAATCATTTTCAGGATGCCGTTCCGAGTGCTACGCAAACGTTGCAGTAGGGAAGCCGCTTTCTTACGCATGATGGCGTGAAAGCCATCCGTACGTGCTTCAGCAAACATTCCCGACGCACTGCAACGTCGCGGCAACCGCGACAGCATCCTGAAGGCATTGTTGTATTGCACGCGCAGGACGTTGTAGGCTCGGCTCGTATATGACACCCATAGGCCGCTCGTGTAGAAGGACTGACAGAACGCTTTAAATAAACTGACTTTGACGTCTGCCGTGCAGCGAGCAAACCTACGGGCGAGCATATTGCTCCTCACCGCCAACGCCCTGCGCTCGCGTTCTATGTCCCCATCATCACGTAGGTCACTGGTGACAACATGACCCAAGTATTTAAATTGAGTTACCACATTCAGTTCAACGCCAACTCGCTCGCGCGCGTAACTTATGTTATTGACACGTATACCGTCTATATGACAGTCGACATGTGTGCTGCTCAGTCGCTCGATGAGCTCATTTACATATAAATTAAATAACAGGGGGGAGCTTAACTCCCCCTGCCTTACACCGCATTCCATTCGATACTCATCCGACAGAGTACCGACCCATATCACCCGATTTGTCTGGTGAACATTCCAGTACCGGAGAAGCGCTGTGTACTCCACCGGCACACCCGTGCCCCTCAACTTGTCCCATAGCACATCATAGGAGACAAGGTCGAAAGCTTGACTGCTTGCTGCTTTGCTTGGCTTGGCTTGCTCGGGTTGAGCTTGAGCTTGAGTTTGACTTAATTCAATCCTTTTGACATTTCTATTACTAACATTTGACTAATTTGCAATTTGAATGTTATCCTAATTCATTTAATTCAATGTGATATCTGAGAAGCTAACCAACACCCGAAAATGTATTTGTACGCCGGAAACGGCAGAATATTCTGAACTATAAAAAATATGTAACATCTCTGTAACAATATTCTGACAAATAAATGGACTATTTCTATTACTATTACTATAACCTTACTGTATTTCATTCAATCCGGGAATACTCCTTGATCTGAGCTAAGTATGAGTGCTATAGTCTCGATTATGGATGTACAAACTTTGATAGACATTCCCCATAGATCTTCGGTCAATTTGATTTTTATTTGCCGAAAAGTGTAAAACTATCTTATAAGTTTAAATTTAAATTCAACCGGGCATCCAGGATCGTTCGTTCTTAATAAATCAATTGAGACCAAGGGCGGATCCAGCTTTGGTGCCAGGGGGGGGTCACATAGTCGTGGTCAAGTCACAAAAAGTTATAAGTTAATTTTTATAATCATAGATACAAGTAAAAAGTAGGTATAAATGGGTAATGGGTGGTATGGTGGGTATTAATGTATGTAAGTACTTACTTTACTTACATACACACAAGTACAGTAAGTACTTACATACATTATGTATTTAAAAGTAGTAAATCGAATTGTTATTAGGTACATTAAATAATACTTTAGGTATAGTGTTAAAACAAGCAAAATCGTTTTAGCTTCTTAAATATTTTGAAGCTTTTAAAAATCTATTAATATATAAATAAAGTAAAAAGTAGTAGTAGTCCAGGAATATCAGTCAAATTAGGGCAAGTATCTCGGAATGAGAGATAGTCAACTATAAACTAGAATAAACCTTTATTTTGGCACCCTAAAACTTGTCTCAGAACCTACTTATCGTAGTGTCCGCGACTACAGATATTCCAAGGTCAAAGGTTAAAAAAAAACGATTTTGTTACACATTTATTGCAAATATCTCGTTTCCTATGGGTTTTATGCTATTTGTATTTTAATCAATATTGTAGAAGATGA
This sequence comes from Griposia aprilina, assembly GCA_916610205.1. Lineage (NCBI taxonomy): Eukaryota > Metazoa > Arthropoda > Insecta > Lepidoptera > Noctuidae > Griposia > Griposia aprilina. The sequence continues at coordinate 24,700,290 of OU744290.1, read as the reverse complement.
AATTCTCTACAACTTTTGTTCAACATTTTTTTTATATCTTGAACCATTTTCGATATAGAGGGCAGAGCGATCAAGATATCAAGTTCAGACTTGGTTAGGGCATGATTTAGAACCCCAGAATTGGGTTGAATAATGCGTGATGAATTCCTGGAACGTGTTATGACAATGAATCCACCAGCTCCGTAGGAATTGCTTAACACAATGTTCTGCAACAGCAAGAATGGTTGTAGTTCGCGATTTGGATGCAGGAAAGCAGGGCTGCAGTGCTCTTTAGCTTGCGGCCAGTGTAATGGGCAAGCTTGTTTTAAAGCTTCACCATATCAGAGTGATATCAATGAAGACGGTACTTTTGTACCCGAAATCCTGGAAGAACTGGAGACAAATGTCGTTGAAGACGAGAACACAGAGGAATTTGAAATTTTACAGCGACTGGAAGACGATGATGATGAAGAAGAAGAAAATTGAAATTAAAAGTTGTAGTTTTGTTTTTTTTTTTTTTTTTTAATTTCAACATTCATAAATGTATGAAATGGTACATTTCAATAAAAAAAATAAAAAAAAATCTTTTCTTTTTATTTAGTTAGGAAGTATTGAGTTTATAAGATTAGAATTAAAATATAATTAAAGTATTTCCCTTAATAACTTTATAATAACACGAGTAGATAAGTGTTGTTAAATTAATAGATACTGAATTATTGAAAAAGATATTAATTATAACCTAATAGTTAATAAAAAAATCAAATTATTTAGAATTATAATTTTATCAATAATTTATAAACTTTATACGGCGTTTTTCATCGGGACTACAGGTTGACCTCGAATGATACTCTAAATAGTTAAACACTGCGTGCGTTCTGCCCTTTATCTACCATTTCTTATAATGAATTTGCAGCAACAATTTCTAAGAACACTATTACATACATATACAGGTTGATTTTTTATCCAGTGCGCAAACTGTGGCCAATGATTCAGCTTATGATTTTTGACCACCTAGCATAGAAATTTTTCGTCGGTTATCAGAAACAATACGACATTTTGCTGTGGGGAAATGGAGCCGACATTCAGGCTATATTTGTGTTGCAGAAACGAGCCATTCGAGCAATTTATAACATTAGTTGTAGGCATTCACTGAGGGATAAATTTTAGAAAATAAACATAATGACAGTCACATCTCAATATGTATATTTGTATATATTGAAATATGTGTATATTGAACCTGATTTATGAAAAAATAATATTAATCTATATTCTAAACACAGTGACATTCATAAATACTAGAAACAAAGATTTACTTATTGTGATATTGACTAGGCTCCAAAAAATTAGTAATTTATTTAAGTACCAAAGTATACGTTTTTACAACAAACTCCTAAGCCTTGTTAAAGAATTGAGCCTCAATAAATTTAAATCATTTATTAAACAGAAACTCAGTCAAAAAGGTTTATATAAAGTTAAAGATTACTTGGATGACAAAAAGGCTTGGGATTAAATTAAGCTACTTCAATGTCCCACAAGCAACAATCCATTTTATAATGTGAATAAGTGTTTTAAATTTAATCTTATTGTCATTTTTATTGATTTACATGACCTAACATATGATATTTTTGATGACGTTTAAACAGAAAACTGTCTGTGAATGTCAGTAGCATGCAGGCTAGATTGAATACATGATTCTTATTTTAATATTGTGAATGTGAAGACTATGTGGGCCATTTTTGCTATTTTTTCTCTCCCTCTCTAAGTTTTAAAATATGATTGACGTGTAAAAGTGTTTGTACAAACCTGTTTACAAAAATATAATCATTTATCATTTAACAAAATCAGCTGTTTCATAGAAAAGTGCAATACCTACGTGGTCAAAATGTATGGAACAAGTTTATTTTTTTTATAACCGACCATAAATTTATACCCTAGGGGGTTTCGAATCATATGCTGTTATAAGGCCTGTATATTCATGGCCACAGTTGCGCACTGGATAAAATTCAGTATTGGAATTTTAAAGCTTTTAACTTAGTACTTTATTAACTATTATGAGAATAACAGTTGATTGAAGTAAGTTTAGTCGTTTCGATTGGAGTTAGGTCTAGCTATTGCTAGACGTTAGTCGAAACAAAGCGCGCGCAAGTGTCAGTGTCACACGAAATGTGACATCAGATGAAAGGTGGCGGTGGCGCGGTAAAATCCAAATTTTCGATGCGCTCGTTCCCGAATAATGCGTTTGCCATCATACAAAATATTATATTAAATTAATTAAATATTGAAGGTACTTACATAAAATCTATATTATGAAAAAAATATAAAAACATTATGTTTAACAATTTTAATTAGTAGTCCACCTAGGTCCTGGACCCAGCCCAGGGGGGGGTCATGACCCCCATGACCCCCCCCCCCCTGGATCCGCCCTTGATTGAGTCACCGATGTCTCAATTGATTAAAACAAAGGAAGCTTTAAATTCTTCATCCGAATGAAGAATTTGAAGCTTCCGAAGCAATTGCTTTTTGCTTTCTTTTCAAGTTTTATGGAATTCAGTGTGCATTAAGTACAATTTATTTGCATCGTCCATATTATGGCCCAGAGCATTTAACTTATTTAGGGTACTATTGACTCTATTTAACTTGCCAGTCATTATTGGTATAATTTGTATTTGGACGGCAGATAATTTACGATGGCTTTCTCTAAATAATCACAATAAAAGAAGACATTATCGATACAAGTATCAGCAGTTGAAGTTACTCTAGTCGGTACTGTAAAAACATTAAATTTTAACGATTTGAAAAGGCTTATAATAATCTACTGCTATTTGAATTATTTTCTAAAATATTAATATTAAAATCATCATAAATAATTGCGGCTTTGTTACTGGATGCAAGTTTCGCTAGGACATCTTCGTGTGCATAACTCCAGCTTCCTCATATGTGATAGAATAATTCTACCTATACCAATATTTAAGGCATAATAGCTTCAATCAAAGTTCCCCGTCTTAATTTAGCGGCCACAAAAACTTCGTTAGTATGAGTCGTTTAGTGTGTGTTAGCTGGAGTGACGTAACCCCAGCTTCCTCATTAAATACAGGCAAACCAGTGAGGTTAGGGTTTAGGACTATAGGCAGTAAAATAAGGCATAATAGCTGCACAAGGAAGGAAAGAGCCGAACGATAAAACTTAAAAAGTTTCAACAAAACTACGATCAAAAAACGTGTGTAAGCTGGAGTGACGTCACCCCAGCTGCTCATGTCATATCGTCCAAACGAAAGAAGATATGATTATGTATAATATATAAAAAAATAAGGCATAGGCATAGGCACCTTGTTGTTGTTAGGTATAAGAATATTCTTACTAGTACCTTCTGTTGTCTTACAAACTAGTCTAATTGACTATCCGGAGTTAACCCCAAAAGACTTCAATGTCATCACCAGGTAGTGAGCTCATAGCACATGAATAAATAACCGAGCCGAATGAAAGCTTCTTATCAGAGCTCAAAATTCTTACTTAATTTCATAGGGCTGTCACTCACATATTGAAAATAAAAATAAAACCGGGCAAGTGCTAGTCGGAGTTCGGCAATGGGCACGGACGGACGGACGGACGGATGGACGGATGGACGGACGGACGGACATGCACTGTGACTTAGGTGATCCCATAAGTTTTCCGTTTTCCAAGTTTGGTACGGAACATTAAAAATAGTGTAGCTTTGAAAGACGAAATGGTTTATAATGTTACCAGTTACTTTAAAATTAAATAGGTACAAAAAACCAAAGTAAGTTAAAATATTTGAGATCAAAGTGGCCAGTTCGACAAAACGCCAATTTCTTATGAAGGACCTATAAAATTACTATGACTGACGGACAGACGGACAGGTGGACATGACCAAACGGGTTTGACGCAGAATGTACACTTCCCAAAACGTGCACTTCGCAAAATGTGTACTTCTCAAAATGAGTGTGAAATTTATCATAATGGGTCAAAATAAAAACCGTTACCTTACAATATGTTTTTTTAATTTATTTTAAGTACATGATTTTTAGCACGATAACAGTAGTTTCTTTGTAAAAAGTAATCACGTTCAGGAAATGCTTGATAATGTATTTTTAGTACACGTCAGCTATACACGTAATATAAGTACTCAAGCCATTCATGTTTATGTATTTTACAACCGTAAAACAAGACCACAACACACAACCGAAGCAAAGCAACACCATTAGACATTTTTCGATAAGTTACTCGCTATAGGTACCTACTGTTAGTTTGAAAAATGTTCACTTCTATCCTCAGAAAAAATATTTGTTCGAATTAACTAAGGGCCCGTTGTTTGATACATAGATAAACATGACCAATAGTCAATTTAACAATTTGTCACTAGGCAATAGTTAATAGCTATCAAACTATAACTACTTTGTTTGCGCATGGTTAACTTTTATAGCAACTTGTCTATTTTTTTAACTGTAGTTAGTATAACCATTTGTCAAACAACAAACTTCTGTCATTTTAAAAAAATTGTTAGTTTAACTAACGCATTTTAACTATTAGTATGTTTGACTACTGATCAAACGACGGGTTGCTAATATAAAAAAGTACATTTTCATCCCCCCATCTCGGAAAGAGTATTTTTGCCCTTCTATATCTGAGTGCAAAAGCCGTTTTTATCCGCTAGAGGATAAAGTAAATTGAACTTAGAAAATCGTGTGCGCTAAATTTGTGAATTCAAAACATCATTAAACCTATTTACTTCTACCTCCATGGTGCCGGATTTATCATACAACCTTTTTTAATTTGTTAAAAACTCAGACTCGGTACCTTCTTGGTGTAGTTCTTTTTTATTTGGATCGCTTTACGAGACTCCAGACTAAGCGTACGTGTGTTTTGTATTATGAAATAAACAAATACGACAAATAAATTTAATTATTTGCGCTGTCAGTATAAATGTAAAGTGTGTCGCGTGTGACTTGCAGGTTTTTTACTGAGTTTTGTGTGCAAGATGAACTAAATATTTTATTTTTATAAACATTAAATACGGTGTTTCTAGTAGTATGTCTAACCCAGCATCGAGCCCATTTGGTCGGAGCCAATTACTACATCGAAGTCCTCCACCGACGCCTACCGAACCATTACCCCCGAGCGACCCAAATCCACCAGCACCCGCTGAGGCTGAATTGCCGAGTGAAGTCATCAGCACGCCAGAGATCCAGAAATGGTTAGGATCTATAGATGCCATTCTGAACGAAGTTTGCTCTATTGTCGGCGAAGGAAAAATGAATACAGACCAGAAGCTTCGTGTCTCCACTCTTTGCCGGAAGGTCTCAAGTGGGACTTCTCAGATGGCCGTCTTATACCAATCGTTGAAACAGAAAACCATCCAGGCCCATACCACAATCCAGCACCTACAGGTTCACCAGAACGTTGTGAACTCTCTCCAGCAGTTCAAAGAGGTTGTAGAAACCAAGCTGAATACCTCAGGAAACAGTTCTTATGCTAGCATGGTGAAGAAAGGTTCCGATAATTTCATCAGTCCTGCAAATTTGAGATCAGTCGCCATCTATCCCAGCGATAAGACCCAAACAAGTGACGACACGAAGTCACTTGTCCAAAAGATAATCTCCCCCGAACAACTTAAGCTTCATGTCCGTGGCCTCAGAAAAGTGAAAAATGGGGGCGTTCTGATTAGCACTGAAAATAAAGGCGATATTGACAAGCTTAAGAATTCGGACAAACTATTATCGTCGGGCCTTACAATAGAAGAACCTTCTAAACGCCGCCCTAGGGTCGCTGTCATTGGTGTGCCCATATCCCTTACCGAGAAGGAGGTATTTGACTGTATTTATGAGCAGAACCTTTCTGACAAGCTGCCGAATACAACTCGTGAGTCCTTCCTTGAGAGCATCAAACTGAGCCATAAATCGGGTAAGAAAAACCTTCCTACCTGTAACTACATCTTGGAACTACCAGCTAGCATAAGAAAAGTTATGATTAATCAAAACAGAATTTTTATTAATTGGACATCGTGCCCTGTAAGAGATTTCACGATAGTCACGAGGTGCTTCAATTGCCAGCAGTTCGGACACGCAGCCAAGTTTTGCCGAGAAACTAGTCCTACTTGCAACCATTGTGGAGAAACTGGACACTGCTTCAAGGAATGCAGCAGCAAATCTTCTCCCCCTCAATGTGCGACGTGTAAACGCTTTAAGAGGAAATGTGACCATCAAACTGGTGATGTAAGTTGCCCGGCGCGGAAATATGCAGAGTTAAATTACATCAACTCAATAGACTATGAAGGCGCCTAAGAGCGCCACCGAATTCTTTATTTAGTTAGCACATAAACAGGTAGCTTAGTCTCTATTTATATATCCTCTTAGTTTATAATCATGACAAATCAGTTTATTTTTGATCTAGATAGTTTTTCTGTGTCTGAATCTAAAATCTGTAATGTTGAGGACTGCAAATACCTTCTTCCTTCTGGTGACAAAACGTTAACCCTGCTCACACAGAATATTCGCAGCATAAATCGAAACATGAACGGTTTTGAAGTGTTATTACAGAATCTTGACATAAGCTGTGATAATAGGTCTTTACCTATGAAATTGCCGTTTTGTATGAAAAAATTTAAACGAATTTTTTTCATGATGTTTTTATTTGTATTAATCGAAGTAATCACCCATGCAATCAATGCATCTTTGCCATCGCAGTGGCAGTTTATTGATGCCCTTCTTAAAGAAATCAGCTGGACGGGAGGCAACAAATTCTTCAAAGGCATTTTGTACTGCCTCTCGGGTATTACATTTTTTTCCCGCCAAGAAGTTATCCAAATTCTGGAAAAAGTAGTAGTCTGTAGGCGCAAGGTCTGGTGAGTAGGGCGGATGACGGAGAGCTTCCAACCCCAGTTCTTGCAACTTGGATACCGTCTGCTGTGCAGTATGAGGTCGCGCGTTGTCGTGCAGGAGCAGCGGAGACGAGCGATTGACCAATGCTGGTTGGAGATGCGCCAGCTTCTCCATCATTGTGTTCAGTTCTTCACAGTACACATCTGCAGTAATGCTCACCCCGTTTGGTAAGAAGCTGTGATGAATCACACCGGCGCTAGACCACCAAACAGTGACCATCACTTTTCTAGGGGTAAGTTTTCGTTTAGGGCATTGTTTAGGTGCTGAACCAGGATCCAACCAACTTGCTGAGCGCTTACGGTTATCAAACAGAATCCATTTTTCATCGCAGGTAACAATGCGGTTCAAAATTCCTTCATTTGTGTGTCTGTTGAGCAGTGCAAGGCACGTCTCGACGCGTACTTCGCGCTGGCGATCATTGAGTTCGTGGGGCACCCATTTGTCAAGCTTTTTTACCTTGCCAATTTGACGCAAATGGACCAATATTGTTTTGACGCTAACGTCGAAAGCTGCTGCTAATTCAGCCGTAGATTGTGTATCATCAGCTTCCACAATCGCCTTTAATTCGTCATTGTCGACCAAAGTCTTCGGACGACCGCGAGGTTCATTTTTCAGGTCGAAATTTCCAGAACGGAAGCGAGCAAACCAATAACAGGTGGTGCGTTGGTTTGTAGTGTTAGCTCCGTAAACGTCGTTGATGTTGCGTGCCGCTTGTGCCGCGTTGCTGCCACGACGGTACTCATATTCCATAATTACTCGAATTTTTAACGTATCCATGATGACGAAAAAGATTGAAATGCGATGAAAATGTAACACTAATCAATAAAGAAATGACTACTTTTAGAAAAAAAAAACCATGTTTTTAAAATAAAATTAATTTGAAATTAGAATTCTTAGCCAAACAAAAATTATTTTGATTTGAAATGGCCAGTACTGCAGAACGGCAATTTCATAGGTAAAGACCTAATATTATCGTCCTAACAGAATGTTGGTTGTCAAAACAGACAGTCAATTTACCATCTCTTGACGGATATTATTCTTACAAAACTGACAGAAACATAAACCAAAATGATGGATTAGTCATTTATATCAAAAATAATTTAAGAACTATCAAAGAAGAACCTGTATACCAAGATAGTAATTGCTTAATAATTAAAATAATTCCCGATACGGTAGTCATGGCTATTTATAGGCCTCCTTCTCAAAATATGGACCGATTTTTAGACTCACTTGACACAAACTTAAAAAATATAACATCTTTTAAAAACATAATACTTTTGGGCGATATTAACATTAACATTGCTTCCGGGAAAACTGATACACTGTACATAATTATCTGAATATTTGCTCATTTTATGGACTTTTACCAGCTCACTATCACCCCACGCATCAGAGCGGCTCATGCCTAGACCATATCATTCTAAAATCAAAAAATCCATCCAAAACATTGGTTACTAATTCTTCGCTTACCGATCATCAAGCTGTTTTACTAACATTACAATTAAGTTCACCTTGAAAAAACTGCATGCGTAGCTACACTAAAGTTAATATGACAAACCTTGAAAACGACATAGTTACGCGGTATTAATTTTGACCCTGTTTATAATTCAAACGATGCAAATATTTCTTTGGAGTATTTCATAAATTCGCTACAATATGCAATAAGGAAAAACACATTCACTAAGACAATGCCTAGAAAGTATAGTTGTATTAAACCCTGGATCACACCCGGTCTTGTTCGTTGTATAAGACATGGAGACAAACTTCACCTAAAATTGAAACTCGCACCTGATAACGAAATACTTTGTGATACTTATAAAAGGTATCGAAACTTCTGTAATAATCTTTTGAAAAAACTAAAAAATCAGCATGATAAAAATGAATTACAGAAGGCGGGTCAAAATAGTAAACTTGTCTGGAAATTTATAAAAACAAATACATTTAGATCAAAAAATCCGGAACCTCCGCTTGATTTACTATCAACAGAAATAAACCCATCCGATGCAATGAATAAAGTAAACAACTTTTTTGCTAACGTTGGTAAAAACTTGGCTGAAAAATCTTTAAAATGTGGCAATTTTTCCCGTCATATCCCGACTACGACAACCTCTACACTAAACTCTTTTGTTTTATTAGATACCGACGTAAACGAAGTAGTAACACTAATAAACGGGTTAAAGGATGTTTGTGCTACTGGATGGGATGACATACCTAATAATATACTTAAAAGATTTAAATACCTACTTGCCCCTCCGCTAACCTACATTTTTCAGCTATGTTTATGTAAAGGAATATTCCCTAAATTGCTTAAAAAAGCTGTGGTCACACCTGTATTCAAGTCTGGAGACAAAAACTGTGTGAATAACTACAGACCTATTTCAGTGTTAACAGGCCTCTCAAAAATTCTAGAAAAAAATATTAACAGTAGATTGATAAAATATCTGGAAGATAACAGACTACTTTCAGATAATCAATTTGGTTTTAGGCCTAAAAGATCTACTAGCCAAGCAGTACATAAATTAACTAATTATATAACTTTCAATCTAGATAATGGTATGCACACAATTGGTATCTTTTTAGACCTTGCCAAGGCCTTCGACACTATTTCTTGTACTTTACTTTTGCACAAGCTTGAAACACTTGGGATAAGAGGAGCACAGCTTCTACTATTTTCTGATTATCTTAGCGATCGCCATCAATGTTTAAAAATAGGTCAGTATACAAGTTCTGAACTTAAAAATAGTTGTTTTGGAATTCCACAAGGCAGCATTTTGGGCCCTACGTTATTTTTAATCTAAATAAATGAACTATGCAGCCTGCCACTCCGAAATGGTGTCATAATATCTTATGCGGATGACACCGCTCTATTGTTCTCTGCTAAATCAAGAGTTGAGGTCTATGAACATGCTCAGAATGGTTTTAACATTGTTTGTAATTGGCTCCATAATAATCTCCTAACATTAAATGCAGATAAAACAAAATACATTTCATTTACAATGAGAAATACTAACATACCGCTTACTAATCTAAATATTTACGTACATAACTGTAGCACGTACGCTGACAATGCATGTTCTTGCCCCAGTTTAGCTATAGCTGACTATTTAAAATATCTAGGTGTCACTATTGACTCCAATCTAAATTTCCGTAAACATATCGATTTACTATGTACTAGAGTGCGCAAATTAATGTATGTTTTTAAGAATTTACGGAACATAGCGGACTATAAATTAATTAAACAGGTTTATTTAGCTTTGTGTCAATCCATTCTCAACTATTGCATAACTTCCTGGGGTGGTGCTTCAAAAACAATTTTACTCCCTCTAGAACGTGCTCAAAGAGCAATTCTAAAGGTTGCTACCTTTCGCCCTTTTAGATTTCCTACGCACCATCTCTACATAGCATGTAATGTACTAACAGTACGGCAATTATTTATTCTAAGCTTAGTACTACACCAGCACACTGCACTTCCTTTTGCCCCAGTACCTACCGACAGGAGAAGGAAGGACTTGGTTTGTATAAAGTCACAAACTAGACATGCTTTTGCTAATCGATTTTATGTGTTTTTAGGACCTTTACTGTATAATAGGCTCAACAAGTTACCTAAGCTTCTATAGTGTAAGTTATATAAAATGTAGTAAAATGTTATCAGAATATTTAGCGATACTCAATTACACAGACACAGAAAAACTTTTAGAAATTTTGGCATGATGATAATATATTCCCTCGTATTTACTTTTGTATATTTACGTAGGCTTAGTTTTAGGAAATAATGTGCCAATATGCTTTTTCTTATAGTTGTTAATAGATTATTTTTATCAGTTCAACTTAAATTTTACTGACCCAATTATTGAAATGTAAAGTGATGGCCTGAAACACAGGTTTGAATTAACCTAGATCGGGCGTGTCCCTCCCTTATATCTTAATTCCGAATCATCATTATTTGCATCTGTAATAAAATTTTAGTTTTAGTTTATTTTTAGGCAGTACAATATTGTATGGAAAATATTACTACAGTTGACTAAATGTACACTTTTTGTAAATGTTTTTATTCAATAAATAAAATATTATTATTATTATTATTTGCTTTGCGCCATTTTCTTTTCACGTCATATTGTTAAAACTTTAGGTTAAAAACAAGAAACTTGAAAACAAGTGGAAAACCTAAAATGAGTAATTCTAGCGACGAGGAAGTTTATTTGACGCCAACAGAACTGACTGAAACTGTTAATAATGCGCAAATGAGCTTTCTCCCTCAACAATCAAACAGTACGATATGTTTAACACGTGGTGACTAGCTAAAGGAGTCAAAACTTTCTCAGAAAACGTTTTGCTCGCATATTTTATTGAATTATTTCGAGACCAAGAAATCAAGCACTCTATGGAGTACGTATTCAATGCTAAAAGCAACAATACAGATAAAAAAGACATACATATCGACAACTATCCTAAATTAGTGGCATTTTTAAAAAGAGCCTCATCTGAACGTCAACCTAAAACATCGAAGGTTTTCACAGCATCTGAAATTGTAAAGTTTCTTAACGAAGCACCTGATACCGTATATTTGGCGGCAAAAGTAAGTCATTTGCAAATTTTGTATCTACATTAAGTATATTAATCAACTATTTACCTAACATAATCTAATACGTACTTTGTAAATGTTGATAGGCATAATTATGCATGCATATCAATATTTATTAATTTATCTACTACATTACTCTTTAAGTTACAGGTTGTTCTTATTATTGGGATAAACGGAGCATGTTGAAGTAATGAAATAACACAACTTAATATCAAAAACATTCGAGAAACATTCAGGTGACTTACTATTAATTGATTTACCTAATACAAAGACAAAAAGAGACCGCAACTTCGTCATTCGCAAGGAATACTTAAAAATTGTTGGGAAATATCAAGCATTACGCCCGCCTAACACTCCAATCAATCGATTTTTTCTACAATATCGCAACGGAAAGTGTGTCAGACAGCTTAGGGGTGCTAATAAAATTGGCAGTATCCCACGAGAAATAGCAACATTTCTTGAACTTCCAGAACCCCTGTTGTACACGGGTCATTGTTTCCGACGAACTTCAGGTAAAGATAAAGATAATTTATTTGTCAAAGATGCGTTTACATAAACTGATTTAATCAGACATGCAAGGTATTGAATTAGATGTTGTGTACGTCAATATTTTGCCAATAACGGCGTACAAATTTTGTAGATATAAAAAAAATACATTTAATTGCATCTTACATAGTCATTCTAAATTTCATGACAAAATACAAAAAAAAAAATGATGTCAAGATATTATAAGATTGTTTACGTACATTATAGTCAAAATAGATTATATTATGTCCAGAATATTCATTATTATGCAGTCAAATAGAATCATGCAAAAGCCAATTGATTTAAGATTCACATTATTCAATTCTTATTCTTATCTATGTATATTAGAAGTCGGAATAGAAAAGTCCTTTTTATTTTATATTATATACATCATTCCTTTTCATTATTATATACATCCTCAGATATCTCGTTTAGACACTCTCATCACCAACTCAACGATCTTTAATCATTCACCCACACGAATACACCATATCACACATACACACACACCATCACAATCACACACAACATACATACATACTTGGTTGTGATTAGCATTAGTCTTAATTATTATTATTTTTCTTTTGTCAATTAGTTTTTATTGTATGTGTATGAAATTGAAATTCACTGTAACGTATACCTATTAAACTTATAAAATGTAAACGGAACCAAGGAGCCTGGATCTTACGACACAGGGAATCCTAGTGTGAGTTCCAGGAATCAACGCATTCGATTGTAATTTCTTATACAATAAAATTATTCTTATTCATAATTAAAAAATCTATGACATTGTAATACACTTTACTAACTAAAAAAAATCTCAGCTTATTTCTGAAAAGTGACAAGGGCAGTTTTCTCCAACTTTTAGGTAAGTAATTTATTAAATATGGTAGGAGCCATACAGAAGACACTTTTGCGCATGAGGGTTGTTCTCGCAGTATGAGAGCATATCCTGCAGTTGTCGCGCCTATTACGTGGGACTACTTCATCTAATCGTTTAAATCGGTGTGGATTTGTTTTGACAAAAACAGCTACTCCTAAAATGTACAGACATGGCAAAGTAAGTATTTTATATTTTTTAAAGTAAGGCACGCAACTATCAGTAGGTTTAATTTTAAATATTGAAACAACGCATCTCTTTTGAGCCTTGAACACCGTGTCTTTTTCTGTTGAGTTGCCCCAAAAAATGACACCATAGCGTAGATGAGATTTTGTTAAACCATAGTAGGCTGTAAGTAATGCATCCACACTTATTATTGACGACAACGTGTGCAGGGCATAGGCAGATTTTCTGATTTTCTTGCACAAGATTTCGATAGGGGTTTTCCAATTCAGTTTTTTGTCAATGTGGAGCCCTAAAAAAATTGTTGTTTCTACCTCTTCTATAGGCTGGGCATCGTTGTGTATATTTAAATTACTCTTATTATTGATTCGTTGACTAAAATGTATTAATTAAGTTTTTGTCTGGTTAATTTTTAAGTTAATGTCATCGAGCCACTTTACCATTAGATTTATAGAATCATTTATGTCACTTTCATAAGTATCAACAGTTTTACAAGGTATCGTTATGGTGCTATCATCCGCAAATAATGTCAGAGGTTGAGGGATGCCTTTCGGTAGATCATTAATGTATAATATAAATAAAGGCACCCCTAGAACACTCCCCTGTGGCACACCAAACAAAACTATATGTTCTGAAGATTGAATTACAATTTCATGTTTACTGTTCATATTAATGTGGTTTATATTCGATATTTGAGTTCCGTTAAGTAAGTAAGATTTAATTAGATTGTTGACATTACCTCTAATTCCATATGCCTCAAGTTTTTTTAAGAGTGTACCATAATGCACACAGTCAAAGGCTTGCGTCATGTCACAAAATACGCCACAGACCGGTTTCCTCTTATCCACGTTAAATGTAACATTATATAAAAAATCGTAAATGGCCATATTAATAGTTTTATTAATATGGCCATTTACGAATTCCTCGTTTAATTTCCTTCCTTTAATAGTTCCTCGCATATAATATTATGTCTTTCTATAAATGAATTTAGTTCTTTGTAAATGTATTACTCAAATATTTTTGAAATTATAGGAATTAGTGATGTAGGCCGATAGTTCTCCATTAACTCCCTATCTGCTTTCTTAAATACAGCCACACTTTTGGCCGATTCAGGAGCTGATCTCCAGTCTCTTAAGCGCCATGGAGGCTGAAAGTCCAATACAGTTGTAGAGGGATACATAGAGGATTCCATCCAAAATAAGTCTAAAATATGTAAAGGCATCACAGGAGCCATTACACTGAAAGAGCCTCAGTCGGATCCTTGGACTAGCCCTTCTACATCAAAAATGAGCCGTTACGAAACACCTAACCATTGCTCTCTCTCGCCAACATTTACACCAAGGGAATCCGATGAATAGGTACAACTATTAAGTATGACAGATAGTTTACCGAAAAGCAGTACACAAGTCACTAACACCAAAATTACGTATACAATGGTGCCGATTCTGTTGTCACAAAATTCTCTAAACTAGACTAAAAATCACTAAAATTTCGTTTATTCCTGTCAAACAACGATTTCTCATTCTGAAATAGACTAAAGTGACACAACTTAACTATATTTTAGTTTGACAGCACTAAAATGGCACTGAATTATTAGTTTAGTGAAAATGTCAATTTTGCTATTCTGAATTTGACGTTTTTCACCTAAAATTTTAGTTTTCTAACTAAATCTGGCTATTTTTAATCGCGATTAAAAAGGTGTGGATTAAAATAAGTTGTCATGATCTAAAATTCAACACAACACCTCGACTTCAGGTGCAAAAACAGTAGTTTTTTTTTTAAATTTTATCTTTCTTATATCTCGAAAATGGTGTCCTATCGCAAAAATAATGAAAATTTCGACCCCCTTTATGAAACCCTTAAACCCCTAAAATTCTACATGTGGGTAACATTTTTTTCATTATTTTCCATAAAAAATAGTGAAAAACTTCCATATAAAACACGTCGAGGCTGCCCCCAATGCGTGCCTCCGGCTCTAAAAAAATCACGGGGTAGAGCAAACAAGTCGCGATTGTCAAATTAAATTTTAGTTGCGTCAAAATTATTTTTAAATTTAGAGATATTTTTTTACAGAATAGCTCTAAGATTCTCATAGCCAAAAGTAAGGAATTTTAGTGATAGTTTAGTTCGGTGAAGAGAATCGGCACCGATACCTAACAAAAATATTACACTTAACTTAAGTAACTGTAGCAACGTTACTTTAAAATTTTCTTAATTATACCTAAGTATTAATTGAATTAATTTAAAGATTATTCTGTAATACTTACCTATCATAATGTAGTACAGTCGCCAGCAGGTCAAGCTACACGAAACTGTCAAATTTCTCCAAACAATTTTAAACCTTAAAATGTTCCTGGTTAAGTTCAAAATCGAATGAGAAAATCAGACAGTTTGTGGTAACTTGATGTGCTGGCCACTGTACCTAATAAATATTAATACCTGAACTGTAATTAAAGTATCTTGTGATTGTAAATGCTTTTTTTGCATTTAGTTATTTCCTCGTTGAGGTGGGATGAAAAGTTACGTGTTGCACTCGAATGCAAAGATTTTTCACCTCATGCTCTTTTGATTCCCTCGCTAACGCGCAGGATTCAAATTTTTGAATCACTCGCTGCGCTCGTAATTCAATTTTAGAATCCTTCGCTTGCTCGGTCATCAAAATTGAGCACGCGGTTAAAATGCAACTTTGCACTCTTGTCTAAAAAATAAATATTAATTGAACAGTCGTGTTGTGTACTGGTATATGTCTACTATGATAAATTTACGTGTTGTTATTTTAGGAGACTTTTACTTTTACGTTCCTGTTGGTGTTAGGCTGAATTAAAAAAAAAATGTAAGCAAATGAGCAATTTTGACCCATTGTGATAAAATTCACACTAATTTTGAGAAGTGCATACTTTGCGAAGTGCACATTTTGCGATGTGCACATTTTGCGCCAAACGCCCAAGTTTCGTCAAACGCACATTTTGCGAAGTGAAAATTCTGCGTAAAACCTGACGAAACTACATAAAAGGTTTCCTTCCTTGTTTTACTATTTCACGAAGGTAAGAAAAGGTAACGTATCTAAAGAAAAGGTCAAACGGAATCTTGCTAAGACAGCCTACAAACACAATTAAGTACCTACAAACCTACTAAAACAAAAGTACGAAACAAATAAGGGAGACTAACAATAATACAGGCGGTAGTTAAACCATAAGAATAATAAATAATAATTCGTATGGGAAAACCTTACCTATCGCCATCTTAGTTAAATTACCTACCTCGTAACTAAATACTTCTGTAACAAGCATTAAAAATGTGTAGTTCTATGTGGATAAATTACCGGACGAGCTCCTTTGGATATAGGTACCTACAGAAAAAGAAATCTCCTTGGTTTTCCTACCAATATTTGTACACAGTACAACAGCTTGGCATCTTCAAAAGAAATTTAAAATTATTAAAACAAAAAGTCGCGTTGTATTGCTGCCGGTGGCACACCTTAACTTTGTCTTGAGCTGGCTCAAAACGGTCTGTAACCGCGCGGGGGCTGGTGCACGCCCCGCGCCTAGTCGGTGACAGCTGACGCACACATAGCTGTGCGTGTAGTACTGTACCCGCGCACGGAGTTAGTATGAAGCTGTTATTCTGCTCGTTTTTTTATTCATGTGCTCATAGTGAGGGACATTGAACCTCCTTCGTACAATGTGTATAAATACTTATAGCATTTGAGCAACATTTATTCAGGCTCACCACCTTATAATTAGTATTATTACTAACCATTGTGGTGTTAGTAACACAAGACTTCGACATACTAGGTACTTATGTCTGAGTTTATATACTTGTATGTAGTAACGGTGGAGTTTCTTGCCCATTCTTCTCCACGCGAAACTACCTTTTGGAAGGGGTGTCTAGAATCAACTCTATTTTATTGTGACGTTTAAAAGTGCGTTTTATGTGCCAGGTACCTATTTGATATAAATATTAATTGCTTTGACTTGACTTTAAAATAATAAATGACCACATCATCCCTCACAATGCCTGTAGGAAGTCAGGCGCGCTGAGCGAGCGCGTACTTAGCCAGTTACTTTTCCTTTTACCTAATTATTAAAATAACCGCGCTATCAGTTTTCATGTGATTTTACCCTAAACAAGTGTAATCTAATCAGCATATTGAATATTATTGAGATATCATAAACTTGTTAAGGAAAAAAATGACATATTTAATATTTCAGCAATAATTAAACAAGTAATGGAGAGGTGTGGGGAGCTGTGCGGCATGGCGGGATCGCTGCCGGTCGCTGTGAGCGTCGGGCGGGACTGGGCCCGCATGCGGCCCTGCGCGCTGTGAGGAGCTGTGCGGCATGGCGGGGTTGCTGCCGGTCGCCGTGAGCGTCGGGCGGGACTGGGCCCGCATGCGGCCCTGCGCGCTGTTTGGAGCTGTGCGGCATAGCGGGGTCGCTGCCGGTCGCCGTGAGCGTCGGGCGGGACTGGGCCCGCATGCGGCCCAGTGCGCTGTGAGCAGCTGTGCGGGGCCCGATGGAGTGCGAGTGCCCAACAAATTATATTAGAAAATAAATAAATATTTTAATCAATCTGAAAGTGTTTTTTTACGAATGATCGTAACTGAAATTATAACAGCCACATTTATTTTAGATTTATTTTATTGGTAACAATCTGGGATTTATCGAATACAACGAACAATAATATAAGTCACTTCATACAATAAAAGCACCAACATTATGAGACTTGAGCTTTAGTGATTTGGGTCACATTTTGACGGCACTGCACACCGTACAAGTCTGGCACTGGACTCCCTCGGGAAGACACTTCTTGTGGAAAGAGTGCCTACAGTTGTAAACGACCAAATCTGAGGCATTGGATACGTACCTAACTATGATTGGACAGTGGCACGCACAACACATTAAGTCATCCGTAACAGATATACCTCTCTGCTGATTGATGATTAGCTTCTGATGTAACTCGAAGTAGTTCCTCAAAGTGATCACTTTACATGCTTCCTGCACTGACAGCTGAAGGTGATAATCACACATCATCTTTGCTAATGAGTCTTTTAAATCCTTTATCTCACATCCGGATTGTATATTTTGTATTAATATTCGTGGGTCCACGTAGTTTCCTATTCTCTTGAGCAGTAACGTCACATACTCAGGCTTGTCCACTGTCCACTTGATGAGGTCCATCCACAATTCCTTATCATTGTGTTCTTGACAGAAATTGAGAGCTTGATTTATATCCTTCAGCTGCTCTATAATAATTTGCAGAGCTTCTCTCGTGTTGCCAATCCGTCCCAATAGGAACACCATCTCAGGGTAAAGTTCATTGTTCTGGCACAAATCCAAAGCTTCTTGAATTGGGTAATTATCACTGCATTTTAAAAATGGAAGCAGTTTGTCCCTTGCATATTTAGCGTAAAGTCTAACTAATTTTCCGTGATACCTACCGTTCGGTTCAATTTTGCTGTAAGCATCTAAATAATTAAACAGCAGCATGTCATTGCTTGCAAGTTGCTTTTCTACCACCTCTACAGGTACTCCAGGTACCTTGTCTAGAAGTATTGATATTGCCTTCTCACAGTCGAGAGTCATCAGGTCCAGTATCTTGTCGTGTATTACGTTGTGCATGTTGTGTTTAGTGATCAGAGTGAACACGTCTTTGTGCTGGAGAGTCAAATACGTCGTCAAAGCCTTGTCGTATTTCTTTTGGTAACAGTATAAAAGAGCCAAAGCTTCTAAATAAATATTTTTATCGACCTCCGTGTTTAACAGTTGTCCTAAGACTTCCTTGGCGATGGCGCGAGTCTTGTACAACGCGGGGTTCCATTCTTGAACTAATTTCAGGAATCCCTGTGAGTCCAACTTCAAATACTCATACAATATTAACTCGTATGTGTGAGAACTCAATGCTCGTTCAGGAATTTTAGGCACATACGGACTGATCGCTCGCAACAGGTTCACTTCAGCAAATTTTAATATCTGCGTCTCCCACAAGACTTTATCATTTTTACAAATCCTGGCGCACAGTATGGCCGCCTCCTCGTGCAGGTGCTCAGCCATCAAGTGGTCCAGGTATTGCACGCCGACGGTCACCACCGAGTGTTTCGACGTCTTCCCGCCAATTTCTTCGAGAACGGTAATTGCTTTTTCGAATTGACCTTGTTCTGTGAGCCATTTAACTCTATCGTCGATATCGTAAGGGCTAGCCACTACAATGTCCTTCGGAGACACTATGAAAAATCTGTTTTCCTCTATGAGCATTTCTAAATAATAGTCGTTACAAGAATATTCCTCGTAACCATTAATTTCGATACTCTTCTTGGAAGTAGTTCGTAATTTAAAATTTATATATTCAGAGACGGTGAGCACAGGTTTTTGCGCCTTACCAGTTTCAGGGTCGCGCTCCTTATGTACTCCCAGGACTACTAACTGGTCGTCCAGGGGACCTAAGCCACTGATGAAGTAGTCAGTCTGAAAAGTGTACACGGGATCGACTAAATACTCGGTGACATCTCGCGTTTGAAGCTCGATTTGACTTCGTTTTCGTATGACGCAGATCCTGATGGTGTCGACCCACCCAATCATGAGCGTTTTGGGGGCGCACCAGAGCAGGTTGCAGCGATAGTCTTCTATGGACCGGTTGGGGACCTTCTCCCACTGGATGAGGCCGAGCGAGCAGCGCGCCACCAGGTCGTACACGCGCACGCCCACCTCGCTGGCCCACGCTACGAAGCGCTCGTGCCAGGACATCGCCTGCACGTAGCCTTCGCACTCGCACAGAACGGTGCTACGAAGGCGGTTCAGGAACGTCTTTTCGTATAATGTTATCTTAGTGTCGGCTGTAATAGAAAAAAAAGGTATACAAATCAAAATTTACATAACGCATGCTGATTTTTTTGTGATCTTTGTAATGCCGTGATTTTTGCCATCATACTGAACTTTATTTTTTTAACTATTTTGGGACTAATCTGACTGAATACATAAAATTAAAGAATATTTAGATTATTTAAATAGCAAGCTAAATAATCTCTTCTTATCTTGCCTAACAGTTGCAAGTAAACCCCAATTATTATGGAAATAAAATTAAAACAAAAATGTTTTCTCCACAAAATATATTGTGTGTGATATATCATGTATATTGTTATTGCATTTTCTTTCACCTTAGTAGTCATTTATGATACTAGTGCGGTAAGTTGGTTTTTACAAACGAGTAGACGAATGTAAGCCCGAGACGAAGTCGAGGGCTTACCATAGTCACGAGTTTGTAGATACCAATTTCCGCACGTGTGTCATACAACGTTTTTCAACACACTTGCGAGAAAACAGTACAATATTAATATCGGATCGCTCGTTTTGAACTCATTTATTTTTACTTTGTTTATAAATAACAGTCAGAAAGTCGCAACAAACCTTGACGTTTCTAATATGAAAATGGCGCGAATTGCAAATGGCGCCACGTGCGCGTGGTGAAAATTAGAACTACATCTTTCGTCTCATTTTCTCTTCATTATTAAAGCGAGACAAATGTATTGAGCAAAAGCGCTTCCAAGGAGGTTCGATTAATCAGCTTATTTATTCTCGTAATGTGTAACTCCTTGGTGGAATTCTTATATATTTTTTATGGAAATTAAAAATAAACCGTAAAGGATACGCACGCCGCTATACAACGGAGTATGCGGTAAAACAGGTACTTAGGTGTGAGTACCTATTTTACCGCACGTTCCGTTTGGTTCGTAATTTGTTACTTTCGCACAATGTATACAAGCATCGTAAATGCATTTTTTGAGAAATAATATTTTGCTACAAGCTACAGAAGTTTTCTAGTTTTTTTTTAATGGTGGATTGAAAATTATTGCAAAATTTCGGTTAAGAAAAACAGGAGAGTTGCCAGCTGAACAGCGGGTGAAATTGGACGATTCTGACACTTAATTAATAAGGGGTTCTAGGCTGCCCGCGTAATTATATAGCTATTATAATTATCGGGGTTCTTTTTTCTTAATATTTTTGTATACTTACGCTCATGGCTCAAGTAGTTTTTCTAAAAGTTCAAATTGATTAGAAGGTAAAACAAGCGAAAGCTCTCAACATATTGAATGATGGGGGGGGGGAGGGTCATGACTAAAGTGACACCGCACCTGATTGCTACGACATAAAGGCACTGTCAAATTGTTATACAGAGGTGCTGTTGACTGTGCCTACCCTATGATGATTAAATATGATACGCAACTGTAGCGAACCTGCAATAATCTATATATATAAAAATGAATCCCTATTTCCCTTGGTCACGCCATCACGCGTGAACGGCTGGACCGATTACACATTTTTTTTTGTTGTGTTCCGTATTTGTCAATAGAAGGATCTTATGAAATAAAAAAATAAAGAAGTTGATCGGAACGTTACAAAATTTAAGAAAACTTAACGCCAATATTAATTTTACATAACTGTCAGTTGTTTGAAATAACTGTCAACGATTGACAGAATGCGCGCTGCAAATATCGTTTAACACAGATGGATCGGTTGGTAAATGAGTCGATAGTTTTAGTCAATAGTCAAAACTAAACGACATATGACATTCATAGTTAAGACAGGACAACGTCTGTCGGGTCAGCTAGTTAATCATAAAAATTATCAATACAATAATTTCTACTTTGTCGAAAATATGACTAGGTATATCAAGAAAATAAGTATCGCGTTTCGTACCTGTTAAAAATCTCCTCCTGGAGCCCGGCTTGCAGTAACAAGGATCCAAGGCGATAGACTTGATCACTCTGCCCAGTGAGAGGCGACTGTTGTCGCTCGTGTACAACCCATACACCAGGACTTTGCCGTCGGCCGAACAGCTGGCGATGTAGTCCCCATTCAGATCCACTGAGATTCTCTTCACAGCTATTGCATGAGCCTGCAGCTCCTTATTCTTCCCGTCTTGCGATATTGGCACTGTGTTCCCTTCATGGTCTAGAAGATGTATCACGCCCAATTGTGTTCCTAGACATATAAACTTGGTATGCACACAAATACAACTCACTGCGTCTTTCAACAAGATATTTTGAACATCGTTCTTCAGTCTATCGCAATTCAGTTTGGGCTCCTCGTCGGGATGCGAGCTGTCAGAGCTTATAAAATTCACAGCCATGACTGCTTTATTTTTGCCCAAAAAGCAAATGTAGTGTCATATTCGATTTTATTATGAATATAAATTGTGTTTCCTTCCTTGTCATTTATGTAGATTATTGCCAACAGTAAAATGGAATACAGCATTTTATATTGCTTTTTTTCCTATCGGCAGTTCATCATCATTACTTAGATCTGGTCTGGCAATCTATTATCGTCCATCACTGGCCACTTCATGCTTGAATTTAGAATGTCGCGCTGCTTCATCGTTCATTCCGTCGTTCCATTAGCAGACACTGGATCTCCAGGTTGGGCGCCAGCAACGTGGGACTCACCTAGCTCTATGTACCATGTATGTGTGTGTATGTGTGTGTGTGTCATGTAACTATGTATTAATATGCAAGGCTCGATATTGGGTCCTTTCCTCTTTATAACAGACTTCAAAAATTGGAGGCGGTTCTCAATTCGATTTTTGTTTAATGTGTGTTGTCTCGGAACTTTTTTCTGGGTGAACCGATTTGGATGATTCTTTTTTATTTGATAGCTGGTGCTTCACATGTGGTCCCAGTTAAATTTGATCAAGTTTTGACCAGCAGTTTTTAAGCTATCCTTAATACTGCATATTTTTCCCACTTAGTTCATATCGATGATGTTTTAATAATTTCCTGTCACTACATATCAAGTAGTGGTATACGAATTTGTGTAGGGTTGGTACCGCAACAAAAAAGGGGAAAATCAAAACTTTGTTCGTGTATATTAATGATCTACTCCTTTTTATTACAAAATCCATCACAAATGGTGTTATTTGCTGACGATACTTACCTACTTATTTTTTAAGGTAAATAGACGTGCTACAAATTTTATCGACTTAAATAACGCCCTACTGCAGGTCAAGATTGTTTAACTGCTAATAATTTAGTATTAAATGAAAAAACAACTAAGTGCATCAGATTTTCATTGCCAAATGTCAGAATTCGTCGATAAAACTGTTTCCCTGGGGATTACGCTCGACTCAAGGCTACAATGGTGTCCTCATTTAACATCTCTTGCAGGAGCTAAGTTCAGCAGCATATGCTGCCAGAAATATCCGTTAATCTACTGATGTAAATACCGCGAGGCTAGCCTATTTTAGTTACTTTCATAGTACCTATCATGTCTTACGGTATTTTACTTTGGGGACGGGCTGCAGACATCGAGTCTATTTTTATTCTGCAGAATAGAGCCATCAGAGCCATATAAAATTTTTGCAGACGCGGTTCTCTAAGGGAACTGTTTAAGGATATTAATACCATGACGGTATCTTGTCAATATATCTATGAAAACATCATGTGCGTAAGGAAAAATCAAAATCTTTTCAGTATAAGAGGTGAAAAACATAACTATAGGAGTAGAAATAGGGTCCCATTAGGTAACTAGGTTTCAGACTGACTAAAGTAAATAGATTCATCTTTTTTGGGGTACTGTTTAAAACGTTACAACAAAATACCTCCCTACATACTTCCAACTGAATGAGACGAAATTCAAAGCTTTTATAAAACGCACACTATGCAGGCAGGCATATTTTAGGTTGGCGGATTACATCGCTGATAAAAATGCCTGGCTCAATGCTGCTCCCGCTCCACAACCACAACTAATTGATTAACACTTGAAAATACTGTACAGCTTCTGCTCGCGGCTTCACCCGCGTGGAGGTCGGAAAATACCCCACGGGGACGTGCTACTAGGATAAAAAGTATCCTATGTCCTAAACTCCTAACCCAAGTCATGGCCTATCTGTAACCTACTTATCATCCATATCCAGCCGTTAAAGCGTGAAACAGTAACAGACAGACAGGCAGATAATAAACGCTACCTAAATATTACCTCAAGATACGGACTCTGACTAAATTCCAATTCCTTAAATCTTAAGAGGCATGAGGAACAGGGTGTAAAGTCCACTCACCCTCCATAGATAATAGAGGACCCTCCGACCAGACGGGTGTTGTGTCTGGTGGGCAACTGCCCGACGATTGATGTCGGGAAGTCTTATACAAGGAGTGACAGCCTATCTGACCTCCACAACCCAGTAACTGGGTAATACGATACCCCTTGGTAAGACTGGTTGTCAGACTTTCGGGCTTCTGACGACCCGTAACGACTGCCAAAGATCCACGAATGACAGCCGAGACCAACGGCTTAACGTTTCCGAGGCACGGAGGAGTCTCAGTATGTATAGATCGTCACCCATCCACAGACCAACCCCGGCAAGAGTAGCTTAACCCTTACACGGGCCCCATGCATCTGGATGTGCTACGTAAAATTTGAATACAGTTTCATGTTCGCGAAGCATTGTAGAATACAATACCACCAAAAAAAAATTCAATTTAAAAAAAAATATGTGGTTGAAATTTGCACTCTGCCTGTTTCGTTGATTTGTGTAATCTGACAGTTTGTTTCCATTCTACCACTTCATTGATTTTGAATTTTAGCTTACAGACTTTCGATGCGCTTCCACCTTTTGAATGGCTGAGTAAACGCGACAAATTTATATTTTTTTCTATAGGTTGCGTAAATCATAAAAAAACAACTATTTATATATATATATGAAATATGTTTAGTAATAAGATTTTATTACATCGTTTAAAATTAACAAAAACACAACTTTTCGTGAACTAAACAACAGCGTGAAATTCTCCATTTATAGTTCTGTAATTTTAGTGAATAATTCACCACCACATACTTTACAGTACAAGTCATATAACGCTACCTCGTCGTTTAAAAAATGTCTCAACGAATGTTTGTGACCGTATTCCTCACATGTTGTCACTGGCCTCATTCCTTCATCCCTTAGCGATAATGTTCCATCAGGTAATATTTCCAAAAATAAATCGACTAGTACCGTTGCTGGTAGTCTTAGTTTGTAAAACATTACTTGAATATTGAGAAGCTGTAAGCAAACACAATAAATGATTACAGAAAAAAAAAAAACACTGAACAATAATCTACGCCTGGTCACCACGAAGGCGGGCCAGGCTAGGCGCGGCAGCTGTTTGAACAATAATCCACGCCTGGTCACCACGAAGGCGGGCCAGGCTAGGCGCGGCAGCTGTTTGAACAATAATCCACGCCTGGTCACCACGAAGGCGGGCCAGGCTAGGCGCGGCAGCTGTTTGAACAATAATCCACGCCTGGTCACCACGAAGGCGGGCCAGGCTAGGCGCGGCAGCTGTTTGAACAATAATCCACGCCTGGTCACCACGAAGGCGGGCCAGGCTAGGCGCGGCAGCTGTTTGAACAATAATCCACGCCTGGTCACCACGAAGGCGGGCCAGGCTAGGCGCGGCAGCTGTTTGAACAATAATCCACGCCTGGTCACCACGAAGGCGGGCCAGGCTAGGCGCGGCAGCTGTTTGAACAATAATCCACGCCTGGTCACCACGAAGGCGGGCCAGGCTAGGCGCGGCAGCTGTTTTCGTGGCACGGCCGTAAGGGCTTTGATTCTCACATTTTCGAGGATTGAATTCTTGTAATTATTCAATTGCTCCTCTATTTGAGTCTGCATGATTTTTACTACTGTTTGTAAACTTATTATGTACAATTTCTTTGGATTTTTTGAAAATATTGTTCGTAATAAATTATTATAATTCATTTTACAATGTTTTGATATGTAGAAGTCATGTAGATGAAAAAACAAACAAATAGCGCAGCGTACTGGCTTTTTTTTGTTTTTAGGTATTGGCCAGTAGTACAATTTCAGCAAATAGATTGTTCATCACAATGAAAAAGTTCAAAGCACGGGTAAATGCAAATGGGAACACTACAAACTCTACACATATAACTAACTGGTTCTTTTGGGAGCTGCTCTAGTGCTACAAAATTTGCACCGTTTTGAGGTTGTAGGAATCGGCATATGCAGGCCCACATTTGATAAGCGAGTTTCTTTAGGAACTCCAAATAGACCCCTCTTTTTAACTGTATGAGTTGATGCAATCCGTTTGCGTGAACTGTAATTATTAATTAAGGCTCTTACAAGTCTTAAACGAAAATCACGATGAGCACAAGTGTCATGACGGTATCGGTATAGTATATACGAATTAATGACTGCGGCTTCTAGTAAGTACCAGAATATTCTATGCCAATTCTTATTAGATCTCCGGCCGATGGGATACGAAGACTTTAAATGGTCGAATTTATCGACACCTCCCATTGTCTCAGTGTATTTACAAATAGCCTTCGGACAATACATGTCTTTTTTAGTTCCATCTTTATGAGTTCTCTGAATTATGTGGACTTCCCTTGGATCAAATGCATTCGTCATTACAAAGACGTCTTTAGAGTCGTGCCATTTGATGACAGATATCGGGGAATCATATTCGTACATGAATTCTCCAGGTTTTAATTTGTTGGCTGAGCTTGCTTTCAATGAAAATAGTTAATCATTGTAACACAGTGGTTTAATAAAGTTATAAACATTTATAATAGAATAAAAATGAACTTTAACCTAGGATGACAGAACAGAACATAACCGTTGCTAGGCAACAACTAAACAGACTCTACTCATAGAACATAGTGTATTACCTATAACCTTCATGGTACAACACCCCCACTTAATCCACTATGCTGTGTGCAGAACACATGTTTCTGCTTACCAACTCCCTTTGTCATCATATCAGCAGGCATAAGGGCAGTCTCACAATATTTAACACAAATTACCATTTGCTCTGCTAACTCCCTAACAAAATGGTATCTTATATTTATATGTTTGGAACGTTTTCCAATAGCAGAAGTATAAACTAGCTTGCTGGCACTTTGACTATCACTGAAAATAGTAACAGCAGTGTTATGCCCGCCAGTCAGTTCAGAATATAAACCATTTACTGCTATCACTTCCTTAGCGACCTCACAGATTGCGATGTACTCAGCTTCAGGAGTACTTAACGCAACACAACGCTGTTTTAAAGACTGCCAAGACACCGCAGCACCACCGAAAACTAGGGTATAACCAGAGAAAGATTTCCCATCAGGCCCATTTCCCCAATCTGCATCTGCATAGGCAACCAAGGGCTTATTACATTTTTTGTAACACAGCGATAGTTCCGCTGTCCCCTTTAGATACCTAAGCACTCGTTTCAGTGCCGCCATGTGAGTTGAATCACTGCAGTTATTAAATTGACTTAGCATCGTAACTGCATACGATATATCAGGTCTTGTACAACATGCCAGGTACATTAGTGAACCGATAATTTCCTGATACCGACTGTTATCATTCTTTTCACCAGATTTCAGGCGAAGATTCACTTCAATTGGTGTACTAACTGGTTTACAATCCAACATTCCGTATTTCTCCAAGATTTTTGAAATGTATTTCTTTTGAGACAAGTGGATTTCACTGACATTCTTCCACTCGATCCGGATTCCAAGACATTCTCTTGCCTCGCCCAAATCCTTTATTTTGAAGGATCTTCCAATCTGATGAATCACCGTCCTGGCTCCTATAGCTTTATTTGTGAATATATAAAAATCATCCACGTACAGAGCTATGACAGTGAAAATTTCTTTATAATTCTTTGTATAGACACACTGGTCATAGTTAGACCGAGAAAAACCCATCTTTATTATATGCTCATAATCTTTTGGTTCCAACATCTGGCAGCTTGTTTTAGGCCATATATGGCTTTCTTCAACTTGCAAACCTTGCCTTCACTCCCCTCTTGAACAAAAGATTGCGGCTGTTCCATATAAATCTCTTCATGCAGATCTCCATTCAGAAAAACGGTGGTAACATCAATATGATGAACGCTCAGGTTTTTCTCAACCGCCAGTGCTAGGAGAAGACGAATCGACGACATCTTAACCACCGGTGCAAATGTTTCAAAATAGTCTTCACCAGGTTTTTGGGAATAACCTTTAGCAACCAACCTGGCCTTATGGCGCTGGGTGCTGCCATCAGCTCCAATCTTCAACTTGAAAACCCATTTCGTTTTGATAACATTAGCGTCTAATGGTCGATCAACCAATTCCCAGGTTGCATTCACCTTCAAGGAATTGAACTCATCCTTCATCGCTTCCACCCAAAACTTCTTGTCAGAACGCTCCATGGCATCTTTAACTGAAATAGGATCAGGATCATCCGACACATGGAAATTGTATACCATGTCTTTCTCTCGCTTTGGAACCCTATTTCGAGCAGGGTAACGTCTCGCACTTTGCAAATCTTCTGCCACAGGACGGTCTAAGTCGACAGAAGCAAAATTTTGTAAATCCTCTGTCATAGGATTCTCTCCGTCTACAGAATCGTAGAAATTCTCTCCAGAATCTGATCTCGTCAGTGTACTAGCCCTCGCTGTACTAGATGCACTTCCAGATTCTTCTTCATTCACATTCGAACTAGCCACCGGAACCCCCACTGCAACCGGACCAGTAATCCTTGGAGCCTCTGGTTGAGTAGTGGAACGACTAACTTCAGGAATGTCGTACTGTAAATCTATGACCACAGCATCCTTCTTTGAAACAGGAACAGTGGCTACTGGTTTTTCTTTAGTAGTCACGAAAACATTTTCCATAAATGTAGCATCTCGAGCGATGATAATCCGCGTTGGATCATCCTCCAAATTGATAAATCGGTACGCCTTCGAATCGGACGAATACCCAGTCATTATCATTTGAACCGTCTTTGGATCAAACTTCTTGCGACTATGATCCTTTACTAGAACCTGAGCTCTACATCCGAATATTTTCAGATTCGATAGATCAATTCTCTCTCCTGTAAAAATATCCTCTGGAACTTTATCTTTGAGGGCCATTGTAGGAGATCGGTTCTTCAGGTACACGGCACAACCAACAGCTTCTCCCCAGAATCTCTTGTCCAAACCAGCCTCATGCACCATACATCTAGCCTTCTCCGTTATTGTGCGAATTGTGCGTTCCGCCACTCCATTCTGTTGAGGTGTGTAAGGTACTGATCTCTGGTGTTGGATTCCATGTTTCTTCAGGAAACTTTGAAATTCTCCGTTGGTATACTCAGTGCCATTATCGCTACGAAATTTCTTTATCTTCTTTCCCGTCTGATTTTCAACTAGTGCCTTGAATTCCATGAATTTAGCGAAAACTTCGGTCTTGGATTTTATCAAATAGCTAAATGTTTTTTGGCTGAAGTCATCCACAAAAATCAGGTAATACCTATTACCGCCCCAGGATTCCACCTCCATAGGGCCTGCTAAATCCGAATGCACGAGTTGAAGAAAATCTTTTGCTCTTTTGCTTTTACCTTTTGGAAACATTTTGACGCACTCCTTCCCTTTACAGCACCCTTCACATGGTTCCGTGTTCACATTTCTAAAAGTCAGACCATCTACCAAACTTTTCAGCTTCACCATCAGAGCTCCACTCAGGTGACCTAGTCTTATGTGCCACAAATCAAAACAGGCGCGAGAAGAATGTTCTGGAGGACACGTCAGAATCATCGCTGCTTCTTTATCTAAAACATATAACCCCTGTTTCAGTGGTGCTGTCAATACTGGCTTTCCAATTACTTTTACTTTGTAATCCTTTTGGTAAACCTTACAAGAAGCGTCATCAAAAACAACAGTGCAACCCTTAGTACACATTTTACTGACCGACAGCAAGTTTGTCGTCAAACCTGGAAGCCTAAGTACATCCTCGAACCTTACAGAACGCCCCATGACATACACATCTCCTTGTTCACTAGACACAATCTTGTCATTGTTCGCGGTCGTCACTAGCTTAGAACTAATGTACTGTCTATCTTCAAGAATGTGCACGTCAGACGTCATGTGTGATGTAGCTCCGGAATCTACGACCCAATGGCCCTCACCAACCGTCATAGATAGAGCGACCATTAGACCCGAGGTCTCCTTACTGCCTTTCTTCATATTTAAAGATGTGTATTTACTGTCTTCAGACTTGTCTCCCGTCTTACGACGTTGGCACTGCCATTTATAATGCCCTTTCTTTTTACAAAAATGGCATATAACACCTTTCTTGGACTTTGACATCAGTGCCGTTGCCGTTTCATCTATAGTTGTGTTCATTGTGCTGCCTTTCCTCAAGCTTTCTTTGAGCAACGCTGCCTGCACAGACTCTGTCGTAATCTTCATACCTGAATGCTCCAATGTCATTACCAGAGGATGGTATACATCGGTTAAACCGGCCAACATAATAATCCCAACAAATTCATCATCTAGACCTGCCTTTATACTAAGTAAAGACTGGCTGGTTGACTGGATGTCATTGAGATATTCCTCCATTGATGAAAACATTGTCAATTTGACGTTGAATAATTTCCGCAACAGATATAGCCGTCGCAGTAACCCGCCGTCAGCGTACGATTTTTGCAACGCTTGCCAAGTATCTCTCGCTGTCTTGAGATGCATGATCATGGGATAAATATTTTCCTTACACATGAGGCAGATCTTACTTCGAGCTTTGGCATCCTTCCTTTTAGCCTCCACTGAGTCTGCCACGAATTTCTCGTTCACACACTCCCACAGATCGAAGTCGGTCAGGAACATCTCCATAGCAAAAGCCCACGTACCATAATTACTTTGGCCTGCCAATCTCTCAATACTCTTTACAACAGCTTGTTCCATATTGGAAATTGAGATCAGATACTTCTCCGCTCAGATAAAACACCAGATCACGCCTGGGCCCATAACCTGTTGGCTGAGCTTGCTTTCAATGAAAATAGTTAATCATTGTAACACAGTGGTTTAATAAAGTTATAAACATTTATAATAGAATAAAAATGAACTTTAACCTAGGATGACAGAACAGAACATAACCGTTGCTAGGCAACAACTAAACAGACTCTACTCATAGAACATAGTGTATTACCTATAACCTTCATGGTACAACATAATTGTTCTATTTTTCTTGTGGGCTTTTCACTTATAGATGGTGGTATCCCAACTCGGTTCACTCGAAATGTACAAACACAAAATAAACCCCTTTCGCACAGAGCATCTAAGAGGGGCAGGCTTGAAAAGAAGTTGTTGAATGCTAACAGGGTGCCTTGTGGCACTTCTTCACATAATGATAATACTACTTTATGACCAAGCCCTATTGATTCTTTTTTATTGTCCGTTTTTCCTTTATAAATGTCAACATTGTACAAATAACCAGTTTTGGAGTCGCAGCGTGCCCATACTTAATATCCTCGTTTAATTGGCTTATTCGGCATATACTGTTTAATAGAGCTGCGACTTTTAAATTTAATCATGCTTTCATCTATAGACTGATGTTTTGATTGCGTTGCATTTTCTGAAAACGTGCGGTTCAATATAATAATCATCTTTGATTTTGGACAATTGATCATGCCCCAGATGACTTCGAGGAAGAATGTCGTCATTGTTGCATACATGTAAGTTTTCTAATATTTTTTTGGAACCTTTTACAGGTCATTACTTTTTGAATGACGGGGTTGCCATAGAATTTGTCAGTTGACCAGTACAATTCTAGGCTTGGTAAAGGATGAAGCTCCATTAAGATAACCATACCAAAAAAAGCACACAATTCATCATAGGATACATCGACAAATGTTGCTGATCCTTTTTGTTTTGCATAAAGATTAGTGTTTAGTACAATTAAGTCCAATAACTGTTCTGGAAATAAGTTGCGAAAGTAATCAAGAAGTTGACTTTTATTTGAATAGTCCTTAGATGGCATTAAATCTTCGTCAAAGTTTTTCTCTATGAACGAACCAGTAGCTCGTTCCCAATTTCTTGATTTGGTTTGTCCCTGTATTAAGGTTGATTTATTTTGTTGTGGTCCTGTTTGTATGTTTCCTGTCAGGATACTCTCGATTTCATCAACATCGTAATTTACCGCTTGCATTTGATCCAGCATATCATTTAAACTATATGATACATTGATATTGCTAGAAATCTCATTGTCACTATTTTCATCTGAAGAGCTAAACAACTGCCTCAAATTGTTCTCTATCTCGTCGTTTTCACTTACGCTCATTGTCTCACTATACACATATAAAACAATGCAAAATAAATAAATATTTCAATATATAATTCTTCTTCTAAACTCCCAATATATAATTATAAAGCGCACTAAGGAGTAATGGATGACAGATTAATTATTATCAATTTTCTATTTCCTATAGACGTCAAATTCAAATGCAAAGTTTTCAGTAGGTACCTACTTATCCATGTACCGTGGAGATTATAATACACATTAAAGTGTAACATACTCGTAATACAACGATAGTAAAATTGATAGCTCCTCTAAAAATACTCAAAAATCTGCGTATAACAGGCCTGTGCTGCGTAGCAAAATATCCTAGATAAGTAGGTATAATGGAAACTGTTACTGTAACTTGCTACTCTTGACGGGCAGAGTGCGTATATTTACCACATATGTTGAGACATTATTTACCACAATATTATAAACAGAAAAATAAAATGAAGATACGAAATGAAAGGTAGACATTCTAGTAATAAAATAATATTTATTTTAGCTCAAAAATTAGAAGGGATTTTCAGTAAATTCATTTTAATTATGAGGTTTTTAAATAGCCTCTGCCTTAGTAAGGGTTAACCTTATGAATCGACCCGTGCGGCTGTTATTATGTAGCCACGAGCTCCTCATCGATTTTTATATCCCTAGCATAAGAAATTCAAGTTTCCCATACAAACTTTCATCCCTGTATCACTCTTTTTATGATTATTTTTGAGACAAAAAGCCTATGTCCTTCCCCCGGGTGCCATCTATCTCCACGGCAAATTTTATCGAAATCCGTTTAGTGGTTTAGGCGTAAAAAGGTAACATACAGACAGACAGACAGTTACTTTCCAATGTATATAATAATTATATAGCTTCTGCCCGCGGCTTCGCCCGCTTTGCCTACAGGAAACAAATGACTTTATTTTTTCAGAAACATACATTATACTTAGGCTCTCTCACTATCTCAATTGAATATACAAACTGACAATATTCAACAAAGCAATAAGGACGAAGTTCTCCATAAAACTAATCTCTGGGATGAGAGTAATATGTTTTTAACAGAACTCAAAGCGTGTGTGAAATGATCTTCTCTCTGTGATGTCTTGTTTATACTTTTTTTGTAGACTTTTTGCCGGAGCTGGGCTTTAGTTTATATATCTTTTAGCTTTTTACTTATAAAGCTGAATAGGTAATAAGGAATATGTTGTTGTTGTGTAGTGTAAGCATTTAATTTTATGCAGAAACAAAAGCGTTTTTTTACTTGTACTTCCAAAAATCAATCTGCCTAGCCTTTTTCCTCAACTATATGTTGGGGTCAAATTCAAATCTTCATTGCATATCACATGTGTGTACAAGCTCGGCTGCCAGTCTCACCGGATGCAGCTGAATACCAGTATTTTACATGAAACGACTACCATCTGATCTCTACAACCCAGTAACTGGGTAATACGATACCCCTTGGTAAGACTGGTTGTCAGACTTTCGGGCTTCTGACGACCCGTAACGACTGCCAAAGATCCACGAATGACAGCCGAGACCAACGGCTTAAAGTTTCCGAGGCATGGAGGAGTCTAGGTATGTAAAGATCCCACCATGGCCAATCCCCGGCAGGTGTAGCTTAACCTGATGGATCGACCCGATTCGTGCGGCTGTTATATATAACTTATCCACGAGCTCCTCACATGTACTTGCTTAAAACATAACATAACATCACGCCTTGTTTCCCTGAAGGGTTGGGCAGAGGTGTACCTATAGTACACCCACATTTCACCAGTTACGTTTTATGTTCCATGTAATAGGAGGAGGCCCGTTAGCATTATTAATAGATTATCTACGGGATCGTAGGCAAAAGGTTAAGGTAGGAGAGTATATTAGTATGGAGTCTTATGTGACCTACGGTGTTCTACAGGGTAGCGTACTGGGCCCCACTCTATTCTTAATTTATATAAACCATCTTGCAAAATGATGCTAGATAATGGTCGCGTTTTCTCATATGCAGATGACACTGCTATTACTTTCTCTGGTGATACATGGGAATCCGTATATCAATATGCTGAAAAGGGTCTTTCCAAAATTGCTGACTGGTTGAACTCACATCTTCTTACACTAAATATTTCTAAAACAAAATATATTGCTTTTACAATCTACAACAACACTCAACCAGGACCTAACGTAACTCTCAAAATCCACACTTGTCATAATATATCTAGCACAAACTATTCTTGTAAAAATATTGAAAAAGTTACTCATATAAAATACCTAGGTATAATCGTTGATCAACGATTATCTTGGCATACTCATACAGATATGGTCATGGCCCGTATGAGAAAACTTATCTGGATATTTAAGAACCTAAGACATGTAACAGCAAAAATTTTTTTAACTGAAATCTATGTCTCTCTGGCTCAATCAATTCTTACCTACTGCATACCCGTGTGGGGCGGTGCGACAAAAACGAAGTTTCTTGAACTAGAGCGAGCACAGAGATCTCTTATCAAGGTCATGTATACCAAACCATACAGATTCCCAACTAATGAGTTATACTCCTTTAGCGGTATTCTCACAGTCAGAAAATTATACATACTACATGCCGTCTTAAAATTACACAAAATCCTGCCCTATGACCCTCACCATCAGGAAAGAAGGCGAAAATACAGTGTAGCACCAGTCAAATTCGTTAAAACTGCATATGCCAAAAGACAATTCAACACAAATTCCGCTGCCCTATAAAATAAAATAAATAAAATAATTAACATAGTCTTTAGTAGTCGGTGTCTTTGGTTTTGTATTTTCGTTTTTGGCCACCGACTTCCGAAATTAAAGTTATTTTTCACGTCTTTAAGTGTTTTTTTGGAAGTCGGTTGTTTTTTTGTAAAAATGATTTTATTTTTCACTTTTTAGTTGCGGTACCTACCCCACACAATTTCGTATACCACTACTTGGTATGTAAATAACAGTGACAGGAAATTGTTAACACATCATCAATATAAACTAAGTGGAAAAAATATGCAGTATAATATAAACAATATAATCATCCAAATCGGTTCACCCAGAAAAATGTTCTGAGCAAACACAAATAAAATAAAAAAACACAGATGAATTGAGAACCTCCTCCTTTTTTTGAAGTCGGTTAAAAATAACGCTTTCCGTTGAAAGTCAGGGACGAAATTCGAACTGCGCATAATGAAAATGAAATGAATGAAACCATTTAAACAAGTATCAAGCATACCGTCCAACACTTTTGTAATTATTGTCGCAAGAGAAATGGGACGGTAGGTAGTTACCCTTGTCCGAGATATCACCCGTACCTACTGTTCTTCACAATGGGAGTCACGTTAGTCTTCATCAGATTAGCAGGTAAGTACGCGTGACTAATACGAACTCGTCAGCTTGTTTTGGCAATGCAATTACTATGACACAATTTCACAAATGTTTACCAACAACGCCCGCCTGAATGAACAATATCATTCGGCGTAGTTGCTGCACTATTATTGTTCATTCTGTATGAAGACCGTATATACCATCCGTACACATATCCCACCTCATACGAGTAGGTATATGTACGTAGAAAACCTCCAAAACGTATTTTTAACTATGTTCTAAATATTGGCAAAGCCATGGTCTAAAAAAACAAGGTCTGGCATTCCGGGGGTGACACATGTTTACGTCACTATCCAGTTGCCACTTTATTGCAACAAAACACGAATTATGGAAACATTTTCAGTCACCATTCTGTTAATAAACATATAAAGCATTCAAATTGTCGTTTCGTTTTTCTAATCAAACGAAACATATACCAACGTAATTGTTAGTTCAAACTTCATTGTTTTATCGGATTCGCACAGGTAATAAAGGCGATTGGGGAGTTATTTTATTACACACTACTGGTAACACAGCGGTGATGACGTGGGCTTGTCTCCCACGTGACCACTGTGTCTCGGAAATACCTGGCGAACTATATTATTATATCATGGACAAAGCGAAGTTTTTAATCCCTACCTAAGTGCAAGCAAATATAGAACCTGCAAGACCTTAGAATCGTACGTACCGTGCCGCCCGCGCCGGGCCGTAACGTATTTTCTTTCTTCTTTTCTTATAATTCTCTGACGGTAGGGACGTAGCTAGACCTGCCAGAACTTAGTTTTGTAGGTATAGTCAGCAACAGCAGGAGCTGAACAAAATTTATTGCAATACTTAATAGAATCGGGCCCGTGTTCACCAACATGTATGTAAGATTGTAACAATAATGTAAGTAGATAGGGTAGATATTTCTTCTGCAAATTTCTAAGAAACTCAAATAACGAAACGAACGCCGTTTTCAATTTCAACATAGAAGCGAATGCGGGATTGACAGCAGTTTAGGACTCAGGAGACATATGTAGGTGAATAAATACTCTTGCTTTGTAATCAACAACGTATATTGTTATTCTTTTGAGGGTCACGAACAGAACGATCATAATAACATCCGTTTATATAAAATTGCAAATACAGTTGTCTATTTATTTCCACATACCTCCTAATTCAAATTGAACGTAGCAACAGAACGTAAGCAAGCGGAACATCGATGGAATCATGACTTTCAATTACACTTAATAAACAATAATGAACAATTATACAAATCAAATGTTAAGTTATGATAACTCTAAGTAATACCTGTAGTAGTATCTGTATATATTTTACTGTGTGTACATAAATAATAAAATAAGTAAATACAATGTATAAATCTAACTAAGGGCCAATTTTTCAACTATCGGATAACTTTATCTGAAGAATAAATATCGGGTTTGTCAGCTTTTGTATAGAAAATAATTATGTCAAACCATGGTGAAACGCTATATTACTTAATAAAATAATCCTGAAACAAAATTTATATGTGGATTTATAAATCAGCCAAGTCTATGTACATATTTCATTATTTACGGATCAAAAACAACAAGAGTGGTACGATTAGGATTTCGTCATAGACAAACATGGTGGAAAAGGAACACAAAAGTAAAAAATCGGATAGGATTTATGTATTTCCAACAAAATGATCATTTTTAATTATATAATATCTAAATCATCCCCTTAGGCTATAAAATTGTGAGTCAAAGATCATCCCCTGATAGTTAATTTCAGTATCTTCTACTACTTCTACAAGGGAATACGATTTGATCTATCTATTTTGTTATTTTTTGATGCCCTATGATTTCATCCCCCCCTTTTTTAAACGTATACGTGTACATGTTATTATTATTTCAAGATTGTTAACATAAATAAATAAAAGAATATAAAATAAGTAAATATCTTGTTTGAAAATAAAATTCATATATTGTTGAAAGATTAATTAAGTTTCAACTTTCATCTGTCCCCTTATCACTGATAAAGGAACAGATGGGAGTGAATAAAGTTCGAATTGTCCCCTCGTTGCTAACAGGGGAACAGATAAAACTTTATTTTCCGATTTGTCCCCCTAAGGGGACAAAGCAGGGTGACAGATCGGAATAATTCGAATAATTAATTTAAAATTTAACTAATAGTTCCTTTCACCGTTTTACTCTGCGGCCTGTAATTAAGAATTTACCGATAACGGCTAGACAAAAAAAAAACTACTCTGTATATTATTTTTACCAAAATACCTACGAGGGCAACACTGAAAGTTTTTAGAACTGGCCACTTGTAAACGATGTAATAAAAAAATAAGATCAAATTTTGAAAATGGAACTGTTTGCCAATATTATTGTGTATATATTGTATTCATTTGT
This sequence comes from Griposia aprilina, assembly GCA_916610205.1. Classification (NCBI taxonomy): domain Eukaryota; kingdom Metazoa; phylum Arthropoda; class Insecta; order Lepidoptera; family Noctuidae; genus Griposia; species Griposia aprilina. Next base: position 24,662,446 of record OU744290.1, on the reverse strand, counting down.
CATTTGTTTACGATTTGGCGGCAAATTGAAATTTGTCTGTATCACGTCAGCATGAATTTAACGCGAGAAAATTTTCGTACAATGTGTTTTTATGACTTTTGATGTCATTTAAGTCAACAAGAAAGTTATGATAGACTTCGATTGGCCTTTCACGATGAAGCCCCATCTCATGCCACTGTTTACATCTGGTTTAATGAGTTTAAACGTGGTCGCACTAATCTCACCGATGATCTACGTGAGAGATGGCCTTATACAGCGACGACTAAACATAACATCAGTGTTGTGCGGCGTATGATACAGACTGACAAAAGAGTGACTTATCAGCAGATTCAGACAAGCTTAGGCATCGGTATGAGTCAAGTGCACAAAATCCTGCATGAACATTTAGCGGTCAGGAAGCTTTGTGCTCGGTGGATACCTCATAATTTGACAGAGGCCCAAAAACTCCATCGTGTTGATTGGTGTCGTGAAATGGTTCAAAGATTTAACGGTGGTGACTCAAATGCTGTGTTCGACATACTTACGGGTGACGAAAGCTGGATTTATTGTTATGATCCTGAAACGAAGTGACAGTCTGCTGTCTGGGTGTTTCCTTCCGAGGAGTTGCCAACTAAAGCGAAGAGAGGTCGTAGCGTGGGAAAAATATGGTGGCGTCGTTCTTCGGAAGGGCAGGTTATAGAGGTATTAGGAACAGGGTGTAAAGTTCACTCATACTATGGAAAAGGGAGGATCCTCCGACCAGACGGGTATCGTGTCTGGTGGGCAACTGCCCGACGGTTGATGTCGGGACGTTGTATATTTGCTAGTCGCGCGGTAAACTCTGCTTGCGCGATGCAGGATTTGCGTGACGTCAGTATGACGTGTAGCTCGCATGTGGCGATGTAGATACCGCTACAAGGTCATTATACAACATTGTTTTAGAGGATCGAAAAACAGTTACTGCGGAGTGGTACACTAACAATTGTTTGCCACTTGTCTTGGAATAAGTTCGGGAGAAACGACCTCGCAGTAGGATCCTCCTTAACCACGACAACGCCTTGTCGCATACCGCCAAGCAAACAATCGACTACTTGGCGACGTCAGACGTGGAATTACTGGATCACCCGCCCTATAGCCCCGACCTCGCACCTTGCGATTTTTATTTATTTCCAAAAATAAAAGAAAAACTTCGCGGAAAACGTTTTATGGACGCCGAGGAAGCAGTGGCTGCGTTTCAAAATGCCGTCAAAGAGACCCCTAGCGACGAGTGGGCAAAGTGCTTTTCTCAGTGGTTCCATCGGATGTAGCGATGTATTGATGTAAATGGACACTATTTTGAAAAGATATAATAAAACTAATAACTTGCTAGTTTGTTCAGTTTTTGATTTTCTAAGAACTTTCAGTGTCACCCTCGTACCTACATAAAACACTAGCTTTTGCCCGCAGCTTCTCCCGCGTGGAGGTCGAAAATTATCCCACGGGAACGTATTATCTGGATAAAAAGTATTCTATGTGTTAATCCAGGTTATAAACTATCTGTGTTCCAAATTCCAGCCAAATCCGTTCCGCAGTTTTTGGGTGAAAGAATAACAAACATCCATTCATCCATCCTCACAAACTTTCACATTTATAATATTAGTAGGTTTGTAATTTTTAAAAGATACTTGATCAGTCTAAGTAGGTTACAATATACAAGCTAAGACTAAAATACATACATATAATATGTACACGTATATAATAACAAAAAAGGGAAGGGCTTACAGGGCATCATAAGATTCGTCCGCATCGCTGTCAATGGGATGGCTCATAAGATTCGTCCGCATCGCTGTCAATGGGATGGCTCATAAGATTCGTCCGCATCGCTGTCAATGGGATGGCTCATAAGATTCGTCCGCATCGCTGTCAATGGGATGGCTCATAAGATTCGTCCGCATCGCTGTCAATGGGATGGCTCAAAAGGTTGGCAGCATTGCCACATTGGATGGTAATGCTGATTCTTTGGGCTCAAAATAAGCCAGCTCTCTGGTTACGCGAAGAGTCGACCATCCGCTTGGCGATGTCCCGAAATATTAGATGAGCACTCTGACCCCAAGGCCCTAGTGTTGCAACCCCAAACGGCTCAAACATATAGCTCCGAATAAGGATGTTATATTTGCGCCGTTTGAGGTTTTTTGATCCAGCAGCAGCCGCCCCAGCACAGCACGCCGTACTAGGAAGATAGGAAGGCGCGAGGGTGTCGACACATGTTGCATCTCACACCAAAGGTCTACCCAACTTCCAAGGCATTATGGTCATTCCATCTGGCCTCTTCCCATCGTCACGTGCCAAGCCATTGGGTTCTAAAACAGCTGGCAGCTGGTGACAAGAGCCCGACGGATGATGTCATTAATGCTGGCGTGACGTGCCGTCCGAACAGCGCTCTTGCTGCAGGACAGGCCATGGTGTCCGAGGCAGTCGACTGCATCACCGCATGGACAGCGATGTGGAGCCCCGCAAGGAGCGCCCAGACGGAAACATGTAGCGAGCCGGAATGTGGTGTCACCCTGGTATTAATTAGGTAGTAGCAGCTTAAATAGTGTATTTAAACTAAGAAATGCATCAATATGTTAGTACATAAGTAGTTGTTGAGCACCGGATAACAGAGCATATGTGCAAGAAGTATGCGGCAACCGTGCCTCAATAAGCCGCACAAATCGAAATCGAATCATCGATATTAGGTACAGATATTAGGTACAGATCGTTGACTTTGAAACTGCACGCCCCTGTACTAAAGTTTCTATACAAACATTTGAAAAGTATATGCAACAAGCAGTGGAGAGGCGAGCAGCTTTAAAGTAAACGATCTCTATACAGAGGGCCTTGACAAAGTAACATTCGATTAGCGATGACGCTGGTAGAAAAGCCAAAAAATGTACGGGGTTGACATAAGCTATCGAAATGTCACGTGATGATAGGTTAACGAATAGAAATTAGCTAGACAATGGTGCAGATTCTCTTGTACACCGAACTCAACTAACTAAACTATCACTAAAATTCCTTACTTTTGGCTATGAGAATCTTACAGCTATTCTGCAAAAATATATTTCTAAATTTAAAAATAATTTTGACGTAACTAAAATTTAATTTGACAATCGCGACTCCACGTGGTAGGTACTTGTTTGACCATGTTTTTTTTTAGAGCCGGAGGCACGCGTGGCAGGGCAGCCTCGACGTGTTTTATATGGATTTTTTTACTTTTTGTTTGGCAAATATGAAGAAAAAAATACCTACGTGTAGAGATTTAGGGGTTTAAGGTTTTATAGAGGGGGTCGAAATTTTCATTATTTTTGCGATAGGACACACCATTTTCGAGATATAAGCAAAAAAAAAATACAAAAAAAGACACAGTACTGTTTTTGCACCTGAAGTCGAGGTGTTGTGGTGAATTTTAGTTCATGACAACTAATTTTATTCCACACCTTTTTAATCGCGATTAAAAATAGCTAGATTTAGTTATACAACCAAAATTTTTGGTAAACAACGTCAAATTCAGAATAGCAAAATTGGCATTTTCACTAAACTAATAATTCAGTGCCATCTTAGTGCTGTCAAACTAAAATATAGTTAAGTTGTGTCACTTTAGTCTATTTCAGAATGAGAACTCGTCGTTTGACAGGAATAAACTAAATTTTAATGATTTTTAGTCTAGTTTAGAGAATATTGTGACAAGAGAATCGGCACCAATGTTAACATCATTCGATTCTATGAAACGAACCGACAGCGCCGAACGATTACTTCCATAGAGATGGGTAGCCAAGTGGCACTTTTTGGCAAGCATTATCGCTAGTTTTCGATTCGTATGATGGAAATGTTAGCGAAAGCGATAGCGATTGTAGAAATAACATCGCTCCGAACCGATTGCCATTTGTCTAGGCCCTCTGGTTGAAAAAAAACAACCAAAAATAACATGCTGTACCTATTTTGAATTACCAATCGATAGGGCCGTTCACTTCTATCATTAGGATTAAATCTATCTGCCGGACAGTTTGTTGCGCCACTTCTTGTTCCCAGCTACAGCACTGGGGAGTGGGGAAGGGGAGCGTGCCGGGGGACTGTCGAATACTGTAAGTTTGACGTTCAAAAAGTGCTTATTGAATAAATTACTTATGATCTAATAAATGCTCTTTTGATGCTGACTGTAGTGTACAAGCTATTGGAGGAAACTTAAGTACAGTTTGTGATTAGAAACAGCCTCTGATTTATTTAAAACATTACCTACTACTATATTAGTATTATTATAACCATGGATTGTCCGCTTTGTCCTCAAACCATTAAAAAAACTGTAAAAATGCTTAAAAAATGAGTGAGCACACGAAGTTGTGCACAAGTAGCATAATTATGGATCCGGCAACCATTGTCCAGCGGGGTAACCGCGTTACAGGAATGGCTTTCATTTTGCAGTTCAACAAAATTCATTGTGTTATTTACGTTGTTGAGCAGACAAATTTTTCGAACATAATGAAGCAATGGATTAGCAATATCCTTCAAAATAATTCAGATTGCGATTGACAATTATGGTGCCGGTCACAGCTCGGAGTCGCCTCGGCGCGCGGCGCGGCGGCGAGCGCTGCTAGAGGCGGCGTTGTGAACTCTTTCCATACTAACCAAGCGTGTCACCGTTTACTCACACCATGTTACAAATGACGTATACAAACTGACCACTTTGAATGGTGAAGATGACAGAAGTTGTGCCCTTAACGCAATTTCGGCGCCAAACTGTTAGTAGGCGATTTCGTGCTCTGTGGCAGCGACAGATAGGCTGGAGCAAGGAGCAAGACCAACACGTTCATACCTAGCTAAAGTAAAGTCGGGAAGCAGTTCCTGACGCGGCAATGCTAATGAGACGGACCCATAGAGCTCTATCCACCAGCAGTTTCAGTGCTATGGTGGTCATGATTTACATTAATGTGTTCTTTTATTTTACCAGAAATATGTGAATTTGTGTACCTAGCACAAATAATAAATTAATGTTTACAACAAAGAAAATATGAGAAAGTTAAATCTTTTATGTGGCATAAACAATAATATTTAAACTTGGAAACCAGGAGCAGTTCATAACTTGATCGAACGTATTTGGAACAAAAGGTGAATTTGATTATATTACAAAACATTTATACTTAAGTTTGAGAACAAGCACAGAAAGCCTCTGTAGAGATCGACACTCGCCTAATTTATTCACCCGACATTTTCAGTTTGGATGAATTATTAACTTATAGAAGTAATAATAAATAGAAGAAGATAAATTATTATAAGAAGATAAATAATTATTACTTAAAGAATTAATAAATAATTAAAGCACAAGCGCTGGCGGCGCTGGAATTTAAGTTATAATGCAACTGGAAACCGGCGGCGGCGCTGGTAAGTAATAGCAGCAGAGATTCATAACAATGGCTGCTGGGCGCGCTGTCGTAGGCTACTAACGAGGATTCTAGTTGGGTGCTGTTACTGTAATAAGGCACCCCAACCAGAGCGTTTAGGTTTGCACTGCGACAAATTGTACGAGTTATTTGTTTTGCTATAAAATTAAAACGCTGGAAACCAAAGCACATGGCACCCTCTTAAATAAATAAATAAGCAATTGCTATGTAAGGAGGACACTTGCACGATGGCCATTCGATTTCGCAGACAGTAGGTGCGGCTGGGGTGCCAAAGCTCTATTATATTGGGGTGATGAGAGTCTTTTCATACGTTACCCTAACGTCGTCGTATTCGTGTATCAAATAAATGTTTTTGGTGCAAGTGTACCGTACCGAACTGCAAGCATAAAAATCACTGTTACGTTTCGAGAATTCATTATAACAAATTTATTTTTTTAAATTATTAACTAGTATGTTTTATTTATTTTAGAATTTAAGGCGAGATAATATTAGGTACAAAAAGTAAAGCCATAATGATGGTATGATCAAGATTATATCTTGATCATATCAAATTTTGCTTTCATAGAACTATCACAAATTATAATGAACTGTTTAACTCTAAGAAGAGCGAAGGTAAAATAGTAAAGGAGCAAAAAGTCAAATTCACACAATGCTTGATAACAAGAGCTCATTACATTAGCTCATATACATTCATTGGTAAAGTAGACTTCCACACAGACCGTTGCCAACATTTAAATCGTTAGTAACTAGTGTGTGTGTTGACGAGCGTCAGCAGTGGCCCCTCTTTACCTCATTATCTTGCACATACTGCGCCGCTATAACTGGACCCCGACGAGTGTGAACAGGCGGTTGTTCTTGACGTGCGTGCTGACGTAGGGCAGCGTGCTGAGCCCGTCCTTGCCTCCGTGCAGCCGGTTCTCTCTCATGATGCGCTTGCGCGCGCTGTTCTTAGGCTCTTGTGGGTGCGCCAGCATCGTGTAGCGGGACATTTCACGAGGAAATCTATAACATTTATAGGTGTATTAATATTTAATACACGGAATAACTGGCTAAGAGTGGGCTAGGGAATCAATTATTAATTAGCTAAGTCTTTATTTGCCTTAAACATGGCATAAAGTTGTTACAGTCTGGTTTTGATATATTGTCCAATGTTTAGCTTTATAGAATGTTGTATCTTCTTACCTATTTTGGTATAGTAATTTTATTCTAGGTGCATCGTCTTCAGATATAATTAATGTATACATAATATTGTAAAACATTTTTAAAAGAGTAACGGTGGAGTTTCTTGCGCATTCTTCTTCATACGAAACTACCTTTTGGAAGGGGCAACTAGAATCAATTCTATTTTCTTGTAAATTTTGACGTTCAAAAGTGCCTTTTATGTGCCTATTTGAAATAAATGATTTGACTTTGTATCAATTGCATGCAAAATAATTAATACACGAGTTAAAGGTGAACAATGACGCAGATTAATTGGTAATACAATAATAGTCATTCAGATCGTACATCACAAACATTGTCATTAATACCCGTACAGTACATGCACAATTTTTATTTTCACGTTAAAGAAATCTTTAATGTCATAAAAGTTATGTCCATTCAGCCATTTATATAATTTGTTTTTAAATGAGTTAGCATTATTTAATCATTTTAGTTCTTTTGGTATTTTATGTAAGTATATATATACGTACACACATCACAAGGCAGCTTTTAGCATAGGTACTTGGCTATTAAATAAATAGTAATTTTATTTAGTCCCTTCTAAAGGCTGACTGAGCAATGAGTATTTTATAATTTAATAAATTTTAAATCTAAACTAATATTATAAATACATAAAATTATTTTTTCGTTGTTAGCAGAGGTAATGTCTGGAAGCACTGATTCAATCACAAAAATGATGCCACTGAGTGAAAGCTAAATTATTTCTGAGTGTCACAGGATAATTTTGTTTCTTCCCTTTATTTGCATAAGGGCAAATTCTCAAAACGTCGAATTCCCTTATGGGCAAATTCGCATATGGGCAAATTATTAAAATGGCAAATTCGCATATGGACAAATTATTATAATGGGATATTCGCATGAGAGCAAATCTAATACAGTATGTTTTCCTACTAAAAAGCCGTTTGTTCCCGTATGACTCGCTTAGAACAAAAAGTGTAAACCTTGCGGTTAAGAGAACTGTAAAGAGGAAACCTCCTTCAAATCTAAAGAGGTTTGATTACACTGGCCACTTCATGTTAGTCATTTGGAAAAAAAAAACTAAAATATAAGGATTTTGCTATATTTATTCTCGTTGTTTTTATAGTAAAATAACTTTTTTATTATTATTTTAATAATGTATGCATTGGCTAGTTATAGCTCGAGAGATGGTGTTGATAAGAAGTTCATTGAAAGTGGAAAAGGTAAACCAGATTTACTTCTTAGTGGTTATCACTACAATCTTTGCTTCAAGTATGCTACGGGTATATACTAGATGGTGATGTGCTAAGAAAATAATTTGTAATGGTTCAGTAACATTGGAAGATAAAAAAGACATAAAAAGGTCAGCCAAATACACATGTTTGCCGAATTCTACGCTCAATATAATAGATAGTATCATAGATAAATGTAAAAAAAAAGTGGTCATCGGCTGAAAGTATAAGCATGCAGTCCCTTCGTTTTTGGCAAAAAAAGATAGATAGACCTTGATCGAGAAAGAAATTTATGAATGCAACCACATGAAGTTACCGGCGTGTATTATAGAATATTTTTTTTATTAGGATTTTTACAGTGCAATGTCAAAAATGGAGAAACGAAATTTCACTTTGTATGGGAATAGTCGTGTCTATTCTTCGAAGAGATAGACAGCGTCATGCTAAGACCGCTGAAGTATTCAACTGTTATGGAGAAGGTCACTGGACCATAAACGCCGTTGAAGGGTGGCATAAAAGATTGAATACCAAAATACCACCGAAACCTTCTTTATTGCAGGCCTTATACCTTATAAAAAAAGGCATATATACAAGAAACCAAAATCATACAAAATAATATTCACTGTAGCGACAAGAAACGCAGGTCGGCGGAAATAATTAAAAATATAAAAATTACAAAAATTATTAACAACCAAATTAACAATTTAATTATAATTAAAGAAAGCTTGGAACGTTTGTTATTAGTTAAGTGCAAGTGGCAAGTTGAAGAATGCTTAAATAACGAATATATACTTTTTATTATTTTAAAACGACTATCATTTTAACTGTGCCCATATGCGAATTTCCCATTATAATAATTTGCTCACAATAGAATTTACCGTTTTGAGAATTTGGATTCCACGCGAATTCCACGCAGATGAAGTCGAGGGCAAAATTTTGTACACAATATGGTCGCACAGGCAATTTATCACTTTATTTAATTACCTGATTAAATCAAAATTATGCGCGCTGAGTCTGAAGGAAAAATCGTCATCTTCGCCGCCCCACCCTTCGAATCTATTAGATAGTCCGTCGACCGCCACAAATTGTTTAGATTTGACGGCGAGCACTCCGCCCGCTATGTAGTCATAGGGGAGTACGAATCGGAACTTGTCGATGCTGGCGCTCATGTGGCGCGGGTAGTGCGTGCAGGCGTACAAGTTGCTCTCGTCCAGTGGCAGCAGGTCCACGTCGTGCAGGATGAGGCACGGGAACTTGTCTTTGATTGCTGTCTTCGCTCCAATATTCAGTAGAATTCCTTTGTTAAAGATCTTCTCATCTTGTTGTTCTATTACATATATCCTAAAAGAATATTTATGTCATTTGGTAATCTGGTATAATGCTTCATTTCAATAGATGTAACTCAGATTTAATTATTGTGTGATATATTTACAGACAAACTAATAGAAAAGTAAGGAAGAAAAATACATGTTACACCAAGGGCAAATACATTGAGATAAGGGCAAGAGAAAAATGATATTTAGACAAAAAATAACGCTGGACCTTGTTTGATCATTATTTAATTGACAGGAAATGCTCACCTGTAGTGTATGTTTTGTTTCCTTAGAAAATTATGTATATACGGCAGGAATATGTCTAGTTGACTTTGTCTGTTCCTGTAAGCTACTATTAAAGCAACACTGAACAGCGGGTTGCAGTGCTCCGGCACGTAGCTACCATTCACTAAGCCATTTGCTGAGAAGTCATCATATTTACTTGGCACTTCCCAATTAAGCAGAGAACTAGTACTTTTAAGTATTTCATCATATTTACACTCAGGCTTGGACTTGTGGAGCACTAGGTTTGGGGCAACCTGCTTGTATAGCTGTGTTTGTAAAGCCCCCGCAGGGATGTGAGGGTAGTTGTACACACCGTAGGTTACAAAGAAGTGAATTATTGCTTTGAGACTTAGTATACAAAATATACAAGTTATCACACAAAGTTGAAGTATCCTGAAAACAGTTTAAGATTCAATAAACTTAGGTTCAAAAAAGAATTAAGTTGTTCACAGGTATGAAAACTTATATGAGCAAATCAAATGTCTTTTCAAGTTATAACAATTATGTCATAGCAATGCAGGCTGCAGGCTACAGGGGACTGACAAGGCTAAAGCCTCTCCTCAAAACAACAAAATTACTCACAATAGCTGTTATTACTAGATAAGCAGTTTATTTACTTTATACAACTTTGAATAATTACCTACCTGGTTTTCAGTGAGCGTTTAGGCATTATAGATTTTTTTATTGCTTATAGTCCGTGACTAAATGAAAGCATTCCAACCTCAGTGTGCTTTCTACAATAAATACAAAAGTATAATTAAAAAGAAATACTTTGTGTTAGTAGTAGTACATAAATTTACAGAACAAACCTTACCTTCAACAATTGTTCTTATTTTCTTGTAAAATGTAATCTAAAATAACACTAAGTTAGTTTTGAGTCTGTAAGTTACAATTCCCTGCAAAACAGAAAGTGATAATTCAGTGGTGCTCTAACTTACGATACGTAAGACACAATATTTAATTATGGTTTGTTAATGGCCAAGATAATGGTCAGGAATTCAAGCAGCAATTCGTGAATAGATCATGCTTGTTACGAATTGCTTTTTCATTACATTACTTACAATATTGTAGTAGTGAGTGAGTGGCTGGACTGGTACTCGCTTCGCTTTCTTTCAATATGAACAGCTGTACTCTGGGCGTAATAAGAACTCTTATTTCCACTTTCCAGGCAGTTCTCGGCGAGAATTGAACTGCCTTGCAAATTCGTATGAACACAACGACTGCCTTTAAAATTACAAAATCCACTTGGTCTTTAAGTTGAACGCTGATCATCGGCAATCGGCAGTTCGGCACTGATTTTGACTGATTGTGATTTGACGTTTTATTATTTTTTTCTGTGTCAAAACAAAAAGTGACACTATGGCTACGTTCCGAATTGCACTGTAATCGATTTGAGCGTGCTTACAGCCGTTCCGAATTAGCATGAGCGCGATAACAATATTCCGTGAATCGTCATAGATGACGTCATGACATGCGCCATCATGCGATAACGTCCACCATGCCTTAGATGAATTTCATTGTGACCGCTGTCAAAAATGACAGTTGTCCGTTGTGCTGTTGAGTTGTTTTGAGTCGCATCTTTGTTCTCATACATCTCAACCAACAAATCAGAAGTGCCAATGTGCAGAACTTCTACTTTCAAAAAAATATCCAGTCGGTCTTTCTTTCTTGTGCAAGGTTTGGGGTTGACGTTGAGCGAGCACCGTGAGCGCGTTCACGAGCGTTCCGAATTGTTGACAGTTCTCAGCTGACATAATCGTGATATCTAAATCGGAACGCAAATTATTGATGTGAGCGCTGTGATCGATTATGGCGTAATTCGGAATGTAGCCTATGGCTGCATTCCGAATTGCACTGTAATCGATTTGAGCGTGCTTACAGCCGTTCCGAATTAGCGTGAGCGCGATAACGATGTTCCGTGAATCGTCATAGATGACGTCATGAGATGCGCCATCTTGCGATAACGCCGACCATGCCTTTTAATAATATCATCGTGAGCGCTGGCAAAAATGACAGTTATTTGTATTTGTTGTGATGTTGAGTTGTTTTGAGTCGCATACTCGCATCTTTGGTCTCATTTATTCTCATCTTATCTATAAACTAACGTGGTATTTTCGAAATTGTGCTTCTGGCAGTCGCCACCTAAGCAAAGAAGAAGAAGAAATTTGTGGTGTGTACACAGAAAATAACCATGAGTATTCAAGTGAATATAGCCGACGAGCCCAACGGGCGACAAATTTCTGTCATGCTAACATCAGAGCAATACGAGAGGGCTCAGAGAGGTAAGTGCTGAATTTTAGTCCCATGGCAGCTCTACCGACTGCTCTAACGATTGATGCAAAATATGTTTTACTCATCACAACTGCTTAGGTGTCTGTTTTCAAAAGCTACCAATACAGTATTGTCTTCTAATCAATCATAAATGTTTACTAAACTGGTACTTGCTGTTTACAGATGCTGAATATGTACAGCAATTGGTGCATGACTTTGATGCAAATTTGCCTAGCCGAGAAACAGAGTCACTGCTGAATGAACCAACAGAACAATATGGTAAGTATTTTAAATCTGATTATGGGAAGATACTTATTAGCTGAATGTGCCTGTTATGTTTGCATAACATAAATATGATGTTGACAACAGTTTATGTGGTCACTCTTACTCCAATTAATCTATAATAAATGTAAGATAAAAGTGTTATATTGTTTTGTCATATTAGTATGATAACTGTAAAAGTTATAAAAGTATTTTCTTTAGTAAATTAAAAATATCCTATTTTATTCCAGGGTATGATTATCTATGTGCCAAGTTTCATTCAAATCCATTCAGCCATTATTGGTGAATTCCGTAACAAAAATCCTGACAAAGAATGATTATAGTGTTAGTAAGTACTTATTATAATTTTTTTTTTCAGTAGATCAAGAGTCACCATCTCTATTTATATGGAACGAGGCATGCATTTTGTTGCTACTCACATTATATAGTGTACATAGAGAATATTTTGAAAAAATGCGTCATAAGATGGTATATGACATCATAGCGAGAAAAATGTGTGACGTACAATATAATGTTAATGGTACCCAATGCCAGTCAAAAATAAATAGTTTAAAAATCATTATAAAAAGATAGTGGATCACAATGCCAAATCTGGTAATGATAGGGCAACATGGCCTTACTTTGATGTAAGATAACTTTTTACTTTAAATATTTCTTTATTAAGTAAATGTGTTAGAATTAGCAACAATTTGTAGTACTAAAATGAAATACCATAATGGGACAGTATAGTTATTAATAATAATTTATGGATGCATGTCTAATTTTGTTTTAAAACAAATTAAATTATAATCAAATGCTTCAGGTGTTTGTAGTGTAATACTAATAAACCATGCTTAATGTTGATATTTTTTCAGCGAATGAATGAGTTATTTGGCTCAACTGGATGGGCTAATCCTGTAGCGCTGACTTCAGAGATAGGACCCACACCAAATGAAAATACTAGTCCACTACAAACAGAAGCAAAGAAAAGAAAATTTGATGTCATATTATAAGATTATAGAAAAGATACGAAGAAGTATAGGGAAGAAAGATCCAAGCAAAAACAAGAAAATTTTAATAAATATATGTTAATGAAAGAGCATCAGCATAGAGAAAAGATGCAAATTTTGCAGTCTTTGTGTTTAAATATTAATCATTAATTATTTACATTTATATAGGTTTTAGATTTGATCAGGACCTGTTTCAATTAGTAAGTAGTATGTTTGTGATTATAGATTTGATCAGTACCTGTTTGAATTAGTAGTATACTTGTGATTTTTTTATTAGCTTTTAAGATTTGATCAGTACCTGTTTACTTAGTCGTATACTTGTGATTTTAGATTTGATCAGTACCTGTTTGAATTAGTAGTATACTTGTGATTTTTTTATTAGATTTTTAGATTTGATCAGTACCTGTTTACTTAGTCATATACTTGTGATTTTAGATTTGATCAGTACCTGTTTGAATTAGTAGTATACTTGTGATTTTTTTATTAGATCCTAAGCTTTGATCAGTACCTGTTTACTTAGTTGTATACTTGTGATTTTAGATTTGATCAGTACTAGTTTGAAGTAGTAGATTTGATTATAAATACCTGTTAAAATCTGTGAATTTTATTAGCGTTTAATTGTACTGTATGTCTGTGATTTAACATAATATTTACTAAAATCGATAAGAAGTTATTAATTATAAGTACCTACTTAAGACTTATTACTGTTGTCCTGTTTTTTTTTTTTTTTAATATTTGCTTAATTAATAATTAGGAGAAGAATGTGGCCTAGAGCGCGAGTGGGGCGCCTGAGGTTCAGTCTGATTAAACTGTGATTCTAATTGATTGTTAATAAAAAATATATTTTATTATTGTTGAACATTATTTACAAACCTATCCCAATACATGGCGCAATGGTAACAATTTCCCTTCTCATATCTCATAAACACATGAATATGAATATTTGAAACTGAAAGTTTTTTCAACTTGGCAAGTTACCCAACTAGTTGTCGAAAATTAACTGCACATTTACCTATCAGTTACATTATGTAAAATTTGTATTAACATGCTATAGGATGTTCAAAGTAAAACTACAAAATAGAACAATAAATCAACATTTATTGAATGTAAATTAAACTGTCCTTAATACTAAATTATTGGACAATGTTTGTCGCTTGCGCATCCCTTCTTCTCTCCCATCGATGCCGTCGTTAATAAGGCGCCCTCTTTGCACCACCCGTAAAACCCCTTCAATGGGGATCATGTCTCTCTGCAGTATACAAATATTATGCAGTACTGCTAGAGCTAAAAGGTATTCGGGTATTTTTTTTACTGTTACCATGGGTAAACAGTCCAGTATACTGCGCCAACGAGTCTTCCACAATCCAAATGCTCGCTCAATGGACATGCGTGTAGACGAAAGACAAAAGTTAAAGTTATTTTGTCTACGTGATAAATGTCCATTGTTTTTAAATGGAACCATAATGTTCCGGTGTACTCCGTAGGCAGCGTCACCAATAATGTGGCTGTCACTTTCAAAATAGAATTCTGGGTTCTGTATAAAGTTCTGAACAGGTGACAGCCTAAATACTCGAGCATCATGCACACTCCCTGCATAACCAGCAAAGACACTGGTGAACACCATATCATGAGTACAAACAGCCTGGAACAATGTAATAACATTATAATAATCATTACATTATTTGAATTGTAATTTTACGAGGTACGTCAAGGGAGCTATCCTTACTTGCACTTGGATTGAGTGGGTTCCTTTACGGTTGATATAGGATTGTGCATCCTCAGTTGGTGCATTTATTTTAATGTGCGTACCATCAATGGCTCCCACTACCCTTGGGAATGCACTGTGCCTCTCAAACTCTCTAGCCACTTCTCTTGCATGCTCCCCTCTAGGCCATCTTATGAACTGAGGAGCAAGGTAATGGAGAGCATGAGAAACGCGTCGTACACTTCTTAGGGCAGTGGTCAGGCCTACATTAAATTTCTCACACACAGATCTGAAAAATTAAAAAAATACAAGTTAATTGTTTTTATTATCACTTTTTCAAGTAGCCAAAATGCATTTTCTGACCTGTGTAACTCCCTCACTTATGTGTAAGCTTATTACTTTTTAAATTTAAAATCACATTATTTATTAATTAGATCAGTTTTTTATAAAATGTTACTAGACAGTGTCAAATGAAATAAATATAATTTTTACCTGTAACAATCTGGTGTAGCCATCATCCAAAGCGCAATGAGAAGCTGTTTCTTAGCTTCTGTAGGTTTTCTTCCAAAAGTTATTCTAGTTTCCATTATTTGTGGACCTATTAATCGCAATATGAATTCGAAAGTCTCAGGAAACATTCTGTAAAACGAAAGTAATATCAATGTTTATAAGGCAATTTTTTTATGTGCCATACAATCCAAGACGTAACAGCATACCGTACCTGAAATGACTTTTAAACTCATGCGCATTATATTTAATTACTGTTGCATCAATGTAATTAGTAATTCTTGGTCTTTTTCTACGGGGTAAATCTTTGCCAGGAGCATATAAATACGCTATTACAACCACTTCGCCATCCTCTTCATCACTAGACGAATCTTCGTGCTGAAACTCAAAATCTGAGTTATCAGAGTCGATGGACTCAACCAACAAAACAGAAGTGCCAATGCGTTGAACTTCCATTTTCAAAAAATATATCCAGTCTGTCTTTCTTTCTTCTCCGGTTTGGGGTTGGTTGACGTTAAAGCCGTATGCGAGCACTGTGAGCGCGTTCACGAGCGTTCCGAATTGCTGACAGCTCTCAGCTGTCATAATCGCGATATCTAAATCGGAACGCAAAATATTGATGTGAGCGCTGTGAGCGATTATGGTGTAATTCGGAACGCAGCCTATATAGAGGCTACATTCCGAATCACGCTATTATCGCTCACAGCGCTCCACAGATTATTAATGTTCTCTCACATCAATAATTTTCTTTCCAATTAGAGATGAGTCGTACTAGGTAAATTTTGTACTAGGTGCACCTAGTCCAATTCCGTACAAATACTCGATCCAAATACCTGTTCTACCTAGTCCACGAAGTACGCAGACTTTAAAGTAAGCTTAGTCTTTGGAACGTACACGGAACCTACTACGTACGCAGTGATGAATTGTAATCTTCCCTTCATACTTTACACAGGCTTAGGACTGTTAACGTAAAGATATAACTACATTGTAAATTGTTGGCGTATTTAAAAGAATTTAAATCATTTTTTTTCAGTTTTTTTTTAAGTTTTTTGATTCTCTTTGTTTTTTTTTTTATCTACAATCATTGTTTTTGTTTTATATAAGCGAAGAAATCAATCTTAAGAATTTTGATTTAAGAACATTAATTGTTGGACTTTTCGGGTCCCCAGCCTCGTTCTCCTGTCATTTAGTAATAATCCGCAGGAGGAAAATAATCTTTACTACTGATCGCACCAAGTTAGTGAACGGCCATTGTTCACCTTTAGGTTGTTGAACTATTCCAGCAAGTTGACTACTGGATGTTCATTGCGCCTGGTCAGATGGTGGCGGTTGCTGGTTAATCTGGGCTACTATCACTGGAGATGGATCGTTTCTTCTAACTAAACTTACGAATGGATGTATACATTTTATGTGCTTTGTCAGGTTTGATACAGAACTTTTAAAACTCAGCGAATGTTACACTCAGCCATTTGTTGGCCTTTGTCCGTAAAATGATCCCAAGCGACGCTACTTGCTTTGGGAGCCATTTTTTAAAACAATAAACACTTTATTGTCTTAATAAAAAATAAAATCTAAAATTCTACCACAATAAACTTCAAAACAAAAACCGATTGAAAAATAAGTCCGATACGCATATCCGATTGCGACGTTCAGTAGGTATCAGTACGGCGAGTCCGCGTCCACCGAGATCACATTCGCATGAGTCCGTACACACACAGAACATATATACCCTGTACTTGATTCTCGACTGCATTGCATCTCAGTATAAAGTCTTCATTCGCATCGAGTATTTACAAGTACCTAGTGTACAAAATAGGCAAACA
Organism: Griposia aprilina; assembly: GCA_916610205.1. Lineage (NCBI taxonomy): Eukaryota > Metazoa > Arthropoda > Insecta > Lepidoptera > Noctuidae > Griposia > Griposia aprilina. The sequence goes on along the minus strand of OU744290.1, from coordinate 24,645,464 downwards.
CTAGTGCGCGTCGCGTTACTTTTATGACCATTGAAATATGATTCAAATTCAAATGACTGACATACAAATAATTTAGTAGACAAACATGAGCTAGCGGCAAAGTAGACTTACTATCTCGCTTCTCCACGCCGGTACTTCGACTCGAGTGGGCCACAAGGGGGGCGCGGGGGCGCTGGATGCCGTGTCGTGCGTGCGCCGCTTAGGCACTTTCAGTATAGTATAAAGTACTCTGTGGTAGGCACAGTGAGACTAGATATAGAGACTAGGTGGATCGAGTATTTTTAAAATTGGAATAGGTGCAACCTAGTCTCATTAAATACCTAGTCTCTGGATCTGTTCTAGTATATACGCTTCATCTCTATTTCCAATTTAATGTTCGTTCCGAGTTGCACTGTAATCTATTTGAGCGTGCTGACACACGTTCCGTAGTAATTACCTATGGAGTAGAACGTAGTAGAACGAGCAAGAAACTCCACGGACACTCTTTTAAATCAAAATATGGTTACAAAATATTGGTTACATCATTCATGTTAAAATTATGCATGTGAAAACGATGCAGAACGTTATAAGCGTCTGTAATAAAAAGATAAAAACAATTCGAATATTAAATTAAATTAAAATAAGCCGTAGCAGCTAAGAGATGACTAGTCCCAACTGATGGCGCCCGTTCACGAACATGACGACTGGATTAGCACCATTCAGCTCAACCATTTTGAATGGAGCTTAATGATGAATAAGATAAAACCTTTAGAATAAATGGTTTTAATCAGCAAAATACAAGGAAAAAGATTACAGTCGTATTTGACAGAATGTAATTATGACATTCAGTTTTATTTTAAAACCATAGAAACTTTAATGAGTTTCTATATCATCACATTCTTCCAGGCTTAAAGAGGACGATTCAGTATAGAACGTAGTCTCTGTAGCGGTCTGGAAGCCTTCGATTTCTAGTGGACGTCCCTTGAACAGTAGCTGGATTGTCAGTAGCCGTGTGATCGGTTTCTACTGTTAGGTGATCTGTCAATTGTTGCTGTTCCTCTTCTTCGTTCATACTTCGAGAATCGTAGAAGTCGTCTTCGTTAGTGTTGACTGAATCTCGGGTCTCATTAAGTACTTCAGATGTTTCCTGGATTATCTCACTATCTTGTCCTAATGGTGCTAGGTGTCGATTAGAGATAGTTGTTTCTCGACCATCTGCTAGTCGCACATAGGAATAATCCGGATTTACATGAAGTAACGTCACTTCCTCAACGACTGGTTGATATTTATTGTTACGGTTAAATTTTCGCATTAGCACATGTTCTGATTCTGCCAACCAAGTAGGTATAGAGACTCCATTCGATGATCGCCTTGTATGCGTAAACATCCGTTCATGTGGCGTACATTGAGTAGCTGTACACAGCAAAGACCGTATTGAATGTAAAGCTTGAAACAGAACTTGTTCCCAATTTTCTATTACTAGATTGCGTGAACGTAGAGTCAATTGTATTGATTTCCATAAAGTTCCATTAAAACGCTCCACTTGGCCATTTCCTCTTGGATTGTACGGAGTGGTTCTACTAGAAGCAATGCCTCGTGAATTCAAGAAATTCTTTACTTCTGCCGATATGAATGAAGTTCCTCGATTCGAATGAAGGTAAGATGGCATACCAAACAACATGAATATCTCATTCAAATGTTTTATGACCGTTGTAGAACTCATATCGGCGCACGGGAACGCAAACGGAAAACGTGAATATTCATCGATTACAGTCAATATATATTTATATCTTGTATTAGATGGTACAGGACCTTTAAAGTCAATGCTTAATCTTTCCATAGGAGAAGTAGCTTTTATTAAAATTGGATCTGGTAAGTCAGATCTATAGAATTTTGGTTTTATTTCAGAACATATCCGACAGGAATTCGTCATATTCCTAATTTCTTCAGTAGAAAAAGGCAAATTTTTAGACTTTACCCAGTGATTCATGCGCGTTATTCCTGGGTGACATAAAGCTTCGTGCAATGATTTTAGTTTCTCAGTTCGTACCGGTACCGAAGCACAAACTCGTGAAAGTGCGTCAGCCACATCATTCTGCTTTCCGGGACGGTACACTATGTCGTACTTGAAAGGTGCTAAGTCCAAGCGCCATCGCTGTATTTTCTCATTCTTTATTTTGCTTGTCAGTTTATTATCAAACATGAATGATACAGATCGTTGGTCAGTAATGAGACGAAATGATTTGCCAATGAGAAAATGACGCCATTTCCTTAACGATTCCACTATAGCGTAAGCTTCTTTCTCTATAGCTGAGTGGTTGAGTTCGCTATTATTTAGCATTCTGGAAAAAAATGCAACCGGTCGATTGCATTGTGACAAAGTTGCTGCGATGGAATGATTGGATGCATCTGTTTCCACAGTGAATGGTGCATTGTGATCGATAGCGTGAACAGCTGATTTTGCAATATCAGATTTTAGTCTTTCGAAACTTTGAACTAATTCATTTTTCAATGGAAATATTTGTGTATGAGCGAGAGCATGAATTCTTTCTGAGAAATTTGGGATCCATTTACTGTAATGCGCAAACATTCCTATTGTTCTTCTCAGTGATGGAACGTCGCATGGTGGTGGCAAACTCAACAGTGGTCTTAACACGTTAGCTGCGGCACCAATTTTTGCATACTTTCCGTTCCTGCGGCACGAGGTATAATCGGCCCGTACCGTGACCAGACGTTAGGGCGACACGCGGTCTATTAGACCCCACCTCCTTTTACAGACTAAAATCCATTTTCTGGCGCGAAATCAAAGATAAATGAGAATTTTGGTCCTTATTGATATAGACAGTGAATTGATGAACCCTAATCCACCGTCGCCCCGGGATCTGATGGCTAGTTTAGGAATTATTAGCAAAACAAAATATGGGATCTTATACACCTCGTAACGCACTGAAATAGGGCAAATTTTCGCTGCGATTAGTGATGGGAACAATAATATCGACGTTTTTAAACTGTCTTAACTACGCAACGACTTGACCGATTTTGATCAATTATATCTCATTAGATCGTTTTAAGGGCAAAACCTGGCAAAACAACACAAAGCTATCAAAGGATACATTTTTTTTTAAATAATCTAAATTGTGCTTGAAGGCGCCATAAAGAAAAAAAAACCGGCCAAGTGCGAGTCGGACTCGCGCACGAAGCGTTCCATTCTATACCATTAAGAGGCACCTATTACAGACTTATTATTGGAAAATAATGGATTACGGTTTATGCATAAGGTTTATCTTTCTATTTGTATATGAAAATCTTAATGCGGTTCACAGAATAGAAAAAAAAGGCAACCAGAAGTAGAAAAGAAACTGTCCTATTTATTCTGCCTCGGGCTTTAAAAATACAATTATTAGAACTTGAATTAACATTAAAAAATCAGTATCAATATACTTTTTTATAAAAATCTCAATATATATGTTGTACTTATTTATGAGTGTTTTTCGTTGAAACAGGGTAGACAATAAGATTTTTTGCACTGAGTGCGCTGAGTCAAAATCTTTTTGGATTTTTTATCAGCTTCACGAGATGGTAAAAATGTGCGTAGTTTTTGGTAACAACCAACACATCTTCTCCTTTTTTCACCCTTTTCGAGGCAATGGCGTGCGCTTTCAGGTGCTGAAAAATAACAAAAATGTAAAGATAACGTAATAAAACTGACATTGTTACTTAGGTTAGATCGTAGATGAGAATAACAATGATAATGTAGGTATAACTGCATCAAATGAATGTGTTTGTTTTATACTTAAAATGTTGAAAGAGTAGGTAGGTAAGGTAGCTTAAATTCAGAATAATTAAAAGGAAACAATAATAAATAACTTAATAATGGCGATATAGAATAATAGGTAATTCTAGATATGTTGCAAAGTATTAGGTACGTCAATAATCGTTATTACCAATAATATCTTTAGGTATAATATACTTAAGTAATAATATCTTACACTTACTTTAGGTACATAGCTACCAAGATAAGAAAAAACTAGGTACTTACTGAAGATTTTTTCATTAAAAACTTACCTGTTTTGGCTCTGTTTCTGGGTTTTTTAAAATTAACTTCTTCCGACATCGTTTAGACATGTTCGGCGCTGTAAAAGGACGTGCTCTCCAATCGACGTGATGCACAACACTGGTCGCGTGGAGTGCGGTACGAGGTCAGGGGGGATATGGGACGTTTTAGCCTCGTTCCGCACTGCATTAAAATTATATTAATTCAGTGCGGCACGAGGCCTAAGACATCCGGTACCAAGGTAGGTACACCACCGAGTCCGGAACCATTAGTGATCTCAAATATATATTTATCTCTTTCCTACACTGGACCAAACCAAAGCTATGCCATTCGCACGACAGAGAAATTCACTTTTTTGCTTGCCGCACCACAGGGAAGTTGCATCAGGGGTGATTTAGGCCTCGCTTCGCACTTAACGTGTTAAGCGTTCCTCGTCTGGCTTAATAACGTGGTTCTCTACATTGTATCCCAGAATATTAATAGACTTTTGAGAAAACTTACTCTTTTCTTTATTGAGAGTTAATCCATATTTTTGAGCTGCTGCTAAAAATCTGTTAAGGTTTTCATCATGTTCCTCCTGCTTTATTCCACATACCGTGATGTCATCTAAATACGCATACGTTCCTTTAAGCTCTTCTTTGCGAATAACCCAGTCTATGGTTCTTTGGAAACTTGACACTCCGTTAGTGACACCAAATGGAATACGCCGAAATTGGTAAAGATTTCCAAGTGCTTCAAAAGCAGTAAAGTGACGCTCCTTTGGCAGAATCGGGACTTGATGATATGCGCTTTGTAAGTCTATAGTGCTAAACACACGATATTTTGAAATCTGTGTCACCATTTCTTCTATGTTTGGAAGTGGGTATGCATCTAAATGTGTGTACCTATTTATTGTTCGAGAATAATCGATAACGAGACGTTTCTTATGATTAGTATTCTGTGAAATGAGGACTTGGGCTCTCCAGGGTGACATACTTTCTTCAATAATTCCTTTAGCCAAAAGTTTTCTTATTTCATCTCCAATAAACTTTTTGTCATCCTCACTGTATTTTCGAGATTTTATGGCGACAGGCTTGCATTCGGGAGAAACATTCGAAAACAAAGGAACAGCAGGTACAGTTGCTGCAGCAACACTGCATACCTTAATTGGATCTTTTGAACCTCCAAAACAGAACTCAAGTGAAGAATGCTTCTCTAGTATGTCATGACCAATAATAAGATCAGCGCACAGGTTTTTTACAATAAGTAAATTCAGACCTTCATAATTATGATCTCCAATTTTAGCCGAGACGCAGGTTTGTCCCTCTACTTGAGATGTCAGTGTAGTTGAAGCCATTGAAATCGTTTGGTTACAAGATCTCTTCTTTAGTCGACACAGTTTAAAGAAGGCTTCATTCATAAAGCTGATAGAACTGCCCGTATCAATTAATGCTTGGGCACGAATTCCTTGGATGTAGGCTGTTACAGTTGCTTTCTTCAAAGAATCTGGTGATGCTGCTACAATACATGCAGAACTGTTATTGTTTGTATCTTGCTTAACTAGAACCGCAACAGTATTAAGTTTCTTGCTTCGACATACATTAGCATAGTGTCCCTTCTTATCACAAATCTGGCAGTTGGCATCGACAGCTGGACAATCCTTTCTAGGATGCACACGCCCTCCACAGAAGAAACACTTTCGCTTAGTAAACGCTGCTGCTATAGGTTCCTTGTCTTCTTTTAAACTTTGAACAACACTTATATTTGCAGTATTGTAGTTTTGTGAGCTCAATTCGGCCATTTCTAACGACAAGGCCTGATTGTAGGCTTGGTCGAGTGTTAATGACAGATTTTCAAGTAATCGTTGTCTTATTTTGTTTGACTTGATGCCAGAAATAAATGCATCTCTTATACTATCATGTTTATTCGTTTTAGCATCCACTTTTTCAAATTTGCAGTCTTTTGCCATTAATTTTAGTACCTGAATAAATGCATCGATATTTTCTTCACTCTGTTGCTTTCTTGTTGCCAGCATATGTCTAGCATATATTATATGTTTTTCTTTGATGAAAATTTGATTGAGTGTGTTAATAGCTTTTTCATAAGTGGTGCACTCACTGATAAACGAGTAAATTCGAGCGGATACATGATTTCTGAGTAAGTCTAGGATAATTTTACTATCTTTCGTACCTTTTTCGCAATGTGACAAAAAACTTTCGAATGTCCTCTTCCAGTGTTCCCAATCCTTCGAGGCGGAGCTGTCAGACGGATCAATGTCTAGTTTTTCGGGACGTAAGAATCTCTCCATTTTATTTAGAACATTTTGCTGATTAAATTGATGAATAAGATAAAACCTTTAGAATAAATGGTTTTAATCAGCAAAATACAAGGAAAAAGATTACAGTCGTATTTGACAGAATGTAATTATGACATTCAGTTTTATTTTAAAACCATAGAAACTTTAATGATACAACACATGCGTCACCATCAACGATACATTCTCATACTTTCAGCCGCCAGGGCACATTCAAGTCAATGGAAGATGTACCCAGTAAATGGTAGCTTTATGTACATAGTACTCGCACATACGTGCTATGCAATTATAAAATACTAAAAGATTGAATTTACATAATGCAAAGATAGTTTTAAAATCTTCAGCAGTTCCAATAGCTGTTTCAAATGCGAATCAATTAGTTTATGCGCCCTTATGGAGCGGACCAGTGTTGAGCCAAGCCTTTTTGTCAGCGATGTAATGCTCCAACTTATAATATGGTTGGCTGCATACTGTGCGTTTTATACAAGACTAGCTTTACCCGGCCTGGATTCGCACAGGGAGCACTAAGTATCTAACACTTACCCTACCTACCTACTCTACCCTATCTACCTACCCTACTTCTTCTGTCTCATTCACACACTATTTTAAAAATTTTCTTTGTTAAAAATCTTGTCCTGACAATAACGAACACAAAAAAAAAACATTTTAGAGCAGTCGTTCGGAAGTTATGCGCGTACATAAACGGCGATTCATTTTTATTTATGTATAAATAGTTTTTTTGTAGCCGTCTACTTAACCCTATGTTCTATTTTTAATATTCAGAGGGAAGCAATTAAGAGTCTTTCCCGCCCAAAGATGGAGAGCAGCGTTTTCCACCCGCTACTCGGATCACACAGACACTACTTTCCGAGTATGTGAAATAAATAATAGGTTGCAAGGGACGAAAGGAATTGATGACTTTCACCCGTGATAAACACTCTAAGCATAGATAAATTATTAGTCTCGCTGCGCTCGACTAGATACCGCCGGAGTACTTGTCAATTGCGGCAACAAATAGTACGCCGAATTCGGCGTACCCGAGCCAGTCACACTGCAAGCTGTGTGTAACGTGTATGTGCCAAATGTTTTATAAAATTTTGGGCCATAATCCGAAGTAAAATGCCAGTTTGCGTAGTGAAACTGTGTAAAAATAATACTACAAGAAATAAGAACGACACTGGGATCTCACAACCCTTTCAATGGGTAACCAAAATGGTCCCTGATTTATATAAGTAGGTTGATACAAATGTTGCATCAAGGCTACATTCGATTTTTGAAGCGGTCGGCTAATGTGCTTACACAGCAGCAAATCTATGGTAAGTAGGACAGCTCAGTAGTCAGGTATATTGTTAAATCGGCAACAAGCGATACGGAAGTGTGGCCTTTAGTATGACGCACTAAGTGCCCTCATAATCATATACCTGTATTCTGCTATTTGCCTAGCAGGGCAATTAGCGTCTCCCGTTTTGTGATCATTGTGCTTTTTAAAGCGTGAGCAAATTGCACATTTTGGAATCTGTTATTTGCCTAGCAGGGCAATTAGCGTCTCCTGCACCCTAATTACGTAACACACTATCTATCACAATTTGAATCATTTTGAAGCCTATTGCTAATCCATTGATTCATATGTTCGAAAAATTTGTCTGCGCAACAACGTCAATAACGAGATGAATGTTGTTGAACTATTAAAATGAAACCCATTCCAACTGTTATTGTGTTACGTAATTACCCCGCTATTTTGTGATCATTGTGTTTTTAAAGCGTGAGCTATTTGCACATTTGGGAATCTGCTATTTGCCTAGCAGGCCAATTAGCGTCTTCCGTTTTGTGATCATTGTGCTTTTTAAAGCGTGAGCAAATTCCACATTTTGGAATGTCAGCTTTCTTCGCGCATTCGGTTATCGAATGGCCAGCGTCACCACAGTGACCACACGTAGAAATTATCTCACGCAAGTTTTTGTAAAATAAACTGTTCCTGTAGGTAGCTCCCTTAAAATCTCCATACGATTGAAACCGCAGTGCGCAGCTAGGTATTATTAATCAATCAAGGAAATTACACATATTTTATAAAAACAAAACAAAATAGAACAAGCGTTATCAACTGTGTCCTGACTTCATGTTTGCTTATCATATTTAGGGCACAATAGTCACGCAGTAATGTCATAAAAAAAACTAAATTATTATTATTATTTTTGCTCAGTAGGTACAGTTGCTCATTATTAAATATATGATTGATATTCATTTCTGAAATTGATCAGACCATGCAGATTAGTGTTTGAGATGATAAAATAACCTTTTCGTAGTGGATACTTACTCTTTATAAAGAACACACCCTCCAAATTTCATGTCTCTAGGACCAGCGGTTTAGGCTATGCGTTGATATAGCAGTCAGGACTTTGAATTTGAATTTTGAATTTTTAGGTATACAGAGTTATTTGTAACTCGACGTATTCTTGCAGGACGTCATAGTAGGGTTAAAATGCAACAAATTAAGCCACAAAATGTTCTACCGAAATTCAGTTTTTTTTTCTCGTAATTTTTGTCTGGCAAAAATAAAAATTACGAAAAATTAAATGTAATTGGTGATCTTTGCCAAAGTTTTAGGCATTTTTGAACTTTTAATTATTAACAAAGATCTGCTACGGCATCAGCTATGATACCTAATAACTTAAATTCCAGTATAGTCGCGCCGTTAATAATTTTTAAATTGGATTTTTCATAAAAATCTAACTAACTCAAAAGCTACTGAATTTCGGTAGAACATTTGATGGCTTATTTTTTTGCGTTTTAACCTTATTATGACGTCCTGCAAGAATACGTCGAGTTACAAGAAACCCTGTATAGATAGATTAACCTAGATATGTTTAGGTATGCCACGTTTTCTAAACTAACAAATAAGACCTTCATTTTATAAATGTGTATCCCTTTCTTTCACCTCCAGAGGGGTGGAATTTTGAAAACTCGTTTGGGATGTTTCCATGACTCAAATATTATTTATACCATTTGGAGTTAATCAAGGCTCCCAGTAAAACCCTCGCCTGTAAAATTGACTACCCCTTTTCACCGCTTTAGGGGTAGATTTTCGAAAAATCCTGACACAGGTTATTCTTTATTTTTGGTTTAAGTATAAATCCTGAGTTTTGAGTTATTCGAACTTAAAATGCACGTTAAAATTCTTCCATACAAACTTTGACACTCCTCAATCCCCATTTTTGGGGTAATTTTGAAAAACAAAAATGACAAAGATTATAATTTACCTAGACTTGAAAGGTTTAGGTAGTTAAATAAAGGTATCAAAATACATCGTAAACAAATAGGTAAACAAATCGTAAAAAGGGATTTTTATAGTTGACACTTTCTCGTTTAAAACACGTTACAACAAAATTAAAGTTATTTGGGATTTATAAGATAGTTTTCTCTTTTATTAATGTATGTTAAACTTTATCATTTATTCGTAAACTATACACAACACACACACACACATACACACTTAGTGGATACTTACTCTTCATTAAGAATACACCCTCCAAATTTCATGTCTCTAGGACCAGTGGTTTAGGCTGTGCGTTGATATCTCAGTCAGGACATTGAGTTTTATAAATATAATAGGTTTGGGAAAAAGTTTCTTCGCATTTTTTAAGAAAAACTAAAGTATGTAGGTACCATTTTATTCGATAACTTTTTGCCATCTTGTAGGTAGGGACATGATCCCATTGCTATAGAAATTTTGGGACTTCTGATTAAAATACCGCGACAAGTGGTTTTGGCAGTCCTCTCATGATGTTAACCTGACACTGCCTAAAGAATTCTGAAGAGACCGAAACAGGTGGAAATCTGAAGGTGCAAGGTCAGGACTATACGGCGGATGCATTAACACCTCCCACCCAAACTCTCTTAATTTTTGCTGAGTGGCTAAAGATGTGTGAGGTCTAGCGTTATCATGATGAAAAACCACACCCCTTCTGTTGATTAATTCCGGCCGCTTTCTCTCAACTTCTTGCTTTAATCTCATCAGTTGTTCGCAGTAGAGTTCAGAATCGATGGTCCTGCCTGGTGGTAAAAGCTCATAATGAACAATGCCCTTCCAATCCCACCACACGCACAGCATCACCTTGTTGCGAGTTAACCCGGGTTTCGCCACAGTCTGTGAAGTCTGACGGGCCTTTGACCACGACCTTTTTCGCACGTTCTTGTCGTACGTGATCCACTTTTCATTACCAGTTATCAGCTTCTTCAAAAATGGTTCGGTTTCATTACGTCGTAATAAAGAATCACAAATGAGTACACGGTTCATTAGCTTTCTTTCAGTGAGCTCGTGAGGTACCCAAATATCGAGCTTTTTTGTGTACCCAGTTTTTTTCAAATGTGCCAAAACTGTTTTGTGGTCAATTCCCAGTTCTTCAGCTACGTCGTAACTACTGATACCTTGCTCCACTTTTTCAAAAATGGCATCCATTTTATCCGAAATAGGACGACCAGAGCGACGTGCATCTTTGACATCAAAATTTCCGGCTAAAACCAAATTTGTGCTACTCTCACAGACACTGCACTAGGTCCATAAACATTGCAATTTTTTTTCGCGGCTTGCGTTGCATTTTTACCTTTTTTGTAGTAAAATTTTAAAATGTATCGAATTTCTTCATTAGATTCACTCATCTTGACAGTACGAAAAACAAATGAAAATCACACATTTTCCTAATTTGAATTTGGAATTATGTTCTTTAAAATTTAAACTTTCAATGATACCAAAACCAGCTAGATACAAATAGTATAGCCAAAGAGATTTTATTACAAGTTCATACATACTCTAACGCGAAAATACTTTTTCCCCAACTTAATATACAGGGTGGATTTTTGAAATGGGGCAGCAAGGACAGCTACTTTAACCGTCGTAGCTACAGGAAACCGTTCCTAAGAGACTTACCTTAACTTTTTGAGAAATTTTGAATTGCATTCACAGATTTTTTTATGCCAATCGATCATGTTTTAGATCCTTATGGATCTAAAACTTTTATTGGACCAACTGAGGTTTGAATACTAGAAAAGTCTGAAATCGCAAAAAAACTTTTCCCATACATTTTATAGGAAATGAGACTACGACATACAGTTTTACCATCGATAAACTGACAGCTATAAAAAAGACTATTCGAAAAACGAATAAAAAATATTAACTTCTACTTTAGGTATTATTTTCCATCTTAAAATTAAAAACTTCAAACTACATTTGGACTCGCCTAGAATTTTTACTTTTGTGGTCTAAGTTATGAGGTGCTGAAAATGGTAGCCGTTTTGAAGTAAGCATAGATTTACTCTGTTTACTACAGAGCGGGTACCAGCTGATAATGTGAATGGATGAATGCCATAGAGAATCGTGGTAAGTGAATCTGTGTTCCTGAACACTGTCGTATTTCTTTTTTTAAGTTATTTTTTTTAACAGCCCTACATACTAAAATCAAGAGGCATGAGATCAGGACTGCGAGGTGGCCACAATATAGGACCATATGTTCCTATTCCCGAATTGCCGGTTCAAATTAGAATGGGTTTGGCGACTGTCACAGAATTTCGGAAATCATAAGCAACCAGGCAACAAATTATCTCGGTTGTGTTTTCAAAGCAAATTAAATTATGACTCGTATTCGTTCCAAATTCGAAGTTATTTTTTTTTTGTTTATTTCTGCCCAGTCTTCATTGTAGCGGTTAATCTATCCATAATGGAAAAGTAAGTTGTAGTCTCATTTCCTACGAAATGTATGGGAAAAGCTTTTTTGTGATTTCTGAGTTTTCTAGTACTGAAACCGCACTTGGTCTGATAGAGGTTTTTGATCCTTATATGAAACATGATCGATTGGCATAAAAAAAAAGTTTTTGTGAAAATTGCCCATTTTCCTGCTGACTGTACATTTTTTACAAAATCTGTGAATGCAATTCAGAATTTCTCAAAAAGTTAAGGAAAGTCTCCTAAGACCGTTTTCCTGTAGCTACAACGGTTAAGGTAGCTATCCTTGCTGCCCCATCTCAAAAATCCACCCTGTGTAGATAGCTATATTTTTTTTGTTTTTTTTTTCCAAACAGCATTTATAAGCATGTTGGGAATATTCTCCCGTTCTTCCATCACGGCCTGTTTTAGGGCCCTGAGCATGATAGGAGGTTGTCTCCGGCTTCTGACTAGCCTCCCGAGATCATCCCAGGCGTGCTCGATCGGGTTGAGATCAGGACTTTTTGCTGGCCAAGCCATCAAGTTGACACCAACCTGCTGAATGTACTCTTGTACGACTCGATCGGTATGGCCGGCCGTCTCCTGCATCCGTATCGATCCATCACCCATATTTACTAAATATGGCCCTGCATACTCATTAAGGATCTCTTGAGCATATCTTTCCCCAGTCAGGGTGCCATTTTCTATGGCCACTAGCTCTGTGCGACCTTCTGAAGAGATGCCAGCCCATACGTGTACAGAGCCTCCACCGTATTGGACTCTTTCTGTGGAGCAGGCTTGAATATATCGCTCACCAGGGCGCCTGTACACTCTTCGCCTTCCATCGGAAGTGAATAGTGAGAATCAAGATTAATTAGTGAACAAAACTCTTACCCATTCTTCTTCACTCCACTGTATGTGTTCACGGGCGTAGCACAGTCTTGCTACTCGATGCCCTCTCTCTAAGTTGGGGCCACTTGCTGGCCGTTAAGGCTTCAGTTTTGCTCCAGAAAGTCTTCTTCTCTCTGTTCTACTAATGTAGTATCTTCGGGTCTGAAGAAGCTGTTGCTGGACTTCAACTGCATTGAGGTTGCAATTTCTCAACACAGTGGAGACAATATAGCGGTCTTCTCGGGTACTAGTGCACCTGGGGCTGCTATTACAAGGTCTCCTCAGATGGTTTCCAGTTTCTTCGCACCTTCGTTTCACCTGCCGGACCGTTCTTAATGTTACACCCACCATTCTTGCAGTACGACGCATACTGATGCCTAAGTAGTTCCAGAAAAGCCATGATTCTTGCACATTCTTCAGATGAAACTGGCACTATAAATACCTTGGCTTTTGAATCAAAATTCATCGATCAAGTAATAAATGTGAAATCAAAAACAGAAACAAAAAAGTCAAAAGTAACAATTTGAAGAGGAGTGTTCTGTTAGTAAAGCTTTTTTCAGCCATTCCTTAAAAAAACGTTATCGACTATAAAGTTATTATATATGACGGCGCCAGCGATGGCTGAGCGATAGCGGCGTCATCATCTTGATTAGGTGGTACAGGGTTCATTGTGTACGTAAAAGAGACTAATAACTCTAAAATGTAATAGTTGAATAACAATATCACTTTAATAATTACGTTTAATTATTTTACAATCCACAAGATTAACTGGGTAAACCGACAGTTTCGTTTTAGACGAGTGACCCAGTTGGTGTCCGAATCCAAAGTGAACTCCGCATCAACCCCACTCTCCAACACGACTCTGTCCACGTGCCGCCGTTACAATAACAACTGACGTCACGGTGTTTACCACTTCCTTGGTACTACAATAATCAAATGAGCAACCATTTAATTAAACGATATCGTTTTCCACGACACGGCCAGCCTGACGAGTTACACGTCGTTTGAACCGGCAATTCGGGAATAGGAACATATGGTCCTATACCGTGGCCACCTCGCAGTCCTGATCTCATGCCTCTTGATTTTAGTATATAGGGCTGTTAAAAAAAATAACTTAAAAAAAGAAATACGACAGTGTTCAGGAACACAGATTCACTTACCACGATTCTCTATGGCATTCATCCATTCACATTATCAGCTGGTACCCGCTCTGTAGTAAACAGAGTAAATCTATGCTTACTTCAAAACGGCTACCATTTTCAGCACCTCATAACTTAGACCACAAAAGTAAAAATTCTAGGCGAGTCCAAATGTAGTTTGAAGTTTTTAATTTTAAGATGGAAAATAATACCTAAAGTAGAAGTTAATATTTTTTATTCGTTTTTCGAATAGTCTTTTTTATAGCTGTCAGTTTATCGATGGTAAAACTGTATGTCGTAGTCTCATTTCCTATAAAATGTATGGGAAAAGTTTTTTTGCGATTTCTGACTTTTCTAGTATTCAAACCTCAGTTGGTCCAATAGAAGTTTTAGATCCTTATACGAAACATGATCGATTGGCATAAAAAAATCTGTGAATGCAATTCAAAATTTCTCAAAAAGTTAAGGTAAGTCTCTTAGGACCGTTTTCCTGTAGCTACGACGGTTAAAGTAGCTGTCCTTGCTGCCCCATTTCAAAAATCCACCCTGTATATTAAGTTGGGGAAAAAGTATTTTCGCGTTAGAGTACGTATGAACTTGTAATAAAATCTCTTTGGCTATACTATTTGTATCTAGCTGGTTTTGGTATCATTGAAAGTTTAAATTTTAAAGAACATAATTCCAAATTCAAATTAGGAAAATGTGTGATTTTCATTTGTTTTTCGTACTGTCAAGATGAGTGAATCTAATGAAGAAATTCGATACATTTTAAAATTTTACTACAAAAAAGGTAAAAATGCAACGCAAGCCGCGAAAAAAAATTGCAATGTTTATGGACCTAGTGCAGTGTCTGTGAGAGTAGCACAAATTTGGTTTTAGCCGGAAATTTTGATGTCAAAGATGCACGTCGCTCTGGTCGTCCTATTTCGGATAAAATGGATGCCATTTTTGAAAAAGTGGAGCAAGGTATCAGTAGTTACGACGTAGCTGAAGAACTGGTAGTTGACCACAAAACAGTTTTGGCACATTTGAAAAAAACTGGGTACACAAAAAAGCTCGATATTTGGGTACCTCACGAGCTCACTGAAAGAAAGCTAATGAACCGTGTACTCATTTGTGATTCTTTAGTACGACGTAATGAAACCGAACCATTTTTGAAGAAGCTGATAACTGGTAATGAAAAGTGGATCACGTACGACAAGAACGTGCGAAAAAGGCCGTGGTCAAAGGCCGGTCAGACTTCACAGACTGTGGCGAAACCCGGGTTAACTCGCAACAAGGTGATGCTGTGTGTGTGGTGGGATTGGAAGGGCATTGTTCATTATGAGCTTTTACCACCAGGCAGGACCATCGATTCTGAACTCTACTGCGAACAACTGATGAGATTAAAGCAAGAAGTTGAGAGAAAGCGGCCGGAATTAATCAACAGAAGGGGTGTGGTCTTTCATCATGATAACGCTAGACCTCACACATCTTTAGCCACTCAGCAAAAATTAAGAGAGTTTGGGTGGGAGGTGTTAATGCATCCGCCGTATAGTCCTGACCTTGCACCTTCAGATTTCCACCTGTTTCGGTCTCTTCAGAATTCTTTAGGCAGTGTCAGGTTAACATCATGAGAGGACTGCCAAAACCACTTGTCGCGGTATTTTGATCAGAAGTCCCAAAATTTCTATAGCAATGGGATCATGTCCCTACCTACAAGATGGCAAAAAGTTATCGAATAAAATGGTACCTACATACTTTAGTTTTTCTTAAAAAATGCGAAGAAACTTTTTCCCAAACCTATTATATTTATAAAACTCAATGTCCTGACTGAGATATCAACGCACAGCCTAAACCACTGGTCCTAGAGACATGAAATTTGGAGGGTGTATTCTTAATGAAGAGTAAGTATCCACTAAGTGTGTATGTGTGTGTGTGTGTTGTGTATAGTTTACGAATAAATGATAAAGTTTAACATACATTAATAAAAGAGAAAACTATCTTATAAATCCCAAATAACTTTAATTTTGTTGTAACGTGTTTTAAACGAGAAAGTGTCAACTATAAAAAACCCTTTTTACGATTTGTTTACCTATTTGTTTACGATGTATTTTGATACCTTTATTTAACTACCTAAACCTTTCGAGTCTAGGTAAATTATAATCTTTGTCATTTTTGTTTTTCAAAATTACCCCAAAAATGGGTGATTGAGGAGTGTCAAAGTTTGTATGGAAGAATTTTAACGTGCATTTTAAGTTCGAATAACTCAAAACTCAGTATTTATACTTAAGACCAAAAATAAAGAATAACCTGTGTCAGGATTTTTCGAAAATCTACCCCTAACGCGGTGAAAAGGGGTAGTCAATTTTACAGGCGAGGGTTTTACTGGGAGCCTTGATTAACTCCAAATGGTATAAATAATATTTGAGTCATGGAAACATCCCAGACGAGTTTTCAAAATTCCACCCCTCTGGGGGTGAAAGAAAGGGATACACATTTATAAAATGAAGGTCTTATTTGTTAGTTTAGAAAACGTGGCATACCTAAACATATCTAGGTTAATCTATCTATACAGGGTTTCTTGTAACTCGACGTATTCTTGCAGGACGTCATAGTAAGGTTAAAACGCAAAAAAATAAGCCATCAAATGTTCTACCGAAATTCAGTAGCTTTTGAGTTAGTTAGATTTTTATGAAAAATCCAATTTAAAAATTATTAACGGCGCGACTATACTGGAATTTAAGTTATTATCATAGCTGATGCCGTAGCAGATCTTTGTTAATAATTAAAAGTTCAAAAATGCCTAAAACTTTGGCAAAGATCACCAATTACATTTAATTTTTCGTAATTTTTATTTTTGCCAGACAAAAATTACGAGAATAATTTTTATTTTTGCCAGACAAAAATTACGAGAAAAAAAAACTGAATTTCGGTAGAACATTTTGTGGCTTAATTTGTTGCATTTTAACCCTACTATGACGTCCTACAGGGAATACGTCGAGTTACAAATAACTCTGTATACCTAAAAATTCAAAATTAAAATTCAAAGTCCTGACTGCTATATCAACGCATAGCCTAAACCGCTGGTCCTAGAGACATGAAATTTGGAGGGTGTGTTCTTTATAAAGAGTAAGTATCCACTACGAAAAGGTTATTTGAAATTGCACCCCTAAGAGGGTGAAATGGGGGGTTGAATTTGCTGTAAAACTTTTTACCTAATCTCTGTGTCAATTGACTCAAAATTTTGTACACATACTCTTCAATTAAAATTAGGAGACACGTGTATCACAGTTTTTCCAAAATCATCCCCCAACAGAGTCAAATAGGATATTTCTGAGGTAGAGGTGTATCAGTAATATGTGACATCCCAATTTTCGCTTTGGCTCGTGATATGCGACATTGATAATGCCGGTATACTTGTGTATAAATAGATTTAATGAATCATTGTCGTCACCGGTGTCCAATCTCAACCAAGGTAACAAGATATATCAAATATGTAAATGATATTACTATGAAATAATATTTCCATTAATAAGTAAGTAGCGGTCGCAAGCGCTACTGCTGAGCAAGAGGTCCTGGGTTCGATTTCCAGGCCGGACAAAGTATTATTGGGTTTTTCCAACAGGAATTTCTCAGTAGCAGCCCGGAGTCTGGAATTGTGCCCGGTTGATGGCAATAGGCTCGCCCCCTATTAGATGGAACTTAAAATATAATGTTTGTGAAATGTGGGCGTACTACAGGTACACCTCTGCCCTACTCTGCGGGGAAACAAGGCGTGAAATTATGTTACATAAGTAAGTACATGTGACAAGCTCGTGGCTAAGTAATCTATACATATAATAAAGCTTAAGAGGGTCGAAAGTCTGTACATAGAAGGTATTCGAAAAAAGATTGTTTGGGGATACTTAAAATTGATAACAGAACACGTTCCATCAGTTTTTTTGTCTGTTTGTCTGTTTATTCGTGCGCGCATCACGCGAAAATGGCTGAACGGATTTTGAAGCAAATTTTACCAATTTGTCGAGAAAATTCCCGGCCAGGTTTTAGGCTATAAAAATTCAACCCCTAACAGGGGGGGTTGGTACTACACTCGAAATAAGTTTGCACTTCAATCTCATAGTGGCGCATGGTGGAAGTATATGCAAAATTTTTTTTTTCAAATATGTGCCACGACCACGACTATCAAGTAGCCTGCTAATCTAACAGATGGCGCTGAAATTAATAGTATTTAATTAATTAATAGTCCCGTATTCACCAGTACTTTCTCGAGCTTTTCAAACCCACCTGAACGTCGAGTCATGTGCGGGCATCGTCTTTATAAAATACGTCTGAAAATATATCAACAAGGGGGACAGTCGGGCGACTCTTGCGTTACAAAACAGAGACCGAGACGAGGTATCGGCCTACCAGTCCGGTCGCGATATTTGCACATCTGGGGTTGTTTGGCGGACCCTAGCGTTTCCGATACACGAAAAATTCCGTACCGTCCATCTAGGTGTTCATCTAGACAACGGGCAAAGAATTTACTTCGATGCGGATAATGTTAGGCAACGTCTTGACCAACCTCGACAGACCACGCTTTTAGCGTTCTTCAGGCTTTGCCAAGATGACGACTTTGCAAGGACTCTGTTGTATAACGAAGTGCCATCGTATTTTACATACAACAGACAAGTCAGAGTCTTTAACAGACGCCGCCGTGGCCAACCGGTGGAAGGGGCGCTTGGGATCTTTAAAGACAACGCCCTAGGTAGAGTCTACACGATACACCCAAGTAACTGAGAATGGTACTATTTGAGGTTACTGCTGAACACAGTTCGTGAACCAACCTCCTTCGCAGCCCTCAGAACGGTCGATGGCGTGGAACACACCACGTTTCATGCCGCCTACAGCGCTCTGCATCTTTTAGACGACTACCCAAAACCCAAACTCTGACGACTACCCAAACTCTGGCAGAGGGCGTCGTCAGTGATAGCCCCAGTCGACAACGCCACTTATTTGCCATCATGTTGGTATTCTGTGGGATGTCCAATCCTCTGCAACTATGGCAGAAATATTAAAACAATTTTGCTGAAGATATTCTGCATCATATGAGGATTAACGAGCAAGAATTAGACCAGGTTGACGAAAGGGTATTAAATGGCTGCCTCACTTTGCTTCAGGAAGTGGTCACTATTGATTGGATTGGATAATTGCCGAGCGTAGTGAACAGACGTATCGAACAATTATTACAATAAACAAATAATCACTTGCGAAATTGTGACCTAGTTTAACCGATAGCCAGTATTAACGCATACTTTTACATTAGATTTGTGTAAGGTGTATTATTAGAAATGACCGGTGTTTAACAGGAACAGAATAACCTGCTTCGCGATGGAGGATAGTCCATTCAACCGGAGTAGTAGATGTGTTCGCTCCCCACCTTCTACACCTGTACCCGTAGCCGTACCCGCTTCTTCCCCTCAAGCGCCTATCCAAAGGAACGATGCCCCTGAAGTTATCTCGACGTCAGAAATTCAGAACTGGATGGCGATTATCGAACAGAGCCTGAAGGAGGTGTGCACTATTGCCGCTGATGGAAAGTTGAATGTGGAGCAGAAAACGCGCATCAATAGCCTATGCCGGAAGGTTGGTCACGGGACCTCGCAGATGGCCGTCATGTACCAGTCCGTCAAAGCAAAAGCTCTCCAATCGCACTACACAGTCAGGACTCTCGAAAATCAACTCGATCTTTCGCAGCAGCTACAGAACCTTAAGTTGAGTATCGAAGATTCGACGAAACCTTCCCAGGGATCTTCCTTTGCTGACATGGTAAAGAAAGGTGCAAACAATTTTATCCAGCCGAGTTATGTAAGTTCTGTGGCCATCTATCCGAGTGACAAGTTGAAGACCAGCGATGAGACCAAAACTCTTGTCCAAAAAATTATCAGCCCCGAACAAATGAAGCTCCATGTGAGAGGCCTGCGCAAGACGAAGAATGGCGGTGTAATCATCAGCACCGAGACGAAGGACGACATCGAGAAGCTGAGACAATCGGTGCAGCTAACCAAGTCAGGCCTTACAGTCGACGAGCCCCATAAAAGGAAGCCTAGGGTGGTGATTATAGGAGTACCAACATCCATGCAGGAAAGTGAGGTTTTTACGTGTTTGTACAAGCAAAATATAGCCGAAAAACTTCAGGACTTCAGCCTTGAGACGTTTCTGAGTTCAATTAAATTAAGTCATAAGTCAGGTAAGAAAGACACTGAGTCCTGTAATTACATAGTTGAACTACCTGCAGTCATACGCAAAGCCCTGATAACACAAGACCGAGTTTTTGTAAATTGGTCATCATGCCCTGTGAGAGACTTTACTTTGGTCACACGATGTTATAAGTGTCAGCAGTATGGACATGCGGCCAAGTCATGTCGACAGACGTCGTATACCTGCGGCCACTGTGGTGATCAAGGTCACTCAGTAAAAGAATGTCCAAAAAAAGCTGACGAACCAAAATGCGCTACTTGCTTGCATTTTAAAAAGCCAGACAAACATAACACAGGCGCTGCTGACTGCCCCGCGAAAATAATGGCTGAAAAAAGATACATCAATTCTGTAGATTATGAAGGCGCCTAAGAGCGCCGTTAATTAATTATTTTTCTGAACTTTTATTTTATTTTATTTTACATTTTTATTTTTAACTACCATTATGATAAATAGTTTGATAAATGATTTAGATAATTTCTCTGTGTCCGAGTCCAAATTTTGTGATACTGAAAACTGCAAACAATATCTATCCGGCTACAAAACTCCGCTAACCATATTAACACAAAATATTCGCAGTGTTTTTAAGAATTTTGATAGCTTTAGTACATTTCAGCAACGGCTAAACATAAATTGTGACGTTATTGTTTTAACCGAATGCTGGCTTGCTAAACAATATAACATACCACTAATCCCGGGATATAAAATGTATAAAAGTACTATAAATTACAATCAAAATGATGGGGTGATAGTTTATGCAAGAGATCATCTCAATGTCTCTGTTCAGGAACCTGATATGCTCGACTGTAACAGATTGTTAGTTAAAATTGGATCAGAATTTGCGATATTAGCATTATATCGACCTCCGTCTTTTAGAAATACTAGCATTTTTACTGACTCTCTGAACGAGACCTTGCAAACCCTGTCATCCATCAAAAACACGATTTTAATTGGAGATATTAATATCAATATTCTGCCGGGAAGTACTGATGCGCCTGCTCAGGACTACCTCAACCTATGCGCCTTTCATGGCCTGCTCCCAGCACACAGCTTTCCTACACATCACAGTGGCTCCTGTTTGGATCATATTATGCTAAAATCGAATTTCCCTTCACTTGCACTTGTTGTTAACTCAACAATAACCGATCACAATGCTGCCCTACTAACCCTAAATTGTAAATTACCTAAACCAGACACTCGTATAATTTCGAAACTGAATATAAATAAACTTGAAGAAGATTTACGTGTCATCAATTTTGATCCAGTCTATAATTCCGCTGACCCGCAGTTTTGCATGTTGTATGTAATTGAAAACTTACGAAATGCAATTCAAAAAAACACAGTCATATCGCAACTCAGCAACAAAAATCAAAACCTAAAACCATGGATCACATCTGGCCTTATTCGCTGTATGAAACATAGGGATAAACTGCATATGAAAGCTAAATCTAATCCAGTCAATGCAGTATTGCAACTTTCATACAAAAAATATCGAAATTTCTGTAACGATCTCCTTAAAAAAATTAAAAGAAACTACGACAACGTGGCATTGGAAAAAGCTGGAATGAATAGTAAAAAGATCTGGAAATATATTAAAGATGCTACGTATACCTCGAAACAATATGAGTCATCTTCAGGTTTATTACAAGCACACTCGTCACCGTTGGAATCCGCTAACATAGCAAATAATTTCTTTGTTAATGTTGGAAAGTGTCTCGCAGAAAAAAATCTGGGTCAATCCCAAATCCCAACGAGCACTCCTTTAACATACAGCACTGCTTTAACATCCTTTACGCTGCTAGATACTGACGAGACTGAGGTAGAAAGTATAATTATGACCTTGAAAGAAGACTGTGCAGTTGGCTGGGATAACATATCGAATAAAATTATCAAAAAATTCAAGGACATTTTGGTACGACCACTGACTTATATTTTCCGCATTTGTTTATCTTCAGGTCATTTTCCTAAGTGTCTCAAAAAAGCTATAATTGTCCCTGTATATAAATCAGGCACCAAAGAGCAAGTGACAAATTATAGACCTATTTCTTTACTGCCTTCTATGTCAAAAATATTGGAAAAAATTATAAATAAAAGGTTGTTGAAATATTTGGAAGATAAATCAATTCTGTCTGAACGGCAGTTTGGATTTAGGCCTAAAGTTTCAACTGCCGATGCGGTACACCATCTGACTGACTATCTAGCGCAAGAACTTGACAAGGGTAACCACACAGTAGGAATTTTCCTGGACCTCGCCAAAGCTTTTGACACAGTTTCCATTCCAATTCTGTTGAGCAAGCTTGAGATCATAGGTGTAAGAGGCACCCAGCTCAAAATGTTCAAAAGTTATTTAGAAGATCGTTCCCAGTGCGTAAAGATTGGCAATGTTCTCAGCGATGTTCAAAAAAACACATTTTTTGGTGTTCCTCAAGGAAGTATTTTAGGGCCCACTCTATTTTTGATCTACATAAATGACCTATGCAATCTAAAGCTAGAGCATGGCACTATCATAACGTACGCTGACGACACTGCTCTACTTTTTTCGGCTGACTCAGAAAATGAAGTCTACAATCTTGCGCAACACGGATTCAATATTGTAAATAAATGGCTTCAAAATAACTCACTAACTCTAAATGCAGAGAAAACACATTACATTAAGTTTTCGATGCGCAAGCAAATATCGAAGAACCCCTCAGCGTTGCATGCTCATTGTTGCCCAGTCCCTGCAAATAGCCAGTGTAAGTGTCCCAGACAAGACAGATAAAATAAAGACAAGACAGATAAAATAAAATACCTGGGTATAATAATAGATGAAACCCTTTCCTTCAAACAACATATGGAAGCTCTAAATAATAGAATTCGTAAGCTGATATACGTATTCAAAAAGCTACGATTTATTGCAAATCCAAAAATAATTAGGCAAGTATACTTTGCTCTTTGTCAGTCAATTTTGACTTACTGTATTACTTCATGGGGTGGGACAAGTAAAACTTTATTATTGCCCATTGAAAGAGCTCAAAGAGCTATCCTTAAGGTGGCTACTTGCCGCCCTTTCCTATTCCCCACTAACCTCCTGTATAAATCTTGTGAAGTACTAACAGTTCGACAGTTATTTATAATGAGCATTGTACTAAAACAACACGCAGCACTTCCATACAGCACTGAATTTACTATAAGGAGACGGAAAGATATCGTTTGCCCTCAAAAAAGTACAAAACATGCTTTCACAGCCAAATTTTATTTGTACCTCGGACCGCTACTCTATAACAGGCTAAATGAAAAAGGAAAAATCTACCCCTTAAATCATAGAAACTGCAAGAAAATCCTTAAGGAAACTCTTCAAACTATGTCCTATGAAGATACAGAGAAGTTATTACTAGTGCTAAAGTAAATATTGTTTGTATTATTGTTATTTCTTTTTTTATTTTTTATTATTATTATTTAGTTAAGTTAAGATACTATAATTTTATATACCTTTTTACATTTATGTAACAATAAGATTAATATGATACGAGTATGTGATTATTTAATCAATTAATATTACCTCCAATCGCCTGAAACACAGGATTACCTAGTTCAGGCACAAATCATGAGTGAACTTGACATAGATTTAAGAAAAGCTGTATTTAATGTTATACCTTATATTTTTGAATAAAAAATTTATTATTATATTTTATTATTATTATTTACTATGATTGGTGGTAATTCTTTGGATAGTTATGGTTTGGCCCAACCGATACGACCGAACCAGCTTCTTATAAATCCAGAATACGAGGAGGGATCCCATTACGACCGAGAGGAAATGGCAGCTATCGTCAGTACCAACATCCCCAGGCTGAATACAGAGCAATATTGTGACCGAGTCATCCGGAGTGTCGAACAGCAGTCGGGCGAAATATTTTTCTTGGACGCGCCAGGGGGTATCGGAAAGACATTCCTTACCGGTATCCTACTGGCAGATGCGAGGAAACAAGGAAAAATCGCGCTAGCTGGGGCGTCTTCGGGAATCGCTGCTACGTTGCTGCAAGGTGGCAAAACGGCTCACACGACTTTCAAGATCCCAATAGATTTGGGCAGCGCGGAAACTCCTGTCTGCGGTGTATCAAGAAACTGTGATAAAGCCAGATTGCTACAGGAATGCAGTTTGATCGTCTGGGACGAGTGTACTATGGCGCATAAAAAGGCCGTAGAAGCCGTAGATAGGATGCTCCAAGACGTCAGAAGGACGGCGCGTGCAATGGGTGGCATTACAATGTTGTTTTTGGTGACTTCCGCCAGACTTTGCCGGTCGTGACACGTGGTACACGAGCCGACGAGGTAAATGCCTGCCTGAAGAGGTCGGTGTTGTGGCCGAGCTTTCAGAAGCTGCGCCTGACTTAGAACATGCGAGTCCAACAAAGAGGAGGCTCACATGTCCAAGAGTTCGCTAGGGTATTGCTTCAGGTTGGAGAAAGACTTCTGGAGGAAATCAACGGCCTGGTTAGATTACCAGAGACGTTATGCAGGATCGTTCCGTCGGTTGAAGACCTCATTTGGAACGTATATAGAGACCTGAGCCAGGTGACGCAACGCGTGAACTCTTGGGTTTTTGAGAGACCTATACTAACGCCGAAAAATGAACAGGCAGCGGCAGTTAATGCGCGAATATTGGCAGAAATCGAAGGTGAGTAGATACTACAATTCCGTGAACACTGTTCCGGACGAGGGGAACGTGACCACATACCCGGTGGAGTTCCTGAACTCTTTGAGCGCTTCCGGACTCCCAGCACACGCACTAACCCTGAAAGTTGGGGTTCCGATCATGCTCCTTCGGAATTTGTCGCCTTCAAAGTTATGCAACGGGACCCGGCTGAAGGTAGAGCGGCTGCAGCGAAACCTCATCGAGGCGCAGATCCTGACGGGGTGCGGCGCTGGAGAACCTGTCTTCATCTCGCGCATCCCGCTCATCCCGAACAACTTCCCGTTCCGCTTCAAGCGCCTGCAGTTCCCCGTGAGCGTCTGCTTTGCCATGACGATCAACAAGTCGCGCAGTTAAATACAAAAGTGCTACTGTAACGTCCGATATACACCTACCTACTACTCTCTGTCGTTTAAAACACGTTTTTTTTTATAAGGCTGAAAAAAATAAAGAATTTAAAGTGTGAGTAGTTATATTTAGTTAGTGGTAATTGTAAGATATTTTATCTGCACTATACAGTCCTGTGGCATAATCCATCTGTCAATTTTACGTTTAAGTTCCGTCTCCACGGGAGAGGTAGAGAAATTGGAGGCGAAGTCGCTTACTGACACAAACCGAATTCCACGCGGGCGAAGCCGCGGGCACAGCTAGTATAATAAGTAACAGCTGCACGGGTGTTAGTCTGTGGGTGGGTGACCATCTTTACACACTGAGATTCCTCCATGCCTCGGAAAACACGTTAAGAGGCTAAACAAGAGCTAAAGCGCGGTCACTGTCGGATTGCATAGAAAAGAAAGAGACCCGCGATGACACAACGCTGGCAATTTATTGCAAAATATGAAGCAATTATGGATTTACAAAAATCTATTCATTGGACTAAAATATTAAAACACTATTCAGTTAGTATGTTTCTTGTAGAATAATCTGACAAAAAACTGAATGTTTGCATGTATATTAGTATGGTTTTTATACGTAAAATTTTTTTTTCTAGGTATCTTGCTGATTTTTTTCTATCATATCAAGTTAATTGTATTATGTTTTCAACACACTATCTAACTAGCATTCCAGAAGAATATCATATATTTTTCTGATTATAATTACTGCAGTGGATCAAATATTTTTAGGCATTATGCGTTTAGGTCATGTAGTCCCCTTAAGCTGTAGGTCCCGGCTGTCATTCGTGGATCTTTGAGAGTCTTTACGGGTCAACAGAAGCCCGAAATTCTGACAATCAGTCTTACCAAGGGGTATCGTATTACTCAGTTACTCAAACTCAAACTCAAACTCAAAGCATTTATTTCAAATAAACCAATTACAGGCACTTTTGAATTGTCAAGGACTTACTGGGAGGTCAGGCAATCGATTCATGTAAAATACTGGTATTCAGCTGCATCCGGTTAGGTTAGGTTAGGTCCGGCTGGTGCTGGTGCCAAAGGCACAGAGAGGGCGAGGTGGTGCGGTGGCGGGCGGATTGCCCGCTCGGGTGCCGGAACGTGACGGAAGGGGTCGCTTCATGCCCGTACGCCGGACCAACACGCCAGCTCCAGTGGAGCGCGTGGAGAGCGCGGAGAGCGGCCCCGAGCCCATGGAGGCGGACCTGAGTGGGGGCTCCACTGTGTCCCTGCTGGGATCGAACAGAGCGGAGGCGAGTGCTGCAAAACGGGCGCAGCGAAAGACTGTCGCGGCTGACGAGGTCAGCGAGTTGGCCCGACAGGCCCGTGAGCGGCGCTCTACCCGGATGGCTGACGGCGGGAGCGTTACAGCGGTGGCGCTTAGCCGCCAAGTCTTGGACGGCGTGGATGTCGTCCTGAAGGTTGCCACCAAATCGGGCAACCTGAAGGGCACATTCACCCGTGCCCTGAAAGAGGCGGCTAACGGAATTAAGGAGGCGGTTGAGATCCTCCTAACCCGCACTAGCACAGAGGAGACGGCGAAGCTATGGGAGGAGAACGGCCGTCTCCGAGCTGAGCTGGAGGACCTCAAGCGGCAGTTCGCTGCCCAGAGGGCTGCTCCCGCGGCCACCGGCTCTTCTTTCGTCACGGCGCCGTCGTCAACTCCAGCGCCGGTCCCGTGTTCGACCCCTGCACTTGCGGATGCGGAGATCGAAAAGATCGCCCGCATCTGCATGATGCAGTGTGGGACGATGGTGGGTGCCCGCTTGGAGGCCATAGAGGCAAGGCTCCTGCCGGCGGAAACCCTCCGCCCACCGCTCGCTGCGGACAAGCGGAGAAAAGAGGGGCCGGCTAATCAGGGGCCACTATTAACCACGGCGACAGAGTCGAGCCAGTCCGGGAGGGGGACCGAAAAGCCCGCAGAGGGTTCGTCCGTTTCCACTTCCCGGGCGGCTGCGCCACCGGCGGCCGCGCCCGATCCTACAACGGAGGCCTGGACAACGGTTGTCAAGAGGGGCCGCCGTCACGGGGGCAAGAAGGCGCCACCGGCACCCGCTGAAGCACCGGCACCGGCAGCGAAGAAGGCCCAGAGACCGCCTAAGGTCAGAGCCCCACGCTCCGCGGCTGTAGTTATTACGCTGCAGCCCGGAGCCATCGAAAGGGGCGTCACCTACAAGGCGGTCCTTATGGAGGCAAAAGCCAAAGTCGCGTTCCCCGACCTTGGCACACCGTCCGGCTTCAGACTGAAGCCGGCGATTACGGGGGCGCGGCTGCTCGAGGTGTCGGGTGCCTCTAGCGGCGAAAAGGCGGATATCCTGGCCGCCAAACTGAGAGAGGTCCTCAACCCGGAGGACGTCAAGGTGTCCAGGCCGATGAAGACCGCTGAGCTGCGCGTTGGAGGCTTGGACGACTCGACGACTCCGGCCGAAGTTGTGGCGGCCGTCGCCCGAGTCGGTGGATGTCCGCCCGACGACGTGCGGGCGGGCGAGTTTCGCGCCGATGCTTCCGGGCTCGGCACGATTTGGGTGCGGTGCCCGGTGGCGGCGGCGAACAAGGTCGCTGGCAGTGGGCGTTTGTTGGTGGGATGGGTTGCAGCGAGTGTCAAGCTGCTGCAGCCCAGGGCCATGCGGTGCTACCGGTGCCTTGACATTGGGCATGTTAGGGCACGGTGCACCGCCGAAGTTGACCGCAGCGAGCAGTGCTATCGCTGCGGCCAGCCCGGCCACAAGGCAGCCCAGTGCTCCGCGGCGCCAAACTGCAGCCTCTGTACAGCTGCAGGGAGGCCCGCCTGGCACAGAGCGGGCGGAAAAGCCTGTGGCGCCCCCGCCAGCAAGAGAAAAAGGGGTGCCAAGACTGCGGGGGGCTCTTTACCCCCCCCTCAGCCTGGCTGCCCTTCGGCCGACTCCCGGCCTAGGAATGGTGCGGAGGGAATGGATTGCGCCTAATGGCGCTCTACCATTTCCTCCAGGGCAATCTCAACCACTGTGCCAGAGCTCAGGATCTCTTGCTCCAGAGCATGGCGGAGTGGTTGATTCGCGTGGCTGTGGTCGCCGAGCCGTACTTTGTCCCCCCCCGGGATAACTGGGTGGGGGACCTGGATGGCTTGGTGGCCATCATCGGCGGGGCTCTCGTCAACCCGTCCCGAGGACACGGCTGGGTGGCCGCCCTTGTGGACGGCATTGGCGTGGTTGGGGCGTATTTTTCGCCCAACAAGAGTCTCGCCGACTTCGAAAGCTTCCTTGTCGAGTTGGGTGCCGTTGTGGGCCGACTCCATCCTCGCCCCGTGCTGTTGCTAGGGGATCTCAACGCCAAGTCTGCGGCGTGGGGATCTCCGGTGACCGATGCTAGGGGTGAGGCGCTGGAGGAGTGGGCGGTCACGACTGGCCTGGTCGTCCTGAACGTGGGCTCGGTCCACACGTGCGTGCGGCAGCGGGGCGGGTCAATAGTGGACGTCTCGTTCGCTAGCCCTGCTGTTGCGAGCCGTGTTCGCGACTGGCGTGTTGCCGCGGAGGTGGAGACGTTGTCGGATCACCGATACATCCGTTTCGACGTCTCCGCCCAGACCGCCGGCGGCCGCAGTTCATCGGGCCTGCGAACGGATGACCCGCGCTGGGCGCTCAAGCGCATCGACAGGGAGCTTCTCGAGGAGGCCGCTATTGTCCAGGCCTGGATCCGGGAGTCGGCAATGAGCGGACCCATCGACGTCGAACAGGAGGCGCTGTAGTTCCGCGGGGCGATGACGCAAATCAGCGACGCGTCCATGCCCCGCGTCCACACACAGTCAGCAAGGCGCCAGGTGTACTGGTGGTCCGCCGCGATTGCGCAATTACGCATCGCGTGTGTGACGGTGAGACGCCAGTACACCCGTTACCGGAGGAGACGTCGTCGGGTCCCTGACGAAGAAGCCGCGCTGTATGAGGTGTACCGCGCGGCTAAAGAGACTCTGTGGCTGGCCGTCGGCGAGGCGAAAACGCGAGCCAGGGAGGAGATGCTGGAGACTCTAGACGGGAATCCATGGGGGCGCCCTTATCGAGCGGTTCGAGGGAAACTTCGAGCCGCAGCGCCTCCACTTACGGAGAGTCTTCAGCCCGAGCTGCTGGAGGAGGTAGTTGCAGCCCTCTTCCCGGCAAGAGCGGAGCATACTCCGCCGCCGATGGCTTTGCCCACAGCTGCAGAGTCTACAGAGGAGAACGCCATTAGCGTCCCAGAGGTAACACAGGCAGAGATGAGGGCGGCCGTGATGCGGCTCCGGGCCAAGAACGTGGCTCCGGGGCCCGACGGGATCCACGGCCGAGCGTTAGCCCTCGCTCTGAAGGAGCTGGAGCCCCAGCTGAGAGGACTCTACACAGCGTGCCTTGAGCGGGGCCAGTTTCCCACTTTGTGGAAGACTGGTCGTCTGGTCCTGCTCAGGAAGGTGGGGCGCCCTGCGGACCCGCCGTCCGCGTACCGGCCCATAGTGCTGCTAGACGAGGTGGGGAAGCTGCTGGAGCGGATACTCGCAGCCCGCCTCGTCAGCCACTTGTGCAGAGAAGGGCCGGACCTGGACGAGAGCCAGTTCGGCTTTCGGCATGGGCGCTCCACCATCCACGCGATATCGCGGGTGAGAGTCCTGGCGGAGGAAACGGTGTCCCGGGGTGGGGTGGTGGTGGCGGTGTCCTTGGACATCTCCAACGCATTCAACACCCTGCCCTGGAGTTGTATTCGGGAGGCACTGCGGTATCATCGGGTGCCTCTCTACCTCCGCCGCATCGTTGGGGCTTATTTGGCGGAGAGGTGTGTCACCTACATGGGACGCGATGGCGTTAGGCAGCGCCACATGTCGTGCGGTGTTCCACAGGGCTCGGTCCTGGGCCCGCTCCTGTGGAACATCGGGTACGACTGGGTGCTGAGAGGCGAACTCCAACCGGGCGTCCACCTGACGTGCTACGCGGACGACACGCTGGTCACGGCCCGGGGGAGTTCGCACAGGGAGGCAGCGTTGCTGGCGACGGCTGCGGTTTCACAGACGGTGAGCCGCATACGGCGCCTCGGCCTGGAGGTGGCCCTCAACAAGTCGGAGGCCATGGTGTTTCATGGTCCCCGGCGGGCGCCACCGTCCGGATCCCACATTGGTGGGAGGGGTACGAATCGCTGTCGAGCCCACCATGAAGTACCTGGGCTTGGTGCTCGACAGTCGGTGGGATTTCGGCCCCCACTTCCGGCGGCTGGCGCCCAAGTTGTTGGGCGCGGCTGGGGCGCTGTCAACGCTACTTCCCAATCTGGGGGGCCCGAGCGCCGCTTGTAGGCGGCTCTACGTAGGGATCGTGCGATCGATGGCCCTTTACGGGGCCCCGATCTGGGCGGCTGACCTGACGGCCGGCAGCATTGCTGTTCTGCGAAAGCCGCAGAGAGCGATGGCCGTCAGAGTCATAAGGGGGTACCGCACGATCTCCTACGAGGCGGCTTGTGCACTGGCCGGATCCCCGCCCTGGGACCTGGAGGCGAAGGTGCTCGCGTCACTGTACCGGTGGCGCGAGGAATGGCGGGCGCGGGGCGAGCGACCGATGCAGCGACATATGGAGCAGCGTCGGTCGCAGCTCCGCGAGGTCCTGGTGGCGGAATGGCGGGACAGGCTCTCACGCCCTATCGCCGGCCTCGTCACTATCGAGGCGGTCCGGCCGGTGCTCGACCTCTGGCTCGGGAGGAGGCACGGCTCCCTGTCGTTTCGGGTGACGCAGGTGCTCTCGAGGCATGGTTGCTTCGGGAAGTACCTGTGTCGCATAAACAGGGAGCCGGATGCCCGGTGTCACCACTGCGTCGACTGTCGAGAGGACACAGTGCGGCATACGCTGGCAGAGTGTGCCGCTTGGAAGGAGGCGCGCCGTGCCCTCATCTCAGGAGTAGGCAGTGACCTGTCGCTGCCGGCCGTAGTGAATGCTATGGTCGGCGGCGACGAGTCCTGGGACGCGGTGGTATATATATATATGTCGCAGCGATGGCATCACCATGGCTCCATCTTTTATTTTGATTAAGAAACTAAGAAGCTACGTCAATGTAAATTAATCAAACGGAAACGTCAAGTGTTACACTTGGGTAAGGTCGATACGGCTGTGGTGACATTTAATTGACAGCCGTCACATGACTGACGGTAGACATCTGTCAGTCACCGAGATCTGTCATCCTGCGGGATATATGACGGTGACGGTGAGAGCGGGTGGACATTATTCTGTGAGACGCAAAGGCGAATGGTCGTGTTTTTACTGTCACCACGTGCTGTATCGAATTTACCGCGTTTCCAATTCGAATCTGTTCTGATCGGCTTAATCGTTGAACATTTTGGTAATTAGTGTGCGTGAGCTAATAAATACACCGTTCTTACAAATTTTCGGAGTATTATTTTAAATCTACGGCCATGTGTGACCATACTGATAGCGAGGCGCCTCATCTAACCTCGTTATCAGAAGTGGGATGTAACTCTAACGACCCACATGGTGCGAGTGGTGAGACTAACGGGAATTCGGGTAATAACGAAACACGTGCTTGTAAAAGTGACGAAAAATGGCTTCTACTATTAGAACAGCAGAACCGCAATTTTCTGGCTGCTGTACGAGCAATGAAAACATCATCGTCAGGCACGGATCGCCTTCGCCTGCCGGATTTCGACCCAGAAAAACAGGACGTTGACTCGCGTGCCTGGGTAACAACTGCTGACATGTGCGTGACCGATCAACATTGTCAAGGCGCATCGTTAATAATCGCGTTGAGTCGCGCGCTCTAAGGAGAAGCTTCAACTTGGCTCTCATCTGTGTCTTACCCTGGCATGATATGGAGCAAATTCAAGGCGCTGTTTGTAGCAAGCTGTGGGAAACTAGGCCACAGGTCGGTGCATTGTCGCGCTCATAAGGATCTGAAGCCACGAGAGGATCGGTTTAGACCCAAAACCCCATACAACAACCAAAGCTCGGGTAACGAGTCCGCAGGGAGGTCTGACCGGATTACATGCTTCCAATGCCATGAACAAGGACAGTATGCATCCAACTGCCCCCAACGAAGCAGCAAAGAGGTGGGCGGCAGTGCTGCAGCTGATTCTTCTAAAGATAAGCGAGTGGACGTATGCATCGTCGGTGCACCAATTGGATCTTGACGTCATTCTGGTGAGCTGTATACTTTTGATTATGATTCGGGCGCCGAATGTTAATTAATTAAAGAATCTGTTTCATCGAAGTTTACTGGTAAACGATTTTATGATAGCGTGACTAAGACTGGTATTGGATAAACCTCTGTAACTTCGACTGTACTGATTTTAACTCTTGTTGAAGTACACGGGATAGTTTTCGAAGTTCTTTTGCATGTTTTACCTGACCATTGTTTGCGATATAGAATTGTGATTGGACGAGAAGTTTTAGCTCATGGTTTGGCAGTATACATGTCATCGGACAAATTGAGATTTCAGAAGCTTAAACTGGTTGAGACTTGTGACGTGATCGATATCAACGAGACTAATTTTGACTTGATTGACACTGACATTCCTTCTGAAAATAGAACTCAACTGTTAGACATTATGAAATCTTTTCAACATTGTTTTATCACTGGTATTCCTGCCTCCTCTGCTAGTATTGATCCTATGAAAATACGTTAAATACCCTAAAAAACCGTCAATCGACGCCCTTATAAACTAAGTCCGGAAGAACGACCAGTTGTAAGACGTAAAATTGAAGAGTTGTTGAAGGCTAACATAATTCACTGCAGCTCAATACACTCAACTCGGAAAAGCTAAATTGAAGCTTTTTTTCTGTAGGTGACTTTGTTTTGTTCCAAAATGAAGAGCGCAATCAGACCAAGCTTGACCCTAAGTATAGAGAACCGCTATATCCTTAAAGCTCTTAACTCAAACCGAACTTACAAATACGCACATGACCGATTACGAAAAATGCCTGACGGTGACAATCATGACGACAAAGACTCTGACACTGACAAAATCGATGAGATGAACTATGATGATGAAGGGGATGGACCTTCGAGGAATCTAATTGACGAAGGGGATGGACCTTCGACGAATCTAATTGACGAAGGGGATGGACCTTCGAGTCATGTGTTGTAAAATAGTATGCAAGTCGCTCAGATCGCATGCATGTCCATGCCATTCGTAGGCGTAGGCGTAAAATCGGGCCTCATTTCCCGTCGCAGTGCGGCCACAAAGGTGTGTGGCGTGCGTTTGGCTTGGATATGTAGGTGCTCGCTGATGATACCGCCGGATGGAGGCGATGTGTTGAAATGGGTACCGGTTGGAGGTAGCCCAAGTGGCCGGATGGAGGCTTAAGTGTTGAATTGTAGAGTATTGCATACTGGATTACATTTGAATGCTTTTGAGTGACTTAGTAGAATTTTGACTTTTGCTCGACTGCTTAATTTTTTTTTCTTTTCTTGGAGAGATTATTGATGATTTGAGATAACATTGGCTAAGCTTTGCATTCTGTAGTGTCAAAACGTGTTAAACCCTTATGATATTTGCAATGAAATATTTTGTTTGAGTACCTATAATCCCGACTCATTGGTCAGGAAAGCCGAGCTAGAGAATTTGTACTGTGCGAAGGTATTTTCTTTTATTTCAGAATCCACACACGAGGACGTGTGAGTTGTCATGATGGCCGTGTCGCAGCGATGGCATCACCATGGCTCCATCTTTTATTTTGATTAAGAAACTAAGAAGCTACGTCAATGTAAATTAATCAAACGGAAACGTCAAGTGTTACACTTGGGTAAGGTCGATACGGCTGTGGTGACATTTAATTGACAGCCGTCACATGACTGACGGTAGACATCTGTCAGTCACCGAGATCTGTCATCCTGCGGGATATATGACGGTGACGGTGAGAGCGGGTGGACATTATTCTGTGAGACGCAAAGGCGAATGGTCGTGTTTTTACTGTCACCACGTGCTGTATCGAATTTACCGCGTTTCCAATTCGAATCTGTTCTGATCGGCTTAATCGTTGAACATTTTGGTAATTAGTGTGCGTGAGCTAATAAATACACCGTTCTTACAAATTTTCGGAGTATTATTTTAAATCTACGGCCATGTGTGACCATACTGATAGCGAGGCGCCTCATCTAACCTCGTTATATATATATAGCAAAACCAAATGCTGTAATTTCGTAGTTCCATCTTCGAAAGTGGCCCTTTTTCAAATTTGATTTTTTTATGATATAACTTTACAATAACTAAGAAGTTTTAATACCTTCATTTAAGGAGTATTACATTGTCTATTAAATACAATTTATTGCATTAACCTATCATTTTTAGTTTCCGAGATTTTTAACATTCTTTAAGTGACCCGGATTCATTGCTCTCGAGTGTATATAAATGAACTATGCAGCCTGCCACTCCGAAATGGTGTCATAATATCTTATGCGGATGACACCGCTCCACACTGTGTAATTTTCCTTCAATTGCGGTCACCTATGTTTTATCCCTTCATCTTATATATCCAACGAAGAACTAAAACTTCTGGGAAAGAAGCATGATTATTTTAAGGTGCTCCCACACAGCAGTTATATAACGTTATACAACATTGTGTAACACGATAACATTTATAATAGCGTGTAACAATACTCTACAACATGTTAAGAAATGTTATATGTTATAAACGCTCCCACATTGGTTGAACTCGTTGTATAACATCGTATAACATTATGTTCAATCAGTTTGGGTTTGTCTTTCGAGGAAGGTGGTAGTGACCCAATAATGGAGGAAGTGCTGATAGGTTTGGCGTTTATTTTTTGTTTGAAAAAAAGAAGAAAAGGCGCTCTTACTGGATGCGTCGAAGTCTGAAAGCGAGAGAACAGTACAGTGCTACAGAATATTTGGAAGATTTGGGCCTTGATGGCTGTTTGAACGATTTTTTAAGAATGAACAGTTCTGAATTCGAATTTCTCCTGAATTTAGTCGGAAAGAATATTGCTAAGCAGGATACTAATTGGAGAAAAGCAATAAATTATACAGAAAGATTAGCAGTTACATTAAGGTTTTTAGCAACCGGTAGCAGTTATGGTAGTCTCGGAGATGTGTTCAAAATATCTCACCAACTTATAAGTATGATCATACCAGAACTGTGCGAGGCTCTCAACGAGGAATTAAAAGAATGTTTACACGTAAGTACAAATCAGTTCTTTTATTTCAATTAATAATATTTTTTCAGAAATGTTCAATGAATATACAGTAAGCTAAAAATTATTTTTTGCAGTATTTTTAATGACAAATACAGCAAGCAAACTAAAAATCAACGTTGATCCAAAGTTATCATTTGTTTTGGATTGATTGCAACAAATCATCTAATGATTGCGTAGAATCTTCACTGAATTGTGTGGCGTTAGTAATTGAACAATTATCCGATGAAGTGGATGGACTTGGTGTATTGATGTGTTCTCTGCCACCAGTGCTAATATTAACCGCGGAAGTGGATGGGTTTGGTGCACTGTTGTATCCTTTGAAAGCAGCAGCAGCATTACTGGGTGTTTCTATCGTATTGGTTGGCCAATCATATTCTCCCATGGAAGCATTGAATAAAATATTATTAATATGATATTGCGCGGTATTTCTGGCATAAGTATTTTTGATTTCTTTAAGTTTGCTTGCGACATATTCTCCAAAAATATCAGTTTCATCTGTGTCGCGTCGACTCTCATACATGTCTTTCAAGAGTTTCAAAGCTTCCTCTGATGTTTTGTCTTGTGTAACTTGTGGCCTGAATCTTTTACGAAATGTTTTCGGGACAGTGAATGTCTTCTCATTTGGCATGTCGGATTCAGTATTTGTGTCACTCATTTGATTTCCGCTTTGAGTTTCGTTGACCTGAAATAAATAATAATTAAAAGAATTTACAGGAATAGCAACTTTACTACCTACAATAGAAGGTTCAAATTGTAGTGGCAACGAAATTGAGATTATAATTTATTCTGTAACTAGTACTACCCTACCTGGCAGTTATCGCTTGCAATTCCAAAAAATATTATCGCACATGCGTTGCCGCTACAATTCGTACCTTTTACTGCAGGTACTGCTGGATTATTCAGTGGCTAATTTAATAAATAAAGCTTGTGTGGAATGTTTACTATGAAACAATTTAAACTTATATTACATGTTTTATTTTATTTCAGATGCCAACTTCTGCTCAAGAATGGTTACAGGTTGCAGTTGCAGGTGGAATTTTCCCCATTGCCTGGGAAGTATCGACGGAAAACACGTAGCCATACAAAAACCAATAGGAAGCGGAAGCGAATATTACAATTACAAAGGATTTTATAGTGTTGTTCTTTTAGCATTGGTTGACGCAGAATATAATTTTTTATACGAAAACATTGTGTGCCAAGGACGTACAAGTGATGGCGGAGTATTTGCAAACACAGCCTTTCGAAAAAATATAATTGAACGTAATTTGAATTTACCAAGAGATTGTCCACTTCCAGGAAGAACCACACCTGTTCCTTATGTATTTGTAATAGATGACGCATTTCCGTTAGAAAAGCATTTGCTAAAACCTTTTGCAGGACCCCAGGATAACAATACTAAAGAGAGAACATTTAATTATAGAACGAGCCGCGCAAGAAGAACGGTAGAGAATGCATTTGGAATTTTGTCCGCCAGATTTAGAGTATTACGAAGTATAATTTTATTAGATCCACAAAAAACTACTACATTAATTATGACATGTGTGCTTCTACATAATTTTTTGAGGAAAACCAAATCAAGCACTATTTACGCCCCACCTCAATATTATGATAGGGCAAATTCAGGTGCTGCGCATACTTCTGGAGAATGGAGATCAGAAACGCAGCAGTTAACATCTCTGGAACCGGTTGAAACATAGATGGGAAAGTGATAAGAAATGAGTTTGCTGATTATTTTTCACACGAAGGTTTACTGGATTGGGCATCTAGCTATTATTAACCATAGTCAAAATTATTACTCACCGACAATCCACCATCAACAGTTTCTTCTGGCTTGTTTCGATCCTATAAAAATAAAAGATTTTTAAACGCAAACCATTTTGGTATATCGTCAGCCCCCGCACCTGATTTAGGCTTCTTACTCTCTCTCTGAAATTGACCTATAAGTGACCGCATTTTTTTTTCAATCGACTGTTTATCTAAATTAAATTCAGCCGCAATTTGCATCCATTCGTCATGTTTTTTATTTCGATCCTTGTATTCATCCATCTGCGTATTCCACAAGACTTGTTTCTCTTGAAATAGTTCAATCACTTTGATCACATTTTCATTACTCCAAGTAGAACGAGACATTTTGACAAATCACATAAAACACGTGCTTCACCATTGCACCGAATGAACCGACTAAAGCTGTGTACGTGACGGAGACGAACGCTCGCGCAACCCCCCCCGCGCCCTTCCGCTAACGTCCCGCTGAGGCTCTGATGATGTTATACAACAAAAGTTATATTTTGTTATATCATATTGTAATCAGTTGTAAAACATTTTGTTAAATGAAGTTGTATAACATCAATAACAATTTATTATAATTTGTAACAATTTATAACTTTTGTTATAATTTGTTTAAATACGTCAGTCTCTAACGTTATATAACTGCTGTGTGGGAGCACCTTTAAACTATGTTAGTAGCACTTCACTTCACTAGCAAATTGTCCTTGTGCTGTCCTGTGGTATTTGCCCGCGGAAGCGACGGAACACCACGTCCTGTGGCCAAAAGTCTTCTTCTAAGACGACGGACAAGTCATAGACTAATATATATGTCGCATCCGGCAATTGACGTTTACAACAAAACAAAGCACGCCACCTAGCGGCAACTATCAGGACTAGAGTTGGCGCGCTTAGACAGAGTCGAGGCGTTTCCGGTCGGTTACGAGGTTGAAGAGAACGCTCCAAGTCGGGGCATTCCTTATCCTGGCGATCGAGCAGTGAAGACTCTTCGGAACTGTCCTACGTTTTGTTGAACAATCATCATCATACAAGCCTGTTATTAGTTAATTGTAACCAGTGATTAAAGTGTAGTGATTATTTGCCTAAGTAATTGTTATCTATTTGTACGATACCCACATAAACCTGCGTGATGGCAGATCGTAGCTCAAACCATCCTGACGATCCGTCATCAGAAGCGGGATACAGTCGTGCAAATGAATCGACAAGCAGTGTGAGCAACAATGATACACAATGGCGGTTACTTTTCGAGTTACAAAACCAGCAAATGCAAGCACTGATACACGCTTTGAAGAGCCCAAGTGTGAACAACCACGTGGTTTTACCGGAGTTCAATCCTGATAAACAAGAGTCTGACGCGGCATCATGGTGTTCAACTGCAGACTTGTGTTTTGGAGAGTGTGCGTTGGAAGGGAGTCAGCTTATTATGACCATCAGTAAAGCGTTAAAAGGCTCAGCATCTACATGGCTATCACAAGTAAGTTATTCAGGCATAACGTGGGCACAATTTAAGGAGTTATTTAAATCAAGATTTGTGTGCGTCGAGACATCTGCAGCTACCCTCATTAAAATTAATAACGAAAAACCTAAAGATGACGAAACTTACGCTGCCTATTCGAGTCGCTTAATTACGTCTCTGTTAAATCAGTGGAAGGATTTAAGCGTTGAACAAATAGCAGTGTCAACAATTATCGCTCATTTGGCACAAATAGACACGCGCTTGCAACGGCTTGCATTCACTACAGAAATCAAGACGCGTCATCAATTGCAGCAAGAACTACAGGCGTTCTCCTACCTAAAGCGCAAAAACCCTTCAGATGGCCGAACGACGGCTGATGCAGGAAATGAAAAACGACCAAGATTTTCGTCACCGCTTCCAATAAAATGCCATGCATGCGGGAAGTTGGGACACAAGCAAGCAGAATGCCGTACGAAGAAGATCAACGTGAAGAAACCATCTCCAGCACCAGTGGCTACTTCGAGCCTTGGACAACGGCAGACCGGCTCGCTCACGTGCTACAAGTGTGGCGCGCTGGGCCACATCGCGAGCCGCTGCACAGCCCCCGCGTCTGGAACCGCCGTCCCCGCGGAGAAGCGAGTCGACCTATGCGTGGTCGAGCCCCCGTCGGGTACATTGGAACATTTTGGTGAGCATTTTAAATTTGATTACGATTCGGGTGCAGAATGTTCTTTAGTAAAAGAAAGTATTGCGAGTAAATTTAAAGGAAAGCGATTTGATAATGCGATTTCTCTAATTGGTATCGGTAATGACAAAGTTAAGAGTACCCTACAATTGTTGTCTCGAGTACAAATTAATGATTTTACGATGGAGATATTATTTCACGTTTTGCCTGATGAGTACCTACGCAGTGATATTTTATTAGGTCGAGAGATTTTGTGTAACGGTTTTAGAGTCAGTATGACCGCAACTGAGTTTACTTTGTCAAAGGACAAGATTGTAAATGTTTGCAAATCGAGTGATGATTACCTCTTCCATAGAAATGATTTTAATTGCATTGACACTGACATATCTTTGGATAGAAAACCCGACCTTGAAAGAATTTTACAACAATACTCGGACTTTTTCATAACCGGTTTTCCTACTAGTCGCGTGACTACTGGCGAGTTAGAAATTAGGCTTATTGATCAGAATCTTACAGTTCAGAGGTGACCATATAGATGTTCTCCGACGGAACGTCAAATAATACGCGATAGGGTTGAAGAATTATTACAGGCAAACATCATACGGCCTAGCTGTTCTCCTTTTGCTAGTCCCGCGCTTTTAGTAAATAAACAAGACGGGTCACATCGTATGTGCATAGACTATAGGGAGTTGAATACCAATACAGTTCCGGATCGTTTCCCACTGCCGTTGATTTCTGATCAAATTTCGCGACTTCATGGTGCTAATTATTTTACAAAATTAGACTGTGCGAGCGGTTTTCATTTATTACCAGTCCAAGACAAATCAATTGAGCGAACGGCCTTCATAACACCCGACGGACAATATGAATTTTTAGCGATGCCGTTCGGTCTTCGAAATGCCATCTCGGTTTTTCAACGAGCTATTGTCAATGCCTTAGGTGAACTAGCGCATAAGTATGTGATCGTATACGTAGATGATATTTTAATTATCTCTGACTCTATAGGTCAGGGTTTAGACAGATTGCGCATTGTTTTGGAGGTATTAACAAAAGCTGGGTTTTCAATGAACTTGAAAAAATGCTCATTCTTAAAGTCACGTGTTGAGTTCTTAGGATACGAGGTAGAGGCGGGTGAGATCAAACCCAACAAGCGTAAGATAGAGGCTCTATCAGCCCTGCCTCCGCCTAAGTCGATAACGCAGGTGAGACAATTTGTAGGCTTAGCGTCATACTTCCGCCAGTTTGTACAAGGCTTTTCCCGTCTCATGGCGCCGATATACAAACTGACTTCAGGTAAATGTCCATTCCAATGGAACTCTGTTTGTGAAGAGTCACGACAAAAGGTAGTACACATTTTAACTAATGAACCAGTGCTCATGATTTTTAACCCAAAATATCATGTTGAGCTTCACACCGATGCCAGCGCAGTCGGTTATGGTGCGATCCTACTGCAAATCGTAGATGGTAAGAAACGTCCTATCGCTTACTATAGCAGGCGCACGACATCAGCTGAGTCACGCTATCACTCCTACGAATTGGAAACGCTCGCTGTCGTCAACGCGGTAAGACATTTTAGGCAGTATCTTCATGGCCGAAAATTTATAGTCGTCACCGATTGTAACTCGCTGAAGTCGTCGCTCAACAAAAAGGACTTAACGCCACGGGTACATAGGTGGTGGATGTTTTTACAGCTATTCGAGTTCGACGTTAGATATAATGTTGGTAAGCAAATGGCACATGCTGATTTCTTTTCACGCAACTTGGCACCTTACATACCTAAAATGCATCCATACGGTAGAGTCGAGCAAAAGCAGGTAAATATAACCGAACTAGGTTACAACTGGCTTCTTGCGGAGCAGCTGCGAGATGAAGAGATCAAGAAGATGATGGTTGACCTTAACCAAGGTCAACTCAATGAAGATGTTGCCAAAACATACGAGGTAAGGTCAGGGGTACTACATCGTAAGGTGCAGCGGCACGGCAGGACGAGATGTTTACCGATTGTTCCTCGTGCTATGCGGTGGTCGGTTACTAATAACGTCCACGAGTCTCTCATACATCTCGGATGGGAGAAAACTTTGGAAAAGTTGTACAATCACTATTGGTTTGAATGTATGAGTCGATACGTTAGAAAGTTTGTGGATAGCTGTGTGGTCTGCAAGGTGGCAAAATCTCATTCAGGTAAGGTACAGGCTCAGTTACACCCTATTCCCAAGGTGGCGATACCGTGGCATACCGTACATATAGACGCTACTGGTAAGCTTAGCGGGAAGAGTGACCGGAAGGAGTATGTATTTGTGATGATCGATGCATTTACCAAGTATGTATTGCTTTTCCATACTAAGCACATAGACACCAAGAGCAGCATCAAGGCAGTGATGGACAGTGTAGCGTTGTTTGGTGCTCCTGTTCGTATAATCGCGGACCAAGGACGATGCTTCGCAAGCAAGGAGTTTCGGGACTTCTGTGTGAGTAAGAACGTTAAACTCCACCTGATCGCTACCGGGTCTAGTAGAGCTAACGGTCAGGTGGAACGTGTAATGAGCACCTTAAAGTCAATGCTGACTGCAGTAGAGTCTGACATAGATAGGTCATGGCAAGATTCACTAGGCAAAGTACAGTTAGCTTTGAATTGTACAGTAAGTCGAGTAACAAAAGCTAGCCCATTAGAGCTTCTTATAGGCAAAGTTGCGCGTCCCCTTGATTTAATGGCTAATGACCTAGACGAAACCGTAAATCTTGACGAAGTTAGGCAATTAGCATCTGAAAATATTGAAAAATCCTCGCGTTATGATAAAGAACGTTATGATCGCAATAAGGCTAACGTTTGTAAATTCTCCATCGGTGAGTTTGTTTTAATAGAAAATGAGGAGCGCAATCAAACAAAGTTAGATGCCAAGTATAGAGGACCATTTCAAATTGTAGAGATCTTAGATGGAGATCGTTATCTTTTAAAGTCGTTGGTAAATAAGCGTACCTACAAGTATGCACACGATCGCGTTAGAAAAATGCCTGAAGGCCAAGTACCTATTGAGGTTGTTGAGGAAGATGAGATAGTGGAGATAGAGTCGAATTGAATTGTTTTTGTGAGAAGCACGGGTTCTCGATTCGTTGGGTCGGAGACCGTACCAGAGTATCGTAGCCATAGCCCGTTAGAAATCGGCATCTACTTGCTAGACCGTGGGTACGTGGTACGCGGTAGCTCTGGGTAGTATGGTCGGGTCTAGCCTCGAAGCCAAGACCGTAGAGTCAAGGATGACTCGGCATTCCTCCGGGAAGTGCGTATGTGACAAATGAGAGGCAGCTATGTTATAGCTGTAATTGTTGACCGCGAATGAGATTCCTGGGGCTTTAATTGGTTAATAACTTTGGATCAATTCTTAAATTATCAGTGTACATAACCCTCAATAGTACCTACCTGGACTCTGATTGATTGTCATGTTGCTTATTTAATTGTTATCTGTCTACAATTTTACTTGTAACCTAATTGTTTAGGTATTGTTTTAAATTGATTTTGTTATTTTGGATGTTAGTAGAACGATGTTAAAATGTGATGTAATTGTTAGTTAAATAAACAAACTTTATAGTCCAAATTTCTTTAATTTAAAATAAGCAGCTAGCAACATACACTTTGAATTGATGTCAGGCATAGCCAAACGTATACTGCGGTGTTGAAATATTGTTTCAGATTAACACACGAGGACGTGTGTCGTCGCAGGATGGCCGTGTCGCATCCGGCAATTGACGTTTACAACAAAACAAAGCACGCCACCTAGCGGCAACTATCAGGACTAGAGTTGGCGCGCTTAGACAGAGTCGAGGCGTTTCCGGTCGGTTACGAGGTTGAAGAGAACGCTCCAAGTCGGGGCATTCCTTATCCTGGCGATCGAGCAGTGAAGACTCTTCGGAACTGTCCTACGTTTTGTTGAACAATCATCATCATACAAGCCTGTTATTAGTTAATTGTAACCAGTGATTAAAGTGTAGTGATTATTTGCCTAAGTAATTGTTATCTATTTGTACGATACCCACATAAACCTGCGTGATGGCAGATCGTAGCTCAAACCATCCTGACGATCCGTCATATATATATAATGGGACAAGTAACAATTTAGACAAGACATCACAGACAGGCAAATCAAAAAGACAAAGTCACACGTAATCTGTTCGATTTATGCCCTAATAAGTATGACTCCGGATTTAATTGTATTTAATACTTACATATTCAAAGTGATGTTCAGAGGATAGCCGTGGTCATCCACTTTGCCCTATAGCTTATGATCGCTTACTGTTGTTAGAATATATTATTTTGTTAGGGTAGGCGGCGTACGACCACGGCTAGCATGTAACTAGCGGAAAATCAAGATGCTTCC
Organism: Griposia aprilina; assembly: GCA_916610205.1. Taxonomy (NCBI): domain Eukaryota; kingdom Metazoa; phylum Arthropoda; class Insecta; order Lepidoptera; family Noctuidae; genus Griposia; species Griposia aprilina. The sequence continues at coordinate 24,601,679 of OU744290.1, read as the reverse complement.
AACAATACCTGATTTGTCAAATTATGATGAGAAGTTTAGAAGTTTTATGGGAACAGATGAACATACATACATACATACATACATACATACATACATACATACATACATACATACATACATGGAGGTAGATGGCATCCTGAGGAAGGGCGTAAGCTTTTTGTCTCAAAAATTATGATGACAGGTAGGTTACGAATAAGCTGTGTTAGGACAGACTGACAAAGGATACTTTTTATCCCAGTAGCACGTCCACGTGGGGTAATTTCCGACCTCACAGGCGAAGCCGCGGGCAGAAGCTAGTTTATTATATAAAAACAAAACCTAGCCTATAACCACGACACGACCCAGACGATTAAGTATTTAGTAGATTACAGCCCCGGATCCAGAATTTTATTCGACAAAAGAGAAGCTTAATAAGATAATTTTTACTATATCACCAAAATATAAATCGCTTCTCTGGCAAAATTCAAGACGTGAAAATGTTAATACCTAGATAAATATCAAATGGATCTAAAATAATAAAAAAAAAAAAAAAAAAAATATCTTATATTTTTGTGAAACCTGGTTAAAGCCGGATAGGATGATGTTTAATGTAAATATTTTTCCGATCCGAGCAAAACAAGTCTCAGTGATTAATTGTTTTCAGAAAAAAAATATGCCACTAAAAGAGATTTTTGGCCAAACCGAGAAACACCCAGGTACTGTACTCAGTGTGTCTTAAACATAAAATTTGAAACTTAGACCATTTTTGACGTGATAACGTCTTATAAATTGATGAACGCCGGCTGCACGCACGAAAAAGCATGACTCATTGTCACGTTCCGCCTGAGCCAAGGGTGCAAGCGGAACAAGCGATAGAGAGGCACGATCGGCCTAAGCGTTCGGCTTGTGACGCATCTATCTCTATTACAATCCCTAAGACGCTATCACGTAAAATTATCGTCCGTATACCGACTTTACAGACAACCATTTTAATAGGTTAAAATGGTCTAAGCTTGAAAATGTTGCACGTAAGATTTGCAACATACATTAAATGATAAATGATTTTATTTCTGTAAGTAGGTTTGTACAAACACTTTTACACGTCAATCATATTTTTAAACTCGATGAGGTCGGCGTTTCCTATTTGACTACTCTGAGAAGAAAGGCCGAAACAAACTCAGAGGCCACAGTCTCTTTTAAAGTCCAGACATAATCTTGGTCAGATCATGTGAAGACCATGTAGATTGGTATCTGAAATGGTCTTTTGAGGAAAGAACCACACAGATTGAGTGGACCTGTCCAGTCAGTGCACGCATTTGTCAGTAATCGTGCAGCTCAGCTCAGGAAGTCAGGACTTAAGGAGCTCAACGATTCGACGTACAATACCAAAGAAAGGACATTTGGGTAGGCCACATAAATTACTCAATCTGCCAGATCATGATTAAAATTAACTTGCGAAAAAAAAGCAATGACCCACATAATCCTCACATTCACAATAATTAAAATAACATAATACTTTACAAGTAAATACTCATGTCATTGTGTATATAAAATTCAACAATGTCAATATGTATATAAAAAATCGGACATAATGTTTGAGAACCATGTAGATTGGTGTGTGAAATGGTCTTTTGAGGAAAGAACCTCACAGATTAAGTGGACCTGTCCAGTCAGTGCACGCATTTGTCAGTAACCGTGCAGCTCAACTCAGAACTAAAGGAGCTCAACGATTCGACGAACAATACCAAAGAAAGGACATTTGGGTAGGCCGCATAAACTACTTAAACTGCCAGATCAAGAATATAACTGAAACAATGACCCCCATATTCCTCATATTCTCAATAATGAAAATAATATAATACTTTTTACAGTAAATATTCATGTCTAAAATAGCTAGCAAATTAAAATCAACATTCACCGTGTAAATTTATTGGCAGTGTCCTTGGCACATGTTCTAGTTTATGCAGCGATAAGAGCGTAATAACTACATAATCTTTTTGTACTGTGCCGCCTTGTGTCGACTGTCGGTGTCGATTTGACAGTTGGACAGTTGTCAAGTTGACGGCTGCCGTAGGGGACGTAAACAAACATCTTTGAATTCGTATTTTCTGTATTTTTTATTTATTCATTGCAACTACATGCATAATATTATTCAGTGTTCTTGTGATTAGTGAGCAAAGTAATTTAGAAATGACACAACAGAAAAAAAAAACGGATCTAGAGCAATTAAAATCGAAGACTGATTCACGTTTCATCTGCAAACCTCTGGTTTCAATCAATGAAATAATTTTGTTTTTAGAAAATCCACCACCTTGGAGAACTTTATGTAAAGAATTGGTGCCGCATAGTGATTCTCTAATTCGAAATATAGAGATAAATACACATTCTGTTTACCCTTCGCTTGATAACCCCGAAACTTTCTGTCATTTCGACCCGGACTCTGACGAAGTTAAACGACATGAATCCAAAAGTTTACCCAAAACATTGGTATGCCATGATATGGCCAATGGATATCACGATGACAGGTAAGGATATTTGAAAATTGTTATTTCATCCTCTGACATTGTTTTTGTTAGCCTATTTTGTGTCCCACTGCTTGACAAAGGCCTCCCCTTTTTCTTCCATACCTTTTTTTCTTGTGCGATCTGTGGCCATGTTGTCCCCCCAATGATTAGATCGCCACACCACCTTCGCCGCAGTCTACTCCGACGGCGATGTCCTTCATCAGGCGTCCAGTGAGTGACGATCTTTGCCCTCTCATCTTTTAACATAATATTCAAAACAATTGTAAACATAGTGATTCAATTACAATTTTTTTTAAATTTCAGTTTTATTGATGGGACTACTAATTCAAATGCATACACATTCTACAACTGGGCTGGAATAGATATATTTTGTTACTTTAGTCACCACTTGGTTACAATACCTCCTGTTGGCTGGATCAATATTGGACATGCACATGGCGTTAAAGTTATTGGTATGGCATCTAAGTTTTTTTAATATTTTGTGAGAGCTTTGAAACTAGAGCACAATAAGAAAACTTTATTACTTTTTTTATTTCTCAGTAAAGAAAGTAGAGCTGTCAAAATTGCTGTGGTGTGGCTATGATTAAAGTTTATCCCATATTGTTCACATGACTGAAGCAGTGTTGGATCAAACTCAAAGCATTTATTTCTATTAAACCATTTACTGGCACTTTTGAATTGTCAAAGAGTCGGTCAGTTGGTCAGAAAGTTGGAAGCTAGTTGCCTATTCCAAAATGTAGATCTCTATGGAGAAGAACGGGCAAGAAACTCCAAGGATACTCTTTTAAATCAAGATATTTCAAAATCCTAGGTACATTATTCTAGTTACTTGGATATGTGAGACCAATGTAAATAAATATATTAAAAAACAATTCAAAAGATAAGATTATGGATGATATATAAGATAAGAGATGAGGATCAGCACCCTCCAGCTTAACCATTTTGTAGGAAACCGAATGATCCAACACACGCGCCACCATCAGTGAGACATTTAAGTCAGCATGACATAGTCTCAAATGCCATGCTTATAAGTCAACATACATACTAATGACATCAACGAATCTGCGGTGCTCACATATACAAAATTATACAAAACTATAGTTTGCTATGTATTTGAGAGATGAATAAAATTTTACTACCAAAATGAAAAGATAATCATTAATATGTATGGGAGTATTCAACAATAAAACTTATTGTCAGAAAAAATAAAAGGGAAGTGTCTCTTCCAAACATTCAAAATTTTAACTAGTGAGCCCGAATGGCTGTAGAGCAGGACCAGCATTAAGCCAGGCATTTTTATCTACAATATTATTATCATTGAACTCATTATATGCTTGTCTACATAGTGTGCATATAATGCATGTTTTAAATTTCTTGTCATGTATTTGAAGAATATCAAGTGGTATGTTATTATGACATTTTACACAGTACCCCATAAAAGAAGTATGTACTTTACACAACCTGAAACATGTTTCATCTAATTTGTTCCTATTTCTAGTGGTGAAATTATGCTTGGCACTTATCTTACTAAAAAGATGTAGATTTTTCGAACACACATAATGTTTTCATATACATATATTGACAAGGTACTATCATAATGTAATTTTTTTTAAATAGTTCCCTTAGAGATTCGCTTTTGCGGAGGTTGTAGATGGCTCTGACAGTCCTCTTTTGCAGAATAAAGATAGAATCAATATCTGCAGCCTGTACCCGCATTCAATACACCTGCTTTCATTTTAATAAATTTTACCTATCTGGCCAACAGGATGTTTATTTCAAGCCAGTGTGGGTAGGTTCTGACCTGTTGTTCCTAGAGAAAACTGCTGTCAGGAACCATTGGAAGACATTTAAACCATCATCAAAATTGCAAAAAATTATCAAAGAAAATTAAAGGGACATAACTTCAGGCGTGCTCAGAACATGCACATGAACAAGTATTTTAAGTAACTTGTAGCAACTTTAGACCAATGATTGTTACATGATTTGGTTTATAATGTTAGGCAAGAATATTAAAAAAGACCAAATTTAAAAACAAAAGAATTTCCAATATACACATATTTAAAATAAATTTGAATATTACTAATATTACTTTTATTTTCTTGAAAATTGAGCTCACGGTTCCATACAGCGTTTTTCTCTATGGCCTGTTGTTATGAAAGGCATGTATTTGATCGAACCTCTAACAATTCCCATTTTGTTCTCCCAAAAATATTATTGAACACTATATGATATCTGTGCTTCTTTTGGTGAACGTCAAAAAAATCCAAAATCCTCTTTATTTTAATCACTTTTGATCTTAAAATAACTCGTTTTCTACGTGTCCGTCAGAATCGCGGATGCATGACTTCCAAATAGATCAAAAAATAAACTTTATAAATGCACGTAAAATGTATGTTTTTGTACTAGAATAAGTATAAATGTATGCGTAGCAAATATCATTTTAAAGTAACCCGCCATCCTGATGTCAGGTGGGCGTGTGAAGAAAGATCAAGAAAGTTTAGATAGTTTTTAAAAAGGACAAAAATTAAAAAGAAGCTTTCCAATAAAAAAAGGTCTTCATCGTTTGAAGTCAAAAGTTAGCTTGACGCATTTAAAAATGTCCCTTAAAAAAAAAACCCATACTGTTTGGCTACAAAATAATCATTCTGTAGGTATACTATGCCAATGACTAGTAGACGATTATACCTGCTATGCTTACCATAAGAAAATATTGAATAGGGCTGATGTTGACAATGCGGTAGTGTTGTTCTTACATATAAATATGTATATATAATAATAAGATGCAATATTAACCAGAGAGATTGATTCATCAATGTCAAAGTGTACAGTAAATGAGTACAAATGTTATTATAACAGGAACTATAATAACGGAGTGGTCAGAAGGGGCGAACTTTTGGGATGCGGTGTTATCTTCGGAGTTAAAATATCAGCATGTAGCCAGCGCACTGGTTGCTATCGCAAAAACTCTCAAGTTCGACGGCTATCTTCTTAATGTTGAGAACAAGGTTTTTTAATTTGTTTTTTTAATCATACTTTCCATTATCATAAATTATGACTAATTCTATTATCATCAATCATTAGCTTCATGAAATCTTTCTCAACCATCTATAATATTTTATTTTTGTTTTGTATGGCATAAAGAAAGAAAATGCCTTAACGGGGGGTTGTGGGGGGCAAAACGGGGCATCGTATATTACGTGGGATCGAAGTCGCGGCCTAGAACTGGTTCCATCCGCTGTGCTAGGCGAACGTCCGCGCCGGCGCCGGCCGATCCGCGTGCGGTCCAGTTTCTGCAATGTCAAAGAGCACCGCAGCGTGGCGCGGGCCGGCCTTCGTCTGCGGACGTCCGCCTAACGTAGCGGACGGCCTAAACATCTGCGTTATCCGTTCCTGTGCTCAGATAGCAGTGCCGGAGATGCTGCTGAATTTCGTTCGCTACTTTTACCGCCTGCTGCACGAGGAGCTGCCGCACGCCACGCTGCTGTGGTATGACAGCGTCACCATCGACGGCAACCTCAGCTGGCAGAATAAGCTCTGCGACAAAAATTTGTTAGTCTTCTATTTTATTTTTTTACAATAATCTTGTGTTCATTCGTCGTTCCGTTATTGCTCACCCAGCTATTTTGATGACAAGATGATATAAGTAGCGTAGCGGTTTGTTTTTGTAGGGCGTTCTTTGAGTCTTGCGACGGCCTGTTCACGAACTACTCGTGGTTTCCTGAAGACGTGCAGACCAGCGCCGTGAAGGCGCAGGCGGCCGGTCGCCTCACCGACCTCTACATCGGCATCGATGTCTGGGGACGGAACTTCTTCGGCGGCGGACAGTTCAACACACAGCAGGTCAACACAATTCTTACAACTAAGGGCGAATTTCACCAATGAAACCGAACGCGACGAGCATACCTAAACTGCATTCAACACTTGTCAGTGTCATCAACTCATCATTGTTATGGAAACTGACAGCCGACAGACGTTTCGAACGCGGATAAGATGTGCTGATCGCGTTCAGTTTCTTTGGTGTAATTCGCCCTTAGTACCTTCTAACACAATGGAAACTGAGGTTTATATCATACTAGCGACCCGCCCCTGCTTCGCACGGTTGCAATGTAGGTATCTACTCAAATCAAATCAAAGATTTTATTGGAACAAAAAACAGCGGGGTAATTACGTATCACACTTACGGTAGGAATGTAGGTATTTTGACAGTTCAACAACATTCATTGCTTTATTTACGTTGTTGAGCAGACAATTTTTTCGAACATATGAAGCAATGAATTAGCAATAGGCATTAAAATGATTCAGATTGTGATAGATAGTGTGTTACGTAATTAGGGTGCAGGTTCACAAGAATTTTAGTGTTCGTTAACAGCTACATTAGTTTAAAAATTCAAGCGTTCGGACATTTTGCGGATTTTGTTCGTGACCACTTTGAAGCTTCGGACAGTTTAGTGGATCATGAGTGGAAATGATATGATGCGCGATAGGGCTGGGGCGTACCCCACAGGCGACGCGCATGATTTTAAGTGGGGATTTTAATGTGAATTTAGCATCAGATGCAACGCTCCCTTTAACTGAGTTCCTTGACACAAAATGTAATTTAAAAATGTGCAGCAGTCGCACTCAATCAACAACCAGATCGAAAACAGTAATTGATGCTATATTTCAAAGATGTATACAGGATGGATTTTTGAAATGGGGCAGCAAGGGCAGCTACCTTAACCGTTGTAGCTACAGGAAAACGGTCTTAGGAGACCTTCCATTACTTTTTGAGAAATATTGATTTGCATTCACAAATTTTGAAAAAGATGTACTTACAGTAAGCAGGAAAACGGGCAATTTTCACAAAAACATTTTTTTATGCCGATCGATCATGTTTCACATAAGGATCAAAAGCCTCTATCGGACCAACTGAGGTTTGAGTATGTACTAGAAAAGTCAGAAATCGCAAAAAACTTTTCCATACATTTCGTAGGAAATGAGACTACAACTTACTTTTTTACTATGAATAGACTGACCGCTATAATGAAGACTGGCCGAAAATAAACAAAAATATTATTACATTTCAAAATTCGAATGAATATGCGTCATAATTCAATATGCTTTGAAAACAGAATCGAGATAGTCTGTAGTCTGGTAGCTTATGATTTCCGAAATTCTGTGACAAAAATTACCTCTGAAAATGAAGATGGCGCTCCGCCGCTCTATAGCCGCCAAACCCGTTCTAATTGGAACCGGCAATTCGGGAAGCAGTGAATAGGAAATGGTCCTATACCTCCACCATGCAGTGCTGATCTCACGCCTCTTGATCTTTTTATGTGGGGCGATTAATAAAATTAACTTTATAAAAAGAAATCGACAGTGTTCAGGAACTCAAACTTTCACCACGATTCTCTATGGCATTCATCCTTTCACATTATCAGCTGCTACCCGCTCTGTAGTATGCCTACGTCAAAACGGCTACCATTTTGAGCACCTCATAAATCTTAGAGCACAAAAGTAAAATTTCTAGGTGACTCCAAGTGTAGTTTCAAGTTTTTAATTATATGGTGAAATAATACTCAAAGTAGAAGTTACTATTTTTCATTTGTTTTTCGATTAGTCTTTTTTGTAGCTGTCACTTTATCGATGGTAAAACAGTAAGTTGTAGTCTCATTTCATACGAAATGTATGGGAAAAGTTTTTTTGCGATTTCTTACTTTTCTAGTACTCAAACCTCGGTTGGTGCAATAGAAGTTTTTGATCCTTATATGAAACATGATCGAATGGCATAAAAAAGAGTTTTTGTGAAAATTGGCAATTTTCCTGCTGACTGTACCATTTTTTCAAAATCTGTGAAAGCAAATCAAAATTTCTCAAAAAGTTTATGAAAGTCTCCTAAGACCGTTTTCCTGTAGCTACAACGGTTAGGGTAGCTGCCCTTGCTGCCCCATCTCAAAAATCCACCCTGTATAGATCAAATTGAAACTAAAACATTTGTGTCTTATTTTGGTTACCATAAGCCTCTCGTTTCATTTGTTCAAAGTGAAAACATAGAGATTGAATAATATGTAATTTAAAATAACTTTTAAACTTGGTAAAAATATTATTTAAAAAACAACCGACTTCCAAAAAAAAACACTAAAAGACGTGAAAAATAAATTTAATTTCGGAAGTCGGTGCCTTTGGTTTTGTATTTTCGTGTTTGGCCACCGACTTCCGTAATTAAATTTATTTTTCACGTCTTTTAGTGTTTTTTTTTGGAAGTCGGTTGTTTTTTTGTAAAAAAGTTTTTATTTTTCACTTTTTAGTTGCGGTACCTACCCCACACAAATTCGTATACCACTACTTGGTGTGTAAATAACAGTGACAGGAAATTATTAACACATCATCCATATAAACTAAGTCGAAAAAATCTGCAGTATTAAGGATAACTCAAAAACTACTGGTCAGACCTTGATCAAATTTAAATGGGACCACATGTGAAGCACCACCTATCAAATAAAAAAAGAATCATCCAAATCGGTTCACCCAGAAAAAAGTTATGAGCTAACACACATAAAAAAAAAAAAAAAAAAAAAAAAAAAAAAAAAACATACAGACGAATTGAGAACCTCCTCCTTTTTGTGAAGTCGGTTAAAAACAAACCTTACAATTATCCTACCCCTGATCGTACTACTCTACGAGTATATTCATCTCATTCTCTCGTAAGTTACTTTTTTGAACTTTCACTTCTACCTTGTATGAATTGCACACACACACACTTTTTTAAATCATATGTTAGTACTAGCTTTTGCCCGCAGCTTCGCCCGCGTGAATGTCGGAAATTATCCTTCAGAAACGTACTACCGGGATAAAAAGTATCCTACGTGTTAATCCAGGCTATAAACTATCTGTGTTCCAAATTGCATCCAAATCCATTCAGTAGTTTTTGCGTGAAAGAGTAACAAACATCCATCAATCCATCCTCACAAACTTTCATATTTATAATATTATTAGTAGGATTTGTCACCAGATTTTCTAAGTTAATGTTGAGAATCAAAATCTATTTTGTAGTTTAGAAGAACTAAGCGCATACGCAACTAAGATCAATATACTTAATCTAAATTTTAGATATCATAATTATTCAGATAATCGATAGCCCGATAAGACTATGGCGCACTCTAGTGTGGTGTAGTCGACAGTCGATAAAACTCACTGCCTATTATTAAACACCATGTAAAGAGAGACCATGTAGAGGGGGTGTTCAATTACCTATCGTTCTCGTGTCGGGAGCATAGTGATGAGGTAGTAATGTTGTGGCAGGCAATCAAAGAGGTGCACGCCGCGGGCTGCTCCATAGCTCTGTTTGCGCCGGCGTGGACGCACGAGGCGCTGTCTTCCGAGAGCAGCGACCACAACCTCGTGGCCATGGCCGACGATCTGCACACCTACGACTTGTTCCAGCTGCGCGACCGCGCCTTCTGGGGCAGCATCTGGCCTTTCCTCAACACCCGCTTGCCCTGCCACATTCCCTTCAGTACATCTTTCTGCAGGGGGCAAGGCAGCAAGCGCTGGCTCTACGGAGAGGTATGTTTACCCTCTTTATGAATGCTTTGTGATCGAGTCGCAATAATCTACGATGTGCGATTGTGCCGGCAGATGATGGGCCCGTCGCCGTGGTTCAACCTGCGCCACCAGCAGTACCAGCCCAACGCGGCGCACGGACCCCACGGCTACCTGCTCACTTCCATCGAGAAACTCGCCGCGGTGAAGAACGACGTGCAGTACAAAGACAAAAAGGGCATCATCCGCATCCACGCATCCTTTGTGCAGGCGCGCTCCGAGTTGCTGGGCGTCAACAAGAACGAGCAGCCCGTCAACAGCGCCGACAGCGTTATGTCGGAGCTCAGCAGCGATGGCCAGGACCGCGTCGACCCACCCGCAAAGTCGAAAGTGAAGGCGCTAAAAGACTTGTCCAAACAAAAGTCACTGAAGATATCAGAACCGCAAGAGGAAAGCACGCCCGCGACAGAAGAGCCCTCGGGGTCGAACGGGAACCTCGAGTATGAGCCGTCCGTGAACCTGCGCCTGAGCCGCAAGGACACTGCGCGCTATGGGCTGGCCTGTGTGGCCGACGAGCGCCCGTGCCTGGAGCTGCACCATGGCGACGCCTTCTCAGGCGGCGCCAGTCTCATGGTGCACCCGTCCGACGGCGTGTGCTCTGAGCACCGCTACACGCGCCTGCTGCACTGCGACTTCCCTTGCGACGAAGGGCTGATCTTCTGCGTAGTCACGAAGAACGTGCCCGAGTACCCCGAACAGACGCTGAACGTCAAGCTGAACATGCGCAACGCGGCGGACGAATACCTGACGGTGGTGCTGACGGGCCGCCCGCTGGCTCAGCCCTATGCGCTAGACCGGCGCTCGGCCGGCATCAGGCACGTGTACCCGCTGCGCACGGCCGACGAGGAGGTACTGCGCGAGCTGCGCACCTACCTGCTGCTCACGGAGCCCGGCTTCTACGTGCCCATCGATAACCAGTTCGGATGGACAGTCAGGTCGGTCTCGTTACTAGTAGCTGTTGTACTGTGGCTGATTCTCTCTTTCCTTACCGTTGCATTACACTCCAAGTAATTAAATAGACAAAATAAAGAAATTACAAACCAGTTGCAAAAAGTGGCAATCATGGCAACGCAATGACACAACATTGTAACTAGGGAATGCAGAACCGGTTCTGTTTTAAAGAACCGGGATTTTTGGTACCTTCAGCCTAAAGAACCGAGATTCCCTGTACTTTCGATACTTTAAGTTATCCTTTATAAGATAGTAGAGTTGAAAGTGTTGAAACGGAGAAAGTAAGATAAAGTATTTTATTGCAAAGATACCCAGCGGAAGAAAAAACGCTTTCCGGCTCTACACCAGTCGGTGGAATTGATAAAAGATAGTAGAAAGCCTGCGACAAATAACGAACACGATCGGTTTACCTAGAAAAAAGTTCTGAGCTAACACACATAAAAAAACAAGGGAAATTATATGTGCGGCAACAAAAGTTTTCTTTAGCACCTGCACCTATCGTCTTTTTTATATGTAGGCAACGAGTTAATAGAACAGCTTCAATTATATTAATTCATCATCTTTACTATTCCAACAGAATATCAAAAAACCAGCGTCATTTTACGAACGTAAATTAGTATGAGTCAGACCTACCGATAAATATATTTACTTCTGAATTGATAACTCCGTGACTAATGTTGTAAGTGAGCTACTAAGCGAGCTCAGGACTTAGGGCACCCCGACTCGGACAGGTTAGGTTAGAAGATAATGGTGGGGTCTCTTAGACCCCGCCATCCCCTTCGTGGTTATTTGTTTTTAAACCACCCAGAAGTAGGAGCCCCGCTAAGCGGGGCTCCGTCGACTACGCTTGTCATTATTCATAATGCGCGGGCATTATGAATAATGCCCCTATTTATTACTTGGTCCATAACGTTGCTTAAGAATTATCACCATGCTGCGTCATATTAACAGTAGCTCGTTTTACAATATATGGTCGCTTGAAAACCATTTATTAGACGCTAAAAGTTCGTCGCTGACCTATTAATTCATTAGACAACTAAATATATTTGCAGACGAGAATGACATTTTAAAGAAGCTGCCTTAATTAGCACCCAAAAAACAACATACAGTCGCATAGAGAATCTCCTCCTTTTTTTGAAGTCGGTTAAAAATGTGAATGTGATTGCAGGATTGTTTGTGTTTTACTGTAAATATTGAAAATCAAATAAAATCTGGGGTGCTTATGTATGATACTCCTTGTTTGTTATAGTATGTGATTACATCACAAGTATTAAGGCATTTCATGTAGCTTACTTTTTGATTTCGTGTGTTGACGTTCTAATACAGTTATGCGTCATACCATCGTCACGTGATTGTCATGGAAATCGGAAACGTCAAGAATAACCTATTCAATTATTTGGAGAGTAAGCAAACTTTAGATTGGACTAAACAAACAAAAAACGAATATTGTATAGAAATCATAGCAGAATCATTGTTTTATGTAAGTGAACACAAACCCAAAGGTTAACTGGTAGAGAATGCCTTGGGCCTGGTGTTGTGTCCGCCTATGTACCACTACCTGTACCACTACCTGCCGAGCCTTTTCCCAACTATATTGTAGCAGCTCTCAGTCTAACCGGATGAAGCAGAACACCCGTATTTTACATGGAGCAACTGCCTATCTGACCTCCACAACTCAATTACTGGGTAACACGATAACCCTTGCCAAGACTTCATTACACGCAGTTTGAATAAATAAATAAACAATAGCTGACGAGGTGTGAGTGCGGCAGGTACTACGAGGTCCGGGTCCCGGGCTCGCGCATCACTTCCGTGAACCTGCGCACCGGCGTGCCCATCGGGCCCATCCTGCTGGGACACCTTTGCATCTGGGAAAAAACGTGAGCTACCATCTTACACAATGCTATTATAATTAAAAAGAGGTAGAATATTCGCGCTCCGCAAGTGGCACGTTGAAACTGGGCTAGGTAGCACACCTCATGGTCTAAAAAACAAGGTCTGGCATTCCGGGAGTGACACATACATGCTTACGTCACTATCCAATTACCACTTTATTGCAACAAAACACGAATTATGGCAGCATTTTCAGTCACCATGCGTTCTGTTATAAAAATTATATAGTCTTTAAATTGTCGTTTCGTTTTTCTAATCAAATGAAACAATTCAATTTATACATATACCAACTTAATTATTAGTTAAAACCTGTTTGCTTTACCGGATTCGCACAGGTAATAAAGGCGGTTGGGGAGTTATTATTACCCACTACAGAGGGCCTAGACAAAGTAACATTCGATTAGCGATGACGCTAGTAGAAAGCCAAAAAATGTATGGAATTGACATAAGCTATCGAAATGTCACGTGATCATAGGTTAACGAATAGAAATTAGACAGATTGAGAGATTACAATGTTAACATCATTCGATTCTATGAAACGAATCGAGAGCGTCGAACGATTACTTCCATAGAGATGCGTAGCCATGTGGCACTTTTTGACAAGTGTTATCGCTAGTTTTCGATTCGTATGATGCCAAATATTAGCGTAAGCGGTAGCGATTGTAGAAATAGAATCGCTTCGAAGCGAATGACATTTGTCTAGGCCCTCTGGTAGCACAGCGGTGATGACGTAGGCTTGTGTCACCCACGTGACCACTGTGTCTCGGAATGCTATACCTGGCGAAGTATATTATTATACCATGGCACACCTGAAGCCTGAACTCAGTGTCGCGCCGGCGTCCATGGAAGCAACATATACTTGTCTTATTCGCTCTCTATAATAACGACATGCCGTCCTACTTCCACTTGTCTTCTAACAGTGAGACGTTACAATATAAGTACGTCATTTATGTGTGTGACAGTGTGCCGTTTTTGTAAGATCGAGTTTTTGGCCTACCTACGTCTTTTTATTTTTAATATCATTGATCCTACTCATACATTATATACTTTGCATACAATATAATCGAATATAATGTGTTCATTTGCATAGAATGTAGGTAAGTGAATTGTTGCAAGAAAAAAAGTTTGTTTCCAGGGGTGCATTCTACCATTTGGCATGCAATCATTTGTACTGAATAACTAATACATTTCTAATTGGTGACTCTAATTCTATATTAAAAATAAAATAACATGTCTGAAATGCATCATGCATGTACTCCATTTATCATAGCTAGCGTTGCAAAACTTCGGAAGTATTCGGAATAATTCGGAAACATTCAAAAGAATACTTCGATTGGAAGGAATACTACCGCAGCAAAAATGCAGCGTAAAATAAATATTGTAAGGATGAAGTAGGTAACCTACGTTTTATTACTTAAGAATTAAATTATTCCCAGTAGTTAAGAATGTACTCGTGTGCGTAGGTAGCTTGAGGAAACCCGCCGTTACGTATAGCAGATATTTCGCCGTGCCGTTACTTAAATTAACGCCATCTAGCGGGCAAGAGTAGACTATAAATGGAGAATTTCCCTCGTTAAGGCGGGCATTTTCCGAACGCAGTAGGCATTCAACGCTTACCCCAGCCTCCGCAACGAGTAGCGTACGTAACAAATTACGATACGCGGGTGACGCGCGCGCCAGGCGCGCCATTCATAAGTTCATGAACTCGAGTAGGTAGTAAGTTGGGTCACAGAATAGAGCATCGCAGTAGATCAACTTGTATTGATTAATATAAGTATATTTTTCTATTAAATATTTTTTAAGGTTGTAAATAGATTAGGTAGGTATTATAAACTTAAACCTAATGAATAATAATTAAAAATAAGTATAAGTAGGTACTTATAATTTTTTGTGAATAAGGTGGATTTAAAATCTGACTGACACGAAGATCATGAATACAGGCACGATTCAAAAGTACGCGCCGCCCGCTATTCGACTTTCCATAAGGATGCGACACCTTCGTGCTACACTATAAAAAATCAAGTAGTATTTAGGCACATTTACTTTAGGAGAATTGTATTACAATTCTTGAATTACAATATCAATATTGTAATTCAAGAAGGGTTAGAGGTATAAATTTATTTTGTATAGAACATAATTTAAAGGATAGGAACTCAATAAAAAAAAAATAGATAAATATTTTTTAATCAAATAATTATGCTAATAAAGTAAACATTTTTTTATCCAATAAGTTAGACGTATGAGGAACGGGGTGTAAAGTCTACTCATCCTCTATAGAAAAGGGAGGATACTCCGATGGGTGTCGTGTCTGGGTGGTTTCTGCCCAACAATTGAAAAATCACCGTACGTACAACAACTGGCTAAAATTCGTTGAAATTTAGCTGTCTCGGTTTACATGGATCTAGCTGAGTAGATTGACTCGGAATTTTGTCCTTGGATTTACTTGGACCTGGTTGCATAGGCTTATCATTTACATTTTCTTTGTTATCTTGCAATATTATTTCTCGTATGGGCATACCGCGAATTTGTCGCGGATCCACAATCTCTGGCAATAAACATTTCAAATAAAAATCAATAATTTGTTTCTCCATATTCAACCTCCAAATTTACAATTTCTACACACTTTTCCTCTTGCCAATAAACACTGCATAAAGTTATGCATTGGATAACGTCTTTACGGCCAAAGTAGCCATATATAGGATGGCATACATCGCCGCGAGAACTCTTACCATGGATTTAGTACGTAGAAATTTTTCGTGGGTTATTAAAAAAAAAATTGCTGTTCCATACATTTTGACCGCATAGGTATTGTACTTTTCTAAAACAACAGATTTTTTTTTAATAACCTAGCTAAGAATTATTCGTAGTAACCGACGAAAAATTTCAACGCAGGGGGGTTCAGAATACGCGAAAACTGTTACCATGGATTCAGTACATACTGAATCCATGGTAACAGTTTTTGCGTCGATGTCCCTCCCTGTCACCCTGTATATGTAGTTTTATTTTATTTATAAGCTTGTCATAACTTGATACAGTGTTTTTAGTAAGGAGTGTACTACGCATAAACGAGCTTGTGCCCAAACGTTACCAAAAATAATAAATAATATTTTTGTAGGAAATGGTCATACTGTACATTTCTACACTATGGCACGAGTGTGCTGTGCGTATTATAATAGACGAGATCTACACAAACGTTGCAGACACCATAAATATTATTATTTGTTGTGTTGTGGTAGCTGTAGGATATTATAGCTTACTTCTAAATATTTATTGCACTGTTGAATATTCAACTCTCCCGTAGGCAATTCGCGCTTTTATTTAGATGATAAGATAAGATAAGATAAGTGATAACGGACATATCAACAGTAAATAACAAATATTATAAGACTAGGCAAAGCCTCTTATTATACATATTGAGATTTTATTAGGGCTTTGTAGCCTTGTTGAAATATAACGCAGGCAGTCGGTAACTTTTTATTACCTATCGGTTTCGTTTATGTAGTTTATCCTGCGTGTCGCGTAAACACGTACAGTAGGCCGCACGTCATGTCAGTGGAAACAAAAGCAGTGTCAAGCTGGTCTCATAATTATTCTAATGAAACTCCGTACGTTGGGCCAGCTCAATGTCATAGTGTTATCACTTACCACAGACGCGCGACGTGTGGTCGACAATACAATACCTACCTAGGCTAATAAACATTATAAAAACCTCCCGCACACATTTGAAAATAGTAAACCATTATATCATTTGCGCGCGTGGCGGGTTTATGCACTCTGATATAGGGTTCAAATTCAACTGTTTTACACACTTGATGCGGTTGGTAAATCTATTCCGCGAGAAAAATAAACCATTATAACTTTTGCGAGTGTGGCGTCTTTATTTACATTGACATACGGTTCAACTGTTTTACACACATATTTGCGATATGCAAATCTATTCCGCGTAGGTACTTACCTAGTTAGTAAAGTAAAATAATTAAAATACATTTAAATAATGTAGGTATAATATTGTCAAAGCATCCTTACCTTTTTTCTTTATTCAGCCTTCGTAAACCCAGCGACGACAACTTATTTTTTTTTATTTTGCCCATTTTGTTTTATAAAATAACTAAGTACCTACCTAATAAAAACTAACTATTTAAAAATTAAACTATAACTATGTACCTATTATTATTTACAATAATTATTTGGCTCAGCCGGTAACAGAACTTAGCGGGGGTGGCGGGTTTTGCAAAAATTGGCACACGTCCGACCTCCAAGACGTTCCGCTCGGGACTAAATGACACGGGGCGTGCGCATGAAAAGTTGAAAACGCTTGATTTTGAAATTAGTGGTATAAGTATTTTCATATTTCACATTATGTTGGCCGAGAAATATCACATTTTTTACGACCTTTATTATGGTATAAGTTTTATTATTCAAAGTCTAATATAACTCAAATAAAATAAGAATTAGACCTTAATTTAGACGTGTCTTTGCGATTTAATTGGATGCAGTAAAGTGCACGTAATCGTGTATCGAACGGCCGAAATATCTAGATCGAAGTGTGAAATATATCATATGTTTTTTTCAAAATTTTAATCCTTGTTATCTACGAATAAAAAGCAATACAAAACGACGTTTTCAAGTCTCACATCGCCTTAATCGTTCGGCGACGCCAGCGGCAGCGCTCGCCTGCACGTTACAATAGCATACCCACCGAGTCGTTGTTCATTCATAAATTCAACGAAGTATTATTCGATTCCTACGTACCTACAACGCGGGAATATTTCCCTGTAAGTAGTTATCTACTTGTGACTACTTATTATTTTATTTTTACTATGATTGAGTTTAGAATGGGCCGATTTTGTGCGGATGTTATTTACAAGTTTAGTTTACTTCGTAAAAATGTTTTTGCTTTACGATTTAATGGAAAAAACATAAATAATTAGTTAATTAAGATAAAAGTAGGTACGTATCCCTAGTTTAAAGTACGTATCCAGGGCCTAGATACGTAAGGGCTTAATTTAAATGTTTTGGTAAAACAAATAGTCGTAAAAAATATATTTCTTTGTAGAATAGTGTTCAACCAATATTTATCAATAAGTAGTTAAGTACTTAATCGTTATGTAGTGTTCAACCGCAATTGATCAATAAAGAGACATTTGAAATAACATAAGTACTTAATAATTAGATTATCCTTTCTGTTAGGTACCTCCCTATTATAACATAAATTACTATCTTATAAACTTATGTTAGTATCTAACTATGTATTTACCTCTCTATCACTTTCACACCTAATAGACCGCATACATAAAGTTATTACGTAAGTACATATCTAAGTAGACGAACGAAATATTCGGAAGTTTTCAAATCGTATTATACTCATTTTTATGAATGAACGTGTAGTAATGTATAGTCACTGGCAGTAACGCCGTCTAGCGGGTAAAAGTAAAAGCTGTAACTGTACAACTTCCGTCGGTAGTGCTCGCCTGCGTGCGCTTTCTGCTGCTGCAGTGACCAAAGTTAGGAAGGAAGGAAGGATGGAAGATTCGTAAGTATGAATACACAATCACTAGCGCGGAACATATATAATTTGCAATGGTAATCGCGTCGCCATCTAGCGGTCAATAGTCGAACTCTACCAGGTGCTCCAATAAGTAGCCTACTTACCCGATGTCGGTCAGCGTGATTATATATTATGGCAACTGTGGCACACCGCCTCGTGACTCAGCGGTTCATTCTAACTAGTCTAACATTTACCTACTTAGCTAGACATTTGCTTTGTAATTCTTCTCGGGGAATAATTCCGAATACTACTCAATACTTCCGAATGTTTCGCGAATAATTCGACGGGAATACTTCGGAATATTTCGCTCCGGCAACGCTAATCATAGCCATCCATTAATCGATCATGTCATGTTCCCTACGCAACGTTCGGCGTGACACCTACCTGCATCTGCATGCTACTGTGACGCAAACCACATCGTACTAACACGACGTAACTGGGTACGGTAAACTTATCGCCAGTAATATTAATGTCCCAAGTAATATGAAAAATAATTATTGTTACCTACCTACTCGTGCCTCCGTTGTCTGAGAAAAGTTACGCAAAATTGAAACTAAAATGTTCTAATAATTTGTAGTTTTCTAGCAGCTTTTGGTAACCACCTACTACTAGATACCTAACTTACTAGTAAAACTTAGATTTCATGAATTTCAATTTGTCTGACGGTTTTATGTAGATTTAGTTAAGAGCGTAGTTACATCGTAGTTAACCTAAAGTTAAAGAATAGATAGATACATAGAATTTATAATAATAATGCGAAACAAACTGTTTAAACAGAAATGACAAGAGTTGGATGCGGTTCTTTGATCGATCTGTTGAAAAAGATGTAAAAAGTACAATAAGCACAGTGTCCGCGGGATCTAGCAGCACGAGTTACAAGGACCAGTGCGCTGCCCAGTGACGCGGGCGCACGGCGCGCGGCGCGAGACCAACTTGTCAGTAGTACCTACATCCAATCTGTACAAAATACCGGTACTATTGAAAGTTTTATAGCCTTATTATTTTGAATTTTTCCTGAGTTTTATTTTAATCAAGCTTTGATCAAGAGGACATTTTGAAGTCGTAAGGTATTGCCCACATATTATTTACTTATATATAATATCTACTCCATTGCATGATCATAAACCAGTAAACCTGCTATAAAAATAAAAATAACTGGCTGGTGATGATGGCGACAAAATATTGTAAGTATTTTGTCGCTATCTACGCCGTGCAGTTATTTTTATTTTTCTTAATTTCTTCTTTTTTCTTTATTTTAATATTTATTTTATAATGCTTTACTTTCCTATAATTTAGATAGGTACATACCAGATCTATATTATGTCCAGGGCTGTGGGTAAATGCTGTGTACATATGTGTCTAGTTGGTAAGCCCTTATATAAATAAATAAATGTGTTCTGTTTTATCTACACTATTGTTTTGTCATCTTCTGCTACCAATCCACCAGGCGCCAGCACTCTCGAGGTTTGCTCTTAGTTGTGTTAATACTGTTTAATGAAAAAAAATGATTTTGTATGAAAAACGGTCAATAACAGCGAAACGGTACGTATAGTGTATAAATGTCAACCTGGCGTCAACTGAAAATGGATAAACTTGTAATAGTCCGAGAGATCGTCAACAGACAGTGGAACGCGGTTTTCGACTTTATTTTAAAAGACGCAATGTTGATGTGCGCCGGCGACTCTGAAGCATCGAGTCAAGAGTTGCTAGTTTGCTACTGAAGCTGACAAACAGTTATTTAACGAGTTGCGTGAGGTGCGGTGAATTGATAATAGATGATGATAATCTGCTTGTGACCTACGTCAAGTTTGATTTTGTGACTATTTTTTGTTTACAGCTACAATACATAAGGCCTGAAGTTCGCCGCGCGTTTCAGGTCTCAGCTCTATCGAGGACACACGAAGTTTATGCATAAAGTATAAGTAGGTACTTATTATTATAATCTTGGTACCACATACGTATCTATCCATATTATACCCATGTACATACTGTAATCATTATACTTAATAAAATTATGCCATTTAATGTGATACGGATTTATACCTACTTCCTACGTACAAATGAACAATAAACATTGTATACACTTATCAATCCCTACTTTGTTTATACCCCGTAGTCCCTTAGTCCATCAGGACGTAGGATTTAATCATCAGCCTATCGTCTAACGCAGCGCAGCGGAGGCACGATGTGCTCGTTGATAACAACATCCACTATGCAACATTTTACGTGCAGCAATGTGTAGGTATATCTATTATCTCCTACTTGTGAGCTACTCTCTCATGGGTGCAACAGAATGTTATTTACTGATAAGGAATATAATTATCCATCTTTCTAATCCAGCGACAAGGTTAACATTGATCGTGAGTCAGACTCTAAACATTAAGGATAATAGAACTATAATAGGAGAAGGTGTGAGGCATTTTTAAATTGGGGTCAGATCAGAAGCACCGTGGCACCCGCCCCCACCATATTAACCGGTCTGTTCCTTGGTCAGTCGTGGCGGGAAGGTGAGTCACTTTCATGCTATTGCTGGGCCATCAAACCAATATACCCGAAGGAGTAGGCAGAGGTGTACCTACGACAGTGCACTCACTGTCTGCCAGTTTTGTTTAAAATTCAATGTGGAAGGAAGCGATGTACCCACCTAGTATACAGCGAGCCTATTGCCATTTACCGGACAGAAAACCAGACTCCGGATGACAGACAAGAATAGAGGATGCTTCTGAGATTTTTTTATCTTGTTACCCAGAGTAAGTATCACCCCAAGACCCCGCGTTCAGCAATCGCGTTGGCGACCACCAGACCAACATGGAGATGGGATATCAAACTAAAAGGGGGGTCTCATAACACAACATCACGTGTGTAATCCCCGAAGGGTTAGGCAGAAGTGTAGGAGGTACACCCACATTTCGCCAGTTGTGTTTAAATGATAAATGATTTTATTTCTGTAAGTAGGTTTGTACAAACATTTCGTCAATCATATTTTTTTAAACTAGATAAGGTCGGCGTTTCTTAACTGACTATTCTGAGAAAAAGGCCGAAACAAACTCAGAGGTCTCTTTTAAAGTCCAGACATAAGGTCAGATCATATGAAGACCATGTAGATTAGTGTCTGAAACGGTCTTTTGAAGAAAGAACCCCACCGATTGTGTGGACCTGTATAGTCAGTGCACGCATTTGTCACTAATCGTGCAGCTCAACTCAGAACTTAAGGAGCTCAACGATTCGACGAACAATACCAAAGACACCTGAGCACATTGTGGAATGCAATAAATGATTGAGTATTGACAGGACATTTGGAGAGGCCGCATAAATTACTTAAAACTGCTAGATTATGATTAAAACACAAAAGCACTGACCCACATAGTCCTCACATTCACAATAATTAAAAAATATAATACTTTACAAAGTAAATACTCATGTCATTGTATATGTTGCAGGCAAAACTCTTAACCAGTCAAAAGTACGTTTAACTAGTAAAATCAGTCAAAAGTACTTTTGACTAAAACGCTCTCGACAATAGTACTTTTGGCTGAAATTATAGTCAAAACTAGTTTTGCCCAATGGACCTGGTTAAAAGTAGCTTCGACTAACTAATTTCGTTAAAAGTAGTTTTGATTGGTTCTATCAGATAGTGAAACACTATAAAGTAAAGGCTCGTGCACACTGGCGCGACGCGACAGCCGACACAAAGGCGCCGCCCGTCGCGCCGCACGCGGTGCCTTTGTGTCACGCTGTCGCGACGCGCCATTGTGTACGAGCCTTAATAATTTGATAAACAACATAATTAAAATTCCTACAAAAGTAATGGTTTGCACTATAACTGTGACGAGTGACGAATAATAATAAGGCGTAGTCGACGGAGCCCCGCCTGGCGGGACTCCTACTTCAGGGTGGTTAAAACACGGCTTGGGGTTCCCGGTATACTGACGCGCGGGGTAGGATGGTGGAGGACTGGGCTCTGGAGACAGGCCTAGTCGTCCTAAACCGGGGTTCTGTCCCCACGTGTGTGCGGATGCGGGGTGAGTCAGTGGTGGACATTTCGTTCGCCAGCCCCGCTCTGTCGCCGCGTGTCATTGACTGGCGCGTCATGGAGGGGGTGGAGACGTATTCCGACCACCGGTACATCCGGTTTGACGTCTCCGCCCAGACCTCGAGCGCGCTGGTCCGACAGGCCCCGAGTGGTCCACGGTGGGCGCTGAAGCGGCTGGACCGGGAGCTCCTCCTGGAAGCCTCGATCGTGCAGGCCTGGGTGTCATCACCGGACAGGCCTGCTGATATTAACGACGAGGCGGAGTGGTTCCGGGAGGCCATGTCCGAAGTATGTGACGTGGCAATGCCCCGGGTCCAGCCTGGACGCGCCTCGCGCCAGGTGTACTGGTGGTCGCCGGAGCTAACGTCTCTGCGCGAGGCGTGCGTTGCTGCGCGACGCCTGTACACCAGGCACCGCAGGCTCCGTGTCCGTCCTCCGGATACGGAAGCCATTCAGGCGGAGCTGTACGAGGGTTACAGAGCGGCGAAGACCGCCCTCCGAGCGGAGATACTGCGGGCCAGGGGACTGGCCCGTGAGGAGTCGCTGGGGACTCTGAACAGGGACCCTTGGGGACGCCCATACAAAATGGTGCGGGAGAAACTCCGCCCATGGGCTCCCCCACTAACGCAGAGTCTCCGGCCTCAGCTCGTGGCGGGCGTGGTGAGCGCTCTGTTCCCTTCGCGAGGGGAGCACACTCCCCCGCCCATGGCTCCGCCTCCTGCGGTGCCCACTATGGACCACATAACCGACGACGACGACGATTCTCCTGAGGTGACCGAGGTAGAGTTGAGAGTGGCGGTACGTAGGCTGAGTGCCAAAAATACCGCCCCAGGACCCGACGGCCTACCTGGAAAAGCCTGGGTCCTGGCCTTGGAGGCTCTCGGGCCTCGACTTCGAGGGCTCCTAAGCGCATGCTTGGAAGGGGGCCAGTTCCCACTTCGTTGGAAGACGGGGAAACTGGTCCTCATTAAGAAGACGGGGCGCCCTGCGGACTCTCCGTCCGCTTACCGGCCCATTGTGCTGCTCGACGAGGTGGGCAAGCTCTTTGAAAGAGTCATTGCAGACCGCCTCGTCGGGCGGCTAGTGCGGGTGGGGCCGGATTTGGCGGAGAGCCAGTTTGGTTTCCGCAGGGGGCGCTCTACGGTGGACGCCATCATGCGCGTGCGAGCCCTCACGACGGGGGATGCTGTGGCCCGGGGTGGGGTCGTCTTGGCGGTGTCTCTAGACATCGCCAATGCCTTCAATACCCTGCCCTGGAGTTGCATCAGGGAGGCACTCCGGTATCACCGGATGCCGACCTACCTCTGTCGCATAGTCGAGGCCTATCTGACGGATAGGGCCGTCATCTACCCCGGTCACCAGGGAGAATGGAACCGGCGAGAGATGTCGTGCGGTGTCCCACAGGGATCAGTCTTGGGACCGTATCTGTGGGACATCGGGTACGACTGGGTGCTGCGCGCCGACCTCCCTAGCGGCGTCAGCGTCGTTTGTTACGCTGACGACACGCTAGTCCTGGCACAGGGGAGGTCGCACCAGGCGGCGGCCGAATTAATGACACGCGGGGTTGCGACAGTCATTGAGAGGATCCGGCAATTGGGACTCGAGGTGGCACTGCACAAGTCCGAGGCCATGTGTTTTCATGGCCCTCGGAACGCGCCACTGTCGGGTTCCCAAATAATGGCGGGAGGGGTTCACATCGGCGTCGAGTCGACGATGAAGTACCTGGGACTCGTCCTCGACAGCCGGTGGAACTTCGTCGAGCATTTCCGACGTTTGGCTCCCAGACTGGACCGGGCTGGGGCTGCCTTGAAGCGGCTCCTGCCCAATCTAGGGGGTCCAAACGCCTCCTGCCGGAGGCTCTACGCGGGGGTCGTGCGGTCCATGGCCCTTTACGGGGCACCGGTGTGGGCGCGTTCATTGAGGCTCCGACCAGCACGCCGTTTGAACGCGTCCCAAAGGGTCATGGCCATCCGGCTGGTCCGGGGATACCGCACGGTCTCCTGCGAGGCGGCGAGCCTCCTTGCCGGATTGCCGCCATGGGATTTGGAGGCAAAAGTCCTCGCGCACATTTGGGAGTCGCGCGAGGAGGCGAAACGCCGGGGCGTTACTCCGCTGCCGCGAGAAATCGCGGCACAGCGGACAGAGCTCCGGCGGGATCTCATGGCGGCATGGAGAGTGCGACTGTCGCAACCCAGCGCTGGGCACGCCACAATTGCGGCGGTAAGTCCCCTCTTTGAGGAGTGGCTTGAGAGGCGCCACGGCGTCCTCACCTTCCGCCTGACGCAGGTCCTCACCGGACATGGCTGTTTCGGGAGGTTCCTGTTTCGGATAAGGCGGGAGGAAACGCCCGGGTGTTGGCATTGTGGGGATCGACCGGAGGACACGGTGGAGCATACGGTGGAGGTCTGCCCGGCTTGGGCGGAGCACCGCCGTGTCCTCGTGGCGGCGATCGGCGGCGGCGATCTCTCGCGTCCGGCCCTGGTTCGGGCCATAGTACGGAGCGAGAGAGAATGGGAAGCAGTCACCTCCTTCTGCGAAGCAGTAATGCTCGCGAAGGAGGAGGCGGAGCGCGTGAGGGAGAGGCAATCATTGCGCCCTCACGCCCCTAGTCGCCGCAGGAGGAGACACCCTGGGCGTCGGGAGTCCATAGCCGACTCCCGGCCACCGTAGGCGCGGGCCTGCGGACGGCGAGCAATGGGCAGCTCGCCGTCCGGTAAGGACCAGGCCCGGGTCGACGGCGCGTTGTGTTCCACGCGCGCCTCAAAGAGTTGTCAGCATAATTGACGGGGTCCGATAGGGCCGATGCCTGCCGGGGTCGCGGATTGTTCGAAAGAGTTACCGTGGCCCTGGCGCACAGGCAACTGAAGGAACACGGGTGGGTTTTAGTCAGTAAGAGTCTGACACGCCCTTCCGCTCCGCCCAGAGCGGGAGAGGTCATTTGATGATTTCCCATCCAAAAAAAAAAAAAAAAAAAAAGGGTGGTTTTAAAAAAAAAACTACGTAGGGGATGGCGGGGTCTTCCAGACCCCGTTATCCTCTTCGTGGTTCTAACCTAACCTGTCCGAGACGGGGGCCCCAAGTCCCGAGCTCGCTTCGCTCGCTCTTATAGGCTCTTATAGTGGAAACCATTATTTTTAGTTCATTCAATTAATTTTAAAGCTAAACATTTAAAAGTGTGAAACATTATTTTTAAATCTTCTTATTAAACGAATTTACAACACATAAAACCTTGTATTACATCAAAGTCAAAGTCAAAGATTTATTTGCAAACTAAGTGTACATTTTGGTGTTATTTTATAATATAGGTACTTACAACTTAGCAGACATACTAAAATAAAAGTGATTTTGACTGATGCTAGTCGATAAAAGTAGTTTTGACTAAGAGCGTCAGTCAAAACTACTTTTGACCAACGTCTTCAGTCAAAATTACTTTTGCCTGATTTTTTCAGTTAAAAGTACTTTTGACCACTTATGAGTCTTGACTTGACTGTGACATATATATAAAATTTTTCAATGTCAATGTGTGTGTGTTTAAATCCCATTTAATAAGGCGAGCCTATTACCATCAACCGGGCACAAATCCAGACTCCGGCGAGATGCTACTGCGACATTCCGGATGGAAACACCATATAACACTGCCCGACCCGGGAATCGAACACTGGACCTCATGCTCAGCAGTGACGCTTGCAACCGCTAGACCAACGAGGCAATTCGATTGTAAGAAAAATATTATTCTTGGGATTTATAACAGAGCACTTACGTGTACCTAAGTAATTTAAGGAGTTTGTTATTATTAGTTTTTCAAAAGTAACGGGGTTTAGGGGTTGTTAAAGTTTGTATGGAACAATCGTCCGATTAGTTCAAAACTATAAGTTTTTAGGGGAGAATTATAACTGCTTGCTTCGATTAACTAAATAAATCAGATTAATGAAATAATCTTAAAATGAAATAACTGAAACATAGCAAACGGTTCTTAATAAAATCTACCCCTGTCGGGGTGAAAGAAAAGGGGTAGGCTACAGTTTGTACGAAAAATAATGATGATCATAACGTACCCACCCTTGTAGCAACTCGAGACCTATACCTACCATGAGAAAGGTCTTTGTTCTAGTATTTCTATTTTGTATAGCGGTAGGTAACTTTGTAGCTTGCGGGAGAAAAGTTACCTATTTGGCATTAAAATATGCCGAAAGTAATTGTGAATTACCCCTCGCACGAACCGCGCGTCTTTTCTCAATTATCTAGTATCTAGTAAGAACTATGGCGCGCTTCATTGTCAGTGAGTGAGTAGGACAGAAGAACCAACGCACAGGTAACCAGGTAAGCGCGACTGAACAAGCGTGCAGTCAGCGCGCGCATCGATAAGGAATTCTTTTATTTCGTTTCAGTTATTTCACCAAACTTTTATACCTAGAATTAAGTCTTATCCTGAGAATAAATTTTGAATTTATGACTGTTTTTCCATATTAGAACTGCCATAGTTAACTTACAATGTTTGTATGTAACTATGTAAGTTCGGTACCTACAAATCTTACAAGCTGAATTAAAAACAGTTCCTCTTATCCTACGGAGTTGTGATTCTGTTTCGAACACAATGCATTTTATGATGCGTGACCTGATTCTACACCCAGGATTGGCTCAGGACGAAGGAACTCCTTAACGGTCAACGGTACAGACACGGAATTTAATATATGCATTGAATTATGGTAGTTTCTTCTAAAGTCTACCATGACCTGGCTGCTGCACCCAGGATTAGCTCCAGTCGAGGGAACTCAGCGGTCAACACCAGAGCCACGAAATTTTGCATAAGTACTCATTCAATTATGATAGCCCGTTCGAAAGTATGGCGCGACTTGGATAGTGCAACCCACCAGGGATGGCTTCACACCATGACTTGTGTAAAGGCATGTTTGGGTTCGTTGGATTTGTCTTTATGAGACCTTTCAAGAACTTCTGCCATAACTTCTGTCTCCAATTTATTCATTCATTCATTTTTGAATTATCCACAAAAACCTCTTTTAAATGACACTTAGTCTATAATGCTACAAGTGCTATTATTGATCGAAGGTTACAAGGATGGGTGGGTGGGTGGCTACGGGGTCCAAACAAATTACCCATTGTTCTTTCATTTCTTCGAAAACTTAATTACCACCTGTAGGTACAATTATGTATTTAGGTAAATAGGTAATACAGATCGTAATTATTAGTTTTATAAAACTACCCTTTAAAGGGGGTGGACGTGGGGGTGTAAATGTTGGTAGGTGCGGGTAAAGTAGGCTTAGAAATCCGTGCGGACGAAGTTGCGGCCGAATTACTAGAAGATAATAAAGAGGGAAAACGAATGACAAGATTGTATTGTGACATGGCTGTTTATCTGTTTGGCTTACCTATATGATATAGGAAACTTCTAGCCCTGCGGTACTATCACAATACGTTGAGGACTTGATCTTCCAGCAGTCGTCGTATCGGTCATTTTGGAGTACCTACTCGTAGGTAGGTACTATGTAAAACTGTTGAGATAACGACTTCATATATACGTAGAGGTCGATTATCATACATATTTTTATTCTTAAAGAACGGTTCTTTAGAAATAAACGCCTAGAACATTTTCCTTTATAAGATTCATATTTTGAATTTAAATTGCTATGAAAGTTTTATCAGGCGTTATTTTTTGCTAAGAATGAATTTGTTGGTGAGGTAAAGTAGGACCTTTAATTTGATCTAATAAAATAACATCTATTCTAAGAGGCACTCAGGCACCTAACTTGTAAAGTACTTAAAAGTAATTACTAGTTAATAAATTAAAGAATCGTCCGGTTACAGTGTGCGCCGTGGTGTGCGCACATAAACAAAAAGCAATGAGATTCATTTTTGTATTTGCACTATTCCTGAGTAATCAAGAACTGCGGCAGCGGATTAGACACAACCAGATTAAATATTTGTCTTTTCTTAGATTTGTGGAGCTCTGATAGCTTGAATCATCATCACCTACGCTACCTGCGCTTCAAGTAATTAATGTAAAGTAGGTTATAAATATAATACAAACAAATTCATACAATTCTATTGACGACCTCATCATCAAGGGTTCATTGAACCCGGTAGGACAACGTCTCAAGCGTTCGTCATCTTCGGTAATCGGTGTATGTAGTTAGCTAAACAGAATATTGAAAAAATAAAACAAACATGTCGAATTGTTTTAAAAAGTTGTTATCGACCACGTAACGATCATTCAGTCTTCAGGTGTGGCGCGGTGCACTCTGCACAGGTTGTGTACCTATATTCATTTTACCTAATTGCTCATTTACCGTCTTAAACTCCGGGTTTTTATTATTCATCGGTTGTGTCAGTGAATACTTAGAGTATTGATTATGATAAGGAACGGCACGCGGTCTACGTCGTCTGCGGTCGCGAGGCTCTAGAAAACGGGTGTCAAACTCGGTTGTCTAGGGCCATCTACTAAATTAAAGGTACGCTAGGGCCAGCGGGTCAGAATAAAAAAATAATCGCAGAAAGTAATGTTATGGAGAATCTTTATTTAGGAACTAAAGTGATGGTTTAATCAATTTGTGACTAGATTCTCATGCTGTTATGTAGCAGGTTATTTCAATATCAAGATTGGGATTGAGATATATTCTTAATTTTAGGCGAAAATAAAAATCTTTAGATGTAGTCGCGGGCCACGGGTAACTTTGATGATGACCCGCGAGGCGTATGTTTGATAAGACTGCTAGAGTAAGGAGCCTCGACATACCTATCTAATACCTAAGTGAACCCACCGCTTGCTGCATCGAGCCCTAGCTGGATCGGGCTGTCTAATGTGTCTAGCTTATCAGGTCCAGCAGCCCCGGATCTAGAATTTGGGCGGAGCAAAGTTCTCCCGTCTGCTGCCCCTCGCTCCTCCAATCCTTTAACCTTTTCCATGAAGCCTTATTTTTTTAAATACCGACTACAGCACAGTAGAAAAAGTCAACTGCACTTTTTACAAAATTCACTTTTATTTCATAATTCGACTCAGAGTTCTTTGTTTTATCACAGGTTTATTTTTGTTTTATTCGTATTTTTTACTAGTTTAGTCACGTTTAGGTATATAGACAACTACATCAATGTTTCACAAAGTGACGAAGTAGACCAGAACATAAATATAGGATGGCAGGAACATTGATGCGCAAACCGAAACCATGAATTCAAACTTTTATTATTTGTAGAATTCAACACATGATTCATAGGAGTTTACACTTTTCAATTTCTGTGCTATGAACCGTAGTTCATAGCGCAGAAATTGAAAAGTGTAATCTCCCTAACAGTGTTATATATACCTACCTACGCGGTCAAAATGCCAAAGCATTTTTTTAAACAAAATAATCAACATTAAATTTCAACGCGTGGGGGTTCAGAATCATGTACTGTATCCATGGTAACAGGCTGCGCGTCATGTCCCTTTTTCTGTTTTTTTTTTTATCGTCTGGATATCTTCATGGATGTCCTCCACCCTGGTGTAGGTGGAAGGGTCTGTCGGACTCTTACTGACTAAAACCGTAAGGTGTTCTGCTGCTACCTTTAGCCGGGTGTTGGAGTGCTTGCGCATTTCGTCACTCTCCCCCGGCCAGGTGTTGGCCCGCATGAATTCATGCGGACCTCGTCACCCTCAGCGGCCGCATATAGCCGCAATTCCTCTAGAGAGAAGCGCGCGTGGAACACGGCGACAAACGGCGGCGGCAGCAGCCTTGTTTTAGGCAACAAACTCCCGAAGTCTGTTGCCTGCCGGCCTCACCCTAAGGCGGCCGGAGATCGTACCGCGCCCTCCGGCGCCCGGTGCGTCTGCTACGGATTGGAAGGGACGGTTGTATCCTCTCTTTCCCTTTCCACCGCCTCCTTCGCGACTATCACTTCCTCACAGACGGAGGCAACGGCGTCCGACGCGCTCTCATTTCTGACCATGTACTGGACATGTCTGGAAGCGAGAGAGAGTCCGCAGCACCAACCGCCGCGACGAGGTCACGGCGCTGCACTGCCCAAGCAGGGTATTCCTCAAGGGTATGCAGCGTCATTTCGTCGAGACACTTGCAATGGTGGCAACTGGGTGTCGGTACCCGGCCTATGCGGCACAGGTACTTTTCGAAGCACCCATGTCGGGACAATACCTGTGTCGGCCGGAAAGTAAGGGCGCCATGCCGTCTCTCCAGCCACTCCCTCATAAAGGGTCTTACCGCCGCTATAGTGGCGTGCCTTGCGCTGGGTTGCGCTAGTTGCTGCTCCCACTCCACCACTAGGGTCTGGCGGAGCTCAGCCCTGTATCTCGACATGACGAGGCATCAGGTGCTCGCCCCGCTCCAGCGCGTCCCGGCGCCACCGATATACTGTTGCTAGGATTTTCGCGTCAAGATCCCAGGGTGTTGATCCGGCCAAGAGGCTTGCCGCCTCAAAGGAGACCGTACGGTATAATCCTCTTATCACCACGATGGCCATTGCTCTCTGTGTTCTTCTCAGTATTGCAATGTTGCGGGCCGTCAAGTTATCCGCCCATACAGGGGCTCCATAGAGCGCCAGTGACCGTACGATCCCGACATAGAGGTATTTGGTCCCCCAGATTAGGCAGCAAGCGTCAGAGTGCATTCGCGGTGCCCATCAATCGGTGAGCCAACCGCTGAAAATGCGGCCCGAAGTTCCACCGGCTATCGAGGACGATAATAATATGGCGCCACGTGTCTATGATTGAAATATATTACTATAGAAACTTTAGTAGTGTGTTATGAGTTTTTTTTTTAATTTAAATGCCTAATCCATTTTGTGAGTCTAGAGTAGCAGAGGTATATATGCTGCATGTTCGCGTGTGTCCAATGCCCAGAATTTATACGTATTAGCGCCAAATAGTAGGACATACAACATTGTGTACAGGAGCGTCCTAGAATATTGTTCCGTTCTGAGCCCATGATTGCAACGACCAAACAACAAGCATAGCACAACCCGAATTGATTGTCAAATTCTAAATTAACGCGAGCGAAGCCGCGGACAAAAGCAAGTTATTTTTTTATATTTTTATTTAGACAAAGTAATCACGACACTACTATCTTTTATGTTCCTTTAACTTTCATGAGACAATTATTTACCTACATCATCAAATTATTAATGTTTTACGTTAGTAGGTACCTAGTTGTACGGTATTAGCCACGTATTTATTTTATAGATGAGTAGGTCAAACCAATGCACAGTGGTCCAAGCGCCCTACAAGCGCGGTCTTAAATACCTTACTTTATTAAATGAGAATTTTCTGAAGGGTAAATTATTAAAAATACTTCACAAATGTACATTAATGCTTTATTTACATAATTTAATACATAATATACAATAAACTGTACAATATGTACTGTTTATATATAAATTTAAATAGTCCATATTTGAGATTTTTGTCCCTCGTTCAGAAATACATCTGAATATGATATTAATGATATTCGTGACTGGGATATAATATGTATGTAATATAATATGTATTCTTTTATATATTACACAACAAAAAATTCTAAATAACAAAAAGCAAGAAAACTAAAACTACAATTTATTTACAAACGAAATCATTACCACGACTAAGTTAAAATAACCACAACAACCAACCTAATTTTAATTTAAACTATACCTTACTATCCTTACTGTTGGCAACTTCGTGGAGCAAGCGCCATCTGTTGGCGACCGGAATTATAAGCGCCGCCTAGCTAGCAGTGACGTCAATATCGGACGACCGCTGCTCGTGGTGGGGAGGAGACCGACTCGCTCCGCACGCCCGGTGACCCGCTCTCTTTTCCCTTGGGCCGTACGACGGGACACTCGTCTTTTAGTTCGATTATTCGGAACAGATTGTTATTGTTTATTTTTTTATATCTGACGGTTGATTTAACGGAGCGCGGCGTGGTACTGCGCGGTGTAGGTGGGAAATATGCCTAAGTGTGCTTACCCGAACGGGCAGGATCTGCCCGTTCGGGTAAATTCACGTATTAAAATCGATTTTTACTTTTTAAAATTGTTTTTCAATCGATTATTTCCCTAATCAATTATTTTTTCACATCCCTAGGGCTGACACATGAGGGCAGACGACTGTGCCACACGCATGCAAATACTGATTTTTTACGCTGCCCATTCATTATTATTCACTGCAAATTGATTACAATTTGATTTGCTTACACGATTTTTTGTTTATTTAATTAATGTTCTTCGTGAAATACAAATAACTGTTACGTCCACGTCACGCACCCGTTGGCCTGTCAAACGTCCAGCGGGCTTAGCATGACGTTATCTATCTCTTCGAAGAATAGAGACGGCTATTCCCATACAAAATGACATTTCGTTTCTCTATTTTTGACATCGCACCGTAAAAATCCTTCTAAAATCTGTCATTTTGTCTTCCGTTTCTGTCGTCGTTGTCTAGGTCCTTTTTAATGTAGACTATTTCAGAAGACAGTTGTCTAAGGTGGTAGTGAAGACAATTTGATTTTTAATCGCCATGCTAAAGACGGTACAAAACTTTTTACTCGACGGCCACAAAGTATAAAAATGGAAAGGAAAAAAGGAAATTGTTACTTTTTGTATGGAAAATGTGAAATATAATTACCTACGTGTTGAGTTTTAGAGGTTCGTCCGAACCCTTATCGGCCAAACTCGTTAACGTCCCGTCCTCAAAAGCGGCTTTTATAAAATGTACTGCGGAACGAATTAGATTATTCGTGATCTTGAACTATTTTCATAGTATTTTCACGTTCTGAGCATGTTTAAATACTAATAATGAACTTATATCCATATTACAAGCATTACTTTAGTAAATTATTTAGTAAAACACACGTAATTTAATACGAAAATGCCGGCGCGTAGCGTGTCGCTAGGGCCTCATTTTTCATGAAGAGTTTAACACAATAAAACTGATTCAAAACCAATGACACATATAGATATTCGTAAACCTTGATTAATGAGGATTTTTATGATATATAACACTAATACATTGGGTTATTAACTACATCGTAAATACATAATATCTAGGGAGCGCGCAACGTTCGTAAAAAATTCTGACCAGAATGGCGGAGCGCTGACTTTCAACTTTTTTTACAAAAAAAAAATCTATGGTCTGTGTCTGACACAGAGTATGTCAAACGTAAATATGCGGAATTTAATACGGAGCCACCTGGTGTAATTTTTTGGCAGCTGTACAGTGTGCAAGCGATACAAAATCGATTTGAACGCAGCAAATCGACTAAAGCAACAAATGTTGCTGGGACGTATGACCGGCCTGCATTTTAAGCAAGAAACTGGGTCAAGACGTAACAGCGGATTGTTTGTACTTAAATAAACTCATATTAATACTTTATACCTTATATACTTATGTACTTATATACTTTGTAGCGGTATCAACATCGCCACATGCGAGCTACACGTCATACTGACGTCACGCAAATCCTGCATCGCGCAAGCAGAGTTTACCGCGCGATTAGCATATACAACGTCCCGACATCAACCGTCGGGCAGTTGCCCACCAGACCCAACACCCGTCTGGTCGGGGGATCCTCCCTTTTCCATAGAGTATGAGTGAACTTTACACCCTTTTCCTCATACCTCTATAACTTAAATAATTTTATAAACTCTTTGCAGTGAAACACTGCAAATAGCTCATTAAAGTATTTATACGTATGTGTCTTATTTGTAGCATAATTAGCCTAAATAATTAAAAATGCTACCCAAAGACACTATTCCACGCGAACGAAGTCACAGGCACAGCTAGTTCGTAATAAATCTAAAACCTGCCTCAACAGAACGCTCTTTTTCTTACGGGGAAGTTTCCGAAGACTAGTAATGAATGGTTCTGAGCTGAGTAAAAGTCTGTTCACTAAGTCCGTATTCGTAAGTACTCGCGACATTTTTCTCGTGTGATCCCGCCTGAAGGCATTATAATGTTTGTTGTTAGATTCTGCTGCCTCTTCGGATAATTCCCCGATCGATAATAGAGCATACTGTGCCACTTCAGCACCATGGATGACGACTTATGTCTAGGATCCTAATGTCTAGATTCTCCACCTCATCCAGTGAAGCTAGAATAGTTTCCAACACGTGTTGATGTTTCTGAGGAACACTTCCAGTTACGCCAGTCTAAATGTCAAAGAAATGCATCCATGAGAAAGTACCCGAAAAAAAAAAAACCTATGTTTCGTAGACCGTGCTACGCATGAGCCTACGCAGTCGTAGAGGCTATATACTCGTAGCAACTAAAGTCGCAAAAGGACGCAAAACAATCCTGTTATATTCTCAAAATAGACAGTTCAATCTTTAATTTAAGATACGTGAGAGTATTCGACTATGGTTGAAATTAGTTTGTAAGTCTCTGTGAAGTCAACAATAAGTTAAATATTTGGTAGACATCCTGTGTAACGTAGCACGTATAAACACGTCGTAATAAGTCAAATAAAATTTAAAAAATATAACTAAATAGTAAGAACATACCTTGATCTTGGAAATCCATGTCTCAAACACCACTCAAAAATAATGCAATTCTGAGAATTCACCGTTACACAAACAATTTGTGCTAATGAGTTACTGATAAGGCGAGCGCAACGTAATGATGTGTTCACTTCGGAGGTCAAAAAATAATTTATAATTAGGTAACTAAGGTGACATATTTATATTTTTGAGTAGCTTGTTTATCGGTGAATCGTTATAAGTAATTAAAGTGGGGTAATTGATAATTAAATTTTGGCATTTATGACCTAAGGCGGTACCACCAAGCAATGTAATGTGACGTTGGCTACCTATTTGTAAGAACTGGCTCGGCACACTAGGCACACTAGGCACTGCGACATCCACGAGCTTTGGTAGAATCCAGGGTAGCATCAGCTTATTGAAGCATAGGTAGGTTCTGACTTAGCCAGACAAGATACCCTAGGATAAAGTGTGAGGTGTTGGCTCGAGACAGCACGGCCGTGTGCTCGAATGTCCGACACGAATCACGATACAGTTAGATAAGAACATGTTATTATTCTCTAAGAAAAACATATTAGGTCTTTACCTATGAAATTGCCGTTCTGCAGTACTGGCCATTTCAAATCAAAATAATTTTTGTTTGGCTAAGAATTCTAATTTCAAATTAATTTTATTTTAAAAACATGGATGTTTTTTTCTAAAAGTAGTCATTTCTTTATTGATTAGTGTTACATTTTCATCGCATTTCAATCTTTTTCGTCATCATGGATACGTTAAAAATTCGAGTAATTATGGAATATGAGTACCGTCGTGGCAGCAACGCGGCACAAGCGGCAGGCAACATCAACGACGTTTACGGAGCTAACACTACAAACCAACGCACCACCTGTTATTGGTTTGCTCGCTTCCGTTCTGGAAATTTCGACCTGAAAAATGAACCTCGCGGTCGTCCGAAGACTTTGGTCGACAATGACGAATTAAAGGCGATTGTGGAAGCTGATGATACACAATCTACGGCTGAATTAGCAGCAGCTTTCGACGTTAGCGTCAAAACAATATTGGTCCATTTGCGTCAAATTGGCAAGGTAAAAAAGCTTGACAAATGGGTGACCCACGAACTCAATGATCGCCAGCGCGAAGTACGCGTCGAGACGTGCCTTGCACTGCTCAACAGACACACAAATGAAGGAATTTTGAACCGCATTGTTACCTGCGATGAAAAATGGATTCTGTTTGATAACCGTAAGCGCTCAGCAAGTTGGTTGGATCCTGGTTCAGCACCTAAACAATGCCCTAAACGAAAACTTACCCCTAGAAAAGTGATGGTCACTGTTTGGTGGTCTAGCGCCGGTGTGATTCATCACAGCTTCTTACCAAACGGGGTGAGCATTACTGCAGATGTGTACTGTGAAGAACTGAACACAATGATGGAGAAGCTGGCGCATCTCCAACCAGCATTGGTCAATCGCTCGTCTCCGCTGCTCCTGCACGACAACGCGCGACCTCATACTGCACAGCAGACGGTCTCCAAGTTGCAAGAACTGGGGTTGGAAGCTCTCCGTCATCCGCCCTACTGACCAGACCTTGCGCCTACAGACTACTACTTTTTCCAGAATTTGGATAACTTCTTGGCGGGAAAAAAATTTAATACCCGAGAGGCAGTACAAAATGCCTTTGAAGAATTTGTTGCCTCCCGTCCAGCTGATTTCTTTAAGAAGGGCATCAATAAACTGCCACTGCGATGGCAAAGATGCATTGATTGCATGGGTGATTACTTCGATTAATACAAATAAAAAATTCATGAAAAAAATTCGTTTAAATTTTTTCATACAAAACGGCAATTTCATAGGTAAAGACCTATTATATGGCCCTGAATGTGATGTGTTTGCGGACGAATGGAGTAAAATTAAGCGCGTATATGTCTGATGTTCTGTGAGAAACAGTACGCGAGGGTGTCCACTGATCCATGTTAGTAAGTAGCAAATAATTGTATATGACACAATTGTCTGCATTGTATAACTTTGTTTTCTTTCTATGTTAGTTAATGTAATTGGTAGTCTACCGTGTTAATTAACTATAAATAAATAAACAAAGAACGACTACCCACTTTTCAGTAATAAAAAATCACTGTAAAGAGTTTCGCTTTGCGTTTTAGTTCAAACAAATAGATTTGATGTGATTAGAATCAACAAAGATAACATCTATTAATTTAAAAGCGAACACGTGATGTTTTGCAAATCATAGTAGTTCAATGAATCCTCAGTGCCGAGTGTTTGTTTACAAAGTGCTAAATAACAATTGTAAGCTGAAAATAAAAGCAAGCAGGTGAGTCTAAATCAATAACAACTAGTCCCAACTAGCTTACAATATTCTAAGGCCCTAAGCCACATCATACTGTTGAGGTTGATGATATGCTGGTGCCCCAGTGCAGCATTGTAGTCGGGGGATCCCTTGTCCATACGAAATAAAAACGTAGGTGGGTACCTACCTAAAATATTTATAATGCACATGATGAGATGTTGAGTAGGCAATTGTATAAATTAGTTAAGTATATAAAACAACAACTGGCATTCATCCTTCAGAAGACTAGCGTATCTTTTTCAGTTTTCGTGAACATGCTTTTAAAATGTTTAATTAACGCTTATTGATATCGTTCAAGGTGTGAGGCATCGACCGCCGACGATATCTTGCGAAATTGGGTGAGTATGAGTATATCCTACCTACTTCCACATATACCTCACATTTACAAACAACAAAAGCAGACTTTTAATTAATTAGTGTCGATGTTTGTTTGTTATTTACTGTTTATGTATTCACTCACTCCTGTATGTTGATTATAGGTAGGTACATGAGTGAGTGAATACCTATTGCAGCATTATATTTCTGCATTGTAATTTTCGTAATATACCTCTTTCGTTTAAAAAAGTATTCAACTTGTTCAGCTTTTCTTGACCGGCAACCGGCAATTAATGTTGTTTTAATTAATTAATTTAGAACTTCTACGTTTTGACAAGCAACATTTTCTTACAATGTTTTTCACTGCAGAAAATTTATTATCTTATGTCTTATCTGATGGTTTGTTCATGATTTTTTAAGCCTTGATAAGTACTAATTTAATGTCTTTGTTTAAGCCAAAGTTTCCTCTAGTAATAGACAATATTTATGTGGATTTAACCGTAACCAGTCGGATTACCTAGTGTTGTTATAGATATTCCGTTTTAAACTGGGTATGTATTCTTCCTATTTGTTCAAATTATCAAAACCTCCTATCTCTTTGTCTGCATAGTATATTCTATTACTTTGTCATAAGATCGTTCTGTGAACGCTCTGCTTTTTCTTTTTTTGGTTAGGATATCATCAAATGACCTCTCCCGCTCTGGGCGGAGCGGAAGGGCATGTCAGACTCTTACTGACTAAAACCCACCCGTGTTCCTTCAGTTGCCTGTGCGCCAGTGCCACGGTAACTCTTTCGAACAATCCGCGACCCCGGCAGGCATCGGCCCTATCGGACCCTGTCAATTATGCTGACATCTCTTTGAGGCGCGCGTGGAACACAACGCGCCGTCGGCGTCGACCCGGGCCTGGTCCTTACCGGACGGCGAGCTGCCCATTGCTCGCCGTCCGCAAGCCCGCGCTTGCGGTGGCCGGGTGTCGGCTATCGACTCCCGACGCCCAGGGTGTCTCCTCCTGCGGCGCCTAGGGGCATGAGGGCGCAATGATTACCTCTCCCTCAGGCGCTCCGCCTCCTCCTTCGCGAGCATTACTGCTTCGCAGAAGGAGGTGACTGCTTCCCAGTGAACGCTTTGCTTGGAGTGTTTTATAACAATATCCTATCTTCGACAAAACGGTACGTAAATTTGGCTTATTCCCAAAATCCCCCCTGAGGGGGAAAATGGGAATCTATAAAAATAAAGTCTCGAATTCCACCCTGATAATCCCCCCTATAGGGGAAAATGGGAATCGAAAAAAAAAAACCAAAATCCCCCCTGAAAGTCCTCCTGAGGGGGAAAATGGAAATCTATCAAAAAAAAATATGTCTCAAATTCCCCTCTGAAAATCCACCCTAGGGGGGAAAATGGGAATCTAAAAAAACAAAGTCTCAAATTCCCCCCAGATAATTCCCTTAACTGAAATCAATAAAAATCAATGTCCAGAAATCTCCATTGAGGTCATTAAAACGTTGGGAGCGTCTCTGCTACCAGCGCTGGTCGCCGATTTGGTCGCCGGTGCTGGTTGCCTAAATAATTACCGCGGGCACCGGCAGATGTTTTATTTAGGGCTTATTCCCAAAATCCCCACTGATAGAATCCCCCTTAGGGGGGAAAATGGAACCCAATGTAAAAAGAAGTCCCAAAATCCCCCTTTTCATTTCAACCTATTCCCAAAATCCCCTCTGAGAGAATCGTCCTTATGGGGAAAATGGAACCCAATGTAAAAAGAAGTCTCAAAATACCCCTTTTCATTTCGACCTATTCCCAAAATCCCCCCTGAGAGATTCCCCTCAAGCGGGAAAACGGAACCCTAATACAAAAAAAACCCGAAGTCCCCCTTTTCATTTCGACTAATTCCCATATTCCACACTATTTTTAATTAAAATTTCTACGCTCTTTAATTAAATAAACAATAAATGATTATAACAGATTCTATAAAATGTAATAAACAAAATATCGACAATAATATTTAAAAAAAAGACTGATTATATATTATATTATATTATAATATAATATATAATCAGTCTTTTTTTTTCCACAGAATATTGTAATAATAAATTGTGATGAAGAGCAAAAACAATCACAAATAAACAGCGATGAGGGCAATTGGTTGATTTTAGTAACAATAATATTAAAACAGTTTAAACAAAATTCGTACCTACCTAGAAAAACTAAATTATTTAGCATATCCCCCTAAAAGTTTCACTTAATAACATCACTTACTTAAATATAAAACAATTAACAAGTTTTTCGGCAATTTACATAATGTTAAAATTAAGTACAAAGATAAAGAGAAAATATATGACTATTATTATGTAAGTGACCAACTAAACTAGGAACAGAATGAGGTCTTGTAAGTGCACGTGTTATATGTTTTTATTTACGTAAAGTTGCTGTTTCGTCTCCAGGAAAAGGTCCACGGGAAATAATGCCAATTGTGCATAGGTACCTACTGTTTGTAATTTAAAATAACGTGGTATTTTCTTTTTCTGGACTTCGGTTATAACGCGTTGCATAGGGAATAGGTACTTTTAAATTTCAAATAAAAAAGTAGCTTCTGTTTTTTAATCTCCAAACCTATTTCATCACAATCAATTAAGACGTTGTTGCGGTAGCGTAAAGAGATATCAAATCGAGTAAACAAACAAATGCACTTTCGCATTTATACTATTATAGTGACAATTACTAGAATAGAATACTCTTTATTATCTACAATTGTACACCATAAAAATTACAGATACAAATGTAGAAATTTTACATAAGGTGACACAATGGGCGGTCTTATCGCTAAAGGAGACACTTTGGACTTTTTTACTAATAATATACAACAAAAACATAGGCTGCCTATTTAAAGTATTTAAACTCGAATAACATAAAACAATTCAGTATACAATTTATATTAGCTTTATTGACTTAATCGACGAAGCCCCACCTCGCAGGGCTCCTATCAGTCTTTGAATGGTCAAAATCACAGAGCATGTCAAAATTATTCCCAAGCTCGTACCGCTCGCTTCTTTATCTCAGTGTTTATC
Source organism: Griposia aprilina (assembly GCA_916610205.1). NCBI lineage: Eukaryota > Metazoa > Arthropoda > Insecta > Lepidoptera > Noctuidae > Griposia > Griposia aprilina. The sequence goes on along the minus strand of OU744290.1, from coordinate 24,560,976 downwards.
AAGCCAATGGTGCCGATTCTCGTGTACACCGAACTAAACTAACTAAACTATCACTAAAATTCCTTACCTTTGGCTATGAGAATCTTAGAGCTATTCTGCAATAAAATATCTCTAAATTTAAAAATCAGTTTGACGCAACTAAAATTTTATTTGACAATCGCGACTCCACATGGTACCTACTTGTTTACCCTACCACGTGATTTTTTTTTAGAGCCGGAGGCGCTCTTTGGTGGCAGCCTCGGCGTGTTTTATATGGAATTTTTCACATTTTGTACGGAAAATATTTAAAAAAAAAATACCTTCGTGTAGAGTTATATGGGTTTAAGGGTTTCATAAAGGGGGTCGAAATTTTCATTATTTTTGCGATAGGACACACCGTTTTCAAGATATAAGCAAAATAAAATAAAAAAAACAGTACTGTTTTTGCCCCTGAAGTCGAGGTATTGTGGTGAATCTTAGTTCATGACAACTAATTTTATTCCACACCTTTTTAATCGCGATTAAAAATAGCCAGATTTAGTTAAGGCAACCAAAATTTTAGGTTAAAAACGTCAAATTCAGAATAGCAAAATTGCCATTTTCACTAAACTAATTATTCAGTACCATCTTAGTGCTGTCAAACTAAAATATAGTTAAATTGTGTCACTTTAGTCTATTTCAGAATGAGAAATCGACTTTTGACAGGACTAAACAAAATTTTAGTGATTTTTAGTCTAGTTTAGAGAATTTTGTGACAAGAGAATCGGCACCAATTTCAGCCTCACCCCTCGGACTAATGGTCTAGCCTATGAGACGTAACGAGCAACCTCACGTCTCGCGACGAGACTACGCACTACATCCTTGTTCCCGACTCCGGCACTCACAAAGATCGCAGGATTTTAGCAGTTATTTATTTATTATTTAAACTCTTAAGTTCTTTTTCTGATAATTAATTTATTTTCTTAATTTAAGTCCGTACCACGACTACTGTCTAACTTAGTCCCGTCTCCTAGATAATAGAAACCTTGTATTTAACTTGCGTGTACTAGAATACTGGTTACAATCAGGCTCTTAGGGTCGTATTGCGAATACCGATCTTGCGCGTCAAGTTTTTTGGTGTAATTCTTTTTTATATAAGAATCGACATATATCGAATCCATATCGACAACACTTTCTGCAATTTTCTGATTTGATTCCTAATTTTTTAATTTTTTTAAGCTAAGGCAACACAACGGTCCAAAAAAAAATCTCTTTTAAATAAACATAACAGTTATGTTGATTTAAAAGAGTGTCCATGGAGTTTCTTGCCCGTTCTTCTCCATAGGTACCTACTACGCTTTGGAATGGGCAACTAGCTTCATTTTTTTTTTTCTGGTCACTTCGCCATTTCGGCGATAAGTCCCCTCTTTGAGGAGTGGCGTGAGAGGCGCCACAGCACCCTCACCTTCCGCCTGACGCAGGTCCTCACCGGACATGGCTGTTTCGGGAGGTTCGTGTTTCGGATAAGGCGGGAGGAAACACCCGGATGTTATCATTGTGTGGATCGACCGGAGGACACGGTGGAGCATACGGTGGAGGTCTGCCCGGCTTGGGCGGAGCACCACCGTGTTCTCGTGGCGGCGATCGGCAGCGGCGATCTCTCGGGTCCTGCCCTGGTCCAGGCCATGGTACGGAGCGAGAGGGAATGGGAAGCCGCCACCTCCTTATGAGAAGTAGTAATGCTCGCGAAGGAGGAGGCGGAGCGCGTGAGGGTGAGGCAATCGTTGCGCCCTCACGCCCCTAGTCGCCGCAGGAGGAGACACCCTGGGTGTCGGGAGTCGATAGCCGACTCCCGGCCACCTCAGGCGCGGGCTTGCGGACGGCGAGCAATGGGCAGCATGCCGTCCGGTAAGGACTAGGCCCGGGTCGACGGCGCGTTGTGTGCCACGCGCGCCTCAAAGAGATCAGCATAATTGACGGGGTCCGGTAGGGCCGATGCCTGCCGGGGTCGCGGATTGTTCGAAAGAGTTACCGTGGCCCTGGCGCACAGGCAAGTGAAGGAATTCGGGTGGGTTTTAGTCAGTAAGAGTCTGACACGCCCTCCCGCTCCGCCTAGAGCGGGAGAGGTCATTTGATGATTTTCCAACCAAAACAAAAAAAAAGGTTCATTTTTCTCACTGACCGACCCCTTGACAATTTAGTTTATTTGAAATAAATGCTTTGAATATTGAGTTTTTTTTTGAGTTTGATTATCTATTTTATATTGGTGTATTATTTGTTTTTCAAAATTATACGTGTTTATGTGGTAAATCTCCTTTTTATTTCGCTACACTATGTATATGGGACAAAGTAACTACCTACTTGAAATCTATTTAAGTTGGATGGTCAAGTCATTTAAGCACGGCGACATATGCCACTTACTACTTGAAATCTATTTAAATTGGATGGTCAAGTTATTTAAGCACGGCGATATATGCCACTAACTACTTCAAATCTATTTAAGTTGGATGGTCAAGTTATTTAAGCACGGCGATATATGTATACCACTAACTACTTGAAATCTATTTAAGTTGGATGGTCAAGTCATTTAAGCACGGCGATATATGCCACTAACTACTTGAAATCTATTTAAGTTGGATGGTCAAGTCATTTAAGCACGGCGATATATGCCACTAACTACTTGAAATCTATTTAAGTTGGATGGTCAAGTCATTTAAGCACGGCGATATATGCCACTAACTACTTGAAATCTATTTAAGTTGGATGGTCAAGTCATTCAAGCACGGCGATATATGCCACTAATTATCTTCGAATTCGTGACGTCTGTTTGTGAATAAATTTAAAAACAATACAGCTTATTAAAAAGACGCGCAAATAACCCTTTTAAAGATCGTTTCCACAGTTCGCTAGTAAATACCTACTACGCCACAACGCAGAAACAATACAATAGCAATACCTACCTACAGAGTTGTACTGAGAAGTGAAAACATTACGCGCCTGTAATTCCAATGTTTTCACTTGAAACATCCAGCAGATGTTTGTACATTGATCAAGTAGGACTGGCAGACAGATGAAAGAAAAGGGATTGCGTAAAAGATAATGTTTAAGTAGTAACTCGTAGCTATAGTAGGCAATGAAGTGATTTTTGAGATGACGGCTTAGAGATGCTAGAGATCTATAGAAGAGAAAGGCGTGACGTGCTGCCTACCCCTTTGGATAACGGCAGGAGGGTGATGATGGTCTAGTCTAATAGGATTTGGTACTTATAGCGAACAAACCATAAGGAAGCCAACTTGGAAAATACGATAAATACTACAATTCCATTAAATCAACTTCTATTATTTGAATGCGTATATCTAAATAACAAATTTTAAATGACATGTTTTATAAAATAATTACTTAAATAATGTATTAATAATATATGTATGACGGAGAAGGTATGTCTCTCTCGTTATCATCAGCCATATTTAAATACTTTGGGCGTACTATGCGAAGTGTTGGTTATTGTGCAATAGAAAAACCGCTTGCAGTTCAAATTAAATTATACTTTACGAACAAATTAATCACACTAGCTGGTAAATCACACACTGTAGGTACACGACACAAGTATACGGAACGCGCGAAAGTTCCCGGAACTAGTGCTGCGCTTCGTTTAGTGTACAAACTAATGACCGTCTCCGACATGTACAACTAATTTGTCAAAATAAAGCCCCCTTGCTCTCCTACGTTGTGCCCGCCGGCCGGTCCACGATGATAATGTCTTTGTAAACTTACCATCTAAGTTTACATCGTCGAATGCATACATATATTGAGTATCAATCGCTCGTGGCTACCGAGCCTGGATTGTACTTGTTTGCTAATAATTGGATGACGATAATGTTAGAATGTTTGAGGTTCTTTGAGAAGGCAGAGTGAAAGAATTAGCTTAATTTAGTATTATTGATAACTTGCTGTACAAAATATATATTATGTATAGGAGTATGAAGGATCCTGGCAGGTACCGTTCTGTAGTTTCTGCCTACCCCCATGGGAAGAAGGCGTGAGTTCATGTATGTATGTATAAAATATATAAAAATAAATACATTTTGGTTGTTATTTCCAAAAAGGATGTGCTACACGATGGGTGGGTGCGCAGGCGCAGGCCCGGTGGGCGCGGCGGTGGCGGCCGCGCTACAGTTCTTCGCAGCCTCGCAGTGCCTGCTGCAGGAACCCTACCCTGGACAGGCAGATGTCACCAGTGCGTATTGTTATTAATTTATGGAATACTAGCCTCTGCCCGCGGCTTCACCCGCGTGGTTGTCGAAAATTATCTCACGGGAACAAGACTGAGCCACTGAGACAAAAAAAAACTTTTTTACAAAAAAACAACCGACTTCCAAAAAAAAACACTAAAAGACGTGAAAAATAACTTTAATTTCGGAAGTCGGTGTCTGGTTTTGTATTTTCGTTTTTGGTCACCGACTTCCGAAATTAAAGTTATTTTTCACGTCTTTTAGTGTTTTTTTTTGGAAGTCGGTTGTTTTTTTGTAAAAAAGTTTTTATTTTTCACTTTTTAGTTGCGGTACCTACCCCACACAAACTCGTATACCACTACTTGGTGTGTAAATAACAGTGACAGGAAATTATTAACACATCATCCATATAAACTAAGTGGAAAAAATATGCAATATTAAAGATAACTCAAAAACTACTGGTCAGACCTTGATCAAAATTAAATGGGACCACATGTGAAGCACCACCTATCAAATAAAAAAAGAATCATCCAAATCGGTTCACCCAGAAAAAAGTTATGAGCTAACACACATAAAAAAAAAAAAAAAAACAAAAAAAAAAAAAAAAACAAAAAAAAAAAAAACATACAGACGAATTGAGAACCTCCTCCTTTTTGGGAAGTCGGTTAAAAATAGCCTATGTCCTTCCTCATGATGCCATATAACTCCTTGCAAAATTTTATCGAAATACGTTCAGTGGTTTAGGCGTAAAAAGGTAACATACATACGCGAGTTACTTTCGAATTTATAATATTATATATATATAGTATGGACTAGCGACCCTGGGTACCAGTGGTGGCACAGTGGTAACAGCCGCGACTTACGAATTGTAGGTCGTAGTTTCGAACCCAGCCAGGCGCTTTAGTTTGTGTAAATAATTTCATCACCACTGCTCTCAAAACAGTGAAGGAAAACATTGTAAGGAAACCGGCATATCCTAGAGCCAAAAAATTACTCCTGCTTCACACAGTTATTATGACTTGACTAAACACCAAGTTTTCCTTATTACATGTAAGTTTAATATTAATGGATTATACACATAAACCTTCCGGAAAAAAAAATCTAAAAGATTTTGAAAACCGCATCAAAATCCGTTGCGTAGTTTTACTAGTAAGCATAGTTCGTGTTCGTGTTTACTAGTAAGCATAGTTCGTGTTCGTGTTTACGAGTAAGCATAGTTCGTGTTCGTGTTTACTAGTAAGCATAGTTCGTGTTCGTGTTTACTAGTAAGCATAGTTCGTGTTCGTGTTTACTAGTAAGCATAGTTCGTGTTCGTGTTTACTAGTAAGCATAGTTCGTGTTCGTGTTTACTAGTAAGCATAGTTCGTGTTCGTGTTTACTAGTAAGCATAGTTCGTGTTCGTGTTTACTAGTAAGCATAGTTCGTGTTCGTGTTTATCACACAAACAAACACGAAATCGATTTCAATTTATAACATGTATAGATATTATAAATAGTATCCTACTAATATTATAAATGTGAAAGTTTGTGAGGATGGATGGATGTTTGTTACTCCTTCACGCAAAAACTACCGAACGGATTTGAATGGAATTTGCAACACAGATAGTTTATAACCTGGATTAATACGTACGATACTTTGTATTCTGGTATTACGTTCCCGTGGGATAATTTCCGACACCTACGCGGGGGAAGCCGCGGGCAAAAGCTAGTAGTACATTATATAGTAGAATAGAGAGAAAGAGAACTGGAAAAATATGGGAACACCTTTGCCCAGCAATGGGACAATACCTAGAGAATAATATAGTTTAATAAAAATAAAGTATACTTGCACAAACACAATCTAGTGGCTAGGATTATAGACCAGCACAACTTGCCTTGCAGTTAAACCTTGTGGAGTCCGAAGTAGTAACATACTATAGGTAGTTGCCCGACCCAGTTCTCGAAAATGGTAACACCACATTGTACTGGGATCGATCTATCATCACTGACCAATAAGTCAACTATAACAATACAATAGCTGATCTATTGTAGCCAATAAGCCTGATATTGTGATGATAGACCGATGAGAGCGCCGTGCAATGATTGTTGATATCGCTGACCCTCATGACGAGAATGTCGTGAAAGCTAAGAAAGATAAAAAAATTAACTATCTTGACTTAGCACACGAGATTGTCGACATGTGGGACGTGGACTCTGCAATCATTGTACCAATAATCGTTACAGTAAATGGCCTAATAGCGGAGAGCCTCGACCAACACCTCAAGAGGCTCTCATTGCGCAGCTGGGTCAAGAGTTTGATTCAGAGAGCAGTACGTACTCCTGGACACAGCACGCTTAGTGTGGAGGTTCCTCACTAGAGCCCTGACCACCGGCAGCTTGGTGTGGAGGTTCCTCACTAGAGCCCTGACCACCGGCAGCTTGGTGTGGAGGTTCCTCACTAGAGCCCTGACCACCGGCAGCTTGGTGTGGAGGTTCCTCACTAGAGCCCTCACCACCGGCAGCTTGGACCCTGTTTTTGATGCCGATGGGCCACTATTTTTTATTGTTTTAAATGTTTTTGTATGTTTTTTATAAAATTATTTTAAAATGTATTTAATACTAGCTTTCGCTCGCGACTTCGCCCGCGTGAAGGTCGGAAATTATCCCACGGGAACGTACTACCGAGATAAAAAGTATCCTACATGTTAATCCGGGTTATAAACTATCTGTGTTCCAAATTCCATCCAAATCCGTTCGGTAGTTTTTGCATGAAAGAGTAACAAACATCCATTCATCCATCCATCCATCCATCCATGCATCCATCCATCCATCCATCTATCCATCCATCCATCCATCCTCACAAACTTTCAAATTTATAATATTAGTAGGATTATTTGGATGTAATAAGATTAATAAACGGAATAAAAATTAATGTTTTTATGTGTGTTTAGTTACGAGTAGAACAGTGATTCATAGTGTCGTCAAGAATGAACAAAGCATTACTAGGACCTATATTAGCAGATCAGCTGTTATCAGCTACCAGGTCCGCCTGTCTTGCGACATAGGCCTCCTCTATTTCCCTGCATTTATTCCTGTCCAGAGCTGTTCTTCGCCAACCTTTTGGCCGATCATCCTCCCACCTTGAGTAAAAAAAAAAGTTTATTTCTGTACCAACTAGTATACATTAGTTTATGACTGGAGCCTTCTTTTAAGCATGATGACGCCTGTGGTTACCTTTTCATCTGTCTTCAAGTCTTTTTCCATTCCTTGGGTACCATTCCGTGACCTATTAGGTTATTTTTTCCGTCTTAGCTCTCATCATCCGATATGTCCATTTCCATTTTAGTGTCCTTGTTTTGACTCTAATGTCTGTTACTTAGGTAATGTTCCTAATTTTCTTGGCTTTCTATTTTTCTAGCAGTCTCAGATTCATCATGCTCCTCTCCATTCCTCTTTGACATTCACACAGCCTGTGTTAGTATTTTTGTGATGCTGGCCCAGGTCTGGCTACACTACGTGAGGCATGGAAGAATGTAGGTGTTGTATAGTTTCCTTTTTTCTGAAACGGGTACATTTTTTTTTCTTCTTTATGAGACCAATATCTTTGCCAGGTGTTATTTATTATTCGTTAGTTAGTAGTTACTTAGATAGTTTTAATTTCGTTTTACGTGTCTGTCTGCGTGACCGCGTTGTTCTTCTAAACTACGCAACGGATTATGATGCGGTTTTACCGTCATTTAGATTTTTTATTCCGGACGATTTATGTGTATACATACATTAATATTAAACTTACATTATTTAATAAAGCAATCCCGATGTTTTGTCAAGACGTAAAAGCCGTGCCAAGCAGGGGCGGGTCGCTAGTGCATATTATAAAATAAAGACGCTTTTCGTGTCCGTCAGTGTGACCGTGTTTTTCTTCTAAACTACGCAACAGATTTTGATTCAGTTTTCGCCATCACTTAAAGAATTTATTCTGGAAGGTCTATGAAATGATGGATGGAAGGTCTAAGAAATTATGGATGGAAGGTCTATAATGAGGAATCTCGATGTTTGTTCAAGTCGTAAAAACCGTGCGAAGCAAGGCGGGTCGCTAGTAAAATATAACTGGTGAAATGAGATTTTATATCATGTTTAAGAAGGTAAATTAATAAGAATGATTTGCAGATGGGTCTTGCTTCGACTTCATAATCGTGGGAGGCGGCACGGCGGGATCTGCGCTAGCGTCGCGGCTGGCGCAGGAGCCGCGCTTCACCGTGTTGCTGGTCGAGGCTGGCCCCGACCCGCCCCAGGAAAGCATTGTGAGTTCGCACACATTATCACATTGACGAAGAGGAATCTTATGTTTTTAGAAGTCTGTCAACATCCACCTGAAAAGAAAAAAAATCTTTACCTGCCTTTAGGTATCCTTGTATCCTGATTTAGATTAGAGGTCATTAAAAAAAAAAGAAAAAAAAAAGCCTTTTGAAATGTATACTACATAGAAGGTTGAAAATCAATAGCCATACATATAATATATTGCTAGTAAATCTAGAGTAATTCCTTATTCAAGAATTATTTATTATTTTTTATTATTTGTTTTTACCTTAGGTTATCACTGTATTTGAGAATGTTGGTTCGCCTGTTATTGGCAACTGTATAAGCCCATGGCTGTTACCCACTGTTATGTGATATTTTATATACAGAAGCTGTTGGTGTACCTTTGTTAAATAAATAAATAAATTATTAGCAATGTGCGTCAAAAACATAACGTTCTAATTTCATCAAATCGTTTTCCAGATACCAGGCTTCCGCTCAACTCTCAAAGACTCCCCTTACGACTGGAACTTCACGACGGTGGACGACGGCTACACGAGCCAGTCACTGGCGGGTGGCCGGGAGAAGCAGCCACGCGGCAGGATGCTGGGCGGCAGCGGCAGCCTCAACGACATGGTGTACGCGCGCGGGCACCCCGTTGACTACTACGAGTGGGCAGACATCGTAGGACACGCCTGGAACTGGACGGACGTACTCCCCTACTTCATGAAGACCGAACAGATGACCGACCACAGGATCGTCAACAATAGCGAGCTCATGCAATACCACGGAACACATGGAGAAATTGAAGTATCAGGCACCGATGTACCGGATCGCCTTAACGCTAAGCTCCTCAAGGCCTTTGAAGAATTAGGTTTTGACATAGTTGACGACATGACGTACCCTTACAAGATAGGAGCCGGTATGTTCTCGCACACCATCAGAAATGGACGAAGAGACAGCTCTTTGACTGCTTTGCTTAATAAAATTCAGAGCAATAACCTCTACGTGTTAAAAGACACGTTCGTGACGAAGATCTTGATAGAGAACAACTTGGCTGTCGGTATCAAGGCTCTCTCGAATGGAGAAGAATTGTCCTTCTTCGCTAGCAAAGAGGTCATTGTATCAACCGGGACTTTCAACACTCCGAAGCTGTTGATGCTGTCCGGCATCGGGCCGAAGGCATGCCTCGACGAGTTCGGCATAGATGTGGTTCAAGATCTGCCGGTAGGCGAGGGTCTGAACGACCACGTTATGGTGCTGTTCTACATCGCTGCAGACAACGGGACTTGTCCGCAAAATAAACAAGATCTCGCCTTTGAAGTGATAAAATACCTATATGATGGCTCAGGGATATTGTCTTATTCCGACAGTATAGGTATATATATGCCTCAGAAGGACAGAGACCCGAACGTACCATATTTTGCAATTTACCCTTCTTGCATCCCTCAAGGACAGTTATCTTATGACGCGTGCATGCGAGGCATCGGGTACACGAACGAAACTTGTATGAAGCTAATGAAGGAGAATGAGTCGCACGAAATAATAACACTCGCCGTGGTACTGCTGAAGCCGCAGTCGCGCGGTAAGGTGACCCTGGCCTCCACGGACCCAATGGACGATCCTCTAATATACTCGGGTGCATTTAACAATGTTGCCGATATGGAGGAGTATCCTGAAGCTGTCAAGGTGGCTCTGTCGTTGGTTAATACGACGTATTTCAAGGAGAAAGGTGCTCACGTGGTGGACTTGACTCCAGAGAGCTGTAAGGGTTTGGAGGAGGATGAAGTGATCAGGTGCCAGGTACAGGAGCTGGCGATGACGGCGTGGCATGCGGTGGGCACGTGTTCTCTGGGTGGCGTGCTAGACGCGGCGCTGCGCGTGCGCGGCGTGCGTGGTTTGCGCGTGGCCGACGCCAGCGCCATGCCAGCCGTCATCCGCGGGAACACCAACGCGCCCGTCGTCATGATGGCGGAGAAGGCCGCGCACTTCATCAAGAAGGCTTACGGAGTCGACAATTGATATAGGTAAGAGTAGAAGTTTTATTATTAGTGACAATTATAAAATAAAATATACAATAAAATAAAAATATAGGTAACTCCTAAAGAAGTGCGTATTGTTTAATATACTTACATGACTTTAAATACTGCGAGTACCTGTAATATAATATTAAGTAAATTGTAACGCTACGATGAATAGTTATAAAATGTGTTTTTTTTTTCTAAATAACTTCAGATCTGTTTCTTATTGTATTTTTCCAATTATTATGTACTATGTAAGTACCATTACCTTATTATAATGTGAAAATTGTGTTTGCCCAATGAATTAATTAAAAAAAAAATTACTATACATACTGTTATAGATAATGTGTCTATGATTTATTAAAAAAAAGAAGTGTTGTACAAATGACTATCGTATTGTCACTCTTCAGAGATGTCAACAAAAATATAAGTTCATATTGTTTCAATGGGTGTTTAATTATTTAATTATATAGTTATTAATAATTCTATATAATAGGTTATGGGCCCAGATGAACGTGAGTAAAAATGAGTCACATACATATTGAACCACTAAAAAGGGAAAATTATGACACATGGCGAATACACGCCAAAGCCCTTCTATTAAAAAAAGGCCTATGGAATTACGTCTCAGAAACAATAAAAAAACCAACTGGTGACGGCGACGAACTAAATAAATATTTAGAAAAGGATGTCTTGGCTAATACAAGTGAACAAAATTCTGAACAAGAAGCGCTATATAGTAGACAGCGCAGAAGAAACAAAAATGTTATTGTTGAATGTTATAAATGTAAAAAAAGAGGACATAAAGCCAATGAATGCTGGTCAAAAGTAGTACAAGGTAATAAAAGTATTTCAAATCTATGTTGTTCTGAAGAAACGTGTCTAAACACAAATGACAGTAAAGAAAAACTAAACAAGTGGTGTCTTGACAGCGGTTGCACGTCACATATGACATATGAATTAGAACGATTCCAAAATCTTGTTAAGGAAGAGAGCAAATCCTTAAAGTTAGCATCAGAGAACTGTACAGCACAAATTAAAGGCCGTGGTTCAGCAAAACTTAACATCAAGGAAAGACCTGATCTGCAACTGAACGAAGCCTTATATGTACCATCACTAACTACAAACTTAATATCGGTAGGAAAAATTACAGACAAAGGTGCAACAGTTTTATTTAAACAGAAAAACGCAACTGTAAAGTATAATGGTCAAATACTGTTAAGAGCAGAAAGAAATGAAGACGGTTTATATTATGTTAAAGAAAACATACAAGAAAAAGCTAGATTCTGTGAAGCAAATAAAATGCAGCAATGGCATAGAAAACTAGCTCATCTTAATGAGGGGCAAATGCGAATAGCTCTAGATAAAAAGAACATGGAAGGATTAGAATTCAATAAAAATGACACAGTTAAAGACTGTGAAGTGTGTGCTAAAGGAAAAGCAATAAAACTACCATTTAATACTCCCAAAAATGAAGAAAGAACAAATGAAAAATTACAAATAGTGCATACTGATGTATGTGGTCCCATGAGACAACTATCAAAAGCGGGTTCCAAATACTTCATCACATTTACTGATGATTATTCAAGATATACACGAGTATATATAATGAAAACTAAGGATGAAGCCCTATCAAAATTTAAAGAATTTAAAAACGAGGCAGAAAGGTTTACCAAACAAAAAATAGTTTGTTTACAAAGTGACAACGGGACGGAATACATAAACCATGAATTTGAAAAATACCTAAAAGACAACGGCATCAAAAGAAGGCTATCTGCACCATATACACCCGAACAAAATGGGTTGGGAGAGAGAAAAAATAGAACATTACTTGATAAAGCTAGATGCATGTTAATTGACGCTAATATGAAAGAAGTTTTTTGGGCCGAAGCCATTAACACAGCTAACTACTTGGCAAACCGTAGTCCTTGCAGCAGTATTAATAATGAAACTCCATTTCAAAAATGGGTGAATAGAGTTCCATCTGTAAGGCATTTCCACATTTTCGGGACTAAGGCGTTCGTTCTAAAAAAGAGAAAACCACCAGTTTGGCAGAAGGATTATGAGATGGATGCTGAACAGTCATTCCTCTGTGACATAGATGAGAATAGTGATGAATGGGAAGACGCAATTATAAGCGAAATTGAATCTCACCTAAAAAACAATACTTGGAAAATTGTACACAAGAATGAAAGTAAAAATTTGATAGATAATAAACTGATTCTAAAATATAAATACAATGCACTTGGAGAAATAGACAGACGAAAGGCGCGACTAGTAGCTCGTGGGTTCAACCAAAGAGAAGGAATTGACTATACTGAAACATTTGCACCAGTAGCAAAAATGAGTACTATAAGACTATTGATTGCATATGCGATAGAAAATAATATGAAACTAAGTCAGCTAGATGTCTGTACAGCATTTTTAAATGGTGATATAGACGAACAAATTTATATGAAGAAGCCAAAAAATCTTGATAAATATTTAAAAATGATTATATCCCACGGAAAAGACAAAGAGTTGATGAGAAAAGCAAGAGAAATGCTAATAGATATAAATAAATATAAAAATAATGGAATATGTCAACTAAATAAAGCTATATACGGATTGAAACAGGCAGGAAGGCAATGGTATTTAAAATTACACAGAAAATTAATGGAAATTGGTTTTAGAAATGCTACGGCAGATCCTTGTTTGTATATATTTGAAAAAGGAGGCGAAAAACTGTTTGCCAACATCTATGTCGACGATTTGATTTTGGCATATAAATCAGAAAATGTATTGAAGGAAGTCAAATCCAAATTGGAAAAAGCGTTTGACTTACGAGATATGGGCTCTCTTCATCACTGCTTGGGTATACGATTCAACCATGTAGGGGGAGAGATGACGCTATCCCAAGAAACTTATATTGATAATTTGATAGAAAGATTTAACATGGGAGAATGTAAACCTGTGTCTACACCAATGGAGCCAGCTCTAAAGTTAGAGAAAAATGAGAATGAAGACGAGAAGGAAAACTTTCTATATCAAAAATTGATTGGTTCATTAATGTACCTAGCTGTCGCAACAAGACCAGACATAATGTTTGCAGTGAGTTACTTAAGCCAGTACAACAATTGTTATGATCAAAGTCACTGGCAAGCAGCAAAAAGAGTTATACGTTACCTAAAAGGAACGAAGAACATATGTTTAAGATACAAGAAAACAGGAACGTTAACGGCACTTACGGGAATGGCCGATGCAGACTGGGCAGCATGCACTATCGATCGCCGATCATATACAGGTTATATTTTTAAGTATGGTGGTGGTCTAATTAGTTACGAGACAAAGAAACAGAGAGTGGTGGCATTGTCAACAGCTGAAGCCGAATACATGGCAATGACAGAAGCGACGAAGGAAGCTTTGCATTTGAAACACTTGCTAGAAGACATTGGAGTGCCACAACAAACAGTCCTAATTTACAATGATAATATGGCTGCACAAAAATTAGCAAATAATATGATCACAGGGAAAAAGTCAAAACATATTAGCATAAAGGAACATTTTAATGCAAAAGAAGTTAGTAACAATTCGCTACAAGGACACAGAAAATATGGAGGCAGATATTTTAACAAAGGCGCTGCCACAACCAAGGTTGTTAAAATTGCTAAAAATGATGGGACTAGGAGTCACTCAGACCTTAAGATCATCTTCGTGAGGGGGAGTGTTATAGATAATGTGTCTATGATTTATTAAAAAAAAGAAGTGTTGTACAAATGACTATCGTATTGTCACTCTTCAGAGATGTCAACAAAAATATAAGTTCATATTGTTTCAATGGGTGTTTAATTATTTAATTATATAGTTATTAATAATTCTATATAATACATACCTACACCGCTACGAAACGGTACCTGAACAATATTGTAATATATAATATGAATCAGGGATGTTATGGAGCTCCGTAACCGTAACCGAAACTATCGGATATCCAAAATAAAAATATATCCGTAACCGTATCAGTTTCACAAGTTTCGGATAGTTTGGTATAAGGGCGGAGTCTAACTAATTATTATATAAATATAACATCTCAAAATAATTACTTACCTATATGACTGATTATAATACCAAATGATAACTTAGACTAGATAAACCCTATAAATAAAACCAAATTATGACATACTATTTCTGTTTATACATTTTACTTCAATCTAATATCCGTAACCGAAACTATCCGAAACTAACGGATAATCCGAAATATTTATATATCCGTAACCGTATCCGAAACCGATATAATTTTATTCCTATATCCATATCCGTATCCAGATCCGAAATATCATATCCATAACATCTCTGATATGAATGTACTAACGATCACTTTGTGCAGTACCTATGTGACAGTAGTTTGCAATAAATACATCTGCTAGTGATTGGTGTAATTATATTTATACTTTCGACTTGATTATTGCGTAATGTTCGCTGTCTCTGTATGTATGTACTGTGTAGTGTGTACATACTCGTATGTATCAGGATGTGGCATGAGTATATAGAGGTCGATGTCTTGTTACATAATGATCATGTACACCGGATCAAGCCACAAAGAAGCAGTAGAACAAAGTTTATGACTGGAAACAAAAGTGGAAGATCAAACTGAATGAATCAAAATCAATTCATATTGACTTCACTAACAAACACTGATTACCACCAATCTATATAAACGGCATGCAAGTGCCATATGGTAATACAGCCAAATACCTTGGCTTGTCTCTTGACGCCAAACTGCGATTGAAATCTCACGTCAAAAAGAAAAGTCGACATACGTTATAAAAGTATGTATTCATTACTCAGAAGGAAATCCTGCCTATCAATACATAATAAAATTATACTAAGTATACAAGCATAAATATTCATATGCCAATTTGGACATAAGGCATCCAACTTTGGGGCTGTACTAAACAAAGTAACGTTAAAATAATCCAATTCCAAAATAAAGTACTCAGGGATGCTGTAAATGCATCATGGTACTTTATAAATGACGACCTCCACCGTGACCTTAAAATGGTACTCGTCACCACCGTCATTCAAAAATTTGCTGAAGCCCACGAACACAGACTTCACCGACATGTGAATGTCGAGGCAATTCAGTTCCTAGACAACAAGGACATAGTGCGTAGGCTAAAGAGAACTAAACCATTTGAGTTTGTGTAGTGTATATATAGTGAATGAATAATGTGTAAACAAAGTGTTTTTATTAATTCATCAGACTCAGAAAGTGTTACGGAATTGTGTGAAAATGCAAATTGACACTATTCTTAGTCATAACGTAAACTATCACGTAAAATAATAAATTAAAGTTAAGTTGCTTAATAGTCTATTAGGCCAGATTGTAATAAATTATTAAGAATCTTAGTTCTTATTAATAAAGGAAAAAACAAAACAAAACATGTTTATATTGATTCAATGTCTGAAAAAACACGCCGTTACCGGTATACTTATTGGATTGCTCCCTGAAGTATTTACAATGCAACTTATTTATTTCATCTTGGGATTGAGTGACTTTCAGCATCTTCATATAGGCCTATTTTCATTGTAAGCAATCAGTGGCAAGTCACACTGGACGCTTCGTTGTGGCGATGTTTGGGGGAGGCCTATGTCCAGCAGAGAATGTTTTTCGGCTAATATTATGATTATGATCTTGTAATTTAATAGTACACTATTCAATAAGGGGATAAAGCAGTGTCTTAAGTTACGGGCGCTATATTGAATACCGAACGTAACGAAGTATTCTAGAGTTCACTCCTGAGCAAAGACTAGAATCCTTAGTACAGCGAGAAATTTAACCTCGCCCAAGACGAAGACACCTTTATTTATCCCCGAGGAGAATACTCTACTTTTCGCAACTACTGCGACGTAATAAAAACAATTCGATTTCGAATTAGCTTATGAAACTGTTTAATAACTGGGGAATACCTTATTGTGTAATTTCATTTACAATTTTTGCTCAACTCATGCAATTTCATTTACAATATTAGCTCAACTCATGCAATTTCATCAAAAACACAAAAAATAATATCGTAAAAATGACGCCCAAATCAAACACTCTTCGCGCCACAGCAACCGATCAGCTGCTGCGATGACATGCCGCCATTACCGCCACAGATAATGGACAAATAGCGATGTGCCGAGTTTAATACGCAGATTAACCAATTATTATTTTGGACTTGCTCATAAACAGAAAACAATTATTGATTTTATTGTTGTAATATTTTTGGTTTTATCTCTATTTAACTCATACATTAATGTTACTTATTATTCCACTCTAACATCTCTATTAAATTGTATAATTTCATTATTTTCTTAGTCGACGGCAACTAAAACCTATGAAGTGAGAACTCTTTAGTCGAGCTGTACCTACTTTAATATTAATAGAAAAAAAGTAAGTCCTAAGATAAAAGTTTTCATAATTTAAATTCAAATCGCATTGTGCACCAGCGAGTCATAATGAATACTAGTATTTAATGCAATTTAATGCCAGGTTAGAGCCTAGGACTTTGCTTTAAGTTAGGCTTGCATGTAATTTGACATTAGCGAGCTTGTGAAAAATAATAAAGAAGTTACTCAACACGTCTCCAAATAATTATTGGCCTGTCTGGATATTCTAAACTTTAGACTGTAAAGCATTTAATCAGACAAACCTGCTGCACCTAATAGGACTCTCAGAGAAGTTTAGTGTTGTGTCATAGCTCATGTATCATATACTATTCCCTCTTTCACTCCACAATTTAATATTCTAACTACATATAATTAATTAAGAATATTCAAATAAGATTACGTTACCAGCACCTAATTGTTACAGACTAGTAAGGTTATCGTTTTTCCCCATCGCAAGCGAGGGAATGCAACGCAATGTAGCGCTAACGTAACGTGACACGTTACCAAGTGACTTGAATGGGTGATGAGATTTTGTCATACAAAATATGATTGCATTAATAGGTGTAGTAGGTACGTGCGAGGTGTTATGCACTGCGAGTACGAAGATGTTCAAATAGACATTGGTAGGTACTTTCTCGGTTTTACTCCAGTGCATATTTCGGGTACGCCCGATTACTTTCAAAGCCGTTATCCATGAGCAACACGTACGTGATAATAAGCGTAATGATTAATTAATAATAATAATTATTATTAATTATTATAATGATGAATTAATAATATTAATTAATAATTAATAATGATTATAATGGTTAATAAGCGTCAAGTCACTGTAGATAACACACGGTAATATCTAGACATGACAAAGAAGTCCACATTCAAAGCCGGACATGCAGCTGCATTTCACTCAGCCGATTCACAAACCAACCTCAAATGGTAGGTGAAAATGATGGCGCGCGAGGAAACGAATGCAAACGGAATAACAGGCGGAAAGAGTTCCGTATGCAGCACCCGTAGTCACGCCACGTGCTTGTGATAAGCGAAGCGAGCAACATTTTTATTTTTTGGTGTTATGTTGTAAACAGTTTTAAAAGAGTAACGACGTGGAGTTTCTTGTCCATTCTTCTCCATACGAAACAACCTTTTCGAAGGGGTAACTAGATTAAATTCTATTTTTTTGTAAATTTTGATGTTCAAAATTGCCTTTTAAGTGCCTATTTGAAATAAATGATTGGACTTTGACTATGAAGAATCAATATTTTGGGTTTGCTAATGAACCCGTAAAAAAATATATTAAGTAAACACGCCCGAAATTATTGAAAAAGGACACCCGAAACAGCTGATCTATAAAAAAACACAAAAAAGCAACCACAAACATCTGATCCGACGTGTTCCTTTACTTGTTAACGCCCCTGTGTTTGACTTGCGCACGCGCCCCTCTAACATAAGGTACCTACAGCTTCCGGCGCGGACCGGGTGGTGGCCGGAAGTACGGGCAGAGACAAGGAGGCAAAAGACAGCTGATGGTAGGTAACGGCTAATAAGTAGCTGGCTCCGGTAGATAGGTACTATATTTAGTAGTTATAGGTTTCTGTTATTTTTGTATGACAGGGAAGGAAGTCCAGTCAGTGGGTTGTTGAGACAGTCTAGTGTCCTACTACTGAATATAATATCATGTAGGTTGGTAATTGCACTAATATAGTCAAGTAAATAATATTCTTAAGCTGTGTTTTGCATGTACAATGTGTGTTGAATGAATGAGGAATCCAGTCTAAATGCTACAATGGTGTGTGTGGTCTATTAGATAATGATAATGATCACCACAGTCATCCTACCATAGATCTACGACTGTGGTCATCAATTCATTACCGGACGTTCTTATGATAAGAATGGATAGGGCTGTCAGGTACGGATGTTAGCCTCGTAGTTAATTGATGAAGACAGATGAAGTGTCTAGCGTGTTGTCTTAGTCGTGTTCACATTTATGAAGCATGTTGTTAATCGCAGTGTGTTCGTGATCTTTCTAGATATGGTGATGACACTATAAATTATACCTACGTAAAGGATCTTTTAGAGTGTCAGCAACAAGTTCAACGTACGGTTGCTACTCAGAGATCACCCCTTACTTTCAGAGTGTCAGCAACAAGTTCAACGTACGGTTGCTACTCAGAGATCACCCCTTACTTTGACAGTTTAGGATACTTCATATATTTCTCTTTTTGTTTCCAGGTTCAGCTAGTTTTGCTAAGTTAGCGATTTGTGGGCTTTTATATAAATAAGTTGTAACAGTAAACGACTAGTCGGTGAGCTAACTGGAGTGAGTCACGGTAACGTGCAGGTATGCTGATACAATTTCTATATGAAAGTTATGTGACTAAAGTAAATATTTCACTTTCCTATTCTAGCGACAAACGTTTAGGTACTCCTAAGGCGACACCTGCTTGCTAGTCTGGTCGGGCTACAAGCTATAACTAGTAGATGGCAGAAGCAGCCTTGTATCCAATTAAATTGAGTCTGAAAGACTAAATACCTCGCCGCCACCCAGGGATGCATTTTGCACCTGGAAATATATGGATTGTATAGGATAATATATTTAATAATTATAATAATAAAAATCTTTATTTATTCAAAAACCTTCAACAATCATTAAAAACTAGGATTACAGGAGGAGGGGGGGGGGATTAGGAGGGGGATTTACAGGTATTAATAATATATAATTTAGGTACATAAAGTTTTTGTAGTACGGTCACCAAAAGTAATAATAAATAAGATATTTAACCAGGGTCGTCGATATAGTTGAAGTTTAGTAAGAAACCGATGATTTTTTTCGAATAAAATTTAATTTAATGAATAGAAAACTAACAGGTAATTTATCAAATTAAATTTCATACAAAACATCCATTCAACTATATCCGGCGACCCTGGTTACTTATCTCTTTTGGTGACTGTACATGAGGGACTCACAAAGTATGCATTATTAATTAGGTACATGGTGTAGGTACAACGAATTGTTGGGTGAATCGCTGCTCTCCTAGCTAGGTTACTGAGTAATCTGTATTAGGGAGAGACAGTTTCGACTCGCAATTTGAGTATCACAAAAATCATGTTATTATTTAGCTTTCTTTTCGAATATACATATTTTGAAGGACTTTTCTTTTATTGTTTAGTGAACCATAAAGTCAGTACATTTCAAACTCAAACTCAAACTCAAACTCAAAGCATTTATTTCAAATAAACCAATTACAGGCACTTTTGAATTGTCAAAGGGTCAGTCAGTCAGAAAAATGAAGCTAGTTGCCCATTCCAAAGCGTAGTAGGTACCTATGGAGAAGAACGGGCAAGAAACTCCATGGACACTCTTTTAAATCAATATATAGTTACAAAAAACAAATTGTTTACATCATTCATGTTCAAATTAAAAATTTCATTCGTGTAATATTCAGCATAAAGGTATATAACTCCCCACTACCTACTAATACATAACTCATGACGATTGTCATCTGGGAAGCAACGCTTACCTACCGTTGTAACACATGCATAAGTTTCAAGCGTTAAGCATTAAGCGGTACCATCATGTTCACAGATGGTTCTCAGCCATAAAACATGAAATATTACCATGATTCTGGATACAGATGACTCCTGCTGCATGCAGCTGATGATTCCTGGAAAAGGAAAAGGAGCAGTTAACCTCAGCAGTAGCACACATCCCTGGGCAGGCATAGCTCTAAAACAAATTGACGGATTTACATGAGTCGAACGGAATATAGACCCACAAACAAAAAATTGCTTGCCATGCGCCATGCGCGCTCTTTGAGCTAAGCCAGAATACAGGTAGGTACGCAAAAGACGGACAGCTGTTCTCCCATTTTTGTCTACCGTGTTACTGTGTAGCAAATGCGGACAATTAAAGTCCAGAAACTATCACAACATTCTGACTAAAGTTGTCCTAATCCGTCTACTAGTCTGATCTTCAGTTCCCAGGCAGATCCTCGTACTAATCTGTTGTCATCATGCATCAGACGTAAACACTGCATCTGATTGGTGCAGCCGCTAATGTCCAGCGCTTCCGTGAGAGCCGCTTTCTCTGCGCGTGTGTCGCTAATCTGCTAAATACTACCGTGTGTGAGCTATCCTGCATCGTTTGTAGTACCTACGAGGTATCTAATTGCTGTAAACTGATTGAAGGGGTGATCTCCATAAGTCGGAGGCTTCTGTTGGTAGGTTGAACTGTATGTCCAATGTCGTCGTTTTCCAATTCATCATGACTAAAATCATCTTCAAAATTATCTAAAATATCGGATCGGTAACCAGAACCAATAGCAATATAACAAACCCAACTTGGTTTCGATTTCAGTTTCTATCGCTTCAAGCGAGATTTTGGAGATCTTTGCGAGTCCACGTACAATCAACCTATGCATATCTAAACTGTGGGAACAATACATAATCACGCGACGCCGAATCTGTTATCAATGAACAGCGGACAACAACAACACAACAGACAGGTGCGCGACTTTCACCGGCGTGTGCAGGCGCACGCGCGTCAGTCGCTGCCGAGAGCCGAGCGCCGCGCACGCGCACACAGTTATGCGCCGACAACATGGCAGACGCCGAGCGAGCCGACACATACGATGCGAGGGTCACCACGGCCACCGTCTCCAGCCTGAAGTCCGAGGACTCCACTGAACAGCTCATATGCAAGACTCCTCAGAAGACAGTTAAGAAAGTGACCAAAGACAAGAGTGTGAGTTCTAAGAGTGTTGAAGCGGGCAGTGATGAACCTACACGGAGGCGACTGGTGGTGTTTCTGGGGCTGGGGCAGGTGGTGCTCGGCGCCCTGCTGGTGGGTGCCGGGGCGCTCGCCGTGGTGAAGGGCGCCGCCCTGTCACGGGTGGGCGCGGGACTGTGGGCGGGCTGTGTCGCCGTAGTGGCTGGAGTGGTCGGCGTGCTCGCCGGCATCAATGACTGCTATGGATTGAATGGAGGAAGCAACGGGTGAGTGTCAGCTGGCGGAGAGATCTCTGTGGCGCATCATGCATGTCAGTTATGTGCAATAAACTGGGAGAGAGAGAGTTTGAGTGAATTTATTCCGAGTTGTAAGTTTCTTCCAAAGCGATGTGTTTGACGCAACAGAGCATGAATTTGCGACTGTGAAATGATTTTTGTAATAAAGATTATAATGATACACAAATTAAAAATAAAACTTATGATTGTATGCGTTACTAAACTTATTAAAACGACATGGAACCGTTTGTTGAAAGAGAAACTGTTGTTCATTACATTCTTTTATCTTAGATGTAAATTATAGAGAAAGTTACCTTTTGCGAAATAAAATTAACATCAGGACTTAGCTATACCGCGAGAGACTGGACCAAATGCTTAATATTTTAGACTTTTAGGACACAAAAATTGATGTCTAGAATATTTTAATGTTCGATAGAATATTCGGGGTTATCTCGCGGTAGTTTTTGCATAACTAATGTTTTTTTGGCGCAAGGAACTACTTTTACTGGAGTCTGCAAACTAGTTTGTTAGAATCACGAGCGATATACATATACAAAGTTTGTAGGTTGTATCACAAAGATCTATTAAGTGTGTCATCTCGTGAACCATTTATCCAGTTAGCTGTTAAAAGAGATACAGAATTGGAAATTTACGACAATATGAAATCAATACCTATACAGACAATATGGAATGATTCCATATTGTTGACACGGCCACCGATTTATGGTTTTTCAGTGTCATTGATATACCTATGGGCCAAATACCTGCATAAATTTCATAAGCTGACATTTTTAACTTCTCTTGTTCATAAATCTGCCTCGGACCTCCTATTTTTGATATATCGGGTTAACCATTTCTTGGGTGGTCATAGTTAACAGCCTAGGTGGCTTTTTGAGAATCCGCTGATAGAAATATCTTTACAACGTTCTACTCTTCAACTTCATGGCGAAATAAATTTAGCTCTGGACTCTCTTTCATTTACTCATTTTAAAGTTTTAATTCTAAAACCAATTGCCATCCAATTAGTGACGTAAGAGAGCTTCCTTGCGAGTCAGCGCACGCGCATCATTAGCTGATCGGTCGCGAGCGCAACACAAATACAAATACCTCATTTATATGCAATCATAAGTAAAGGATTGAAAATGAAAATGATTGGGCATCATGAGAAATAGAAAATGTTTATGAACATGACAGTTTAGATAATAATTTTAGACTCAATTACTGATTGGAAGTCGTTTGACCCCAGTTATAACAATAAAATGATCTAAAATTCAATCAAAGTTTCGTCACAAAAATGTTAGCGTTAGAATCTACGTTGAATTTCAAATACGCAAAATTCCATTCCAAAACATGACACCAATGATGAGATGAAAGCCGTTTCCAAAGCGATAGGTATTGTGTATCGAAGACCACCATGAGGAGAGTATAATGAACTGGCATCCATCAGATAGGACAGCGGTAAGCAAGTGACGCAATAACGGTTTACTTTCATAACAAATAACAACAGCTCAGCAGGCTTTGAACTCGTGACCTTTCACTTGAGACCGACATTAGATCGAATGTAAATTCACAGCGGTAAAGTAGGCACCACGTTTTCGACGTGGTACTTATAATTTAACAAATATGTAGAAGGCATCTGTGAAAATGCAGAAAGTTTTCAAAAATTGGTTTGGGCAGGATGGCCTTTTAGCGAATTAATTACAACCCATGAATACAAAACTAATGGTATGTATTATAATATTCAAATAAATCAGTTTGAATTTATACCACCACAACAAAATGAAATATACACAATCAGAAACTGAATTCATGATGTCAACTAGGTACAAATCATAATTTTAAAGAAAACAACCTGCTATCTAGCCATTCAAAGAATCTTCGGAAATCATGTAGAAAACATCTTATAGGTTTAAAGTACCAGCAAATTACCTTTTAATAACAAAATTAATAGTATTGCGGCGTTTATAGCGTCAATCTCGTTCACAATAGTAGATAGAACATGTCGTTAACAACAAGAAAGCGTCTGTGCCTCGACTTCCACGCTGACCATAAATCCTTCAGTAAGGAAATAGGAAATCAATCGACAGCATTCCGCAAACTCGTTGCCATGGCAACCAGGTTGTTTGATGAAAGTCCAGCGCTTTCTCTCGGCTGTTCAGTTGCATCTTGTATGTTATGTACTTATGTTATGTAATGTAAAGGTCGAGTGCAGAGGTGGGCTCGGGTTTGGGTGAAAAAGTGAAGAAAATTTGTGCGACATAGAATGAATACTTATTGTGTTTTTGAGTTATTTCACTCTAAGGCCCGTATTAATAAACGTTCCTCAGCCCAAGAGGTCGCACTTGATGACAACCTTGAGATCATGACCGTATTAATAAACATAATAATTTGTGTACTTAAGTTACGGCATGGGTTTACGTTATCAGCCGAGTGTTGGACTGATTAATAAACGGAACTCTACACTTAAGTATACAATAGGTGTGTGTACTCGAGATGCGTAAACCTGAGTTTAGGCAGTCCGTGACTTAAGGTCGTGATTAGTAGCGCGAAATATGTAGTTTAAAAATATTTTGGGTGAAATTAATTATTACGATGAAATAGAGTACCTACTATGACGATATTTTATGACCGGTTTTATGTTACAGCATCATTTCAGGTAGGTACCTATCTACCTATGGAAATATTTTAAATACATTTATCATAAGTATAAAAAAAAAAAAAAAAAACTATTTATAGGTATAACACAAAGCCATTAAGTCCACAAATGGACTTCTTTAGTTGTATAAAGTTTAATAAATAAATAAACTTTAAAAGTAGTAGGTACCATATAAATCCAATTATCTTATTTTAAAACCCAATATATTTATGTGAAAATGTAATCTAATAAATTCATATTTCAGCTTGTTTATGTTGACCTAATACATTTATCACAACCTTCAGCATCAAAAAAAAATTTTTTAAAAAAAACAAGATAAACTTTTTTTAATAATTTTTTATTTTATTTATTGGGAAATGAAAACACATTTTTTTTTACAATTTAAGGCTTTCTTGGGTAGAAAATAACTTTATAACGTGATACAGCGCTATCCATTAAAGTTTTAACAAAATACAAGTATTTCAATAAATCTTACAACATAAAATAATGAAATGTGATGCATGTCATTCTAAACTTCGGTCAATGTGACGTAATCGTTCACGAAATCAAGCCATCAAGTACAGCGCATTGAGGAGCTGATCTTGGTAAGTGAGATACTGTATTCATGTGTTTATTAATAATTAATAAACACATGAATACAGTTTATTAGCAATGATCATGAGATGCTGATATCGTAATAATGGCGTATCAAATGATTGCGCACTTGGGCACTTCATTGAGGAACGTTTATTAATACGGGCCTAAGATTATGAGGAATAACTGAACAGTTAAAATAAAAAATGTTCGATAAGTGCGTATTATTGAAAATATATACAGGGTGTTTGGTGCATCGTGTGCCAAATTGAAATGGTCGACTGGGGGGGTCACCTGCTATCCCTTGAGACCCCTAAGCACTTCTCATGCCCTGTGGATTTTTTTCACCGACTTTTTATTTTTTTATTAAATAAATACACAAATCTTACATTCCATTCAACTACAAAATAAAAAAAGTGTAAGTCGTAGACTCTGAATTTTAATTTTATTTAGATGTGTATTGTATAACAGCGGGCCTATTACGAACTTTTAAATAACCAGGCAAGTTCCAGGCAATTCATTTCACTGCCTGGTTAAATTTCGTATTATGGCATTCCTAATCCTGACCGACTTCACGCTGGGTAGTTTGGCTATGGCTGGTTTGTAATTCTCTGCCGTAACGTTCAGAAACACAATCAAATATTTATCGGTAGGTTACGGTTTTATTATATCACGTATTTTATGATAAAAATAATAGATAATATATTAAACTAGTATAAAAGTACGTGAAAATATGAACGCAATGTATAATGTGCTATTTAATTAATTCATAATACGAGTATGTAGATAGTTTTCTGTTTGTAAATTGTAACGCGAGATTAAGTTTCCGAACATACTCCACTTGATGTTCAGCGAGCGGCGAATTCCGAAATCGACCACTTCAATGGAAGTATTATTTCACAAAACTTTAATTACCGTTTTGTTTGTTTAAATTTCCATTCGTAAGATTTTCGGAGTATCTCTAAACAAAAATATGGCGTACGTGTTATTGAGTGGTTTTTAATTAATATTCAGTTTTTAACATGATTTAATATTAATACAATTGTAATTATTATAGTTCAGTGGATGAGAGTTCTCGCCCTCGTCGGCGCGTAACTTATTTTCAGCTAGAAACATTGTGGGAGTTTTTACATTCCGAACGCTTTAGATTGATCATGAAGTCGTCATCTTTTGTTCCTTGATTTAATATTTTGATGCGAAAAATCACTTTCCATGAACTCAAACAGTTCATATTCGTCACACATGATATTTTCCTTTTTTAACCGACTTCACAAAAAGGAGGAGGTTCTCAATTCGTCTGTATGTTTTTTTTTTTTTTTTTTTTTTTTTTTTTTTTTTTTTTTTTTTTTTTTTTTTTATGTGTGTTAGCTCATAACTTTTTTCTGGGTGAACCGATTTGGATGATTCTTTTTTTATTTGATAGCTGGTGCTTCACATGTGGTCCCATTTAAATTTGATCAAGGTCTGATCAGTACTTTTTGAGTTATCCTTAATACTGCAGATTTTTTCCATTTAGTTTATATGGATGATGTGTTAATAATTTCCTGTCACTATTATTTACACACCAAGTAGTGGTATACGAATTTGTGTGGGGTAGGTACCGCAACTAAAAAGTGAAAAATAAAAACTTTTTTACAAAAAAACAACCGACTTCCAAAAAAAACACTAAAAGACGTGAAAAATAACTTTAATTTCGGAAGTCGGTGGCCAAACACGAAAATACAAAACCAAAGGCACCGACTTCCGAAATTAAAGTTATTTTTCACGTCTTTTAGTGTTTTTTTTGGAAGTCGGTTGTTTTTTTACCTAAATAACACTCGAATAATTTCACCAAATAAACCCAAAACAATTCAATAAAAGCTCATCTGAAGCAGCGTAAATTGAATGGATTGTGAGGTCAGTTTTAATAAAAGAAGAAATGTCAAACGAACGTTCGTAATACGGTATTGCCAAGCAATATTCGGGCAGAAGTCAGCCAGGGTGTCACGTGACCGCTGACTGGCTTGTTTGACGAGTTCATAATACGAAATTGCAAGGCAGTTCTGTTTACGCCGTAAACTGCCTGGAAATAAGAGTTCATAATAGGCCCCCAGTACTTTTAAATTCAAAATTAGTGACATTAGCCAACCAGTTTTTTTTTTTTATTTACTCGCAAATTTTCGGACTTCAATTAAAGCTGTCCATGTTACAGCTATTTACATGGCTATAAAAAACAAACAAACAAAAAATATTTTTAACATTTAACATAGAGAAAAACGAGACAGATTTTACCTTAGAAGAGTGAGATAACAGATTTAATGAGTTTTTGAGGTATAATTTAAGTAAAAATATTTTTTAAATCATAATTTCGAATTTAGTATTTTGTGACTCGATTCATTATTCTAGCGAATTCACAAAGTTGTAAAAAGATTTTTATGGCATGTGGCACATCACTAGCAAGAGGATAGACTAGAGAATTTTTGAGGGAGTTGGAAGATCCCGGTCGCTTTTGTTTTTTTTTATAGCCATGTAAATAGCTGTAACATGGACAGCTTTAATTGAAGTCCGAAACTTTGCGAGTAAATTAAAAAAAAACTGGATGGCTAATGTCACTAATTTTGAATTTAAAAGTACTGTAATACAATACACATCTAAATAAAATTAAAATCAGAGTCTACGACTTAAACTTTATTTTTATTTTGTAGTTGAATGTAAAATTTGGGTATTTTTTTAATAAAAAAATAAAAAGTCGATGAAAAAAATCCACAGGGCATGAGAAGTGTTTAGGGGTCTGAAAGGATAGCATGTGACCCCCCAGTCGACCATTTCAATTTGGCACACGATGCACCAAACACCCTGTATAATGCAAGCATGTTTTGGCCGGTTTGTAACTATAGGATCATTAAAGGAATTTATGAAAAAAATATGTATATGTGTATGTAGTAAAAAAAAAACTAAAAAACGCGCTTTTATCACGCACAAAAGGTTATAAAATAATTAAATTTACTTGTATTAGTAACGATATAAGTATGTACCTATGCCGCTTGTCACTTCTTTTATATCCAATGATTAATTCAAAAAGCGTGGAGCGCTTTTTAAATTAATTAAAAGTAAACAAATAAAACGCGCTCCACGCTTATTGAATATAAACTTACTTACATTACTTATAAACGAAGTGACAAGTTGCATAAATACTTACATCGTAAATACAAGTCTATTTAAGTTTTCCTAAACTACATGTTTTTATTTTTACTTTTATGTCCAATATATTTTTTATTTAGTTAATTAGTCTAAAGTCCACAAAGTTATGACTTGAGCGGTTTACTCGGTACCAAGCCCAATCTATTGGACCTCTCAAAATTAATCATAATATGAGTTCTAACTCGAGCGGTTCACTAGTAGCCACTGAAGAGTTGCATTATCCGCCTCCTGGCTCCATCATTAGATCAGCTCCAATCCAAGATACCAAATTATAGTATTGTCATCCGAACTAAATATACATGCAAAGATTCATCAAACGACTCATATGACCCCAAACTCTAGCGGTTTACTAGTAGCCACTGAAGAGTTCCATTATCCACCTCCTAGCTCCATCACCAGTCCCTCGTTGCCCAAACCCAATCTATTGGTATCGTCAAAACGAATGGTTTACTAGAAGCGACTGAAAAATTCCACTATGCACCTCCTGGCTCTATCATCAGATCCAAAGCTCAAAGATACCAAATTATAGTATTGTCATCTGTCGTCGATACGTGTGCAAATTTTCAAGTTAACTAATATATAACTGTGAGGAACACCCCTAAAGATCAATCTTAAAAGCAATTGTAACGCCATTATAATTGTAAAAGTGGGAACTAAATGTCGATAGGTACTTTTATGTTCGTTAAAAACACGGTTACTCTGCTTTAATATCTATAAACAATAACCCAATAGTCGGGAGTAGTTTATTACCTTCACAATTTCCCCCATTGTAATATGTGCATTGACCTAAGGTATATTACTATCACAGTACCGTTCTTCTTATTATTTCCTTTAATTAACTTTTTGCCATTACTAAGGAAGGAAAAACAATAAACTTGATATATTTCCTCCGTCGGAACAGGTATATAAAAATATATTTAAAAAAACGCATTATATCCGAAGTGATTGAGATCTCAGTGAAAATGCGTCAGACTGTATCTACAGAGGAAAGAGATTAAAAAACCATTAATTTATGAGAGAAACATGAAAGCATTAAAGTAGCAACATGTGTTATATAAATTGGTGCGAAATATCCGGAATTATGTAGTGAGCGTTCTTTAACTTCTTAATTTGATTCTCTTCGATTCGAGTTTGATTCGCTTTGATTTTAAGTCTTCTTATTAGACAAGCCGTGTGCCCGATGGGATTTCCCATCGGCAAAAATTACAACCTCCATACAAACATTCATCCCCTATTTAATCTCATTAAGGGATGAACTTTCAAAAATCCTACCTCAGTGCTCGCTTTCATTATAGAAGGAACGCTTGTGCAAAATTTCAAACTTATTCGGTGTAAGCTGTGCGTGGTTTGTCAGTGAATTTAAGATTTTAATGAAGTAAAAGATTACCGATAGTTGCTAATGAACCCTTAACATGCGGCCCGCATTATCAGTTCTTTTGCTATTACGAAATATGACAAGTGATTATTGTGGCCATCAGTCACTCTGCTGATCACACACTTTACTAAGTCATGCCACATCACTTTCTTCCTCGGTCAACGCCTTCCATATTATGTACTTAATTACTTATATTATAATAGCGATAGTAACGGCTGAACGGATTTCGATGGGCACACAGGTAGAACATGACCTGGCTAAGGACATTAAGTAGAATACTTTTTGTCCCGATAGGATAATTTCCAAACTTAACGCGGCCGAAGCCGCGGGCAAAAGCTAGTTTCCTTATAAAAAGCGTAATACGTCAACATCTTGCACTTGATATGTATTCAATTCCATAAGTCCATACGTTTCCTTGCAAGAAGTGCCCATATCTAGACGTGTGCGCGGGAGTGTTGCGCAGCGGCGCGTGGCGTGTTCCGCTGCACGCACGAAGATGTTGGCGCATACGACACCATGTACTACATGTACTGTACTACCGAGCATGGTCGTATAAATGTATGGGATGTAGTGTTTAGCAATGTTGGCTTGAAATACTGAAGGCCTATCCAACTAGATCTCAACTAATTCTCATCTCAACTTGTGTATAATAAAAGAAGAGATGAGAATTTACTGGAGATCTATTGTCATTTAGATAAGTCAATTAAACCAGCTAATACGAGATTAAGATTGCTCGTTCTGTTTCAGTATACATCTTTTACAGTATTTAATTAATGGTACATTGATCAAGGGACTTATCTGTTTCAAAAAGCTTCCATGTAGATAAGGGTGTTTTATAGATATCATCTTTCAGGATGTAATTGCCAAAATGAACCCTCTACATGAATCTTATTGTCAACGCCGTCATATGATAGTTGAGTCCACGTCTATCTCATCGCTCTCTTCACGAAACTCCAAATCTTTGTCTCAACTCTCAGACTGTACACAGTGTGTCTCGTTGGAATACGGGCGCGCGCAATGATGCATCTCGTGTACCGTTGCGCCCGCGCCGCTTCCTCGTCGTTGTGTGTTCATCCGTGCCGAGACACGTGTCTGGTACTGTTAGCACTATTGTGTCGTCTGCCAGCTGGGAACCACTTCTAGAAGCTGTGAGATATGCTGATTGATTTGCATTTATACGCTTTTTGTTGCTATTTCATTATTGAATGTGGTGAGTCTGTATGAAAATATAACAGTGAAATATTTCTCAGTGGAAATATGTACGAAGTTGTTTGAAGTGGGCGGACAAAATATCATTTATTGAATCTCTTTTACACAGCTCAATAAAGAAAAACGCAGAAGTAAAAAAAAACGATTCGAAAAGACTGGCTACTAAATCAGTTAAGGATAATAAGAACGCAACGTGAAAGAGAGTATTTGTCTCGAACACTGTTGTCATCCAGAACTTTAAGTCTAGTCCTAGAGGGAAGCGTAAGTCATATTTAAACGAACAGTCGCGAATTTTATTTATCTTGATTACTTACCCCCGGGATTCCCGGGTCGGGCAAAGTGGTATTGGGTTTTTCCATCTGGAATTTCTCAGTAGCAGCCCGGAGTCTGGATTTGTGCCCGGTTGATGGCAATAGGCTCGCCCCCTATTACATGGGACTTAAACATAACTGGCGAAATGTGGGTGTACTATAGGTACACTTCTGCCTAACCCTTCGGGGAATACAGGCGTGATGTAATGTGTTATGTGTGTTAATTACTTACATCTTTAGTATTTTAGCTGTACGTTGAGTTGTACTTTTACCGAAACTGCGTTTGCGCAACCATACGTCGCATCGCGTCGTGAGATTCACACACTCACGCGAATTAATTTAGCGAGCTCCTAATGTTAATTAAGATGTCGAGTGTCTGTTTATACACAGACTGCTAACAATATGGCGAAATCTTGTCATTTCAACATTCAGTTATTTCGGAAGCAAGTTAAATTGATGCGAATCTGTTATCAACTCAACGTCTGATACGGCTATGTTAAATACGTCAAGTTGTCGTGGAGAATACGCTGTTTTGCTTAGATTTGGACAAGTCAATGACTATCTACGTCTATCTATTGGCGATCGACACTTGAATGACTAAAATGTTTTGAGATTTAGCAAGTCAATCAGCTTGGCCTATTCGTTTCCAAAAATCTTTAGCTTGCAAAATAATCGAGCGGGTATTATGGGTAGGTAGTGTTCACTTTTAGCAAAACACAGACATACCCGATTATTAGTTATATTAGGATACGAGAGCTTCACAAGCGAGAGCTTTATAAGGCTTAGGTACCTACTTAACATGTTTATATTTTAACATCTTTGTTTCTGTTTTGTTGTTCGCTACTGAAAAGGTGTCTATAGATGTCCGAGGCTGTACCTTTACAAGTTTCAAGATTCTATGAATAGCATATTAGCTTTGTACCGGCTGATACCTACCTATTGTGATATAGTGCCACTTAGCTATGTGTTTACGACCAATGTTAGCCAACCTCACTTGTTCTGGAAGGTGTGGATGGCTGCTAAAGCTTTAAAAGTTACCATTATGTTGAGGTAACTTAATAATTAGCAGTTTACAAAATCACGACGAAAATAAACCCCCATTCATCCCTATTTTAACAGTAACCTAATAAAGCTGGATGACGATGATGTATCAAAAAATTAACAACAATATTTATTTCATCTCAAACATTATTAAACATTATGTATACATAAATTGGGGCAGCTCCAGTAACTTAAAATGGTACTTGTGTCAGAGCTGTCTCGTGGTAAATCCTAAATATCCAAATCATTTAATAAAATACCTACCTTTCAATTACCTAAATCCCTTAAATGTATAAAGTCACATTATACCTAAGTATACATAGTTACGAGTGCAGTATTGTGATGAATGACACAGGAAGAGCCTGTAACTTATATTCCCACGTCATACTGAAGTCGACGACATGTCGTCATGTCGCGGACGGAAACAAGTTATTATCGTGTTCATACGATGACAAGTTGTCAACTCTTACGCACTGTAGTTGCACTGTTTATCTCAGAAAAAATATAGTTAACTATATCATTTTGATTGAGGATAAATTAGTGATTAAGAATGTTGTTGTTGTACAAAGGTACGTAGGTTTATGTATTTGTGATTTGTGTATAGGGACTTGGTGCCTTAGTAAATAAATAAAGGACGCCATCGTCGTTTTTTCGCTAGGGAAACAACGCTGTACAAATGCAGTAGCTTAGAGTGCTAATAAGAAAATTCCCCAATAGCTCAATGCTCCATGCCTCGTATAAATCTATTCAATATTTAATTCACGTGCACTTGCTAATGAGGACCTTTGAATAATCAAGATAGACAGAAATCTAAAGTCTGAGTTTCTGAATACTCATTATAACAGCACCGCACCGACACAGCAAATTACTTGTCATTCAAGTTAGGATTTAAAATCAAATGCTTTAGAGTAAATTTTACGATGACAATACAGAATAGTGAACAAATCGCGGGCAGTGTGCTGCCCTCGAGCCGTCACACGTCGCGCCCACCGCGAGCTTCAAGCGAGCAGCCCGCTCGCTCCCTGGCGAAGAACGCACGCAAGCGGTACGCATGACGGCGGGTGTATCGGCGCCTGCGCACCGTCCGCGCGGGGATCTTTCGCCGCCCACGCGCGGTCCTCGGTCCTTTTAACATCTAATGCACACTTTTTTTTTTTAATTATTCTCTTCTTCTTCGAGTGCAATAACTATGATTGCCAGTTCAGTTAAAGTAAACTTAGACGTAACGCGGTGGCGTGCCCACAGCGAGCGGTATTGCTGACGGCGCGTTGGCGACAAGCGGGTGGATTTTTCTGTTATTGTTACTGCGCTGGAGCGGTGCGATTATGAGTGATGCTGATGACTTTTATGGTTTCCGAAAATGACTGAAAAGTTAATTTAATAATCTCCAGGACTCCAATATTCACTTTATTGGGGTTTTTGCTGTTTAATCTTTTAGCCCAAAAATTTAGGTGCGTAAATACACTCGAAGATCCTTATGCGCGCCTGGCATACCCTGGGCATTATACTCCAACCTGAAATGGTTGCCAGGATCACGATTTTCCAAGTTATAAATAGGAAAGTCCCAACTTATTTCTCTCAGCCTTCCAATTCTTTCCTTTTTTTGCTATATCTTGTATTTGTCAAGAGACAACATACCTCTAGTATCAACATGAAACTCGATACGATGCCTCAAGACAAGTGTATGTAGCGCATCTTATGCTTTCACTCGCCACGACACGTTGCATCACACGAGCGAATCTGTGTCATACCGTCATCGCATCACGGTCCATTTTCAAGTGACAATCATGAGAGAAAATAATTAGTTTGTAAAGTGCCGAAAGGGAGATAGTGGCGATCGATGATTGATGCTGAATGAGCGTCGATTTAGTTAAGATAAACTGTTAAATGATTGGTTGGGCGATCACGGAGGCTGTAATGGAATCTCGTAATAGGTGCTCTTGAGTCAGGATTTCTATTTATCTGTAAGTAACGAGTTTCTTTACGAGGTGAGATATGTTGTGCTGTGTTGGATGCTGGGTTTTTTTTTTGGTTGGCAAATTTTCGTGGCTTTCATGACTTCTCCCGCTCTGGGCGGAGTGGGAGGGCGTGTCAGACTCTTAACCCACCCGTGTTCCTTCAGTTGCCTGTTCGCCAGAGTACGTTATTATGACGTTGCTGTCGGTTCTTACGTCAAGACTTTACGACTGATTAATTTAAGTACGTATCACAAACAAACCTCACTATTGATGTCGATTATATACCGTTCATGTGTTTTTTTACTGCGCCATTCGCATCGCGGTTGATAGAGTATTTTATTCATTAAGATAAGACCTATATATAAGGCTATTCTTTCTTTATTTTTAGAGCCACCAATTTCTAGTTTAATATTCCACTTCGATATTCGCGAGATACAATCGAGGCCAGAGCTATTGCCATTAATATCGACGATATAAAACTAATGAAAGAAGAAAGTATCGACGGCTCGATATCATTTAATTAGGGTGACGATGAGTGGCAGACGGGTCGGTGAGCACCCTGAGGGCGTTATGGAGGTCTACTCATTATTGTGCCGCCAAAAAAAACACATGCAAAGGCATTCATCGCAGCCTCACTTAGGGCGAATTTCACCGATCAAACTTATCGCGATCAGCACATCTTATATTCAAGAGCTGCCAGTGTCATCATTGTAGTTGAATATCGACACTACCAGCTTTTGAACGCGGTTTAGATGTGCTGACCGTGATCAGTTTCATTGGTGAAATTTGCCCTTATTACTGCAGGCAATGGTCATAATCACAAACACAATGCTTAGCTCAAACAAATTTTTTTTCAGCGACTTTCTAGTTAGAGGGATATAAAGACCTACCTAATTAAAGACCTATCCTGTTCCACGAAAGTGATCAAAATGCCAAGATTTCACTAAACGTTTCATCGACGGTTATTGGTTAGTTAAATCTAATTGAATAGATGGACTACAGACGTATAAACTTTCGCTGCTACCTTACTAAGAGGTCACAGAGGTCGAGTCGAAGTCACGACTTCAATGGGACTAAATATATGTGGGATGCAGGTGAAACTTGGCGGGATGAATTCTATTCGAGGCATTGGGGCTAAAGACGGTAATTTCACACATTCAACACATGTCAGACTTCAGAAAGCATTTTCCATAACAACGACAACGACTATGTGTAACTTCAGAGCCACATCGGTATTCTGCGAAAGTTATATAATGAGCTAATAAAATTCTAAACCTAAAAACGACGACGAATGAAATTCACATGTCACGTAACCTAAACGAATCCGATTTCTTCAAACGCTTCCCACTTTGCTCCACTATAATTTGTCATTTCATTAATTTTGCCGCCTACATCGAACGCTTTACTAACGCATGGCCTTATTCCAGGAGTCCACTGCTGACTGCGTTCCTGGCGCTGTCGCTGCTATGCCTGGCTTGTGGGAACAGCGCAGCTGTGCTGGCTGCCACCGGCCTGCAGCGCGACTCGCTAAGGCAGCCCACCACGCACGCTAGCTTCGAGGTGAGTATATGATGGAGAGCATTTCATAGACCTTGCGCTGTTTAAGCTGCTGATGATGCGTTGACAGGGACATGTATGATAAACATAACATAACATCACGCCTGTATTCCCCGAAGGGTTAGGCAGAGGTGTACATATAGTACACCCACATTTCGCCAGTTATGTTTAAGTCCCATGTAATAGGGGACGAGTCTATTGCCATTAACCGGGCACAAATGTAGACTCCGGCTGCTACTGATTTAAGGCGCTTCCCCGACCAAACGACCCTGAGCGTTCGGTCCTTCTCTGTCCCGTCGCTGAGTCTCGCTTTGTCTCGGTCCCTGAGCACGCTTATTTATCATAGAACTCACAAAAAAAAAAAGAAGCGATGTTTTGAAATAAAATAAAACGTGAATTATTTAGATTTTTAAATTATCTATCCATTAGTGTAATCCTCAAATTAATAGAACCTTTAGCAAAAGTTGCATGCAATCAATAATTTTAGTCACTTTTTTACAAGGAGATTATAAATGTATTTATACACATAAAAACAAATAACAACGTGCAAAGTGATGAAGATATCGAATATTAATAATGTGCTTTTTTATGTAGTTTATTTACCCATAGTGAATGAGTTAATAGCCTCTGAATAACGCACTATGGCAAGGTTTTGGTCGGGGTACCGCCTTAAAAGGTATCATTATGATGAAATAATACGAAACGTCGACACTTGTACCCGACAGTGCGGCGGCATTACAAAATATGAATGACAACTATTATGTCACAGGACTTTGTGTAAACGCTATTTAACGGGTATTAGGGTATTTTAAATAAAAAGTATTTGTTTTTATACCGCAAGTTAGAAAGATTGTTTTGAAGGCAACAGCCAATTACTTCATGACGAACGGCAGCTATGCTTAATAAATATACCATAATAATAAAAAATATAATAATAATAATATTATAATATATTGTATAAGAGAAAAACAACACACGCATTTGAAGAACACACACCAACATCAACGGAACACAGTCCAGTTTGCATGTTACACTAAACCTATACTTAATCAAGATCTATACGGCTAATAGTGAAACTTTTCACTGACACAGATAACATATTTTCCAGTCGGCGTACTCCAATAATTGATTCAATTAAACGTTATCAATATTAGCATACAATCTGACATTACTTCGGCGGCGAGCTATTTATTGCCCGGTGGTTGGGCAAGCAACTGGCTGCTAGTGCTCGCTACACTTGCTTGCATAAATAACTTGCCTATTTGTACTTCCAAGATGTTTGCATAAAACAAGAAAGTTCAAAAGGTCCACAAGGTTAAGACACTAACGCGTAAATTAAAAATAACATATTTTTTTTGGTTGACCATAAAAATTACGTTATTTTTACTTACTTACTTACTTTAAAACTAAATGGCGCCGGCATTTCCTAGTTGATTGATCCTTGAGAAGAAACGCCAAAACAAACTCAGAGAAAATGAGTTTCACCCAAATTAAATTGATAATGTCGAGAGGATGGACAGCATTCTTTTGCGTAATTATAGAAACAGTGATCATCAAATCTTTGCCTACAGGACACTTTCGTTCACGCTCTTTATAGTGGGCAAGGTTCAGCATTCTACTTACAGGTCGATGTAATATGATATCGACGTTCAGGCGTCATCCCTTCTCTTTTTTTATAAAAGCAGAACTTCTGTATTGTTGCTTTCATGTGACAACCTCTCAATTTGTGAAGTAAGATAGATATTTTAATAGAATTACATGCCTCTCCATCACAATTCACTATTGATTATTTTCTTGACAATGATTATGTAAGCTTACGATACTTTTCGCCAAATGACCGAGGGAGACTTTTTAATCCTCAATTATATTACCATGTTCAACTATGTTAGCATGTTCAATTCATGCCTGTGTTTCCTGCTATAACAAAAGAATAAATAAAAGTATTTATACGGTTGTTAAACATGAGTCACCTATGTAACTTAAGCCCTTAGGACTATATTTCACGGGACACCATGGCGGCGCAACTAGTCGCCGCCACCAACAAAATGTATGGTTGGTTGCGCAACGGATTGGACGCCTGGTGAGTACCCACCATAAAGTTGGGTATACTTTGCTGGCAGCTCGACCATGGTTGCGCTACCATGGTGTCTTAGTGAGTTATGGGCCTAACGCTTCCTAATAATAAAATAATATATGTGAAGAGGGTAACGGTACCTCTTCATATTCTAACATATTGCAGCACATGTAAGTAGTTAACATATCTCACACATTACCTAACCCAGGCATTTACTGCTAACTCATTCTAGGAACCAATAGCTACTAGCTAAACAAATTACTCAAGTTTTAGTATTTGCGTTAAGTATTTCCTTACTTTCTTTATTTATTTACGTACAGTTAGATTACCTACTCAATATGTAAGTATTTGTTGAGGACGTCGGTTTCTCAACTAGTCAGGCCCCAGGTGGCCCGCTATAACATAACTATAACATATGGATCATTCTTTTAATTTATAAGGCATTCAAGGAAGGCAGAAGTCTTCACGGTTCTGACGTCAACAATAGTCGTTTGCGAAGTTAAAAACAAATTAATGTAGGTATTTCCTATTCCAGAAGACCAAATGACCGACGAAGCTGCGACGGAATTTATCTAACTAATTAAGTGATAATAATATACTTTCAGATAACTCTAAACTCTAACTTTACTTGCTGAAAATTGCACCGGTTTTCATTCAGTTTTTAAACATAAACGCGCTGCTTAAATTTTGTCAAGCAGCTACTACAACGCACTTAGACAAGATCATACAGTTCGTAAATACATCGTTGTTTACATCTGTACTATCGGCGAGGATGTTAGAAGGTCGGCGACATGCGAGCTAATGAATAGAACCTGCCAGTACCTGAGAGCACTGCGAGTACATGCGATACGGATTGTACTGGAACCATGTACTATGCAGCCTTGTTTCACATAGCGAGATACGTGGCATCTTATGTATTGATTAGGTAGAAGTAAATAAACGTTTGAGCAATGACGAAAACCAATTAAAGATGTAGGCAATTATTTTATGGACGTTAAATACTTTTAATGACAGCATCGTCCGGCCAAAGATGACTGTTGCCCCCTGTTATGTCCAGAGCAGTTAGTGATATCATTTTTTTTTTATTGATTACTTTGCGAATACGAAACTTTCTTTAGGCAATATGCAGAAATAAAATAACCCTGTTTTGTATTAAAATGAGGCAAAATGTATCTGTAATTCGAAATGAAGTACGTAACTAACATATTCGTTACCCTTTGTGTAAAGCGTGCCACACGGAAAAGTCACACGCTAACAACTGAAAATCATCATAATAATTTTCAAAATAATAACAAACATTACTCTCAAACCCACAATTTCTGTAATCCACAACTTATAAGGTTAACAGTATAATGGGGTAAAAACGAGCGGATGTAGGAGCTCCCCGGTCAAGGCTGACATTACCTGGTGATGCACATTCGCCGGCTATTACGCGTAATGACACGGCGCACGAATGTTACGTCAAATTATCGAGCGGTCACTTATTAGTCGCTCGATGTAATGACAGTAAAGCACGCTTGATACGACGAATAGAAAAGAGATATTTTTGAAGCATCTTTAGTTATTTTATATACGAGTACAGTAGTGGATTATGTAAAATGTTACGCATGTATTTGTAATGTTTATTTTCAAGGGTAGTATGTTTTGAAACATGCTGTGTTGTGACAAAATTACATAATGTATTTACAAATAACAATATTTATGTCCATTTTCCAGTGACTAAAATATTCAGTAAAATGTTTAGAAGCTTAAATACTAGCCTTTGTTGTTGGTAGAATCGGACGGTAAATCTACGTACCTGTACATTTTCTCGTAAAACAAGTGCAGTTGAGTTCAATGCACTGTTACAGCTTCATTAAAATTACGACTTACTACAAAACGTAACGGTGAAGAGAAAATAAAGTAAAAAGAACAATTTACAGAATACAGTAGGATCCGCTTTAAATAGGTAGCTTTATTTTTTTGCACCGACCACGAGCTTACTAATTTTGTAGTTGTGGCGTATGGTAGTGGTGACAAATAGGCTACTACATCATATAAGCAATGGCTGTTAAAAATAATTTTAGAAAAAATACAGCCTGTAGCATGTTGCACAGCCTGTAACATGTTACGCTCTTCTAAAGCGGTGCTTTCATAATATTATGCTAATAGTTTTCTGTTTCAATACCATCTTCCCAAGTTCAGGATGACATTGTATTTTATTTAAGCACGGGGTTACCATTTCCCCCAGATGTGTCCACATAACGGGGAACAGTGAATATATGGGGCTGATTATCTTGTCGCGGGAGCATTAAAAGTCAAACGATATTTATTAACAATATTGTTCTCGAAGGAGCATTTTTCCACGCTCCTATGTGAATGAACTGAAGATAACATTACCAGTTTACAGTTTCATGTTAACTGAAAGAATGTTATTGTTCTGCACAAGCTAATCAACATAAATCATTTTCTGTTCTGAGCGGACATCGGCAGAACAGCAAACATTAGTTCAAAACAAAATGTTCGCTCGGCAGGTAGTCAATTTGTCAA
Organism: Griposia aprilina; assembly: GCA_916610205.1. NCBI lineage: Eukaryota > Metazoa > Arthropoda > Insecta > Lepidoptera > Noctuidae > Griposia > Griposia aprilina. The sequence continues at coordinate 24,520,619 of OU744290.1, read as the reverse complement.
TCAAACAGATGCTCGTTAATTTTACTTCTCTTACATTTACCGAAATACATATTAATAACGATACTTTAATAGCAGCTTCATTCGTAGATATTAAATACAACTCAACTCGTGTTGATGACCAAACAATGCTGACAAATGAAGTGATGGGTTATTTTTAGTCTGTAAAGATGGTGGTCGCGAGGGCTAAAGGTCGAGGTTGGTGTTGTAGGCTCTAGCAAACTGTTATTATATAAATCATAAATCATAAATCATAAATCATAAATCATTCAATCCTATTTAGATCGAGGGCATTTATGGCGTCTCATTAAAAATTGTTTTAATGGTATCTGTTTCACTGTATGCCGTATTTTTTTATTAATTCTGGTCATTTTCTTAGTGTACCTTATTTCTTTATGATTTCAAACACAATATAAATATTCTGATTATTGTTTTAGTGGATAATTAGACAATAAAATACAGGTACACACCTATTCATTAAAAGCTTAGTCAAATAACCCACCCCTAACTGTTCCCGGTGCAAAGGTGCCCAAAACGCTTGCTGCATTGCCACGTTGGATGGCAATGGCTAACCTTTGCACCAAGAACGAGCCGGAGCGGGAGTCACCCGTTTTGTCACGGAGCCTGTGCCCTATCTCACCAATGAGCTTCCTGGCCTCAGTGCCCCAAGCACCCATGGTCTCCACGGCAATGGGCACAAAATGGTAACAATATAAATTGTTCCTGAATAAATTGAATTGAATTGAAATTTATTGGAACGAAGTTCCTTATCGCGCTTTGCGAAAGGGGGCTAGACGGAAAAAATTAAGATCAAAAGTTGGAACGACACTTTTTGCTATAGTTGTAATGTAATTTTTATTTTAATTTCTATTAATTATACGGCGTGCGCGTGTTTCTCTGTATGTCTCTCTCTCTCTCTTATAGAAAGCAAGCCAGTTTTTTTTTTTTTAAATGGAACTTCGTTCCATCCGGGTGTCCCTTGACACCTCTCAAGTTTTTATATTATATATTTATACATAACACATAACATAAACTCACGCCTTCTTCCCATGGGGGTAGGCAGAAACTACAGAACGCCACCTGCTACGATCCATACATACTCCTTTTGCCTCGTTTACGTTCATACATCTGGTCATACACGCACGCCGGTTGTGACTACTACGCACCTGACCTTTCTGAAGAACATCACCAATAAAGTCACTATGTGTCTTCCTAGGGCGTCCCCTCCCGGCGTTTCCACTCACATCCGCTTTGTAAATACCTTTTGTTAATTTCTACTTTATATCTGTAATTTTTATGGTGTACATAATAAAGAGTATTCTATTCTATTCTATTCTATTCTTCATCCATCCACTCAACATGACCAAACCATCTTAGCATACTCTTTTCAATTTTATTTTATATTTATATTTTCCCCAAAATGAATTTTGTGTAAATGAAGTATTTTTCTCAGAATCTTAATATACTACTAAACTACGTACGTACGTATGTACCTACTTACTTTGTAATTGACAGCGTACACATTATACGCAACCAAATATCTGTTAGTAAACATGTTTCAATTTTACTCATTACTCCAACAGGATGAAATGGAAGCCTGGACCCCCGTCCTCACCAACATCGCCCTGCTCATCATTGCATCCGTGCACTGCCTGGTCTGCATCATCAGCATCTACCACTTGTCCAAGAGAATTTGCCCCTGCTTCCGCGCCAAGCAAGCGTACGACCACAACCAGTTCGACCCTACCTTCAGGCCCGTGCAGCAATTCGTGGTCAGCGTGGACGAGGTGAAGAAGGGGCAGGATGTGGAGCGCGTGAGGAACCACGAGCTGTGTAAGGAGCTGGAGGTCAAGCTGCAGGGGGAGACCATGAAGAAGAAAAAAGTAAGATGGTTAAAGGTTAAATGATGAGTAAACTTATGACTGTTTTGATGATGGAAGATATCCAAAAAATATAGTAGTGTATGCTTTGGAGAACGAGAAGATGATGAGGAAAAGGTAATTTTAAGGGTGAGGTGCATAAGTCAGCAAAAGAGAATAAAAATATATGATCATCAAATGTCAAAACTCATATAAACTAATATTATAAAGTTCTAGTTAGCTGATTCCTGATACGATTAGTTGACCAAGATATAGAAATCAAACATCAAATAAATTTACATAAGATTAACAGGGGATCAAATTCAGTTGATTAGATAAATTCCATTAAAACTGGGAATTTATATATATATTTATATATGAATATATATATATTTATATATTATACGTAGGAATCTTAATATGAGCCATGTGCATTGCCATATTTGTGTTAATGGTATCCATTTTAACCAAACCCTCATTGCCCAGGAGGAGCCAGAGTACGGCAGTGCCAACAGCAAAGAGAAGCTGGTGACGCGGTGGCTAGGGCGGCATCAGGGGCCGGCGGGGGCGGGCGGGGGCGCGGGCGCGGCGGCGGTGGCCACCGCCCGCCGCCGGGGAGTGCGCAAGCAGAGGAAGCCCCCCCCACTTGTGCTGTTGCCCGCACATCCTGCTAGCACGGTTAGTGACATACTTTTTGTATTGTTTGTGTTCTCAACAATTTGTTTCTATTTAGGTGTTATCAGATCTGGATATTAGGCGCAGGAGAAATCCTAGTATTTATCGTATTTTACAGATTTTGAAAAATCCATTTTTATAAATGAGTTTATTTCTAGACCTCTTCATCATCATCTTAGGACGACCGCGACGCGACTATAAGAATGTTGGCAATAACATAATTTGTAACGTTTAATTAAATTAGCGACTTACTACACTGTAAACGAAATTAGTTTTCCGGTTGACTTCTTGACTTATTGCCTCAAACGTAAAAACATTAAACATACCGTGAAAACCTCGTAACTCGTAGTGTAAATATTTTTAGCTGAATAAGCACGGCCAGTGAATTATTAAAATGTGTGTATATATTTGTTAGACACAGCCGTTTCGTTTCGTTATTACTAGTAACAGTGAGTGTTGCGTAACTGACATGTTTTTTTTTTTATTACAATACATTTATTTATAATTTTATTAATAATTATGCACAGATATTACACAAACCAAAATCTTTAAACAAAAATGATGTTTTAAACATTCATAGCTGCTCTTTCTACAAATTTCGATAACTAATTATTTTATAACGATCGTAAAGGGCCAATAAAATAATCTTACGTAGAGTTCAGCAAATATAAATAATTTTATTCATCATAATTTTCCACATTTTCTTGAAAATCAAAGTTACGCACCGCTACGAGACAACCGCGCATACAAAAGACATCAACGCGTGCGTCAGACCATTTACTCATTGGCTATGGGAATGACCACAGAATACCTTCACCATGCTATATTGAAGCACATTTTTATTTTTGTTGATTAGCTGTAGCTAGCTACATTAGTAATGTTTACTAACCTCATTAACTATTTTCGTCCCAGTTTAAGTTAAGTTACTCTCAATTACTGATAGTTAAATTATCCTATAGTTTTCATAGATCAAGAGCAAAATATGTAGATTGAAAATAAATTACGTTTTTTGGAAGTGGATTACCGACCATATTATGTTATATGAATTAAGTAATAAAGAATTCCTTTGTGTAGGGATTTGGATAGCATCACGCCTGTTTTCCCAAAGTGTTAGGCAGAGATGGTATAATCATTAAATACCGTTCTGTCTATTGATAACCAATAACAACAAAAGTCACTGCACTACATTACATAATTGACAGAACAAAATAATAACAATAGCCTCCTCTAACAATTACGTGCGTACCCGCTGCGTGGTCGCGTCTGTCCGGACGTGCCCAGCACTAGGGTTAGGTTACCCAACAGCCAGCAACAGTCACGACGCTGACGTAACGTTTTTTATAATGAACGCACGTTATCATCATAGTTATTATTATTATAAATGATTGAACATCGTGAGGTTAAAGAGTAATCATCTAATGGAAGGCCCACGAGTTAATTAAATTAAGTATGTAGTTTATTTCTTAATAATTTATATGAGAACGTGATGATTTACAGTGATATTTATATACTACAAGCTTACGACACAGTTATATATTGTATATATATTTTAGTATTGTATCCTTGCTAAACCTGTTGTTAAGAAAATGTTGTTTTTTTTATAAATCAATCACATTAAAGGTTACTTGTAATATTTAATTCATGTCACGCACAGTTTTTTCTAGATAATTCGATCTATGATTACCAAAAAAATATTGCGATCTAAACAAGCCACGCATTACATGACATACATACGAGTAATTATAAGATATAGCTCATATTCGAACCTGTTATTTAATATCCATATATTTAGATAGGTCACAAAAACTAACTTATTCAAAACAAACCCGCGCTAAGTGCGTACAGCCGTCAGTTACGAGTATTTTCCGCATTGCGCGGGCGCTGATCCTTCCTGACCTGATTGATATGCTGACACGCCCATGTAATTGCAACTTTTTTGTAAGCATACTGCTGGTTCATTTGGTTGTTCATTGTTTTTTCATTTGTCATTTATGTTTTACTTAAAAAGTTCCTAAATGCGATAGTTTCCTTTTTAGGGTTCCATAGTAAACAAGAAACCTTACCTTATAGTTTCGCCATGTCCTTCCGTCTGTCTATCTGAACACGGTTAAGCTCAGAGACTATTATCACTAGAAAACCTTAACTTTACATGGCTGTACATATTAATCACGCCGACAAAGTATAAAAATAATATCTTTAAAAATATTTTTTTTAGTGTAAACCTACCCGGAAAATAGGTTGTTTTTTTTTCTTGTTTATCTCAAAGTGTGGATTGTCGTTGGAAGGTGGTTTAAAAAAATTGCGGGTGTATGCAAACCATTTTTCGATTCAGGGATCCGTTTGCGAAATATCAAGTTTTATAGTACTCATTTTTGTTAAGAGTCAATTATTCCGCCCCCCCCCCCCCCCCTGCCAGCTAAATAGTTGTTTTTGGATATGTGAAAAAAATCATACATACCGGGTTAGTTTACCTGCCAAATTTTCAGACATGATTTAGAATCAATGTCAATAAAATTTATTAAAAATCAACCATTTCTACGATGTTTAAGTGATATATTAGGTAGAAATTCACGACGATTAAAATATCAAACTTCATATTTCAAACTTAAAGTAACAATTCAAATCAAAAACCAGATATTGGAATGCGCATTAAGTTAAAAACGTTGTGCGGCGTGAGAGGTAGGGATGCGTAGACGACCCGTGTGAGAGGTAGGGATGCGTAGACGATCCGTGTGAGAGGTAGGGATGCGTAGACGACCCGTGTGAGAGGTAGGGATGCGTAGACGACCCGTGTGAGAGGTAGGGATGCGTAGACGACCCGTGTGAGAGGTAGGGATGCGTAGACGACCCGTGTGAGAGGTAGGGATGCGTAGGCGACCCGTGTGAGAGGTAGGGATGCGTAGACGACCCGTGTGAGAGGTAGGGATGCGTAGACGACCCGTGTGCCGGTCGACGACACGACGGACGGGAACCAATACAATCATGCGGATTCATGATTGCGCGCGTCCGTTGCCGAATTATGTTACAAGTATTTATAAGCGCGTGCGGTCAAGGTTGTTGAAGAAACTGAATTTATTTCCACACGTTCTGTTTTTAGAAGCAGACAGGACTAAAAACGTAGTATTTTATTTTTATTAAATTTAAAATATTTTTGATTCTGAAACATCTCCGAAAATTTGGTAGGTTTTTGAAAACAAACCCTATATGTATAACGAAGTTAAAAGGAAAACTATCACAGCTAAGCACGCTATACAAGTTAACGAGTATTGGTCGACCAACTTACATTTGCCGTTGGAATGGGAGAATATGTTTTTCAACTAGAATGTTAAGTTTGTTCTTGGGATAAATTCATCCCAACTACAGAACCCTTAATTGTGCGTCATCCGACACGCACTTGGCCGGTTTTGATTAATACTGTAGCTATTAATTCGTTTTTGTAGCTATTTTCCCAAGAAAAATACATCGTTTAGATATTGTATCAGATCAGAGGGCGTTGAAATCTCAATCAATCAACTCGGCCAATTTTAGTCAAATGCTGATCAAAACAACACCCCAGGGTTTGCGGGTTCGCTATTGTCATACACTTTTTATTGTATAAGTTTAGTTACTTTTATGTATTAAATTATCATAAATCTGCAGCTTGTTTCTCTTTTCACTGAGAAACGGTAATTCTGGTAGAAACCGAAATAAACAAGAACAAAATGCCCGCAAATATTGAGATCGCGTCGTACGCGCAGGACACATAGTAAGAACATACAGAAGACTCACACGACTTACAACACGCTATAAAGTTACAAAACATAAATAATTAAGCACAAAAATCAAAACAAAACGAACGTAAAATTAAACATAGGTACAAATATTACATACCTAATATAATTATAGTAGTTTATAAAACTGTTGCATAATGAGGGGTATTAAAACACGAATGTGTGTTTTGTGTGTGTGTGTGTGTGTTGTAATAGTATCACATGAGTGTTTTAATACCTAGTTATGTGCAGTTCCATACACTACTTTATCTGCTCTCATACATGGGATTGATCCTGCTAAATAAAAGATCAAAGTTTCCCACGAAATTCAGTACAACAAAACGTATGAATGGCGCCAAAACCGAGCAAACCACCATGCATGCGCTAAAGCGGGCGCTGCCACAGACAAGTAAAAATTGGAATCAAAACTTTTTGGTTGCATATCGCTCCGTTAGTTTTTTTTTTCCTATCGTAATACTCGTATTCGAATTACAAACTTCATAACGAGTTTATATTGACATACTTTATAAACACAATACCGAAATTTAAAAATAGAATCATATCATACTTTTCTCTAACAAAATAATGATACAAATCAATTTTTTTTACCAATACGATACAGGGCAAATCCAAGAAGTTAATATCAACAAGGAGTTTCCATCATTTTTTTAAAGCATTATTATTATTTTTATTTAAAAAGATTTAGTTTTAGATTTTATTATAAAAAAGGTATGGTGGTGGTGGTGGTTATGGTATGACCAAATGAATGAACATAAATGAGACAAAAGGAGTATGTAAGGATCGTAGCAGGTGGTTCTGTAGTTTCTGCTTACCTCCATGGGAAGAAGCCGTGAGTTTGTGTATGTATGTATAAAAAGTTTTGATAAAAATGTTTACTTGTCTGTGGCAGCGCCCGCTTTAGCGCATGCGTGGTGATGTGCTCAGTTTTGGCGCCATTCATACGTTTTGTTGTACTGAACTTGTTTTGTTGTTTAATCACACACTCATGTTTTAACACCCCTCATTAAGCAACAGTTTCATAAACTGCTATTAGTTACTCTACATATAAAGGTAGTCACGATAAACATAACCGAACTGACGCAAAGTTTTTATTTTGAATGAACCTTCTGTATCCATCTTATATTCAGAGTAACACGCTCATTGAATAATAACGCATATCTTTGAATCTAATAGAGAAAACATTACACCTCGTTGTAATTGTAAAAGAAATGGTTGGCAGTAGATAGTAACTATATAGTTTAGAAACAATTTGGAAATTACTGTTTTGACGAATCAATTTTTTTGTCAGATTACTAGTAGGTACTTCAGCTGTATCTTACGTGACGCAAAATGTGTCAGGTAACTAACTGCGTTTTCTAGAAAAACAAACAACGCGTGTCGGCGCGCGGCGTGCCTGACACTTTTTGTAATTGTTAAAATGATGTTTCGCAAAAGAATAAAATAGGTATTTCCGTATGCAAATTATCATTACAAAAACTGTAGCTTCTATTTTTTTTAAATTAAATAATATAAGTAAGCAAAAGGCATAATTAGGTGCACTCTTAATATTTGCGGCAAAAATTTTGCACAACAATAACCGCTATCTGTTCCATGGTTTTTATTGGAGCATTAAATTCAGGATATAAAAAGAGATATGAAATTTTAATCGCGTCACTCTCAGCGCGTACGCAGAATAACTGGTCACTTTCGACAAACACCCGTTCAGCATGGATAGGGTTGTCTGTCTGTCTTCTTGACATAATCAAACATGCAGAACGAATTTTTGAACAAGTTTTTGCCAGGGCGATAATGCTTCAATACTACGAGTATTTGAGAAACAGAATTAGGTAAACAGTTAGGTACAGCCGACCACACGTCGCCGTCGGCAGTAACACTTGACCGAGCTATTCTAGCGTAGTACGAGCGAGCGAGTTTCCAATAGATTAAGAGGCCGGCTTATACTGGTTATGTTACCACTGAGGTGCAGTCGACTGAACATGAAAACAAAACAACGAATTTTTCAAATTGATACTTCCGATAGCCCCGGGTTACCAGATCCGCCTGGTTACTATGAGGTCACCTAATACTTTTACCACGGCATGAAAAATAATCAATACAGAATGAAACAATTATATTGTCAGCCCTAGTAAATGAGCGACAGAGCATGGCGGCGGCGCAGCACCCTGAGACAGACACCGACCATTGAGTGAGCACCCGAACCGCTATGAGAAATAAACGATTTGATCTCTCACCGAGACTGTTCACAATTTTTTTTCTGTTATATTTCGACGACTTTATTAGAGGACTAGGCGTTAAATATCGGGGTTCTACCCGTGACTCTTTCACAAGAAAACTCACGGGTTATTTGGTGGAGATCATATAGTGAAAAGTGCTCATTGAAATATTAAAGATTGAATAGATACAAGTAGCTTGGTTTTCCTGTAAACTGACATTAAAGTTGGTGATGAAGCCTGCCAGTGAAACTGTCTTTGGAATCACTAATGAATTACCATTCGTTAGATATTTGTTGTGGCGGCGCGCGGCGTGGTATGCAGACAGAAAGGAATCCTCTCAACTCGTGGACCTTTCGAAATAGGTACCAGAAACTCCAGAGTTCAAATAGAAAAGTCAACACTCAATGCCGTTTAAATTAAGAAGTAGTGTCTAATCAATCACAAATGATGGTCAGTCAGATATATGAGAAGCCGACAGCTTTACGAGTTTTCCGAAGTCGTGAACATAAATATCACAGTAGCCGTACATAGCATTATTATCTGCAAACTCCACGTACTGGTCAGTGAGATATCCCCGCTCTGTGAAGAATTCGCGTGTGTGTATGAGAGCGGAACGGAGCAAAAAGCGCGCCGCTATACGCCCGCGCCGCCGCGCCGCCGCCTGCGCCTGCGCCGGACGTTAGCCGCACGAGGCTTGATTACCGGCTTCATTGGTTGTAACCGATCGTGGCATTAGTGCTACTGATGGTTCATCAGAGCCTAACTCAGTTTATTAATAATCATGCATCTTCCATAAACACACGTCATCCATCTGTCAGCGATATCTTATAGTCTGGAGCTAAACATGAATGCTCTTTGTACTCATATTTCTGATTATTTTCTTTCCTAGCGAAGTCACGAGAAATGAAAGGGGCAATAATCAGGAATTCAGGATACGTCAGCTAAATTGGCAGATAGGTTTTATCGTTCTGCTTTAGCAGGCGGAGATAGCTCTTATTCAAGCTTCAAACATTTATCAAACCACCTCAATGCAACTTATATAAATAACCAATCTCGCCATCTCGTAGGGCGATGCAGATTGAAATCTGAATCTGGTTTTCATTATGTCACGCTGTAATCGTACATCAACCAGTAGCTAAGCCCTGATAATAACACCGCTCAGCTGATAAGATCGCGATACACAGTTCTGGCGCGTTGCTTCGCTTGCCATGCATCGGATACCTGGCACAAATGCCCCTAATTACTAACCTCCATGATGATGAAGGTATATTTGATTGATGCCGACTACTAATTAACTTGATCAGCGATATTTAGACATTTACATATTTCGTATCGGACAGCCTCAGACTCAATTTGAATATAAATGAGCACAAATAATTCGCGATGCTGGCAACACACTTAACAAATATTACTAAGCTAAATGTCAAACATGGTATTTTCGCACAATAATCTAAATGGAGGTCATTGAACATAATCTAGTCTAACTTAAAGTGGGTCATAAACGACTTTACTGGTAATATACTTGATTGATTATTTAGATATTTTAATTAGCTTATTTTATTGCTTTTTGCGGTTAATTCTGGGGAGCTTGCTACGATTTAATTCAAAATGTATGTTCGTGACATAGTATTTAATGTAATACTGGACGTGTGGCTGTTCTCATGAGTATGAGATTGCATTAATATAAAGTGAGTAAGTGGATCCTTGTGCTCGATACCGGGCGTTACCCGCAAGGTGTGCTGTGACCTTACTAACGAGCACTATTGGTTCTAACTGCCCAGTATCGACGCTGACAAAAATTTACTTGATATTGACACTGTTAATAATAGCAGAGTTGTGATGGATGGAGAAGAAAAGAAAGTAGCTATTAGCTTTCATGATTTTCATCAGAAGCTCTGTGGGGGAAAACTTTTGTAGGGGAGGATTTTGAGACACACCTCACTTATTTGGGAGACTGTACCTGCGACGCTGCTCGTGCTGCAACTAGTCTATAATTTTTGCTAACACTTGGCATATGATGGTCACATTAATGTTGCACAATCATCGCGATAGTGTCAAAAACCGAGCTGATGATGACCTGCTCCACTTTCAATTGCGATTTAACCTAGTTTTCATATTTAAATTCTTCTATCCAATGAAGTTGTGTAACAGCGCCAAGCAGTTAATTGAGGGAATCCTTTATTCAGCAGTGGACTTGTGCAGTTTGAGATTATGCTGACTATAGTTACATCCATAAAACTTATCGCGATACTGTCATAAGCTTCTCGGACGTCCATCCTTGTGCCACATTCATACACTCCGCGCCCGCCCTGCGAAGTGGGCGCGGCCTTAATAACCAGTGCCAAAACATAAGTATCTACTTTGTGCAGCAGTTAACGCTGTCATTCGAGTATGATTTTTGCCAAGCACTACTTACAAACTTTCAATATATATTGGCCGTTTTATTTTAAAACAAAGAAAACTTCGGCTTTCTTCTGATTCTCATAATGTACCTATATAATTTGCATGTGGTGTCTTCTCTACCAGTGCAGACAAGTTGATGCTTATTTAATTGAGTATGAAAACTGTAAATCTTTCGTAGTTAAAGAACATTTACATGCTTGCAAAAACGTTTCCTGGCGTATAAACGTTTGGATCAAGACTACAACATTTATAAACAAAAAAAAAAAACAAATTTATTTATAATAATTGTGACACATAGCTACAAAACACATAGGTACATGGTGTTATAAATGCAAAATATATCACAATGTGCTACCTCGCAAGGCGTATTTACAAATATTGCTTACACAATAATGGGTATATAGGTTATAATAATTATAAAAAAATAACTATAGTTAATATAATAAGTGATGATAATGTTGTATTTTTGATTCCCATGATCTAAAACATTAGATTAACAATTCTAATAGCTTTGATCAGTGCCTAAGCTTGCGGTGGTTTGAGTTCCATCTTGTACAATCATTCGTTGCCTGAGCCGTTCGCACAATTAAAACAATAATTATAATCGCATCCGCTGCTCCGAATTAGAGCGCAGTGCGTGCGCGCACTCTTTGACAATGATTTGTTGACAAACACACCCGAAATTAAACCGTATCGTCACCTTTTTAGAACATAGTTTCAGTTGTCATCATTGCTTAGCTGCGCATTTCATGATCATTCAAGATTATACCCTGTTAGTGTTGAGATACGGTTTGTATTTGTTTGTTTTGAGCCTGTTTACGCGTCTGCGTGCCCATTGCCATGGTAACTGGAGTGGAGATGCTGAATTTATGAAGTTAAGTGATTTATAGTACGCTACAGAGATTGGTTTAATGTTATGATTCTAAGTAGGTAGATACGTGTGATGTTTCATTCATCAGATCTTCACCAGTTATTTGGTATGGGCACGACGTACAACCTTGTTACAAACACTTTTCTAGTATAGGAAATTGTTTTAAGCAGGTAGCTTATTACTCGTATAATTACTAATCACCTTAAATAAAACAGAACTTCGCACAAAAAAAATTCTTTGAAAAGTTTTCATGGAAGACGAATGCTTCTATATATTTTTTAATGAAAAGTTAAGACGTGAAATCTGTAATATTTGTTTGAAGGACCTTTTTTCAGAGTTAAATTATGAACTTGTTCATTATGATGCTTGCAGAAATCTCAACAACGAATAAAATAAAGTCTATAGTAGTGTGTAGTCTATTATAACCAAACCTTTTATCAGCTCAACAAAGATGTATCTAACTTTCATTCGAAAAATAATGTACCTACTAATTACTACAGGAAAAAAAAACTAGAAGCACACAAATACCTAACCTGTGAGTGCCAATAACAGCCATATACGTTCTGATAGGCAGTATTACCCGCTTGGATTCCTCATATTAACGCGATAATCGACCGCTTCCTGCGGGAAAGCGCGCAATTAGCCGCGGATCAAAGGGACCGGCCATTCTTATAGAGAGACAAGGCTATATAAAGGACAGAGAAGGGGATACATCAGTGTTTTATTTTGCTCCCGCGGTTTGTTCGAGTATGTTTTTCAGTTCGTGCGGAATGGTCGTGGTTAATATTAAATTATGGCCTCCCCAGACGTGCATTTCCGCGATTTGTGGAAAGGATTTTATTTTATCGATCGATGCTATGTTTGGTCGTGTGTTTGTGTTTTGTGGTGTTGCTTCATTGAATGTTTTGAGTCCGTGAGAGAAATCCACGGACTGAAACATGATTTGTTATGTTTGGTTGGCCGCACCAACTTTTATTTCTCCGTGATTTAAAGTAAACCATAACGTATTACCTACCTTCGTGAGTTTTACCTTAAATTTTGTCATGTCATTTGGTGACAAACCTACCTTTAATGCTAGTCCTTTAATAAATAGATACCTATTAGGTGTTTGAATCAAAACAAACAAAAGCGGCACCCATAATTAGAAGATAGGCCTAATAACATCATCCCGTATAACTCCGCTCCCCCTGTATAATCAGTATAAGTACAAACACACATAATTACCATAATCTGTACAGCGACGTACAGCCTCCTTGAGTCCTGCCGACCCCCGGCTGACTGTCGCTCCGGAACATTGACGACGACCATCAGCCGCATAAATACATACAGATCAGTTATTATACGAGTATGTAAACATAAGGGCTTTGCTTTCACCGACATTAGCAAGTCTAATGAAAAACATCTTAATTTCGCGGCCTGGGAGGTAAGAATGCTTTCTAAACGGTAGCCCGCTTTGGAACACAATGGAGCAGGCTGTAGTGGTCTGCTGTAGATTTAAGTAGCTTATTTGCTTTTGACAATGATGCATTGCAAGAATGTATCTGACAATTCGTAAGCAGATCAAGCTAGTCGTGGCTCTTTCGTGAATACAAAGAAATTTGTCGCGAGGTCTCACGAATAAGATGTCAAACAGTTTTCAAGCACTTGTGACATTCTAATTTGCCTGATTGCTTAGTTTTGATGAAATGGCATAATAGGCAGGTATAAGGGACATCCACTGTACGTCAGATACTACATAGAGATTTGAAATATTGTTATTATGGCTAAAAGTTAGAGCAACAGTTGGTCTGCCTTCCAGGTGAAATATCTTAGTGCTGACTTCCCGGTACTCTGAAACCGCAATATTTCTAAATGTCTCAATTTGACACATTTCGTTTACTTTCCACCTAGATTCAACTTCTAAGAGTCTAGTCATTTTATTATAATTTCAATGTTAATTAATTATTCTAGTTTGAGAATAGAACAAGTATTTACATACATATGTATGTGATATTGACTTCCTTTTTGGAAACTAGTTTTCACTTAAAACGGATATATCAATGACCGAAAATTAATCCCATTAATTTATGTAAAAACATTATTACTTGTCAACCGCCTCGTACCCTTGAAAAATACTTCGTGACGAAAATACATAAATATCTGTGAGCTTCTAACGTTCTCTTGTCGGACGAAGAACGTAAGTATTATATGGCAGTTTATGTAAATTAAACAGCTGATGTTGGTTACTTATATTTTAAAGCCTTATAAGTCGCACAAGATCGAAGAGTACTTATCAGAAAACCTAAATGCAACTGCACTAGCTCGTAGCGGGGCTTAAAACTTTCCTGCAGGTAGCATCACTCACGGAGGCTCTTTTATTCCATCTCTGAATAATAGGTTATATATCCGTATTATTAATGATGCATCCATAATCAGCTTATAACGTTCCCACAGCTGGGACACAGGCCTCCTCTCGCAGAGAGGGAATGGGCCGTAATCCACCCCGCGGGCGCAATGCGGGTTGGTGGATGTCACATGTCTTTGAACTTTTGGTTCTAAGACATGCCGGTTTCCTCACGAGGTTTTCCTTCACAGCTTTGTGAGCAATAGTGTTGATATAAATTACACAAAGTAAAGCATCTGTCCGGGCACGAACCCACGACCTACAACTCGTTAGTCGGGGTTGTTACCACTGGGCCACTACTGCTCTGTGATCCTACTTAGCAAAGAAAAACTTAGGTATATTACTTAGTAAATTAATTGTCATTGTTTAAGAGCTTTAATAGAATTGTTTTGCCAAATCAATACAACAAGTATTGATTTGGCAGATACAGTTGTTTTTTTTAAATACTTAATACTCCGTTTCCTCCAGTTCCGATACAACGCTCCGTATCGCTTATCTCCGCGAATTAATGGAAAAAAGTGGTATTGGCGACAGTGCTCGCCGGGGGCGGCTAGAAACGCGCCGATTACAGCACTTTCTCTCAATGGCGGAGAAACCACACCATTACACACGCCGGCTGACCTGGCCACTCGAGTGTGACCCCTGGTCAGCCTGACGCGTGGAGTAGCACCTTTGCAAAGGGCAAGTGCAGCGAGATGAAAGCTGCATGGTGATCACTTCGGTGTCAGTTTTTAGGGTTCCGTACCCAAAGGGTAAAACGGGACTCTATTACTAAGACTCCGTTGTCCGTCCGTCCGTCTGTCTGTCGGTCCGTCTGTCACCGGACTGTATCTCATGAACCGTGATAGTTAGATAGTTCAAATGTTCCCAGATAATGTATTTCTGTTGCCGCGCTATAACAAAAAATACAAAAAAAAACAGAATAAAATAAATATTTAAGGGGGCTCCGATACAAAAAACGTGATTTTTTTGCCGTTTTTATAGATAAAGGTACGGAACCCTTCGTGCATGAGTCCGAGTCGCACTTGGCCGATTATTGACTTTCAACTGTTAAGTTTGCCACTAAACATTCTAGTTCTGCAATTACTGACTCAATCTACCCCATGAATGTTTAATAACTTAAGTAAACGTTCTCCAGGGAGCTTTTTGTGTCTATGTCTGATATCGTTCTGCTTTCATTTTTGTATAGTACACCTCAACAAACCTAAACTCGACATCATAATAAACGAATTAAACATTTCAAAAAGGGAAAAACTAGTTGACATCCCATTGAAACCAACTTATCTATTTGACCCCATCGACTTCGAAAATCTTTAAACTACATACATACCTCACTCTCTAAATTCTTTCACCAAACTTACGCAGAACGAAAACAAAACTGATTCACATAATCATAAAAAGTATCTATAAAAAACATCAGAACCGATCGCAAAACAAGAGAACCCTCGAAAGAACACAAAACACGAGAACCCTCGAAAGAACACAAAACAAGAGAACCCTCCAAAGAACACAAAAGATCATAATCATAATCTTTTGTTTCATAATGTCAGTTACGTCATGACAACAGTGTCAATTCGTCAGCGGCATACCGATTGGATAGTGATAGTTAGGTGCTTCTATTAATAGACAGGACAATCAATTACGTGTTACTGTTGGTAGTTAGTTATATAATGTGTGCTACCTTTCTTGAAAGCTGATCATACCGTGGTTTTTAAATGTGCTGAATACAAACATTTTTAAACCCATCATGGTAGGGAAATACAGCTCGATTCATACGCTAACTATAATAATGATAGAATTTTACAATTTACTAATATTGTAAAAGAAAAATGAAAGTAAATGTATAAAAGAAGTCTTGCAGAGCACGTTTCAACTCTACATGGGCAAAATAAGGATTCAGAATATTCAGCAAGAAGAAGAATTGTGTCTCGTCTCCTGAATTCCTGATGCTAGTACGTACAGTTTTTAAGAAAATATACACAAACTCAAAACTCGAAGCATTTATTTCAAATAAACCAATTACAGGCACTTTTGAATTGTCAAGGGGTCGGTCAGTCAGAAAGATGAAGCTAGGTGCCCATTCCAAAGCGTAGTAGGTACCTATGGAGAAGAACGGGCAAGAAACTCCACGGACTCTCATTTAAATCAAAACCAAAATAATATAATCAAAATATAGGTTACATCATTCATGTTGAAATTATGCGTGTGGTAGATAGTTCATTGGTTCATGTAGTACAAATTGCACTAAATATGCCAGAACAAAAGAGAGACAGAGGCCGCCCACCATTGACCTGGTGGTCAAATATAAAAAGAGACCTCAAGAAAGCCCAATTGCCAGAACCGACAACCCAAGACAGAATAACTTGGCGCAGAAAAGTGAGGAGATCCGACCCCAAATAACGGAATCAGTGATGGAAGAAGAGAGAGAGAAAGAAAGAGATATAAATAGTTCATGGAGTCTGCGGTCTACTGCGGTCAGTATAGGTTCTCCCAAAAGAGGCGATGATTTGAATTATGTTCGCAAGCGGGTAAATGACCTCTGATGTAACTAATTAGCAATCAAATCAGTGATTGGTCACTAAAGGTACAAAAAGTTTTCTAAAAATAAACAGACATTCGCGTGTGATCGATAGAAACGCTTAAATAATCACGTGTTTTATTATTATTATTTATTTTAAAAAAAAACGTTGCCCCACACTAAGAATTTCTCCTGTATTGTGGGTGCGTTTACAAACATTCAAACTCACATACACAAACAACCAGACCCGGAACAACACAATGTTTAGGGCCTTCCTGAAGTGGTTATATTGAACTGTCGCTTAGGGCTATAGTGTCATAATTACATACAATGCTACTTGCAGAGTCATCATCGTCGTTACGTGCGTCATAGTAATGCATTTCTCTTTACTATGTAATCAATGTAACAGTGTATCAGAACTCTTATACTCCGTTCTTAAATCCTCCTTCATCGCTGTATTACTTTCTTAGCTTTTATATTCCATCTTAACTTCTTCATTTAACTTTCATAGCCTTTTGTGAGGTTGTCTTGACAACTTCTTTGAAAATAATTTATTTACAGGTTCCTTGCTTTATTTATAAATGTTTAATGTACTTTGAGAGAAACAGTCATCTGATTTCCGTCTATAAGGCAATGAGTGCCTGTGAATACCAACAAAATAGCACGATATTTTCAATATTCTATATCCCTTATTCTAGTTTTGATCTACCTCTACACTTTGTTTCATACTGGTTCATTTGATAAAACTTGAAAACCACGACGTAAAATGAGCTAAAGTTCTTATCTTAATTAAAATCACGGCTTCATTGTGCACCACTAAGTCAATTAAAGCGCCTTGAAACACTGTGTAAACAGCACTTCTACTCGTAAACTCCTCAATGTCTAGTTTGCGTCATGTGAATTATGAAAATGCATCGTCGCGCAATAACGAAGCAATATGTACCGAAACTGATGGACCTATTGTGCAGTAGGTGCAGCCTGTCATCACCGCCAGGCAGTAAATATTCACTACGGTCAGTAAAAGTATCAGTCTCCCTCGTAAACTGATCGTAATAACCATATTTATTGTACAGAGTAGGTAACTAGGCATGTTAATGAAATTCTCGGCTACGTTTTTATATATTGTAGCAATATATATGTATAATAAATTACCAAATGACATTAGAGAAGGAAGCTAAACAAATATATTTATTAATAAATTGAAATAATTTCTGGAATCCAAGTCATACCACTCAGTAAAGGAGTTTTTTGATGACAAATCTATTGCAAAATAAAATTATTCTCTCTTTTATTTACCAAACATTATGATATATATAATATAATATGGAATATAGAAAATCAAATATAAATATGAAAATACGAATAATAAGATAGAATAATTGCAAATTTTTATAAAGAATACTGGTAAGAATTTCATAATAATTACCTACATTATTCTTACGTAATACATAAGATAAAAATAACTAATATACTTACCATACTTATATACACAAACCTAATAACATAGGTATATATAATTATATATATTAATAGTTTATTATGGCATATATATATGTATATATGGTATATACATAATTATAAACCCAATTGAACTCATCTAATAATTTTTAATAATATTGAATTGCTGCTTCGCCCTGTTCCTCTCTCCTAATGTTGCTGTGCCCGACAGGCTCCATATTGATCTTTTACTTTGTTAAACCATCTATGTAATACAATGCAATAAAGAATTAAGTATTGAGTATGGGCCATTTTGCCTCAAATAAATGTTTTATTGTTTATTTCATTATTATTTAGGAAAGTGATCTTGCTGCATCATGGTGATACGAGATACCTAAGTATACGCTGCTGTTATTGTAATAACCTTTTCTTCATCTATTTTTATGTCAGTGGTACCTATTCCATTTAACGTTGTTCTCATTGGTCTCACTTATTTTGCTACATTACAATGATCTCCAACTATGCTGCTATACTAGGTCTATTTAAGATTTTGCATCCTTACATCCACGAGGTCACTACTATCTACCAGTACTTGTGCTGTTTTCGTGCATTGTGCCAATCAGAGTGTGTTCGTGCATCGCGCCAACAAATCAATTAGTATGAACAATTGGGGCGACGGCCGCGCGGCGGGAAAGTCCCCGGACACTATGATCGATTGCTTACCTCTCGTAATAATACAACACTTCTGGATGATTTGTTTCGATTTTCAAAGATTTTCTCTCTTATTTACCTCTGAGGCTAAACTTTAGACTAAAGCTTTTTTTCCGAAAAATGCCTATAGAAACTTAAATAAATTACATAAACATGGTGTCGATATTGCTGCAGTTCTTTTCTATTTTGATCCTTTTTAGGGTCCCGTACCCAAAGGGTGCCGACCGTCTGTCTGTCAGGGGCTGTATCTGATGAACCGTAATAGATAGACAATTGAATTTTACACAGAGTGTGTATTTCTATTGTCGCTATAACAATACATAATAAAAATAAAATAAAGTTAAAAACTAAAGGGGGTCTCCATACAATAAAGTGTTTTTTGCCTTGTGGTACGGAATTCTTCGTGTGCGAATCCGACTCGCACTTAGACGATTTTTGTAGTAAATTGAAACTACAACCTTGTATCTGCTATCATCACAGCCGCTTTGTCGCTTCGGGCGCTGCACTGTAATACGAGTATCGCGCCGCGCTAAACACCACGATTGTGTGTAAGTGGTGGGTAATGCGTTGCCGTCCACTGATAGATACCAAGAACTGTTTGTTATACACAAACTGAGGAAAACAGGTTACTAGAGTATTCCACAGCTCACAGGAAATGTAGTTCCGTCTTCCTCTAAGTAATTTGTCATTGGTAAATCTGGTCAAGACTGCAATGGGAGGTGCAGTTTTAAAAACATTCTTTGGCACCAAGTTGTCAGTGCCTCATAGTTTTCCAGTGCCAAAATAATCTGTTTTAATTTTGCTGCTCATTGGAGTCAGGTGCCTTCAGAAAAACAATGCCTTTCAACTTGTCTAAATTAGCGAAAAGATAGAGCAGGAAATGCAAGCAGATAATTTGAACAAAGAACATTAATCTTCTCTACAATCCCATGCTCGCTCTGCAGATCATTTATCGACTTTTTCTTGCCCATTCACCGATCGCCGCACAACCCGCGAAGGCGCACAAAAGGACATGTGTGACCATCATTGTGCCGCTAATTATCACTAATTACCTCACAATAGGCCAGCAAAAACATGTGTGATGTAATGTGTCGATACTGGCTACCCATGGTCCATACATAGCCAATTTATGAAGGCCTCGAGGGCTTTGACACAATATGAAAGGTTTGACACACTTTGCGCAGTTAATGGTTTTTCAATAGGTACATAAGGAGTTAAGGACATATCCGTTCACAGTATTGATGTCAGGTCCCTTATTGGTACTGATAATAATAGAACCTTGTTGGGCTATGATTTTGAAAAGCTTTGTATGAAGATGTTTTGAGAATTTTCTAATATGCGTTGCTGAACCGACATTAAATTTGAACTGCAAATAATTTAAATGTAAATACTCATTTGTTTAGGTTTTTATGACACTTTAAATAAAATGATTACAGACTCAGACCATCTTGAATATGAAATGTTGTCCAAAATTCTCATTCATACATAATATGCGTATAGTACATCATACGCGTGTCTAACTGTCCGTGACCAATGTGTCCATACTCATAAGCGCGCTGCGTAACGTATGTCGATAAACCTCTCCAAATCCCACAGTTGCTTACGTAAACATTATTTATTGTCTTAGTGACCGTCCATTTTTCCCGCAAATCACCGCGGCCCCGCAACTAAACTTATAAATTTTGCGTAACAACAAATTATTATCAAACACGGAACACTCCGCCATCTTGATATTTTGACATAACCATAGTGTTGCCGGCCATCTTTATAATTTTGACATAACGCTACGTTTAATTCTAACAATAAAATGCTTTTCTATTGTTTTAAACGTTAGATTATGATAATATTGTGTGCTTGGTCTAGTTCCCGTTAGTTTTGTCATCAAATACAATGTTTTGAATGTTGACTAATTCATTTTATATCTCAGATCTTAGTGGCTGTTGTGACAGATTTTTATTTGTTTTATTAGATTTATAATTCTGTTTCTAGTCTTGCACTAGCGTGTGTAAAGATTTTTCAGATAAGTGGGTTCATGTCTTTCTAGCCAGCACTTAATTAAAAGTCTACTTTGTCGGAACATCGTGATTTATCTGATTTTTCTTCATTTCTATTCACAATGTCACAACGCAGAACAGCCTCAAGAATGAAGGCACACCTATATGAAATAGCTCGTCTAGTGGAAATGTTTCTGTAAGTGGAAGCAAGTGGACTCATTGTAATGTGAAGAGACTCGGGGGACCGGTATTTATTTCTTGGAAGTCCGCTCATTCAGTTTGGGAAAGCGATACGTGTTGATATGAAAGTCACAACACATCAGAAAATGTTCGTAGCTTTGATTTATACAAAGATGACTGTAGATTTTAGGAATAACGGGTGTAAAAAGACGCTTAACCATACCTGGGAACCTTCTGGTTACGAAGATATCGAAGGTCAAAATTCCAACTTTTACTGACGTTTTAACCTAACAGAACTTTAAATACCCCCACGACTCCTGTACCGTTCCATGCAACCATAAAGCACAATGACACAGACAATGATTTGCGTGCGTTCCGTTTCCGTTGCGCACTACCGCAAACAGCGATTTGTTACACCAAAAATAAAATTTGTTTACTAGCAATAATTTTTGTGCAAAGTTTGAAGTACAGCATGCGTAGTTAGCGGCTATGTGGTCGGTCTTATTATACCGTGTATAAGTAGCTAGTTAGCTAATAACTATCTTACTTACTAAACACTGAATATAATAGAAAAAATGTGTTGAATCGGGACGTAGAAACGGTAGGTAGTTCTGCATCGGGATGCTGAACCAAGAACTTCTTCCAGTAGGTTAATCTGTATTTCGTCTCCATCATCAGAACGGTTATCTGACGCGAAACCAATACAAGTGCCCATTTCACCAGAACTACACGGGTGTGATACATCTAGTTTAGTCTCTGCTATCCTTCTAGTACACACGGCTACATATCAAGCTATACATTTTCAGTATAAGCTGATCTCGCACTGTATAGAATTTCCATACAATGAAAGATCAGCTTAAACTGGAAATG